>CM048749.1:4274000-5676000 GCA_026315105.1 Locusta migratoria | reverse complement strand
AATATCCTCGGGTAGATCGTCTTTGCTGTTGTAGTACATTCATTTGATGTTGTACTTGCGTTCTTGGCTACCACGACGACAGCACCCAACAACTGCGCTTGTCTGCCAGATGAGAAGATATAGCCTTTAGCGATCGTATTTTTGGTCTTTCTTTTCCTTTCATATGTCCACGTTCTTCGTTATCCATTTTTTATATTTATTAAGTAGAACCCTCATATCTTTGTTTAACCTGACGTGTTTGCTAATAACGTAACTCGTTTATCTATAGTCTGAATCAGAGGCATAAAATCGTAGAGAGCCACAACGGCAGTGACAGTTCAGCGGTGCTAACCACAGAGAGTGAGAACTCTGTATGGCGTAACTGCGCGTATTTGGGAACTGAACTTCTGAAAATTTGTGGTATTTCAGTGGCGATAGCAGAAGCTTCGAGTGGTCGTTATAAGCAGAAATATTTGACGGCGTGTTACAAAATGGACAGTGTCGTACTCGGTACCGACAGTGATATTCACATGTGGACGATGTAAACATTGCCGTTGTGTGTGCGAAGTTTTTCCGCATTTTATAGCTAGGTGAGAGGTGAGATTCTATGAAACAATTATTCTTAGTGATAGTCACAAACAAAAATCTTCGACGGTTGGTGTGTGTTTTTTTCCTTTATTGATATTTTAAAGCCACCTGTGGTGGCAGGCTGGCAGCAGCTTTTGTGTTGCTCTTCAGCCAATTGGACATAAGACTTGACATGAAAATTTAAAAAATATACAAGAAGATACAACAGTGCTGAATTTACACAAATTAAAGGAGATAAAATGGGAGAGACAACAATGAAACAGAGAGCAGTTAAACATATATTCAGAATTTGAAATGGCCAAGGTGGTTAAAAGATAAATTTACATGCGGTGTTACTAAAACTCATGGAGACAGGTTCTTCAGATGGCGTAAGAATGGGAGGAGAGGCGTGGAGGGGAGGGACAGGAGGTGAGTGGGGTGGGAGGGGGATGATGCAAGGACTCCCAGGAAAGGGAAAAGGGGGAAAGCCAAGCGGTGGGGGGAAGAGGACGGGAGGGGGAGGGAGAGGGGGCATGCAAATACGAGGAAGGATTAAGGTTGGTAGGATGAGTAGATGTCAGGATGGAGGGCGTCATCTGGGATGGGAAGATGACGGAAGTTACCCTCAGAGAGGAAGTGGAGAGAGTGGAGGTGAAGGGAGGGACAACAAGGTATCGGCATGGCATGGGTCCGCAATGCAGCAAAAGATGGGATACAATCGGATGTTGGGAGTCAAGCTTGTGGGTTACATAACGGAGGCGGAGGTATTCGAGGAACTTGAACAGGTGTGGAAAAGGATTAAGGTCATAGAGGATCTGCTTGGGGGAGGGGAGACGGATAAGGTAGGAGAGGCGGAGGGCGTGGTGTAGGACCTGGAGGGAGTGGTAGCGGGCAGGGGGAGAGGAAACCCAATCAGGGTAGAAGCAGCATAGGATAGGACGGATTATGGGACGGTAGGTGAAGAGGATAGTGGAAGGATTAGGGCCCATGTCCAGCCAGAAAGGAGTTTGATGATGTTGAGGTGGGAGAGAGCTTTATCACGGACTGTTTGAAGGTGGGATTTCCAGGACAGGAAGCAGTCGAGGGTAAAGCCTAGGTATCAGAGGGTTTTGGTTTGAGGGTTGGGTCGGTCATGGATCATAAGGTATAGGTCTCGGTGGTGGAAGGAAGGGGTGGTGTGACCTTAAATGATTGCCTGGGATTTAGTTGGGTTAACGGTGAGGAGCCACTGGTTACACCATGAGGAGAATTCGGAGGGATGGAACTGAAGGAGGTGTTGGGAGCAGGCGAGGGACGGGGTGATGGAGGCGGTGTTGTCAGGAAATGGACAGAGGCTGGGGCATATCAACCGAATACATAAGGCAGAGGAGGGAAGAGAGGACGGAGCCCTGGGGCACACCGGTGGAGGGGAAAAGCAAACGGGAGGCTGAGTTGTTGACAGTGACATAGGATGGGTGATGGGCGAGAAAGGAAGCGACTAAGCGGACAAAATTAGTGGGAAGGGCATAGAGCTTGAGTTTGAAAAGGAGACTGGAATGCCATATGGGGTCGAAGGCTTTTCCGATGTCAAGGGAAAAAAGGCGTGACAGGAGTTCATCTGGTCGGAAAGGAGGTGGGTAAGGCGCAGAAGTTGGTCATCGGCAGAGAAGGATGATCGGAAGCCACATTGGGAGAGGGAAGGTTGGTGCGTTCTTAAATTGACTATATGATATCCGACATTAACAAACCTTTTGCAAGTGCACAATGTAAACGTGGCTACTGTTGAGTGAAACTAATTTAATGGAAAACTGTGTAATATGTTAAAGTTAAATGATATGCTGGGTGTTTATGGCCGCAGTTGTTGCGGTGAGCAGTACAGCTGTTTAGAGTTATGTGCAATAAAATTTTCATTGACTCTGAATTTGCATTCACTTTGACTAACTGAGACGTCGTGGTCGGAGAGTGACGAACAGTGCACAATTTGCTGATATGAGACTTGTTTTGATGAGGAGCAAGCAACGGTTTAGGTTCTACCAGGCAAATGCGACGAGCAGATCTGCAATAAACTCGCCTTGGCATGATGCCTCACCGCCACCACGACCTGTCGCCGTCATGACATCACATCGCCACACATTGCCAGCAGAGATCGGATAAGAGTGCTACGCTCTCTCTCTCTCTCCCTCCCTCCCCCCCCCCCCTCTCTCTCTCCTTAAAGAATTTTCGTTCAGCAAGATAATATTATAGAGTCAGTCTATGTTCATTTCGGAACTTTTCCTTGTGTTTTTTTTCTTTAAAGATTAATATAGTATAAGTATTCAAGTAAACTTCAGAGCTAGTCAGTTTGTGTCCTTCAATTTTTCTGTACCTATGTTGTTGCGTCAAATAACATTAAACGAGTTTCAAATTTTCACTGTACGTATTGTTGGACTTCCATTAACGATAGGTAATTTCCTATTGCCCAAACGTTTCCTTTTTTCTTAAGCTAATGCTACTGCTGCTTGTATTTTCTGCTCCTTATGGAGGAAAGAGTTACGAGGGGGTGTGCGGTGTATTTCTATCAGTGCGAATAAGCAAGGCTTCCTTTATAGTAAGGTCTATCATCTTGTTATATACAGCTGTGGAACGATTTTTCCTACACGGGGCAGATAACTTCACTTTACAGATAAAGGCTATTCAACACATAGAATGTTATTTTTCTTCGAAAATCTATAATGCTGGCACCTACGACAAAATATCTGTCCTCTAATTTTCACCTTTCTTTAGCATCCCAAGTTTCAATTTAACCTGACAAGTTTCCTTGTAACCCTTCAACACGGGATAAAATGCATACTGATGTGTGAAAGGTGAGCAGTGCGTAAAATTGTTGTTGTTGTGGTTCCGAGGACTTTTTTGATGCAGATCTCCACCCTACTCTATCCTAAGCAAGCCTTTTCATCTCCTCTTAAGAACGGCAACCCACATCCACTTGAATCTCTTTACTATATTCCTCTCTTGTCTCCCTATGCGATTTTTACTCCATACGCTTCCCTCCAATCCCAAATTCACGATTCCTTGATGACTAAGAATTTGTCCTACCCATCGAGCCTTTCGTTTGTGAATAAATTGTGAATAACCTTCTGTTCCCCAAAAATTGAGTACCTTCTACTAACTAATATGTAAGTACTAACAACATCCGTTTTGCACAGTGTATATTTGAATACACTGAGTGGTTTTTTCCTAAATATATATACTAGAAAGTTTAAGATCATATATTTTACATTCATGGGCACCATGAAGTATAATTCCAATGGTGTTACTGGAAAATTCTTACTTTAATTATTCTTGTGCAATAGAGGCTTAAATCGATGTATAATCTACACATGGTGTTATTGCCTCTTGCTTACATCCCATTGCTGTTTTTCCGTCTAGTTAGCTGGGGGATGGTTGGTTGGTTTCTGATGTACGTATTTCATCGTACACAGCATATTCCGCCTTTTTTGTACCGTTTTTTGGTTTCATTTGTTGTCACTTCAGTTCACTTTTTTTTAACTGAGTGAAGTTTGCATTTCAACCTTTTTTATCGGCATGCCTTTCGGTTTGTTTAACTCCCACTAGAGTGTTGTTTCTGTCTCTTTATCTGCTTTTCGTGTGGTTTGGGAGTTTTGCCAACGTTTTATTTTTGTGTGTGCATTTGTAATTTTTTTAATTTAGAGAACGGTATGTCTGAGATGTTTGTCTGATATGTAAATGCAGGTTTGGTTGGGATGTGGTGAGGGTAGGGAAGGGATGTCGGTTGTGGTTTGAGTGTTTGTGTGAGGAGTTTGACTTTAAGAGTGAGGTAGTTATATATTCGTGTTTATTGATGTGTTAGGTGGTCAATAAGCTTGAATAGTGTGTGGTTCTCTATATTGGTTACATCATTTATGACTTTTTTTCTTTTTTTATGGTAGGTTTCTTGGATGGTGATAAAGTGTTTTTCGTTGTTGTTTATTCTTATGATTTCCATGTCTGAGTTTCTGGTGGTTATTTTATGTTGGTTTTGGTGTAAGTATTCTGCAAAGGTTGAGTGACTTGCTTTATACTTCCGGGCTCGTACAAGTTTTTTTTATATATCTGGTGTCAAATTTTTAGTTTTACCAATGTATACTCTATTACATTTGTTGCATTTAATTTGGTATATTTCCGATTTTTCATATGGATATGTTTTTAAAATTGTTGTTAGAAAATATGTTTGAAATGGAATGTTGGTTTGGTGAGCTATTTTCAGACCTTGTTTTTTTGAAAATGTTGGATATTTTGTTTGGTTGATGTCATTGTATACCATCTGTTGGTTTCAGCATTTTTTCCACTTTATGTTGTTCTTGTATTTGTGTCTATGTTTATATGGTATTCTACCTTTGTGATGGTGATTTTGGTGTATTTGTCTGTTTTTCAGTTTTATTGCTCAGCTTTGAAAGTCGAACAAATGAAGTGTTAGAAAAAATGTAAACTACCATCACGAAACTGTTTGCAAAGTATAAATCCAAACAATCCCCTAACACACACGCAAAATTCAGCAATTCCCAGGAGAAACAGCACTTCCATCTGGGATTGATAAACCTCACTGACACTGTATTACATACAAATGAAATAAAATTCCTAGAGAAAGGCCTATAGAAATGACCCCACATACCCACTTGCTATAAACATGTTAAAAACAATAACAGAAAACTACAAATTAGAAGATTACAGAACCATAGGAAACACCACTCAATTGATTCAGCATATAAAAGACATACAAATCCCCGACTCAGCCACCTTCTTCTCATTTGATATGGAAAACATGTACACTAATATCCCTGTAACAGAAGCACACATTTTATAGAGAGAAATCTACAGACCCACAGCGCCTTTCCACATGGATACATCACAGAAATAATAAAACGTCTAGAACTAACAACTACTTCCAATTCAACAATGAATTTTATTTACAAAGTGGAGGATTGCAAACGATTTCCCCAGTATCTTTACGGACCATATAGGTGATACCTCACAAAATACTACTAATACTAATTCCTCTACTGGGTTAGATATATGTATGATATCTTATGCCTTATAGATGAACCAAGCTGTAAAATAGACCAGTTATATACTGACATAAATTCTGTTCATGACAAGATCCAATAAAAAAAGAACGAAACAACCAGTAAAATTTCTTATATGTCAACATAAAGATTCAGAACAACCAACATACATTTGATATATATAGAAAACCAACAACAACAGACACAAATACACACAAATATGTACCAGACATCGGATCAACCAAATGCTCAGAAACATGCAGCACTTAGATATATGGTCCACAAAATAAACACCACCCCATTAGACAAATACCAGAAAGACACGAAAATTATAGTACAAATAGCCACAAACAATGTATTCATAGAAAACCTAGAATCATAGCTGAACAATAAAGTTAAAGAACAAACAAACAGGCCAATAGCACCATCACAAAGACAGAATACCATGGAAATAAACAGACGACACGCAAATACAAGAACAACAAAAAGCGAGAAAAATGCAGAAAACAACAGATGGTATAGTATGAAATGCACCTACAAACATATTCACAAAATATACAATATTAAAAAAATAAAAATAAATATAAAAAAGAAAGAAGGAAAGAAATAAAAGGCATCAAAAATAGATCACAAAACCAACAATTTGCTTCCAAAATATTTTGCTTAGACAATGGAAAAAAAGAATAAAGAAACAGATTCATACAGAAAATCAGGAATGTACGAACTTAAATGCAATATGTGTGATGGATCTCATTCCCTGTGGTTTTTTACGATAGAAATACATTAAAGATGCGATGTTTCGAATCCCTCTACCAGCTGTCTATGAGGATCTGGAAAAAGGAATAACTGCAGTTGTCCAAACTATTACGACTGAGATGCTACAGAGAGTGAGGAACGATTTTGAGTGTTGGGTTGAAGTCATTTGAGTGTCTGGAAGTGGTCATATTGGACATCTATGCACTTGCTTTCCACAGAAAAAAAAAAAAAAAACTGTGTTAAGTACTCTTTACATCATTAATTACTCATGGTTCCATGTGTTTCTTTAATTACATGCAGGTTTTCAAAGTTGTCGTCTTCTTTTTGAATGACCCTGAATATATACCCTTAGGATTTTTTAAAAATTTATGACTAATATTGACTAATATTACCAAGTGAAATATCATTTCCCAGTCCGTCCTCCCAATGGGAAGGTACGGGCAATAGTGAAATTTCAAAATTTTTCATTATAAATTCAAAGTAAGGATATTATATATCGATATAGCTTAATTTTGTGAAAGTTAACATTATAATAAATATACTTGAATCAATTTAATTGCTTATTTATATTTCTTCTGTGACACCTCCTATAAGTTGTGAACACACAGTACAAAAACACAAAGTTTAAAAAAATATATGTACATATACATACCAATACCATATGTAGGATTCAGACCAAGTAACATATATTAGGATCACTCTTGTCATAAACAAAAATTATTGCAAAAACTGAATCACTACTGTATAGGCCAAACAGCCAGAAATTTGAAAACTCAAGAACACATTGTTTCAGGCTTGACAAAAGCAACAAATTAGCCGTAACAAAACATATATTTGAGTAGCTTTGCAACAGATGATGACATGAAAGTATTGCATACTTTGGAAAAGTGTGGTATACAAGAGGGTGTCGTCATTGAATGACTGTAGTAGGATGCAGGATGACTTGGACCAAATTGATAGGTGGTGAGAAGAATGGCAACTGGCGTTAAAAGTAGAAAAATTGAAGGTGATGCAGATGAGTAGGAGAAACAATCCCGTAATGTTAGAATACAGCATCTGGTTGCTCAGCGATATGAAATGGGACGAGCATTTAAGGGCAGTCGTGGGGATGACAGATGGTCGACTTAGGTTTATTGGGAGAATTTTGTGAAGGTGTGATTCGCCTGTAAAGGAGACCACATATAACACGCTTATACGACCCAGTCTTGGGTATTGCTCAGGTGTCTGAGATCCCCACCAGATCGGTTTAAAGGAGTAGTACATAGAGGGAGTTCAGAGGCAGGCGACTACGTTCGTAATTAGTAGATTTGATCATTGCGCCGATGTTACTGAAGTACTTCGGGAACTCACATGGGAGTTGCTGGAGGGAAGGCGACGGTATTTCCGGGAAGCACTATTGAAGAAATTTATAGGGCCGGAATTTGAAGCGGATTGCAGAAAGATTCTACTCCGGCGGTCTTTATTTCGCTTAAAGACCACAAAGATTAGAGAGATCAGGGCTCGTACAGATGCATACAAGCATTCGTTTTTCCCTCTTTGTATATGGTAGTGGAACAGGAAAGCAAGTGACTAGTAGTGATACTGAGTACTAACCGCGACACAAGTTTGGGTGGATTGCGGTGTATGTATGTAGATGTAGAAAGAGCTGGAAAATAAACATTTTGTAAGAAATGGAATTATTCATCCAAATGGAAAATGATATTAATGAAATCCTTAACAATGTGTCATAGTTCAAGAATTTTTATTTTACTTCTTTACTGTTAAAATAAAAATTTACTCATCTATGCAGTTCCGAACAAATATTTAGGATAACATTTTTTCTGTCTTTGTAAATATAAATTTCCCACAACATGTAACCAATCTCTTCAGGAAAGTGACAGCAAGACTAACACATGACATTCCAAACTTCTCAGAACTCAAAAATCGATATATCGATAGTCTAATGGAGTGACTGCCGTCTTGTTTCAAGCAACAGTTCTGATGGCAGCGAAATCGTGTATTTTTACGGCAACAAGACGAAAAGTGAAATGGTGTAGGAGGAAACTGGTAGAACCGGAGATGAAGAGGAGCACATAGCAGCAGAGAGTAGAAAACACACGGGTAACAGTTGTGTGCAGTGTTTTCAATAAGCATATAATAAATGTTACTGAAGAGGTGGGATTATCAGGGTCAGTAACTGCTGCAATGGACTATTTCACGTAACTACAAATAGCTACAGTAACATGAGTATGACATTCACAACACCGCTAGAAGTAATGTCCACCATAAAATCCTAAAATAAAATAAAAAAATTCCAGTGGCTAGGATAATATATCAACAAATTTGTTTAAAAGTGTGCCTCTGAACTCAGTGATAAAAAAAGTTACTTGTGTAACCGGTCCTTTATCAGTGGAAAATACCTTGAATGGTTGAAATATGCTGAAGTTAAGCCATTACATAGGAAAGGAGATAAAGAAACTCTGTCAAATTTCCGTCCAGTTTCACTTTTGCCTACATTTTCAAGAAATTTAGAAAAGATAATATACAGTCGTCTCCTTAAACACCTTACCACTAATAAAGTATTATCCATGTCACGATTCGGATTTATAAAGGGTTCTGACATTGAGAAGGCGATCTACTCATACAGTGATAATCTACGTAATTCATTAGACAATAAATTACAGGCCGCTGGTATATTTTGTGACCTGTCAAAGGCATTTGACTGAGTAAATCTCAATATCCTTTTGAGCAAATTAGAATATTACGGCGTAAAAGGAGTGCTGTAGAATGGTTCAAATCGTGTATCTCTCATAGTAAACAAAGGGCGTCAATTGGAAAGAGATATACAGGGTGTTTCACTAAGTGTGTTTGCCTCCGTAACTTATAAAATAATAGGTAACGGGAAATTTTAATGCGGTAGGTCAACACAAGAAATGTTACTCTTTCTGCGGAGCTATGAACATAGTTTATTGTATCATTTTCCAAAGAGTTACACCACAAAGATATAATTTTTTAAATGGAACAATAGTTTTTTCTATCGTGTATTAGATTCGTTTAAACCAGCTGCGTCCAATTCAGTTTACACTACATTTTTTATCACTGTTAGTTTGGGAGCTAGAACCCTTCAAAGTTCCGAGGGCGGAGGCTGCGATTAGCGTCGCTGACTGGCCGAGTAGCTATCCCCTGGGGCACGGCCCACTGTCTCATGACCACCAGCCAGTCAGCTAAGCTGTCGTAGCCTCCGCCCCCTAAACTTTGAAGGGTTGTAGCTCCCAAACTAGCAGTGATAGGAATGTAGTTTAAATTGATTTGGACGCAGCTGGTTTCAACGAATCCAATGGACGATAGAAAAAAATTGTTCCATTTAAAAAATTATATCTTTGTGCTGTAACTCTTTGGAAAATGATACAATAAACTATGATCATAGCTCCGCAGAAAGTGTAACATTTCTTGTGTTGACCTACCGCATTAAAATTTCCCGTCACTTATAATTTTATAAGTAACAGAGGCAAACACACTTAGTGAAACACCCTGTATACTAAATTATGTTTGTAATGCCATAACAGCATGAAGAGGATTCGCACTCTAGAACATGTAGCCGAAAAACTATTTTTACAATTGTTACAAATGTGACATGGTAGCGGTAATTTAAGTAAGCTGTTAAGTATCGTTTACACTCTGTATACGCCCTGCAACTATGAGGTGAGCATCAGAAAAAGTGACCGCTGGTTCAGGAACGTGTGTGCATGTGTTTGCATTCGTTTACATGTTGCACAGAGTAATGGGCACACAGGTGGAAACCTGCGACTGTCTACCACAAAACTCTTTTTTTTTCGTATTAGCTACATTTTTTTTCTTTGATAAATTCCCGTTTTTTACGTTTAAACGTGTCTCAGTTCGCCGCACCGCAGCCGTTCGCCAGTAAAAAGGCTTACGGGCGCGCAGTTTGCAAATGAAATTAGCACTCGCCAGGCCGCTTTGAGCGTGCTAAGCCAGCGCTCTGCGGAATGAGTGATAAAGCGCTTAGGGCAGGTGTGGCAGCGGGAAAAAAAAAAAAAAAAAAAAAAAAAGAGTGCCGTGCAGAACCCGGGTAGGGTGGGGGTGTGGGTGTAGCGGGGCGCATCCGTCACTGCCCCGGCGTGTTGTCGGGGCCTCACGCGGCCAAGATTTACCGGCCACGGTCGGCGTCACTCTGGAAGGAGGCAACGATCCGTTCCGTTTCCGGCTGGGAGGTCGTAAAGAAAGGCCCGCCCGCTGATTCCAGTTTCACGACCGGCTGTTTGGCGCGCGTTTCACGACTCGGGAGTATCGACTGACGACCGGAAGACACGAATCCGACAGGAGCTGCCGACGGCTGTGCGGGGCTGTCTGAAACTCACAAGTGGCCACCGAACAGCGGTGGGAAGTCTGGCAGAACAGATAGCGGATTGCTCGCTGCAAGCGTGACAGTACTTCTAGTTTTGAAACTTGTCTGTCGTCAAATATAGGACTAATAACAATGAAACTTGTCTGTCGTCAGATATTGTAATAATAATAATGAAACTTTTCTGTCGTCATATGTAGGACTAATAATAATAAAACTTCTCTCTTGTCAAAGGACTAATAATAATGAAACTTGTCTCTTGTCAAAGGACTAATAATAATCAAACTTGTCTGTCGTCAAATACAGAACTAATAATAATGAAACTTATCTGTCGTCACATGTATGACTAACAATAATGAAACTTGTCTCTCGTCGAAGGACTAATAATAATGAAACTTGTCTGTCATCAAATATAGAACTAATAGTAATGGAACTCGTCTGTCGTCAGATAATGGACTAATAATAATGAAACTAGTCTGTCGTCATATATAGGACTAATAATGATGAAACTTGTCTCTTGTCAAAGGACTAATAATAATGAAAACTGTCTGTCATCAAATATAGGATTAATAATAATGAAACATGTCTGTGATCAAATATTGTATTAATAATAATGAAACTTGTCTCTTGTCAAAGGACTAATAATAATGAAACTTGTCTGTCGTCAAATATAGAACTAATAACAATGAAACTTATCTGTCATCATATATAGGACTAATAATAATGAAACCTGTCTCCCGTCAAAGGACTGATAATAATGAAACTTGTCTGCCATCAAATATAGGACTAATAATAATGATACATATCTATCATCAAATATAGGACTAATAATAATGAAACTTGTCTGCCATGAAATATAGGACTAATAATAATGAAACTTATCTGTCATCATATATAGGACTAATAAATATGACACTTGTCTCAAGGTTAAGTGAGGTCAGCACCTCGAATAAAATTCTGCTTTCTACCGGTTACGGAGAATCGACAGTGGGCGCTGTTTAAAGATAATAAACTAGACTGGAGAACCCATGCGAGTACTTTGCACTGTTAGTGGGTGACAGAAAAGTTGGGGAAAAATGGAAGTGAAATTGAATGTTCATGCATAGCTTTCTTCAGAATCAATCAATGCAAGTGTTTAAAAGCACATATGAAAGAGCTTGATCCTCTGAGTGTTGTTAGATAAAAAAGAACTGCATACCTTAATTAGAACCGAATATATCGTAAAACAAACCGAATAAAATATTCAGAGCAATGACAGAAGGATACTGCATTTGAATAAAAATAAAGGATGGAGAGACTTAAGTTAGTTCTGATACTTGATGACAAATCTACCCATGAATACATTTCATTTAAATAAAAATTGAGGGATTTCGGACGGATAGAACGGACTGACCAATTGACTTGAGTTTACAGTAAGGACATTCCCATATGAAATATAAAGAAGAAAATCGCGTTTGAATATAGAAAAAGGAAGGCGAGAGTTATGTAAATTCTGATACTTGATGCAAATCTGTGGTGGAATACCTTTCGTATAAAACAAAAATGAAGGAAATTTCTTTATCTTTATAGCTGAAACAGATGATACCAATGTCTATCGTCTCCATGGATCAGATCATTTCACTATTCACATTTTCTAAATGGGAATCTGTGGCTGTCGCTACTGCGGATCAGATGACCTCTTTGTACGACGCCAGAAACTGGCGTCTGGGGTTTTCGTCTCCGGTCAAACAATAACCTCTGCGAGACGAGCCAATGATATTATTACACCTCTGTATACCTTTGGTGCGTAGTAGCGACATACTACCAATTTAATTATTTTTACGCTAAAGACAAACAAATGTGTATCAGCCTACGAGGCAAGAAGTTTAAATTAATTTTCATCCCTGTCTTCATTCAAGCTTTAGATTTTTTATTTTGCTTCTTACGGTACCCATCATTTCCGCGGGTAAAGTGGCGGGTTACGGGATTGTTATTATGTTCCAAAAACTTTGTTGGTAAATGAGGGCACCTGTGAAAACTAACGTACAAGTCCCTTTTTTCTCAAAATGAGTTTGAGGCATCGCTAGATTCTCCTAATCATCCTGATGTTGAAGTTATTGTGATCAGTGTTTGCTCATCAAATATTTCCTTTTTTCATTTTTTTTTTAAAGTTATTATAAGGCTCTGCATTGAACTAAACGCGGGTTTTTCTTTATATGCAAAAATGTTTCCCTGTAGTTGCAGCAGCATCATTTCATCTGATATTCCTTTAAATTAAACAACAGAAAAATTGTAGTTTGTACATGCTTAGATCCTTTTTAAGTACGGATCTGTGAATTATATATAGTGCATGATCGTTTTAACTGGCAAATCAGAACTTAAAAAATAACGTAAGGATGTAAAAAGCTAAAATAGTTTCTGTTCATCAATTTAAAGGAATTAAAGGTCCACTGATGATGCTGAAACTACAGTGAAACATGTATGGGTAAAAAGAAAAACCACTACAGCACTAACGTTTATACTACTCTATCCGCGAATACCTATAGTACGTAACCGTAACTACTGACTATAAAGAACAATATAACAGTAATGTGTAATTTTTAATGTTTTTAACCGTGTGAGGATCTCTAAATATTAAGAATTTTTAAAAAGCCCTCCTTACCTTAGAATTAACTCACGAGACAGAGCTAGTAATAATTTGGGTAATGCTGCTCCACACGTTTATAATGGAAAATAATCGACAATCGGCTTAGAAAAGAGGTTGCCAGCATAATTAGGTAAATAGAAGCAGTGCATGTTGCGATTTAACTTAATTTCAGCAAGAATGATTCTACTGGTATTTAATTATTCAGAATGTAGCGTCGCGTAAGCACACCCTTGCAAGGAAAGTACTGGACACAAGGGGGATGTTCAAAAGCAATATTTGCCAACGGGTGTATAGTGAAATCAATAAAGTGATGAAGTTTTGATTGCATGGGCAAAGCCTTCAATGCTGTTCTTAATACTCAACAACGAGCTCCCTCCTTCCGACTTAAAAATGTTCAAATGTTTGTAAAGCTTATGGGACTTAACTGCTGGGTCATCAGTCCCGAAACTTACAAACTACTTACGAACTAGCTTATAATAAAGACGGCACAAACATCCATGCCAGAGAGGGGTGGGGGATTCGAACCCCTGACGGGGAACGGCCTCGCACATCGTAGCATAGCTTCTCAGTGCGCTCGGCCGCTCCGCCGCTGCTCCTTTCAAATTTGTCCGGTGGAGACATGGATACAATACTGACTTCATTTCAGACAGTGCAGCTATATAGCAGCAGAACGTGAAGTACGTCTCCAAACCTTTGCCCAATACACACCATACACTCATCATGTACCTAGTTGTCTCAGCAATACACCTACTATCTGTCTCATATAAGGGATAGTATAACTTCAAAATAGCTAACTAGATGAATATGTAGCGACATGCAACCTATCCTAAAGGAAAATGATATTTCACTGCTGTCGTAAGTTAATTCTGAGAGGCTATAGGTCTCTGTACATACAGAGTTTAGATTCCAATACAGCTTATACATTAAATGGATAAGTAAGGGACATTCGAAGAGAAACGAGGCGCAGTCTGGAATGCGCAAACCTGTGACTGGAGGGTAATATCTTGGCATGTGTAACAAGGTGTGGCTCCGACCAGAGCGTGGGAGTTCACAGCCCATCGCCAGGAGGCACATGACTGTACAAAGCTAACAGCAGCATGCACCAATCGTTCAACGCTGACAGTCGCGTTGCAAACAGTGATATGGAGGCGCCAAAAGAACAGCAAAGAGGTGTTGGTCTTCTGATAGCTAAATAGGCGAACGGACGTACATCGACGAATGTCACCAGTGTACGGCCAACACTGCATGCCCCTTAGAAGGGTCAAGGTGTGACACAAGCGCTTGAGGAAAGGACGGCTGTCTTCGCGGTCTGGAGCGCCACACTGCATTATCGATGACTTCACCTAACTGGTTGATGCACTCATTGCCCAGGACCGCCCACTGACAGTGAAATCCATGGCCGTCATGCTTGGACGACGTCCAGCTAGATCTGGGGAACTGGTTCACCTCGCAGCCCCGGCAATGGAGACAGCCATTCACGCCTTGTGTCCCAGTGCGACAAGTGTCTCAACGGCCAGCGTCAATTCTTCTAACGTACTGGTATTGCTTTCTGTAATTACGCCTACGGCTCCCTCAATCAATTCAGCGAGGACACTGTTAAGGTTGGCCAACAACTAATTCAGCTTATGGGCGAAATATGACGCAGTGTTATGCTGATGGAGGAACTGGACGTGGAAAGAAGAAAACAGCACAACAAAAGCCAGCTGATGTACAATCCCATATTTGGGAAAGATAAAAAAAAAAGCCAAAACACACAAACCTTGCAATTACAAAACTTCATGTTATGAAACAGGAACAACATCTCATATCCCACTAAACAAGAAAGATAAATGAGATTTGTTAAGCTATAGTGGGGTTTATAAAATCACTTTCAGTGACTGCAACAAACTATACATTGGACAAACAGTCAAAGCTATAAAAACTAGGTGAACAGAATGAGCAGCAGGAAATTACAAACGTCAAACAGCTCATTCGGAATACGCATAGTGGAGGAAGGACATAGGTATCGACACAGAAGTTCTACATACGGCTAACAAAGGTAAAAACCTAAATCTATTAAAAGCACTAGAACTAGAACAAACATCTAGTTGAAAAACCTCATCTGGTTCTAAATGACCAACTGTAGTTGACAGCATCCTCGCTATTGAGCTTCACATAATGCAGTTTAGCCAGACACCACAAAATACACGATCATACTTTCCATTTATTTATATTTTTACTCAACCATAGATAATACAAAACGATTAAATGTTGCTACACCAATGTACACAGTTACTTTCCGTACCTAGTTCATTACAAAACCTAATGTAAAAACAACATAAAATTTAAAACTATAATGTAATTTAATTAAGTATGCCGTATTCAGATGTAACGCAGTATGTAAACGGTAATGTCTGATGCACAGCAAATGTAACAAGCATTCATTCTGACAGTACAAAGCACAGGTTACGACCCCACAAAAATATAACCCAGTGATTCTAAAACAATAATATTACGTATTTTAGGTAGGCAAGGTAATGTGTTTAATTTTGGCCTTTCTTAAAACACATTTTAATAAATGACAATAAACAAGTTTCTTGAACGCCATATGTAATGTAAGAAGAAGGTGAAAACTTCTCAACGAATATCGTAACCAAAGATCATGGGTTCATGTACATCTTTGAGTAAAGTATTTGATAATCAAAGAAGTAGCACTTCTTCTCGACGATAGGCCTAATAAGCAGGAAAATAGTTTGAAGTGAGTAAAAAATTAGTAGAACAAAAACAGTTTATTTGTTTTGGAAAAAAAGTTTAAACAGTTTCATTGTCTGCGATAAAAATTGGTAGCACTGTGACGTTTCATAGAAAATATTAAAGATCCTGAGTTAAAAAAAAACTCATGATAAAACAGTCACTACTAAGATTTTTTCAACGAGAATATTGTAAATTTTATGACCCTAACAGTTTGTCTGACTTTTATATCAGTTTCGAACTATTTACGAAAAACTAGAATTGTCATCTATTAAGTTTTGGTAAACCATACATCTTTATGAACATTTTTTTCACTTGTCGTTACCTTAAAATTTTGGTAAAATCTTGAATTTGAAGATCAATCATAAGACGTCAGGTGCGGACTCGTTTGTTTACATGAACTTACAGCTCAAAGGTTATTGTATCACCTAGCGGCCGGGTAGCGAAATACGCACAACTTACCTTTAAAAAATTAATTTATTGCATGAATTGTAATCTTTTCTTACCAACTTTTGTACCCATTTATATTATTTTTAACCACTAAATCGAACTGTATAAATTTCTTCAAAATTTGTAGTCAATTTATTTGAAATAGAATTTGTAAACATGACGTGACGTGACGTATTCGCGTCTTGGGTGCCAAAATCTATGTATTTAAACATGCCGCTACTGACGGCAAGGGGCAGTTGATGGCAATTGTAAGTTGTAAGCAGTTGTAAGCTGCTGAAAGTCGTAGACAGCTGTGGTACAGTCTTGTAAGTTCGATTGCTAGGAGCTTAAGATCAGATGTATACAGAGCTGTAGTGTGATGGAAGAATCAATAAAAATCCGTTCTCATCTAACATCGACTTTCTTTTAGTAGAAGAACCTTGGAGAATGTGCTGCTATTAACTTGAGCAAGAACTTCTCTTTTTTTGAAGTTTGATTCATTGTATGGCTTGGAGTGCTTTAGTAACAAGCAACCCTAGTGACGACCATTCACACAAGCCACGCATCGTTTCAGCACGTTCCCCCAACTAGGTAATCATAACTTTAAAAAACACAGAAACTGCAGCATGAAACTGTCAACGGTTTAAAATACTTCAATCACTGCTATAATTCAGGAAGGGCTTTGCTCTGTCCAGACTAGACTTTTCCACTTCCTCCCTTCGCTATGTCGTCTCTCGCAAACACACTCCCCCTACCAGTTCTGTCAGTCGGCCACTCCTTGATTTTGCCCGATCCCCATCCCTTCCAAAATCGTATACTTTACATGAGATATTTCTTTAAGTAAAAAGTGACCATCTGAAACCACTTCCTTAGTAATATAACATTACTTAAATACAAAAAGGATTGTTGATTGGTATTACATAAAACCTGAAATAAATAAATAGAAAAACTAGCTTTCATGAGCTTGACCACTCGTGTCACATAATATTTACGTAAATTATTTGCAAACTGTACAATAAAATGACACACTAAATTAAATATAAGAGGTGTAAATCGTTCTACTTGCATTTTCAGTGTTTCTGGGAAGAATTTGATGAACTGTTTACATTTTCATTATCAATTTTATATCAGTTGAAATAAGTCACAAAATAAATATATCCAATTGTGAAGTTTTCAAGATGATAGCTAGAGACAATATGCTATCATCTAAACCAGAGTTTTCTGAAATTGCACGACGCATCAAAAGTTGGTTGTTTTCAGCTTGATTTTCTATATTTTTGACATAGTAGTCATAAACATTTTTTAAGAAATTGAAATTATTTTTGGAATCATGAGACGTGAGTAATTATTCTGACATGTCTTTCATGTTAATGGTAGACTATTTTATTTTAAACTAGCTTAAAGCCGCGGCTCCGCTCGCGTGTTGGTTGATTATGATAGATAAGCTATCTTTCAGTAGTGTGGTATGAGACTGAATAGTAAATACTGTAGATCAAATCACACGTAAAAATGCACTCGTTTCGAAGAATCCAATCTCGAAATTTAACAGTAATGATTGTAATAATATCACAGATCGATCACTTGATGTCATGCGCGAAACGTTAAATTGATTTTTTTTTTAAAGAGATGTATTAAAATAAATTTCTTTTTTACTACTTTATTTATTTATTCTCATGTTTCCTTATTCGTATGCTTATCCTTACAGAGAAAGAGCTGAAAACATTATAGCAAGCATAGACCAAAGATATGGTCTGTGGCATCACGTTTCACTGTATGTAATCTCCTTGCTATAGAGTCGCAAACGTCATCGCTGGACTTCAGTACCAATTTTTTTTATAATTTGACGACTTTCAATCACCATATCTTCCACCCCTTTATAGCTATCGACATGGAACTGCTATGGTGTACAACGAGAGACTTCGGACAACAATTACACACAGACTATTCGTTTGCGTTCCGTAGTTTTCGCTGCAGAGCGAAATATTAACACACACACACACACGTAGAATTTTATATACACCGATAACTTTCCATCCCAATATACTCCACCCTTTTATCATTATCAACCCTCAAGCAACAATGCAACCAATAAAACCATTTTCGAAGAGTAATTATTGTTCCACATTTCGCTTATATTCTTCAAATTACTACATAGCTATCAGATCGCTATAAAACCGAGCCTGGAACCTTCCTGAGGTATAAATTAGTAACTGTACAAATTTTTAAGTCTCTGCGTCTTGTCGTTCGGACGTGATAAGGGTACACCGAAGATTCACATTAATAAAAAAGGTAAAGCAGTCAACAATCCGAAGATTGGTTTGAACACCACAGTGCTTTACTAGGCATGGTCCTGTTTGGAGGTGGTATGCCGTTGCCTTCCTCCGACCTTCGAACTGACTTGCCCAGCCTGTTATAGGGGGACCTACAGTCTAACGTGGGTTCCGAACCACGGTGCTACACATGAGCAATACGCCCAGAGGGGAAAGAAGTGGAGAGTGACAGATAAAAATCCTAGAACCTCCCGGAGATCGAACCCGCGACCTTTGGATTTGTAGTCTGGCACTCTACCACTGTGCAACCGAGACGCACTATTCACGTTAATATATTTTTCACATTAATATATATAGATAAATAGATATCCGATCGCCGGCCGCGGTGGCCAAGCGGTCTGCGGCGCGCCAGTCACGGTCTGCACGGCCACTACGGTCGGGGGTTCGAATTCCCCCTCGGGCATGGATATTTGTGCCTTTAGTATAAGTTACTTCATAAGTAGTTTGGAAGTTTAGGGACTGATGACCTCGTATTTAAGTCCCGTAAGCTCTACAAACATTTGAACATTTGAGCTATCCGATCGCCATAAAACAGTGCCTAAAGCCTTCCCCAGGTAGACATTAGTAACTGTACAAATTTTTAGCTCTTTATGTCTTGTGCGTACACCGAAGAGACATTCATATTTATAGATATAGATTACTGATGTGGGGAACTCGCAGAAGTCCTCCAGACACCCTTACGAAACGGTCGGCTAACAGCGCTCATTAGTTTTGAGTACAAAGCCTGGACCTTTCCTCGATTTCCGCCGATTCGGACAAATGTCGACTGACTGCTCGGCTTAACCCGATAGCTGTTATGTCTGCCAGCTGCCCTAACCACTTGCCGCGATCCACTGTCGGCCCTTTATTTTCCACACAATTCAAAAAATGTTCAAATCTTTATAAAGCTTATGGGACCTAACTGCGAAGTCATCAGTCCCTAAGCTTAAAAACTATTTATGAACTAACTTCTACTAAAGACAACGCAAATCTCTATGCCCGAGGGAGGATTCGACGCTGTAGGCTGTAGGCTGTAGGCTACGCGATCCGCGACGAGGCGCTCCAGACAGCTCGGCTACTCCCGCACGGCACAATAGCGTTACTTATACGAATTGCGCGACTCTACGGACGTTACTTCCGTAAAGGCACACGCTGTTTTGAAAGCTGCTTTCAAACCACTTCAAATAATAGCATTAGGTAGAAGTTGTCAGATTCGCTTGTTCCGTTTGAGGATTGTTTTGGGAGGTCGCCGAATTCGAGTGTTTGGTTATCCAGCAGTAGGTAGAAGTTAGAGTTCATGTGAGACCTCGTATAGCACCCGATGTCCAGGAGGCTGAAGACACCCCCTCTCGCCGCCAGGTGCTGGTGATGGCGGTCTTCCCCACCGAATCGATTACTCCCGAACGCCTCCGCCTGGACGCTGCCTCTGTCGTGAGCAGGACTTTGGGCCGGCAGGTCAGGACGATACGCAGCCAGCCGGGCTTGGTGGCCCCGTAGTTACACAAGCTGCCCCCCACCTCCTTCTTCTTCTCCAGCAGCGCCGATGCGCTGTTGCGCTGAGCCACCTTTTCTAAAGGGCCACCGCGGCTGTCCTGAAGAGGCCGGCTTGCATAATGGACAATACAGGTTCCGGCTCCTGTTACGTAACTGTATCGTAACGCTCCGTTTACGTCTGGCCTTGCGTCAGTTATTAGTAATATCACTGTGTAATTAGAGTGCGGTAACTTCATAATGTATTCCTGTCTCGGCATAAAGCTCCGTGCAGCAACAACGCCCTCTGAGCATCAAATGATCAAATGTATGTTAAGCTTAAGGGACTTAACTGCGGGATCATCAGTCCCTAAACTTACAAACTACTTACGAACTACCTCGTACTAAAGGCGACACAAATATCCATGCCCTAGGAGGGAACTGCCTCGCGCATCGCAGCATAGCGCCTCAATGCGCTCTGAGCATCGACATTAGTCCCTGCGCAGTGGTTTGCTGATGCCTGAAACTACACATGTTGTAATAGCTCTGGGTCGTGCACAGTGCTCCACATTGGATGAGTGTTAATACGTTATTCCCATTATAACACCTCAAATGAAAAACGGACGTAGACTATCAGAAAATAAATTATTTTCTTACATCTTGGAATCACAACAGCAGGAATACGAAACTGTAGTCTTATTTCACTAATGGCGAGCTGGAATTTTGGCAAGAGAATGGAGGGGAGGGGGGGGGGGTTGCAAATACTACAACGTTCCCCCTTCTAAAGCTAATTGCAAACTACAGCTCACTCGATTCTCTCCAGTGTCACACTGACTGCACCACTACACTGGTTGAAAGGGTTAGAAGATGATTTCAGATATCTTCGTTCTGAACTATTCTCGTCGGCAGAATATTCTTAGATGGTTCGAAGTCTTTCTGTCGATTCTGCTGAGTGGAGACAACAGCATTGAGCAACCGAGACAGTGGTAATGACGGAAAGTTGCTGCAGACGGGGTTGGTGTTGTCTTTTCTCTACCAAAAGAATTACACTAGCACTTGGATTCAGATAGTGTAGTGAACAACTAGTGCAATGCAATAACAATGCCGGCCGCGGTGGCCGAGGGGACTGAGGCGCTCCAGTCACGGTCTGCACGGCCACTACGGTCGGGGGTTCGAATCCCCCCCTCGGGCATGGATATTTGTGCCTTTAGTATAAGCTACTTCATAAGTAGTTTGTAAGTTTAGGGACTGATGACCTCGTATTTAAGTCCCGTAAGCTCTACAAACATTTGAACATTTTTTGAGCAACAGCAATGTGACTTACGCGAAGCTATCTCATGGAGAGCCATGGAATCTGGGCAGGGGGAAGTGGCAGCTGCTACTGGAATGTCCCTAAGAGTGATTTTCACGAAATGGACGCAATTCCAGAGAACGGGAACCGTTAAAAGAAGGCAAGGTGAAGTTCTTCCACGAGTAACATCAGCAAGAGATGTTAACAGCCAGTCCAGACAGGGTCTGAATGCACCCTCCAGGTAGCAACAGGACGCGCAATATCAACACAAACAGTCCGAAAATGCATTCGGAATATTGCCTCCACACACGAAGGCCTACGGTGAGATAACATTAAAACCGCGACACCGTTTAGCCCGCAGAAACTGAGCGGAAGAATATCAGGATTGGAGTCGTAAGGAATGGCGCCGAGTTCTGTCAAGAGATGAGGCCAGATTTTGTGTTCGGCCGAACAATCGTCGTTCCCCCATCTGGAGAGAACGTGGAAGTCGGAACAATCCAGGTTATGTACAGCAAACATCGCCGTATTTTAGTGCTGAACGAATGATGTGGGCACGTCAGTAGTGACGGATGTTTGGGCTTCAATGTCACTCAGAATGACGCTTTGACTACTCGTACTGAGACATTTGGATCTTTTGATGTGTCGTACGCTCGTGCCATAGAACATGCGTTCCTTGTTGTGGACGACGAAGCTCGTCCCCACAGAGCTGAAATACTGGACAACATGCTTGAAACTGAGGGATTTGAAAGAATGGAGTGGTCAGCTTGTTCTCCAGACTCATACCCGACTGACCTTATCTGGGCAGCGGCAGAGCGACCGGACGCATTGAGGCGCTATGCTACGATGCGCGAGGCCGTTCCCCGTCGGGGAAGAAATTATGTGCATGTGGGTGTCAAGAAAACTAACACCCGAACACAAAACCAAATGCGCTAAAGGAGCACTGTCATTTCTACATTGGTAGAGAACGACGAGTCCCACGACACGGGTTCTTTCGTCACGGGCGATGCGACGTGGATTTCTAACTTTACGCTGGAAACCAAGCAGTAAATGCATTGGCTTTCCAGTGGATTTCCAGAAGACGTCAACTTAGAAAGTAATGTGCACGATTTTCTGGGACGGAAAGGGCATTCTCCTCGTTGACTTGTTGCCCAGAGGTGAAACATTGAATGCAGACAGCTACTAGGAAACAATGCGAAAACTGCAATGAATCTCAGCTGTTGATAGAACCCACAAAGTTAACCAATATCCTTGATCCACCGTAAACTACGTTTCGCTTAGCCTTTCCTCTTTCTGTCTATTCTTACCATCTCATCTGCTAATGTCACCCTATTATTTCTCGCTCATTTTTTGACCTTGATATCACATTGATTTCTTATTCTTCTTTTTTCTGTTAGCTGCCACTATTCATAAGTAACAGGAAGGCAACGAGAACATCGGTCAACGTTACTAACACTCATGTTTGTTAAGTAAACCATTGAGGTAAAGCACTGCATTTCTAGGCTTGTTCCTGGTGAAGGTGTGCCGCGGCAGAATAGCCGTGCGCACTAAGGAGCCCCGCTGTGGTGCGCGCGGACGTTCGCCATCGGGAGTTCAAGTCCTCCCTCTTGGGTGTTTTTGTTGTCTTAATCATAATTTACTTTAAGTTATTGTAAGTAGTTCGTAAACTTAGGGTCTAATGATCAACGTAGTTAAGCCCCTTAGGTTTACAAACATTTGAACATTTGAATTTTGTTTCTGAAGGTGCAATACTGTTTCCTTGTTGTGACCTTTGATTATATTTTACATTTAATACATTTACACGTACATATATTATATTCAAAATGAAACTTTCACTCTGAAGCGGAGTGTGTGTTTATATGAAATTTCCTGGCAGATTAAGATTGTGTGCCGGAACCGGTACTCGAACGTGAGACATTTGCCTTTCGCGGGTAAGCGCTCTACCTCTGAGCTATCGCGATACGACTCACGGTCCCGCCCCACAACTTCAATTCCGCCAGTACCTCGCCTCCTACTTTCCAAGTGGTAGAGGGCTTGCCCGCGAAAGGCAAAGGTCCCAGGTTCGAGTCCCGGTTCCGGCACAAACTTTTAATCTTCCAGGACGTTTTTTATTACTATATTGTTCATCTACCAAAGATTGTAATTTTCGATTACTGTGGAGTCTAGTTAGATGTAAGAAACGTCCTGAAGAACCTAATCTCGCCAGATGAAATAATTATTGCATTAATTATTTCAATTACTTCAGCCTTTTTCTTTAGTTGCTACTGTTCTGTTTCTAATATTGATTGCAACCCTAATATTACCAGTGCTGCATTCACTTACTGAATGATAGTCGTTAGGTATGTCAGTCAGTCGCTTATAATAACGATGTTAGTAGCCGATCAGTAATGGTTCAGTTACTGGTCATCGATTTTGATCTCTATACCACATCAGTCGAAGACTGCTGTAGCTGCCACTATTCATAAGTAACAGGAGGGTAACGAGAACATTGCTGAAAGTTACTAACACTCACGTTTGTCAAGTAAACCATTGAGGTAAAGCACTGCTTTCCTAGGCTTCTTCCTGGTGAAGGTGCGCCGCGGTAGAATAGCCGTGCGAACTGAGGAGCCCGGCTTAACTATAGTCTCTTGTTACCGGAAACGATATGGTGTTGTTACTGTAAATTCGTAAATAGAGAGTGGGCTTTAAACAATTTACGATATTATACTTTAATAATAGACAACAGAAGGTAATTCTCCGCTGTGTACAATCTCAATGAGCACAATTAAGTGTGCGGTGCCCCAGGGGTCTGTTTTGGGACCGTTGCTGTTTCTTATTTATATAAATGATATGCCTTTGAGTGTAAAAGGTGATTGTAAAATATTTTTGTTTGCTGCTGATACCAGCATGGTAGTGAAGGACGTTGTTCGTAATATTGACGCAGTATCAAATAATGCAGTTCAAGTGACAAGTTCAGGATTGGAGAAAACAAGTTGATGTTAAATCACAGTAAAACTCGGTTTTTATTATTTCTAACACATAATTTTACGAAAGCTGACTTTTTGATTACACATAAGTGAGACTGAACAGTTCAAATTTCTAGGTGTTCAGATAGCCGTCGTGGAAAACCCATTCGGATCTTGTTCCAAAACTAAATTCTGCTATATTTACCATTAGAACAATATCTGAAATAAGTGATTTTTCAACACGAAAAGTAGGTTACTACGCTTACTTTCACTCACTTATGACGTACGGCGTTATTTTTTGGGGTAACTCGACTGAAACCAAAAGGATATTTTTGGATCAAAAACGGGGGGGTTCGAGCAATATGTGGTGTAAGTTCACGAACGTCATGTCGACCCCTTTTCTGTATTTTGGGGATTTTGACACTGGCGTCACGATATGTTTTTTTCTTTAATGTCGTTGTTAATATCAGCTTATTCCCACGAGTTAGTAGCTTTTACTCGGTGAATACTAGACAGAAGTCGAATCTACATTTGCATCACACCACCTTGACACTAGTGCAGAAAGGTGCGCAGTATTCTGCAGCATCCATTTTCAATAAGCTGCCACAAGAACTAAACAATCTTAGCACTAACCCACACGCTTTCAAATCTAAATTGCTACCTCCTTTTATTCTGCCGAGGAACTCCTAGAAAAGTTAAAAAATTTAGCTAATTCATTTTTTTCTTTATTGATTCTTTTCACTTTGTCTTAAGATTGTCGTGTATATAGGAGTACTTAAAAATTTTCTATTACTATACTTGTGTTAAACTTCATGTATTGACTTGTTCCATGACCATGGAGTCTTACGCCTCAATTAGGTCCTGCGGAACAGAAAACCATATTATTATTATTATTGTATTATTTGTAATATTTTGCAATAAATTTCAATACATAAACATATTACGTCTATCTAAACATACTTTTTTACTGTATTTGTATTCATCCACGCTATAAGCAGCATCTGTTGTCGAGTATTGCGACTGAACAATTGAGTGGCTGGGCGAAGAGAAATGAGAAAACGCTGATTGTTGATGTGACGACGCGGCTGGCGTGGATGGTTTCGAGCTAGGGACGCAGATAACGCACATAAATTAATAGGCGCGTCCTATCAATGCGAGCTGCAGAAAGAGAGTGATTACCGCTGAGTGAACTGCGAACTGAGCGCCGCGCTTTTGTTTGTGGGCGAACGAAATGTGCAATGGACGCAAATCGGCGGGTCACTGCTGAAACAACGAGTGTGCACGGCATCAGCTTTCAACATTTAGACGACTGTGCTTTGATGTGAATAAGCCCTGAACTGTGTCGTATCAATCATTGAACTGAAACTGTTTCGCGTACGTCACAGATTAGGACAATGTGTAGAGAGGTATACTGCGTAAATACGTCCGTAGCGACTATTTCAAATTGTGCACACTGGAACTGCAATCCAATGATGTCAAGCTCACGACGACATTTCCAACAGATATGTAGAGAATTTGAAGCCATTACTTTCTAAGCTGAATCGTCAAAATAATAAGTGCATCACCTGTCATTGTTGCCCAATAAATCGGAAATTCCGCGAGGAGGTAAATGCAACGGAAGCAGTTTAATTTTCATTTTACTGTATTTTATAAAGACTGATACGTAGTATTAGCTTCACATATTCAGATTTCTTTCGAACTATTGATTTCTTATGTAAAGAAATTCTAAAATCCGATATCCTTGTGGACTCATTGTACGACGTGCAGCCTAACCAAGCTGCCTCCTAAAACCTCCGACTGTAGCCTAGTTGAAAGCATATTAAAAAAAAAAAAAGTTCAAATATTTGTTTAGTCTATGGGACTTAACTACGGGGTCATCAGTCCCTAAACTTACAAACTACTTATGAACTACTTACAAACTAGGACGGCACAAATATCCATGCCCGAGGGGGGATTCGAACCCCCGACCGTAGTGGCCGTGCAGACCGTGACTGAAGCGCCTCAGTTCCCTCGGCCACCGCGGCCGGCAAAGCATATTCGATTCTCATGTGTGAACACCAGTTCATGCCAATTCTGAGAAGACCATTCAACATGCTGTTGGACCCATCTGTACCACAATACATGGTGTCTAGGCCTCGCAATGGACGTCAAAAGTGAAGTTACTTTTCATGCAGCCTAGTACGCCTAGTTTGAGTCGGAACACGATGTTCTGTGGCTGCACGAAAATCATTATGTTTCCAGAAGTCATTGATAAAATGCATGATATGGTGATGGATGGCAGAAGAGTTAAGGTGAGCGTGATTGCTAGTGCTGTG
Source organism: Locusta migratoria (assembly GCA_026315105.1). NCBI lineage: Eukaryota > Metazoa > Arthropoda > Insecta > Orthoptera > Acrididae > Locusta > Locusta migratoria. Next base: position 5,649,223 of record CM048749.1, on the reverse strand, counting down.
GGCATCTCGAAAGAACGTGTACATAATATTTTGCATATACATTTGGACATGAGAAATCTTTCCGCAAGATGGGTGCCGGGATTGCTCACGTGTGATCAAAAACGCAATCGTGTTAACTGTTGGAACGGATATTTGCAGCTGTTCGGGAAGAATCCGCAGGACTTCAAGCGCCGTTTGGCCACTGTGGATGAAATATGGATACATTGATATACTCCTGAGACCAGAGAACAACAGAAACAATTGGTTACCAAGGTAGAAGCTGCACCAAAAAAGGGGAATTAAAAAATTAGCCAGGACATCCCAGCCCAGCCGAGTCCAGCACTGGCCACATGGGCTACATTTTGTTCCGAAGATGACCTACATCGGGTCGAAATCGGTCAATAAAAACTGTTAATTTTTGCGATCAAAACTATTTTTGTAATATTAATTATACCAAATAAGTTGCTGTTCTTCTCCATCGACAATATTGTCTAAATTAAAAAAGGAGAAGACCGGTCCTTCAAATGTTCGTGTAGCTTATGGGACCTAACTACGGGGTCATCAGTCCCTAAACTTACAAACTACTTATGAACTAGTTAACACTAAGGACGACACAAACATCCATGCCCGAGGGGGCATTCGAACCCCCGACCGTAGTGGCCGTGCAGACCGTGACTGGTGCGCTTCAGTCGCCCCAGCTTTTTTTTTTTTTTCATCTGGTATATCAGTGTTTCGCGGAAGGCTCAGCTCTTTTTATTACAGAGGGCGTTCAGCCCCTGACCGGGCGCACTAAGCCACGGTGCCCGGCTATCCCCTCGACCACCGCGGCCGGCACCGGTCCTTCGACCAGAAAAGTTATGGCAACTGATTAGCAAGGGATAATCCTCAGAAAACGCCGGCGATTGGGCCACAAAAAGTCCTTTTCCACCACGACATGCACCAGCACACACCTCAGCAGTTGCGGTCCTAAAAGGATTGGAAATAGGATTCCAACTCGTTTGACATCCCCCCTATTCTCCAGACTTGGCTCCCTCGAACTACTACTTGTTCCCCAATTTGAAGTAATGGCTGGCGGGACGATTTCATTTAAACGAGGAGGTGATTGTTGAAACTAATACCTTTTCTGCAGGCTTGGACAATACCTCTTAGGTTAATACAGTGTAACCTGGCAACAGTAGGTCACCACCAGATTACACTGCCACCCGCAGTGTTTATATTCAGGTCGAGCAGTCCTGCTGTGTTGCGGTCCACTTGTCGGATTTACTGGTAGACACAGAGGGACAAGAGAAACGCGGGCCGCCGCAGTGTCTGCCTGAAACGGACACAAACAAGGGAATGCGGCGGGGCATGCTCTTGTTTGGACGGCTTTTTGCGGGGGCCGCAGCTATCGGCTCTTCCTAACCGGGTGGCGCGCCGATACGCTTGCAGATGGCCGCAGATGTAACAGTTACCAGCTGGCAGAAGAACAGCCAGGATAGCCCAGCCCAGCACAGCCGAGTCCAGCACTGGCCACTTGTTCTGAAGATGACCTACATCAGGTCGAAACCGGTCAATAAAAAATGTTAATTTTTGTGATCAAGACTGTTTTTGTAATATTAATTATAGCAAATAGATCGCTGTTCTTCTCCATCTACAATGTTGTCTAAATTAAAAAAGGAGAAGACCGGTCCTTTGGCCGGAAAGGTTATGGCGATGGTCTTTTGGGATTCGCAATGGCTAATCCTCAAGAAAGAAGTCCTTTTCCATCACGACAATGCACCAGCGCACACCTCAGCAGTTGTAGTCGCAAAATGATTGGAAATAGGATTCCAACTCGTTTCACATCCCGCTATTCTCCAGACTTGGCTCCCTTGAACTACTATTTGTTCCCCAATTTGAAGTAATGTCTGGAGGGACGATTTCATTTAAACGAGGAGGTGACTGTTGAAACTAATAGCTTTTCTGCAGGCTTGGACAATTCCTATTATTCGAAGGGATCAACAAATTAGAACATCGTTGAACGAAGTGTATAAGTCTAAAAGGACAGTATGTCGAAAAATAAAAATGGTTTCCCCAGTGTTTTTCTCCAAACATGTGGCTAGTTATTATGTTTTTACGGGCTTTTTGAACGCCCCTCGTAAGTTAATTCAGTGTAACCTGGCAACAGTAGGTCACCACGGGATTACACGGCCTCCCGCAGCGTTTATATTCAGGTTGAGCAGTCCCGCTGTGTTGCGGTCCACTTGTCGGATTTACTGGCGGACACAGAGGGACAAGACAAACGCGGGCCGCCGCAGTGTCTGCCTGAAACGGACACAAACAAGGGAATGCTGTGCTCTTGTTTGGCCGGCTTTTTGCGGGGGCCGCAGCTATCGGCGCTTCCTAAGCGGGCGGCGCCGCGATACGCCTGCAGATGGCCGCAAATTGCGCGCCGTCGCGCCTCGCCGCCTTGTCTCGCCGGCCATCGCAAAAAAACGCCGCAGCGCCTCTCCATTCCCGCTGATTAGCCTATCTGTCATACCTCACAACAAGCTTTTCAATTACGACGCACCAGCTATGCGCTGCACTCCTGACCAAAAAAAATGGGAGCAGCCTGTAGGCGTGGTCCGATGTCATACAAACTAGAGCTCCTAAATACCCAGGCTGAATCGTCCGCCATGTTTTACCCAACATGGTTGGCATCGCGCAGCACTTACAGCTTAGAGGCACATGCCCTGTCATTTTTCACAAACGATTTCGCAAAAACTAATTGGTAGAAACATTTAATTTTTCCGCTACTTAAATCCTTATATTTCAGCATTGTGACAAAATATTCATCATTTCGTTAATAGTCATCTATATCGATAATTGTGAATGTCTGTTCGGTGTACGTTTATCACGTCTGAACCACAAGGCATAAAGAGCTAAAAATTTGTAAAGTTACTAATGTCTACCCAGGGAAGGCTTTAGGCACGGTTTTATTGCGATCGGATTGATATATATATATATATATATTAATGTGAATGTCTGTTCGGTGTACGCTTATCACGTCCGAACGACAAGACGCAGAGACTTAAATATTTGTACAGTTACTAATTTATACCTGAGGAAGGTTTTAGGCACGGTTTTATAGCGATCTGATAGAAATTTAGTAATTTCAACAATATAACGCGAAATGCGGGACAATAATTACTCTTTGAAAATTATCTTTACTCCTTGAAAATGGTTTCATTGGTTGCATTGTTGCTTGAGGGTTGATAATGAAAAAAGGGTGGAGTATATTGGGGTGGAAAGTTATCGGTGTATATAAAATTCTACGTGTTTGTTTGTGTTAATATTTCGTTCTGCAGCGAAAACTACAGAACGCAAAAGAATGGTCTGTGTGTAATTGTTGTTCGAGGTCTCCCGTTGTACACCATAGCAGTTCCATTCCGATAGCTATAAGGGGTGGAAGATATGGTGGTTGAAAGTCGTCACATTATAAAAAAAATCGGACTGAAGGCCAGCGATGACGCTTGCGACTCTATAGCAAGGAGGTTACATACAGCGGGGTTGGAACACTTGCGCGGAGTGACACTTGCGCGGAACCCGGGGCCCTTGGGGCGGCTAATGCCTTTTCCTGGGTGCAGGCACACCAACAAGTCTAGCACTGCTGTTGTCAGGTGTCCACACTGTCAACACAACACGAAACTCAGTGAAACTGCACAACCCTTTGCGAGCTTCAGAGCACTATAGTAACTTGTTCTAACTACATATTAATCCGTTGAGTGTTCCTCCTGTAAACAAAAAGGTATTTTAATAGTGATAATGTTTGGAGAGTTAGTCTCTGCTACTACAAGACGATGACTTTCCACAGTCACACCTCCTAAAAGCATATTATTCAGAACACTAAGCGTATCAAGACACCTGCGCAAGCAATAAATTTATTAGGCATCCTGCTCAGATACGTTGATGTAATTGACCGCTATGTAGTTAACCCCACTATCAAGCATCTTCCATCTCTTTAAAAATAGCTACTATGCTTTTTAATAGGAGATGCAACCTTAAACCTTCAATTAAAAAACATTAGTAATAAGTCAATGAGTATTTTACATACTTAAAGCGTTTATTCGTAGACCCCAAAACGATTTGGCTGTATTCGAATTACAAATACATCTAAGAAATATATGAAATATGGAATGTGTAAGGGAATTTCACACGCCGAAAAATGCTAAAGATAAATTCTATTTTCTATCACCGTCATATAGAACCATTTTTACTCCGAACTTGGCATAAACCAACAGGGAGAAACAAGTTGCAAGACTTCCAGGAAAAATGAAGCAAAAATTGGCAGCCAATAGTATGTTATAAATTACATTACCTGTTAACTGTATAAATATAAATTACGGAATACGCGGAACTACTGTTCAGTACAGTCAAAAAGGTCTAAGGTAATAGGCAGTGGTTTACAATCAGATATCCGATATCAGATATCAAGAAGTCTGTGTGAAGATTTATATTCAGAACATTCAAGAAAAAGGTGTTGATACTATAAGAAGCAGCTCATTTACTCAGGAAGGGAAAACGTTATGGTGCCCGTAAATTTGAATGGCTGTATCTCTTGTAGTAACATTCATTTTTTGATAAAATATTAAAATCCAATATACCAGAATTTTGTTTTTCTAAACTCAGTACCAACTTTTTTTTGTCGAAATTTTTGCAGGAAGTAGTCTTGACATGATTTCATACTTCTATGCATTAATTTTATCAAATATGTAATTTGTGTCACAAATTGCGCGGCCGGTCCGGTCGGAGGTTCGAGTCCTTCCTCTGACGTAGGTATTTTTTTTTTTTTTTTTTTTTTTTTTTTTTTTTTTTTTTTTTTTTGTACTTTGCCTAAGTTATTTTAAGTAAGATTAAGTAGAGTGTAAATCTAGCGACCAATGACCTAAGTAGTTTGGCCGCATAAGACTACACATATACACGTAATTTATTTATTTCATAACCACATTTAAGTACTAATAATTAAAGAAACTTAAAAGAGAAATTTAAAATAAACACTGAAAACAAATGATTGATATTTCTAATAAGATGAATGCCCACAACCGTTGACTTATGTCTTGTGAATGTACCTACAAATTCTGCCATATGAAAATTGTAGTGTGAGTCCCAAATATGTTTTTTCTGTAATAACATTAAAAACATATTAAAATTCAGAACTCGAAAATCAGTGAAGTTTTGGACTTGAAGCGTTTTGTGTTGCTACATCTTTACACAGTAGACACGATTTTAAAATTTGGTTGCTATCGCCAAAGGAGACGAAACGTTAAATTTTTGGTGTAATCTGCGCCGTGTAGACTGTATGTTGTAGAAGTCTACGTCGAACCTAATCATACCTCTGAGGAGAGAACGTTGTTTGCACTTCTCCTGCGTTTCCAGTCGGCAGTGCTGTGCTATGTAACGACATCGTACCGTTCCATTTTACCGAGAGCTATATATATGTATTAGTGTGATGTCTGTTCTTTCGAAATAAGACATCACACCATTATATGTATCATTTAGACGCAAAGATTCTGGGTTCTGTTTTCATCGCTAACGCGATTAACAACGTTAGACCTCGTGTGTAAACAGTTAAATGTTATGAGTACCACTGGAAAAATGCATAAGTAACACCTGTTGTTTGAGACTTAAAGATGACCTGAAATTAGCCGAAATCGATATCTCATAATAAACATAAGGTGTAGCTGTCTATATTTCATAATGCTATTCCTAACATATTTAAAAGCTGCTCACAACCACCTACAAAAAACCTTTATAATGAGATTGTATATAATTCCACGATCAAATTGTGTTTTAGTTCTTTGTAGTAATACACCCAAAGATCTGCCCTTGCTTTTAGTGCCTTGATCATCTGTTTATTTTTAGAGGTATTACTAGCGAAGGAAAAATTCGCATTTGCGATAAATGCGAATATAGATGCGAATTCTGACTCAAAATGCAGTAAATCCGAAATTGTAGTTAGCAACGGTTGCGCTCAATTCCGATTTCATCACATTCCTCTTCACATGGTGCTGTATTGTAAACCGAGTGATATTTGTATGACGTGTTATCTCCCCGTTGAATGAGGCTGTGATATCTCTGGGCCGTTACTACTGCTCCACCTCGCTCGGTGGGCCTTTCCCTGAATACGGCACAGGTAGCGGCTGGAGGGCGAGGAGTAGGGGTGGTGTATCCCTACTTCTGGAACACCCTGTTCACTACCTGCAGCGTCCGGGTCTCCCCGCAAGTGTCTACACATTCCCTTTCCGCGCAAGTGTCACTCCCCGCAAGTGTCACAAACTCCATACAGCGAAACGTGATGCCACAGACCATATCATTGGTCTATCTACATCTACATCGATACTCTGCAAATCACATTCAAGTGCCTGGCAGAGGGTTCATTAACCACTTTCATAACTTTTCTCTGCCGTTCCATTCTCTAATAGCGCGCGGGAAGAAAGAACACCTAAATCGTTCCGTTTTCGATCTCTCTTATTTTATTGGCATGGTCATGTCTCCCTAAGTAGATGGGTGCTAGCAAAATATTTTCACATTCAGAACTAAAAGTCGGTGATTGAAACTTCGCAAACAGATCACCCCGCAATGACTATCGTCTTTCTTTTAATGATTTCCACCCCGCCGGCCGCAGTGGCCGAGGGGATGCCGGGCGCCGTGGCTCAGCGCGCTCGGTCAGGGGGCTGAACGCCCTCTGTAATAAAAAAAGCTGAGACAAGAACACTTCGAATATCAACGAACAAATACCACGATCAGCGTCCGCAATGAACAGAACTATCAAAAAAAGAAAAAAAAAAGGGGGGGGGGGGGACTGAGGCGCTCCAGTCACGGTCTGCACGGCCACTACGGTCGGGGATTCGAATCCCCCCTCGGGCATGGATATTTGTGCCGTCCTTAGTATTAGCTAGTTGATGAGTAGTTTGTAAGTTTAGGGACTGATGACCCCGTAGCTAAGTCCCATAACTATACAAACATTTGAACATTTTTTTTTTATTTTTTTATTTCCACCCCAATTCGTGCAACATTTCCGTGACGCTCCCCCCCCCCCCCCCCCCCGTAACGTGATAAAACAAAACGAGCTGCCCTTCTCTGAACCTTCTCAATGTCTTCCGTCAGTCCCACCTGGTGAGGGTCCCACAAGGGGCAACAGTACTCCAGGAGAGGACGCACAAGTGTGATGTAGGCAGTCTCTTTGGTGGAGCTGGTGCATCTTCGATGCGTTCTGCCGATGAAACGTAACCTTCGGTTCGCCTTCCCCACAATATTTTCTATGTGTTCTCTCCAGTCATAGTTGTTCGTAATTGCAACTCCTAGGTATTCGGTATAATCTACGACCTTAAGGTTTGATTGTTGTATCGCTTAATTAAAGTTCAGCGGATTTCTTTTAGTGGTCATGTGTATTACTTCATAGCGTAGAGGCGCATGCCCTGTCATCTTTCACAAACGATTTCGCAAAAACTAATTGGTAGAAATATTTAATTCTTCCGCTACTTAAATCCTTATATTTCAGCATTGTGACAAAATGCTCGTCATTTCGTTAATAGCCATAGTTAATAAGATATTGGCTTCGAAATAAGAGACTGCGCTACGTTAGGAAAAGTTTGCAGTAAAAGGCTGCTATGATATTCTGTTTGGTGCATGTTGCACCATTTGCTGATGAAACTTTCCTAATGGATTGAATTTTTTTCGTTCTCTGGAGCCCGAGGTGTGGAATATGTCTTTGATTGACATGTTCAATACCACAATAATTATAAATTATTTTAACACTGCTTTAATCTTTATTAACTCACTATAAGCTTATTTCGGCCTTAGGCCATCATCAGGTGTTCTGTAATACAAGTAATATAGAAGAGTTGTTATATATATATATATATATATATATATATATATATATATATATATATATATATATATCATCAGGTGTTCTGTAATACAAGTAATATAGAAGAGTTGTTATATATATATATATATATATATATATTATATATATATATATATAACAACTCTTCTATATTACTTGTATTACAGAACACCTGATGATGGCCTAAGGCCGAAATAAGCTTACAGTGAGTTAATAAAGATTAAAGCAGTGTTAAAATAATTTATAATTTTTGTGGTATTGGATTGAATTTTATTTTCGATTTAGGAGGAGATCTTTACGTTTCACTCATATCGCTAAACTTTATTTTATTTAGCGCACTCATTTCCGATGGCGATAAGGCCAGAATGAATTATTGCGTGTCTCATACACGGTTAGAAGTATCAAATTGATGCTTTGACAAATGATAACATGCAAAGAGAGGAGTATTTTGCCACATGGTTACTACGCAAAACTTTATTAACTGACGCTTTATTCAAGGAAATATATAGGTTCTCTTCACTAGCTAACGAACTGACTTGTTCTCATTTCCTCACATAATAAATCACTCTGTATTGAGATATTTAGAATATCCTTTTCATATAACTGAAAAATTGAAATTGCATATTACATAGAGGCACAGCACTTTTGTAGTGTGCAACTATTAAATTTAATGGGTTAAAAGAAGTCAGTACCAGTATCTTCAAGTATGGATGTTATGCAGTAACAACATGTGCCTAATTATTAGAAGCATTAATATGAAAGACTTGTTACTGCTAGACGGGCGGGCCGATCCCAGTGCGTCATATTTAACTGACATTATCTCAAGTTATACATTTCTCACAGAGTTGCTGTTTGGAGAGGATGAAAATTTGATGTATTTTGAACATTTCAAAAATGTTCAAATGTTTGTATAGCTTATGGGACTTAACTACGGGGTCATCAGTCCCTAAACTTACAAACTACTTATGAACTACCTAATACTAAGGACGGCACAAATACCCATACCCGAGGGGGGATTCGAACCCCCGACTGTAGTGGCCGTACAGACCGTGACTGGAGCGCCTCTGTCCCTTCGGCCAGCGCGGCGGGCTTTTGAACATTTCATTCGCTTAATGTTTTCACCTAAATTCAACAGAAAAAAAGTTCCTCGCATGTCGAAAATTCCATAAGTCGTCAGAAAGTGCATGTTCGTAACTATCAGTATATGCTGTTTATAAATTATTGTCATAAATAAGACTAAAATGAAAATGTAGTGTAGTTCTTAACGAAGACATTGATGAAATTTCACGTTCATACAGTCAGTAGTTTGCGAGTGTGAGCGAGTGGAATGAAACGCGAGTTTACGCGTGAGCTCGTCCGGAAAGTGGCAACTCCTACAACTTGGGGAAAAAATGGCGGACAGTTCGGCTTGGGGTTTATAGGAGTCTTAATACAAACCATCGGCGGGCAGGGGTGTGTGTGTTTGTCCTTAGGTTAGGTTACTTAGTTTAACCACGGTCTAAAAAATTCAGTCGCGACACTAGCTACTGTGGAAGTTGTTACCAACTGACAGTTTCAACGGCACTGGCACCCCTAGTGGCGGGCAAGTCGACGTAAGAGGAATGTATGTTACTAATTACTTTTCTACGTAATTAACCAAATACTTTACGTATTCTTTGCGTTCCAAACAGTGAAATATTGAGAGAAATAATCGCGAAATTAACCCTGTGGGCCATACTACCAGGCTCCTACGTCTGGGCCACACCATAGGTCTCAGATGCTCACACGATATATAATAATGGAAAACTTTTTAAAAAATTCAATGTCATGATAAGGATGAGGGTATAATACATTAAAAAACGTTGAATAACATAAAAAAATATATATTTCCTCAAAAAACCACAAAACAAAATAACCAACGTCTCATAAATTAAACAATAATAGTTGTAACTTCATATAACGCAAAAAATCCATCATATTCGAAAACCACGTACAAGTAATAATGTTTAAAACTAAAATCGGTATCACAAATTCAATGGAAGTTTCTCATTTTTTACCGATACAATTCGGACAATTTTTTTGTGGTGCTGACCAGACACTGGTAACTTACAGAAATCACACAGCATTTTTTATTTCGTTTGTTTTTTGTGGTCACAAATTTTACAGTAAGTTCTTTTGGGAATAGCTCCTTGTTCAAATTCTTCACGAGCTGTCTCTGCAGGTGGAGTCATATTTAGGCATCTGTAAATACTGTCCCGTTGGTTACGGGGAGTTGGTGTGTCAAGCGTAGCCTACATCCAAGGTTCTTTAAGGTTTTCAGAAAGCGTCAACATAAACTCAAATCGGGACAATGGTATTGTTTGACCGTTGTGTCTCCCTTTCCCTTGGTTTGTGTAAAGTTATGGAGGTCTTGCAGGCCTAGTTGTTTACCTGAACGGGCCGACAGGGGCGGAAGTGTTGTGCATTGTACACTGGCTCAGAGACAACTAACTACAGGAGGCTTATATGCGAGTCAAGTCCCCTCCAGCTGTGTTGGAGAGGGATCAGACAGGTCTGAGTGAGCAGCTGGGCCTCAGAGGCCTATGGTGTGGCCGGCGGGGTTAATGGATAAAACGCCGAATTTTCCTGTTTCAGTGATATAAACAGCAGCTCATCCGTGACGAAATGCTTACGAATATGTCTATATTTCGAAGCATACTTCGCTGAAACTATGAGAATATAAACAGACAAGAAACACTAAATCATGTTGTGGTCTATTCTTATATGACAGACGCTTTATTTGACTTGTAAAAATTCGATATGGAGTCTAATGATCCGAACATTTTTCCAGTTCACTCGTCTTTGTTACAAACACATAAGCTGTTGAGTATAATTACTTTTACTTCGAAAGTCTTAAAAAATTCTAGTCGGTTATGGTTTAGATGTAGAAAAAATTATGGAATTGGTTTCTGCTTTGTTAGGAAACTATGTTTTTGCATCCGACGTTTTATTGTCGCGTTTGTGAGGATTTCCCTTCAGATACAGCTGTAGTGGCTGATTTGCTACATTTAATAATGTAGGTAATGCATTTTATATAAGTTTCTTATGTTTAACACGTAATGATTTGGCTGGAAATGTGAAGTAATCCGGATATTTCTGAGTGAGAAACCGACGCTTTTCTGTAGTTTATTGGTCTGAGCCATCTCGCCTCGGACCTTATACAAGGTGGTTCATTGATAGTGACCGGGCTAAATATCTCACGAAATATCAAAAGAAAAGACTAAAAAGTACAAAACTTTTCTAGCTTGAAGGGGGAAAACAGATGGCGCTATGGTTGTCCCGCCATATAGTGCTGCCATAGGTCAAACGGACATCAACAGCATTTTTTAAATAGATACCCCCATTTTTAATACATATTCGTCTAGTACGTAAATAAATATGAATGTTTTATTTGGCACACTTTTTTCGCTTTGTGATAGATGGCGGTGTAATAGCCACAAACATATAAGTACGTGGTATCGCATAACATTTCGCCAGTGCGGACGGTATTTACTTTCTGATATATTATTCGTGTTAAAATGGACCGTTTACCAATTGCAGAAAAGCTCGATATGGCATTTATGTATGGCTATTGTGATCAAAATGCTAAACGGGTCTGTGCTATGTATGTTGCTCGTTATCCTGGAAGACATCATCCACGTGTCCGGACCTTTCGTCGGACAGTTACGTTATTTAAAGAGACCGGAATTGTTCAGCCAAAAGAGAAACATCAACCACGACCTGGAACAAATGATGATGTCCAAGTAGGTGTTTTAGCTGCAGTTGCGGCTAATCCGCACATCAGTTGCAGTCAAACTGAGCGAGAATCGGGAATTTCAAAAATGACGGTGTCGAGAATTCTACATCAACATAAATTTCACCCGTACCATATTTCTATACACCGTGATTTGCATGGCCAAGACTTTGAACGTCGTGTACAGTTTTCCCACTGGGCACAAAATAAATTACGGGACGAAAACAGTTTTTTTTTCACGCGTCTGTTTAGTAATGAAGCATCATTCACAAACAGAGGTAACGTCAACAGGCATGATGGCTGCGACATCTAGAACATCAGCGACCTTGGCGGGTTAATGTATGGTGCGGCATCATGGGAGGAAGGATAATTGGCCCCTATTTTATCGATGGGAATCTAGATGGTGCAATGTATGCTAGTTTCTTACGTAATGTTCTACCGATTTTACTACAAGAAGTTTAACTGCATGACAGAATGGCGATGTACTTTCAACATGATGGATGTCCGGCACATGGCTCGCGTGCAGTTGAAGCGGTCTTACATGGAATATTTAATCTAATCTAATGTTTGTAAATCTATCGGACCAAACTGCGTGGTCATCAGTCAGTAGCTTACAAACTACTTAAATTAAGGTAAACTAACCTAACGACAAACACACACACTCAAGCCCTAGGGAGGACTCGAACCTCCGACGGCGAGCAACCACGCGCTCCACAGCGAGGCGCCTTAGACCGCTCGGCTACTCCACCGCGGCATGGAATATTTAATGATATGTGGAGTGGTCGTAGAAGCACCATACCATGGCCCGCACATTCACCGGCTTTACATCCCCAGATTTCTTTCTGTGGGGAAAACTGAAGGACATTTGCTATCGTGATTCAACGACAACGCCTGAAAACATGAGTCAGTGCAATTTCAATGCATGTGAGAACATTACTGAAGGCGAACTGCCTTTGAGAGGAATTTCGTTACGCGTATTGCAAAATGAATTGAAGTTGAAGGACATCATTTTGAGCATTTATCGAAGTCATTAGGTAATTACAGACAATCAAACAGTAACAGCATGCCTTCTCATAATGTATGATAATTTCACAAAAGTACACGTATCACATTAGAACAACCGAAATAAAGTTCAAACGTACCCACGTTCTTTGTTTTAATTTAAGAAGCCTACTTGTTAACCATTGTTCGTCTAAAATTGTGAGCAATATGTTTGTGAATACTACAGCGCCGTCTATCACAAAGCGATACAAGTTTTCCAAATAAAAAATTCATATTTATTTAAGTACTAGACGAATATCTAATAAAAATGGGGGGTGCCTATTCTTAAAAAAATGCAGTTGATATCCGTTTGACCTATGGCAGCGCCGTCTAGCGGCCCAACCCTAGCGCCATCTGTTTTCCCCCTTCAAGTTAGAAAAGTTTTGTTCTTTGTCCTTTTTCGTTTGATGCTTATTACGTGAGATATTTGGACCAGTTACTATCAATGGACCACCCTGTTTAAAGACACTCTGATGCGATTTGAGGTAACTTCGCTGCTCACAAACTGTTCAAATCAATAACATAATTTCAGATAGCCACAGGCGCGGCACCGCATACTGTCATTTCTTGTGTTTCTCACTTCCAGTAATGAAAATGTCTTTTTGAATAAGATCTGTTAGTTTTCAGCTGTTCCAGGTATGTTGAGATTAAGATTTCCTAGGTTTTATTCAAAGTTGGCAATTGTTAGTTTCCACTACGGTTGTTAGATTACGCCGAGAGTCGCGGAGAATAAACGGCGTCGTTAAGTCTGCAGCTGATAACAGTTCTCCAAAGATATTACTAATCGCCATGTAAATATTATGTAACTCGATCGTAACTTAATTCAGAGTGATAAAAAGTTATTTTCCTTCATGATATTACTTTTAAGCGTCACTGATACCACTGTTGCTCAATTATTGAAAGGTGCTGTTTTCTATGCAAAATAGGTTATCATGATTAAATTTAAATTTCAATAATTGAGCATCAAAACATTTCGAACAAAGTTCCATAGGTAGTTATTACATTCATTGAAGTTAAAATTTCGGTCACATACCTCTATCCATTTCAAAAATAGAATACACGCTGTTGGAAGTTATATCCTTAATGAGTAACTGATTTATGAGAAAATATTTCCTATTCTTTGGAACCTTTTTCCTGGCAATCATTAATTTTAGTATCAATAATTTCGATACAAACAGACATAGTGTAACACACACATTCATTTACTTATAAAATGACCGGTTTCTATCTCTGTGAGATCATCTTCATATTTGTCCTCGATGGTAGTGTAACTGTCATGGAACAGGTCCATCATTAGTACGTGGTGATTCAGTAGTTTCTCCACGCACGAATTATTGGCCTGTTCCATGACAGTTCCACCATCATCAAGGAACAAATATGAAGATGATCACATCGAGATAGGAACCGGTCATTTTATAAGTAAATTTTCGTGTGTAAATTGTAAATTAAGTAAGTTTTCGTGATCATGAATGTTTGCTCAAAATCTGTCAGTCAATTTATGTCTGTATACGTGTTTGTGGGTGTGTATGTTCCACAACTTCTCCTAAACTAATACACCGATTTCAACCAATTTTTGTACAAATATTCTTTAAGGCCAGGAATCATTTTCTATGGTTGCAAAAACGACCTACGATACATAGTTCATACGATATCATGTCATAAACAGTAAAAACTGTCCCATCTTGCGGCGAGTGATAGCTTGATTATATTCGTCAACTATTTGCTTAGCGACTTGCAATAAACTTTGAACATAATTTGAAATCTTTACGAAACTTTTTTCTCGCTGACAGGCTCAACAAAATGATGAAAGGAAAGAAGTTTATCGCTTACTACTTTTCCGATGTTTATGACGTATATCTACGGCATTTGACATGACGTTAAAAGTTATTACGTCTACACTGTAGATTTTATTCGCGAGATATTCGACAGACAGTACACATACATACCACTGAATGTTCCTACAATATTATATCACAGATCGACATATAGTTCTAGACTCACGAACTCCGAAACAATTAGGTTCATGAAAAACCGCATCATCACACACGAGGGCTCGATTTAGTACGTATTTACTACTAACACCATTCACGACATATTTTGCAGAGAGTAGGCACATATACCACTGAACGTACCCTCAAATTTACATCATATTATAACACATATTTCAGTAGATATGACGTCACAAATAACGAAATTTGCGAATAACTGCTACATCATGCGTTGGAAATAATAGACACAGGATCTGCAACTGTATGTATGCCTCGGACAGATTAACGACACTTTCTGCGTGGATGAACAAAAACGCCGGATGTCTGGCGAGGATGCAGTAAAAGCTGCGACTAAGAGGATGTAATGGGCAGGGCGCACTGCAGTCGTAGCATGCGACAAGTTGAAACTTTGAGCATGACTGGAAGCATGTCTGCATAGCCTAAGAACTCAACGATCAACATGGAAAAAGCACGATAGCACTTCCGCAAGGAACCGATAACAATAAATAAATAAAAGATAAAAATAATTAAAAATATTGGATAAGGCGACAGCTGGCCAGAATCGGCGAATCCGGTTTTGATCTTGTTCCAGCACAAAATTTCAGCTTCGCCATTGAATTTGTTTCAGTGCCCTATATCAGTCGAGATTTTTGAATATTTCGAATTCGTGAGAAATACTTCCTTTTAAATCAAATTTACTATAGTGTAATAATGCGCCGTAATTAATCATAGATAACAATAATGTACTCGGCACATTTTTGTTCTCATGTTCTTAACAACAAACATCAAGTTAGAATAACCTTTTATTATTTACAATTTTATACAAAATTGTATCGATGTATTTTATGAGTGCTTCGTCGAGTATTTTTCCCACCATTGGCTGCTAGTTGTTCTCAATGCCACTAGTTGCGTCGAGAGATCTGTGGGCCACTATAGCAGGAGTACAGCATCTCGATATGCAACATACAAAAGAATGTACCATTATAACATAACAAAACCCTCGGGTCGCTATTGAAAATTTGTATCCGTTGATGTGCCGCGGCCGGCATTGTGTTTATTCTGTATGTTGTTAGCACTAGAGACGTATAAAGTTTGTCAACACATCACTGTGAGACAGTGGACTGTTTATCGGCTAAATTTCCGTCGCCAACATTACGTGGGTAATAAACGGAGCTTCCTACTGGTAATCTTCGTCAATCTGTTTCGCATGGACGTCATTCTAATGGGATTACTGAGTCGTCGTCTCTGAAAGAGTAGTTCACCTGCCGTCTCGTGTAATTCATCATACGAACGAGGACGAGGGTGAAAGATGGTGATGCGGATTTAGGCGGATCAGCGTCAGACGTCTATTGAGCTGTCGCCGATAACTTTTTAAACCTGTTTACCGAAAAAAGCATTAAAATGTCACGCTGCGAAAGATACAACGTGACGTTAATACCCGTTTAACGGCGCCGAGGGCTCAGGAATTAGTCGCATGGCGGCAGATGGGGTTCAGAGGAAATCCCGAGGGGCTACAAGGCAGACGCCGGCGCAGCCAACGCCGGCGACCGCGGGCTGCTGCCGCTCCACGGGCTGAATAAACACGTTTGACAAATTGATGCAGTCCGCGTCGGCACGGTTCGTTGTCGTCAAGTTGAAGGCTGAAGTCCCGCTAACGCTGATACCTATCAATGTGTTAAGTTATAAATTTCCTGATTTATTGACACGTAGCACTTAATAACACAAGGTTTCACATTTCCATATGTAACAAAATACGCCAATATTACTGTGGTCATTTTCAATTTTAATTCATCTGACATGTGGCGAGCTCATACGAGCGCATGTGTTTTAAGTAATCGATTGCGGATATCCCGATATTACTTCCACGTCGCTGTCGAACGGCAGTACATTCGAAGTAGTGTGGTGGTGAAGACTTGTCTGATACGTGTTTGTCAATTGAGAAATAAAGAACGCCACGTGTTAATAGACCAGAGACACTTCTATAATGGAAATGATGACTTACTGATTTGCTTGTGAAAGACTCTGTCAGATGAGAAAAGAAAGGCAAAATAAATACAGAAAAGTGATACAGAATTAGCTTGTCCTTCAAAACTAAGTAGAAAAAAGTACACAAATTAGTGCTCCTAAATTCACTTCGTGGAACATTTTGTTCCGTTTTAACGTAGTGGTTGCCGTATTTGAGTTACAAACAACTATATTCGTTAGCTTTACTGAAAAATGTTAAGCAGGTATAAATTATAAGGTCGGCCGCAGTGGCCGAGCGGTCTACGGTGCGCCAGTCACAGTCTGCACGGCCGCTACGGTCCCCCCGACCGACCCCCTCGGGCATGGACGTTTGTGTCGTCTTTAGTATAAGGTAGTTCATAAGTAGTTTGTAAGTTTAGGGACTGACGACCCCGCAGTTAAGTCCCTTAAGCTCTTTTAACCCTTGATCAAGGAATTATTTGAAATTTAACTCAGTTCTGTAAAAATTGGTTTCTCGCTTTTTGAATGGATACAGTTTCATGTTGCTGAATTTGTTGTTAATAGATTTATAATTACTGGCTAAAGTCGACCTCGCTTCACTGTTGCTCAGTCTCATATGGAATGAAAGAGAAGGAAAATGAAAGAATTTTTGCAGATATCGACCCACGGAGAAAATAAATCAGTGACATCAGTACCCTGCTTAGGATTGCTGTGGCTGTACGAAACGAAAGTTAGAAGAAAGATTTTTTTTTAAATCAGAAAATCGTTTATTGTAAAGGCAGTGGGTTTACTGAATAAATATTAGATGATTTGGAACGTGCGACGTGAAATTTCCTTATAGAAAATCAGTCGTTACCTACGATCTGTCCCTCTAGTCCTAGTGCTTTCCCACTCTCCGTCCATATTGTCCTCCCCACTATGATGTACCTCCTCCCCCTCTTAGTCCTTTCTCTGACAACACATCAAAATTTTTTTTTATTTTTATTTTTATTTTTTTATTTTATTTATTTATTTTATTTTATTTTATTTTATTTTTTTTTTATTTTTTTATTTTTTATTTTTTTTTTTTTTTGGGGATGGGGGAGGAATTCGACCATGACCTATGAAAGGAAACGTTGAGGCATTTGCCTGGAATGATTTAGGGCAATGACGGAAAACCCAAATCAGGATGGCTGGAGGCGTGTTTGAAGCGTCGTCCTGTTAATGCGAGACAAGTGTGCCACGCCACACACGTGAGACTTCTGTATTTATTTGAACTAAAGAAATTGCGTTTGTATGTGGGGCACATATCGCGGAACTTAGGGAGTCTAACTACCTGGACGCCCGTCGAAATAAAAAAAATCAGATGTTACTAATCCTGAGTACATCGGTCCCTAGATGTACACTATCTGATAAAAGTACCCGGACACATCCAAAAACATAAGTTTTTCATGTTACGTTCATTGTGGTGCCACCTACTGCCAGTTACTGCAATCAGCGACATCAATAGACATGGAGAGAGACAAGGATGGAGCGCTTCGCGGAACTCATGGACTTTAAATATGCCTGATCAGGTGATTGGGAGCCATTTGAGTCGGAAATCTGTACCATAGATTTCTACATTGCTTAACATCCCTAAGCCTACTGTTTCTGATGTGTTGTTGTTGTTGTTGTTGTGGTCTTCAGTCCGGAGACTGGTTTCATGCAGCTCTCCACAATACCCTATCCTGAACAAGCCTCTTCAACTCCACATAAGAACGGCAACCTACATCTGTCTGAATCTGCTTACTGTATTCACCTCTTGGTCTTCCTCTGCGGTTTTTACCCCAAACACTTCCCTCCAATGCGGAATTCACGATTCCTTAATGTCTAAGACTGTGTTCTACCAATTGATCCCTTCTTTTAGTCAAGGTGTGCCAGAAATTCCTTTTTTCCCCAATTCTGTTCAGTTCCTCCTCATTAGTTACGCGATCCACCCACCTAATCTTCAGCATTCTTCTGTGGCACCACATTTCAAAAGCCTCTATCCTCTTCCTGTCCGCACTGCTTATCGTCCATGTTTCACTCCATACAAGGCAACACTCCACACAAATGCCTTCAGAAAGGACTTCCTTAGGCTTAAATCAATATTCGATGTTAACAAATTTCTCTTTATCAATAACGCTTTTCTTCCCATTGCCATTCTGCATTTTATATCCTCTGTACTGCGACCATCATTTGTTATTTTACTGCCCAAGTAACAAAACTCATCACTGTCCTTTATCGTTTTGATACCTAATCTAATTCCTTCTGCATCACCTGATTTTCTTAGACTGAACTCCATTACCCTTGTTTTGCTTTTGTTAATGTTCATCATTAGTGATAGTGAAGTGAAAACGCGTACAGCTCGAAAGAGTACAGGCCAACCCCGTCTGTTGACTGGCAGAGACCGTCGTCAATTGAAGAGGTCGTGTAATAGGCAGGCATCTATCCAGACCATCACACAGGAATTCCAAACTGCATTAGGACCCACTCCAAGTGTAATAACAATAATTTCGTGTGGCTCACTGGCCTGGTGCAAGTCTTTCAACTGGTTGCCACTTCGGCGACTTGCGTGTCCCTAACCTATCCCACTTATCCAACAGAGAAAATTGGACCCACAGCTTAACGTGGAATCCGAACAACCTGTCGCGTCTGGCGACTCCTCACATTGTTGAAAGGTGAAGGCTGGGTTAAAACACAGACTGAAGAAATCCGAGATCCGACAGGGTTTGAACGCTTCTGTCTCAGTGGAGCGCTTTTCCCCGAGACCACCGGGTCCGACTAGTATAAGACAGTTAGTCCAAACTGCATCAAGATCCGTTCCAAGTTCTATGACAGGCGGGAGCTGATAAAACTTGTATGCCCTTAAGCAACACATCGCGCAGGTCAATGCCAAACAATGCCTCGCAAACGACGTAAACATTGAACGATTGACCAGTGGAAACAAATTTTGCGTGGAGTGACGAATCATTGTACACAATGTGGCGAACCGATGGCAGGATACAGGGATGGCGAATTTCCGGCGAACGCCATCTGCCAGCGTGTATATTGCCAACAATAAAATTCGGAGGCGGTGGTGTTATAGTGTCGTCCAATTTTTCTTGTTTTGCGTGGCACTATTACACCAAAGGACTTCATTGATTCTTTAAGCACCTTCTTACTTCCCACTGTTCAAGAGCAATTCAGTGCTGACAGCTTTCAACACGATCGTGCACCCGTTCATAATACACGACCTACGGCAGAGTGGTTACACGACAATATCATCCATGGCCTGCGAAAGAGTCCTGACTCGGATCTTATAGAACACATTTCGGATGGTTTGGAAAGCCGACTTCGTGGCAGGCCTCACCTACCTATATCGATAACCCTTTTCAGTGCAGCACTCCGTGAAGAATTTGTCTGTAATTCCCCAAAATACCTTCCAACACCTGATTGAACGTATGCCTGCGATAGTAGAAGCTGTCGTGCGCAAACAGTACACTGAATTTCAGCATAACCAAGGAGAGTGACACGAACTTTAGTCATTTTCAACCAGGTGTCTGGATATTAGTAACCTACGCTAAAAACAACACTCACAGCCGTAACCGAAAGAAGACTAGAACCTTCGACAGGGATCGTCCGCGCAATCCGTGGCAAAGCGACTATTTCCGCACGGCGCCCCTCTTAACTACAGCGGGCGCAGTATGCAGTAATCCTTCCCGCGTCGCATAGTGGTATGGAACGTAAAGTAGACGTAACCAGCAATGGAAACGACTGTTTTCTATACTCATCATCCTAGTCTCCAGACAGATGTGTTGAGGTAACAAAAAATAGAAAATGATCCTCTATCCTGAATAGAAAAAAATGTTCAAATGTTTGTTAAGCTACGGGGCCATCAGTCCCTAAACTTACAAACTACTTATGAACTACTTACGAACTAGGACGGCACAAATATCCATGCCCGAGGGGGGATTCGAACCCCCGACCGCAGTGGCCGTGCTGACCGTGACTGGAGCGCCTCAGTCACCTCGGCCACCGCGGCCGGCTATATCCTGAATAGAAGGACTGTCAAGGAAAGTACTTGGCTCGAACAAACACATATACACCAAAATCGTATGAGAGATAATGTAAAGGTTCTTTATTGCACTAGTGATACTCCCGCATCTGCAAAAGTCTGCAGTCGTCCGTTAGAGGCCTCTGCGTGTGCCTTGCCACATTGCACTTTGACCTGTCGGTTCGCCAGTTGGGACGATGCAGTGTGCCTCCGAAGTTGCGTTTTATGACGATATTTGTGTGGTGAAGCGTCAGATGGGGCGGCGATTGATAATCAATCCTGCTGATGTATTGCGATTGGTTGAGATGAAGAAACGAAGAACCCTTCTGAGTGAAGATGGTATTCTTGTAGAAGATGAATCATTTGCATGCTTTCTCGTATCTGTTATGGTACAGAAATATGAGCATGTTACAAACTCATAATAATGATAATATGGATGATAATGACGAACAACTCATTGCAAGCGATAGTGCTACCGTAAGTGCGGGAAGAAGCGATGGAAGCAGTGGCAGTGAATACCAACAGTCTTCCGAGAAGAAGGTTAAAGTTGCAACTATCATCACGGCTTTTGATGACAATTCGCTAGAGAACATGTACGATGATTATTACATAAGTTATAGTTAAGATACTTGCATTATGTATGGCTTCTACAATTACATCTACAGTGCTTTCTAGAGCATGGTTGCAGAGCTTTGCAGAAAAACGACACCCACCAGCACATTGACGTGTACGGAGAGATCATGTCACCAAACGTTCATACAGATATGTTTGTTCGAGCCCAAGTAATTTCCTTGTGAGATAGTGACGGAGGGACTGGATTGCTGCCATGTTGGAGGCAGTTACTTGAATCTTTTAGCGTGACAGAGATGTGGCGACATGGATACCCACTAGGTGTCGAGTGGATGTTGTTACAGGTCGGGAGGCAAGGACCGGCATGGTGGCCAGAGGGCCCTGGGTGAGGCCTCCTCGGTGAGAGAGAGGCCTCAGACGGCTGGCCGTTATTTTGGGAGCCGCCCCCCTATACTCTCCAGTTACCGCGGCGCTCGGCGGAAGCAGTTTCGGTCTGACCAGCCGCCGCCCACAGTGTAAACACTTGCCTCTAAACAGTGCGCAGCTGCCGTGTTTCTGGCCGAGACCTCGGCGCCTTCGCAGTCCGGTGCCAGTACGTCTCGCCATATTACTGAATACACTAAGATCCTTCGGCGGCGATCATAAGCGCTGGCTAACCCGCTCTTGGGACTTTTCATATGGACCTACAAGACGAGGTGACGTGGGGTGAGAGCATTTCGTCAGAAATATTGGATGATTTGTTATTGTTGTTGTGGTCTCCAGTACTGAGACTGGTTTAGACGAGGCATGTCCACAAAGTAAGTTCCGGTTGGTTATATCAATCAAACGCGTACAGATACAGAAAAAATATTTATTGTATAAAAATGTACAACTGTTTAGCTACTTTTCTACATAACTTCCGAAATTTTGAAGGCACTTGTCATAGCGTGGCACAAGTTTGTGTGTGCCTTCTTCATAGAAGGTTGCCGCCTACGTATTCAACTATGTGATAACATGTTCTTTCAGCTCATCATCGTTGAAGTGTTGACCACCAAGGACGCTACCACCCGACCTCACAAGGCGAATGCGACCAAACAACTCTTACGGGAATTTCACTGGGACGTGTTTGATCATCCTCTGTTCAGCCTCGCTCCTAGCGACTTCCTTCTCACACGTAAAATCTGTCCATCGTGGTCAACACTTCAACGATGATGACGAGCTGAAAGAACATGTTACCACATGGTTGAATACACAGGCGGCAACCTCCTACGAAGAAGGCATACAAAAACTTGTGCCACGCTATGACAAATACCTACAAAATTTCAGAAACTATTTAGAAAAGTAGTTTAATAGTGGTATATTTTTGTACAACAAATATTTTTTCTGTATCTGTACACGTTTGTTTTATATAACCAAACGGAACTTACTTTGCAGACGTACCTCGTACATCTCTCCACCCTGCTCTATCCTCAGCAGTCCTCTTTATCTCCTCGAAGGACGGCAACCCACATTCATTTGAAACTGCTTACTGTATTTTAATGTCTGTAAATCTATCGGACCAAACTGCGTGGTCATCGGTCCATAGCTTACAAACTACTTAAACTAAGGTAAACTAACCTAAGGACAACACAAACACTCATGCCCCAGAGTGGACTCGAACCTCCGACGGCGAGCAACTGTCCGCTCCGCAGCGAGGAGCCTTAGAACGCTCGGCTACTCCACCGCGGCTTTACTGTATTCGTCTCTTTGTCTCCGTCTACGAATTTTTAGCGCACACGTATCCCTTGCTGTCTAAGAATGTGTCTTACCAATCGATTCCTTCTTCTAGTCAAAATATGCCAGATATATCTTTTCTCCCCAATTCTTTCTAGTATCTCCTCATTAGTTACTATCTAGCCACCTAATCTTCAGTATTCGTCTATAACAGGAAAAGCCCCTTTCGTGTCTGAAATATTTATTGTCCATTGTTCGAAGCAACACTCCATTCAAAAGCCTTCAAAAATCGTTGCCGCGGTGGAGTAGCCGAGCGCTCCAAAGTGGTTGCTCGCCGTCAAAAGTTCGAGTCTTCCCTGGGGCATGGGTGTGTGTGTGTGTGTTGTCCTTAGGCTAGTTTACATTAGTTTAAGTAGTTTGCAAGCTACAGACTGATGTCCACGCAGTTTCCGATAGATTTACAAACATTTGAAAATTTTGAAAAAACTTTCTAACACTTAAATTAAACTATCAATAAAATTCTTCTGGGTATGAAACCGCGTCGTCATTTTATAAATTCCACCGACGTTTCGGCCGCTGTTGCAGGCGGCCTTCATCAGGGTCTGTGTCTGACAGTCAGTCAGACACAGACCCTGATGAAGGCCGCCTGCAACAGCGGCCGAAACGTCGGTGGAATTTATAAAATGACGACGCGGTTTCATACCCAGAAGAATTTTATTGATAGTGACAACAGCCGCGGAAGCCTACGTTTGCACTTAAATTAAAATTCAGTGTTAACATATATATCTTCTTCAGAAACGCAATTCTTCCCATTATCGTTCTGAAATTTAAATAATCTTTATTGCCACCATCCTATGTTATTTTGCTGTCCAAGTAACAAAATTCTTCTTTGTTTTTGCTCTTATTAATGTTCATCTTATGTCCTTTCAAAACACTGTCCATTCCGTCAATTTACTCTTTCAGATCTTTTGCTGTCTCTGACAGAATTACAGTGTCATCGTCGAACCGCAAAGTTTTTATTTTTCACCATAAACGTTGATTCTTTCTCTAAATTTCTTCTTTCCTTCCTTCACTTGCTTGCTTGCTTAATGAAGAGATTGAATAACACTAGGGAAAGGCTACAATCCTGTCTTATTCCGTTCCCAACCAGTTCTTCTCTTTCATACACCTCGACTCTCGTAGCTACTGTCTTGCTTCTGTACAAGTTGTAAGTAACCTTCCGGTCCATACATTTTACGCCTGCTGACATCAGAAATTGAAAGCGTGTATTCCGGAAAACATGGTCGAAAGCCTTCTCCAAGTCTAAAAACGAAAGTAGAAATGCAAATTTGTCTTTCCTCATTCTAAGATAAGGTGAGTATTGCTTCACGTGTTCATACATTTCTCCTAAATCCAATCTAATCATCCCCGAGGCCAGCTTCTAACGCATTTTCCAATCTTCTGTAAATAATTCTTGTTAGAATTTTGCAATCATGACTTATTAAACCGTTCTGTAATTTTCACAGTTGTCTGCGCCTGTTTTGTTTGGAAGTGACGTTATTACATTTTTTCCTTTTGAAGTCTGAAAGTATTTCGGCAGTCTCATACTTCTTGTACACTCGGTGGAATAGTTTTGTTTTGCCTGTGCCTCCCAGAAACTGTGAGTGAGTCTCGTCCATTCGCGGAGCTTGTTTCCACTTATGTCTCCCACTGTTCTGTCAATTTCTTCTCTCACATGTTACCTCGTATCTCATCTTCGTTAGCTTCCTCTTCCCTTTGTGTAATATTGTCTCAAAGTTTATTTATTTTGTAGAGCCCCGTATATATTCTTTTCATCATTCAGATCTTTCTTCTTTGGTCAGATGGTTCTCGATCTCAGTTCTTGATAATCATACAACTGCTTTTCTTGTCTCCAAATGTCCCTTTTGCTTTACTGTAGGCGTTATCTTAAATTTCTCCTAGTTATACATAAGAGACTTGCATTTTTCCTCTAGCTTCTCCTCGTTAGCCTTTTTTCATTTTCTATCAGTAGCATTTTTAGTCGCCTCTACACCAATTCAGCTACTTCATTTACCGCATTTTTATATATCCTCCTTTTATCAATTAAATTAAACATTTTCTGTGATATTCAATAATTTTTTTGTAGGACGTGTCTTACTACCCATTTGTCCTCTGCTGCCTTCACAATTTCATCTGCCAAAAATGCCTATTCATCTTATACTTTATTACCACCCCCAGCTCCCGTCAGTTGTTGCCTAAACCCCCCTATGAAACTCTTAGTATCTTAGGTTCCTTCAATTTCCCAATCTTTCTGCGGTTTCTTAAGTTTTAATCTACAGTTCATAAGCAGTAAGATATGTTTCGAGTCTATAGCTGCCCATGAATATGTCTTACAGTTTAAAACTTAGTTCTGAAATCTGTCTTACCATTATAAAAAGTATATAGAATCTTTCGGTATATCCTGGTCTATTAAACGTATCAGCCTTCTTTTGTGATTCGTATACCAAGCGTTTCTTATGAATATATTATCTTCTGCACAAATTTCTACCAGTTCTAGGCGGATTTCTCTTTCATTTCTCTGCCTCATCCCATATTCATATTTTCCTTCCCTTTCTTTTCCTACTACCGAATTCCAGTCCCCCATCACAATCAAATTTTCCTTTCCGTTAAGTGTCAGAATAATTTCCTATACCTTCTCATACATTTCTTCGATCTCGTCATCATCAGCAGAGCTAGTTGGCACAAAAAACATATACTGCTATGGTGTGCGTTGGCTTCGCATATACCTTGGCTACGACAGTGTGATCACTGTGACGTTCGCAGTAGCTTCCTTAATTCATATTTTCAAATTCATTATTAGATCAACACCTGAGTACCGCCGACTGATTTTGTATTTATAATCCTGTGCTCATGTGAACAGAAATCCTGTTCATCTTTCCTTAGAACTTTACTAATCCACACTACATCTAACAGTCTATCCATTTTCCTTTTTAAATTTTTTAACACCTAACCCCGCGAAAGGGATCCAACATGCCATACTCCGATTAGTAGATTGCCAATTCTGTCTTTTCTTCC
The DNA here is from genome assembly GCA_026315105.1 of Locusta migratoria. NCBI lineage: Eukaryota > Metazoa > Arthropoda > Insecta > Orthoptera > Acrididae > Locusta > Locusta migratoria. The sequence continues at coordinate 5,623,298 of CM048749.1, read as the reverse complement.
TTTTCTTATTTCATTTTTTTTAATTTAATTATTTTTTTCTCTTTTTTTCTTTCTTTTTTTGTGGTGATTCTCCTGAGTAGTCCCTGCCAGGAAATCCGAGTGGGAGGACTATTTTATCTCCGGAATATTTTACACAAGAAGACGCCAATCATATTTTCATACAATAGAGCTGCATGTCCTCGGGTAAAGTAACACCTGTAGTTCCCTTGTCCTGGTCATTGGCTTGTAGATAACTGAATATTCATGAATAATTTACGGTTTGAGAGCTAAATAATTAAGCAGCTATTTATTATCTCCATTTTCATTGTATATTTAAAAACAGTCTAGAGGGTAAAATTGAGTTTTTTTCGACTACTCTCGACCCAATGTTGGGCCACCTTCAGCATGGTGCTCTGAGATGGTGTGGAACGACGCAGCTGTGAGTTCCTCTGCTGCCGTCACTGCTCAAATGCCACGTTTTGCCTCTAGTATGTTTTCTTAGATTACTAATTACATCTCGGGATTTGAATGACCACAAACAACCAATGAAAGCGTTATCACAGCGCACAATAGCAAGCATAAACCAGATAGCTACATTATTAGGTACAGGTATATCCAAACTGAAATTAACTCTACTGCCAAGAAAGGAATATTGGACTACGAAACAACTCTTGTTGGGCAGTACCATTAGTACCACTCTTGTGCTACCCAACATTGGGTAGAAACTAGTCGTAAATAATCAGTTTTACGCCCTAGCCTGTTTTTATGCATATAATTATCATACGGGCCCTGATATTCCTAAAAAAGAAGAAAAAAAAGGAAAAAAAGTTTCCAACAATATCTACATTTTTGTCTGCTTAGATTATAAACAGATCTGGCGTTCATTGCTATCTATGAATAGCGATATTTTAATTTCATTGCTTGCAATTTTTGTAGATATATTCTACATGTATTTTGTTGACTCTTGTTAGCTGCTCCTCTTCCTTTCTGTATGACATGTGAATTTTTTCCCCACGGGAATATGCACAGCTCACTTTATTCACTTGAAGTTTTTGCTCTGGTGGAATTATTAAGTGTTGAAATTTTCTTTAGTAACTGTTGAATGTGTGTTTGTAATGTCTTGAGAGAGAACGAGGGAATTTTCCTTTTAATTCCATTCTCATTTCTTTAATTAAGTTTAAAAGTATTTCGCCCTATCTTAGAGGATATATTAAGGAAAGGCAAACCTACATTTCTAGCTTTTCTAGATATGGAGAAAGCTTTTGACAATGTTGATTGGAATACACTGTTTCAGTTTCTGAAATCAGCAGAAGTAAAATATAAGAAACGGCAGGTTCTTTAGAACTTGTACAAAAGCGAGAAAGCAGTTATCAGATTGAAGGGCAAGAAAGGGATGCAGACGTTGGAAATGGGGAAAGACATGGTTGTACCCTTTCTCCACTGTTATTCAATTTGTACATTGAGGAAGCAATAAAGGAAAACAAGGAGAAATCTGGAGCAGGAATTAAAGTCCAGAGTGAAGAATTAAAAACACTGCGTTTTGCTAATAATATTGTAAATCTATCAGATACAGCAAAAGGACCTTGAGCAGCAGGTGAGCGGAATGGACAGTGTGTTGAAAGGTGGGTATGTGATGAACATTAACAAGAGCAAAACAAGGCTAATGGTTGGCGCAGTCTAAGAAAATCAGGCGATGCTGAAGGAATTAGGTTAGAAACAATAATGGACGTAGATGGGTTTTGTTACTTGGGCAGTAAAATAATAAATGATGGTCGCAGTTCGGAGAATATAAAATGCAGAATGGCAATGGGAAGGAAAGCGTTTTTGAAAAAGAGAAATTTGTTAACATAGAATATTAATTTAAGCTTAAGGAATTCCTTTCTGAAGGCATTTGTGTGGGGTGTTGCCTTTTATGGGAGTGAATCGCGGACGATAAACAGTACGGACAGAAAGGGGATAGAGGCTTTTGAAATGTGGTGCTACAGAAGAATGCTGAAGATTAGGTGGGTAGAATGCATAACTAATGAAGAGGTAGTGAACAGAATTGATGAGAAAAGGAATTTCTAAAAGAAGGGATCGATTAATAGGAAATATGCTTAGACATCAAGATACCGTCAACTTAGCATTAGAAGGACTTTCGTGGGGTAAAATTCGCTTAGGGAGACCAAGAGATGAATTCAGTAAGCAGATTCGTTCAAATGGATGTAGGTTGTTGTTTTTATGAGGAAGTGAAGAGGCTTGCTGAGGATAGAGTAAGGTGGAGAGCTGCACCAAACCAGTTTCCGGGCTGAAGCCCACAACAAAAAGCAACAAAAGCATCTTCACTGGTCATCTATTCAACGTAGCTGTCATGATACTTTTCTGTTGGAATTTCACTGTTACTTATATTGTCAGTACATACTTTGTAATGAGATTCGTTTAATGCTGCCAACAATGGCAGTGGCGGTGTAAGTGCCAGCGCAACAGAAAAGTATGAGGACACCAACGTAGAAAAAGAGACCACTGAAGAGGCTTTAGATAACGTGAAACGCGGTATGTTTTATTAACAATAATTCAGTTCCTTGAGACAGACATTGTCTCATTGTAACAAAGGTACTGAATATAAGGAGAGGCGTTGAATTAAACTTTGAGCTGTGGCCTAGATTCGAACCTGGGACGACTTCTTACTAAGCAGACGGTTTAACCCGCCTTTATAGTTTTTTCATTATTTTTTTAAAAAAATTTTTATGGGTAGTTCTGTTCCTAACGGTTGCTGATCCTGTTGCTTGTTGTTCGACGTGTTCTCGCTCAGCTTTTTCTTTTATTACTGCGGGCGTTCTGTTCTATCTGATTTCTGTCCTATCTGATCTGGCGCGCTGAGCCACGGCGCCAGGCTAACCGCTCAGCTAACACAGTGTGTTACGGATAATGCAGCTGGAAGACTGTCCGTATAGCAGTAATATCAGTTATGCTTAGTTCTCTGAGCGATTTAAAGCGTCTGGTTAGAAAGCATAGGTCCCAGGTTCGAGTCCCGAGCATAGCACAAATATTAATTCACCGTTCCCATTATATCCAATTTGTCAAGTTTCAATTAGACTGATTTGAAGTTGCAAAAGATGGCTATTATCGCATACAAACGGTAATTTTTCTGTTCATTTAATACATCGAGGAGGAGTCATTAATAGGACTGATGCGCGTTTTTACACGCTAAGGAGACCTGTCGACTCGCCTGCAAGGTGCGTTGTCTCACTGGAGACCCAGCACCCACACATGAACTACGCCGCTTCACTCCGCTGTAAAACACACGTCGACGTGTGCTCGCCGGCCGCCAAACGTTAAATGCCCGCTATTAATTCCATTGTATCATCCCGCAGTTATGTCGCAGGTTCGCTGCGATGTGTTTCATCGTGTTACTGAATATAAATTCAAATTTATATACGACCGCCGCAAATGCTGCGAAATCATGCAATTATTGGAAAATTTATCAGCGCGATAATGTCAGCTTGAGAGTGAGATACACTACGGTTTAATTCAAAACACGCAGCGGGCGGTTCAAACAGTTGGTGCTTTATGAGCGCGTTTTTCGCGCGCTGCCGCCCAGCCCGACGCATAATTTTACTCCTGTGGATTTGTCTTATCAATTTAAACGAGTTATGCGTGCTAACGAGACCGGCAATCGCGAGTGGTTCGTGTTCCAGATTGGTCTCTATAACGGAGACGATTCAGCCCTCTAGAGATGAATCTCGCTTGTAAATAAAAGTCACCTTTTCGTTAAATTATAGTAATTCTAGACATAGAGTCTTTAAACGAGTTTTTACGTGATATTGGTATTTTCGGCTAATGGACGTATCAGTAACGAGAAATTATTTCAACCTTACTACGAGAACCAGGTTCTAAACGTTAAAAATATGAGTTCTAACACGAATTATCTACAGGAGAATGGAAAAGCTGGTAGAAGCTGACCTCGGGGAAGATCAGTTTGGATTCAGGAGGAACGTAGGAACCCGGGAGGCAATACTCACTTTACGCCTTATCTTAGAAGATAGATTAAGGAAAGACTTTTGTGTCCCAGCCTCGTCGCCGCTTTTGTGTCTCGTTTCCGTCGTAGGTGTCGGTGGCCGAGTAGGAAGACCGACACAGGAATAAAGGTAGCACGCTTGTGCAGGTACGGAGGGGAGCAGCCAGTAGGACAGCAGAAACTAGAAACACTAGAGTAAATTAGAACGAGATCTATATTGTACAGAATTTATACAATACTTAACTTTTACATAGTTCAGTACGGTAGAATGCTGATACATAGTTGAACTAGAGGCCTGCCTAGTGCCTATCCGATTGCCACGTCTTCACTGGTGCCTATCTGATTCCGAAATGTTAGCTGGTTCCTATCTCAGTCCCAAGTGAACGATGTCGTTCAGTGGTGGCCACGAGCGGAGTTGTAACAGAGGGCGCTCGTGGCTGACGTCGTAAGAACGCCGCGCCGTGCGTGCATGGCGGCGCGCGGCGAAAGTAGGTGGCGCGCACTTTGGACTTGTGCGACACCACAAAGACAAACCTACATTTTTAGCTTTTGTAGATTTGGAGAAAGCGTTTGACAATGTTGAATGGAATACACTCTTTCAAATTCTGAAGTCAGCAGGGGTAAAATATAGGGAAAGGAGAGTTATCTACAACTTGTACAAAAGCCAGACCGCAGTTATTAGACTCGAAGGGCATGAAAGGGAAGCATCAGTTGGGAAGGGAGTAAGACAGGGTTGTAGCCTTTCTCCGATGTTATTCAATTTGTACATCGAGCAGACGGTGAAGGAAACCAAGGAAAAATTTGGAATAGGGATTAAAGTTCGCCGGCCGTGGTGGCCGAGGGGACTGAGGCGCTTCAGTCACGGTCTGCTCGGCCACTACGGTCGGGCGTTCGAATCGCCCCTCGTGCATGGATATTTGTGCCGTCCTAGTTCGTAATTAGTTCATTAGTAGTTTGTAAGTTTCGGGACTGATGACCCCGTAGTTAAGTCCCATAATATTTACAAACATTTGATTAAAGTTCAGGGGGAAGAAATGAAAACATTGCGTTTAGCTCTGAGGTAATTCTGTCAGAAACAGCAAAGGACCTGGAAGAGCAGTTGAATGGAATGGACAGTGTGTTGAAGAGAGCGTATAAAATGAACATTAACAAGAGCAAAACAAAAAACAATGGAATGCGGTCTTAGAAAATCAGGCAATGCTGAAGGAATTACATTAGGTAACGAAACAATGAAGGTGGTAGATGAGTTTTGTTACTTGGGTAGTAAAATAACATGCGATGGTCGCAGTACACTGGATATAAAATGCAGAATGGCAATGGGAAGAAAAGCATTTTTGTAAAAGAGAAATTTGCTAACATGGAATATTAATTTAAAGGTAAGGAAGTCTTTTCTGAAGGCATTTGTGTGGAGTGTTGCCTTGTACGGGAGTGAAACATAGACAATAATCAGTGCGGACAGAAACAGAATAGAGGCTTTTGAAATGTGGTGCTACAGAAGAATGCTGAAGATTAGGTGGGTAGATCGCATAACTAATGAAGAGGTACTAAACAGAATTGGTGAGAAATGGAATTTTTGGCATATCCTGACTAAAAGAAGGGTCCACTTGGTGGGACACATTCTTAGACATCGAGGAATTTAGCATTGAAGGGAAGTGTGTGGGGTAAAAATCGCCGAGGGAGACCAAGAGACGCGTATTGTAAGAAGATTCAAATGGATGTGAGTTGCCGTTCTTATGAGGAGATGAAAAGGCTTGCTTAGGATAGGGTGGGGTGGAGAGCTGCATCAAACCAGTCTCCGGACTGAAGACCATAACAACAACAACATCTATAAATAGACGGCAGGTGCAATTCCTGTAAACTAAAGGCATTAATGACATTAGCTTATGTCTTTTCCAGAATTCAGCTGCCGAAAATGACGGTTGTATGGATCATAAAAATAATAATCTTGATTAACAGTTGCTTTTTCACCAGGCTTGTTTTTTGTTTTAACCAACTGCCGTGCCGCAGTGGATACACCGGTTTCCGTTAGCTCACCGACGTTAAGCACTGCCGGGCTTGGCTAGCACTTGGACGGGTAACCGTCAGCGTCTGCCGAGCGCTGTTGGCAAGCGGGGTGCTCTCAGCCATTGTGAGGCCAACTGAGGAGCCACTTGATTGAGAAGTAAACTGACTTAACGACCAGGAATGCGGGTCGCTGACCTCGTCCCCCTACATACCGCATCCGTTGACGCCTTCGGGCGGAGGATGAAACATCGGTCGGTCAGCACCCAGTTGGCCTGTCGGACGTTTTTACTACAGCTCTATTTCCTTATAATTTTTTATTCTGGTGAATTACATAAAGTACGTGCAGCAAATTTTACATACACTAAATTAATTCTAATTAATTATTGCACGTATATATATCTATATATATATAACATATTTTCTTTCTTTGTGTCTGAGGAATGTTTCCTAAAAGTGGTGTTAAAAGAGGTACGGCCAAACTGTCAGAAAACATTCCTCACACACAAAGAAAGAAAATATGTTATGTGGACATGTGTCCGAAAACGCTTAATTTCCATGTTAGAGCTCATTTTATTACTTCCTTCAAATCACATTAGTCATGGTATGGAAACACACAGCAACCGACGTACCAGCCTGACTTCAAACACTTTATTACAGGACATGTTCAAAATGTCCTCCGTTATCGAGGATACATGCATCCACCCTCCGTCACATGACATCCCTGATGTGCTAATGCAGCCCTGGAGAACGGCGTATTGTATTACAGCCGTCCACAATAGGAGCACGAAGAGTCTCTACATTTGGTACCGGGATTGCGTAGACAAGAGCTTTCGAATGCCCCCATAAATGAAAGTCAAGAGGGATGAGGTCAGGAGAGCGTGGAGGCCATGGAATTGGTCCGCCTCTACCAATACATCGGTCACCGAATCTGTTGTTGAGAAGCGTACGAACACGTCGACTGAAATGTGCAGGAGCTCCATCGTGCAAGAATCATGTTGTGTCGTAAAGGCACATGTTCTAGCAGCACAGGTAGAGTATCCGGTATGAAATCATGATAACGTGCCCCAGTGAGCGTAGGTGGAAGAACATGAGGCCCAATCAAGACATCACCAACAATTCCTGCCCAAACGTTAGCAGAATATCTGTGTTGATGACGTGATTGCACAATTGATTGTGGATTCTCGTCAGCCCACACATGTTGATTGTGAAAATTTACAATTTGATCACGTTGGAATGAAATTTGCATTTAAAGAGGAATACTAAAATGGGCGCTAACATGGAAATTTAGCGTTTCCGGACACATGTCCACGTAACGTATTTTCTTTCTTTGTGTGTGAGGAATGTTTCCTGAAAGTTTGACCGTACCTTTTGTAACACTCTGTATAAATCGGTTGCATAAATTTTTGGCTCTTGATCAGGTTGCGTTACTACTAAGGGTAACTTCATCAGAAGATCAAGATTAATTACAAACATAACAGCAGAATTGTATATTACAAGCTGAATTTCTCGGATTGAATAATATAAAATATAGTATTATGACCTATGTAAGTGCGACTCGATAGCACAGTGGTAGAGTGCCAGACCACAAATCCAAAGGTCTCAGGTTCAGTCCCTACCAGGTCCTATGATTTTTATCTGTCACTTTCCACTTCTTTCACTTCTGGCATTGTTGCTAATGTGGAAAATATCGAGTAGCATCGTGGTTCGGAACCCACATTAAACTATAGGTCCCCCTATAACTTGCTGGGTAAGTCAGTTCGAAGGTCGGAGGAAGGCAACGGCACCTCCAAACAGGACCATGCCTAGTAAAGCACTGTGGTGTTCAAACCAATCTTCGGATTGTTAACTGCTTTACCTTATAAAAATTAAACAATAAAAATTAAATTCTCCGGCGTGTTTTTCCTCACATATAATTCTGATGTATGATTGTCATGTAAAACTTTTTTCATTTTTATGGACTTACCCTTAATGGTAAAGAAACCTGGCCAAGAAACAAAAACTTACGCAATCGGTTGAAAGCATTACATTTTTTTTTAATCTGGATATACGGTTGCTGTTATTCAGACATGTCTAAAATTGAATTATTTTCATTTTCTTTTCTGATGTCATGATGTAATATTTGGTTTATTAACAAATATACTTTGCTAATATTAGCTCCGCAGATAAAATGGTCAATAGAATTAGGGGAGCAGTTGAGATATCGCGGTTCTGAAGTATTGTCATCTGCCGACTGAACAAAAATTGTTCGATTTCTCTCTGTTGGTTTTACGTAGGGGAGACAACAACATAACGGCAACAGCGGTAGCGGTAATAACAGAACGTTGCCGCTCGCGAGTATCCGAACGGTCTGGAGCGCCACGTTGCGGATCGCGCGGCCTCCCTCGGCCATCGATGTTTGTGATGTCTTTAGTAGAAGTTAGTTCATAAGCAGTTTGTAAGTTTAGGGACTGATAACCCCGCAGTTAAGTCTCATAATCTTTACAAACATTTGAACAATTGTGATCAGAACGTTGCTGTGGAGAGGCGGTTAGTGTTGACTAGGAAACGAATTACATAAGGATTTGGGTTCAGATAGTGTAGTGAGCAGTTAGAGCAAAGTAACAACAACTTGACTTACCAGAAGCTATGGCATGAAGGGCCATAGGAGGGCTGGAAGCGGGATAGGCACAGAGGGAGGTTGCTGCAACTAGTGTTGTGTCCCACGACATGCACCTAATTTTAGACAACAGGATCTGTTAAAAGAAGGCAAGGCTAAGGTCGTCCGCGGGTAACATGAGCAAGAGATAACCGTTACCTCCGGTTAAGAGCCAATCGAGAGAGGAGGCTTAATACCACTCCAACGCACCCTCCAGGCAGCATCAGGACGCGCAGTATCAACAGTTCGAAATCACCTTGGTGAATGTGGGATAAATACAAAAAGGCGTATGGTGTGTGTCCCATTAAAACCACGACACCGCTTAACCTGAAGAAACAAGGCGGAGGAACATCAGGATTGGAGTCGTGACGAATTGCTCCGCTTTCTGTTCACAGATGAGTCAAGATTTTGTCTTCAGCCGGACAATCGTCGTTCCTTCATCTTGAGACAAGGTGGAGTTGGAACAATCCTGCCTATGTGCAGGAAACATCACCATATCATAGTGGTGGACGAAGGGTGTGGGTAGGAGCCGGTCGGTAGTGACGGACGTACGGACCGCTATATCGTCCAGCATGGCGGTTTGACGGGTGAGACGTATAAAGACGAGATTTTTCGACCTTTTGTTGTGCCCTAAACTGGTGTCACAGGAGATGGACGATAACGCCCTTCTGTGGACGATAACGCTCGTCCTCACAGAGCTCACAGGACTGAGAGAATTGAACGAAGGGATTGGCCAGTTTGTTCATGGGACTCTTGGAAGTATGACCTAATATCCCACAAGAACTGCTTGATAACCTCATACTGTCCATGCACGCAGGTGTGCAAATGTACTGACGGTTCGAGGTGATCACACATGATATAAGAGGGCAACTATTATGTTAGTCCCATGGTGCCTCACTCGTACTGTATCACACACATTGCAATTCTAACGAATATCTGAATAAAATACGTTAACATATTGTGTATGATATCTATCCCCTAATTATTTTGAACGGTGTATATTTTAGTAATATTAGGCTCCCAAATATAAGAGAAATTACGGCTCGTACAGAGGCACGTAAGTAGCTGCTTTTCCATGCTCTATTAAAGAGGAGAGGAAGAGACTAGTTATGGGATGATTGTTGCGCTTCTAGTGAACTTGACGATCCGTGGCAGATGCCGCCAGTGACATGGCAGCTAGACGGTCTATAGTTGGTCTGTCGTGGACTGTGACTCTCTTATTTCAATCATTCAAGTTACATCCTGGGTACGACTGATCGTGTGAAGCGAAATCCCTGCACCATTTTTAATTCGAAATTCGCACTGACTGCCATACCTCGTTCGAATAGCGCCAGCTGACGAGGACATTTCGTGTTACACAAATCACTTGCGGAATCACATTTCAGAAGGTCTGCACAACGACAGCTGGCGTTGCGGGAGTGAGTTGTGGTAACAACGCTCTTGCACCACCTGTGCCCCGCCAACCCGTGACAATTGGCGAGTCAGTGAATATTCCAAACCACGTTTCATGTCACTGCGGTGGTCTCCTTTTGTGGGACGCAGATGGAGCCATGGCCGTTGATGACCTGCGGAGTCCAGAGCTGCCCAACCTACAGCCTCTCATGCGTTCGCGCAGAGTAGCTCCGTTCGGATCCACAATGTGACTAGGGATCTGCATATTTGGGATTGTGCTCGCTCGTGCTGGCACCATGCGTCGGGCTCGGGCTTGGTTAGTTCTACAATGCTCGAAACAATTAGGGGATCATATACAAAATACATATGGTATCGTATTTTAGTCAGATATTGGCTACACTTGTAATTGATGTGTGATACAATACGATATTTTTCTATCTCAACTTTTTAGTAAACGTTTATTTAGAATTAGGCGCCATGAGGCAACCATTATAGTTAAAAAGTCATTCTCGTTGCCATCTAATATGATGTGTTACCACCTCGGACGGGCAGTACAGCTGAGCACCTGCGTGGCATGGACAGTATGAGGTTACCAGTTCTTGAGAGATGTTTGACCATCTTTCTATGAGTCCAGTAGCCAGCTCTGCAACCGTTATGACAGCAGTGCGTCTGCCAAGAGTATCCCGGACATGCTCAATTGGTAGACATAAGTTATCTGGATGTTGTACCGCGTCATAATGAAAGATGGTCATTACTTTAATAACCGACGTTTCGGCATAACGTAACAGTTTCCTTCTCAGTATACTTGTGGAAAGGCATCATAAAATAGGATATCATAAAACACAGAATGTCAATATTAGGTACTTTTTCTCCTTTTCACTAAAGAATCTATGTCTCATACCACTTTTCCAGTAATGCTAATTCCAAGGAAAGCTCTCTTACATTGAAACATGCCAGTGAGCTTCTATGGGTGGATTTCGTTCTCTTCATTTGGTAAAAAAATGCAGTATGTGTATGCACGTCTCATCGACATAATCGTAGATCCAAATTTACACTGAGGAAACAAAAGTCTACGAGACTGTGCTATAAAACATTCTTCATGCTGTAGGCGTATAAGTTCTAGCTATAGACAAGTTTCCACACTGTCAACATAACGCGAAAATCGGTGAAACTGCACAACCGTTGAAAACTGAAGGGCAGTACAGTAACTTGATCTAACTACAGAATAATTCGTTAAGTTTTCTAAGGTTGAAAACAAACAGTTTCAGTTCTACTAATTTTTTGTTTATTTACAAACAAGTTTTCGGCTTATTAGGCCATCATCGGGTAAACTGTTGACAGACGTCGACAAAGACGCTATTGCTTATGTTCTCCAAGATGGTAAACAAAGATACAACACACAGAATACTCGGTCTTTGCATATGACATTTGTTAGAATTGTAAACAATTATCTGTTGCCACGTAGAATTATGTTTACATAATCAGTGGTATCCTAAACATTTTTACATTGTTGTTGATTTTTGGCTAAATTTTTATTTATTTCCTGTGCTTCTAACAGGTTTAGTTTCCTGCCTTTGTTGGCTATGTGAAGCACTTCTGTGTGGACCTGGTAGTTGTGTCCTTCAGAACGTGATCAGCAAAGGTGGAGTCTGCTTTCTGTAATCTCCAGCTACGTTCATGTTCACCCAGTCTAATTTGAATTGCCCTGCCTGTCTGACCTATATACAGTTTGCTGCAGTCACTACATGTGATTTTATAAACCCCACTGTTACTGAATGCATCCCTTGTGCCTTTGCTGTTGAACAGGAAGTTAGCTGCAGTGCCTCTTACATCAAATGAAGTTCTGTATTTACAGGATTTGAGAATTATGGCTATTTTGGTAAACAATTTTCCTAAATATGGTATAGTACACCAGTTGGTCTTAGTGATGACTGTTTCTGAAGTGGGGGAATAGAGGAGGGGTAGGACTTTTCTTTTTTTTTTTCTTTCTACAATGTTATTTATCAGTAGAGGGCCATAGCCATTGTTACATGCAATATATTTAATGGTATTTAATTCTGTTTGAAAATCTTGTTTTGATAGTGGTATGGATGTAAGGCGATGTACCACGGAGTAGAAGGCAGCATGTTTCTGTGCTACTGGATGTTGTGAACAGGATGGTATTACAGTATCAGTTGTTGTGAGTACCAAAAGTTGGTTTTATAGAATACCATTAAAAGCATATTAAAAATTCAGGACTCGAAGAGCAATGAAGTTATGAAATTTAACCTTTAGTGTTCCTACATCTTTACATAGGAGACACAGTTTTAAAATTTGGTTGCTATCGCCGAACTAGAAGAAAAGTTAAATTTTTTGGTGGAGCCTTCCCTTGAACACTTTTCAGTGTGTGTAATATGTTCGTATGCAAATCATTGCTGCGCCTAATTATGATCGCTCTTCTGAAGACAGCATATTGTTCTTCTGCGCTTCCAGTCGTCCGTAATGTGCTACGTAACTATGTCGAGACATTTCATTTTATTGCGAGCTTTCAGAACCCAGACGGCGAGCGAGCCCAAAGTTACCTGCGGCAGACACGCGGGTGTACCGTACTTCTGGAACACATTGTTCACTACCTGCAGTGTCCGGGCCTCCGAGCAAGTGACAACACATTTCCTCACTGGGAAAGTGTTGCTCCGTGCAAGTTTCGCAAACTAGACTAATACTGTGGCTCCACGTTGAAGGTAACAAAATCAACAAGATAAGTCATTTCGCCCTCAATCGCGTGCTACTCTTGAAAGGTATTGGTCGAAAAACTACGCATATGTGGGAGTTTCCGCCATTGCTGTAGATATTAGTGCGCACTTACTGCAGCAACTTTGTCACCTCGAGACGATCTCGATCACCCACAACTTTATAGAAATGCAGTGTTTTACATATAGAATGGTAGATGCGATCAGTTTAAGCAAGCTCTCACTGTAGAGCTGTCTCTGCCAGAGCTAGTTCATTCTCTTGGCTAAAATATCTTGTACAAAAACCAGACAGCGGTTGTCAGAGTTGAAGGGCATGAAAGGGATGCAGTGGTTGGAAAGGGAGTAAGACAGGGTTGTAGCCTTTCCCCAATGTTTTTCAATTTGTACATTGAGCAAGCTATAAAGGAAAGCAAGGAGAAATTTGGAGAAGGAATTAAAGTTCAGGGTGAAGAATTAAAAACATTGCGTTTTGCCGACGACATAGTAATTCTGGCAGAGACAGCAAATGACCTGAAAGAGCAATTGAACGGAATGGATAGTGTGCTGAAAGGTGCATATAAGATGAACATTAACAAGAGTAAAACTAGGGTAATGGAGTGCAGTGTAAGAAAATCAGGTGATGCTGAAGGAATTAGGTTAGGTAACGAAACAATAAAGGAGGTAGATGAGTTTTGTTACTTGGGCAGTAAAATAACAAATGATGGTCGCAGTACAGAGGATATAAAATGCAGAATGGCAATGGGTAGAAAGGCGTTTTTGAAAAAGAGAAATTTGTTAACATCTAATATTGATTTAAGCCTAAGGAAGTCCTTTCTGAAGGCATTTGTATGGAGTGTTGCCTTGTATGGGAGTGAAACATGGACGATAAGCAGTGTGGACAGAAAGAGGATAGAGGCTTTTGAAATGTGGTGCTACAGAAGAATGCTGAAGATTAGGTGGGTGGATCGCATAACTAATGAGGAGGTACTGAACCGAATTGGGGAGAAAAGAAATTTCTGGCATACCTTGACTAAAAGAAGGGATAGATTGGTAGGACACATTCTTAGACATCAAGGAATTTAGCATTGGAGGGAAGTGTGTGGGGTAAAAATCGCAGAGGGAGACCAAGAGACGCGTATAATAAGCAGATTCAAGTGGATGTGGGTTGTCGTTCTTATGAGGAGATGAAAAGGCTTGCTCAGGATAGAGTAGGGTGGAGAGCTGCATCAAACCAGTCTCTGGACTGAAGACCACAACAACAACAACAAAAGATATCTTCAATATTCTTTCTAAGTAAACTTTCTCTAATCAAGGGCTGGACGAGTTAATAGATCCATCATATACTTCACTGCGTGTTTTCACTCTTGTTCTGCTGTAGGACGTTCTCAGTGTCAGGTTGTGTTATACCTTGTGTTTGACTGCCTTCTCAAGTGGCACGGACTGCCTCATCTTTCAGAGTGTAAATTTAAGAATATCGTTCATGTGAAACACAACTAGCTCTTTACTCGCACGAAGTGATGAGTGCTATCGACAAAGGATCTCAGATTGATTCCATATTTCTAGATTTCCAGAAGGCTTTTGACACCATACCTCACAAATGGCTTTTACTCAAATTGTGTGGTTACGGAATATGCCCCATATTTGTGACTGGATATGGGATTTCCTGTCAGAGACGACACAGTTTGTACTAATCGATGGTAAGGCATCAACTAAAACAGAGGTCACATCCGGCGTTCCACAGAGTAGTGTTATTGGTCCTCTATTGTTTCTTATCTACATAAACGATCTGGGAGAAAATCTGAGCTGTTCTTAGGTTGTTTGCAGATCGTCTATTAAAGTCATCTGAAGATCAAAACCAACTGAAGAATGATCTTAGATCAGTATGATGTAAAAATTGGCTCTAAATAATGAAAAATGTGAAGTCGTCCACATGTTTACAAGATAAATCACTCAAATGTGAAGGCTGTAAACTCCACTAAATACCTAGGGATTACTATTTTATCACACTTAAACTGAAAAGAACACGTATAAAATGTCGTAGGAAAGGAGAACCAAAGGCTTGGTTTTATTGACAGAAGACTTAAAAGATGTAACAGAACTACTAAAGAGACTGCATACGCTATGTTTGTTCGTCCTCATTTGGAGTATTGCTGCCCAGTGTGGGATCCTTATCAGGTGGGTTTGACGAAAACCATCGAAAGAGTCCAAAGAAGAGCAGCCCGTTTTCTATTGTCACGGAAATGATACAGGATCTGGGATGGGAATCATTACAACAACGTCGTTTTTCGCTGCGGCGTGGTCTACTTACGAAACTTCAATCGCCAACATTCTCCCTTCAAATGGGTGGGGCTAGTACGTCACGTAAACTGCAGTTACATAGTGGTGAGTCTTGTGTCACTGACACAGGGGATTTCATTAATATTTACCAGTTGCGTGGGCCGCGTACATTACTTCACCAATCACTAAGATTGTAGCTGTTGCGACTTGCAAAGATACTTTGTTGAGTCCTTTTTTACCCCATGTCCAATCAAACAAATGTCTCACAGTTTTGAAGACTCAGTGCAGTGATAGCACGCAAGCTTCCAATTGTAAAGAAAAAAATTGGGGGGGGGGGGGCAACGATACTTGTCCCCCCCCCCCCCCCCCCGTGGATCCGCCTATGCCTACATAGGTAGAAATGGAACAAAATACGAGAAATCAGAGCTCGAACGGAGAGATTCAGATGTTTTTTCTTCCCAAGCGCTATTCGAGAACGGAATGGTAGATGAATAGTATACAGGTGGTCTGATGAACCGTTTGCAAGGCACTTGAATGTGATTTGCAGAGTATACCATGTAGATAATGACCATTTATTTTAACTTAACTGTCCGGCCCGATTTCCGTTGTGTAGTCTCCCACTGTTTATCCGTTAAATAACAAACAGAAATCCTATTGGAAGAGAGGAGGTTCGATGCTGGCAACGGTCATACCAACAGAAGATTCTCAGGTACTTTATTCTTCTACAATAACCCATCAGCTTTTAACATCATGGGTCCTTATATGCTACTATAATTGTTACTATCTTACAAACTACATGATTCAGTTCTTGTTTTGTTGTGTGTGTGTTGCGTCGTGCAGGATGTGCTTGTGTGTTTGTTATATGGTGTGAAAGTCAAGCCGGCCGCAGTAGCCGAGTAGTCTGCGGCGCATCAGTCACAATCTGCACGGCCACTACGGTCGGGGGTTGGAATACCCCCTCGGGCAGGAATGTTTGGGTTGTCCTTAGAATAAGGTAGTTCATAAGTAGTTAGTAAGTTTAGGGACTGATGACCCCGCAGTTAAGTCCCTTAAGGTTAACAAACATTTGAACATTTTGCCAACGTCGCTACAATACTAAGCCCCGCTGTTTGTTTTGCGTGTTTGCCCCACTGCAGAGCTCGCAGGTGTGCCAGTGAAGTATAAACCTACAGGTTGGTCGATGCCCCCCGAACTAAATCCGGTGGGCGTGCCTCTGGCACTGGGCTGGGCGTTTTGCACTGCAGCTCGTGTGGTTGAGTCCCTGTGTGTTCAGCTTAACCTAACTTAATTTAACTTAAAAACTAGCGTCTTGACCGGGGTTGGCTGCACACAGTCCTCCTAGTCCAGGGCACGGCGAGTCCCTTCCATTTCTGGCGGCCATTCCGTACCCCAGCGGCACGGCTTGGTGCAGCAGTCACATCTGGAAAAATGTCTCACATTCGGTTCATAAATTCATCTATGACGATGCTTGAGATTTTATCTGCAAGTTCATTGAGAGTGAAAATATGTTTCATTTCTCAGGAGTTGGTATGTGTCTGTAATTGTTAATTGTTGTCGTATATCAGAAGCAAGGTGGTCGTATGTAGAGCATTCGAAGACGACGTGTTCTGGAGTTCCTTCTGGTGCTCCACAGCCACACTCTGGAGTGGCCTGCTTTTGAGCCGACATAGGTATATCGGATACTGTCCATGGCCGGTGAGAAAGTGTACGAGCCCTCTGCTTGGTTGGAAGTATCCCATTTTTAATCTCTCATTTACACTGGGGAAGAACTGATGCGTTCTTCGCCATCATCCTGGTCCCAAGTGTTCTGCCAGATCTGTAATCCCCAAATTTGGATCTCCCATTTCCGCTCCACCATAACCTCCACGATTTCCTGTATTTTGTCCCTATTACCTGTTTTCAGCCTGTACGCCGCCGCCAGCTCCCGGATCTTGATGTCTAGGGGACAGAGCCCCATCAACACTAAGGCGCCGTTGACACTACGGCGATATATCGTAAGCGATATATCGTGACGATATGTTGCTAGCAACGTTCACAACAGCAGGCGATAAATCGGCGCGACGTGGGTGGTAAAACTGTGGTAGGAACACAATTTTTACTGCTTCAGTAACAGATATGAGCTCAAGTGAGGAAGACGTTGTTGTGACTTACTGGTTCAGGCGTAGGATGAGAAGAAAAAGGAAACACTGGGTACATCCCTACAATGGAACCAACGTCCACCATAGCACGGCTGTTTTTTCTCGAGAGCTGTCTCAACATGAATCAAAAGTCAGGGAGTTTTATCGAACGTACCCTGAAAACTTTCATTTTCTGAAACACCTTGGGTCAGCAACTCTTAAAAAAAAAAAAAAATAGATACACGATTCAGGAAAACTCCATTATCATAAAATAATGTTAAATTTTTATTAACGAGATAAAATTAATTCGTTATTATATTTTGTAAATATATCCTGTCCAATTGAATGATGATTACTTTCTGAATTGTAATTGAGACACTTATTTCGTGTGTTAGAGTTCTAAATATTTATATTGTAAGTTAATATTGTAACAGTCAGATTACTTCATTGTCTTCTACATAATAAAAAAATAATGCCTGTGTCTTTCATTTCTGCTGCAATTTCCCTCCATGCGGCACTCGTCACATCTGCCTTACTGTAAGCGCCAATGGAATACTTCCAGAGGCACTGATGACCTTTAACTAAATCAATGAAAGAAAGCACGGAATTGTCTTCTCTTCTTACCGCCATGCTTAGAACTCGAAATATCGCTCGCGACCGCTCAGGAGACCGGCAAGCGGTGCGTAAAGCGATATATCGCTTACGATATATCGCGCAATCGCCCTAGTGTGAACCCTATTTATCGCCTCCCTCTAGATTTCACGTATCTGTCCATGTTTGTCGCGTATCGTATATCGCTTACGATAAATCGCTTACGATATATCGCCTTAGTGTAAACGGCGTCTAAGAGAGCGCCGCCCGGCGACGTCATGTAAGCCCCGATTGAGTAGAGGAGGATGCTCCTTTGAACTCTTGTCACAGCCATTGCAGGCGCGACCCTAGTAAGTCAGTGGGCCCAGCTGCGGATCCGTTATGTTATTTGGGGAGCAGAAGTTAGGAAGATTTATTTTTACAAGAAACGCAAGTCGCAACAGCTACTCCCTCAGTGAATGTTGAAGTGATATTCGCGTCGCACACAACTGGTCAATATGAATGAAATTCCCCCTGTCAGTGACACAATACTCAGCACTATGCAACTGCAGTTTACGTGACGTACTAGCCCCACCCTTCTGAAGGTAGCGACTGGGGTGTGTGATCCTTGCGGTCAGTTCCTGCGAGAAGCCGTGCCTCTGTAACGCGTAGGCCCTGACGGAGGGTTTAATCATGCGAAATGCCCCGCGGGAGGGGTGTTTCTGCCAGTGGGCCGGGTATCTGGGTTAAAAGGATTAGCGGCGCGAGCACGCCCTGGGGACGCACCGCCGAACGGCCGCCGGCCGCCGGCCGCCGGCCGCCCACTCGCATTAACGGTCCGCTGGCAGCCGCCGGCGCAACACTGCCCAGCCTGCACAGTAGATTCTGACAGCTGCCTCGGAAGGATTTACTTCACTTAGTAAAATGCTATGAAGTCCTTTCTGAAAGCATTTGTCTGGAGTGTAGCATTCTATGGGAGTGAAACGTGGACGATAAGGAGTTCAGATAAAAAGATGATAGAAGCTTTTGAAATGTGGTGCTACAGACGAATGATGAAAATTAGATGGGTAGATGACGTAACAAATGAGGAGGTGCATAGCCGAATCGGGGAGAAAAGGAGTTTCTGGCATATCCTGACTAAGAGAAGGGATAAATTGGTTGGACACATTCTGAGACATCAAGGAATTCTCAACTTAGCATTAGAAGGAAGCGTGTGGGGTAAAAATCGAAGAGGAAGGCCGAGGGACGAATATAGTAGGCAGATTCAAAATGATGTAGGTTGCCGAACGTATTCTCAGATGAAGAGACTTGCACAGGACAGGGTAGCGTGGAGAGCTGCATCAAACCAGTCTGCGGACTGAAGACCACAGCAACAACAACAGTACCAAAGTCAAACAGTAGAGAATCTTGAAACTTCCTCGCAGACTGAAGTTGTATGTCGACACCGGTATTCGAACGTGGGACCTTTACTCGAGAAAGAAAAAGGTCCCGGTTCCGGAACACAATTTTAATCGACCACGAAGTTGCGGATCACCGCACATTCCGCTGCAGAGTGAATGTTTCATTCTGGAAACATGTCTTAGGCTGAGGATAAGCAACACCACCTAGAGAGAAGGCCGCGGCGCTCTCGTGTGACTGTCAGGCAGAGTAGGTTGGGGGCGCATAGCTGACTGGGTAGCCGCTGGGGCACGGCCCACTATGCCGAAGCAGCGGGCCAGTCAGCTATGCGCGCGCAACCTACTCTGCCTGACGTCACACGAGAGCGCCGCGGCCTTCTCTCTAGCTGGTGGTGGCCTAAGCCAAGTCTCCACCGTATCGTTTTATTTCAGGAATGCTAGCCTTGCAAAGCGCAGATTTTGTGGAGTTTGGAAAGGAGGGGGCGAGCTACTGGTAGAAGTAAAGTTGTGAAGACGGACCGCGAAGCCTGTCGAGATAGCGCAGTCGGAGCGCTTGCCCACGAAAGGCAAAGGTTCCAGTTTCGAATCCCGGTTTCGGCACACAGTTTTAATCTACCAACGAACACTCCGCTGCAGAGTGAAAGTTTCATTCTTGAATAGACAATCATGTTGTCTCTACTCCAGAGCATATCCAATTGTTAAAAAAAAAAGTTCAAATATTTGTGAAGATTATAGGACTTAACTACAGGGTCATCAGTCGTTACACTTGCAAACTACCTTATACTAAAGACAGCACAAACATCCATGCCCGCGGGGGGATTCAAACCCCCGACGGGGAACGGTCTCGCGCATCGCAGCACAGGGCCTCAATGCGCTCGACCGCTCCGCCGCGGCATATCCAATTGGTTCGCAAAATAGTTGAAGACCTATTTATCTACACTGCTCAAAACAATTAGGGGATCAGGTGAGATACCAGACACAATATTCGTATGGTAACCTTGACTAAAAGAAGGGACCGCTTGGTAGCACACATTCTTAGACATCGAGGAATCGTAAATTTAGCATTGGAAGGAAGAGTGTGGGGTAAAAATCGCATAGAGAGATCAAGGACGCATATAGTGAGCAGATTCGAATGGATGTGGGTTGCCGTTCTTATGAGTAAAAGGCTTGCTCAGGATAGAGCAGGGTGGAGAGCTGCATCAAAAAAGTCTCCGGACTGAAGACCGGAACAACAACAAAACGTATCTTCTTCAGATACATTGGTTACAATTGTAATTTCTGTGTGGAACAATACGATATATTGCTGTCCCAACTCTTTATTTGACGTTTGCAAAGCGCTTACTTACGTTAGAGCGACGCAGCATGGAGCTACGATAATAGTGAAAAAGTCATTCTCGTTGCCCTCTAGTACGGTGTTTGATCACCTCGGACGGCCAGTACAGTTGCGCACCTACGTGGCATGGAGCAAGATAATCAATCAGCTCTTGACGGATTTGCGTCCTTTTTCGATGAGTGCAATATCCAGATCTACAAAAGGTGTGGGAGGTGCTGGTCTGGCTGCAATGCGCCTGACAAATGCATTCGAGACATCCTCAATCGGATTTAAGTCCAGTTAACAAGCTGACCATTCAATTTGTTCCTTTGTCTCAGCTTAAAGTATGTTTTCGCAAGTGAAACTCTGTAGCGACGAGCGTTATCGTCCACCAGAAGGAACCCATCTCCTATGGCTGCAGCGTAGGGTACATCTCGCGTCTCTACCTCCGAGCGCCATTCTGAATAATACAGAGGTCCGACGTCCGCCATTACTGACTCCTGCCCACACCATGCGTCCATAACCATGAGACGATGATATTTCTGCACATAAGCTGAATTGTTCCGAGTTTGTCATGAGATGAGGGAACGACGACTGTTCAGCTGAAGAAATCTTGACTCCGTGGGTAGAGGCCACATTCCCGAAGGCAGACTGTCTAAGGTGATATTGCGTGTCTTGTTGCTGGCTAGAGGGTACGTTGCAGCTGAGTTGCATTCAGTCCCCTGTCTCGACAGGGTGTTAACCGGAGATAACCGTCATCTCTTGTTGATGTTACCCGTGGATGGCCTCACCTTCTTTTAACGGTTCCTGCTGTGTGAAATCGTGTCAAGATCCTGGAAATTACACTTTGAGAGACTCCAATAGCTGCAGCCAGCTGCCTCTGTGTCTGCCCCACGTCCATCCTTCCTATGTTTCCCCATGCCACAGATTCAGATAAGTAAGCCACATCGTTGTTGTCTACACTCCGCAGAACAGACAGAAAGAACATACGTGACGCTTTCCGCACTTATTACACACATCAAAAGAGTATTGCATCACTTTCGTTCCGAAGTCTCCTGAAAAATGACATTGAATGTGTATATCGTATCATGAACGCAATTCCTTAGACTATGCGTAGTTGTCATTCAACCCCTACAAAGATAGACAACCACGCATGAGCAGTGTCGGATGTAATAGGTAAGACAGCCTATCTGTTTCAAACACCATGCCAGAAGTTCACTGCTTGTTTTGACTGTTGTTCTGACATTTTTGGATTTATGATACTGGTGTGTTCTTTCGGCACAGCTCACATTCTTGCTGAACATTGATGTTCTTGTTCCTGTTTTTGCAGCCACAAGGCATCGCGTCTCGACGACAATTGTACGTAATAAGCTGTACAACATGCAACGTGCAGCTTTCACACCTAGACGCCATGCAACGCAGTAAAGATGGTCCTACAGCATGCTGAATGGACTTCTCAGAATTAAGTGCTATTCACAGATGAGACTAGAATCTGCCTCCAACAGGACAATTTTCGGAGACGTTTTTGGATGCAGTCTCAACGTCTTAGACACATTGCCCAGCGCACACAGCAAGGTGGTTCCTAAAAATTTTGGGGAAGCATTATGTGGGGCCACCGCACGCTGCTGGTGGTCGTAGAAGGCAATAAACCGGCCTTAAGGTGCAGAAATGGCATCTTACGACGTACTGTGCGACCATATCGGCAGCATTTTGGTGTACAATTGACGCGTTCATGGAGCACATCTGATGAATCCTTTCTTTCAAATCCCCTTTCGTCGGTTGGATAACTGGGGCGTGTTGGGGATACACGTCCCCGAATCGGCTTCCTCTAGGAAGAGTTGCACCATATCATGCAGCAACACTTAATTATTATTATCTATGTACAGTAGGCCCTACATACGGGAAACTTGGAGGACAAGTCCTTCTGGCAGTGTCCCTGAAAAAAAGATCCTTTCATACTAAATTTTGACTCAAGAAACAACTGATGACACTACCTGTTCACGGTTTCACGAATATATGGGCGGGGCCACTTCCGTTGCCTTTGTGCCATAACATTGCTACATTCATAACGCTTTCAGTCGCGGTAGTATGTGGTCTGTGTCTCTGGTAATTAGATTAGATTAGTACCTGTACCATAGATCATGGATACGACACTTCGTAATGATATGGAGCGTGTCAGATTAATGAAAGGTGTCTGAACAAATTATTACTTTGTACTAAATATTACATGACACTATATAATTTTTTCAGATTTACTAATTTATATCCAAAAATTCATCTATAGTGTAGAAGGAGTAGCCATTCAGAAATTCTTTTATTTTTAAATGCTTGTTGGCTATGTCGGGCTTTTGTTACTGTTTGGTAGGTGACCAAAGACTTTTGTGGCAGCATAATTACCCCTTTCTCTGCCAAAGCTAGATTTAACCTTGAATAGTAAAGATCATTGCTTTTGAATTCGGTGGGATTGGTAATAACAAATATCATAAGTGAATATATATATATATATATATATATATATATATATATATATATATATATATATATATATATATGAGACGCTACTGTGAAAATCCCTAGCTCTTTAAATGTCTGCAGGATGATCTTGGATGGGCTCCTGCAATTATTCTGATTACACGCTTTTGTGCAATGAATACTTTTTTACTCAATGATGAATTACCCCAGAAAATGATGCCATACGAAAGCAGAGAATGAAAATAGGCATAGTAAGCTGATTTACTGAGCTGTATATCACCAAAATTTACAATTACCCTAATAGCATAAGTAGCTGAACTCAAACGTTTCAGCAGATCTTCAATGTGTTTTTTCCAGTTCAACCCCTCATCAATAGATACACCTAAAAATTTTGAAGATTCTACCTTTGCTACAGATTTCTGATCAAATTCTATATTTATTAATGGTGTCATTCCATTTACTGTACTGAACTGTATGTATTGCGTTTTATAAAAATTTAATGATAGTCCATTTGCTGAGAAACACTTCATGATTTTCTGAAAAACGTTATTTACAATTTCTTCAGTTAGTTTTGTCTGTCAGGTGTGATAACTATACTTGTATCATCAGTAAAAAGAAACAAACCTGCATCTTAATGGATATAGAATGGCAAGTCATTAATATATATTAAGAACAGCAAAGGGTCCAAGACCGAACCTTATGGCGCCCCATTTTTGATTGTTCCCCAGTTTGAGGAATCAGCTGTTTTTTTGCATATTATGTGAATTACTTATGTCAACTTTCTGCACTCTTCCTGTTAGGTATTATTTAAGCCATTTGTACACTGTCCCATTCATACCACAATACTTTAGTTTACCTAGAAGAATTACATGATTTACACAATCAAAAGCCTTGGACAGATCACAAAAAATCCCAAAGGGTGATGTCCGGTTATTCAGACCATTTAATATTTCATTTGTGAAAGTATTTATATAGCATTTTCTGTTGAAAAGCCTTTCTGAAAAACAAACTTAGAACTTTACTTTTACCTGTGTGTGAAACTACTCTAGAATACATTACTTTTTCAAGAATTTTGGATATGGCTGTCAGAAGTGAGATTGGGTGGTAGTTGTTGACATCAGACGTATCCCCTTTTTTGTGTAGTGGTTTAACATTAGATCTGAGTGACGTGTTATTACGTGTGTTGCAATATAAAATGCCGCAGTTAGTAAGGTACATTCTTTGATTACGATTTCGTTGGAAAAACCTACAGACCAATTGAATTTCATCGTGTTGTAATGTGGGAGGAGAAAAGAACAATGAATGAAAGGCGATTGAGGCACGGGTGCACTGATTTTGAAATCGCCGTACTAATGTTCACTGAAAGGACCGGCCTTGTGAATGGCGAACGGGTGACGTAAATCAACGACTAAATTCGTGAAGAGTGTCGTTTCACCGATTACGGAACTTTAGCAACTTTTTTCTTGTAATTTCATGGAGTTTGGAGCATGAAATTGTGGCGTACAGCTTGGTCACGACAAATTTCGTGCTAGGTGGGTTCCCAAAAAACAGAGCCTGGATGCATCAATGACCTTCCTCGAAGACTACCACAGACCGCATGCAGCCGAATGCGATACGCTCTGTCGTGGAACTGATCGTGAAACCGACTATCCTGAAAGAACGCATGCCGTGGCATTCCATCTGTTCCTATCACCCCGTGACTCCAATATGAGTCTCTAAATGTCCTGCACGGTTTATAATTTGCAAGAAGTTCATTTTGATATTAAAGGAGGAGTCGAACCTCCGACGGAGAGCAGCCGTGCGCTCTGCAGCAAGGTGCCTTTGAGAGCACGGCCATTCTCACGCGGCGAATCATCTATTCGTAATAGGATATCATCAAAGATCATTTGTCAGGTTGCTATTATAAATAGTACCCGCAGTTGAATTACTCTCTCTCTCTCTACGTTACTTGCTCTCTACATTACTTGTTCACTATGTCAATCTTGCTCTCCCGGCAACGTCCCGGAGATAAATTAAATTGGTCCCAATCCCCCGGTTCCGACCAAGGTTTTCGGAAGGTATTCCTTGGTTGTAAGGCGTATGCCGGAACTGGTAAGTCCCTCCCACGTATTCCCAATTGGGCTCCCCCCTTTGCCCCACTATCAGATTGTCTGATAATTGGCTGAATAGAACCGCGACTCTTTATGGGCCGGATCTCAAACAGCCCGCTCCACTCCTCGAAGTGGAGAATGAAAAGAATAAGGTGTTTTTAAAGGTACTAGATCTCTAGGTGATTTGCTCCCTTTTAGTTTCAAAATATCATAAGCGGTTTATGTCCAAGATAGGAATCCGACAAATTATTTATTTATTAATGTAAACTTTCATATCGCGATCATACGCGAATGTGTACATTATCTTTGGTCTTTGGTCGGGATAGGCTAGGACGGAAGAATTAAAAACTTCTGCCTCCTGTAATAAACTGATTATTATTCGTGATTTTGGAATTTGAACTTATCGTCAAGTTTAATGAAATAACTTTTAAAAAACGTATCTGGAAGAGTTAAAAGTTCGTAAGCAATGTAGCAGGAGTCAGAGACTTTAATATAAATGACACTTTGACGAAAATAATCAGGCATTCTGAACTCATAAAGTCTTTTCTGTGTAAGTGATTTTGTTGTAAATAGTAAACTCAAAATAGAGAATCTATGATACGTAAACAAGTCTTAAACAATTATTCAGGTATTTAGTTCCCTAATATTGTCCAAGAAGATTCTAGAAGTGAACATATATCTGTGAAATTCGTAATAAATCAGTTAGTATGTGAAAGAAAATATTCATCAGTTTTGATTAGAAGAAACTTCAAATGAAATTTTTTCTAAAGAATAATTCGATGGAAAGGAATAAGGTATAAATAATATCTTTTGTGACGGTCTTCAAACTGTCTGAACTACCGGGACTCAATGATTCAATTTTTTCGGTTTATTAAATATCAGCCCCTGAGAAACGTAATTTCATGCTCAAACATTATAAAAAGTCTTTAATTTTAATCGATATGCAGAACAAATATTTATAGTATGAAAAATTCAACAAAGATATAAATTTTATTAATTACGACGAAGTACCAGGTCTACCAACTTAAATTTCATACTGAGGTGACAAATAAAAATTTTAACCCATCCATCCACTACAACTGTGAAAGTCAAGTCGAATCTACAGCTTACATGTAACAAGCTAAAACCAAAATACAGGACAACCAACGTGAAGGCCCTCAACGAGTCACGGGTGTGAATATCTTGCATGTAACACTAACAGGATGTACATGAACGTTTTGGAATAGATAAGAAACTATGCACACTCAAAGAAAAGCCGTAAAAAATATGAATAAACACAGTTGAAACACAAAATTATTTAGATAATTTTATTCAAATTTTAGATTTGGGATATAAACAAAGGCAAATATTATATTACACAGATAAATAATGTAACTGTAATCATAGAGTATCGTTGGTTTATCTGTCACTGGTAATTCGATCAGAATTACTACAGTCTATAGCAGCAAAAAATGCATAATGTGACACAAAGAAAAGCTAGATTAAAGTAAGTAAAATAAAGATAAAATTAGTAAATCAGGCGGCTTTTACACGCAGCAATCAAAATAAATATAGTGACAACACACCACAGTGCACAATGGACGTAAGTAAAAACAAAGAACTAAATTTGTAGGTAGTTGTTCAAGTATTAATGAAAAACTATATACCCACAGATAGGCCGACGACGGCCATAGTTTGAAATTGTAATAAGAATTTAATGACAGCTATTTTAGCAGAGTTGTGGTAACATCTTCCATCATAATTATGTAATTGAAAGGCATATGCCATCCTGCAGATCCAAGAGAAACGAAACTGATGAACTTTTTATGAAGTATAATACATACGTGCTATACAATGTTGATCTCAGCTCCTTCTGGATTCTCATTTACTGTCGCCGTCCTGCTGCCCATTGTGAGTCACTAGCAGTTAACATGTTTCATGTCGCAGATATTAATCTAAATAGAGGATGAACTATCAGAGTGTGAGTGATTAGCATTTACTGCCAATAGTTGGTAACCTAAAGAATCAACTTGCACATTTTATTGTTTTTCGTGTCATAGACGTTAACCTAACTAGAGAATGAACGTACACACTGTATGTCATTAAGATTTTGTGCTTTTCGTCTCATAGTTGTTAATTTAACTAGAGAATGGACTTGCATATTGTGAGTTATTAGTATTTAATGTTTTTGTGTCATAGTTGTTAACCTAACTAGAGAATGAACTTGCACATCGTGAGTCATTATCTGTTAATGTTTTCGTGTCATAGTTGTTAACTAGAGAATGAACTTGGAAATTGTGAGTCATCAGCAGTTAATGTTTCTCGTGTCATAGTTGTTAACCTAAATAGTGAATGAAGTTGCGACTTTCGCATTCAAGGGGGTGCTTGTTCGGCTTTCATGAATACAGGAACTTTTGCCTGCTGTTGGAAAATCAAACACTTGAATTCGGCAACTCTTTCAAATCAGACCCCTAACAGAAACCTCTAACTCAGCAACTTCTACCTACTGATATTATTTCCTGCGGTTTAGAAACAACGTACGTTGTAACGAGTAGAATAAGGAAAGGAATGTAAGGTAACAGTGAAAGCTGAATGTATAAGCAAACAAAGATTTTATTTAGCATTGCACATACTAAAGTACTTCATGAAATAACATTATATGGTCATATTAAACTTACACCTGCTTTGTACAATACGTACTGCAAAAAATCTACTTTGCACACTTCACCATTTTTACAAACACTAATTTTAGTGCATGACAGGTTGACTCTTTTTGGTGCTTTCGGTCATTGTTCTGATATGACCATTTGTGACACAGTTAATTCTTTTGTTTGCATCGGTATGTGGAGGTATCAAACTTTTCATGTGTGTGAAGATATTTGAGTGAGGGGACTCACACAAAGCACTGAGTAGAGAATGAAAACTCTCAGAGTTTAGTAGTCTGCCAAAAGAACGCACTGTCCCATACTCAAAGATATGGAGGAAATAAAGCGCACACTTACTCACCGACGTAATTTTTGACACTGTAAACTGCAGACGTAGCGAATTGTTCGTGTTGTGGCTGTATGCTAAACCCGGTCGCCAAAAACATTAGGAACGTCTTGGGAGATTACGTAATCAGATCCAAAGTAGTATTGCAGTCACTGTACTTTTCCACTGTGCTGATCTTTTTACAACGACGAAAACCCAAATTTTTCTATTTTCGGGAATTTAAAAATTATAGAATAAAATATTATTTCTGCAAATTTAAAGGAAATAAGGCATTTTTCTTTTGGTTAAGTCTGTATCAAAAGAAGTGTCTGCTGTCACTGATATCGATGAGGAGAAAGGGTGCTAAATTCAAATTTTTTTTAGAGATGCAGAGATAAAAAAAATTGATAATTTGCAATGTCATAACTGAGTTTAAAAGTGTTGCCGTTTTTATTCGTTACCTCATCTGTGATAGGGCAGTTTGAAGTTTCACCACAGATTTTGGCAGTTTCGCCGTAGTCTTTAAACGATCGTGAGTAATGGTGATGCATATGTGGCCAAGAGCCATTCTAGTGACAGTGAGGGCTGATGAATTGTCACTTCTTTACGAATAAGTGTAGATGGTATTTCACCCATAGCTTCCTCTTTTCTTTTAATGGTATTCTATAACATTTTACCGTTGATTATGTGTTACGGAACTAGTATTTAGTGAGGTCGGCCTTTCAAACAGGAAAATAAGTTTCTGCAGACCCCTAGTAAACAATATCACTAAACAACGCGAACTGTTCCCGCAGCAAGACCATTCATGTTGAAACACGTCCACTGAATATGTGGTCGTGCCCATTTTTGAGTTATTCATTAACCTAAAGAGTTTTTGCACCATTAATAATGTCTATTAGTAAGTTAATTATTTTTATTCTGTTTATTAATTATCAATGCCCCATGTTTATATATGTTTCCACCCGAGTGGTTGAACATGTGTGTTCATGTGAATGTGAAGGTTGTTTTTAATATTGACTGACTGCCGCTCACTGGCTTACAGTCGCCGCCTCGTTCACTATAATTAAGAACGCAGGGCTTCGTTTGTCGTCTGTGCGTGGGTGGTCAGAGACAAGCTTACTTGGCAAGATCGCGAGGTGGCCGTGTTCTTAGTGTGGTGCCAACCCAATCTTGGACGAAAGAGGTGACAAAAGACCTCTCTGGGAGCCGTTGAAGAGGGTATGATCTTCCTCAGGTAGAGAGGGTTGGTAGACACTATACTCTGAACGCGCTCTGTATGTGTTTTTAGCGCTCTCTACATCCGGTGTGTGGTGGGGAAGGTTTTGGCGTGGTCTTAGGGCTACACTCTTGCTGCGACCATGGAAGTAAGTACTTCGTCGAATCATACTGAGGGGAAGACATGCTGTTAGAACTTTGCTTTCTTTGTGATCAGGCAGTCTTGGTTCATCAGTGATAGTTTTCTTGAGTAATTCTTCCGCTATGTGAAGCGAAGTGTTTCCTATTTTACACAACTCGTGTAATTCAGTGTAAATTTATTATATGCATTTTCATTCTGCTGATGATTTTGTGTCCGGTTTTGCTCAAGTTAGAATACTCGTGGGTGGCCTTCAAAAAATTTTCAAATATTTGTTAACTACGGGGTCATCAGTCCCTAAACTTACAAACTACTTATGAACTACCTACAACTAAGGATGGGACAAATATCCATGCCCGAGGGGGGATTTGAACCCCCAACCATAGTGGCTGTGCAGACCGTGACTGAAGCGCCTCAGTTCCCTCGGCCACCGGGGCCGGCAGGTGGCCTTCAGCCTTTGTGTAAACTTAGTATGTTTAAATTTTAATGTTTTCTTTTCTTTTCTTTATGTAACTTTTCTTGTCGCATCTGTATCCGCGACAGTTGTAAGTTTTGTATGACTGATTGCACCACATGCTTTTGTAATGGTCATTACTTTGGCCTTCAGCCATGGTTTTACTGATACTAGCTTTCTTCTATATGAATTCTTGCATCTGCTTTACATACTTATTCTAAATAATTTTTTTTTTATAAATTCTATGCAATTGATCATGGCTGCACACCATGTGGTACTTAAGAATAGGATGCTGCTGACTCCCCGAACATAAGTTGGTTTAGTGCATAGTGTTTTTAAATTTGTGCTTTAAGATACCCACCATCTCATAAAAAGAACGCCGCCGCTGCTTCGTTTGTCGTTGCTATCAAGTGATCCAGCATGGGTAAAGTGTCGCAAGTTTTATGTGCGTAACTGTGAATGAATAATTGTGCTTTCCTCTTCACATTGTGTATTTGCAAATTTCCTCCCACGTTACCTCCATATTCATAAAGGGCAGAAACAATTTCATTAAGGGCAGTAACTTTATGATTTAATACACTTTTGTACAAGGTGTGCGCTTTATTGTGCTTAGTATGGTCTCCCCACATTTAATTTGCTTGTTCGTTTTTATTGAATAGATGATGATTTAAACTATCAAACCTCTATTTAATAATTTCGTTTAATTATCTATTCGTTTTATATGTGTTGTGTTAAAACGTTGGCTGCTCCCTTAAGGAGTGAGCAGTTAGATAAATTTCCATTGCGTGTGTACTGTGGCCATTCATAAAGTAATTTAGAGCAGCTGTGAGCGTTTTAACTTGCATTTGCAGATCTCAACTGCCCGAGATCTTGCTTAAATAATTTAACAGGCTACTTTCAACGTTCTTAAGATCCTAAGCCACTTCTATTAGGCGTAACTTGATAGTCATCGCAAACTAAAAGTACGTTATCGTGATCACTATCAACGGTCGCAAAATATGTCAATTTGACACATTTTGCTTTAAGATAATCGTAACGTGAAGACCATAAGAAAATATAAGATGCATCTGAAAACTTCTGTGAATGGTCCCATATTTTACAAACGGCGCTGACGAGGATGAGATGCCCGCGCATACACATTGAGGGACATGTTAACAAGCGCCCCCTTTCGTGCAGAGTACTGCAGTGAAGCGGTGGTACACGCTGCAACCCATCTAATAGGGTCATTATGAGAACTCGGGTCACTGAAACATGGAGCGAAAAATGGAGCAACCCGTTAACATCAAGTTTTGTTTCAAATTAGGCCAAACGGCAACGGAGACCCATGGGGTGTTAGTGCAAGTGTATGGTGTTGAAGTAGTGAATTAAAAGTGTGTCTGGGTGGTTTAAACACTTTAGAGGCGGAAAGGAAGGTGTCGAGGTTGAGCCACGTTCAGGTCGATCGTCCAAAATCACAGCCCCAGACAACATCGAACGAGTGCGGCGGATGCTTGCAGATGATCGGCAGCTGTCCTTGAGAATGAGTTGAAGATAGTGTGAGCACTATTGTTCACGAACATTTAGTAAAGTGAAAGATTTGTAGCCGGTTTGTACCGCACATGCTAACAGACCAGCAGAAGTAAACTCGGATTGAAGCATCTGTAAATTTCATCGACGTTTCTGACTGGCATCAGCAATATTTATAAACCATCATTAAAGGAGGTGGATGTTGGAGCCACCTATACGATTCGGAGACCAAGCGACAGTTAATGGCATGGTGTTCACCGTTTTTCCCGCCTCCCAAAAGAAGTCGGCTGACAAAATCCATGATAAAGATGATCTTGATTGCCTTTTTCGATATCAAGGGCTTTATCTATCATGGATTTGTACCGGAAGTTCATAATGTCAAAGCGGAAATTTTACGAGGAGTCAGAAGGTACCGCAGTGGACAGTGGAATTTTCTGCACAATGCCCGTCCGCACATTGCGATCCGTTTGCTCATCTTTCTCGCTAGACGCGAGATCACTTGCTTTCATACCCCCTTATTCTCAAGATTTGGCTCTGGCAGATTTCTTTCTATTTCCCCGCCTTAAAAGACTTACGCTTCTCAACGGTTTCAGAGGTCCAACAACGCGTGACCTCAGTGTTTCGAGCGATTTCACAAGAAGCGTTTGCTGATAGATTCGAACAGCTGTACAACCGACGTCAGACATGAAGCGAATGGCGAGTAATATGATGGCCAATAAAGGTATTTTGTTTTTAACTCTTGTTTCCTGAGTCCATTCATGAAACTTTTCAGATGCACCTTGTAGTGTACAAGCTTACACAAGCACGGAACTGACGGACATGTGACAGCCGGAAATTCCATCCCTGGTGACTAAGTCAGGGGGTCCGGCCATTCTTCTACCTGGGCGCAGAGTTGACGAATTCTAGTGAGGGATTAGATGACCGTTTCCGAGTACCCTTTTTGTATTCATTAAAATTTCCGAATTCCAGTGTACCAGTCTAGTTAGTGACATAGACACTCGCAAGGAACAGAATGCAGTTAGAATATCGCCACAGTTGTGCGATTGGATTCGTGATTACCTGCCAGAAATGACACAGTACGTTGTAATTGGCGGTTAAATTATCAAGCAGAACAGAAGTGATATCTGTCGATCCACAGGGAAGTGTTATAGAGCCCCTAATTTTCCTTTCTTTTTTAAATCATTTAGGAGACATTCTAAGTAGCTCTCTTAGATTGTTCGCGGATGATGATGTCATTTATCGGTTAGTAAAGTCACCACATCAAAAACAACTGCAAAATGATTTAGATACGATATTTGCATGGTAAAAAAAATTGGCAATTGCTCCTCAGTAATGAAAAGTGTGAAGTCATCCATATGACCACTAAAAGAAATCCGTTAAGCTTCATTTATACGCTGAATCAGTCAAAACTACAGGTCGTAAATTTAACAAAGTAGTTGTGAATAACAATTACGGACAACTTAAATTGGAAACAACTCATAGAAAATATTGTAGGAAAGGCAAACCAAAGACTACGTTTCACTGGCAGAACACTTAGAATATGCAACAGTTCTACTATATAAACTGCATACACTACACTTGTGCGTACTATTTTGGAGTGTTGCTGCGCCGGCCGCGGTGGTCGAGGAGACTGAGGCGCTTCAGTCACGGTCTGCACGGCCACTACGGTCGGGGGTTCGAATCCCCCCTCGGGCATGGATATTTGTGCCGTCCTAGTTTGTAAGTAGTTCACAAGTAGTTTGTAAGTTTAGGGACTGATGACCCCGTAGTTAAGTCCCATAGACTATAAAAACATTTGAACATTTTTTGAGTGTTGCTGCGCATTGTGAGATCCACACCAGGTGGGACTGACGGACGATTTGGAGAAAGTTCAGAGAAGGGCAGATCGTTTTGTATTATTGCGATATCGGAGAGAGAGTATCACGGAAATGATGCACGAGTTGGGGTGGAAATCATCAAAATAAACGCGTTATTCGTTGTGGCGAGATTTCTTTCACCAACTTTCTCTTCAGAATGCGAACATACAAGGCGCGTCCAGAAAGTTAGTTCCGTTTGGTAATAAAATGAAATTGTGCACAGATACAGAAGAAATTTTTATTGCACAAAATTCTACAACTCTTAAACTACTTTTCCACATAACTGCCGAAATTTTGCAGGCATTTGTCATAGCGTGGCACCAGGTTTTGTATACCTTCTTCATAGAAATCTGCCGTCTGTGTCTTCAACCAGTTGTAAACAGTTTCTTGCAGCTCGTCGTCATTGGTGAAGTGATGACCGCCAAGGAGCACTAATTCTAAACCTACGGTTTTCCTGGATCTTGTCATCAATCGCGTAAACCAGTCGGACCCATCTTCTCATCATCGAATTACTCATCGCATTTGGTCCGTGAACATCGCAAATTTGCCGATAAATTTCACATGGTTTCACTTTCCTCGCATTCAGAAACCGAATCACCGACCTGATTTCACAGGTGGGGGGATTTTCAATCAACGCCGACATTTCAAACAAGCACAACAAAGCGTACGTAACTGACAGCGATCTCCTTGATACACATCGTCTACAGCGCATGTGCGGAACTGTAATCGCAGCGCTGCAGCGGAGATAAATTGAAACAGAACTTACTTTCTGGACGAGCCTTGCATTTTGTTAGCGCCCACCTACATAGGGAGACATGATCACCGTACTAAAATAAAGCAGATCGAAAATAGAAAGGTTTAGGTGATGCTTTTTCCAGCGAGCTATTAGAAAATGGAACTGTAGAGAAATATAATAAAAGCTGCTCGATGAACCTTCTGTCATGTACGTCAGTGTGAGAAGCAGAGCATTTCTGTAGATGTAGTAATTTAAACTGTAGTGTTTGTTCATCGGTAGGATCAATTGGGTATAGACGCAGAAGCTACCGGAGTAGCTCTGTGGAGGCCCACGGGATGGTTACTATTAAACAGTTCACTTCGCTTTCACGACTTATCCATCTGCCTTTCACTGACACTCGCGCCCTCTGTTTTGCATGTGCGCCCTGTGGCGACACCTTTCCGCGTATTCAGCTGTCTCAGCTACAAAGATTGATGGAGCGGGCGGGTCGCCGGTAGCAGCTCCTCCCACGGTGCCGAGGAGGGCGAAAGGCTCTGGTGGCGAAACGCCGGGTCCCGTTAGCGTGGGCGGCGGTCGTGCGGCACGCCGTTTGTTTTTGCCGGCCTTGCACGACTGCGCATGCGCCGGCGCGATGCTAATCTCGGCCGTATCCTGCCGAGTCCCCACGTCCTGTCCGCTCCAGTCACGGTCGCCACACGACACCGCCGCTGCCACTGCGCTCCTCGCTACCACCGCCGGTTCTTTGCCCGTGGAGGTTCCATTCCCGCTAAATCAATACGTGGGCCAGCCCGTGTAGAGATTTGAGCCCACGTACTGGGGCTTATGTCGCGGCAGTAGACGTGGACGCCTTAGTACCGTGAGAAGGGGTGAAGTCATTCAGGTGGGGGGAAGTCGACCGGCAATACAGCATTATAATTTACACTACTTCCGCCTGGCGGTACATCCGGGGACTTCACGCTACACATACTTCTTGGAAGCCAATGAGTTGCGGAGTAGTGTTTACCTGTAGAATTTTCTCTCTGAGTATCCGTTCAGCGGGATTGTGGGATAAAAACAAACGCATTTTGGTGGCCTATGAATGAAGTAAGACTATTCCTAACACCCAACGTAAACGTAACACCCAGAAGATGGCCGCTTGCAACAGTGGCCGAAACGTCGGTGAAATGTTTGATACATTGACGATGCGGTCCAACACCCAGAAGAGTGTTATCAACAAGACTAAACCTGTCACAGTACCACCTATAGTCATCAAGGATTTTTATGTCACTTTCCACTTCTTTCACCTCTGGCAGTATTGCTCATGTGGTTAGGAACCCACGTTAAACTGTAGGTCCCCCTATAACTGGCTGGGTAAGTCAGTTCGTAGGTCGGAGGAAGGCAACGGCATACCACCTCCAAACAGGACCATGCCTAGTAAAGCACTGTGGTGTTCAAACCAATCTTCGGATTGTTGACTGCTTTACCTTTTTAGTCATATAGTTCTGCTGTTTTCGGACCGTTAGTCGGTGAGTGAACTGATTGTCATTTGATTTGTGTATTTGCAAAAGCAGAAGTTTGTTGTATGGACGAGTAGTGATCTAAAAATTAAATTGTTGTATTTTGTAGGGTGAAGTCGATCATGCCGCGAACATACGTGAAGAAAGTGAGAAGAGAGGGAAAGGGAACTACAATCCAGTATGTCTGGAAAATGCCGTTCAGGAATGAAAAAAATGAAGTTGAGTATTCGTAAAGCATCTGAGTGTTACGTTGTGCCCCATACAACGTTAAATGAGTGGATGAAGGTGGGCAGCCTGTTCTTAGTTCAGTAGACGAAGACTGTTTAGTTCATGGATTGATCAAGTGTATTTCCAGATGTTCCTGCTGTACAAAAGACTCCCTTCACAAAAATTGTAACAAAAATGAAACCTAAGGGCATCGGTCGTGGACGCTACAGTTTCCCAGATTTTGACATTTCAAACATTGAGTGAAAATTATGATGCAAGGTAATTTTATGTACAGTGTTTTTTTTAAGGAAAATACAATGTTCTAACCATAAAATAGTCTATTTGTTAATTTTTATAGGTGTTTGGTCTCTGAGAAAGACCCTCTACTATTTTAAAACTTCATATAAACATAGTATACCATACCTTGGGGGACAGTTCAATGTAAAAGACGATCGGTTTCACCCCATTGTCTGGGTGAAGCCGTTATAGGTCTTGAAAAAAGAAGTGATCGGCTTCACCCCTTCAAATTAAAAGAATTTCAAAAGCACAATAGGCTATTTCTATATTCAACATTAGATATAACGTCGCAATCCTAAGGATTACACGTAATATTTTTGAAACGAATTCTTCCAGAGGTTCACTCGAAAACAACGGAAGAACTGAATTTTCTGATCGACTTTACCCCTTCTGACAGTATTCAGAAGAATTCAATCGTGTACCTCAGATTCATCATCATCATCATCTTTGATTATGCCTTTCAGTGTTCAGTCTGGAGCATAGTCCCGCTAATAAAATACCTCCATGATCCCCTATTCAATCCTAACATTATTGCCTCTTACCCTTCGCTGCCGAGCCCATGAGTTTCTTAGGTTAACCTTGCTTCTCCCATGCGTGTAACATTTCCCCACCATCTCAGCCTGTTCTGATTCACCTATGGAGTTCATTCCTTCTTTGATTTCCTCATTATGGACACCCTCTTGCCATCGTTCCCACCTATTAGTACCTGTAATCATTCTCGCTACTTTCATATCTGTAACCTCAACCTTATGAATAAGTTAACCTTTATCCACCTAGCTTTCACTACCATACAACAAAGTTGGTTGAAAGAAAGAGTGGTACTGAGTTCCTTCTTGCAGAAGAGAGTAGATCTTAGCTGAGCACTCACTGCATTAGCTTTGTCACACCTTGATTCAAGTTCTTTCACTACGTTGTCATCCTTTGTGAAAATACATCTTAGGTACTTTAAACTGTCTATCTGTTCTAACTTTGTTCCTCCTACTTGATACTCAATCTGTTTAAATCTCTTTCCCACAGACAGTACTTTCGTTTTGGAGATGCTGATCTGCATATCCTAACCCTTATACCTCTTATCGAGCTCTGAAATATTAGATTGAACCCTTTCAATCGAATGTGCCGTCACAACTAATCACTTGCATATGTAAGACTGCTTGTTTCGTTTTCACCTATTTTAATCCCGTCCTGCCAGTCTACTGTTTTCAACATATGATCCATGAATGGTACGAACAATAGTGGTGATAGGTTACAGCCTTGTCTTGCCCCTGAAACTACCCTAAACCGAGAACATAATTTGCCGTCTACTATAAGCGCTACTTCACAGTCTAAGTAAAGACCTGTAATCGATTGCAGAAGTTTGCTTCCTATTCCATAATCTTCCTCCTATGAACACGAAGCCTTTTCTAGATCTATAAAACACAGATACAATTATTTGTTCCACTCATAACACTATTCCATTACCTGCCGTAAGCTAAAGATCTGGTCCTGACAGTCTCCAAGAGGCCTTAAATCCACACAGATTTTCATCCGCAGTCTTCTTTCAACAATACCTGAGAATATTTTCCCTACAACGCTGATTAAAGACATACTTCGATAGTTGTTACCTCAGATTAAGCGAAAAAGAAAAGTCAACGTCGAAATTGATACATATTTTGGAAGTGTAAGTACGAGGGTCGTTCCGAAAGGAATGCCTCCTATAACTTTTGTGCCTGACTTTGGATATCTACGCCAGATGTCGTTCGTAGTAATGCTTCAGACTTCCTCTTTCATTTGCGGGTGGTTCCATTTTCCTGCGGCAGTTGGCACAAGGGCCGTTCGAAAGTTAGTTTGGGCGCGCGTATGAAAGAGCTATGTGTTATTGAATTAAATACTACGGCGCCGATTGATGATGATGATTTCGTGTGACCTGGGGTCTTGTTCGGTCTGACTGGTGCAAGGTTTTAGGTGACGCCACTTGGGCTACTTGCGCGTCGATGATGATGAAATGATGATGAGGACAACACAACAACACCCCCAAGTGGAGAAAATCTCCGAACCGACCGGGAATCGAACCCGAGCCCCGTGCATGGCAATCTTCCAGGCTGTTCACTGGAAGCGGAGGCTGGCGCTGAGCTGATTGAAATCCGTCTAGATTAAGAGTGTGTGGAGACTATGTAATAAACGTGAGCTATGTGAGGCGAGGGGTACGGCATTTAAGGCGGTGAAAAGGGTGTGTCCCTGACGACAGGAAAGAAGAGGATCACTTACTACTTTTCTGCTGTTCATGCGATGGAACATCTTCCTTCGCCGTGGCGATACGATTTCTTACTTCTACCGTCCTAGGATTTTTTCCTGTCGCTTTCCACTTCTTTCACCTCTGGCAATATTGCTCAAGTGAAAAATATCGAGTAGCATCGTGGTTCGGAACCCACGTTAAACTATAGGTCCCCCTATAACTGGCTGGGTAAGTCAGTTCGAAGGTCGGAGGAAGGCAACGGCATACCACCTCCAAACAGGACCATGCCTAGTAAAGCACTGTGGTGTTCAAACCAATCTTCGGATTGTTGACTGCTTTACCTTTTAACCCACTAATATTACAGACAGCATATAGACACACACACCATACGTTAGAAATTATATAATACGTCGCTTAGTGCAACGCACAGACTCACTGAGGACACACAACGTCCATGCTACTGCCACAACGGCTGTCCTGTCCAGATCCCATAACAAAGGATGAGAGTCAAATAAAATTTATTATATATTGTCAACAGCAGATTCGAGTTGCATCTAAAATTTGGAACTCAATTATACAAATCTCACACAGGACGCATCTAACTAGTGATCAAATTAAAATGAACGATTTGATGCCGTTAGATTAATTTTTCCCAATTGACTCGCATCATAGAAGAACTGCTGACATGGAGGACCATCAAATGGAGACAGTAATTTCTACGTAACCCCTTTGAATAATGTGGAAATTGCTAAAAATGGCGAATTCCTTACACGTTTAGTGGCCGTTAGA
Organism: Locusta migratoria; assembly: GCA_026315105.1. Taxonomy (NCBI): domain Eukaryota; kingdom Metazoa; phylum Arthropoda; class Insecta; order Orthoptera; family Acrididae; genus Locusta; species Locusta migratoria. The sequence goes on along the minus strand of CM048749.1, from coordinate 5,584,492 downwards.
TTTGAAAGCAACGCGAAGCTACGCCGTGGTGCAGGAGTACCAGCTAGGCCTCGTTCTGAGAATTGCCCCAATCAGCCTGAGTAGACAGGAGACCGTGCCTCCTGCAGGGCCGAAGTTACACCAACGGTTACCTCCGCCTACCTGTCTTGTTGGCTACTCGGAACTGCTCGTGAACCACGGACGCTTACCGAGGCGCAGACCAAAGCCACGCACCAATCCCATCCGGTTGCAGCTCTCGGAATCATTCGCCTCGAAAACAGTACACTGCGAAAGTTACAGATATTTCGTCGGAAGTGTTAGGAGCTTGAGGTAGCCTTACGGAATGCTACCGAACAACTATACCGCTTGCGTCATGGACATCAAATACCGCGATCTTACAAATTATAATCACTTAAGCTTGTTCCTTTGGCCCCCTCCTTCTGGTTTCGTAATACAGATCTCATGGCAAGCAATATTCTCTCGTTGAAACATTCTCCGATCTCTCTAGGAACTGCACGTAATCTCGTATGCTTTTTTTCCACGTGTTTTTACTTAATTTGACGGTATCATTTCCTTGTCCTGCATGAATGCTGCTTCATGCCAAGTTACTCATTTTATGAGTGAATTCTAGAAAACTGTGACAGGGCTTCCTCTCATTCCTGTGTTTCTCATCCGCCATAAATACAATTTTTATCACTTCCACTTCCTAATTTTTCCGTAACTTTCCCACTGTTCATTTTTTCTTGTTATTTAAAGAAGCAGTCGATTAGGGCGATGAAGCACATGTCGAGAGATGGAGTCTGACACACTTACGGTGCAGGGCAACAGATCAGCAGGAGAGTGAAACTTCGTGTCTGTGAAGAGAGATGATAGGCAGAAGAATTGCGTCATAACCATTGTCACAATAGTCCATGAAGGATGATGTCATAAACAATTAGGTTCATCAAAACCGCCCCATTACGCATGAGGCTGTACTGTATTACGTCTTTACTATTAATTCCATTCGCAATAAATTTTCCCGTCAGTTTCCTAATATTACTCCCTACAAACCTGGATAATTGTATTATTGTAGGACACACAGTTCAGGAGATATGATGTCATGAATATTGAACTGCATGAAAACGAAACGCAAATGGATATAAGGCCATGGACAGAGAAGAAAGCAGGATATGGACCAATGTAAGAAAGGAGGAAATACGCACCCGAACAACGCTGGGAATATAGTAACTGGCAGATAGAACGGATCTGGTTATCTTCACAACACGTAGAAAAACTGTTTTAAGAAGGGAAAGCTGAGAGGGGAAACGAGTGTATAAAGGGGCAATAGAAGAGTACAAGATAGAGGAAGTAGATGAGCTTGCAGAGACTTGAGCGCACGTCTAAAATTAAAAGTTATAGTTGTTCCCAGAAACTATTCGTAATTGGAACAAGAAACTTAAAAGTGAGACTGCTACAGAAAGTACCCTCCGCTGCTCACCATAAGATAGGATGTGGAGTGTAGTTTACCTCCAATTACGACTAGTGGTCAATATCATATTGCGTAGTGGTGTACAGATTGTTTTAATCGAATAGTGTATATCCATTACTGCCTTTGTAATCTTCGGTCCAAAGACTGGCTTGACGGAGCTCTCCGCCCTACTCTATACTGAGCAAGCCTCTTCATCTCATAATAACGACAACCCACATCTATTTGAATCCGTTTGCTGTATTCCTCTCTTGCTCTGCCTCAGTGATTTTTATCCCTTACGCTTCCCTCCAGTACTAAATTGATAATTCATTGTGTCATACAAATAGATCTCTCCATTTAGTCAAGCTATACCAGAAATTACTTTTTTCCTTATTTTGTATAGTTCTTCTTAATTTTACGCAATCTGCCCATCTAATCTCCACCATTCATCTGTAGCAATACATTTCAAAAACTTTTATCCTCTCTTGATCTGAAATACTTACTTACTTGAGCATTGCTTCCTACCAGATAGGGTTAAAATAAGACATCGAGATGATCCAACGAAGAGTAGAACGCTTCGTTAAGGGCACATTTAGTGAGTTCAAAACCGCCACAGAGATGATTAAGAAACTCCCAAAGTCAGGCGTTTGAAGAGAGATGTTCTGTAACACTGTTCTGTCAAAGTTCAGACAGAGTAACGTTTCATGATGACTCAACCAAAATATAGCTTTCCCCTACGTATATGTTGCAAAGCAGCCACAGGACAAGATCAGTGAGATTAGGGCCCATATGGAGGCATAAGGGCACTCACTTTTTTCCGCGACCCATATGCGACTGAATAGGAGGAAGGAACGATGGTCCACCTCATGCTGAGAGGTGGCTTGCGGAGTGTGAATGTAGATGTAGAGCATACATGTTTCACTGGAGGCTACACTGAACATAAATGCCTTCAGAAAAGACTTCCAATCACTTGATATTTGAAGTTAACAAATTCCTCTTTATCAGAAATGCTTCTGCCTTTTGTATCTTCTCTACTTTGGCCATCAGAAGTTATATCGCCACCCAAATAACAAAACTCATCTGTTGTTGTGGTCTTCAGTCCTGAGACTTGTTAGATACAGCTATCAATCCTACTCTATCCTGAGCAAGCCTCTTCATCTCCTCATAAGAACGGCAACCTACATCCATTTGAATTTGCTTACTATACTCATCTCTTGGTCTCCCTCTGCGATTTTTGTCCCAGAAATTTCCCTCCAATACTATATTAACAATTCCTTGATGTCTAAGAATGTGTACAATCAATCTATCCCTTCTTTTGGCCGAAGTATGCGAGAAATTCCTTTTCTCTCCAATTCTGATCAGTACCTCTTCAATAGTAACGCAATCCACCCACCAAATCTTCAGCATTCTTCTGTAGCACCACAATTTCAAAAGCCTCTATCCTCTTCCTGTCCGCATAGTTTATCGTCCATGTTTCACTCCCAAGCAAGGCAACACTCCACACAAATGCCTTCAGAAAGGACTTCCTTATGCTTAAATTAATATTCGATGTTAACAAATGTCTATTTTTCAAAAACATTTTTCTTCCCATTGCCATTCAGCATTTTATATCCTCTGTACTGCGACCATAATATGTTATAGTTTGTCATGTAATCTAAATCCTTCAGCATCCCTGATTTTCTTACACTACATTCCACTATCTCTCCGCAGTGGCGGAGTGGCCGAGCACATTGAGGCGCTATGCTCCGATGCGCGAGGTCACTCCCCGTCGGTGTTTCGAATCCTCCCTCAGGCATCGATGTTTGTGCTGTCTTTAGTATATGTTAGTTCATAAGTAGTTTGTAAGTTTAGGGACTGATGACCTCACAGTTAAGTCCCATAAGCTCAACAAAGGTTTGAACATTTTTTGATTGTTTCTCTCATTTTAATGTTGAATATCGGGTGACCGGGCGTTGCTCGGTCATTTTTTCCTGTTACATAGCGGTATTCTTATATAAATATTTTGCAATAGTACCTATGCAGGAATTGCAAGCGTTAAACGAAAATAACCATAAATGTACCTAATTCAGTGTCACCGCGTTTTCGAGGCTAACATATCTTCTGCGATCCGAAAAACACGAAATTAATTTTTTGAGATATCGGTGTACATATACAATTTTGGGTAAGCGAGTTTTTACGAAAAATACTATTTGAAAAAAAGTGTAAATACAACATTTTATCGAAATCGTTAGGGCCGTTTCCAGGACAGCTAATATATATATCGTTTAAAGATATAAGACTTATAGCCTCCTTTCAAGACACTGTCCGTTCCATTCAAGTACTCTTTCAGGTAATTTTGTTCATCCGGCAGAATTGCAAATTCATTGAAAAGCCGCGAAGTTTTTATTTCTTCTCCCTGAAAATTCTTTCTCCAAATTTCTCCTCACTTCACAGCTTGCTCAGTGTACAGACGGAACAACGTTAAAGTAATACTAAAACCCTCTGTTACTCCCTTCCCAATTACTGCATCCATTTATGTCCTTCGACTCTTATAACTGCTGTCTGGTTGCTGTAGAAGCTGTGAATAACCTTCCAATCGGTATATTTTACCCATACTGACATCAGAATATGAAAGAGTGTATTCGATGCATTAATATCTCATTTTATTCATCGTTGTCACCAGAACATCAAAGTTCTATTTCAGTCTATATTGTACCACCACTCCCTCCACTACACATATCCTTTCTTTTTTTTTTATTTCTCTTTCGACACACCATTAAATCATCTTCAGACATTATCGCTGGAGTTATGTAAAACGTGTGTGCTAACGAGAGTAGTGACAAAAAACGCCAGTGTTATGCAAAACGTGTGAGGTAATGACCGCAGTGTCAAAGACGCTTTGACTAGGGTGTGCTGACGTGAAGGGTGGAACACTTGAGGGAGTCAGTGGCGCGTCATAATAGCCCGTGAGCGGTTGGCCACCCCAGGCGGCAACCTGAGCCCTGGGGCAGGTTCTGCTCTGTTCTGGTCTAGTCTGTTCTCACGTGGCCGACGAGCGGCAGCTGGGAGTCTCAGACACACCCCTCCTGGTGGAGAACAGCAGGCGTTGGGGTCCGGCGCATTCCCCTCACAAATAGCAGCCTTTTACCGCTTATGGTCTTTGGTGTAGGCTCACCAAATGTCCTGCATTTCGCAGGATATTCCCTTTTTTAGGTCCTGCGGCCCGCCACGATGTTAGAAAATCTTAAAAATATCCTACATTTCACTATTAAGGCTGGTCTACACGACGACACCAGGTTGCGCCACTCGTTCCGTGAAATGAATTTCACGCAACTGGTTTCGAGTATATCTGTAGACACAGCGCCAATACTATACACTACAGTTTCGTTGTTTTGTGAGTGCTGTAGTCACCGTAGAATGAAAGTTTTGTAGCTGTAAGTCGCTGCATAAGACCAAACATAAGAAAAATAAGAAGCGTGATTGCATTCGTGACTGGATTTAAAAAAAAAAAAAAAAAAAAAAAAATCAGCTTAGTTGCTCAGCGACCTTGCTGAAAGAAATTGTGCTTGAAGACCCTAGAAGTTATTTTAATCAACTTCGAGTGTCACCAGACCAGTTCGCGTTTCTTTTACACAGAGTTAGTAATGCAATAAAGAAACAAGATACTGTTATGCGTGAAGCATTGTTACCAAAACTGAAATTACAAATTAGGTTTCTTGTCAAGTGGATATTCATATTCGTTTCTACAGTACATGTACCGTGTTCCGAAATCCACAATTGCCGTAATTCGTTTGTATAGGTATTTCGAATTGAATGTATTTTAGTCTGCAATTAACAAATCGTTAACCCATCAATATTTAATTCACGAATAATTGCTTCAAGAGCATTAAAACGCCGCTGCTTATTCCTGAAATTTTCGTCGTTAAAATCCCACAAACACCTATGCGTTGCATATATGTCTAAAAACCGAACTATTTCTTCCGTTCCCCCCTTTATGTTGTATTTTTTCTGTTTGTAACCTAATCGATAAACACGCGCAATCAGTTTCGCCGAAGTTGGAAGGATCCGATACTGTTTAGTTTCGTCAACGGGTTGCGTGTACGCCTGCCGCGCGTGCGCACTGGGCAGTAGCGCAGTTTCATGAAACGTAGAGTCGTCGTGTAAACTAGCCTTTATCGTACAAACCATCCTGCGAAATTCGATTATCATCTCATTCAAGGGAAATCAGTAACAAAACGCCTAATTAAGAATTGAACACAAGACTTTTTGTGAAGGAAACGTAGTTTCGTTAACAGTCTAACGTACGCCACGCATGTCGTCTGCCATCAATGCAGACGTAAACATCGTTCGCGCTGATCAGTAACGCAAAATATCTGACAACAGTAATATTACGATGAAGGGCTGCTGGTGCGTCTGAAAGTCAGTGCAAGTATTAGTGTGAGGGCTGTGGAATGACGTTGGAGATGTTATCATGCCGAAAGTGACAGAAAAATGCATGTATCAATTTTTGTAGGCGTTAAAGAGAAATCGGATTTTTATGAACTGGAAGTACTCTGTTAGGCTCACCTGAATCCTGTTCGAGTGGTCTGATGTTAAAAGATCTTTCGATTTTTCACTTAAATACACTGAGAACGAAATCAACGACACAATTGTTTTTGATAAATTTTCAGTTGTTAGGTTGTATGGTACTAAAACTACATAACAGGAATGGAATGCAAGCCACAAGCTAACTCAATAAACATAGATTAAAATATTGCAAAACTTGATGAGTTAAATATTGCTTATTGTATTGTTGGGAACATTGTAAACTTTGCTCTCTGCCTACTTCTACAAACAAGGTGGTTAATCTCCTTGGTTACAAATCCGCCAACAGAACGAATAATTTCATGATGAACAGTATGTGAACCCATAAAAAATGGAGACTTCAGAGAGAAACATTTGATTAAAAGTGTGTAGAGATCTATGATACATTTCTGAGAAATTCGAAAATGTTATAAGTTATTCATTTGTTGTTTTTAGGATTTTGAGGGGACTAAACCGCTAATAATTCAGTCAAGCCGTGGCGAAGTGGCCGAGGGCATTGAGGCGCAATGCTCCGCTGCTCGAGACCGCTCCCTGTCGGGGTTTCGAATCCTCCCTCGGGCATGGAGTTTAGGGAATGATGATCCCGTGGATAAGTCACATAAGCTTAACATAAATAAATAAATAAAATTAATAATAATTCAATCAAGTGAAAAATATACTTGATTATGTTTCACCATACTTAGAGCATTGTTTTCATCATAATTGTATTTCACCGTTATCATTTGTTTCGCCATATTTAGAGTGATAACATGTTGAGTGGATCACTTAACCTATTGCATGTTCCGTTAATCAATTACAAAAAGGAAATATAATAGGTGAGGTAAGTTTGGTACCGTTATGCTGTTTAATTGATAGAACCTGCTTTTTGTGTGTGAAAATGTGGTCACGCTACTATTGCCGACTATTGGTAAACAGACGACGGATTGTGACAAGGAAGAATAGTCTGTGAATTTTGTTGTTGCTGGTTTTACTGGCAGCAGTGTGTTCTTAAGTTCCTGCCTACCTATACAAGAGGAAATTGCTCCGTGTTGAGAGATGGACAAACAACTACTTCTGACAAGGAAGAAAGTAAATTATGAAAGAAAGCAGCTATCAGCTGCAAAACAATGCGACACATTCCAAATTCATTTCGACTACTTAATAGACATGAGCAGTGCTGGAGTTAAACTAGCAAACAGAAGCACATGCAGATTAACAATGATTACCTGCTATATATTGTCAGTTGCAGAGCGGTCCACAATTTTAAATGTGCAAACCTAATGTAAAAGATCGTTAGACGATGATCGCAAGTAATTATCATTTTTTTTATTTGAACGACCAGTTTCAACTTTTGAGGCTTTGTAGAATAGCCTCTCGCACTGTTATAAAAGTAAAAGTCATCTTGTAAAAATGAGGCATATTTATAAAAATCGTTACCACCAAGCAGAACGATAAAGAAGAAGCAGAATTCTTCTACTTGGATAGAGGGCAGTGATGTGTTGTCACATGTAAAGACGCTTACATGTGTAGCATATTGTTGCTTTTGTAACTTGACGACAGACGCTGTACAAACTCTCAAAAGTTCCCATATGATGTCAGTTTCTGTAAAAGTCTCAAGATTAAGATTTATATCGTTGAGACTGGTCATAGAATCGTTTGCATATAAAGTTACAGTACTGAAATATCAGTATGCGTAAAGAATGACCCATTTTTATTTTTAATTAACATTTCTGTGATGACATCGATGTCGACATACGAAAAGTTAGGAGCGCTGTCTATGTGACCCAAACTATGGAACTATTACAATTAATATTTCATTATAAAACAATAAAAGACACAACATTTTTATAACATTATTTATTTAGGTACGGAAAGTGCAATAGGCTCGTCAAAAAAGTATTTCACATTTTAAATATCGAAATGGGTGGTATCATAAAATTGCAGTGCCTGTATAGATGAAACAGTACTTGTTCAGAAAGATGTGCAGTTGAGTAAAATGTTTTCAAACTATTTAAAAAGCTCTGACTCCAACGAAATGTAAAAAATTACCAGTACACACTATGAGAGCCATCAGTGGGTGGTAGGGTACATGTTTTTGTGCCAACCTAAATACATGAAGTTTTCATACTTTGTAACGAAAGATAGAGATATAAACGGTTAATGTAGAAGAGGAAGCATAAGAATTTAAGTAAAGGTATTGTTCCTAACATTGGCAGTACGTTGTATATGCAGCTAAGTCTGTTGTGTGATTTTATATGCTAACGTAAAGTATGATATCTGTTATTATAAAGAAATATGTCATCCTACGGGCATGTCGTTACGTAAATAAGTTTACTTGACTTGGCCTGTGCTTTTATTTGTTATTTTATCTCCAGCATTGATTTACTAGATTTACGATTTGCGATTTTTTATGACGCGATCAGTGTTATCATCTGTACATCATGACCTGGTGCGTACAGACAGTTGAGACATTACCTCACTAATAATTAATTTCATAGGCGTAGGCAGTATGTGCATTCGGGAGGGGTTTTCAGTTAATGGACATTGTAATAACGTATTTGTGAATCCATCTTGATTAGAAGGATGTTGGGACGACGACGTTGCATTAATTTAAGAAATGAAAGACCTTCAGCCGTTGTGTTTGGACTTTTAATTACTAGTTAGGAGAATACATTATTCTCTTCTTCAGACCCTGTATCAGACAATAACAATAGTTTACAACAATGTAGATGTATGGTATAAAATATAAAGTTAAAAATATGACACAGCTGATTGTAATGAAATAATTTTAAAATATTAATATTGGTTAAAGAGTGTGTACAACTTTTATAATACAGGCATTAATTGCATGGTGAATGTGTAAGTAACGATGTCAACTAATCGTCATTACAATTGATTGACTGTATCTATGCTGTAGCATTTCAGATAACTGATCTAAATACTTATAAAATAAGTAATGCACATTAACTGTAACCACATAGTGGCGATTGTAAAATATCTGACAGATATGCAGAATAATATAACATATACGTAACAAATGTCATGATTAATGTTAATCTATCTTCAGGAGTAACTCAGTCTTCCTGGCTGCTGTGTACTTCTGAGCAAGCTCTTCCCGTAGCTGCAGGATGAAGTCCATGCGTTTCAATTATTTCTCATTTAGAACATTGTACGTTATCCAGGCGTTTATTGCTGCCAAATCAAACAAGATGTAAAATATGTGAACAGGCCAAAGTCTGGATGATGCTTTCACTATTTTCAAGCCATCATTATTTTCGAGCCAACATTACTCAGGAAATAGCCACATGGTGTAACATCATCTGCCGAGGAAGAATCTGGAACTACAGATTATTGCAATTATTTCTCGGACGAAAATTCCAACGGCTCATCCTCAGATTTGTGATCAGAAATGTCGTTTATGGCATTTATGATGTCCTCTTCTGTTCTTAGACGTTTACTCATACTAAATTCAAATGTTTGTATAGCTTATGGGACTTAACTATGGGGCCATCAGTCCCTAAACTTACAAACTACTTATGAACTAGCTAATCCTAAGGACGGCACAAATATCCATGCCCGAGGGGGGATTCGAACCGCCGGCCGCGGTGGCCGAGGAGACCAAGGCGCTTCAGTCACGGTCTGCACGGCCACTACGGTCGGGGGTTCGAATCCCCCCTCTGGCATGGATATTTGTGCCGTCTTTAGGATTATCTAGTTCATAAGTAGTATGTAAGTTTAGGGACTGATGACCCCGTAGTTAAGTCGCATAGACTATACAAACATTTGAACATTTTTGGATTCGAACCCCCGACCGTAGTGGGCAGGCAGACCGTGACTGGAGCGCCTCAGTACCTTCGGCGACCGCGGCCGGCTCTCATACTAAATACCTGTGTTGCAAGAAATATTTAATTACAAAGACTGCACTACTCAGGCCTAGCGGTTGTAGTGGGTACAGCTACACAGATACCCACTCAAAAAATGGAGAGTGGGTAAAATAGCCACTCTTTATTTATTTACACTCAACCCCGCGGTAATGACCACGCCCTGGGAAAATGGGGGAATAACTTTTCCGATTTTCACCCTCTAAAAACTTTTGACGGTATATAGGATCACCCCACGTTGTTTTATCTACTTATATGATCCTTACACATTTACCATTGCTTGTGAAAATCTAAAATGTCTAATTTTCATTCTGCGTGAGTTTTTAGGTTCATAATGCTTCTCACTCTATTTTGAACAAAGCATACGGTTTAAAGATCTGATATTTTAACACGTGGTCGTACAGCATTTGCTTTCTAATAAAACATTAATTTTTTTTAATTCGTAAGAGTCGTTTTAAAATGACACTATTTGTCAAGTGTGTGTATGTAATTTATTCAAAAAGTTCGTTAGCTGGTTGCTTACTGTTCGATGCACTTTAGACCGCACATTACGAGTGAAATAAAACTATAAGTACAGAAAAGGTTTTGAAACGGTTGTTGCAGTGAACCTTTCTCGTTTAACGAGTAATTGCCTGTTAATATACATCTCATCATCAGTCACTACTTGTTCGTATCCCTACATCAATTTTCCCGCCTCCTCTTCCACCTCTTAGTGCTATACCTAACCTAGAGCCGTGTTTAGTGTTATCTTCAAATGTAATATCTCCGAAAGTTCTTGACCGAATGTTTTGAAAATTTAACACAAAGTTTTACTGGAATATGTGTACGTTTTATATACATTATTTTTCGTATATGTCACGTATGAATTTATGTAAATTTCGTAATAGGCAAAAGTTGATACGAAAAATCGCAAAAGTAATATACATATAGGTTTTATACAATATATTCAAGAAAAATGTACCTGAAAACCTTCCTGTATTACAATGGCAAAATTTCATAGGAATCGGACAAATCTTTCAGCTATTAACAGCGATACACGGCTATACACAAACCGACAGCGGACACACATACACACATACTTTTGGACAACTACCCACTCTTAAAAAATATGAACCGCCGGACCTGCTACTCACACCGACTTTCGTGGAACAAAGCACTGGTTGCGCAATTTTTGTGTACACGTCCAGATGAGTTCCGACATTAATTCGCTCCCCACGCTGCCGAAAAACGGCAACATTGTCACTTAGCGACATAAAAGAGTGTCTCTTCATTGTTCAACAAATGCACTTTAAAACTAAAGTCGAAGTTATACGAGATTACTATTACGGTACGGCTGCAGCAGTAGGTCAGAACTGAACCGTCCGCGTTTCAAAGTGAATCCAGATTTTCCTATTTTATTGTTGCACCAAGTAATAATACAAAATCGTGAAAAACGAAAGAATTAGGGAAACGACACAAGTGACCCTGCCGCGTTTCCCATTATCAACTACCTAGAACACGAGACCCTCTAGACTACAAAATTTCTACAAGAACTCCGAATGTCTACGTCGATCATAATTAGTTGTACTTCAATCTCCAGAATTTGTTGCCATTTTGTTAGTTATCTGCGACACGAGCACCGATCATTACTTTGGAATTACTGAAGAGCGTTGATTATCCGAACGTCGGTCAACCGAACGACCGCTTAACCAAACTGTGTACTCGCTCGCACCAGTTACTCTCCCACCGTACCGCCCATCATCCCCCTCACTCCCAAACCAAGTCTCCCACAGTAGTCGCCGCTGGCGGAACATTGCTTGTAATGGGGCCTGCTGACCGGCCAAGCAGCCAGTCGCTGTGTTTCAACACTCAGCACACTTCTGTCGGCTTGGCACTGGCAGTAGAAGTAGCGGAAGTATCGAAGCTGTTCACAGAAACAACTGCGCCAGCTCAGAGTTGAGGCGTGCCGCTCGGCGCAGTTTGAAGGATTGCGCGCCTCCAAGAAGAGCTTCTCACGGTGAAAACAGTCACCTTCTGTTCTCTAATACGACCACTTGTGTGCTGCTGCCTGAAGAAGTGAACTTGACGATACAAAATACTTAAACGTAAGCGTATTGTCCTTTCTGTGTGGGACAAGTACGAGATTATTAAAGGCGTTCACTTGTTTAGATACTGCCTTGCGATGGTTTGAAGCCCAAGGTGTAAGTGACTAGTTTCAGATATCTGTAATGAAAAAAAGTACGTGACTTAGCTGCCCGTAAGCGTGTAGGCTTGCTTAGACAGAACAAAATACCTACATGATTTTTTTTAACATTATTTTTGTATACTGTGCGTATTGTTCATGAAAAATGCGTATGTAATATTTTATATTTGTGTTTAATAAAGTGTACCACATACTATATATTCCTACTGCAGTTGCCTTTCTACGTCACTTTGTAATACCAAAAGAGATGCCTGTTTTTATGAATAAATTTACTGTACAGTAAATAAAGAAGTGTGAAGTAATACAAATGACCACTAAAAGAAATCCGCTGAACATCAGTTACACGATAAATAAGTCACACATTAAGGTCGTAAATTCTACCAAATACCTAGGAGTTACAATTACGAACAACTTTGAGTGGAGAGAACACATAGAAAATATTGTGGGGAATGCGAACCAAAGGTTGCGTTTCATTGGCAGAACGCTTCGAAGATGCACCAGCTCCATCAAAGAGACTGCCTACATCACATTTGTGCATCCTCTCCTGGAGTACTGTTGCCCCTTGTGGGACCCTCACCAGGTAGGGCTGACGGAAGACATTGAGATGGCTCAGAGAAGGGCAGCTCGTTTTATCACGTTACGTGGGGGAAAGCGGCACGGAAATGTTGCACGAATTGGGGTGGAAATCATTAAAAGAAAGACGTTATTAATTGCGGCGAGATCTGTTAGCGGAGTTTCAATCACCGACTTTTACTTCTGAATGTGAAAATATTTTGCTAACACCCACCTACGTAGGGAGACATGGCCATCCCAATAAAATAAGAGAAATCAGATCGAGAACGGAACGATTTAGGTGTTATTTCATCCCGCGCGCTATTAGAATGTTCAAATGTTTGTATAGCCTATGGGACTTAACTTCGGGGTCATTAGTCCCTAAACTTAGAAACTACCTATGAACTAGCTAATCCTAAGGACGGCACAAATATCCATGCCCGAGGGGGATTCGAACCCCCGACCGTAGTGGCCGAGCAGACCGTGACTGGAGCGCCTCAGTCCCTTCGGCCACCGCGGCCAGCGCGCTATTAGAGAATGGAAAGGTAGAGAAAAGTTATGAAAGTGGTTAATGAAACCTCTGCCAGGCACTTAAATGAGATTTGCAGAGTATCTATGTAGATGTAGATGTACGGTACTTCGTTTTGGCGAATAAACATGTAAAGTTCGACTATCCGAACAAACCAGTTTTCCGAAGACCCATGTCTCCCAATTACTTCGGATAATCGACGTTCTACTGTACTGCGAAGTTGGGGGAATTGGTAGTGTTACAGAGTGCAGCGAAGATCATCAGCGGAAATATACTCCTGTCGGTGGGGCTAATGCAGCAGGGCCTAACGTCTACTGGGCGCCGACAGTTGACGTGGAGGAACCGGTCTGTGGCCGCGCCAACCAGCCCCGCCGCCTAACCGAACAGCGTCCCTCTGACAGCACCCCAAAACGTGAGGAGCCACAACCCCGCCTTTTGGGGTGCTGCGCTCGCTGCCTCCGATTGCTGCGGACGGTCGCGCTCACACAAAAGACTCGGGTCCGGCTGGGGCCCCGTGTTAACACGCCGGGGAGATGATCCGCCGCAGACTGGAATGCGAGGGCTGCGGATGTGCAGATGGGCTGTTTGCCCAGGGCAGGGCAGCTCCCAGACCCAGCTCCCGGATCCTGCAGGATTACCGCCCATTCAGGTGGCCGCTGTTTGTTTTCTCGCGCGCCGTCCACCCCTCCTCTGCCGTAATGGAATACGCCGGTCACGTGTTGTATACGCCGACCCTCCACACACCTTTTTTCTTCTTCTTCTTTTTTTCCCCCGCTGCCGGTCGGGCAGTGCCGGTGAATCACTGGGGGAGATCCCCTCCTGCAGCTGCCGGCGGGAGGGTGGCGAGCTGGCGAGGGTAGCCGGCGGCCAGATGGGATTTAATTTGGCGGACCACTCCACTTGACCCACGCCGCGGGTAATGCGCTGCGCCGCCGTTTGACATCCGAGACCGCTTCTGCCATTGTGGCTTCCAGACGTCGCCTCCGACACGTGATATTACGCAAATTACATCGATCAGCACTTAGGTCGGTAAATACCTCGACTGCACTGGAAAGCATTGCACATGAAGCACCAGTCTGATATTTGGATGCTTTAGAGGATATACTCACCCGATATATATTAAATTAAATATACGAGGCGCGTCCAGAAAGTAAGTTCCGTTTCAATTTATCTCCGCTGCAGCGCTGCGATTGCAGTTCCGCACATGCGCTGTAGACGATGTTCATCAAGGAGAAGAACGTCCGCCATTTGGAGATCGCTGTCAGTTACGTACGCTTTGTTGTGCTTGTTTGCCGGCCGCGGTGGCCGAGGGGACTAAGGCGCTCCAGTCACGGTCTGCACGGCCACTACGGTCGGGGGTTCGAATCCCCCCTCGGGCATGGATATTTGTGCCGTCCTAGTTCGTAAGTAGTTCATAAGTAGTTTGTAAGTTTAGGGACTGATGACCCCGTAGTTCAGTCCCATTAGCTTAAAAAACATTTGATCATTTGATTTGTGCTTGTTTGAATGTCGGCGTTGATTGAAAATCCCGCCGCCTGTGCAATAAAGCCGCGGTGGAGTAGTCGAGCGGTCTAAAGCAGCTCACTGCGGAGCGCGCGGTTGTTCGCCGTGGAGGTTCGAGTCCTTCCTGGGGCATGGGTGTGTGTGTTTGTCCATAGGTTAGTTTACCTAGGTTTAAGTAGTTTGTAAGCTACGGATTGATGACCACGCAGTTTGGTGCGTTAGATTTACAGACACTTGACATTTGTGAAATAAGGTCGGTGATTTCTGAATGCGAGGAAAGTGAAACCAAGTGAAATTTATCGGCAAATTTGCGATGTTTACGGACCAAATGCGATGAGTGATTCGATGGTGTGAGGATGGGTCCGACAGTTCAATGGCGGGTGTAGTGATTTGCACCATGAAGAACGAAGTGGGTGTCCACTTTTGGTTACAGAAGAACCTCGCTCCTAGCGACTTTAATTTGTTCTTACATCTCAAGTGTTTCCTTGGCGGTAATCACTTCACCAATGACGACGAGCTGAAAGAAACTGTTTCCAACTGGTTGAAAACACAGGCGGCAGATTTCTATGAAGAAGGTATACAAAACCTGGTGCCACGCTATGACAACTGCCTGCAAAATTTCGGCAGTTGTAGAATTTTGTGCAATAAAAATTTCTTCTGTATTTGTGTACAATTTCATTTTATTACCAAACGGAACATACTTTCTGGACGCGCCTAGTATTACTAAAAAATAGCAGTAAAGAAATACACAGCACCCAATCCTTCTTCATGTATTCTGCTCCTTCTTTGAACAACGTTCCAAAATCAATGCTCCTTCCTTTGTTTTTCTTTTTCTTTCTTGCAGTATTCTTTCATCTTTTCATTATGTATCTAAAATATTGTTCAAATGTTTGTAAATCTATCGTACTGAACTTCCAGATTATTAGTCCGTAGCTTACAAACTACTTAAACTAAGGTAAGTAACCTAAGGACAACAGAAACACCCATGCCCGAGGGGGGACTCGACCCCCCGACGACGAATGGCCGCACGCACCGCAGCACGGCGCTCCAGTACGCACGGCTAATCCGGCGCGGTATTTTGTATCCCTATCACTTCTCGGACAGTTTTGACGCTATCTTCTTGCGTCTTGGAATACTTCCATTTGAAAATATTCTACTTAAAAATCTCTCTGTTGCATCATTTTTCATATATGCTTTTCTCTCCAGAGCTATTGTTGACATCTTGTCTCAAATATTAAAACAATTAGGGGATCAATTGAGATATCTAGGTTGTGAAGTATTGTCGTCGTCAGAATGAACTAAAATGGTTTGACGTATTTCTGTCGGTTCTACGGAGTTAAGACGGCAACATTACGGAAACCGAAATAGTGGTAATAACAGAAAGTTGCTGTTGGTGTTGACTTGTGTTTACTCTATCACAGGAATTACACAAGCAGTTGGGTTCAGACAGTGTAGTGAGCAGGTAGTGCAATGCAACAACAACGTGACGTACACAAAGCTTTGGTATGGAGAGCCATAGGGAGCTTCCAGAGGGAAGTGGTTTCAGGTATTGGGCTATCCCAAACAGCCGCGCGGGAATAGCCGAGCGGTCTGGAGCGCCACGTTAGGATCGTGCGGCCTCGGAGGTTCGAATCCTCTGTCGGGCATTGATGTTTGTGTTGTCCTTAGGTTAGTTTAACTTAGTTTACGTAGTTTGTAAGCTAGGGACTAATAACCCAGCAGTTAACTCTTACAGATTTACAAAAATTGATATCCAGGATATGAACGTGATTTCAGACAACTGGAAGGCCAAGGTCCTCCTCAACAAGAAACGACCGTTATCTCCTCTTAACAGACGTGCAGACAGAAGGTTGAATGCAATTCAGCTGCAACGCACCCAGGCAGCAATAGGACGCGCAGTATCAACACACAACCGGAAATCGCCTTCGTGAATGTGGCTTCTATCCAGGCTTCTACCTATGGTGTGACTCCCCTTAAAACCACGACACCGTTTATCCCGCCAGAAACTGGACGGAGGAACATCAGGATTGGATCAGTAATGAATGGCGTCGGTTTCTGTTTACAGATGAGTCAAAATTTTATGTTATTCCTCATCTGGAGAGAATGTGGAACTCTGAAAAAGGCTGCTTATGTGCTGGAAACCTCACCGTATCATGGTGGTGGACGAATGGTGTGGGCAACAGTCACTATTGGCGAACGTACGAACCTCTATGTCGTTCAGAATGGCGCTTTACCTACTCAGACGTATAGAGACGAGATTCTTTAATTTTTTTCTTTTGTTGTGCACTACGCTGATGCTATAGGAGATGGGTCCCTACTGGTGGATTTCCCTTTTGTTGTGCACTACGCTGGATGGTTTCCTTCTGATGGACGATAATGCTCGTCTGCAAGGAGCAGCACTGGTGGACAACATGCTTAAAGCTGTGGCAGTTTGACGAATGGAGTTGCCAGCTTGTTCACCAGACTTAAATCCGATTGAGCATGTGTGGGATGCACTTGGCAGACACATTGCAGACAAACCAGCACATTTCACAACAGTTGCAGAGTTCGATATTTCACTCAGGAAAGAATGGCCTATTATCACCAAAGAGCTGATTGATAACCTCATACTGTCCATGCCATGAAGGTGTGCAGCTACACTGGCCGTCATAGGTGATCATACACCATATTAGAGGGCAACAAGAATCACTTGTTCACTAATATGGTAGTCCTTCGGTGCCTCGCTCTAAGTAAATGCCATGTTAATCTCAAGTAAAGAGTTGAGACAGCAAAATATGGTACTTTATCACACACAAATTACAATTGTAAGCAATATCTGAGTTAAACATGTTAAAAGGTAAAGCAGTCAACAATCCGAAGATTGGTTTGAACACCACAGTGATTTACTAGGCAGGGTCCTATTTGGAGGTGGTATGCCGTTGCCTTCCTCCGACCTTCGAACTGACTTACCCAGCCGGTTATAGGGGGACATTCAGTTTAACGTGGGTTCCGAACTACGGTGCTACTCGGTATTTTTCACATCAGCAACATTGGGCAGAGGGGAAAGAAGTGGGAAGTGACAAATAAAAATCCTAGGACCTGACTGGGATCGAACCAACGACCTGAGGATTTGTAGTCTGGCACTCTACCACTGTGGAATGGAGCAAATATGTTACCATTTCTATATATTGTGTGTGATAACTCAACTGTTATCCTAATTGCTTTGAGCAGTGTATTTGAAAATCTTAAAATAAAATTTGTGAAGAATGCAAAATTATTTTTATTTGCATTGACGACCAGTTTCAGTCTACAAAAGTCACATCTTCTGTTGAATGGGGAGAAAAGGAGGTAATAAAACAGTCAAGTCGCGGTGCAGTGGCCGAGCGGTCTAAGGCGCCTTTCTGTGGAATGCATGATCGCTCGCTGTCGAAGGTTCGAGTCGTCCCTCGGGCATGTGCGTGTGTGTGTGTTGTCATTGGTGTAAGTTAGTTTAAGTAGTTTGTAAGTCTAGGGACTGATGACCATAGCAGTTTGGTTCAACTGATTTACAAACATTTGAACATTTTGGAAACAGTGAACATCGCACACACTCGCAGTCACATAGTTCACATACAATATTTCCACGTCACTTACATGTCAAATTTTTGGATGGAGATCTTTTGTTTTATATGTTCGTGGTTATTCTATATGAACTCTCCATTTTACGTATTCTGTCTCCTACAGTGAATTTTTCTAATCCATTTCCTTAAAAGGTTATTTCAAATATTTAAATTGATTTAGTCTTTTTTATCCAGTGTCTGTTACTAGCATATTTTGAGTATTTATTATGTTTGTCATAATTTTTTCTACAGGTATTCTTAAACCTGCTTTGCTGACTATTTCTTCAAAGAGATTGATTAATCTGTGTTTCAGCATTTGTCAGTTTATCAGAAAGAATGTCAACATCATCCGTAAATGTTAGACAGTCAACGCCAATACGTTTGCTCTTAGTCGCTTAACACTTGTTTTTATGTCTACTGCCGTAGATATTTCACTTAGGAACTTTAATTTTTAATTTAGTGGTTTGCTAGTTTACTTTTTATGCCAAATTCTGGAAGTAAATTATCTAGTGTTTCCCTATTAGTCGAATCAAATGACTATTTATGATCTATAAAGGTTACAACTATATCTTTGCAATTTTAAGTGTGTAACGGAGTTCGTTTCTTCACAGTTAAAGATTTTTTCAAAGTAATTTCTTACTATTTTACAATTTTGGGTATTGCTTATGCCTATTTTTCCTTTTTCATCTGTAGACCAAATACTCAGAGCTTGGAAGCCATTTACATGATTTTTAAATATCTGTTTGCATGTTAATAAATTATGACTTCTCGAAAGATCATTTAGCATGCTTTATTATTCCAGCTCTTTCTTTCCTTTTCATTTCAAATTCAAGAAGGTGATCAGTCTTTCTAGAATATTTACATTTCTTTTAAATTTTCAAATTTGTTCTTTCTGCAACTGCTTCTTCACAGAATGCAATCCATCAAACTTTCTTCTTCATTTCTGTTGATGCAAATATATTCTTCTCTGCCTTGTTTATTTCTTTGGATAATTCTCCTATTTTTCTGCATCAGTTATTTTAATTTCTTCTTGAAAATATTTGGTGTCTTTTTTGAGATGTTGAGCCCGTCACTAATATAATTAATCAGTTTTTGCCGTCTCATTTGGTTTTTTTTAGGGAAAAGTTTCAGTTTAATTTTAGTTGAGTAATGATCCAGGTCCAGTTCCCTTTATCTTTTTACTTTTCAGTCCCTGATGTATTTAATATTTCTTTCAGAAACAGCCACGAGATCGAAGTGGAACTTCTCTAGCAATTGATTTGGAGATATCCATGTTTTTTTCTTTCTCGAAATTTTTTTGAAAAAAGGTGAAACTTCTACTGAAATGTCTTGCGAAGATCAATTGGGTCTTGTGCATTTTGTTTTGTTTCTATTCTAACAAAACGTTTCTATTTCTATTCTAACACAAGGTTTTCCCAGCTGTATCACAAATTTGATTTTGGAATTTTTGATATTTTTTTCTTTACAAATTTCACTAAATGCTTCTACTTTAATCAGATTTTTCTTATTGTCATAATTAATTAGAGCATAGCGTTTAAAAAAGGGATAGGATTTTTTTTTTGCATTTCATTGTGAGAAGAGACCGTCTTTCTGTAATGTATTTGAATTTTATAACGTTAACTACTAAATATTTATGAATACAGTAGGCGGCACCAATTATTGGTATGCTTAACCTCCTAAGCTTTGTGGGTTTTGCCTCTCATTAAAAAATCTTGTTTGCTATAATTTTTATTGCAAGCTTGCCTAAGAGACTGTCAAGGTCTTTATGCGTACCAATTTTTAGTAAAGGTTTTTACATTCAAGGTGCCTGTATTGAAATCCCTTTTGATCTTGAGTTTGGAAGAACACTAAATATGTTCCGACTGACCCTTGCAGCAGATCTTGGGACTCCACAAAACCCTAGCTCTCAATGCATTGCATAAAGCAATAATGGAATCCGCTTTGAAGTTACCACATCCGGTAGTGCTTACTTTTAGCGGACTTTTCATTCTTCAAATTAGATTGTACACTGTAAATGGTTGGAAATAAATTCCAAGATAAGATTGAATTTTTAGTTTTCTCTCTCTCTCTGCCATTGGGAGCTAGGATTCTTCATCTACCTTTGAGGCGCTGACCGAGTTAAACTTGTAACCGCAGGCAGGTGTCTTCACAATGTGGTACCGTCTGGAGCTAGGTGGACCTGGCACAAGGGGACCAAATATACCACTAGGTTCACGGAAGACAATGACTTGTGTAGAAAGAACCTAACTTCCATGGCAATTATCGGCTGATTATATACGGATGTGATTTTCCGGACTCTCATTTCACTCTGTCCATCATATCTCTATCACCCATACTATGTGTTTTCCTTTTGTGTCAATGATATTTAATCGAATTCGTCCTCCTGTAAATATTGTTTCTCTGCAATCTTCAGCTTTGCGACGTTGTTTACATTGATGAATTCCGATTCTGTCTACGCTACTATTGCGTCAAAAATGTTGCAAAATATGTATACTTAATAACCAAGAAATACATTTATATAGTTGTTGCGTACTAGTGGTGAAATTATATGAATATGCTTGCGATTGGCTTGCTGTTTTAAAATGGATGATTAATCCCGAAACTAATTACCGAGAAATGGCATCAAAAATGCAACTGTGACTGAGGTTAAATAAAATAAAAACGAGAACATTGCACGAATTTTGTATCCAGACGAGTGGCAAGGTTCAGTTTGTAACAGGAGCGTCACAGAAAACAGGAGTCACTGATCGTACAGATCGTGATGAAATGTTATTCCCTTCGAAGGAACTAGAGCAGTGCCTTAAAGCTAACGTTGGCACCAGCAAATAGTCAAACGGTTGTAAACAGTTTGTATGGAATACGACAACTTTAGATGGAACTGCATTTCTCTTTTAGTAAATGAAGTTTAGAATAGGTATGCACTATCGTAAAGTTGTTAAAATTTCCTTCTTTTGCAAAGGAAGTTTGTTTTTTGTTTATCAATACATGTTTCACCTGTTCCGTTCTGGGCATCTTCTTTGTTCAAGAATTATGAAAAATTATTAAATTCTTTTACTATATAGGTATATACAATAAATGGAGACAATTACTAACTCACATTTAAATTTTGCAATCAAATTCCTGCTCTTTTATGTGTGCTAAAAAGGAAAGCACTGTGTGAAGATTCATTTGTTGTAACTATGTCTCTCACAAGGGCTCATTACCTGTCTTGATCACTGCTCACAGTTGCAATGGTTCTGCCACATACGTGGCTGGAGGATCAGGTACTGACTGAGGACGCATGGGTCAATATACAGGCTGAGTTGGATGTAGTGATGGGGATTTGGAGTAGTGCTGGGTGATGGGACCTATATGAAATATGAAAGGCTTAGTTACAACGAGTAAATCTATCGCAGGCGTATTTATCACAGTTAAAAGAGCACACATTGTTGGATGCAAAATTGAAATGTGAGTATGTGTGTGTGTATGTGTGCGTGCGTGTACTTAAAATAAAAAAAAAGAGCTGCCAAAAACAATCACTGCACAACTTAAAACTTTCGTAATTAAATTATTTAATAATTTTTCGTGTTTTATAGACCAATGAAGATGCCTAGAACTTGAAAGCTTCCTGTTGTAAGTTTATTGAGTGAAAGTGAAAGCTTGATGAAAGTTTGTTAAGTGAAAGTTTCCTAGTCTTTCTATTTAAATCAAGGAGTTTCTCTAATCATATGTGCGCAACGGATTTAACATACAAAATTAGGCCCTGTAAGTAAAACAAATCTGTACTTCTGTTAACATTATTTCTGACAGTCAGATTCAGTGGCATGCAAGGACTGATTACTTTACTGGTACGTGAACATTTACATTTAAAAGGAAATCTGTTTCTCAAAAAACTCAACACGTACCATACAACAAAATCAAAAATGCCACAATCAGGAAAATGAGGGACGAGGTTGAGCTGAAATAAGAAAAATTAGTAATCATTAAGTTATTTATTGAATTAAAGAAATATACCTTTCTTGAATCTTCACTATATTACAATGGTTTTATACAATTCCGTTCCATACAAATATTCTCTTGATACATAATCCACTGTCCAATATAATACGTTTGTATTAATAAATATAGAGTGAAATAAATCAAAGATAATACAATCATTGCTGACCAATTCAACCTCAGTACACAACACAGTTGCCATAAGTCTGTCAGCTACCCTAGCCCACAATCGACTCTTCTGCTCAACAGCTTACTCTCTGCTACTCGCCTCATCGGTCAAAGAAGCTGCTGTAGCGCAGACGCTACATCGCAGTTGCAAGACATTGTAATGTGCAGTAGTTACAAACATGGGCTGGGATTATCGATCATGGATGACTTTCACATACAAAATAAAGCTATAAGGCGGATACAAGTTCAGATTCACAAAAATCTAAAAATCCATAAATAATTAACTTCAGCCTATGGCTGCCTACTTTCAAACTGAATAGGCAAAACATGTATAGTACTGATAAATAAATAAACCATTTCAGTTGCTTAAGACGGAAATGATCCTATCCGTATACCTATTTTATTTAATGAGAAAGAGGGGAATACGGCTTCAAATAAAGTCAAAGATTTTCCGCTGCTTTCATTTTATCCGTTAGATAGATTGTGTCGCTTGACGTGGAAAATATTTCGCCAGGGAAGTCAGAGACGGCTTCCCCTGAATACGTCGGCTGCCCGCCGGGCGGTTTGCCAATTCTCTCCGCTTCTTGAAACAAGCCGTGTAACCTGATAATTGCACCTAATAACACTAATGCCACTGTTCTGGGGACACTTCACCCTACCCGACGGACACCATGGGAAAATACTGTACATATGAATAACAGAGAAAGAGAGAAGAGAAGAAAATGCCGGGGAAATCCGAGATGACCATAAACAGAAGCTGAACGATTAGTGCCAATGAAAGGCGCAGGAAGTCGTTACTTTCTGCTAATAGAGGAAAAGAAGAAGGCGAAGCGCGTTTTATTGCGTCTTATTGCAGAAACGAATAGATACTTAATGGCCACTGGACGTAATACCGTACCGACAGTCGGTTAGCAGGGAAGTGCTCGTAGATGTCGGTAACATCAGACGAAACACATTCGAGGAGAACGAGTTTCTAGAGATATATGTTTTGGTGCTTCTTGACACAGTAGTGTGCCGTATGTGAAAAGTTTACATATCCGTGTTCCATTGATCTGTGGACAATGTGATAGCCGCGGCGGATTAGCCGTGCGTACTGAGGCGCCGTGATGCGGTGCGGGCAGCCATTCGCGTCGGGGGTTTGAGCCCCCCCCCCCCCCCTCGGGTGTGCGTGTGTGTGTTGTCCTTAGGTTTACCTAGGTTTAAGTAGTTTGTATGCTACGGACTGATGACCATGCAGTTTGGTCCGATAGATTTACAAACATTTGAACATTTTGGCAATGCGATAATAGTACAAGACGTAGTGTATGATGTCACATTAACAATGAAACATTTATAGTGGTTATGTTGGAATATGTTACGCATTAGAGAGCCTCAAGAGTGAATATTGTTTACAAATCAGTTTTCTTTTACGACATGGCTTCATTTCTTTCATGTTTCATTAAAATGGATAATATGAATTACAGCGTCACCATATAATCATTGTTTTTACATTTTATAGCCAACCGAAATTCATCCGAAATTTATGAAGATGTAAGGTGTAACCTGAAGTGTATTCTTTCGAAAATTAATTATACAAAGGCACTGTTGTCCTAAACGACACTAAAAGATGCTAATGATTCAAAACAAGTAAGTACATTATCTTTTATATTTAACAGTCTCATTTAACCGTTCGTGATCAAAAATAATTATTCAGAGACATCTGACCGTGGAGGTTTGATTGAAATCTTACGAGAAAAATACATGAATTAAATTAATCGAACCTATTCGTTGAAGAAACTTGCACAAATGAAGCTCGATTCACTTTGTTACTGAGCAGTGTTGATCCATTGTTTTGAAGACACCCTCTGAAAATAAATAATAATTAGTACAACATGAAAAGAAAATAGTTAATTTGCGTTATAGTCTCCAAATGAAACATTGCTAGCATAGGGCCCCGAGCTAATGCATTCTTTCCCCCCTACACCGCAGTTCCTTTCCTTTCCCCTCCTTTCCTATCCTGACTCCTTCCACAGGGAGTGCACTGTGTCATTATAATGAACATAATTATCACAGTGAGTGACAATAGCAGACTGATCACTCACAGTGATAATTATGTTCATTATAATGACATAGTGCACCTACGCACTGTAAATTATGTTATATAGCAACTGATTGACGTTACAAGATTATGGCCTTGTAAAATGATTTTATTGGACCAGATGATGCTGACATAGTTCAGCGAAACCGGTCGTCTTGAATAAAAATTGATGATCAGCGATCGTGGCTTTTTTATATCTTTGTACAATATCATAATTGGATCGCCTTCTAAAACATAAACAAAATCAGAGAGATTAGTTCACGCACATAGGCATACAGGTAATTGTTTTCACCAAACCACACGCCACTGGAACAGGAGGATGTTGTAGTTTGTTCGTAAATCTGTCGTACCAAACTGCGTGGTCATAAGTCCGTAGCTTACAAACTACTTAAACTAAGGTAAACTAACCTAAGGATAACACACACACACACACACACACACCCATGCCCCAGGGAGGACTCGAGCCTCCGACGGGGAGCAACCGCGCGCTCCGCAGCGAGGCGCCTTAGACCGCTCGGCTACTCCACCGCGGCCCAATAGGAGGAAGTGACAATGGTACCCACCGCCAAACACCTTGAAGTGGCTTGTGGAGTGTGGATGTAGATGTGGGGCTAACACGACAAAAGGAATGAAAATTCAAAATTGTTATTTATTTAAATCTCTCTGAAGCTCTGAGTAAGCTAGAGAAGCTAGTGTCACAGTTTTCATTCTGTGTTGGAGATTTCGGTTTCTGCTAAGTTATGGTAGGCGGCTTAATATGAGAAAGCGGCACATGTTACTGGTTCATTTCAGGTTCTGCAAGTGATTTCGGAGTTTATTCGTTTTATCAGCTGGGCCCTGGTTCAGCCTGTCTGGATACGTGCCTCAGAGCGAGTGCCGCCACGCAATCGGAAGTCCCCATCAGATCGCTGATCGGCCGTTATACGGTGCTAACACTGGACGACGGAACTTCCGGTCAACCTGTATTCATTTTCCAGGCGCGAGGCGTCATTTGCAGCTAATCCGCTGTTCCAACTCGACACTCCATTACACGTCCAGACGAGCGGATAACCAGTCCGTCGTGGAGCTGCCCTGGCCCAGCGGCGTCCGGTCAGATGACGAGCAGCGGCTGCGTTAATGTGGTGGCGACACCTGGGCAGGTGACGCCGCCAGGAGATAGCATCGCCACGGCACACACTGCGGCGGAAGCGGCCAGCGGCCAAAACAAATTCGGCGCGGCCGGCGCCGCCTCCTGCCTGCGTAATGCCACCTCGCCTGCCCTTTCTAGCAGCCCACCAACCTGTCCAGGAAGCGCGCGCGGGTGGGCAGCGGCAGTGACCTCAATCATAATCTGGAGTTACTACTGTGTAATATGAAGTCGTGACGCTCGACGCGGTACTGGTGTACGTATAGCTGTCACACTCGACCTAGTTTTCACTATTGTGTTCTTGCAAAAAAATTTAGTACTTCTGCTAGTTGATTTCGTAGAAACTAACTCATATACAACGAGCACTACCTGTTATGAAAATCTGAACACTATTTACAAAATATTCGAGACATGCAATTAAACGCACACCTGCCACGAAACAGTGGAAAAAGACACGATTTGTGTAAAACGTACACTTAAGTTATATTTTGATTCATAACTAGTGTTTTTCACACATTGAATTTAATGCATAAATTACGCTGTTGTAGACAAAAAAAAAATGTTCAAATGTTTGTATAGCTTATGGGACTTAATTACGAGCCGGCCGCGGTGGCCGAGGAGACTGAGGCGCTTCAGTCACGGTCTGCACGGCCACTACGGTCGGGGGTTCGAATCCCCCCTCGGGCATGGATATTTGTGCCGTCCTAGTTCGTAAGTAGTTCATAAGTAATTTGTAAGTTTAGGGACTGATGACCACGTAGTCCCATAAGCTTAACAAACATTTGAACTTAACTACGAGGTCATCAGTCCCTAAACTTACAAACTACTTACGAACTAGCTACAACTAAGGACGGCACAAATATCCATGCCCGAGGGGGAATACGAACCGCCGACTGTAGTGGCCGTGCAGACCGTTACTGGAGCATCTCAGTCCCCTCGGCCACCGCGGCCGGCTGTTGTAGCAAATAAATGAAATTAATAACGACAGATTCGAGGCGTATGATAAAGCATGATTTTCCACACAGCGTGCATATCTAGTCCGTGAGCTCAAACTAAAAAAAAAAAAAAAAAAAAAAAAAAAAACATAGACAAGAGGCAAATATAAAACTGAACACGAGAAATACCCTCTATAGAAGTGCTAGCAACACTAGTTCTGGATAAAAATAAAACTCTTATATGGATCTGAACTCCACGAACTTCGCGACACGAAGTTCATCATTATGTATTTATTAAAGTAATCAGTCGTTCATAAATTATTTTCAGAGGGCACTAGGGTCATAAGAACAACACGATCTGTACGTACGGAGTTGCCAACATAACTATAATAGACCGTCACGATTTTCACCTATCATAACCACTACAGTTGTGTATCCAGTGATAATATTTGAGATCACTGGGCAGCGGCTAGCCAGCTGGGGACACTTCTGGCGTGAACTGAGGAGACAAAATGTCACACCATCAGTTATTACGTCCACAGTAGCTGTGAAAAGTTTTATTCAATCTACACTCCCAACAGGAACGTAAATAGAGAATACCTACATAAATGTATTTACTGTCGTATGATATACAGACGAATAGAAAAACTGGTGGAATCCGACCTTGGGAAAGATCAATTTGGGTTTAGGAGAAATGTACGAACACGCGAGGTAATACGCAAATTACCACTTATCTTAGACGATCGATTAAGGAAAGGGAAACCTACATTTTTAGCATTTGTGGATGTGGAGAAAGCTTTTGATAATATTGACTGGAATACACTTTTTCAGATGAAGGTAGCAGGGATAAAATATAGAGATCAAAGCGTTATTTCACCTTATACAAAAACCAGACAGCAGAGTCGAAGGGCATGAAAGGGCCGCAGTGGTTGGGAAGGGAGTAAGACAAGGTTGCAGTCTTTCCCCATAGTTGTTCAATCTGTACAGTGAGCAAACTTTGAAGAAATTCACGGAGAATTTTGGAATTTAAGTCCAGGAAGGGGCAACAAAAACCTTGCGGTTTGCTGACGACGTAGTAATTCTGTCAGAGACACCAAAAGACCTGGAAGAGCAGTTAAACGGAATGGACGATGTCTTGAAAGGAAGGTATAAGATGAATTTTAACAAGAGTGAAACAAAGGCAATGGAATGTAGTGTCAGAAAATTAGGCGATGCTGAAGGAATTAGATTAGGTAATAAGACAATAAAAGTAGTAGATGAGTTTTGTTGTTTAGGTAGCAAGATAACTTCTGAAGGCCGAAGTAAAGAAGATATAAAATGCAGAATGGCTGTGGGGAGAAAGCGTTTCTGAAGAAGCGAAATTTGTTCCCATCGAATATTAATTTAAATGTCACGAACTTTCTGAAAGCATTTGCCTGGAGTGTAGCATTGTATGGCAGTGAAACTTGGATAATAAGGAGATCAGAAAAAAAAGATGATAGAAGCATTCATTTTGAGGTATGAATAGCTCTTCAATGTCTGTGTTTCCTTACAAATATATTTGCTTTTTGGGTATGATCTGCCTTGAGCAAACAAAATTGTTTTAGTTTCTCCAAAAAACTAAAACAATTGTGTTTTCTGAAGGCAGATAATACTCAAAAAGCAAATTTAGATGATAGAAGCGTTCGAAATGTGGTGCCACAGACGAAGATTAGAGGGGCTGATCACGCAACTAATGAGAAGGTGCTCAACAGAATTGGGGAGGAAAGGAGTTTCTGACATATCCTCACTAAGAGAATGGATTGATTGGTGGGACACATTCTCAGACATCAAGGAATTGTCAGCATTAGAAGGAAGTGTGTGGGGTAAAAATCGTAGAGGGACACAGAAGGACGAATACAGTAAGCAGATTCAAAAGGATGTAGGTTGCCGTACGTATTCTGAGACAGGGTATAGTGGAGATCTGCATCAAATCAGTGTTCTATCTGATGTTAACATTCGCCACATTGGTCAGGTGGCTTTGTAAAACGAAGAAAATGAAATGTAATGTTAAAATCTTTGGAGATTAAAAGCTGTAATGACTAAACGTTAAAGCATTGGAAAAGTAACGATGAAGATTAACCTTTAAATGTTGACAGACGTAAAGAACCCCGCACTAGCTAGAAGCAGAATGGTATGTTGAGAGAGCCTCACTGCCGTACATAAAGTGAGGAAAAACACAGTGCTCTCGTCACGAGTTCAAATAATACGGAGAAACATGGAAGATGTCGTGGGCTATTGTACAGGTTGTCCGTTATAATTAGTGTAGTTGCACCAACAGAATAAGAAAATCCGTATTAAAAATAATTTAAAAATTGTAATAAAATGATTAATAATGAAGACATACATCAGTTAGAGCAGCCGTTCACCGTTACCGAGAAAGATGACGCAGTGGTAACACAATGGACTCGAATTCGAGAGGTGGTTCAGATCCCCCTCCGGCCATCCACATTCAGGTTTTCTGTGATTTCCCTAAATCACTCCAGGAAAATGCCGGGATGGTTCCTTTCAAAGGGAAAGGCCGATTTCCTTCCCCATCCTCCCCAAATTCCGAACGTTAGCTCACCGAGTCAGTGATTTGTCCATCAGATTTCGTTGAAATCATTGTAGTGATATAGGACAAAATGTGGTACGTACAAACAAACATTATCAATGTGATTTTAAACCGCCGCCGTGGCGCAGACTATTTTTAAATGAATCGTGTGTTTTTATCGTTTTGTTTCTGTCTATGTTGCCCGCCGTATGTTCACCTTTATTATGTTTTAAAGCCACCTGTCTCTTCTTCTGATCATGTCTGTAAATCTCCATGTTTTAACCTCATGTCATGCTTTTCACACATCATGTCATATTCATGTATTCTATTGACTGAAGAGCAGCGTAAGATGCTGCTACCAGCTTGCCGACTCTGTCGGCGAATTAACAATAAAGGGAAAAAACATACAGTGCATAAAGTGTATAGAGTAGATCCGTTATTTATTTAATTACTCAATGCTCAGACATCTGATGCAAAGCCATTAGTCTCCTAACTTCACAGTAGAATTAACCATCTGACATCCCGTGACAATATTGCAATATTTCGCAGATTCTTAGATGGTCCCAGTTCATAATGGTGTTTCCTCCTTTGCTTATAGCACACTTCGGTAATAATAATAATAATAATTTCGTGTGGCTCATTAGCCTGGTGCAAGTCTTTCAATTGGACGCCACGTGTCGTTTCTGGCGACTCCTCACATAGGACGCGTTAAAGTACAGACTGGAAAAATCCGAGGTCCGACCGGGTTTCGAACCTACAACCATTCGGTTTCCAGTCGTTGAGGGGAAGATTCCAATTTTATGCAGGAGTTCCGCAAGGCAGTCATGGCCAGTAATTTTCCGCAATGCTGCCATCACTTTCCTTTGTGGGTGTATAGGAAGTGCGCTCTTACCCTCTAACAGGATAAGCCATTTTTTCATTTCCCTTGAATCCTCGAGAGTTCATAAAATTTATTGAATTTATTATTGATGATTCTTTTAATTGAGAAGTAGGATTATTTTGAGCAACTTCTTAGAGAGATCTCTGTTCCTGTTTTGGCTAAAATGTCTGCAATTTAATTCCTATGGATTTGTTTAAATAAGTGTATCCATTGAAAAGCTATTTCAGTTCCAGCTTCGATAATTGAGAAAATAATTTCATTTCATTTATGTAAATTTTTAGAGGTGTTTGGAAGGATGCTATCGCCTGTATCGCAGAAATTGAATCACAAAATATAACAATCTTTTTGTGATCTTTAGAGGTGAATAAAATTAGATTTAGTGCCAGGTTTACTGCCAACTCTCGAATTAAATGGAATGATACTTTCGACAGACATGTAAAAATAAAATGGTTAAGGAGCCATATATATGTGTTGGTTTATACTGAGTAGTAATTGTCTCTAAAGCTATATTTCTAAGGAAATCTTTATTTACTTCTATCCTTAAAACGATTTAGTTGCGTTGCAGTCAGACTGAGCATAATTTAAGACAGAGAGGTGAGGTGAAATCTTCTATACTCACTGGTGAAGAATGGTCCATCCTTAATACATCATTGTATTGGATAAAACCATATTCTGTTTTTTTTTAATTTTTTTTTATGAGACTGTACTACGAGGTCATCAGTCCCTAAACTTATAATCTACTTATGAACTAACTAACACTAAGGACGGCACAAATATCCATGCCCAAGGGTGGATTCGAACCCCCGACCGTAGTGGCCGTGCAGACCGTGACTGGAGCGCCTCAGTCCCCTCGGCCACTGCGGCCGGTATATTCTGTTTTCAGCCGGCTAACATGACGTATTTCTTCCAGTATGTCTCACTAGGTACTCTCATTCATTTTTCATATATAGGAATAATGCCTATTTCATTATTTTCGATGATAGAGGTGGAACGCTAATTCTGGTGTTCTTTTTACCGCTCTTGTAATAAGGCGTGGGCTTGATTTTGGAGAACATCTAACTTAGATATATTCGTCGAAAGTAATACTTCACATCCATACAATATACTTGGTTTTGTACACAGTTTATAAATAGATATTATTAGCTATCCCAATTTTTGCAGCCAATTTCTGAAGAATGTCCAGCTTTTTCTTTACCTTGTTGACAGTATTTTATTTTTAGTTTACCCAAGTCATTTTGCGGTACAAAGAGATGCCAAGATACTTCGGATCGTCACATTTTTAAATTGTTTATTCTCATACAATAAATTTATAATACGTATGGTCTTACCCAGCGATAAAATTTGGAAGAATGTTTTTTCGGTGTTAGCTATAATCAAATTTTCTTTCGACCTGTTTGCTAGTATCGTCAGGGCTTCATTTATTTTTGTATTTCTCGTGGTAAGTCATTAATTATTATGTTAAATAACACTGAGCAGATAACAGCACCTTGAGGTACACCTGTTTTCAGTTGTTTATCAACTGAGACCACAATATTGTCCCTACTAGCCCCGTATCGTTGGGGATAAATAAATACAACCATTTCAGCATTTTACCACTAAGGCCACAATTTCGCAATTTATCTATTAGTTTTAGTCTTCTTATACTACTCATCCAGTATCCCAGACAGATAGTAAGACAGCGTGTCACAGTCTTGAGTGTAGAAATCCTAAATGATTTACGTTCAAGAGAAACTTTATGTAATAGATGACGGATTAACACAGCTTTTCATGAATGCGGGATAAGGCACGTCAGATAAATGCTGAGTAGAGAATTAATTATGGACTCAGTAATTCCGATTAAATTTCAGGAGATAGCATTGTGAAGTGGAGCAAACACATCTACTTAATACATCCCGAGATCGAGTTTTTGTGATAAAACTAATGATATTCTTTGGATCCACATAAATCACTGTTGTATATGGAGTTAATTTCAATCGCATAGAAACATTTAAGCGAGTATATTTTCCGAGCTGTATTTCGGAATGGAAAAGTGTGTGTCAGGAACATATTTTATACTCTTAAGCAAACTGTACATGTAAACGAAGGTTTCCGCGGCCGTTGTCATTGTTTAGAAAACTCTTCTGGGTGTTGGACCGCATCGTCAATATATCAAATACTTCTCCGACGTTTCGGCCACTATTGCAAGTGGCCATCTTCTGGGTGTTACGTTTACTGCTGGGTGACGGAAAGCTGGTGTCTTAACTAGCATCATTTAATATTTAAAACTGTACATGTTTGAAAACTCAGTTTGCGAAGCAAGACAAACACATGAAACAAGTGAGTGGAACAGCAGTGCAGCTACAAAGGAAATCTCCTACAGGTGCTACTCGTGAACACCAGTCGAGGGTTGGGAATAATTGCCTGAACTGGTCAAACGACGTAATAGACGAAATCCGCAGTCGTCTTTTAAGAGTCTGATTCAGTCAGTAGTGTTCGTAGAAGGAAGGAGTAAAATTCATTTCAACTTTCTACGACACTCGCTACTGTGTTACGGAGATGCACAGAAAATTAAGTTGGCTAACTTTAAATAAAAGACAATACCGTATTCGTGAAACGATATCTAACGAGGTTAAGAGAGACAAGTGATACGATTATTACCATTTTAGATATAAACTTCTCTGGGAGACGACAAAATGTTTCAATCAGTGGGTAAGATGAATGCTGACAGGCGAAATATCCTGAGAAGTCAAGGAAATATGTAATAATCTCTATTCCAAAGAAATCAGGTGCAGACAGGAGTGAAAATTACATAACAATCAGGTTAATAAGTCATGCTAGCAAAAGTTTGACAGGAATTATCTATCTTATGACGTGGCCTGTCTGCTGTAGCATCTGTAATTCAGCCCGATCATTTGCCTTAAAATAAATGAACTTTTATCCATATTTCGACTACCACTAAGGGTAAAACATGAGACGCAACGGCAGACTAAGGCTGTCAGAGGCCTCGGGCTGTGGCAAAAAAAATGAGGCCCCTCGTCCACTTGGAAATACATGTATCACTATAACAAAAGCGCTATAAAAAAGAGCTAAATGCGCTCATGTTTCATAAAGTTAGTAACAAAATCTTTGCTAGTTTAGCGGTCTCAACAATGAAAATAACGTTTTGGCTGGCCGCTATGGGCAGCAGGTCAACGTGGCATCATAACTAGCAAA
Source organism: Locusta migratoria (assembly GCA_026315105.1). Lineage (NCBI taxonomy): Eukaryota > Metazoa > Arthropoda > Insecta > Orthoptera > Acrididae > Locusta > Locusta migratoria. Next base: position 5,551,395 of record CM048749.1, on the reverse strand, counting down.
TGTTTTATTACTAACTTTATAAAGCACGAGCACATTTAGCTCTTTTTGTAAACGTCTCATGTTTTAGTATTATTTCTGATGATGACACCCTTAGTGGTAGTCAAAATCTGGATAAAAGTTCAATTATTCTGAAGCAACTGATGGGGCTGAGTCTCAGACAGTAAATTAAAAAAAAAAAAAAAAAAAAAAATCGAATTATTTATGGAAGAATGGGAAATCTGGCCATCTTGGCCGCCATGTTCTCCAGCAGCCATATTGCCAGAGAGAATGTCACAAAGACATTTCACTCACCCAAGTATGCAGTGCTGCCAACTGAAATCATAATCGATTGCCAAGGTCACATACTAACAAACTTCTCTGATAAGCTATACTTGACTCTATGTTTTGTTCAATGTTTTTTTTTTCTTTTTTTTTTTTAATATTGAATAAGTTTCAAGGACACTCTTTATGTAATTTCTGTAATAATACATGAAATCCCCAACAACTTTAATTTTGTAACAATTACCAGAACCTCTAATCCCTATTTCCCTATAATTCCTTGTTTTCACAACAAAAGGACTCAATCTCAGGAGTTTAGGAAAAATGTAGAAACACGTGAAGCAATACTCAATCTACGATTTGTCTTCGACTAAAGAACGACAAACCAATATTTCTAGCTTTTGTAGATTTGGAGAAACCCTTTTACAAAGTTGACTAGAATACACTGTTTTAAATTCTGAAATCAGTAGGGGTAAAATATAGGGAATGGAATGTAATTTACAACTTGTACAGAATTCAGACAGCATACAGTCGATGGGCATAAAAGGGAAGCATTGGTTGGAAAGAGAGCTGCGAAGGCGAAATGTGGATGAGGTATTACAGTTTAGGGTGAAGAAAGAAAACCTTTGCGTTTTGCCGATGACATTGTAATTCTGTCAGACACAGCAAAGTACTTGGGATAACAACTAAACGCAATGGACAATGTCTTGATAAGATCGTATAAGTTGAACGTTAACAAGAGTGAAACAAATGCAATGGAATGCAGTCTAAGAAAATCAGGCGATACTGAAAGAAAAGCCCTTACAATACGTTGATGTTGGCGGACGTCTGTGTTGAGCGGACGTCCGAAAGCTCGTCTGTACTTTTGAGAATACCACGTGACCATTGCAGCCAATATTGTTGCTCAACTGACGCAGTCGAACTTGTGTGGCACATCTCCGAAAGGACTATTCCACCATTTGGAATACTAAACTGTGATCCGTTTCAAATTCGCTCAGTTGGCTGTAGGAAGCACCTGTGCCTCTCCATGTTGTTTGCCTCACGAGCTGGTGCACACTGAGATTTTTGGCTGTAAACGTTCCCCGCTAAAGGGATTCCAATAGGTGGCATCATCGGATCAAAATCGATGTCGTTTTTGTACGTATACTATATTTTTCCAGGCGCATGAAAAAGAGAGAATAGGGTATACATGTCAGTGAACTGCCTTCTGCAACACACTGCTGCTTCGACAGAAAAGAAATGCGACGGAGCTATTTGTCGGAAGACAATATCTGCAGCTGTTTTCTGACGTGGAGTTATATGTTTACAAGACTATGAGGTTGCGTGTTTTACCTTTCGCTTCGAAAGAATCATATGGTACTGTATAGTAAAGAGGAAAAAATGCGTGCTTTTGCAAACTTTCATACAGATGTTTCAACACAGAAGAAGGAAAATGGCGCATAATACAAACACTTTTTTTCCATTTTAAAGTTACGAGTACTGACAGACACGTGTGCTCTTGTACTTCACGAACACGTTAACTGTAGCACCAACGCACCTCTTCGCTGGGAGCGTTCATGTTTGTGATGCTGAGGCAAATGGCGCGTCGGAATCATCACGTCAAGTGAATATTATGTTTGTTTTTTATTCATATGAACATCATTTTCTAAGTGATGTCAGACATACAGTCGTAATGGAAAATGAAATTATTTTTAATTAACTAATTAGTTGCTGCATTTCTGTTACACGAGAACGTAAAAATGGGCAGCTTTATGCCATTTTAGCGCTTTTGCACAAGATTATCCAAATATGCACCGAGAAATTTGTTTTGACGTACTTGGAATTTCATAACGCTTACTACCTAACTTTGAAACAATGAAGTTTTTATGTATATGAGGTATTTTGGACACTTAATATTAATTGCCTAGCTCACGTCAGCATTGTGAGAGAAATGAAGCATAGATGAATTCACATGTAAAAAAGGTAGGCTTTCTTTATGACATACCGTAACAATTTTGTTACAAATGCTAGTTTTATGAATTTTATTTTATCCCTAAGCATGAAAATGTTTGCCAAATGATTGCCAAGTTGCTGTGTAGTTTCTCCCTAATTTTCTTAAAAATCAGATTGATTATTGGTGTATTTTCAAAGAAACTAAATATGAGTAAAATGTAAGACGAATTTACACACCATTCACTAAGTTTCTATTTTCATTAATCAGACTTATATTTGTCTCTGCTACTACTTGTTCTTTTACAAATTCGTCTCATATAATCTCTGGAAACAAATTTCCGTTCTTCGATGACTGAAGAAATTTTTTCGTAAACTCTTCAACGTTATCGGCAGTATCAAGAAGTTATGAAGCAATCTAAAAAAACATAACTTGTCCTGCAAACGAATTGCTATTTGGACAATCTCAAGAACAAAGGGACGAACTTGGAACTTCGTCCACTAGGGGCAGCAACATACAAGAACTTAATACACTGCAATTATATGTTGAAAAATTCCCCAGTTACAGCATATCAGAATAAAAGGCAATAACGTTTAGTATTCCCAAAAATATACCTCAGCCACAATGTAACCCATTTTTTGTATGAAGTCACGGATTAATGCCCACGCTACACAGAGAATATTACTGTACTGAAATACACTGCAGTGTACTGCAGATCATAGTAGGCATTAAGTGATGTTTTGGTACAAGAGTAGGATAACTTCCTGTACACCCTCCACATACACTGGTGGAGGAATTTTAGTCATCGCTCTTTCCCAGATCAAAAAAACTGTCTTATGATCTTAAATACATCCGTTCTATCCCAGTGTAGATGGCCTCATTACCTAGCCCGTTACAGCTTTCCCTATCCCATAAACCCTGCCTTCTTTAATACTAACCTTAAAACCTCTCGGCTATAAACGAACACCACACCATTTTACCGTCCTAAAACACGGTCTCTAATAAGAACAACGTCGACGGGACCGTATTTCTTTCTGCTTCCTACACGACCAACATTTCTCCTTTTCCTCGTCACAATATACTGGAGTCTCTCAGGGCACGTCCTTGCAAACTTCTTTGAAAGGGCAGTGTCATCTGCATAATGCAGATCCATTTTAGTGCTTCTTTTAAAGATCAGTGTATTCTGCTCCGTGCTTTTAAGTTTTTCAAATGTAATCTTGTTTTTTATTCGGTTTTACACATTTCTTTCTTCTTTTGAACCATTTAAGAAAACTGCGCGGGAGTAGCCGCGTGGTCTAAGGCGTTATGCTACGGTCTAGGTGGCCGTCCTCCCGGTTCTTGGAGTCCTCCCTCGGGCATGGGTGTGTGTGTGTCGTCCTTAGTGAAAATTAGTTTAAGTTGTTTGTAAGTCTAGGGACTGATGGCCACAGCAGTTGGGTCCAATAGGTTTAGAAACATTTTCATCTAAGGAACCTGCACCAATTTCAGTGAACCCTCTAGTATTCTTTCCTCTTATTTTTCTTTCCTCAAACCATTTTCACACTGTCTTCTTGTAACTTCTGCCTTTGAATCCTTCCATTTTTAAAACCTTCTTCTTAAAACTCTATCTTTCTGTTACAGGTTTTTCAATTACGTTGTTTCTTTCTACATATTTCTATAACCCCTTGACGGCAAGCTAATGTTGATGTCTTGTTCCAAAGGCATTTAAAAATCTGTTTGGTTAAGCTGTTGGGGTTCATTCTTAAAACAATAGCAGTCGCCTATTCCATTATGATTTCTATGATGTAATAAAATTCTTCATTATTTCTTAATTTCCATGTGCTCAGTGAATTTTTCTAAATCATTTTCTTGAATCTTTTCTCGCTAATATTTAAATTTATTTTTCCTGTTTAGCTGCCCAATCTCTTTTATTAGGATTTCTGTAATATTTTTATGTATGCCATATATTGTATTATATTTTTACCGGAAATCTTAAAACTGCTGTGTTGGCTGTTTAATCTAAGAGATTGATTTGTATTTGTATTTTTATTTGGTTTTCAGGAAAAATGCCAGATAGTGACTTTCAGTACGTATGTTCTTAGATCCCAGTGTTTAAGTGATTGCTTGTGTTATTTTAGACTTTGTTTCTATTCTCTTTCCATTTTACTAGCAGGCAGTTGAAGAGCAGTAGAGACAGGCCGTTACCGTGTCTTATAGCTTCTCTCTCTCTCTCTCTCTTTTTTTATTTTTTTTATTTATTTATTAATATTTTTTTTTTTTTTTTGCCTAATGCACTAGATGTTTCAACTCGAAGCTTACATTCGATTTGGGTTCAAAGCAATAATAATAAAACGAAGAAGTGCATCCTTCTCATATAGATAAACGCATTCATCACATTAACCTTTTATTATCTTTGAATCTCTTGTAAATATATGTCCCAACGTTTAATATTTGTCGGCCTGGGACCACTTTCATCTCTTTGTTGTGAGCAAAGACCACGAGGCTGAAGACAAATAAAATGTGTCAAACTAAAAATAAAATTTAATCAGAACTTAATTTAATATGTATTGATTTTGCAGCTTTCATCTTATTTTCTAGTTCGGTAATCCTAGGGCCCAAAGCAACACGAGTATCTCCACCTACTGTTAAGCAGGAAGTCCTTGTTCACCTAAATAAGTCGTGAAAGAAATTGTAAGATAACGAAAGGTCATTTCCGGAAAGTTATTGCTTGTTTTTTACAACAAAATTGCCCAAGAGGATGAGTTCAAATGCGTTCTTATAGTTTCTGTCACATTGGAACTGACTACCTGTTCACAACAGTAAGACACTAACAACATTAATTTACGCTAAGGCCAACACAGACACCCATGCCAGACGTAGGACTCTAAACTCCGGTGGGAGCGGTTGCGCACTGACATGGCGCCTTAGACCGCGCGGCCATTTCCATGCTGCTAGAAGACAAATGAATATTTATTTCAAATGGTATCGATGTTGCCCACTTATCATTAGCAGCGAGGTTGTTACGTTATCGTGGACACACAGTACTATTGACCACCCAACAAGGATTTAATAATTTTAAATGAATAAATCTTTGAAGTTCTATTCTATTGCGGACCATATTTTTACTCTTTTCAGCTGTCTCATTTTGGAAACCACTGGTCCTGAGTTACAGCAAGGTATTTTGGCATACCTCTGTATTTGAGCCAACTGGGTCAAATTTTTATATTGTTCTTACATTAGGTTTTTTTAGGGGTGATAAAGGTAGCTAAAGTAACTTTGTATTGCTGTATCAGTATTTTAATTCTCTATGGTATACAATATAAATGACATGAAAGTGTGATGGTTAATATATTTGGGGCAACTGGTTGGCTGAATTGCATTATGTGAAACTTAACCCTTTCATTCCCATCGTTGTTCCTGAACGACAACATATTAAAAGTTGATTTCTACCGTATTTAGTGCGTCAGTCCTTAAAGTGGCATTTTTGTTTATGAAGAACGTGCTTCTAGTGCGACATTTTGCGGCTTGGTACGGCGTGTAGCCACTTCTGAGGCATTCATCTATCTTAGGAGGTTGTGTTGCGTTGCCTTTATTACGTGGCTGAGAGTATGAGTGTGAGTGTCGTTCCTTTTATTTTATTCCAGCAGTGAATCGTCTAGTCTTTGGTGTTGTGGCGAAGATTATGCTAGCAGTACTGATCTGGCAGCGTTAACTCACAACAAAATAACGCGTCCAATTAATAAAAAACCTCGATACAAATGTCTGTGTTGTTCGTGAAATAAATGACATAAAAAACAATAGATCGACGAAAAATTTTAAAATACACATTTTGATGTTTAAAGCGTTGTATTAATACAGAAAACACTGAGTTTTAATTTTTCCAAAGCTCGTTTCATAATGTGGGACTGAAAGGGTTAATAGCGAGGATGTTGTCAGCTGCAGTTGGTCATTAAGAACTAGGTGAGCGTGTATATATTTTTTTATTTTTTATTTTTATTATTTATTTATTTATTTATTGCATTTGTGCGGCTTTCTTATCTTGTGTCCTTCCTCCACTAGGCATGTTGCAAAAAAATTAAACGAAAAAAAAAAATAAATAAATAAAAATAAAAATAAATAAATAAGCCGGCTGCGGTGGCCGAGGGGACTGAGGCGCGTCAGTCACGGTCTACACGGCCACTACGGTCGGGGATTCGAATCCCCCCTCGGGCATGGATATTTGTGCGTCCTTAGTGTACGCTAGTTTATAAGTCGTTTGTAAGTTTAGGGACTGATGACCCCGTAGTCCCATAATCTATACCAACATTTGAACATTTTAAATAAATACAAGATAAAAAATGTATTTGAAGCGGCATAAGGATGTTTATTAGGTGAGTCCTTGTGTTTAAGTACAACTTTGAGTAATGTCTGAAAATCAAAGAATCGTCTCTCATCGACGCTAGTACGTTGTTCCTGATGATGGCGTAATAAGCTGAAAACTAGTTCAAAGAGAATAAAAAATCAGTAGAACAAGAACAGTTTTTGTTTTTACCCGAAATAACTTAACTTTAACTTTCTTTGTATAGCTTATGGGCCTTAACTACGGGGTCATCAGTCCCTAAACTTACAAACTACTTACTAACTATCTGACACAAAGGACGGCACAAATATCCATGCCCGAGGGGAGATTCGAACCCCCGACCTTAGTGGCCGTGCAGACTGTGACTGGAGCGCCTCAGTCCTCTTGGCCACCGCGGCCGGCTAACACGAAATATTGAATGGTTCTACGAAGAAGCGGTGGAGAGTCCATACAAAATATAAAAGTTAAGATAGTCCGTACAATGGCCAAGAAATCTACAGGACACACACCGGCGCTTATAGTTGAACGATCGCCCTGTGAATGGCAGTCCAGATTGGACTGACCACCACAGCAAAAAGCCTGTAGGGAGGGTGAGCGTCCACTGGGCTACCGAAAGTAGCCAGCTGGGCGAACACACCTGCCAAACTGGGCCTCAGAGGGTAGGAGGGAGCCCGACTCCTGCGAAGGAAGGCAGCGGCGAAGAAAAAAAGGGGAGGAGGAGGGAAAAAGCGGAGCCGTGAAAGAGACCGCTAACCGGACTCCAAATCCGCAGACGTCATTAGTCGCGCGGCTCGAGGCCCTCAAAAGATCTCACCCCTCGCTCCTCGCACACTCGCGGCGCGACGCCGCGCCCCGCGAGGGGAGAATAAATCATCAGGGGGGGGGGGGGGCAGGGGCGGACAATTTCCCAGCGCCGCCTGAAAGGAGATACGCCGCGCAGAATTAAAAAGCCGCGGCTCTGAATCCCACCCAATTAGCGGCGATAACTGGGCAGAATTCATTAGCACGAGATTTTAATAGCGCGGCGAGAGAGTTGTAAGTGCGGGCGCGGGCCCGGGCGCCCGGACGGCGCGGGTGGTGAAAGGTGGTGTGAAAGGGGGGGGGGGCGTGGGGGGGGGGGGAGGCTGCCGAGGTGTGTTTGCAGGCCGGAGCAGTCGGCGGCCAAGAAAGTTGGCTTTTCATTAGCGTGCGGCCCGCCAGAGGGCTCTCGCGTCGCGAGCCGGGGCCGCGCAGAGGGCCACTTCCCCTCCCCCCTCTCTCCCCCTCCCCCCTAACCTCTCACTCGAAAGGAATTCCCGTGCCCTAGAACGCACCCCGCGCGCGCCCTTCAAAGGTATTCCGAAAGGGCAGGACGCTCTCCGCTGCGAGACTTTTCTCCCCCTCCGGCTCCTTTTCCGCTTCCTATCCCGTCCTCAGAGTGCGAGGGGAGGAAAAAAAATTGAAAAGCGAAAAAAAAGGGGGAGAAGGGCGGTTGGCGGCAGGCAGAGTGACGACCGGGGCAGACGGCCCCCGCGGCATTTACATAACCGCCCTGTAGCCCAAACGGCTCTTTGCTCGATCACCGTTCTGCGGGTACGTCTGCCTTTGCCTTCCTGCCAGCAGTGTCTGCAGCGAACTGTGCGCATAACGGGGCGGGAGGGACCCTATACTACAACGATCGCACCCCTCTGCCTCCATTTCTCTCATTAGGAACTTTGTTAATAACACCCAGCTCTGGTCCTAATGGGGAAGGGGAGGTGCCGATGGCAGAGGGGCCAGCCGCGGTGGCCGAGGAGACTGAGGCGCTCCAGTCACGGTCTGCACGGCCACTACGGTCGGGGGTACGAATCCCCCCTCGAGCATGGATATTTGTGCCGTCCTAGTTCGTAAGTAGTTCATAAGTAGTTTGTAAGTTTAGGGACTGATGACCCCGTATTTAAGTCCCATAAGCTTAAGAAACATTTGAACATTGATTGTAGTTGATAAGTAGTTTGTAAGTTTAGGGACTGATGACCCCGTAGTTAAGTCCCATAAGCTTAACAAACATTTGAACATTTTTAGTGGCGAACCATCTATTTCTTTAGAGGGGGTGGGGGGCAAGAAAACCTATTTACCGAAATCACCGAAATCGACTCGGCGGACCAGGTCTTTATGGGGGGGAGGGAGCGCAGTCATGGAACTTTCATTTTAACTGAGGTATTCCACTTTCAAAAAAAAAAAAATCATCATCATCATCATAATCAATAGAGACTGATTATGCCTTTCAGCGTTCAGTCTGGAGCATAGTACCTTTAATAAAATTCCTCCATGATCCCCTATTCAATGCCAGCAGTGTCTGCAGCGAGCTGAGGGCATAACGGGGCGGAAGGGACCCTAGACTACAACGATCGCACCCCTCTGCCTCCATTTCTCCCATTAGGAACTTTGTTAATAACACCCAGCACTGCGCCTTAATGGGGAAGGGGAGGTGCCGATGGGGGAGGGGAGCGACGCAAAGTTTCCTAAACGAGGTGAGGAGTGTAGAAAATGAAGCACAAATGATACACATTACAAACGCCAAAACAAGTGAAAAAAAAATCGTTCACTCTTAAACACGTACTGTAACAGTGGTGGGGAGGAGGAGGTGGTTGGGGCAAGAAAACCTATATACCGAATTCGACTCGGCGAACCAGGTCTTTATGGGGGGAGGGAACGCGGTCATGAAACTTTCATTTTAGCTGAGGTATTCCACATTATAAAAATTAATTAATTAATTAATTAATTAAAATAAAAAAATCATCATCTTCGTCATCATCATCATCATTAAGAGACTGATTATGCCTTTCAGCGTTCAGTCTCTAGCATAGTACCTTTAAGAAAATCCCTCGATGATCCCCTATTCAATGCTAACATTGACGCCTCGTCTGATGTTATGCCTTTTACTTCAAAATCATTCTGCACCGAAACTACTTTCTTCTTGGTCTACCTCGACTCCTCTTACCCTCTGCTGACGAGCTCATGAGTCTCTTAGGTAACCTTGTTCTCCCATGCGTGTAACATGACCCCACCATCTCACTCTTTTCGCTCTAACTGCTTCATCTATGGCGTTCATTCCCAGTTTTTCTTTGATTTCCTCATTATGGATACCCTCCTGCCATTGTTCCCATCTATTAGTACCTGCAATCATTCTTGCTACTTTCATATCTGTACTTTCTTCCTTCTTGCAGAAGAGAGTAGATCTTAGCTGAGCACTCACTGCATTAGCTTTGCTGCACCTCGATTCCAGTTCTTTCGATATGTTTCCATCCTGTGAGAAAATACATCCAGGTACTTGAGCGGACCATCTATTCTTTAGAGGGGGGGGGGAGGGGCAAGAAAACCTATTTACCGTTTAGCTGAGGTAAACCACTTAAAAAAGAGAGATAAAGAGGGAATAGCGAACTTGCGACCTTCAGTGCCCCATCAGATGTCCCCCATCACAGACGGAAAAGTAGGACGAAAGGAGACGGCAGAATAATGCAGTAGTTGTTACCAGATGCTTCAGTCGAAGGCAAAAATACTGCGAGGGTGGGGGGAGCGGGTGGTAGAAACCTTGTCTTGCCCCTCCAAAGTTTCAAGTGAGGGGCGACTGCCCCTCCTGCCGTCCCCCCCCCCCTCCCCCGGTAGATACGACATTGTACTGTAATACAAAGGTCGATTCTTGCGAAGAAGAAAATAGCAACCAGGCACTACTAATATTTTAAATTTTAAATGTATATATGTTTTGTTGAAGATTATTATCATAAATGATGTATATTGTAGTATTGTTTAGTTTGTTTATGTGAATTTATGTAATTTATTATTTATGTATGTGGGTAATCGTCGAAATGCAAAGTAGGGAACATCTTTGGTATGTGTGGTATGTGGTCTTTGGAGCAACAGAGCGGGAGCAGTGGCAGTAGCTGCGGAGTCAAAGGGAGTCGAGCTGTGTCGTCTGAACAGTTGGGACGCCAGCAAGTGCGCGGGAGCGTGCGGCGCCTCGCTCTTTGCAGTCACCAGGCCTTGTTGGCGAAGTTCCATAATTAGCGCACATGTCTCCAATATGAGCGGGGGCACATGGCAGTTCATTTGTATATGTCAAGATTCTGCTAAGACCGCTCCAGTAATTTCCGACCACACAGATTTCAGACATTTTGTAAGTCGTTACCCAGTTTTGTGCTTGAGAAACTATTTTTTCTAATAATAACCTACAATTTACAGAACTTCCACCACGTCATTGTCCTTAGACATTGTTACCAATTAGGGTCCTATCCTTTCCGTACGTTCCCCGAGTGTTGTGGAAAGTGAAAATAATATTAAATTCAGTGCCAAGCTATAAGGACCAAATTTAAATAACTAAAGTTAAAATTTTAAAGCTAATTTCAACATATTAAATTTTTAGAATGAGAAAACTGCTTTCCTTAAAACAAAGCTGGCACAATTAAGTAACTAAAGTAAAATATATTAATTCTGAAATAATTGGTTCATTACTATATAATAATTCATTGGTGTAAGTTTTATGTGTAAAGTTGATTTAAAATTAATTGATTTTTCCGTCGGTACTTGACAGAACATGATAATAATATCAAAAAGGAACAACTTCCTGATGTTCTGCAAATCTTATTTATTGGTCACAAACCGGCTTTCGGCTTCTTAGGCCATCATTTTTACCGAAAGCCGGTTTGTGACCAATAAATAAGATTTGCAGAACATCAGGAAGTTGTTCCTTTTCTATATTAAAGTTGATTTGTTATGTTGGTTCGTATTTCGACGTTGATCTAGATGCAAGTTATTCTGTGTATTCTCTTTCTTGTTAATATTAATATTAATTATACTGCCAATCAAGCGTTTTGCTGCCCACTGTGTGATTCTCATACAGGTGAGTGCTAGTGAAGGGACGTTAATAATTGAGTGCAACAATGGTCTCTGATCCAACACTGTTTCCGAGTTAAACGATTTCATCTAAAAATTATTACGCAGTTTATTTTCTTACTTACTATAAACTGATATCAAAGCACCAATTTTCGTAAATGTTATTCAATTGCAAAAGTGTTTGCCAACCTTCAGTTGTCCAACACTAAGGCATGTGATTACCAATTCATAATTGTCGTGATTAATTATACATCACTCTGGGTGCCCTATTGGGCTGGCGACCGTGTTAATTTTTCTCAAATTTATACTGTTCTATTGTTTGTTGCTTCCTATAATTTGCAATTCTTACGTGTGTGAGTGTGATTATTCTGAAATTAAATTAGTTCAATTAACAATCAGTAGAGTAGGTAGTGTAGGAGGAACGGGTTATCCGGTGTGGTAGTTCGTTGTGACAGCTTTCCCTCACTTGTTGGTTGTAGGCAACACAGGGGTCATTTTAACGTTAATCTGTCACAGCATTAATCAACCGGTTAGCGAGCGGAGTGTTACACGCCATACATTCACCGACCACGGTCTTTGGTGTCATTTTGGCGCAGCCGACATGGGTTTTCAGTTCTCCAATAATGCATATTATGCAAATTAATATTTCCATGGTTCGTGAATGCAGCCTCGTCAGTAAATAAAATCAAATTAATAAATATGTCACCCTTCTGAATCTGACGTTGAGCCCATCCCCAGAATTCCAATGCGACACATACAATCCGTACCAGTTAATTCTTTTTGGAGACTGATATGGTAAATATGATATTTAAGCGGCGCAGAATGCAAACAACACTACTCTGACTCATGGCAGATTCCCTTGCGATTTGACGCCAACTTATACAAATATGTCAAACCAGAGTGGCAAGATTACCAATTACCGCTTCCTCATTAGCAACTTCCCTTTGCCGGATATATTTCCGATACGTTATTATGTACGACGTGTAGGGTATAAGTCTCTAGCTTACACTGGATTTCGTTGGCATTCTCCGTAAATATCGAGTTGTTCTTCGAAGAAATACATGATTCACATTCGCTTAATTCAACGATACTAGTCTTAAAGTTCCTATTAGTATGGTATTGCGCATGCGCCGAATGGTGTCTACATGTCAACGGCACGTTAGATGGATACGCCGCATATTTATTTTTTTGTAGGATATACGAGAGAGAATTGTTAGAACAGATGTTTCGCTAAGTGCTGAAGTGATACGGCATACCAGTCAATTCGGCACCGTGGTAACACACTGGACTCGCATTCGGGAGGATGGTGGTTCAAATCCACCTCCGGCCATCCTGATTTAGGTTTTCCTGATTTTCCTAAATCACTCAAGGCAAATGCTGGGATGGCTCCTTTCAAAAGGGCACGGCCGATTTCCTTCGCCACCCTTACCCAAAACTCCGAGCGTTAGCTCTGTCTCTGATGACCAAGCTGTCGACGAGACGTTAAACCTCAAGCTTCCTTCCTTTCTTCCTTCCTTCCAGTCAATCCATGGAAAGAAGGTTGCAGTACTGCATTGATATAAATGGTCATCACTTGGAATACCTTCTGTAAATTGACGTTCATGCCACCTGTTTCACTTTTGTTGACCTTCAGAGGTCTTACCGTTACACAGCATTGCATTCACCACGTCAGCTGCTATCATAAAATAAGCACCAAACTATAGCATTCCATTAAACCAAAAACAAAAAAAAGGTCATATCTCTGAAGCGACCGCACCTAGCAATAAAAAACCAACGTCATATTTTGGCTCCGTTGTCCCATGGACTTTTGATCCACATACTTTTCAGCTCCTGTCATACTTTCTGAATTATTATTGATGGCAATAGTTAGTGATTCGTCCTGTATAAATCTTGTGTTATGTTGGAAAGGAGTAGACGCGTCAGAAAAATTAATAACTCATTAATTACAAACCTCGCACATTGTTTCTTGTAATGAAACCGTACGGTCTATGGTTTAATACCTAATGCTCGGGCAGACATTTGGGATCATTTTTAACCAATTGTTCCTCACGTGAAAAAACAATAACGAACTTTGGAACAGACGCAGATGTGACATATATTCTTAAATTTCGTTCGCATTTGTGTTAACCTAACTTCAGTGACGAAAATGTTCCTCGGGTATTAAAAATTCCGTAACACACCCAAAGAAGTCATTTCCTTAAACGGTCTGTATTAGTCTCAATAATTTGCTGTCGCACATGAAAGTAAAATCCAAACATAATACAACTAACTCTTCCTGAATACGCTGATGCCCGTTCCATATTTGTACGCTGAATAATTTCCATCAATGTTCTAGTGGAAAGAAATGTTAGATTATATAGTCGTTCTGTGCCGAACATGAAAAAACAATACACACCGAGAACTTACTCAAGAAGGAGAAGTGGCAGCGAGAAATCTCCCCGCTCACAGCATATGCTCCGAATTTTTTATTCATACGAAATTGAGAACTTTCCATGGGAACGTCCTTTCGCTCTAAGATGTTATCCGGAACATGTGCACTTTCTTATTCACACGGGCCATTAAGCCGCTGAATAATGGACACGCTAGTTCTTTTTTCGGTCCATTTCGTGCGCAACATCCCGTGCCTACACCAAAGCCCAGATGCGCCAATACGTTGTGGAGCGTAGGAGACATGAGTAGCTCGCGAACAGCAGAGAAGAGTAACCAGAAGGCGTCCCGGCTACTCTTGCTATTCAGCGCGTGCTGCCACTTCCGTACCGCTAGGCCGCATGCCAACGGCCTGCCCGCGGAACAGCTTGTGTAGTTCCACCAACTGCCGCGTCGCTAACACTCCCACTCCAGTCATCGGCCTCTGATCCAGAGGTTTCCAGGCGACTCAGCCCTGACTAGCAGCACGGTGTGTTCCAGGACGAATAGTAAATACTTGAATCCTCTCAGACCTAATGTTTTTTCTAGATGAAGGAATTTTTTTTCTTTTTTTCTTTTTTTTCTTTTTGCCGTATTCCTTTTAAGCTACTTTTTTAATGATTTTAGAAGCAAGTTTTACGCTGCAAACGTAGGCTTTCGCGGTTGTTGTCACTATCAATAAAATTCTTCCGGGTTTGAGACCGCGTCGTCATTTTATAAACTCTGCCGACGTTTCGGCCACTGTTGCAGGCGGGTACGCCACAACCGCGGTCTGTTCTCCCAGGTCCATTCCGCCAATAGCAACTTGTAATGCAAAAGCCAATAGGAAACGTCCATTTTGACCAATAAGGGGGAAGAATGCAACCTCCAATCATATGAAAAACAAGCCTTTAAAACACCAATCATCATTGCCGCTTTCCACCAATGGCATGCAATAATATAACAACCAATGAAGGAAAACCAACGTCTCTCTTCCTCTCCCTCATCCGCTGCTATATAAACCTCAAGCTATCGTATATTCAGCAGTCAGACACAGACCCTGATGATGGCCGCCTGCAACAGTGGCCGAAACGTCGGTATAGTTTATAAAATGACGACGCGGTCTCATACCCGGAAGAATTTTATTGTTGTATGCATCCATTTATATACTACAAAATTGCATATGCTGAAAATCAATTCTCCCTTTCATGAACTAGAATAATTAATTTTGTAGCACTAACTTTTGTACTAAATAAACTGATCATCCATGCAAAATAATTACTACTACTTTTAGTTGTACTGTGAAATACAAGTAACCCACAACTTGCGTGTTCTTTGGAGTTCACAAGCTGCTGCGCAGTGCAACACTGACTACTTAGTATTTTTATAGCGATCTTCCGCAGTTAACAGTAACCGTGCACGATGGAAAGGTTGAACTCTCATAATCATATAGGCCTACATGTTGTTTCAATTGAGAAAAAATATTTCTGATCTATATTAGACACTGTAAAAGCTATGTACATAATTGTAGCCAGACGGTCTGAAAATAAAAATGCCGTTTAACATTTGTCCAATTTTTATTGAGTACAGAAATACAGCAGAGTTCAGTGCATTTTGGTTTCTTCTATATCTATATCTACATGGGATACTCTGCAAATCATAATTCCTGGCAGAAGGTTCATCGAACCACCTTTACATTATTTATCTCCCATTCCATTCTCGAATAGCGCGCGGGAAGAAGGAACACCTGAATCTCTCCGTTCGAGCTCTGATTTCTCGTATTTTATTCTCATGATCTTTTCTACCTGTGTAAATGGCAGTCAAAAATATATTTTCGCATTCGGAGTAGAATGTTGACGATTGGAGTTTCGTAGTAGCTCACGCCGCAGCTATAAGCGCCGTTATTGAAATGATTCCCATCCCAGATCCTGTATCATTTTCGTAACGCTGTCTCCCTTGTATCCGGACAACAGAAAACGAGCTGCCCTTCTTTGGACTATTTCGGTGCCCTCCGTCAAACCTACCTGATAAGGATTCCACACAGGCAGCGATATCAAAAAAAAAAAAAAAAAAAAAAAAAAAAAGACGGACAAGCGTAGTGTATGCAGTCTTTTTAGTAGTTGTGTTGCATCTTTTAAGGGTTTTATCAAATAAAACACAGGATCTAGTTTGCCTTTTTAACCCTGTAATCACCTGACTAGAAATCCTGTTCCTCCTGCCACCGGGCTTCACTAATCCATACCACATCTAAATTTAACATATAGATTTCTCTTTTCAAATTTTCTAACTTACCTACTCCGCTGGGGTTAGAACATTCCACGCTCCGATCCGTAGAATGCCTGATTTGGCGGCATTCTCGTACATCTAAATCTACATAGATACTCTTCAAGTCACATTACAGGGCCTAACAGAGGGTTCATTAACCACTTTCATAATTTTTCTCTACCGTTCCATTCTCTAATAGCGCGTGGGAAGAAAGAACACCTAAATCGTTCCGTTTTCGATCTATTTCTCTTATTTTATTGGGATATTCACGTCTCCCTATGTAGGTGGGTGCTAGCAAAATATTTTCACATTCAGTAGTAAATGTCGGTGATTGAAATTTCGTAAATAGATCTCGCCGCAACGAATAACGTCTTTCTTTTAATGGTTTCCACCTCAAATCGTGCAACATTTCCGTCACGCTCTCCCCCATTTAACGTGATAAAACAAAACGAGCTGCCCTTCTCTGAAAATTCTCAATGTCTTCCATCAGTCCCACCTGGTGAGGGCCACACACCGGGCAACAGTACTCCAGGATAGTGTGATGTAGACAGTCTCTTTGGTGGAGCTGTTGCATCTTCGAAGTGTTCTGCCAATGAAACGTAACCTTTGGTTCGACTTCCCCACTGATTTATCGTGTAATTGAAGTTAGTGGATTTATTTTAGCGGTCATGTGTATCACTTCACACTTTTCATCATTTAGTGTTAATTGCAAATTTTCGCACCATGTAGGAATTTTGTCTAAATCGCTTTGCAGTTGCTTTTGATCCTCTGATGACTTCACTGAGTAGTCCCCGCCCGGAAATCCGAATGGGGGAATATTTTACCTCCGGAGTATTTTACCGGAGACGATGCCACCATCATATATTCATAGAGCTGCATGTCCTTGGGAAAAGTAACGGTTGTAGTTTCCCCTTGCTTTCAGCCGTTCGTAGTAACTGCAATGCAAAGCCAGGTTAGTTGGTGTTACATGGCCAGCTCAGTTGCCCCTGTAACTACTGAAAAGGCTGCTGCCCCTCTTCAGGAACCACACGTTTGTCTGGCCTCTCCACAGATACCCCTCCGCTGTGGTTGCACCTATGGTACGGCACGCAAGCCACCACACCTCGGCATGTCTGCGGTTCATGAGGGTGGAAATTTTGGCATATCTAGACTAAAAGAACGGATCATTTACGGAACTAATTGTTCTTCGGGGCGATCTAAATCAATTTGTTTAGGTTTCCAGCCAAGATCGCGTTTTTATTTTTAGGATAACCGGTTTCGATGTTACTCAGATGTCATCTTCTGATCTCCGATGTTTCACAATGTAATGTATGGCTTTAGCTATTACAATTTTCATGGTACAGTTGTATTCAGTACAAGAGTCACTCTTGTGCAACCATGGTGGACATATATAGTGTAGTTCTAATGATATGTTGAACTTTACCATCAATACTTATATTCCACGTTTGTAGTACTGAATACAACTGTTCTGTGAAAATTGCAATAGCTCAAGCCATATGAGATATGACTTTGTGAAACATTGGAGAAGAGAAGAAGACGTCGAAACTGGCCATCGTAAAAAAAAAAAAAAAAAAAAAAAAAAAAAAAAAAAAAAAAAAAAAAAAAAAAAAAACGCGATCTGTACAAAAAGAACGGATCAATTGGTAGGACTCGTTCTGAGGCATCAAGGAATCGTCAATTTGGTACTGAAGGGGTGTGTGTGTGTGTAAAAATAGCAAACGAAGACAATGAGAAGAATTCACTGTGTCAGATGTATCCGGACATCTGGCTGAAAATTATTTACAAGTTGGTTGTGCCCTCCATTGATAATGATGGAAGTCATTATGGTCTTCGGACAATCTCGCAGGCATACGTTCAATTAGGTTCCTCACTAGAGTACCAACTAATCCAGGAGGAACATTGAGAAAGGAGGATGTGGAGAATACAAAGACAGCACATGAAACGCTGGAACTGCTCCTCAAGACTCACTTTTCTCAATATACTCAGGGGGATAACTCAGACCAGAATGCGATTCCTGAGGGACAACGGTTCTCAGGTATTTTCAAAGAGGACTGGGATTTGGCCAAGCAGTGTGTCGATCTCAGTAAGGTCCGATGGGCGGTGGGAACATATCAACCGTTCAAGTCACCTGGCCCCGATGGAATCTTTCCAGCTCTCCTGCAACAAGCGGGAGAAAATCTTATTAGATTCCTATGCAGGTTATTAAGGTTAGCCTAGCAGCAGGAATCATCCCAATGCCTGGAGGGCAGTGAAGGTTGTCTTCATTCCAAAGCCAGGGAGAATTGATCATACCAAGGCCAAGGATATGAGACCAATCAGCCTGTCCTCCTTCATTCTTAAGACATTGGAAAAGCTGGTTAATGTGCATGTTGGAGAAAGGAGGTTAAGTAGGGCTCCTCTACTTTCAAATCAACATGCATATCAACCAGGTAAATCATGTGAGACAGCTCTCCACCAACTTGTTGGGAAGGTGGAGAAAGCACTACACTTTCAAGAAGTAGCCCTCTGTATCTTCCTGGACATTGAGGGGGCTTTTAGCAACACGACCTTCGATTTCATGGTTAGGGAAGCAGAGTTGCATGACCTAGTGACCACTATATGTAAGTGGACTAGGGCCATGCTCAGTTGAAGAAAGGTAGAGGCTTCCATGATGAATGAAAACATGGTAATCAACAGCACTAGGAGTTGCCCGCAATGAGGAGTTCTTTCCCCTTTTTTGTGGAATCTAGTGGTGAATGATATCATTGGAGAATTAAATTCTAGGCAGTACTTTTGCCAAGGATACGCAGATGATCTTGTCATAGTAATACTTGGCAAATTTGCTGACACAGTGAAGAATATGGCACAAGGTGCACTGGACATTGTGCAAGACTGGTGCAGAAAACAGGATCTGGGGGTTAGTCCTAAGAAGACTGTTGTTGTACCATTCACAAGGAAACATATCCAACACTCAAGTTGGAATCTAAAGCTTTTCAATGAAGCGCTACCTGTGAAGGGGACAGTGAAATATCTAGGGGTTACCCTTGATGAGAAACTGACATAGACCCCTCCCATTAGGAATATTTGCTCCAAGGCAAAAGGTACTTTAGTAAGTACCAGGAGAGCTTGTGGCAAAAATTGGGGCCTGAGCCCCAAGAGTATGCACTGGATATACACCACAGTGATTAGACCCAGGATCACCTATGGGCCGGTCGTGTGGTGGAAGAAGGTAGAACAGTAGGTTGCTGCTAAGGAGCTTAGTAAGGTGCAGAGACTAGCCTGCTTAGCCATAACAGGCGGAATTAGCAGCACACCAACTGCTGGGATGGAAACCATGCTGGATATGCCCCCATTACACCTTTGGGTCAAGATGGAGGCAGCAGCTGGTGCCTACAGACTCAAAACTGGTAACAACTGGAACTCTTTGGGATATCCAGAATCACACACTAAAATAGTGAGTGAGGTAAATATAGGAAAGGTTGGGGAAATGCCAGCCGACTATATTGTAACTCCATACTGCTTCAACAAGCCTTTCAGAATAACAATTGGAAGTAGGGAGCAGTGGGAGAAAATAGTTCGACACCGTACGGGGGATATTGTCTGGTTCACTGACGGGTCGAAATGTTTTTTGTTTGTATAGCTTATGGGACTTAACTACGGGTCATCAGTCCCTAAACTTACAAACTACTTATGAACTAGCTAACACTAAGGACGGCACAAATATCCATGCCCGAGGGGGGATTCGAAACCCCGACCGTAGTGGCCCTGCAGACCGTGACTGACCCGCCTCAGTCCCCTCGGCCACCGCGGCCGGCCGGGTCGAAATCAGACCAAGGCGTTGGGGCCGGAGTATACGGGGTGCAGCCAAGACTGGAGGGCGTCATCTCTCTAGGGAAACTGGCAGTATTCCAGGCCGAAATCACTGCCATCAGGGCATGTGTGGAGGAGAATTAGCGTAGGTGCTACAAAGATCGTAGCATCTATATCTATTCAGACAGCCAGGCAGCCCTGAGATCACTGGCAGCTCCTGCAACAAGGTCTAAAATTGTTGTAGAATGTCACAGGGTTCTGGTGGAGCTAGGGGAAAGCAATAGAGTAAACCTATTGCGGGTCCCTGGCCACTCGGGGATCAGTGGCAACGAACATGCCGACAGATTAGCCAGGATGGGGGCAGAATCTCCATTTATTGGACCGGAACCTGTCCAGACAATCACCAAGGCAATGATCAAATTGGAGCTACGTAACTGACTCAGAAGACAGCACATAGAATATTGGACCAAAGTCCATCAACAAAAACATGGCAAGGTAATGATGCCAAAGCCATGTTTTAAAAGAAGCTCTGCATCCTGGGCCTGAACAGAAGACAGATTAGACTCATGGTTGGATTGCTGACAGGCCACGGGAATTTGAAAAAAGACCTACATACAATGGGAATAACAGAAGAGGACCCTAAATGTAGGATCTGTGATGTCGGTGATGAAACTGCATCACATCGAATCTTCGAATGCATTGCATTGGAGAGTAAAAGGCACAGAACATTTGGGACAACCAGACCCGAAGAAATTGTGTCTAATAAAGAACTGGTAAAGGGACTCCTTGCACTGTTCAAGGGCATTGGTTGGCTTTACTAGATATACAGGAAGCGATACCGCACAATAAACTTAGTTTCGGTGCGGGCAGTGGCGGGCTGGACCAAGACTGTTTTGACTCCCCTGGAAAAATCAAATCAAATCAAATCAGTGTGTCATAGTCAGCAAATGGTTGCATCGCAGCTATATACAAATATTTAAAGTTTATGTAATCTCAATGCCCTCACTTTTCGCAGACCTTATTAGTATTCTTTCTGTAGTCTGTATACTTATTACGTAAACTTAATAATGCACGTGATAATGACAGAACATCTATAGCGCATTCCGTACATTTTCCTTATATACATTTTCTCCCAGAGGTACTTAGCCACAGGAGAGAGAAAAGTATTGCCTACAGTTACAAAATGGGCGATCGAATCGTGTCAGATACTGTTAATGCAGTCTCACATGCGATGTGGAACTCCATGCAACAACTATGTTTAATCACAAGCTACTGAACACACACAGAAAACAAACGGAGAATGTTTCGAACAGCGATGACATTTTCCACACTGTATCGGAGCTCTCGACGGAAAACATATTGTGGTTAAGAAGCCAGTAACCAGTTGTTCATCATTTTTCGGCTACTGACTTACATATTCTGTAATGCTAATGGCTACCCCCGTGCAAACTACAAGTTTATCACTATTGATGTGGGCTCAATGGGCAGGTTTAGCAATATTTTATCAAGTATTACGTTGGCAAAGAAGTTACGGAGACAAAATTTACAGATACCTCCACATTCTGTACAAGAGCTTCCTTTGATACCTAACAATAGTAGAGGTGCTTTAAGTACTTTTGTTGAGAGAGAGAAGTTTACTGAGTTTTAACACAGTTGGTAGAGCATCTCGGCAAACAGACAGCGTTACATAAGGAAAGTACTAGAGAAAACAATTGACATTTTTTACGTCTCTAATTTGAATAGACAAATTAGTCGTGGACTTAAAGTTTCCTGTAATCATGAAAGCATGTTGCTTTCGTGTTTAACAAGATGTACATGAATAAAACTGAAGTAATAGAGCATAATACGTGCCATTCTGCATATACAGATCTTTTGCAGTAGAAACCCAAATTTCTTGTTTTTATTTTGGTTTTCATGTAATTGTGATTGGTATCGTACAAAACCGGGTTCGAGGGAACTGCTTCAATGTTTTCCTCCACGTCAGACTCGTGAAAACGCGCGGTAAGCAGCTGGAAAAGACTGGCAGCGAGCGGGCAGTGGGGCAACAAAACATACCCCAGCCCAGCAGGTAGTCTGCCTGTCGCCAAAGCTGCGTGGCACCGGCACAGCAATCTGTGTCCCGGACACTGTGCGGCCCAGGCGGAGGCAGGAGCTGCGCTGCCCTGGCCTGCCCTGTGCCGAAATTTGTGGCAGTCACAGAAACCTGTGCTGTGCTGCCCTGGACTGCCCTTTGTCGCTTGCGTCTCAATGTGCGCCCGGCCTTAATACTTGGTTACAAGTGGCCAAGTGCTCCTGAACCGGTGTACCCAACGCCATGGTTTTTCAGCAGTGTTCGCCGACCGCGCGCAGCTACAGCCGCGGTGCCTGTCAATATGGGGTAACTAACTCTGGGGGCGTAATGCAGCCTGCGCCGCCATTGGCCGCCCCAAATTGTTACCCGCAGCGCGACACGGCATCACGGCGGGCATTGTCGCATCACTGCTTCCGGGAGGCCGGCGTTACCCGCTAAGCAATCGCGTTAGCGCCGCGCCTCCGCTGAAAGCGAGCAGCAGTAAACGGCTCAGCTCTCATCACTGCCGGTTACTGTTCATATTCGCTGCTGGAGCCCAGCAACAATTTAAAATGAAAATTTTTAAATCAACCGTTTTAAAGAAATGATGCCAAAAGCCAAGATGGCATATTAAAAAGTTATTTATACTGGTCAAAATAATTAGTTCAAAAATGTTCCAATGTTTGTAGAGCTTTTGGGACTTAACTACGGGGTCATCAGTCCCTAAACTAACAAACTACTTATCAACTAGCTGCTACTAAGGACGGCAAAAAAAAAAAAAAAAAAAAAAAAAAAAAAAAAAAAAGGCCATGAACGAGGGGGATTCGAACCCCCGACCGTAGTGATTCGAACCCCCGACCGTAGTGGAAGTGCAGACCGTGACTGGCGCGCCGCAGTACCCTCAGCCACCGCGGCCTACCAAAATAATTAGGAGGTCATTTGAGATATCAACAAAAAGAAGTAAAATTAAACTTCCTGGCAGATTAAAATTGTGTGTCGGAACCGGGACTTGAACCAGGGACCTTTGACCATCGCGCGCGAGCGCTCTACCGTGAGTTGTGTCGGGGTAGCTCAGTCGGTAGAGCGCTTGCCCGCGAAAGGCAAAGGTCCCAGGTTCGAGTCCCGGTTCCGGCACACAATTTTAATCTGCCAGGAAGTTTCTCATCAGCGCACACTCCGCTGCAGAGAGAAAGTTTCATTCTGGAAACATCCCTTAGGCTGTGTGTAAGCCATGTCTCAGCACATCCTTTCTTCCAGGAGTGCTAAGTCTTACATGGTTCCCAGGAGAGCTGTGAAGTTTGGAAAGTGGGAGGCGATGTACTGGCGCAAGTAAAGTTGTGAGGCGGCATCGTGAGTCGTGTCGAGATAGCTCAGTCGGTAGAGCGCTTGCCCGTCAAAGACAAAGGCCCCATGTTCGAGTCCCGGTTCCGGCACACAATTTTAATCTGCTAGGAAATTTCATATCAGCGCACACTCCTCCGCAGAGTGAAAGTTTCATTCTGGAAGTAAAATGCTTCGAAGTCTTTCTGTCTGTACTACGGAATAGAGAGAAAAATTACTGCAACCAAGATAGTTGCTGCAGAGAGGGTTGGTGTTGTGTATAATCTACCAAATGAATTACACAAGCAGTTGGGTTCAGATAGTGTAGTGAGCAGCTAGTGAATGTAACAACAACATGATTTACCCGAAACTATGGCATGGAGAACCATAGGACGGTTGAAAGCGGGACAGACACAGAGGGAGGTGGCTGCAGCTATTGCGGTGTCCCCAAGTGTAATATCCAGGACCTGGAAAAAATTGCAGACAGTAAGAACCGTTAAAAGAAGGCAAGGCCAAGGTCGTCCACGAGTAATTTCAACAAAAGATGACCGTTGTCTCCAATTAACTGACCGAAAGACATGAGGCTTTGTGCAACGCAGCTGCAGTGCACCCTCCAGACAGCAACAATACACGCAATATTAACACGAACAGTCCGAAATCGTCTTCGTGAACTGGGCCTATGACTTGTGTCTCATTAAAACCACTATACTGTTTAGCTCGCAGAAACTGGGCGGAGGAACATCAGGATTTGAGTAGCAACGAAAGACGCCCGGTTTTTCCGTGTTTTGGGAATACCACCCCAATTGTGCGACTGGATACACTCACGATTTCCTGTCATAAAGGGCACAGTTCGTAGTAACTGACGATAAGTCATCGAGTAAAACGGAAGTGATATCTGGCGTTCCCCACGGAAGCGTTATAGTTCCCCTACTCTTCCTTGTGTTTATAAAAGATTTAGGAGACAATCTGAATAGCTCCCTTAGACTATTCGCGAATGATGCAGTCGTTTATCGGTTAGTTAAATCAAAAGAGGATCAAAATCAACTGCAAAGCGATTTAGACATAATTTCTACAAATTTGCGAAAATTGATAATTATACTAAATAAAGAAAAGTGTGAAGTAATACACATGACCACTGAAAGAAATCCGGTGGACTTCAATTACGTGATAAATCAGTCAAACGTTAAGGTCGTAAATTCTTCCAAATACCTAGGATATACAATTACGAACAACTTAGACTGAAAAGAACACACAGAAAATATTATGGGGAAGGCGAACCAAAGGTTACGTTTCATTGGCAGAACACTTCGAAGATGCAACAGCTCCACCAAAGAGACTGTCTACATCACACTTTAGCGTCCTCTCCTTGAGTACTGTTGCCCAGTGTGAGACCCTCACAAGGTGGGACTGACGGAAGACATTGAGAATGTACAGAGAAGGGCAGCTCGTTTTGTTTTATCACTTTACAGGTGGGAAAGCGTCACGGAAATGTTGCACGATTTGAGGTGGAAACCATTGAAAGAAAGACGTTATTTGTTTCGGGAGATATTTACGTAATTTCAATCACCGACTTTTACTTCTGCATGTGGAAATATTTTGCTAACACCCACTTACATAGGGAGACATGACCATCCCAATAAAATAAGAGAAATCCGATCGTAAACGGAACTATTTAGGTGTTCTTTCTTCCCGAGCGCTATTAGAGAGTTGAACGGAAGAGAAAGGTTATGAAAGTGCTTAATGAATCCTCTGCCGGGCATTTAAATGTGATTTGTAAAGTATCTATGTAGATATTTCGTTCACAGATCACGCAAGATTTTTTATTTGGTTCCTCATTTTGAGAGAACGTCGAACTCGCAACAAACCTGTTTATGTGCAGGATACATCACCATATCATAGTGGTGGATGAATGGTGTGGGCAGGAGTCATTATTGGTGGACGTAAGGACCTCTGTGAGGATTTGATGGCTCAGAGGTATAGAGACGTGATACTTTTACCTAAGGTGCCATAGGAGATGGGTTCCTTGTGGTGGACGATGACAGTTTTCCCCACAGGCTTGCACTGATGGACAACATGCTGCAAGCTAAAGGAACTGAACGAATGGAGTGGCCAGCTTGTTCACCGGACTCAAACCCGATGGATCGTGTCTCGCCGGCCGCGGTGGCCGAGGTGACTGAGGCGCTCCAGTCACGGTCAGCACGGCCACTACGGTCGGGGGTTCGAATCCCCCCTCGGGCATGGATATTTGTGCCGTCCTAGTTTGTAAGTAGTTCATAAGTAGTTTGTAAGTTTAGGGACTGATGACCCCGTAGTTAAGTCCCATAAGCTTAACAAACATTTGAACATTTTTTTTTTTTTTTGATCGTGTCTCGGATTCACATGACAGACGCATTGCAGCCAGACCAGCACCTCACACATCGGTTGCAGAGCTGGATATTGCACTCATGGAAGAATGGCCAAATATCTCTCAAGTGCTAATTGATAACCTCACACTGTCCATTCCACGCAGGTGTGTCACTGAACTAGCCGCCCGAGGTGATCACACACACCATATTAGTAGCGATGAGAATGACTTTTTCACTATTATGGTAGCACCTTGGAGCCTCGGTCTAAGGAAACGCCATATAAACCTCCATTATAGAGAAAGCAAAATATCGTACTGTATCGCCCACAAATTACAACTGTTACCAATATACACATTACCATTTGTATATTGTGTAAGATATTTCACCGGATCCCCTAATTCTTTTGAGCAGTGTGTTACTAGCTTTTACACGCGACTTTGTCGCATTGATGTCCTTACATACGTGTCAGAGACCATCGATAGTATAATAATTGCGCAACTTTGTTCTTCAGTTATGACCAGGATCATTAGGGTACAATAAAAGTTTCCAATTTTTTCGGTAGATTTTCTAATAATTTTCTTTCGCTGAAAACCTGTTGTGAGAATTACGAACACAACAAAAAAGATAAGCCAAATGGATCTAACCGATCTCAAGCAATGCTCTTATACATGGAGTAACAGATTTTTTATTCCCATCAACAGAAGCAATTCGTTTGTTTCTTTAATCGTCAGTTACTGATGCGAAACGAAAAGTCGAATCTAGTTGCTTGCCATGCGTAGTACAGTATTGTAAACTGCGGGAGTAGCTCTGTTACCAGTGGCGCCGCGCTCTGTCGAACAGCGCCCCTGTTGTGGTCTCCCGACAGCGTCGACCAGTGTCTTCTTTTTGTTGCCCCCTCTAGCAGCCTCTTCCCTTGTGTACACGGGAAACACTGTGTCAGCCCGGCAAACAGCGTGCATTCTCAGAAGGTGACTCCTCTCCGCTCGCCATATTGACCCAAGATTACCTCTGTGGGCACAACTGGCCGCGGCTGACGTCAGGTAAACAGCTCCGCCTCACCTGGACTGACGCTCGCTCCTCCACGTCTAGTGCTCTCACATTTCCTCAGCTCCTGTGCCAAGAAACTGGTGCTCCTCCGGTAAAATTTCACACATACACGTGACGAATCATGACATCGCAGCAGTATGGCGTACACAAATGGAACGAGTCGGTGCAGTGGTAGCACACTGGACTCGTATTCTGAAGGGTGCCTGTTCAAACCAGCGTTCGGCCATCCTTGATTAGGTTCTTCATGATTTTCCAAAATACTTCTGTCCTTTTAAAGGACACAGTCGATTTCTTTCCCCATCCTTAATAATCAATCTCACCATATTATTTGTATCTAATGAGCAAGATGTCGACGGGACGTTAAACCACAGTCTACCTTTCGTTCGGGTGTATTGGCAGAGCTATCTCTGTACTCCGGTGATCCCTGTGAAAACGTTTCTGAAGTGATTAAGGCGCAGGACTTGAATTTACAGACTTCGGGGGTCTAATCATCGATGGAATTAGATGCACGGCACAATCAACTTTCGTAAAAATAAGGTACTAACAAAATGTCAGTTTGGTTTAGAGCAAAGCTATTCAACAGAAAATGATTTATATGCATTCGTCGATTAAATGCTGTGATTAACCGTACATCCCCAGATGGGATATCTTGTGATCTTTCATAGGCTTTTGGTTATGTTTATCATGAAATTCTTCTGGATAAGCTGAAGCACTGTGGTATTAGTAGGGCAGTGCAGAAATGTTTTAATTCATACTGAACTGGAAGAGTACAGAGAGTTGAAATACGTAGTCCAAGTGAAGTACAAGAAACAGCTGAATCCTCAAACTAGAGAGGTATCAAAAATTGGGTCCCACAGGGTTCGATCGTGGGTCTTTTGCTGCTATTGACAAATATATTAATGGTTTTATAGTTTATATTTACTATGATGCAAAGCTAGTTCTTTTTGCTGATGATACAAGTACAGCAATCAATCTGTAATTAACTGATGAAATTGTAAATAACGTCTTTAAGAAAATTATTCAGTGGTTCTCTGCAAATGGACTCAAATTAAATATTGATAAAACCCAATATGGTAAATGGCACACCACCGTTATAATATAGACTGAGAACAGAAGTCTGTTTCTAAGGTAGAATATTCAATTTCAGGTGTGTGCGTTGATGAGAAATTTAATTGCAGGTAGCACATTGATGATCTACCGAAACGTTTATGTTCAGTTACTTAAGCCATTAGGATTATTGCAAATTTTGAAGCAGTCAATCAATAAATTAGCTTATTACGTCTGTATTCATTTACTGCTGTCATATGACGTATTTTTGGTAATTCATCTAAACTAAATGAAACTCCGCCTCATATAGGCCGCGAGGCCACAAGGGGTACCGACCGGCCGTCGTGTCATCCTCTGCTCTCTGGCGTCACCGGATGCGGTATGGAGAGGGGCGTGCATTGGTTTTCCAGACTGGAGCCGCTACTTCTCTATCAAGTAGTTCCTCAGTTTTGCCTCACAAGGGCTGAGTGCACCTCGCTTGCCAACAGCACCCAGCAGATCCGTACGGTAACCCATCCAAGTGCTAACCAAGCCTGACAGCGCTTAACTTCCATGATCTGACGGGAAGCGGTGTATCCACTGCGGCACGGCTATTGACCGGCGTAATTCATCACTGAGCAAAAAAGTATTCATCGCAGAAAAGCGTGTAATTAGAATAACTACTGGAGCCCACCGCAGATCATCTTGCAGGCCCTTATTTAAGCATCTAGTGATTTTTACAGTAGCTTCACAATATATAGATCCTCTTACGAAATTTGTTATTAATAACCTAACCCAATTCAAGAGGAATAGCAACGCACATAAAAAGAACTTTACAAAAAGAATGGTCTACATTCTTCAAGATTAAATCTATCTTTGGCACAGAAAGGGGTCAATTACGCTGCCACGAGAGACAGACTGCACTCTTTCAAATTATGAATGTAGCAGGGGTAAAATATAGGGAGCGAAGAGTTATATTCAACCTGTACAAAAACCAGACAGCGGTTATTAGAGTCGAAGGGCAAGAAAGGGACTTAGAGGTTGGGAAGGGAGTAAGACAGGGTTGTACCCTTTCCCCAATTTTGTTCAGTCTGTACCTTGAACAGGCAGTGAAGGAATGAAAGAAGAAATTTGGAGAGGGCATTAAAGTGCAGGGAGAAGAAATAAAAACATTGCAGTTTTCCGATGACATAGTAATTCTGTCAAAGACTGCAAAAGATCTGGAAGAGCAACTGAATGGAATGGACAGTGTCTTGAAAGGAAGATATAAGATGAACATTAACAAGAGTAAAACGAAGGTAATAGAATGCAATATCAGAAAATGGGAAGAAAAGTGTTTCTAAAGAAGCGAAACATGTTAACATCCAATATTAATTTAAATGTTAGGAAGTCCTTTCTGAAAGCATTTGTTTGCAGTGTAGCATTGTATGCGAGTGAAATGTGGACGATACGGAGTTCAGATGAAAAGGTGATAGAAGCTTTTGAAACGTGGTGCTACAGACGAATGATGAAAATGAGATGGGTAGATCACGTAACTAATGACGAGGTGCTTAACCGAATCGGGGTGAAAAGGAGTTTCTGGCATATCCTAAGAGAAGGGATAGATTGGTTGGACACATTCTGAGACATCAAGGAATTGTCAACTTAGCATTAGAAGGAAGCGTGTGGGGTAAAAATCGTAGAAGGAGACCGAGGGACAAAATACAGTAAACAGATTCAAAAGAATGTACGTTGCCGAACATATTGTCAGATGAAGAGACTTGCACAGGACAGGGTAGCGTGGAGAGCTGCATCAAACCAGTCTGCGGACTGAAGACCACAACAACAACAACAACAACAACAACAAACACCAACAAAAGACAGACATCAGCATTTAAAAAAAACTGAAAAAGTTTCTGAATGACTTCTCATTCTACTCAATAGATGCATTTTTACACATAAATCAGTAATTTAAGGAAAAATAATTAAAATATATAAATAAATAGTAATAAGAAAATTAAAATGATAAATGCATGTCATGTAATGCTATCTTTTACTAGACTGACACGTTCCACATCATTATGATATCTCGTATTCTTGATCAATGGAACAAGTAGAAATCTAATGTAATCTAATCTATCACTGATTCACAGATCAGTGTGTGCAGAGAATAATATATTCCAGGCAACGAAATGGCCGACGGGCAAAATGTAATGACGCAGAGCAGAGGCGTTTGCGTAGGGTTGCCAGTGCCAACATACAAGCAACAATGCGAGTAACAACCACAGAAATCAATGTAAGCAGTATGACGATCGTTTCAGTTAGTGCAGTGGGATGCAGTTTGGCGTCATTGGTTATGGCTGTAGGCGACCACCTAGAGCACCTGTAGCGCGTGTCCTGGACTCGTGACCGTATCGTTTGGACCCGAGAATACTTGAAGGCCGTGGCTTGGTTACATGAGTCCGGATTTTAGTTGGGGTTCGAGTGTGTTGCAGATCTCGTGAACTCACAAACCCAAATTGTCAACAAGGCACCTTGAAGGCTGGTGATGGCCCCAGGATAGTGTGGGCTGGATCCTCTGATCCAGCTGAATCGGTTAATATTTGGAACTGGACACGTTCAGCTACTTGAAAATCATTTACAACCAACCACGAACTTCGTGTCTCCAAATGAATTTTTTTAATAACAATAAGCCATCTTACCTGGCCACAAATGACAACGATTGAAGAATAATCTGGACATTTGCAGCGAATGCTCTATCCATCTACCATGCTCAAAACAATTAGGGGATCAGAGGATCAGGTGACATATCATTTACAATACGCACATGGTAACGAATTTTAATTAGATATGGGTTACAATTATAATTTGTATATGATACAGTTAGATGTATTGCCGTCTCAACTATTTACTTAAAGTTTACATGGAGTTTATTTAGGGTGAGGCCCTATGGGCTACCATTAGTGAAATAGTCTCGTTGCCCCCTAATATGGTGTATAATCACATCGGGATATCAATCAGCTCTTGAGGGATATTTGGCCATTCTTCCATGAGTGCAATTCTACCTATGCAACCGTTGTGGGAGTTGTGGCTGCAGTGAATCTGCCCAGTGCCTCCCAGGCATGCTCAATTGGGTTTACGTCTGGTGAACAAACTGGCCACTCTATTCCTTAAACTCGCTCAGCTTGAAACAAATTGTCCACTAGTGCAGCTCTGTGGGGACCAGCGTTATCGACAACCAGAAGGAACCCATCTACCATGACACCGTCGTAGGGCACAACAAAAGGTCGCAGGTACTTGTCAGTAGTAGGGTAATGAGAATACGAGCGCAGTATCCATTGCCTTTAAGATGACTTCACATTCATACTGTTACAAAATGTACCGTTACCCCCAACCCCTCCTCCTCGGACAAAAGCGCTTGACATCAAAGATGTACTTGCAATTAAGACTATAGTGATCAAAAGAAAAAGCATCGACTGATAACATCAAACATAAAATTGCACTTAACAAGAGTTTGAAATCTCGTAAACAGTGCCGACAACCGCCCCCACAAGCGCTCACTTGGAGAACGTCCTCCCCGCCGCCCCCAACCCCCTTGAGCTTATCCCACTGCCGCCCCTGCCAGCCACCCGCCGGCGCCATAGCCCCCCCAATTAATTTTTTACTCCCAATTCGCATATCAGTTTAACTGTGAGAACCTATGTTTACAGTAATAGTTTCCGAAAGAACGTTTCATTTTCTTGGAAATCGTCAATGAGCAACAGAAGCTTAAAAGTCGACCACTGTAGGAGACAAGAGCTTTGTTTTATCACTAAAATTAGTAAATGAGGTCCGTGTGAACTACTGGTTACTCCCTGCTATAAAGCCTTGTTCCTTGGCCCAAACTGAGAACTGACTTGTTTCAAATTACTTCAATAACAGGAAGTTAGTACTACAATGGTCAATAAGCATAGCAGCTCACACGTTATTACATACAGACATTAATAAGCAAGCCACCACAATTAAAGTTATCTTAGAAAGGTGGCTAAGAAAAATTTGTGGCGCAATGGAATTTAGACATAAAAATTACATCTGAGCATGTTCTCAGCACTTGTGAAGAACAATATTAAATAAAAGAGGGAAGGTGCTCTAAAACAATTTATAGGCAACTTAAGGATTATGCTGAACTTAAACTTGTTTATTCAGATAGAAAACAAGCAAAATGGGGAACCAATTTTTTGAATGCAATAAAAAAGCATCTCTTACATGGATTAAGGCGCACGGTGCCGAGCCTAAATTACACATGATTTAACGCTACTTGGGGGAAGGATTCACAAACAACACTCATTCTCTCACACACACGCAATGCCACAGCGAAACTCACCAAAATCAGCGTGGTGAGACCAGGAGGAAGCAGGAGCCGCTATCTTAGGCGAAATTCAGCAAATTGGAGGTAGCACAAAACACAATATACAAAAATACTTGGAAGCTGGCTCTGGTCTGTCGTGCCTGTTTTGAGATGGTGCGTGTCTATAGCAAGTTGAAATACATCTGAAATGGGTTCGTGAGCATACACGCTAACGGCGACACACGGCTACGTTACTTGAACGCACACCACAGAAGGTGATGTGGTTGAAAATCGGATTCATTATACAAAAATTGCAGTCTGTTAGAAATCAAGCTAGGTAATGGTCTTATATGAAAAGTGGCGTGAATTCAGTCGACTAGCTGCAAAACCCAGAAGACGGAACTCAGACCCACGTGGTTCCGAAAACCGATAAAAATGAATAAATTCAGTTTTCGAAAAATAAAGAAAATTAATTACAGCATGCAAACATAGAAATGCTTAGAATTACATAAGGAAGCGAATAATTACAGCTACATGCGATAGGGGGCCATTTCAGACACGGATGAGGTCCTGTCTCAGAAAAACCACAAACACGAAATAATTACAAAGTCGAAAAAATAAAAATAAGAATTACGGCATGCAACACATAGAAATGTTTAGATTTACATGAAGAAGTGGAAGAAATGCAGCTACACGTGATAGGGAGTGATTACAGAGATGGATGAATTCCAGTCTCAAAAAACCTGTAAAAGTGAAATAATAACAAAGTCAGAAAAATAAAATTACGAATTACAGCATGCAACCCATAGAAATGTTTAGAAATGCATAAGGAAGTTATTGAAGGAGGTTGTACAAGGTTCAGAGAGAATTCCGTGAAGTCGGAGAAGAAACAGCAATATTAAAAAAGGCAGAGAGAGATGATCGCGAAATATTAGTGGAAATCAGAAGAATACCTCCATAGTTACTTGCCTGATGAGTATGGAACAAACAAGAATGGAAGCTGAGGCTTTGTTCTATGAATCAACCACTATTAGAAATCTGGCCCCACAGAGCTGGAAAGTATTTACACGGAGTTCATACACCGCCACATGATCACAAAATGTTTTAACATACC
This sequence comes from Locusta migratoria, assembly GCA_026315105.1. Lineage (NCBI taxonomy): Eukaryota > Metazoa > Arthropoda > Insecta > Orthoptera > Acrididae > Locusta > Locusta migratoria. The sequence goes on along the minus strand of CM048749.1, from coordinate 5,518,394 downwards.
AAGCCGTTATCAAACTGTCACTATAATCACACACACCACGTTTATCTATTGGAAATCACTGAATTGAAAAACGAGAACACATTTCCGCACACGATCGTAAGAAAATATTCCAAAAAATGATTCTAAGTTCACGAATCTAAGTTAAACATGCTAGTCAATGAAACGACACAATCTCCAGAAAAGCCACCGGACGCAGGAAGCTAACGGAAGATGGAAAATCCAAGAAACAGCGGTGGTGGGGATGGACAGCGAGACTCATGCTGAAGGGAAGGCTCGCTAACTAGCTCGCAACCAAAGGGTGTGGAAACCTATTTGGTAATCTCAGCAGCTATCGACTCTGAGCCACAGAGAACGATGCAAAGCGAGCTATCACTCCCCACAATCAAACAGCCATAGATTCTCGCACACACTTAAAAGTACAGCAACTGCACATTCTCACAGGGACAGTGGCGTAGCAGAGAAGCCGTACTTATGCCACATTAATTAATATAATAATAAATTATTAACACAACAAAATAAGAAAAACCTAGCAATATTAACTAATATTTTAACACATGAAATAAAAATGCTATTCCTCAAGCCTTGAAAAGAGTTCGGTTCAAGCTTTAACAAAATGATAATCTAGCGACATAAATAAATTATAACTTTACAGAAATATACAAAAATATATGGAAGACGACAGACGGTCGTCTTTCAAGCTGTCATGCTGTTCGTAAATAATGTTTAATAGCAACAATTGTTCCAACAATTAACAGTAAAATCAAACATTTTGGATGGAACTGTGTGAGCATTACATTTATGTTAATTTAGTGGTAGAACGATTGGGGGACAGAAGCGTGATGAGGAGTCAGGTATGTACATTGAATCAGGGGTCCTGGGTTCAAAACCTGGTTAGAACCATCCAGCACCTAAATTTCTTTGACGAGAAGAAAAATAATAATTTCCACCACTAACTGTCAATACATTGATTAACAAGTGAAGGGGTCGACATAAAAAAAAAAACTCTATGTACTTCCACCGACAATTTTTGAAAGAATTATAACCGAAATCAAACGTGTTTGACTATGCAAAAAATGTTTTGTTTTACTTAATGTCTCTCGACATAAGTGTATACTACATCTGGCTACACTCTGTTAGCCCACCCAAGATATATATATATCACAATTATTAAGCTTATCTTGAAGAATTCCAAGATTTACACAGTCAAAAGCCTTTAAGAGGTAACAAAAAATCCTATCGGGTGATGTTTGGTTACTCGGGGTATTTATCATATGACCACTGAAAGCTGGCAGTTGCCCCTATATTTCCGTCAGTATTCCGCCGCTCGTGTGTATCCACACTGTAATATGCATATCTCTCGACATGGAGAGATTATAATCAAGAAACTGCGGCATGTCCGAAAGAGAAAGATGCCGCAATTTCTTAATCCTATACTCCTAGTTTAAAACACCGCACCTCACACAACCTCTGAAAGTGTATATTATTTGCTGCGTTTATGTGAGTGTGAATCAAGTTGAACACTCGAATTTTTGTGTGTTCCAGACACTGCACTCAGTATATTAGAAGGATTATGATTAATGAAATATGAATTTTAAAAAATATAGTGGGGCGTGTTTTACAGACATAACTTTTTCGTTTCTTTGTCTTGCACGACCTGCTTCCTCTTTACGGATGGCTCTCCAGTGGAAAGGTCATACAGTATTAGCTCTCTCAATGTATCGTACTGTGCAGGTCGGATAACTTTACTCCGCTTGTTGCCTTGGCAATTTTCTGGCCTCCCTTCTGCTTAAAAAGTATTAAAAATGCTCGTTAATTAAATACGTTCTCGATTTAAATACGTGGAAGTACAGAGAACTACAGGATAATAACTTCTGCCGTGCTTTGGTCCGATAAACAGAAACAACGATCAGCTAATAACATGCAGACGAGCTACGGAAATAAAAAATAAAAAAAGTAGAGGGGAAACATAATGAAGCCTTTCATAACGAGTATTTCTGCTGCTCAGATTTGTTATAAGACATGTTTACAGCTCTTACAAGTACGCAACAAATAAGCTCTGTGATCCAGTAATAACGCGTTTTTGGGGCGTTGAGGGGGGGGGGGGGGGGAAGAGTCTGTAGACGCCAAAAGCGAAACAGTGTATTACCGTGACTCTTTGGAGGATTTGCTTGCCACAGTGTGGTGGTTACCTTCATGTGACGAAGACTCTTACACACCAAGCTACTTGAATCAGGTATTACGACGAACAGTTGTATTGAGCTTTATAGTCAGATGACCAGGACGGGCGAACTTTTACAGCAGAGGTATGAAATTGATGTGCGGTTAAGCAGCTGAACTTGGATATAAAAGGAAATGTAGGTTTTACACTGGGTCCGTGTTCGGTAAGTCTTCCAGGTTGTGCTATCCCTCTTACCATTATGCTTTTTTATGTGCCTTTTTTCAATGATATGTACATACTTTTATCGCATTTCGCCAAAGTGATCTCTATACAACCTGAAATAAGAACTGCAGCGTGACATCAGATCATATGTTTTGGGCATGGGTTTGCAATTTCAGCCCTATTTTAAGTTGGCAAACGATTTTCCGTCAGTTCGTACGTGATAAGAATTAACTATATTTTCCGTATTGTGTTGACTGCGATTAAGACAATTATTACATACCAGACGAGTTTCGCTTTTAATTTTAAAAGCATCTTCTATGCTTCTCTAAATGATACATAGGTTTGTACAATTTGTTTCGTGTATATAGCTTAAAAATAGTTTTTTTAAGTTTTTGTGCGCGTAAGGCCTACGTGTTTTTAAATTGATGTACAGTCTATTCATGGTGTTATTCTCTCTTCCTTATATCCCACTGCATTGTTGGTCTATTTTTGTGTCATTTTTCCGTTCCATTTGTCACCACTTCATTTATTTTAAATTACGCACAATTTGCACATCACCCGTTTTTTAGTGGAATTCATTTCGCTCTGTTTATCTCTACCCTACAGTGTTGCTATGTTTTTTTTGTTGGTTTTGGTGTAAGTGTTCTGCAAAGGTTGAGTGACTTGTTTTATACTTCTGGGATCATACATCCTCCTTTAATAGGGTGCCAAACGTTCTTTGAGTTTGACCAATCATCCATCACGTGTTGCATTTAAGTTCGTATATTACTGACTATCTGAATGGATTTGTTTTTTCTATCGTTTATGGAATGTATTTTTGAAGGGAATTGTTGGTGTGGTGAGCTATTTTGATGCCATGTTCTTTTGAAAATGTTAGATATTCTATGTGTAAATTTGCGATTGTATGTCATTGTAATCCATTTGTTGTTTTCTGCACTTCTTCCACTTTGTGTTGTTCTTGCCGGCCGCGGAGGCCGAGGTGACTGAGGCGCTTCAGTCACGGTCTGCACGGCCACCACGGTCGGGGGTTCGAATGCCCCCTCGGGCATGGATATTTGTGCCGTCCTAGTTCGTAAGTAGTTCATAAGTAGTTTGTAAGTTTAGGGGCTGATGACCCCGTAGTTAAGTCCCATAAGCTTTACGAACATTTGAACATTTGTGTTGTTCTTGTTTTTGTGCCTTCTGTGTTTGTGTGGTATTGCAAAAAACAAAAATTGGTATACAATGACATACAACCACAAAAACACACACACAGTACCCAACGTTTAGAAAAAAGTACAAATTATTCAGATAAAAATTCATAAAATTAAGTTAATTGAAAATGCTCCTTTAACAGCCCATCGTAAATGATAGTTGTGTTCTCCATCTCTAATGAACAAGCTGTCGACGGGATGTTAAACCCCGAGCTTTCTTCCTTCCATAGTTGCATTCTGAAAAATAAACATATAATAATTAAAATTTATGTTTATGGAAATACGACTTTTGATACACTATTTAGGTAGAAGCTGATCTCGGAGAAGATAAGTTTGGATTTAGGAGAATTGTAGGAACATGGGAAGCAGTACTCACCTTACGACTTAACTTAGACTAATAAAACGTAAACCTACAGTTTTAGCTTTTGTAGACGGAGAAAGCTTTCTACAATGTTGATTTGAATACACACTTTTAAATTCTGAAGTCAGGAGGATACAAAAGCTATGGAAGTTTTAACATAATGGTTGTACAAAAGCATGATATAAGATTTGCGATAGAAACTTGCTTGAAACCAAATTATTTCCAGTTCCAACAAAATCTGTACAGACAGTCAGATGGGTTAGCAATGAGGTCCCCACTGAGTCCTTAATAGCAGAAATGGTTATGGATAATTTCGAACAAACATTTTTAGATAAAGAGCCCCTAAGCTCTAAAAAACACTATAGGACTAGGTATTTGGATGATGTACTGTGTCTGTGGACAGGTACAAACAGATAAATAGACGAGTTCTTCGAAAACTTAAATTCATACCACACTAAAATTAAATTCACAAATGACGTTGGAGGATTAACTATTTGGACCTGACCACAGAAATGTCATAAAAATCATTTACTTAAAATACACAGAAAATCAACCTCCAATAGACACAGCGATACCTGCCAATTCCCACCATCCAGTAACACATAAACTTGCAGCCTTTCACAGCATGGTGCATTGTCTATTATCTATACATCAGACCGATTTCGATAATGAACTGGAAATAATAAAAGGAATTGCATTCAACAATGGTTATAGCCCTACCCTGATTGACAACATACTTTGTAAGAAAAAGAAACAGAGGATAATACCACTTTTGTATCCTCCTCAGAAGATACCTAATAACACAAACAAAAAATGGGCACCAATATTATATGGTGGCAAAACATCAGAAAGGCTTGCCAGCAAACTTAAGTCCAGAAAATACACCCAAGCCCAAGACCAGATTCTACCTTTGAAAAGGAGTGGCATATATAAGATCTCTTTCACTCTTTGTGGCAAAGTATATGTATGTCAATCAGGTAGGGCTATAACTACCAGCCTGGCTAACATAAGAGGAATTGGAGACTAAAAAAGAGAGATTCCACCTTTGTAGATCATGCCTTTGACATTGAATGTAATGTTTCCCACAGAGCAAATAAAGGCAGAAAGTTAACATTGCTTGAAATTGTCTCTATCAACAAACACCAAGATCAGAAACCAGTAACTACTAGTAAGTGTGAAATAGAGCAACAAAAACGCGTCCATGTTATTAGCAGATACAAATTCTTAGCACACACTTAAAATACTTCCATAGATTACACAAATCCTAATTACAGAAATATAACTTTTACGTGTTATGTAAACGTACGACATCGTGACTACAACTGTCAAAATTAAAATTACCAACAAATTTTGACTGTTAATATTCAGACGCTTTAGATGTCCTTTGTATTTATGGCTAACCTGCATCACAGACAGGAGCGCCTGCGATGGTTTACTCAACGATGAACCTGAATGCACGAATGGCAAAACGTAATTTTTTTTATTTAATATTATTATTATTATTATTATTATTATTATTATTATTACTTCAGACTTAAACTGGAAAAAAACACGTAGATACTGTCGTGGGAAAGGCGAACCAGAGACTGCGTTTTATTGGCAGAACCCTTAAAAGATGCAACTACTAAAGAGACTGCATACACTACGCTTGTCCGTCTTTTTGGGAGTATTGATGCCCAGTGTGGGATCCTTGTCAGGTGGGTTTGATGGAGGACATCGAAAAAGTTCAAAGAAGGGCCGCTCGTTTTGTATTGTCACGATACAGAGGAGACAGCGTCACGGAAATGATACAGGATCTGGGATGGGAAGCCGGCCGCGGTGGCCGCGGGGACTGAGGCGCTCCAGTCACGGTCTGCACGGCCACTACGGTCGGGGGGTTCGAATCCCCCCTCGGGCATGGATATTTGTGCCGTCCTAGTTCGTAAGTAGTTCATAAGTAGTTTGTAGGTTTTGGGACTGATGACCCCGTAGTTAGGTCCCATAAGCTTAACAAACATTGGAACATTTTTGGGATGGGAATCATTACAACAACGGCGCTTATCGCTGCAGCATGATCTACTTACGAAACTCCAATCACCAACATTCTCCTCCGAATGCGAAAATATATTGTTGACTCCCACCCACATAGGTAGAAATGATCATCAGAATAAAATACTAGAAATCAGAACTCGAACGGAGAGATTCAGACGTTCTTTCTTCTCCCGTGCTATTCGAGAATGGTATGGAAGATGAATAGTATAAAGGTGGTTTGATGAACCCTCTGCCAGGCACTTAAATGTGATTTGTAGAGTATCGCATGTAGATGTAGATCTCTACGAAACCCCAAGTTTCAGTAGGATAATGCACGACCGCATGTTGCAGGTCCTGAAGACGGAAAATGTTCGACTGCTGCCCTGACCAGCATATTCACCAGATCTCTCACCAATTGAAGACCTCTGGTCAATGGTGGCCGAACAACTGGCTCGTCATAATTCGCCAGTCACTACTGCTGATGAACTGTGGTATCGTGTTGAAGTTGCATGGGCATCTGTACCTGTAGCATGTTTGACTCAATGCTCAGGCGTATCAAGGCCGTTATTACGGACATATGTGGTTGTTCTTGGTACTGATTTCTCAGTGTCAATGCACCCAAATTGCGTGAAAATGTAATCACATGTCAGTTCTAGTATAATATATTTGTCAAATGAATAACCGTTTATCATCTACATTTCTTCTTGGTGTAGCAATTTTAAGGGCCAGTAGTGTAAATTAAAGAAATCCCAGTTCCTTCGAATTAATAATAATAATAATAATTTAAAAAAATTGCAGAATGGTAGAGTGCCATGTCCTAGGATTTTTATCGGTCACTTTCCACTTCTTTCACCTCTGGCAGTGTTTCTGATGTGATAAATATCGAGTAGCACCGTTGTTCGGAACCCACGTTAAACTGTAGGTCTCTACATACATACTCCGCAATTCACCGCAAGGTGCGTGGCCCCTATAACTGGCTGGGTAAGTCAGTTCGAAGGTCGCAGGAAGGCAACGGCATACCACCTCCAAACAGGATCATGCCTAGTAAAGCACTATGGTGTTCAAACCAATTTTCGGATTGTTCACTGATTTAATGGGAAGTTCATTTTTCAGACGTTTGTACTCCCTTTTTCCGGTTTCACTTGCTGAATTTTTATATTTTTTCCTCGCATCAATTAAATTCAGTATATCCTTTAAACGACAGGAAGTGAAGACTGGCTGAACAGGAGTGGCTAGAGAACAAATGCAGAACCGTAAAAGAATGCATAACTAAGGAAAAGATAGATACTGCCTACAGGAAAATAGAAGAGCAGCTGTATGAATATAAAAAACTCAGACGGGAAACCAGTACTAAGCAAAGAGGGAAAAGCCGAACTGTGGAAGGAATATATAGAGCGCCTGTACAAAGGAAATAAACTTGAAGGCAGTAATCTAGAAAGGGAAGACGAAGTGGAGGAAGATGAGATAGGAGATACGATACTGCAAGAAGAATTTGACAGAGCGCTGAAGGACTTGAGTCGAAACAAGGCCCGTGGAATAGATGATATTCCGTCTGAACTGTTGATATCGTTAGGAGAGCCAATCGTGAAAAAATTGTATCACCTGGTATGCAAGATGTATGGGACAGGGGAAATACCCTCTGACTTGAAGAAGAATATCGTAATTCCAATTCCAAAGAAAGCAAGTGCAGACAAGTGTGAAAATTACAGAAATACCAGTTTAATAAGTCATGGGTGCAAAATACTAACACGAATTATTTACAGACGAATGGAAAAACTTGTGGAATGCGACCTCGGAGAAGATCAGTTTGGATTTAGGAGAAATGTAGGAAAACGGGAGGCAATACTCACATTACGACTTATCTTAGAAGACAGGCTAAGGAAAGGGAAACCTACGTTTTTAGTATTTGTTGATTTGGAGAAAGATTTTGACAATGTCGACTGGAATACACTCTTCCAAATTCTGAAGGTAGCAGTGGTAAAAAATAGGGAGCGAAGAGTTATATTCAACCTATACAAAAACGAGACAGTGGTTATTAGAGTCGAAAGGCAAGGAAGGGACGCAGAGCAAGGGAAGGGAGTAAGACAGGGTTGTAGCCTTTCCCCAATGTTGTTCAATCTGTACATTGAGCAGGCAGTGAAGGAATGGAAGGAGAAATTTGGAAAGGGCATTAAAGTTCAGGGAGAAGAAATAAAAACATTGCGGTTTGCCGATGACATAGTAATTCTGTCAGAGACCGCAAAATATATGGAAGAGCAATTGAAATGGAATGGACAGTGTCTTGAAAGGAAGATATAAGATGAACATTAACAAGAGTAAAACGAAGGTAATAGGATGCAATGTCAGAAAATCAGGCGATGCTGGAGGAATTAGATTAGGTACCGTGACAATAAATGTAGTAGATGAATGTTGTTATTTGGGTAGCAAGATAACTTCTGACAGCCGAAGTAAAGAAGATATAAAATGCAGAATGGCTATGAGAAGAAAAGCGTTCTTGAAGAAGAGAAACTTGTTAACATCCAATATTAATTTAAATGTTAGCAAGTCCTTTCTGAAAGCATTTGTTTGGAGTGTAGCGTTGTATGGCAGTGAAACGTGGACGATAACGAGTTCAAATAAAAAGATGATAGAAGCTTTTGAAATGTGGTGCTACAGACGAATGATGAAAATTAGATGGGTAGATCGCGTAACTAATGAGGAAGTGCTTAACCGAATCGGGGAGAAAAGGAGTTTCTGGCATATCCTGACTAAGAGAAGGGATAGATTAGTTGGAGACATTCTGAGACATCAAGGAATTGTCAATTTAGCATTAGAAGGAAGCGTGTGGGGTAAAAATCGTAGAGGGAGACCGAGGGACGAATACGGTAAGGAAATTCAAAAGGATGTAGGTTGCCGTACGTATTCTGAGTTGAGCCTAACACTGCGGCGGAACGACCTCTTCGTGCGGCGGAACGTGTGCTAAAACCTTATCTTCAGAAGCACTCGTCTTGTATGATTAGGGTTGAATGTGACCGTGTCAGACTTCGTAATCCTTGAGGTGTCCACTCGCCCATAAAAATGTATATAAAATAAAAAAAAAAATATGTTCATGTAAAATCTTTATACGTTGCAATATTTCAAAAATCATATTCTTGCGCCGAGGGAAGAAGTCTTTAACAGTCACTCTTGTTAAAATAATTCAAAGTTCTCTCATAGATAAGACGGTCAAAAGAAATTCTTCAGTTTGTGGTCGTTGCTATAGCCACAGATAAAAAAAAATATTTCTTCGATGATTATCGATCGATATGTATGATCGATTAACCAAAGTTCTAAAAGAAACATTTATCGAAGTCTTCTTGACGTAACTTTTCCACCAATAAAAATTCATAAAACATCTTCCTTCAGATTGAAGAATATTTAAATTAAGTATTCTCCTCGTTTCATTAATATATTATTTATCGTTAAATAATTCTTCATAAATGATGTACTCTGATACTTTCGTCAAGTTTAAACACGATAACATTTATTGCTTTCTATGACATTACACATATAGTAATTGACAGACAAAAGGGAACTGACTTTTAAAATTTATTGTTTTAACATGAAACTTCAACTCTTGCGACGACAACCGCAGAGATCAACATCTTCTTGCTTCGTGGCCGTCGACTCGCGACTTGATGTGGCCGGATATTTACTCCTTGGAATCGGCGTCGAAGATGTTGCCCTCGTAGGTTGACTCGCCTCACAGTACATGAAACATAAAAAAACATACAAAAAACTTCTTTAAGAATCATATAACATTAACCATTTACATAAAAATAATTTAAGAACACAAATATAAGTAAGTTATCCTGCACAAACTGAGCTGACATGAGATATGTAGCGGAGACAATAATCCGTCCCACTACAACACGCGGCGTATAAAATTTTGCGTTGCGTGCTATAGGAACAGGAGAACAGGACACGCCTGAGATGTGAGAGCGGTCTTGCCAGCCGTCCTCCACTGGCCTGTGCCCCCGCGGCCGCCGCCCAGCCGCCCAGCAGCCAGCGCCGCCCACGCGCCTCGCAGAACAATGGCCGGTGGGCGGCAGGCGGCTGGCGGCTGCGGCGCTTTGAGCGCCTGATGGAGGCCCTCATTACGGCTCCATTCCGACGTCTCCACACCTGGGCCGCGAGTTATAGCCGCGGCCGGTCACGCGTGGCGCGCCTGTTGCGTGCCACTGAAGGAGGACGTCTTATGCCGCCGACATCCACTGTGCAATCCGCTGCGATCGCTATCGATCAACTGGAAGACAATTCCTGCTGCAGCGACACAGTCGCGCCAAATTACCGGGTCGGCCTTGCTTTTCCTTCTAGTATGCTGGAATACACTCTTCCAAATTCTGAAGCAAGCAGGAGTAAAATATAGAGAACGCTAGTTCACCTACGGCATGTTCAAAAAGATAACAGCAGATGTCAGAGTTGAAGGGCATAAAGGGATGCAGTGGTTGGGAAGAGAGTAAGACAGGGTTGTAGCCTTTCTCCAATGTTGTTCAATCTGTACATTGAGCAAGGTGTGAAGGAATGCAAGGAGATATTTCGAGTGGGAATTAAAGTCGTGGGACAGGGAATAAAAACTTTCCCATTTGCCGATGATATAGTAATTCTGTCAGAGACAGCAAATGACCTGGAAGAGCAGTTGAACGGAATGGACAGTGTCTTGAAAGGAGGGAATAAGTTGAACATTAACAAGAGTGAAACAAAGATTATGGAATGTTGTGCTAGAAAATCAAGAGATGCTGAAGGAGTTACATTAGGTAATGAGCCAATAAAAGTAGTAGATGAGTTTTGTTATTTAGGTGAAAAGCTAATTTCTGATGGCCGAAGTAAAGAAGACATAAAATGAAGAATGGCTATGGGAAGAAAAGCGTTTCTGTAGAAGCGAAATTTGTTGACATCCAAATTAGTTTAAATGTTAGGAAGTCCTTTCTGAAAGCATTTGTTTGTAGTATTGTCTGGGAGTGAAACGTGGACGATAAGGAGTTCAGACAAAAGATGATAGAAGCTTTTGAAATGTGGTGCTACAGACGAATGCTGAAGATTAGATGGGTAGATCACGAAAGGGATGCAGTGTTTAGGAAGGGAGTAAGACAGGGTTGTAGCCTTTCCCCAATGTTACTCAATTTGTACATTGAGAATGCTTTAGGAAAGCAAGGAGAAATTTGGAGAAGGTATTAAAGTTGAGGGTGAAGAAATAAATACATTGCTTTTTGCCGATGACACCAAAGGACCTGAAAGAGCAATTGAACGCAATGGACATTGTGTTGAAAGGAACGTATCAGATGAACATTAACAAGAGCAAAACAAAAGTAATGGAGTGCTGTCTAAGAAAATAAGATGGTGTTGAAGCAATTAGGTTGCGTACCGAAACAATGAAGATGGTAGATGAGTTTCGTTACTTGAGCATTAAAATAACATTTGATGTTCGCAGTACATAGGGTATAAAATGCTTAATGGCAAAGGAAAGGAAAGCTTTGTGGTAAAAGAGAAATTTGTTAACACCGAATATTAGTTTAAGCGTAAGGAACTCTATTCTGAATGCATTTGTGTGGAGTTTTTCCTTATATGAGAGTGAAAGATGGATGATAAACAGTGCGGACAGGAAGAGGATAGAAGCTTTTGAAATGTGGTGCTACGGAAGAATGCTAAAGATTAGGTGGGTGGGTTGGGTTACTAAGGACGAGGTACTGAACAGAATTGGGGAGAAGAGGAATTTCTGGCATACCTTGAATAAAGGCCGATGTATAGGACACAGACATCTAAGAATCTTGAATTTAACGTTGGAGGGAATTGTGTGGAAATGAGGTTGACAATAAGTGCAGACTGGAAGCAGGGGTGGCTAGAGGAGAAATGCAATACTGTAGAAGAATGTATCACTAGGGAACGATAGCTTCCGCCTGGATAACAATAAAAGATAAATTTGAGGACAAGAAAAGCAGTTGTATGAATACCAAGAACTCAGATGAGAAATATCAATAGCCAATGGAGAGATAGCTGGAAGTTGGAAGGAACATATAGATGACCTCTCCAAATCAAATCAAAGGCGTAGTAAAGGAAGATGAGATAGGATATACGATACTACGAGCAGAATATGACAGAGCTCTGAAAGATTTGAGTCGAAACAAAGCCCCTGGACTAGATGATACTCCGTCTGAACTGCTATTATCGTTAGGATAGCCAGTCATGAAGAAATAGTTGCACCTGATATCCAAGATATATCAGAGAGGGAAAATATCTTCAGACTTCAAGAAAAATAACATAATTACAATTCCAAATGAAGAAAGTGCAGACAGATGTGAAAATTACATATCAGTTTAAAAAGTCATGGTTGCAAAATACCAGCACAAATTATTTACAGACGAATGAAAAAAGTGGTGGAATATGACCTTGGCGAAAATCAGTTTGGATTTAGGAAAAATATAGGAACACGGGAGACAATATTTACATTACGACTTATCTTAGTATACAGGTTAAGGATAGGAAAACGTACATTTCTAGTTTTTGTAGATTTTGAGAAAGCTTTTGACAGTGTTGACTAAAATACAATCTTAAAAATTCTGAAGGTAGCAGGAATAAAATATAGGGGGCGAAAAGTTACATTCAGCTTGTACAATAACCAGGCATCAGTTGTTAGATTCGAAGGGCTTGAAAGGAACGCAGTGGTTGGGAAGGGAGTAAGATAGGGTTGTAGCCTTTCCCCAATATTATTCGGTCTTTCCATTGAGCAAACTGTGAAGGAATGAGAGGAGAAATTTGCAGAAGGAATTAAAGTTCAGGGAGAAGAAATAAAAACTTGAGATTTGCCGATGTCATACTAATTCTCTTAGAGACAGCAAAGAACCTGGTAGAGAAACTGAACGGAACGGACAGTATCTTGAAAGGAGTGTATAAGACGAACATTAACAAGAGTAAAACAAAGGTAATGAAATGTAGCATTAGAAAATCAGGCGATGCTGTATGAATTAGGTAATGAGGCAATTAAAGAAGTAGCTGTGTTTTATCATTTGCGTAGCAAACAACTTCGATGACCGAAGTAAAGAGGATGACAAATGCATAATGCCTCGTTCTGCAGAACGTTTCTCTGTGCTTTAATCAAACACACGGAGACACTGCGCCCATTCCTTTCTAGGTGTTTTATGTGTCCCATTATCTCGTAGGCTATTGGGTGGTTTTTATGCCCTCGACGAAAATATTTAAGAAGTATGAACGCAGATTTAGAGTCCGAAAGGTGACAATATATTCCTCCGGAACCGTAAGGCATTATTGAGGGTTTCCAAAATGGCTGTAAGTTCAGACATCATTATTTGTCATTTCTTTTGGCAGTCTGTGTTTAGAAACAGTCTGCGCATTGGTATTGCAAAAAGCGCATCCCATTCCGTCATAGGTTTTGGAGCCTCTTGTGTAAAGAATCTTCGCCTGTGAATATTTGTCTCGGAACTCCAGCAATACGTGACTTCTCAGAGTTGAGGAAGCTGGGCGATCACATCTCACGTCAGGTTCAACGACAGTACATAAGAAGCTTCGTTCAAAGAACAGTCGTCGATTTGAGATGGCTAATGGAATGTTCGACGCTACTTACATATATTCCCTTGAAAATGGAGGCAAGTTCTTACAGATCCATTAATGAGCCGTGCACCATATGACAGGAAACACCTGTATTCGGCATAACAAGCCGTCTTATGAAAATTGTGCCTTCTTCATCAGGAATGCTATACTTAAATTTTTGTCTCTTAAGTGTGGAGGTTCAAATGTTCAAATGTTTGTTAAGCTTATGGGACCCAACTACGGGATTATCAGTCCCTAAACTTACAAACTACTTATCAACTACCTTATGCCAAAGACGGCAGAAACATCCATGCCCGAGGATGGGATTCGAACCCCCGACCGTGGTGGCCGTGCAGACCGTGACTGGAGCGCCACCGTGGCCGGCAAGTGTGGAGGTTGTTAGTTACATTCCACAAGTAATGCAGTAGTTGGGGTTGACTTGATGGCACCAAGGCACACTCTAAGCCCTTTGTGTTGTACGGTATTAACTTTTTTAGGGGAGTGTCCGTTGTCGATCCGTAGAATATACATCCGTAGTCAACTGCGACCGCACTATGGCACAATACACGTCACACACGTGTAAGTAGTCCGCACCCCACTTTACACCTGCCACTGCTCTTAACACGTTAATGTTTTTATCACATTTTGCTACTATTTGATTTATCTATACTGTCCATCGTAGTTTACAGGCAAAAATATTTTATCACTGGTTTCACCGGAAGAATGTACGATGCTCCTAATGTTTAAGGATGGGATCAATTGCATCCGATGTCTGGTGTGGATGGTCACCACAGGCTTGGTCTCTGAAATGTTCAGTCCGTTTTCCTCTAGCCAGTAGCAAAGAGCGGTCATTGTTGCATCAATTTTGCGCTGTCCTTCACCTAAAGCGTTGCTTGTTCTATATTCACGCAAATTATGAGCGTATTGTAATATGGTGTCGACAATGTTGTGCATATCTAAGTGTAAAAATCAAACAGCTTCGGTGAGAGAGCTGATCCTTGTGGGACGCCCTTACTCGTCCTCCTCGGTCCTACACTGTTATTGCCAACTTTCATACAAAGTTCTCTGTCCTTGAGTAGAGAAATAAAGTTGCCAGTGAATTTACGAGGGATATCGTGTTTCTCAATCTTTCTACCAAGTAATCAAATTTATATCATCATAATCATTCTCAATATCCGTTTAAACTGCTATTAAGTTCTTTTGTTGATAAGACAAATCTGGATATATGTAATGAGCCACAGCCTCTACGGAATCTCGTCTGACCAGTTATTTTACTATTATTACTAGCATTTTCAGGTAAGATGACTGTAGTACAACAGGTCAATATGAGGTTAGTTCATCCAGAGGTTTTCTAGCTTTAAAGATTGGGACAATTCGCTCTGTATTCACTTCAGCTCCATAGTTTCTAGCTTCTACTGGACTAGGAATTGCTTATAATATAGCACAGGTGCACTTTTCTTGTTTTGTGAAATTATATGGCATGGAGTAAACGATGTTGTCAGGACCAAGTGCCGTGCTAATGCGAACTTAGAATTCTTTTGCACGTGACAAAAGTGTGTAACCTCTGCTGAAGGGGGCGGAGAGGGCAGCATGACGGATAAACCCACGTGGAAGTTTTGCACGTGGCCCTGCGCAAGCTAG
Source organism: Locusta migratoria (assembly GCA_026315105.1). Classification (NCBI taxonomy): domain Eukaryota; kingdom Metazoa; phylum Arthropoda; class Insecta; order Orthoptera; family Acrididae; genus Locusta; species Locusta migratoria. The sequence goes on along the minus strand of CM048749.1, from coordinate 5,503,246 downwards.
GGCCAACTCTGGCCGACCCATTACTCCCTCGCCATAGACAGACGCTATCGGCAATCGCAAGACCCACTATAGTTGGCGTCATACGGGAAGGCGCTTCCGCGCATAGCGGCGGACCAATAGGGGAAGCATGAAGGGGAGGAGCTACAGCCGAGCGCCAACAGTTGATCCCGCGGAGAAAACGCCTGCCATGTGTCTAGAGCAGTGCTTTCCAAACTTTCCCTCATGGCGACATCCTTTTATACCTTACAGTTTTCGGCCACACCCTTTCACTAATATAAATACGTATGATAGAATTTAGATGGTTCTAGCGAGGGGGGGAATAATGTATCGCTTGAATGTAGTTTGTAAACGATACTGAAATCCTCGTACGCATTGACATGTTTAATGTAGTTCCTGACTGCAGCAATTACGTACACTCATCGCAAGAAAAGGAAACATTTGGAACTACGGAGATGTACAACAGAGTAACACCGCAGACAACAATGCCTAACTCACACAGTAATACTTGCTTCTTTTACATGCGACCCAACTACCGAAAGACGAAAACTGAATTTCGGAAACCGTTTTTCGCTGTCGTGTGTACATGTCAGGACCAGGATACGGTTTTGCGTGATCGGCTGAAAACGGCATCTGGAAATTAGCTGCTCGGATTTCTGATTTAGACAGCACAGTGGCTATTCCCTTTCAGTTCAATATTATCACATTATTTTCAGAAATAAATAGGATGTATTTATGAAAGTGATGAATTACTATTTAAGTTCTATTGTTAGGTTCTTACTTCACCACTACCGCGGAAGTCACGACATATTCGGAAAAAAATCGATAAATATTTGTGACATGTAAGAATATGAATGTCATTTCTGGTCCCAGAATCTGTTACATATAGGAAACTGAGAGAAAAAAATATTAACGCATACCACTACATTTAAAGTAGAACTCTCCGTTAATCACCCGTCCATACACCATACTAAACATCTCTAATGGAAAGCTTTAGTCAGTGTGACTGCTTTTACAATCTGTGACAGCTTTTACAGTCAATGTGTCATTGATTGACATTTAATTGTAAGAAACGCTACCGAGGGTGACGTGCCTTTGATAAGTCCATTAAAAAAGGCTCAGGTGCAGCTTTTAGAGAAGGAAAGACTACAGTGAAGATTCGTTCAAGCAGCTGCCAGTTCCAGCAAACTGCGCATGGGAAGAGCTGTTATCGTGTTATCTGCAGCAGCTCTGCACATGCGCAGTTTGCTGGAATGTGGCAACTGGTAGCTGCTTGAACGAACCATGAGTGTCTACTGCTGAAGCAGAGCTGCCGCCTAGCGGCTGAGCACGAAATGAATGTGCACCGATCATTTCTTTAATACTTGATCTATGGTACACAGATTGAAGAGAAGGATGATTAGCTACAGGTGGCCGCGGTGGAGTAGCCGAGCGGTTTAAAGCGTCTCGCTGCGGGACGCGTGGTTGATCGCCGTGGAGATTCGCGTCCTCCCTGGGGCAGGGGTGTTTGTGTTTAAGTAGTTTATAAGCTACGGACTGATGACCACGCAGTTTGGTCCGATAGATTTACAAACATTTGAACATTTTCAGCTACAGGTGAGTCTTCAGGGTAGTACGAAGAAAAGGATATTTTATGTTATTTTATGACAAGTTTTTTTGTTTAGAGTCTAAATTTGTTAGTCCTGCAACACCCTTGATACTACTACGCGACACCCCAGGGTGTCGCGACACGCAGTTTGGAAAGCTGGCTGCCGGTGCGGTAGTGGAAGGGGATGCGGAGAACGGCCGAAAACTGGGCCGCCTTCCTACGTGACGCGGACTATAGTCAAACTCTCGCCAGACCTGGAGACGGCGCAGTGAAGCCGTAGCGACATAGGTAAAAGGGCGAGAAGAATCGATAAGTCTGTTGTACGGCTCTACGACGCAGGAGTAAACAGCAGACGGGGCCGTGTGTAGCTGGTGGCAAAATTCCTCCCCCTCTCCCCGCCCGCTGCGAGGGGTGGTGCGTGCAACCGCGGGAGGAGCGCGTGAGCCGATTAAACTGCCGTGCGTCTTGGGCCGGCCGTTTATGGGGGCTGCGAGTGGGGGGGAGGGGAGGGGGACCGCGTGTTAATGGGCGGGCAGCCCTGAAGGGCGCGCCGCTTAATAGCCAATTTGCGAGGCTCTGCCACCGCCCGCCCTGGACACCCCTGGCCCGTCCACAGGAGGTGACGCACTCGGCCCTAAGTGCCGCCAGTGCCGCAACTTACCAGACTTTTGGGACGAATCGTGTCACTCGACGATATGATCACAACATATTCGTAAATAAAAAGGCGACTATAGCGTTGCCCGTCTCAATTGTTTGTCAAGATTTGGTGATTTTAACCCTAGAACGGTCGGGCTGGGTCTGTGAGACCCACTAGTTACTATTTCAATGAAATCTCACTCGAGCGCTCTGCTAGCTTCATGAAACTTGCAAGAGAAAACGTTGACATCATGAATAATTTTTTAAATTGTTTAGACAATGCTCGGCGGTTCTCCAAAAATCTGGAGGGTCTGTCAGACCCAGCCCGACCGTTTACGTTATTGATTTCTACCAGAGCGGGTCTATTTTTATTTAGTGTCTCTTCCAGTTTCAAATTCCTTTGTGCACTATTTCTGATGTCCTAACAGCACATTATCATTGTCAATAATGTAAAATATAAAATTTCAAGAGAAAGTGTTTCGTGCTGTGAAATTTGCAACAACGTTTACGATGACGATAATGAAATTGACGATTCTAACGCGGACCCAGACTTCGAAATAAACAGTGAACTTGATAGCAATAGTGAAATAAGTGGGGATGAAGGGGAAGATGCTATAAGTACAAGAACAGCAAAACGAAATCCTTCTGCAAAATTTGCAAAATATTGTTGTGCTTGATGCACGCAGAAATGGTTTCTGTCGGCTGTTACTAAAAGTGACGATTTTAGAGGACGGTATCACACAAACTATTCATTATATTCACATTTTCGATTTGTACAACAAAAATTAAACAAGTCTGCTTCTCAGTTCTGTAAATCATTCTCATTTATATTTGTATTTCAATCCAATTTACTTGTACTTCCAGTGTGCTTACATTTATTACTATAAAGAAGTATATTTTCTACTTTTTTATTTTATAGTAATTGTGAAATTCAGAACGTTGAAACAATGTCCCTACAGCATTTAGTAGGACCTAAACAATATAAAAACTCGCCATTTGATGTAAAAACACTGTTTGGCACTTGTCATAAGCATTTTAATTATTGGGTTTTTCGGGCGACCGTTCTAGGGTTAAGATTTGCCGCAAGTCGGGTTAAATTTCACAATACAAGTCCAGCGGATTGAGCGCCCGGATTTAGGTTGGTAACACAGGGAAAAATTTTATTATTGGCGCACGTTACGTCGCGTTGTAACAAAAGCAGTTGGCATTACGAACACAACAAGAAAAGTAAAGCAATCTATAATTATTTATTTTTCTTTAAATTACGTAAAAGGGGTTGGCGAGCCACACTATTTCAGGTGGGAATCTACCTACTTATTCTCTGTTAAATATTTTTCCTTTTAAACTGGAGTTACTATTGTATTACACTAGCAGATAAATGTCGTTTATCATTAATTTTGAATTAAACTGTTAATGTTGAGATAAAATTACTTTATATTTATAAACAGCTAAGTTTCTATTTTATTGTGATTACTGTTTTACCAGAATTCTCGCGAATCTTCATGGCTCGCACAATAGCACCCAACAATGGTATAAACCTACAATTACTGAACTGAAGAATTATTGAAAGTAGTCACTTATAAAAAATGAAAAATGGATATTTAGGTATGAAATAATATTCAACACCAGGTTTGGGGAATTCTGAATTTTAGTATTTTATTAGAAAAATAAAAATAAATTTTGCTTACTACAACACTTACGTAATTGAGAGCAGCCAACTATATGCCTCCTATCTGATACAAGACCTAACAAAAAGAACCAAGATTTTCATCGCTCGTCGTTCTCATTCCTTGCCAGGAAAATATAATAGAATGGGGAAACAAAGGTCAGAGATGAGAAACGAGAAATTTAGCGGAACACCACTGTCTATGGCTTAGTATGTAATCGGCTGCGTAATAAGAGTAATATACGACGATTTGTGATATGCATGAATGTGCACCTCGTTTCACTCGCAGTTGATAGCTTAGTTTCATACCTAATCACAACCTCGTAAATCGTTCTGATTCGGAAATAAACTGCAAACTTTTTCTTTTAAGGGAATGCCAGGTATTTGACTCTCATCAATTACTTTCAAATTCACATTTATGGTTCTGGCCTTTATCACTATAAATGTGAGTGGGAGCTGGAAAATAAGTTTCCCCTGTCGTCTGTGGTCAGAGTTGCGTCGACCAGTGCGAGGGAGCCTTTCCGGCATTTTAGGGAAATCACGGAAAAACTAAATCTGGATGGCAGGAGGTGGATTTGAATGACCTTCCTCCCGAATGCGGACTTGAAGAGAGCGAGCGAATTAACACTTATAACTGTCTATTGGGCCCCTGTAGTTACTTCACTCTGTATTATTTATATTATCCTCTAGACTTGTAAATGGAAACTGTGGGGCGGAGAATGTGATTACTGATCAGTATGTAGGCCCCTTCATGAACTGTACCTTTCGGCTTGTGATTTGCTAAAATTACCTGCAGTTTTTTAAGGCTTTAGATGTGGTTTTTGATCAACAATACGCTGTAACGTAGACCTTGGCTACCTATGTAATATTTATATGAGCCAATGATATTGTTAATTGGTATACAGAGTCCGCCAGAAAAATGTACACACACTTTAAGGAACGAAAAATATTACTTATGGGTTTGTTTTACATTTAATAATTGATAAAACATGGTGAAAAACGTTCAGTGTAGCACTTTAAAATGTTGACCGTTGGTGGCTATACCCCAGATCACGTGATCTGGGGCTATACTCGCTGCAACTACGTAAGTCAGTGTTTCAGTGGGGATTGGTGCACATGACGCTGTATTCTACTGACAAAGTCGGTACAGCGTGCGTGGCTTATGTCGTTAGTTCACAGTTCCCCACATGTAAAAGTCAGTAGCTGTTAGATCTGGCGACCGTGGTGGGAACTCAATAGGCCCGCTTCGTCCACTCCAGTGACTCTGAAAATCATCATTATTCACGTTCAGTAATTGTGGAATGTAAACTTTCCACTTTGCAGCTTTCAGAAGTTTTCGTACGTTTGTACTGCTCACCTGAACTTCACGTGCACAATGTGTAGCAGATTTTTGTGGAGAAGTAACAAATGTTTCCAGCACGAGTGCCGACGAAGTAGGAATTGCAGATGTACTCTGTCTTCCTGATTTTCTTTTGTGAATTCGTTCTATGCTATCAAACTTGTCAATAATACGTTTCATTGCTTGGTGGGTTGGCGCCGCCGTCTCCTCAGACGTTGCATTTCAGCGGCCTTTTATAAAATTAAAAAAAAAAAAAAAAAAAATAAAAAATAAAAAAAAAAAAAAAAATAAAAAAAAATCACAATACTTTTCGTTTCTTGAGTGTCAAGCGTACTCCAGTCATCGTGTTTTCTCAATGACATTTGTTGAGCCAAAGTCCATTCTACAACTCACTCGTAACTCAAATCAAATGATACTATCGATATCCTGTTAGAGCCTAAAAAAGAGTGTATATATTTTTCTCGCAGAATACTATTCCTTATTGAAATTTAAATGTTTGTAAATCTATGGGACTTAGCTTCAGTGATTATTAGCCCCTAGGCTCAGAAGCCACTTAAACCAAAACTAACCTATTGACAATACATACATCCATGCCCGAGGAAGGGCTCGAACCTTCGACGACGAGCAACCGCGATCTCCGCAGCAAGGAGCGTTAGAACGCTCGGCCACTCCACCGTGTCTTTTCCTTATTGTTTAATTAAAGTTCCGATTCAGTGAAATGATTATTTGTCCGATTTTGCTGAGTTCTTCTTTAACGATAAACTAGCGGTTTGTGGTTTCTAGAAACCGGAAAGGATCAAAAATTTATAAATTGATGAGTGTTTTACAAAGTTGACAATGTCTAAAATAAGGAGTGGTAAATTTAAAACCCCAGTCTTTCCACGTTCTTTAAATTTCCGTAAGCCCTGCTTTGCACTGTGCAACGTTGTCTGATGGACTACATGAGTGCAGCCACCTTCTTCGGTACGCTAACCTGCTTTCACTTTGCAACGGTGGAACTGATTGCTCGCAGCTGCGGCGCACTGTTTATAGGCCCGTCAAAATGCGGTTAGAGCACCATCTGCCGGCAACTTTTCGCACTATTTCGACCCTTTTTTTCTAACTTCTGTACACGATTTTTACAGCTTTCAGAATACAAAGCTTTTTGATACCCTCGTCAATCTATCTTCCTGTACGAGATATTTCATTTTGAATTCACGGAGACCTTCGCTGGACTTCCTGTTTCGCATTATCAGTATTTTTTTTCAGTGGTTCGCTGTACCAGTCAACACATACGACATACCGCGAATGCCCGCAATAAAGTGTTTTCTGAAAAACGTATTCGGACTCACTTTTCGAATTATCCTTGTACGGGCCATTCCATTTCAAATCGGAGAGCAGGAAATCTTGATTTTTTGTGCGGTATCACATTTCTGTCATAGAAAGCAGACGTTAAGTTAATAGGTTTCACAAACTCGCAGCTATCGTTTGCTTGTATTGCAGGCAGAGTGGCCAAGTGCATTGAGACACTATGCTCTCATGCGAGAGGCCGCTCCCCGTCGGGGGCTCGAATCCCCCTTCGAGCATGGATGCTTGTGTCGCCTGTAGTATAAGATAGTTTGTGATATTACAGATACAGGGGGAAGTTGATTGTTTCCTTGCGAAAAGCGGGTTTTGCCAGGCTGTTGGATTCCCCAGCTGGCCGGCTAACAGTTTGGACCTAGGTAGTCAGGGTTTCCCTAATGTACTCGGAAACCAGAAACGGTCTTGGCTGAGTGAGGGCGGCTAATCCAGATTGTAACTGAAATACAATATAGCCACACACGTTACTCTAAAAATCCATATAAAATCGGGGAATGATCACACGGCAAATATATTTATATGAATGGTTTCAGGAGACTTGGGAGGATCAAAGCGTTAATTACAATTTAAGTATCCCTTACAAATTAAAAGCCGATAAATTTCAGTTCTATAATAATAATATTATAAGGCTTATATTTACAATTATTTATACGTAGTGTTTATCAGTAACAGATTAAGAAGCAAATGGGCAGCATTGCAAAACGCTATCTACATTAAAGACGTACCGCGTTATTTCCGTGTTCTTTCAATAAACATTGTTTTACTCTCTTGTTCTGCTTTCGGTTGAGGTAATAACATTCTTGTGGCAGTACATAGATTCCACCACAGAAACACAAATCATGAACCCAGCAACACACATACATTAATATATGTATTTTATTATATTATTCTTAGCAACATTCATTTTTTATGTTATACACTGCCACTTAAATATTTCATGGCCAACAAAAAATAGTAGATATGCAGAAGATAATTTATATATAAAAATTATATCTATTTGTGGACATGAACTGAAAATATTTGCACAAAACGGCTCGATAAATTAAATATTAATTGTTTAACTATATTTCGACGGCGTCAGTATATTTGAACAGTGAGACACCACGCTTAATGGCTATCTGAGCAAAGAGCTTTAATCTCAACCGTTTTTAGTATTTTAAATATATATTTGTTTGTTAAATGTAAATAACATTTGTAGGGAGGTGGTCAAAGCAATTAATTCTGTGATATTCTAATCAGTAATATTTTGGAAGGGAAATTGTATTTTAAAGATGAGGCGTTAGGATGCACGGAAGGATACAAATTTGGGAGCAGGTAGAGCACGCTTTCGAACACTTGGGAAGGGACGCGTAACTTGGACGTGGTGGCGAAAGGTTGTGACGCTGGGTGGTCTGAAGCCGCGATACGAACTTGTCATTTGAAGAAATAGGTATGTATGGACTTAGAAATGGCAGCTGCTCCTGAAGAGGTCTATCTATTTTCATTTCTAGTTGTTTTAAGCTACAAACTGAAGTCGGAAGTGTGGTTGAATTAGTGTACCACTGCATTTGCCTATCGACGTGTCGCAACCCGGAACAGGACCGCGAAATTAAAGCACTGGTTCGCGCTAAAGTCTCTTTGTCGAAATTGACAGTTTAGTAACATGTAAGTTATTCAATAATCACGGTTTAACAACAGAAAGCGAATTAGAAAATATAATCTTAAAAGAATTATACAACAGTTATACGTTACAGAGATGTTATATTCGTGCTAGTAAAGAATACAAGATGCGTGGAACGTTGTTAAGGTTAATCGTTCTGCGTTTACCCCAGATCACGTGGGTGATCCTGGCTTTAGCCTAGTATTCGAAGCTAATTACTTGTTGATCTTTACTATACTACGTAGACATTCGAATTTATTTTTATTTAATAATTTGTCGGGCACACGAGAACTCGAAGGTATTCGTGAAGGTTGTATGCCATGACGGCTTTAATTTTCAACGTGTTTATATCAGTTTTAATCAATGTAGCTGCAACACGATGTGTTGTAATAACAATAAGATACATTAATTTTAATATTTATAGCTATAAAGAAATATTCTGACGAAGATAAGTCGCTGTAATGGGAATTCAGCAATCTATAACATGTCCTTGAGTAATTCATATGCGAGCTGATTGATAATAGGCATGTACACCCGCCACTTATCACAACTGACGAATATCACATGAACGTCGCCCTCTCACGAACCCTTTCCCCGGCCGGCTCCAGCCCTGTTGAAAAAAAAAAAAAAAAACAAAAAAAAAAAAAAAAAAAATTCGTGTGCCAATTACAGTGCGACAACCTATTTCTATTAAAGTAAGATTTTTTGCCATATGAAACTTCCTGGCAGATTAAAATTGTGTGCGGGAACCGGGACACGAACCTGCGACTTTTCGTTTCGCAGGCAAGTGATCTAACAGGAAATTCATATCAGTGCACACTCCGCTGCATTCTGGAAACGTCCCTTAGGCTGTAGCTACGCCATGTCTCCACTATATCCTTGCTTCCAGGAGTGCTAATCAAGCAAGTTTCGCAGGAAAACTTCTGTGAAGTTTGGAAAGTAGGTGGCGAGGTACTGGCAGAAGTAAAGTTGTGAGGAGGCATCGTGAGTCGTGTCAGGACAGCTCAGTCGGTAGAGCGCTTGTCCGCGAAAGGCAAAGGTCCCAGGTTCGAGTTCCGGTTCCGGCACAAAATTTTAATCTGTTAGGATGTGTCATATCAGCGCACACTCTGCTGCAGAGTGAAAGTTTCATTCTGGAAACATCCCTTAAGCTATGGCTAAGTCATGTCTCCACCATATCCTTTCTTCCAGGAGTGCTAGTCTTGCAAGTTTCGCAGGAAAACATCTGTTTGAAAAGTAGGAGGCGAAGTACTGGCGGAAGTAAAGTTGTGAGGCGGCATCGTGAGTCGTGTCGGGGTAGCTCAGTGGTAGAGCGCTTGCCCGCGAAAGTCAAAGGCCCCAGGTTCGAGTCCCAGTTCCGGCACACAATTTTAATCTCCCAGGAAGTTTCATTTAAGTTTAAATCTGTTTCCCTTAAGATAACATAGTTTTGTTACGGTTAGTGATGAGCATTGAAAGGTCTTGGGGGGGGGGGGGGGGGATCAACAGAATATTTCTAATTCGAAGGGGGTCGCCAGAATAATTTTACCTGGTAGGGGGGTCGCATGTTTGAAAAGGTTGAAAAACGCTGGTTTAAAGGATAATTACATTATAGTTCAGACAATAATGATAAATCTGAAGCATAGAATTAAAATTTGTGATGTGGCCGGAAATCGAAGCCGGACCTGCATGCTTACTAGGCAGACGTCTTAACCGTTACACCACCACACCATCAACGATTAAGGCGCCTAGTAATAGTCTAAGCACTATTTCCCTCCACGCCACAAACTTTAATTGAGCTTCTGTGTTCCAAAGATAATGGCCACTGCTGCCAAGGTTCACCATGCAGCGGAATAGCACCTCGGCAATGGACATATTGGAACAATACTGTTGTTGTTGTTGTGGTCTTCAGTCCGGAGACTGGTTTGATGCAGCGCTCCACCCTACTCTATCCTGAGCAAGCCTCTTCATCTCCACATAAGAACGGCAACCTACATCTGTCTGAATCTGCTTACTGTATCCATCTCATGGTCTTCCTCTGCGGTTTTTACCCCACACACTTCCCTCTAACGCTAAATTCATAATTCCTTGATGTCTAAGAATGTGTCCTACCAATATATCCCTTCCTTTAGTCAAGGTATGCCAGAAACTTCTTTTCTCCCCAATTCTATTCAGTACCTCCTCATTAGTTACGCGATCCACCCACCTAATCTTCACCATTCTTCTGTAGCACCACATTTCAAAAGCCTCAAACCTCTTCCTGTCCGCACTGTTTATCGTCCATTTCTGACTCCCATACAAGGCAACACTCCATACAAATGCCTTCTGAATGTACTTCTTTAGGCTTAAATCAATATTCGATGTTAACAAATTTCTCTTTTTCAAGAACGCTTTTCTACCCATTGCCATTCTGCATTTTATGTCCTCTGTACTGAGATCATCATTTGTTATTTTACTGCCCAAGTAAAAAAACTAATCTACCTCCTTTATTGCTTCGTTACCTAATCTAATTCCTTCAGCATCACCTGATTTTCTTACATTGCACTCCATTACCCTAGTTTTGCTTTTGTTAATGTTCATCTTATATGCACCTTTCAGCACACTGTCCATTCCGTTCAATTGCTCTTCCAGGTCCTGTGCTGTATCTGACAGAATTACTATGTCGTCGGCAAAACGCAATGTTTTTAATTCTTCCCCCTGAACTTTAATTCCTTCACCAAATTTCTCCTTGCTTTCCTTTATAGCTTGTTCAATGTACAAATTGAATAACAATGGAGAAAGACTACAACCCTGTCTTACTTCCTTTCCAACCCCTGCATTCCTTTCATGCCCTTCGACTCTGACAACCGCTGTCTGGTTTTTGCACAAGTTGTAAATAACCTTACGCTCCCTATATTTTACTCCTGCTTGCTTCAGAACTTGAAAGAGTTTATTCCAATCAACATTGTCAAAAGCCTTCTCCAAATCTACAAAAGTTAGAAATGTAGGTTTGCCTTTTCTCAATCCTGTTAAGGTGATATAAATATCAATTTCGAGACGAAAATCTGTCTCAGGGATTGTTTATTTGTATTAAATTGATGACAGTTCAGATTTAGAAATTATTAATTGTTTCAAAAAATACGAGGTCAATTTTCCAATTTTTTGGCCGATTTCAAATGGAGTACCTTGTACATGTGCTGGCTCCGGTAGATCCGCCTACTGTGCAGGCAACCCAGTCGGCACGGTCGTGCCGCGGGCGGCCGCGTTCCTAGGCGGAGGCAGCTGTCGACCCCGGCAGGATGCTGGCTGTTCGTCCGCAGCTGGTGATAAATACGCCTGCGTCCAAACGCGTTTTTAATGAGCCGCGCCGTGCAGAAGTGACGCGCGGCAATTTACTAATTTTCCGCGGCGCCCTCGCAGGTTAATTTAAGAGCGCGCCCTCTCCCTGCCTGCCAGGTTTATTAGCTGCGGGCCCCATTGTGCTCGCCAGGCATCTGGCACGCGCTGCGACCGCACCTGTTAGGCCGACTGCGAACACTCCCGGGCAGCAACTGCTTTGTGCGTCGGACGCCCACTTCGTACATATCCCGACCCTTTCAGCCACGATTTTCTGTTTAATTTTTTTTATTTTTCCCCCTAAATTAAAATATTATAGCTTTCCTATCCAGTTAAATTATGAATTTTCGGGAGTATAAAATATTTCGTGGTGACCCAAAATGTTCAAATGTTTGTATAGCTTATGGGACTTAACTATGGGGTCATCAGTAGCTAAACCTACAAACTACTTATGAACTAACTAACACTAAGGACGGCACAAATATCCATGCACGAGGGGGGATTCGAACACCCGACCGTAGTGTCCGTGCAGACCGTGACTGGAGCGCCTCAGTCACCTCGGCCACCGCGGCTGGCTCTCGGTGCTGCACCGCGTCATAATATAATATGGGTATTACTTTAATATATTATGATGCGGTACAACACCAACTAAAATTTTGTTATGCAAAGCTTACTTTATGATTATATACATAAACTATGGTTTTACGTTCAAACAGCTTACGGGTATGCTGCTAGTTGCTGATAGGTATCACCGTCCATCTCAGCGTGGAGGAGTACTTCGTACCTTGGTTCACAGGGCACATGTCATTTCAGACCATGAAAGTTTGTCAGCGAGTTGTCCCATCTCGAGGTCACCTTTCGTCAGAATGGTTATAGTGAGAGACAGATAAAACGTGCGTTGCGCTATCAGCCTGTAAAACGGGTGAGTGACGATAGTAATGAAGTGGCACCTAAATCTATGGCCTTCTGGCCTTTCAAAGGAAGAATTTCCAACAATATTGGTCGTATTTTGCGGAAATATGATGTGAAACATGTTTTTCGACCAGCTTCTAAGATAAAGGCCCTGTTGGCTCAGTAAAGGATGATCTTGGTTTGCATAAGGCAGGTGTATACCGTATTCCTAGCAGTTGTGGCATGTCATATATTGGTCAGAGAATTAGGACTGCAGAAGACCGGTGTATTGAACATAAACGTTACATGCACTTACAACAGCCAGACAAATCCGCTGTTGCAGAACACTGTCTTGGCACCGGTCATCCTATGGAATACAACAACAAGGATATTCTGGCATGCACTTCCACCTATTGGGATAGTGTTATTAAGGAAGCTGTTGAAATTAAACTAGCAAGCGATCTGATAAACAGAGATGGTGGTTTTTGTTTACATTCTGCTTGGAATCTTGCACTGTCTCTCGTCAGAAAACAGAGGGACAAAACTAATGCTGCCTCACCTGTTGATTAAGTCACTATCGATACTTTTGATGTTTGGTCATCTTTGGTTGTGTTGACTCTGCAGTGACTTGTACTGTGTGTGTTATCTTCCTTGTTTACCCTTTGCAAACCAAGGTATTAAATACGCTTGGCCGGCCGCGGTGGCCGAGGAGACTGAGGCGCGCCAGTCACGGTCTGCACAGCAACTACGGTCGGGGGTTCGAATCCCCCCTCGGGCATGAACATTTGTGCCGTCCTTAGGATAAGCTAGTTCATAAGTAGTTTGTAAGCATAGGGACTGATGACCCCGTAGTTAAGTTCCACAAGTTCTACAAACATTTGAACCAACGTTATCCAAACGCACATCAGCTTCTACACGAACTTCCGCTTTGGCTCTTTTTGAAGTACTTGGAGATGGCATTGTACTCTCGCTAGTGGGACACTCCCTTTTCCTGACAGCTGATTTATCTATGATGGTTAGTTCTCTGGTCGCTCTTGCGATAAAGTGAAGCACACAAGGGATTTTTATTTTAGCAACACCCAATTATGATGCGTTTTTCTTGAACTCAATTTATGCATTTACACATGCAGTATCAACTGCATGAGCAAACATGCGAAGCATCTACTTTCGTGAGGTGATAAATATGCGAAAATTGTGATCAGAAAATCCATATTGACGACTCCTCCCATATGTTGATACTAATCTTGAATACCTTCTGGCCGCTCGATTTCAAGATATTTCCTTTCACTTTTATCCAAATTTTTTACCCACAAATTTGTTTCAGGCCTTCCTGTATCTTGGACTCAAATATGGGGGCTTGATTTGACCAATGATCGTCTGTATTTTTCCATTGTCAAGGTTTTTATGTTTCTCAACCATTACTATGGTGCACGTTGCACTCAATAGTGAATACGCCATGAATCTTCTTTGGGCAGGGAGCCTGGGTTAGCTTTAAGTAAACATCCCATGATATTTTGTATCCGTTTTGCTGCTCATATTCAGTGGATAATGTGCACTGAAGCCCCTTTTACTTTACTGAGATCAAGCTTTTCTTTTGATGACATTAAATCATAAAAAATATAGCTATTAAAAAAAAAACTGGCATAAACTTCACACTACTAACACCCAACTCCCGTTACAAATAGAGGGAAGTCTGACTGTCTACCTCGGCGATGCGTTCTCGGATCATTCATTAAAATAATTCAGATATCTTTTTCTAGGTAATCATTATTTGGGGGTGGTGGAGATGGTAGGCTACCCCCCCCACTCCCTCATACATGCCTATGGGTGAAGGTTAGCTTCCAATAGACTCCATTTGAGCAATCAATATACTTCATCACCATTTTACTGATTCAGTAAAATGTCTTTTTCTAGATATTCATTTTCTTTCGGGGTGGGATGCAGACTACCCCCTCCCCCTCCTTCATACTTGCTTAAGGGTGAGGGTTAGCTTCCAATAGGCTTCGACTCCATTTGACCAGTCAATAGACTTCATCACCATTTTACTGATCGCCATGAAATTTGGCACATATATGTATGTTTTAATGGAGACTTTTTGTACCCTCTGCAAGCCGCTGTGTAGAACGTGGCGGAGGGTAACTTGCAATAGGCTTCGTCAGCGTCTGATCACTCGCCTAGAAACTTGGCGCGTGAATGCAATTTATCGGCGATAGCGGAGAGGAGGACATAGAAAGGGGGAGAAGGATATGTACAGAGCAGCGGCAGGGAAAGATGTTACAATTAGAGAAAAGGATGCGGAGATATGGAAGATTCGAATAAATTCATAATTGTTAGACATACTGTGAATTACACGTATCATTATATCAGGAGCAGGAGAAGGAGGGGAAGACGAAAGTGGAGGAAGATAGAGAGGGAACAGGAGGTGGACAGAGAGAGGAGGGAAAAAGAGACGGACTAACAGAAGATTATGAAAAATCAGTTGGCGCATATGTGGAAGATCATTCCAGAAGGGCTCGACTGATTTTGGTGTTTTCCGGTTGTGGGCGTGTGCCAGGACAAGATTTGTATGAACGAACATTTTTTGAAAATCCACCGCAAAAGTTGGAGATTTTGATGATATTTTTGTTTTAAAAACTCAATAAAATTACGTGACGATCAGTTTGACAAGTCTACTGTCACTTAATTTCATATAAAAACTTTATTTTAATTTGTTAGTTTTGCTGTCGTTTGCTTTCATAACAATAACAAAATCCGTATTAAATATTGATATTCTAAGAAAAAGAATACAAGTGAAAGCAATATACCATGTGAAACGCGTCCACTGGATGTGTGGTCGTGCTCCATTTTGATTTATTCATTAACCTTAAGTGGTTCTGCAACATTAATGTTACCTATCTGTGTGTTTATTATTTTATTCTTTTTACTAATGATCAATGCCCCATGTATCTATACGTTTCCACCCGTGTGATTGAACTGGTGTGTTCGTGTGAATGTGGAAGGTTGTTCTTAATATTGACTGACTGCCGCGCAATGCCTTACAGTCACCGCTTCGCGCTTTAGGCCTCGTTTACTTTAGTAAAGAACGAATGGCTGCGTATGTCGTCTGCACTGCCGTCTGCTAGGTAGCCAAAGACACACTTACTTGGCAAGATGGCGAGGTGGCCTGTTCTTAGTGTAGGACCAACATAATCATGGACGAAGAAGGTGATTAAAGAGACCTCTCTGGAGCTCTAGCAGAGGGTACTATCTCCTTCAGGTAGCGAGGGTTTGTAGACAGTAGGCTCTGAACGCACTCTGAATCGCTTTGATCGCGCCCTATGTCCGGTATGGAGAGGGGAATGCTTTGTGCTTGGCCTGAGGAATCACTCTTGCCGCGACCGCCGAAGGGAGTATTTCGTCGAATCATGCTGAGGGGATGGCATGCTGTTAGAACTTTACTTTCTTTGTGATCAGGCAGTCTTGGTTTATGAGTGATAGTTTTCTTGTGTAATTCTTTTGCTATGCGAGGCAAAGTGTTTCTTAATTTACAGAACTCGAGTAATTCAGTGTAAATTTAGTATTTGCATTTTCATTCCAGTGATGATTTGTGTCTGGTTTTCTCAAGTTAGAATACACTTGTGTGGCCTTCGGCCTTAGCATGAACTTAGTATGTTTGAATTTCCTTGCTGTTTTTAACTAACGGTTTTGTGTTGTGTCTGTATCCGCAAGTATGCTAAATTTTTTCTCAGATTTTTTGGATTGATGATTCCATCTTTCCTGTCTTTGTGTGACCGAGTGCACAACATGCTTTCGTAACGGTCATTACTTTGGCCTTCAGCCTAGATTTTACTGATTCTATCTTTCTTCTATATCAATTCTCGTGTGTGCTTTACTCGTTTATGCTAAATTATTATTATTATTGTTATTATTTTGTAAATTCTGTGGAATTCATTGTGGTCGTACACCACTTGGTACTTAAGGATAAGATGCTGCTGCCACCCCACACATGAGTTCATTTATGCATAGTATATTTTAAACAGTGCTAGAAGACACCTGCCATCTCATCAAAACGCCACTGACATTTCGTTTTGCCGCTGCTATGAAGTGATCATCCTTAAGTAATGTGTCTCAAGCATTACATGCGTGTCTGTGAGTGACTGAATGTGCTTTCCTTTATCCACTGTGTAGTTGCAAATTTCCTCCCACGTTACCTCCATATTCATGAAGGACAGAAACAATTTTATTAAGCGCAATATCTTCATGATTTTAATTCACTTTTGTACAAGGTGTGTGCTTTATTGTGCTTATTTGATCTTCCCACATTTTGCTTGTTCATTTTATTGAATGATAATAATTTAAAGTATCAAACCTCTGCTTTACAATTTCATGCTCCTCGTCCCATGTTTAATTATCTGTTCCTTTTTTCTAAAAAAAAATAATTTTGTGTTTGTTAAAACGTTGGCTGCTCCCTTAAGGTGTGAACAGTTAGATATATTTCCGATGCACAAGTACTTTGGTCAGTCGCAAAGTAATTTAGTGCAGCAGTGAGCGTTTTAACTTGCTTTTGCAGATATCAACTGTCCGAGCTCAAATGTTTCAAGCTTAAGGAACGAGTGTGTTGTGGTATGGTCTTTGTCTCAACAGATGTTAGTACTTTCTTCTCAATATGGAGTAATGTTGACACTCGAGCAACGAAAAAGTATTATGACGTGATTTTTTGTTTTAAGTTTGATAAATGTATTTTTGACAAGTTTGAATTGCTTGGAAAAATTTGTGATATTCACAATGAAAGATCAGAAAGACCGCTTACAGTTACGAGTGATGCTTCATCGGCTCTCGTGATGCAAACGTCTGTTACTTCTCCACAGAAGTCTGCTACACAATGTTCAAATGTTAGGGCCATCAGTCCCTAAACTTACAAACTACTTATGAACTAGCTTATACTAAAAACGGCAGAAACATCCATGCCCCAGGGGGGATTCGAATCCCCGACCACAGCGGCCGTGTAGACTGTGACTGGCACGCCGCAGACCGCTCGGCCACTGCGATCGGCGTTACGCAATGTGCACGTGAAGTACAAGCGTACGAAGAATTCTGGAAGCTGCAGACTGGAAGGTTTACATTCCACGATTAATGCATGCGATTAATGTTGAGAATACCGATCGCCGAATGCAATTATGCCAATGGTGTCGGGTAATGGTAAAAGATACGAACAATTTGTGACGAAGATAGTGTGGAGTGACGAGTCATAATTTAAACTCAACGGAACCGTTAATCGACATAACACTATGTACTGGACACCAGACAATTCGCATATTTATGTTGGGAGATCAATCTAGCAGGGTACATGAGTAGTACATGAGGATACATGAGTGGTGTGGAATATCATATAGGGGCTTAGTAGGACCCCTTCGCTTGATTCTGCTGTCGTTGGAGAAGTGTACCTGGAAACGTTATGCACGTCAATTTTGTCGGGTATACATGAGCCTTAAGGAGCTGATGAAGAGGTCTTCTACCAACAGGAGAGGGAGCCACCTTACTACCATCTAGCCGTTAGAGCTTTCTTGGATGACAATTTTCAGGAACGTTGGTTTGTACGAAAAGGACCCATTGCGTCCCCACCACGGTTCCCAGAACTTTTACTTGCGGGGAGCTGTGAAAGATGACGTCTGTCGACGTAAACCACGCACGCTGGAGGATCTTCGCTAGGAGATCACAGCGACATGTGCAGCGGCCTCCATTGAAACATTGGCTGAAATAGTAGCAACGGCCGTTCGTCATTCCGAATGTGTATAGTCGCCAACGGTCAACACACCAACAGTTAAAGTAACCACATACTAAACTAGAGGTTGTACAACATGTGTGATCAATTCTTAAATGTAAAATAAACTTGTAATACATTTAGTTCCTCTGTTTCATTACCCTTAGCAGATCTTTTATTTTAGTTGTTTCCAATCTTCGATTAGACAAAGTGCTCAAATGTTTCTAAAGATAATGGAAAAAAATCTCATGAGGTAATCAACTACAAACTAATTAACCGAGCTTATACTAAGGACAACACACACAACACACACACACACACACACACACACACACACACACACACCTGTGCCCAATGAAGGACTCGAAACTCTGACGGCAGCGGTAGAAAAAAATGTGACATGGCGCCCATTGCCGCTCTTCGGTCTGTTAAAAGAGTTTAGGAGCGGAGGACTCCAGGAAATCACCAGACGAGATCATATAAATTCGAGTTGTTCAGTCCTCTTGACGCAGTAGACAGTACGTTTTCTGCGGGGTGTCTTCCTGTGTCGAAAGCAAATCCGGCTCAGAATGTAACATTAGCCAGGATTGTCCACTAAAAGATAAAATCATGTAACCGCATCTCTCATGCAAAATGTAATAAACCTATTGGATCAAACTGCTATGGTCTACAGTCCCTAGACTTACAAGCTACCTATCCTTACTTACACTAAGTAAGGACAACATACACGCACACTCATGCCCGGGGAAGACTCGAACCTCCGGCAGGAACGGCCTTAGCCACATGTTCAATCCACGCGGCTCTCCCAATTCCTCTTCAGGTATTCTTCTGCTTCATCCTCGAACTTAATCTCTCAGGCTAGGCTGCAGACCAGTCTGTTATCATAACTACATTCCTTGTTCTAACAGTCGTTGGCTCACCAACTCGCAACCATCCTGTCAATTGTCAGTCTAACATAGACCTCATTCAACGTTGGACAAACCACTCTGACACTGGTTTGGATAAAATAATTATAAAAAAACGATGGTCGATTTTTTCAGTGTTTTGATTCCTATGCTACTAGATCGGGATGCTACGCTGCTAAATCGGGACAAAATTCATAATGTATTTGTTTAGTACCTACAAAAAAGTCACTTACCCAGCAAGTCCCACAAGCTAAAAAAAAAAAAAAAAAAAAAAAAAAAAAAAAAAAAAAAAAAAAAGTTACAGATATAAACTAACTTATACTCGGCTGCACAGTGGTAGAGTGCCAGACTATAAATATCCAAAGGTCGCGGGTTCGATCCCCGCCAGGTCCTAGGATTTTTATCTGTCACTTTCTACTTCTTTCACCTCTGGCAGTAATGCTCATGTGAAAATACCGAGTAGCACCGTGGTTCGGAACCCACGTTAAACTGTAGGTCCCCTTATAACTGGCTGGGTAAGTCAGTTCGAAGGTAACGGCATACGGCATACCACCTCCAAACAGGACCATGCCTAGTAAAGCACTGTGGTGTTCAAACCAATCTTCGGATTGTTGACTGCTTTACCTTTTACTAAAGACAACACCGATGCGGGAGGCCGCGCGATCCGAAACGTAGCGCTGCTGTGACATATAGTGAACTACAAAAACGGACAGTAGTCGACCAACTGCATAAGAGGGGGAAAATAATTAAAAAGACATCAGTGAAATTTTTTCACATGGAGAGTAGTGGCACACGCTGAAAGGAGGACCTTAGAACACAAACGACCTAAGTGACATTTCTTAAACATAAGATTATCATGAAATATGGCAGGTAAATTCGTAGTCTTTTGAGCGGTAAAGAGATCTAAGTTCAACACCTTTCAAGAACTACACTCAGATTTTTTTGCCACTCAAAATACTGCGTTTTTAACTACCGTATTTCATGTAATAACTGCATATTTAAGAAGTTTCACTTGAACCCTTTGTGTTCTGAGGTCCTCTTTTGAGGAGACCTGCACAGCTAATAAAACTTGAAAATTACGAAAGTATTCTTAGGCGATTTGGTGAACCGTTAGAGTAAGTAGGGCATCAAGTGGCAGCTAATTTATTCGAGTTTGGAAGGTATTCATTTTTCTCGAAAGATCCAGGCCACGTTACTGAGAGGTCTTGTGAAATCTGTAGCAGCGAGCCGGGGTTAAGACACGCTGTATTAAGAAAAAGCTGAGAGCTCCCTCAGACGTTGTTTATAATTCTAAAGTACCTGCTTGAAAATAATTACATGTTCTTTTCAGCTAAGATTACTTTGCAAAGTGGTTATTAGCGTATCAGTGGCAAAGTCAGAAATTAAGCGCTCATCATTTACTCTCAAGAATTAAAACTTTCTTACAGAGTATTATAGCTTGATAACAGCTTGTTGTATAAAGTATGTCTGTAAACAAAGCAAGGGTTTTATATCGGTTTAGATAAGAGTCAGATACATGGATTTGTACGAAATCAGCTACCTGCTAGAGCATATTTATTATGTGGTGCACGAGATCTAGTGAAATGTAAGAAACAGTTATATAATAAACTAGGTGACCCAGTGAACTTCGTATCACTTTCCTCTTAATATAAACCATATTAATTTAAAAAATATGTATTTGAGACCCAGTAGTTTTATAAAGGTATCATCAGATAGTCTAAGTAACTGGTTGATAGTGGGCGGAAAGAGTGGGAAAATCACGCACACATGTTCAGGACAATGTTCATGTCACATTCGTGGAAGTTTGATGTTAAGATAATATCCGTCTTCTCCCTGCCAGAAGATTAATGGGAATTGTAAAGCACAATAAGCTCTAAGCGTTTACACGCTTCAATTCATTGTTTCGAGGATGAAGCCCAATATATCTTGATTGCAAATTTTCTCCAACAATGAAAATAGCCACTTCATCTATTATTAGTGAACTAAACTTCATTGCATGCTCACCAGCAGGTGTTTTGTCGGCTCTTATTACAAATTTATGACTGTCTGATGGCATCCGATCTAGTGCCACTTTGAATACTTCCATTGAATCATTGTTGTGATGAAGAAACGTTTGCAGTTGTTGGGCAATAGATCACTTCATTGTCCTATTATGAGCACAACGCCTATCAACTTCCGCATCTCGATTGCCCATAAAATAAATTTGCAAGAATTGATGATCCGCATCTGGTTCTGGCAGCAGTGCCCCCAATAGCAAAATTTTATCGCAATTGGACGAACGGTATTGATAGCTCACTGGAAGAAGCTGTTTCAGTTTATCCCGATTTTCCTCTTTTCCGGACAACTTTTCATTATTTTATCACCGTTTCAAACTTCCCTGGACTTACACGAATATTCCAAGACTAAAATTAGCCAAATCGGTTCAGCCGTTCTCGAGTTTCAGCGAGACTAACGAACAGCAATTGATATATATATATATATATATATATATATATATATATATATATATATATATATATATATATATATATATATAAACAGCCACAGCAACTCAAAAATATTTGTGTTATTTCTTTATTAATTAAAATTGTGGTCACTAAAACTGATAACGTCAGTGAAAGCAGTGTGATGACCTCAATGAACCTCCACATCTCATGTAACAGTTATCTGAGAATGATACGGTCATTGGTCAGTTACATGGGGTTTTGTATAATCGATTCCGTGTGGCATTTTTGGGATTGTGTTCGGCCTGCCTGGTACAAGTCTTTAGGTGACGCCACTGGGGCGACTTGCATGTCAACAATGATGAAATGGTGATGAAGCCAACCCCCCCCCCCCCCCCCCCCCGAGTGGAGAAAATCCTCGACTCCACCGGGGATCAAACCCGGGCCCCATGAGTAGTAACCCATCACCTGTTCACTGGACTACGGAGGCGGATATTATCTACCTATAATACAATCTATGTCAGGCCAAGCGGTAATGGCGTAAAGCGCTCGACGGGAAACCGAAGGGTCGCGGGTTCGAAACCGGATCGGTCCTAATATATTTTTTTCAGTCTGCGTTTTAACCCATTCTTCACCTCTCACCGATGTGAGGAGTCGCCAGAAACGACACGTGGTTCGGATTACACGTTAATCAGAAGGTCTCCTTTCCCCGGTTGGATAACTGAGGTTGGCTAGGGACACGCAAGTCGCCGAAGTGTCGTCCAATCGGAAGACTTGCACCAGGCCACGAGTCACGTGAAATTATTTTTGTGAAATTATTTTTATTGTGTAATCTATAAAATTCCATTCTGTCTAGTGTAAGTCCAAACATATCGTGGGGGGCTGTCCCCCCATGCGTGCCAGGCCTGCAGATATTGAACAGTTAAGCCCTTTCTATTCGAGGCGTGCGACATGCACAAGACGATCGTTGTCAGTTGCAGCGCTCCTTGCGATAGACTATCGAACTACAGGAAGCGTTAACACGGTACGCGTTTGTCCAGTCGTCTGCTTCACGTGTCTACTTCTTTCGTTGTCGGCTAAAGACCAAATGAATCGCCGAGTTAAGATCACTTTTCGAGACCGTCAGATATATTGTGATTACTGTAACGATTAAAACATATATTTGTGATTTAGAGTGCCAATGTGAAAGTGCATTTAATTGTTTTCGTGCAGTTCATACGAAACTACGTCGCTCACATGTGTAAACGTTCTCTTTTATAAAAGGCGATTAAATACATTCAGGCTGCGCGCTTTGAGGCGCCTATGTACATGATGAACAAACTCAAGTGTCTATGAAAGTCTGTATATATATAGACGTTTCACTGAGCTAAAGCTTCAAATAATGCTAACTGAATACTAACATTTCTCCTTCAGCAAGATTCAGGAGAAACAACAAATATAAGATAGTAACAAAGACGAATTGCAATACAAAAGCTATTAACGTGTTTCTAATTTTTATTGTGTAAAGAGACTTCTTTGTAGATCATCATATTGACTTTTATTTAAATAACCAGATTTCCACTTACTTTTAAAGTCTCAAGATGATCGGTTACTACGTGAAAACGAACTTTAGAACCCACACAAAATTGTACTTTAAAGTCAGTATGATGTTGTTAGACCAAGAATGGACGCAAAAATTAGTGAAAATGTCTTCATTTACATTTGCTCTAAGTTTGTATAAGTATATTAACAATTATATCTAGACCGCGGATTTTAGGTAAAAACCTATTTTGTTCCAGAGTACCTATTTGCATAAAAATTTGTACTTATGTGTTCCAGTACTATTTACACTTAATAGCATTCCTATCCAACATGTGCCGAAACTGAAGTACGTCCCTGTCACATCTGTTGATGTAATAGAACGTTCTTTTTCAGCGTATAAATTGATTCTGACAGACAAGCGCCACAGTTTTTCACTAGAAAACCCAGAAAATATTTTGGTTATTTATTGTGAAGCCAACTATGGTCAGAACATGTGAAACTACGAATGTATTAATTATAAACCATTTCCACATCTTTTTTACGGAGATCTTTATCTTGCAGGAACTAAAAAAATGTTGTAGATTGCTGTGCTCTGTAACTGTGTAAATATTCATTCTGCTTGTTTTTATGACTAATAAGATGTTCATACAGTCAACACTGTGTATTTTAATTCACTTTTATTTTCTCTGCATCATTTTTATTAGAGCCTATTTTAGGTTTTATATAGCCTAAATGAACTACTGAAGGAGTCTATTTTAGGAGCCTAAACCACACTTTTTTACGACATAAAAATCAGTGATCTAGTTATATCCCTGTATTTAATAAAAATTGCACACATGTGGCATGGAATTTTTATTGCAATTCATCTATAGTATCACCTCCTAAAATATTTACGACTGCTCTTGAGACAGCATATATGATCAGTAGATCAGGAGACAAGTACACATTTCTGAAACTACTCGCTTAGTTTGTCATCTAGGTTTGCGCATGCGCGAAGCACTTCCATACGCGTGAGAATAGAATCCATCATATTCTGTCTACAAGCGATCGTATGCGTGCATCTTGTACAAGTGGGCGCGTCTACACGGTACGCGACCGGCGTAACGGGTGCGTCATGGGTAATCTTGTGGGCTATCACATCCCGCGTAGAAAGAGCTTTAAGCCCTTTCTATACGAGACGTGCAACACGCACAAGGAAGTCGTTGTCAGCTGCAGTGCCCCTTGCGATAGACCGTCGAACTACAAAGTAGCGTTCAAACGGTACGCATTTGTTGAGTTGTCTGCTTCACGCGTCTACTTCGTTTGTTGTCAACTTACAGCATATGAATCGCCGCGTTAACATCATTTTTCGAAACTGTAAGATATATTGTGATGATTAAAATATTTATTTGTGTTTTAGACTGCCACCGTGAAACTAATTGTTTTCGTGCAGTTCTTGCGTAACTACGTCGCTCACATGTGTTAACGTCCTCATTATAAAATGCGATTACATACTTGCAGCCCCTGCAGGTTGAGGCGCCTATGTATATGATGAACAAGGTCATGTGTCTATACATAGACCTTTCACTGTGATAAAGCTTCAAATAATGCTCACCAAAAACAAAAATTTCATCTGTTAACTACAGCATGTTTCAGGTAAAATAGCGCCGGCCGCGGTGGCCGAGAGGACTGAGGCGCTCCAGTCACGGTCTGCACGGCCACTACGGTCGGGTGTTTGAATCCCCCTTCGGGCATGGATATTTGTGCCGTCCTTAGTAGTAGTTAGTTCATAAGTAGTTTGTAAGTTTAGGGACTGATGACCCCGTAGTTAAGTCCCATAAGCTATACAAACATTTGAACATTTTGAGGTAAAATAGCAAATATTTTAGAAGATGGTAATAAAAACGATTCGCAGTTGAAATTTCATATAAAGTGTGTCCAATTTTTATTGTGTACAGAGATACAGCTCTTAGTATGTACAGCAACTTGATTTGGATATTTTGACTGATTCTTTCGTCGGTTCTTGGGAGATCAACATATTGACTTTTATTTCAATAACGAGTTTTCGACGTAGTTTAAAGTCTGAATACGTCATAGTAAGCTGAAAACCGGGTAACTAAGTGGAACTAACCGTGTAGAACATAAACAAAATTCTACTTTTAAGTGTGTGATGCTGTACTACCGAGAACGGATAAATCAGTGAAAATTTGTTGATTTACATTTGCTCTACATTTCTTTGGATTTCATATTAACAGCTATATCTCTATATTCAATAAAAAAATGTGCACATGTTATATTAAATTCCTTTATAGTATCAACTCGTAACCTCGTAAAATACGAATGAGTCGAAAAACTACGTTCCTCTGAGCAGGGGACAAGTACACATTCTCAAATCAATTCCCTACTTGGCTTCGTTTATCAGCTGCGTTCCCCATTCGGTCGTCTGCGCATGCGCGAAGCACTTCCATACGTGTGACAATGGGATCCATCCTATACCGTCTACAAGCCAATGTATGCGTGCATCTTGTGCAAGTGGGCGCGTCTATACTCTACGCGGCCGTCGTAACCGGTGCGTCATGGGTAACCTTTTTGGCTTTCACGTCCCGTGTAGAAAGGGCTTTACTGTATATGGCAATTAATGAGAAATGTGGGTTGGCCAGATAAAGATCCACCGTACTGAGAGAGAAGGAGAGGAGCGAAACGAAACGGCAGGTAGGAAGCGTCGAAGCGAGAGCGCAGGTAGCGACGGTCGTGTCGCCGACAGGGGGTCCGCGCCTTCTATTCTCGGAGTGTCCCCTGTGTGTGTGTGTGTGTGTGTGTGTGTGTGGGTACGCGCGACACGAGCGCCGCGGTGTCACGGTGTCGGCCGCGGCTACCTCACCTGACGTGACTCGTTTGCATGGCCGGGCCGGCTAATAGATTTATACCCGCGCACAAGGCGGCCACCAGGAAGAACAAAACCACGCGGCGCGCCACACGCCGCGCGCCAAAGAAACCACGACGATGACAAATGCCGCGCGCCGCCCAAAAAGAGCAGCGCGCGCTGGGGCAGGGCACGCCACGCCGTCTCCAGGGGAAATTAGCGAACGAGTTCCTTTCATTTCTTTCGCCGCCCCTCCCCCGACCCCCGGCAGCCGCTGCGGGGTTTCCTTCTTCTTCCCAGCCCAGATTTATCTGCGAGATATTGTTGATTTGTAGCCGGACCGCCCCGCCTATTGTTCGCCCTCTGTAAAGAGGGAGAGAAGGGGGGAGAGAAGGAGAGAGAGAGACAGAGAGGGAGGGAAAGCAGACGTGGGTGGCAGCGGCTGCTCGGAAGGACAGCAGGCAGGCGGAGCAGATGGGGGCGCACGCCGCCCTGTGGCCCGGCAGGTGGCGGCAGGTAACACTGCGAGCGGGGAAGGCCCGCGGCGGTGGGCCAGGCGTGCCAACTGCGCCAAATGTCGCCGCAGCTGGCAACCCCTACCACCGCACTGGTGGAAGGTAGTCGTCCTCGACATTTCGCTACCTTAACCTGTAACTGATGTTGGCTGTCACATACCCAGCTAAATCTTTGAAAACCCGTTGTTACCAGATCTACATCTACATCTACATAGATACTCTGCAAATCACATTTAAGTGCCTGGCAGAGGGTTCATTAACCACTTTCATAATTTTTCTCTACCGTCCCATTCTCTAATAGCGCGCGGGAAGAAACAACACCTAAATCGGTACGTTTTCGATCTGATTTCTCTTATTTTATTGGAATGGTCATGTCTCCCTAAGTAGTTGGGTGCTAGCAATATATTTTCACAATCAAAACTGAAAGTCGGTGATTGAAACTTCGGAAACAGATCACGTCGCAATGAATGTCTTTCTTTTAATGATTTCCACCCCAATTGGTGCAAAATTTCCGTGACGCTCCCCCCCCCCCTCCCCCATAACGTGATAAAACGAGCTGCTCTTTTCTGAACCTACTCAATTTCTTCCGTCAGCCCCACCTGGTGAGGGTCCCACAATGGGCTACAGTACGCCAGGAGAGGAAGCACAAGTGTGATGTAGGCAGTCTCTTTGGTGGAGCTGGTGCATCTTCGAAGCGTTCAAACTTTTGTAACGTGATAAAACAAAACGAGCTGCCCTTCTCTGTACCTTCTCAACGTGTTCCGGCAGTCCACCTGGTGAGAATCTCCTACTGGGCAACAGTACTCTAGGAGAGGACGTACAAGTGTGGTGTACGCAGTCTCTTTGCTGGAGCTGGTGCATCTTCGAAGCGTTCTGCCAATGAAACGTAATCTTTGGTTCGCCTTCCCTACAACATTTTCTATGTGTTATCTCCTATCTAAGTTGTTCGTAATTTTATCTCCTAGATATTTGGTAGAATTAACGACCTCAAGGTTTGACTCATTAATCGCGTAATTGAAGTTCAGCGGATTTCTTTTAGTGGTCACACTTTTCTTTATTTTGTATCAATTGCCAATTTTCGCACCCTGTGGAAATTTTGTCTAAATCGCTTTGCACTTACTTTTGATCCTCTGTTGACTTCAATAACCGATAAACGACAGCATCATCCGCGAACAATCTAAGGGAGCTATTCAGATTGTCTCCTAAATCGTTTATAAACACAAGGGAGAGTAGGGGACCTATTACGCTTCCCTGGGGAATGCCAGATATCACTTCTGTTTTACTCGATGATTTACCGTCAATTACAACGAACTTAGTCCTTTCTGACGGAAATCGTAAATCTAGCCGCACAATTGGGGAGATGTTCCATAAGTACGCAATTTCATTAGAAGTCGCTGTGAGTACATCATTGTTGGTTCCTATACCTTCAAGTCAGTTCGTTGCGAGTCGGCCTGAAGTTCGGTACTCAACAGAACAGTGAGTTGTTTGACTTTATGCGAGATTTTTAAAAATACTGGGTATTTTTAAACCAACCTCACTAGTTGCGGAACTTTTTTGGAAATTTCTATTTTATGGGTAGTATAGCATATGGCAGGTTTCGTATGATAACTAATTACCCTGGCCGCAGTTCTCATCCAAGCAGTGAGCTTATTTGATTCATTGTTATTAATAACCACGACAGTTACCTAACCATATTTTCACTCTCATTGAACCGTGGATTTCCACAGTGGTGGACTAAGGGGGAGGGGGGACGTTGCGGACCGCCCCGAGTCTCGTATTTTATTGAGGGGCCTCCAAATACCTCAAAAACACACACATATATATATATATATATATATATATATATATATATATTATTTAACGCCCTTGGCCTCTCGTTCTGGGACAAATCTCGAAAGATTTTTTTTTTTTTTTTTTTTTTTTTTTTTTTTTTTTTTTTTTTTTTTTTTTTTTTTAGACTGTTCTGTGCCTCTCGTCGTGGGGGCCTCCAAATAGTAATACATGCATTTCCAAGTGAACGGTAGGGCCTCATTTTGTTTTGCCGCCGCCCCAAGCTTCCGACAGCCTTAGTCCGTCACTAGATTCCCGTGGAATCCAGAGCTAACGAGATTGTAATACGTCAAAAATCTCTCCAAAGAACTTGTAGAGTCTCATATCAATCAACGACTTGAAAACAACCATTTGCCCTGTGAATTACCGCTGAATATCAGTAGAATACTCTTAGATACCAGTTCCACATGAAGTGACCACCAGACTCTGACAGGAAAACAAAAAGAAATGTACCAGCTGTAACGTATTGATCTGCAGAGCTCGCACAATTTCTGTATGGAGAGATTTGCGTTGCGTAATGGCTTGCAAATTCTTGTGTGTGTAATAATATGTCAAATAATAATGTGTTTTTTTTATAAAGTTTCATTATTTCTTTATACTTGAATACTGAAGTTGGGCTTATTTCCTTATGAAAAATTAGCAGATATTGGATTATGTAACACGTTGCAAAATTTTTATAGACTTACATATATTTGAACATTTGTCTATTCTGTTAAATCTAAATAATTTTCTGCTACCAAAAGTTAATGTCCATAAAAGCTGCTGATCTGTCATATATATCTGCCATTACAGGTGCTGCACTGTAATTGGCATATTCCAAATTTTTTGTATATATCTGAGTTTTTTGTTAGTTTTGAAGTGTATTTTTGGATAGAATTATCTTTTGAGTATGCTATATTTATGCCCTGGTGTTTTTTTTTTTTTTTTTTTTTTTTTTGTTTTTTTTTTTTTTTTTTTTTGTGTGTACCATTTTGTGTCTTCTTTTACATTGCTTTCGTTATTCCCGGCAGTTTTTATGACATTAGGTGTTTGCGACTGTGTTTCGATTCGATTTTTAGTAGTCTGTGATGTTTTGTTTTGTGTTATTATCTTACTTATTATTTGTTTTTTAGTTTGGTGACTATGTAATCCTTGTACCCATTGTGTTTGGCTATCTGCATTATTATGTCCAGTTCTTTTTGATAGTTTTCTTTGATGAGTGGTAATGTATTGAGTCTATGGAGCATGTGTCGGAGTGCAGCCTGTTTCTGTGAGTGTGGGTGGTTGGAGGATTGGGGGATAATAATGTCAGATGCTGTGGGATTAGTTAAATTTCAAACATATGCTTGTTGTTTTGTTTCTTGATTTTCAAGTGTAGAAAACTGATTTGGTTATCCTGTTCTTTTTCAACTGTATATTTTTTCAACAGTATATTATGTTGTATTATTCTACTAATTTTGTGAAAATGCTCTGTTCAATATAGTTTACAAAAATGTTGGCTATGGCACCTGAAATGGGAGACCTCATTGGCAATCCATCTTCTTGTATGCAGAATTAATTAGTGAATTGGAAGTAGCTCTGTTTCTGTTATGAGCTCTAATAATGTGACTATTTCTTTAATTTCTTCATTTGGGAGCACAATGTGTGATTTCAAATTTTCATCTATGATGTCTATTGTATCTGATACTGGTATGTTAGGATACATGTTTCCTAAAATCTAAAGAAGGTTTGTCTTACCTGGCGAAAAGGCACCGGTTCGTTGACACACACATAAACAGAAACGTACACACACACACACACACACACACACACATACACACACACAAACTGAACTTTCGCAACTGTTGGTTGCTTTATCAGAAAGAAGAAGAAAGGAAGGGGGAAAAGGAAAGGATGTGGGTTTTAAGGGAGTGAGTAAGCAGTCATTCCAATCCCAGGAGCGGAAGGACGCGCCTTATGGAAAAAAAGGGAGGTAAACAAACACATACACCCATGCACTTATACACGCACACACACGAAGCAGACATATGCAAAATGCAAAGAAGTTGCTCAGATATGCCATTTGAGGCAGAGGCTCTTTCCAGAGATTGAAGGCAAAGATTTTGTAGAATGGTGCTTGGGAATTTGAAATTAACGGAGTTTGAGACCTGGTGTGCAACGGGAAGAGATAATATGCTGAAACATAAGGTCCTATGTCGGGAGTTTTGAAAGGCTGGTGTTGGTGGGAAGTATCCAGATAACTCGGACAGTGTAACACTATGCCAAAGCCAAGGCATGTTTAGCCACAGGGTGATCCTCATTACCAACAAACACTATCTGCCCGTGTCTGTTCATGCGAATGCACAGTTTGTTGCTGGTCATTCACACATAGAAGGCTTCACAGTGCAGACATGTCAGCTGGTAAATCACGTAGGTGCTGTCGCAAGTGGCTCTGCTCTTTATCATGTACAACGTCCCGGGTTACAGGACTGGAATAAGTGGTGTTGGAAGGGTGCATAAGACAGGTTTTACATCGGGGGTGGTTACATAGGTTGGAAACTGGCTAGTGTGTGTGCAATCGGTTGGTTTGAGTTCTTGTGACGGGCTGTATTTGTGATGGTGACGTATCGGAATATGAAAAAATTATTTTCATTGTAGTGTCTGCAAACGGTAAGGTCAAAGAAATGTAATAGCATTATTTCCTATGGAGTATTTTATTTTCGGATGGACGGTATTTATGTCGCTGTGGCTTTCTGAGATACGACTCGGTGTTTATAAAACAAATACGGATAAAAAGGACTTCAATATCACGATGAAAATTAATATTTGATGTAAGCAAATTTCTGTTCCTGAGAAATGCTTTTCTTCCGTATGCATTCTGCATTTTATATCTAATAGACTTTGCCCATCGTAAGTTATTTAGCTACCAAAGTAACAAAACTCATCTATTACTTTCATTGCCTCGTTACGTAATCTAATTCCTTCAGGATCGACTGATTTTCTTGTATTCCATTACCCTTGTTTTACTCTTGTTGATGGTTATCTTATGCCCTCTGTTCAGGATCCCACGTCCTTTGCTGTCTCTGACAGAACAACAATGCCACTGACAAACAGCGAAGTTTTAATTTCTTCTCCGTGAACTCGTAGTGAAGTAATTAGTCTTGTGTAGTTCGCGAACGAACTAGTTCGGAAGAGCGCTCCCACAGGCGAACTAAGCGAACTAGTTAGTAGATCCCACGTCTCTTAGTTCGTCCGATCCTTTTCCGAAGACTGACGGGGAACAGCGAGAGGACGCGAGAGCGCGCAGAATCGCGTGATTACCTTCTGCCAGTTACCTTCATTTCGAGCTGAGATACAGTTCAGCTGTAGTTTCATAGTTCACTGCCACAAGAAATCGATTTTAAAAATAAAGTACTACAAGTACTCTGTATGTAAAGTAGTTGAATACCATTGTATCAACCATTCGTGTAAATAACTGGATTATTTGCTAAGTATTTGATGTCAAAAAAATGTTCAAATGTTTGTTAAGCTTATGGGGTCATCAGTCCCTAAACTTACAAACTACTTATGAACTACTTACGAACTAGGACGGCACAAATATCCATGCCCCAGGGGGGATTCGAACCCCCGACCGTAGTGGCCGTGCTGACCGTGACTGGAGCGCCTCAGTCACCTCGGCCACCGCGGCCGGCATTTGATGTCAAATTGCCCAAACATATGGGTAATAGCACACGCTTTGGCAACACTGATTCATTATATAAAAAGTTTATATATAAGAGCTCTTTTAGTAGCGGTAGCAAAAGCCAAAAAGAGCGGACGAACTAGAAAGAGCGGGCGAACTAGGAGCAGCGGGCGAACTAGAAGGAGCGAGCGATTATGCCAAACGTATCTCGCTTCATAGTTCGTTGGATTCTTTTCCGAAGACCAAAGGGCAATAGCGAGAGGGCGCGTAGCAGAATTAAAAATCACGTGTTTGCCTTCTGCTGCTAAGTCATTTCGAGGTGAGCGTCTGCCTGTTAGATTACGTAGTTCAGTGCTACAAAATTTCCATTTTGAAGTGTTCTGCACTCTGCAATATCTGACTAATAAATTCCACAATGCCAAGATATAGAAAAAACTCGAAGCTTAAACACGAGAAATTATCCACACATTTTGGTTTGCGTGATATCATTGGCGGCTCAAGCAGCAAGCGCGTGAAGCAGCTAGGTGAGGGAACTTCTCCCTCCCCCTTCACGCGCAGACCACGCCGTACAGCAGTCACTGGGAGCGGACGAACTAAAAGAGCGAACTAGTACGCGGCAGAGCCGCGAACTAAAGTGAGAGTTCCCGATCGCGAACTATTATGCGCAAGTCTAGAAGTAATGAATACGCACATTCTTTATCCCGTAAAGAAAGAGAAAGTGAAATCAAATGTTTGTATAGCTGATGGGACTTAACTACGGGGTCATCGGTCCCTAAACTTACAAACTACTTATCAACTGCCCTATACTAAATATCCATGCCCGAGGGGGGATTCGAACCCCCGACCGTAGTGGCCGTGCAGACCGTGACTGGCGCGCCTCAGTCCTCTTGGCCACCGCGGCCGGCAGAGAGAGTGATGATGTTTTATCTACGTTAACAGAAGCATGGGCAACTGCCACTGAATGAGGGAAGTTTCCCGGCAGCTTGGAATTCTAGTGCTGCAGCTTGTCTCAAGACGCTGGGTCTGGGTCGCTCCCCTACAGGAAACATTAATGGCGACAGCCCATTGTGTGTCGGCGGCATTGTTTGCCGCCCTGCCGTACCGATGACGTCACGCGCTCCTCTGCCTCCATCACGTGAGCGAGCAGCGGGCGCCTAGCTGCTTGAGCAGCACGCCGCGCCGCGCCGTGGCGATATCTTCGGAAAGGAAACATTTGTGCAGTGTTGCGCATTGTGATGACACCGAAGACCAACCACACCACCGTACATACGTTGACGCGAACACAGGCAGCTGGGAGCGCAAGTTCCTACCTTTCTTCGAGAGGCCGAGAATGCGAGCAGCAGCACGTGTAACAATGTGATTGGCTGAAGAATACTTAAATAGTCAATACAAGAAATGTATCCGCAATTGCGAATATTAATCAGCATCAGCTGTATTGTGTAATGGTGACACATGAAAATTTGTGCCGGGCCGGGACTCGAACCCGCATTTCCCGCTTATCGCGAGCGGTCGCGTTACCATTACGCTACACGCGAGCGTTCCCCGGAACGACCCAAACCTTCATATGCCACATATTGTCTACTGCCCTTGAGTGCTCGTACATTCTATGATGTAATTCCCGAACAGGGTGAGAATTTTTTTTAGTATATTTGTCGCATGCCTTGCTATGACATTTTAAGTAGGATGCTGATTAATATTCGTAATTGCGAATACATTTCTTGTATTTACATTAGCATCTGTAGTCGCCGCAGTGTCCGTTCTTTCAGACATGCATGCATGTCTGAGAGACATTTGCTTAGTTCTATCAGTAAACACTGCACCTCGTATTTAAAATCAGTCATAGCAAGGCTTGCGACAAATATGAAGGTATGGGTCGTTCCGGGAGGCGTGCTCGGGTAGCGTGATGGAAACGCGACCGTTCGCGATAAGCGGGAAATTCGGGTTCGAGTCCCGGCCCAGCACAAATTTTCATATGTCACCATTACACCATACAGCTGATGCTGATTAATATTCGCAATTGCGAATACATTTCTTGTATATAACATGCATATCTGAAGGACATTTGCTTAGTTCTATCAATAAACACGGACACTGCACATCGTACTTAAATAGTCGTCACATGCGGTCTGTCAGACAGTGTGTGCTTCGAAACAGAAGAGTGTACATCGATCCAGCAGACAGTACCAGTTGATACGTTATGACGAATCGGCTGACACGAACTCCAAAGTCTTACCTCCTCAGCTCGCTAAAGGGGTGGTGGGGAAAAAAGAGGTAGTGTGGAAGGGGAGAGAGAGAAAGAGGTTTGGTCGTGGGAGTATGTAAATTGAGTACGGAATTGGATGTGAAAGGTTAATACACTTGATATCGATGACCCTCCAAAGACCAAACAATTAACTAAACTATAATTTGCAAACCCATGCAAAATGGTAATGAAGGGAACTAAACTAATGTGAATGATTTGAATTGAAAATTAAATTCATAATAATTTATTTTTCTGGTGTGAAATGCACATAAGAACCGAAAAAGCACATCACAATACAATTAATGAAAAGTCAAATTAATAAACATGAAATTCAGAATAAGAATAAACACTCTTAGAGTAGGTGGCTGATAAGTCGACGAATATTGTAAGTGATACAAGATACACGTAACAACCCACATTAACTGGGAAACAGTGGCGTAATCGGGAGTAATATTCCCGTGGAGGTAAAAAGAGAGGAGAGCGCATGACGTCAAAAACTTGAAGCTGACTGAAACCTAGCTCCGCCACTACAGTTTGTTCCAAACATTAGTTTTCTGCTGAGCTGCTATGTAGAGTTGTCGATCTACAATTGATAATGCCTGTGTGCGTTGTTTATGGTTGTACTAACAGTTTTGACCCCACTAACAAGTTGTAGGGAATCACGTTCAATTCATGCTTGTGAGTCTTCTGAACAAAGAAACATGGCTGGCAACTGGCTTCACACAGAAGTACAGCAGACGCCTCTAGTGACATGAGTAGCCTATTATCAAAGACGGACATCTGTCGTTTGCCAGAAACTGAGATAAACTTCATTTTCATAGCGGAAAAAAGGTAAAGCAGTCAACAATCCGAAGATTGGTTTGAACACCAAAGTGCTTTACTAGGTATGGTCCTGTTTGGAGGTGGTATGCCTTCCTCCGACCTGACTTACCCAGCCAGTTATAGGGGGACCTACAGTTTAACGTGGGTTCCGAACCACGGTGCTACTCGGTATTTTTCACATGAGCGATACTGCCAGAGGTGAAAGAAGTGGAAAGTGACAGATAAAAATCCTAGGACCTGGCGGGGATCGGACCCGCGACCTTTGGATTTGTAGTCTGGCACTCTACCACTATGCAACCGAGGCGAACTTTCATAGCGAAACGTAGAGCAAATATATTGATAAGCTGATTTGAGCATTATCAACTTTAATACTCGAGGATTTATACCTGGAAGTGGCCAATATCGATTTGATTACTCAAGCACCTTCAAATTGTGTTTGAAAATACAGATGTCCGTCTTTGAAACCAAAACGTGTAGATGTCCGCTTTTGATGTGAACACACTTTCAGACGTCCGTTCTTGATACACAGAAATTCGTTTACTGCTGACGAGAATCTTTTACAGGTGTATAATTTGGGAACTTATATGAATATGGAGATAAAGTGGAAAATATTAAATTCTGGACTCTATTACATATTGGAAAAATGAAAACTACAATAATCATAATAACTTTTTAATTTTCTATACGTAATGAAATGTTAAGGCCCTGAATCTCTAAAATTATTAGCATTAGGTATGTCGCCATATTTTTCCGTAAACATCCTTACGTCATTTCTGAGATCGAATTTCTTTCCAACAAGTGATAATTTCGCCCAACACACCTTACAATAGAACAGTGTAGTGTACAAGCTAGTCTTGCCTTTGTTTCTTTTCAATGTTTATTTTCCACTTTTCAGGTTGTCTCAACCGCTTCCTAGCTTTTCCATTGGATGCTGGTGACATATTATGTTACCTTTTATTCGCTTTAAGATGATTATTAGTAATAATACTATAAAAAATACTGAAAAACTATAAGTACGGGCTAATACGTCTTAGTACCTGGCACTTACTGTCTGATTTTCGAGGTCATGTGATCATTTACTGTGTTCCCATTGGTGCACACTGCTTCATTCAACAAGTGTCCGAATTTGATATCGAGCCCTTATATAGGTGTCCGCTTTTGATGTGAACAGTCAAATTTAACGTGTGATTTATCACATTTACGTCAATTTTTCGAAGAAAAAAAAACGGATTTTACCATTGAAAAGAGCGGAAGGGAACTTCCTTTGGGATCGACTGCTAACTGTACATGTTATCTTTTTAATTGGTAAAAACTTGATGGAATTGGAGGAAATGGAAAAGGGAGCTGTTGGACGAAGGTAGAAAATGGATAAATGAGTAGTACTAGTAGCAAGAAAAGGGTAGAACATAACGCCCAGTATAGATGTTAACAACCTAGAATTTGAAGCAGTAGACAGTAGTAGAAACTTAGGAGTTGTCATTAAGAACCTTGAGACTGAAATTTTCACAGTAACAGAAGCAGGAAATACAGCTATGCATACGTTACATTCAATGTTTAAGTGAAAACTATTGTCAAATAGAATGCAGCTGTGAATATATAAGACAATCATCATTCCAATAGTGACTTATGCCAGTGAAATATGGACAATGACACAGAAGACGCTGAGAAGGTTGATCACATTCGAGAGCAAGACAATGAGGAAAATATATGGATCCGTAACAGAAAACAATATTTCGAGTCTAAGGCAAAACAGGGATATCCGGGACATGTACAAAGAGCCACACATAGCAGCCATAATAAAAAGCCATAGAATGATATGGTATGGTCATGTGGTGAGCAAAAGGGCCAGCATTGTCCGAGATGTGATGGTAAACAGACCAGAGGGGAAGAGACGGCTGAGAAGGCCAAGAATGAGGTGGATGGATGAAGTTAGGAAGGATCTGCTGAAGGTGGATAGGAATGAAGACGCTGAAAATAGAGAGGAATGGAGCACTTCTAACGTGAAGTCTATGCTGTTGAGATTTTTATTCTAATCTTCCAACTATTTACAGTGCACTATGGACTGATCTGACTATTTACTGTACCCGAGGCTCCTACATAGAAGTCAGACAGATGCTCCTTGCCTACCTACAATCGCTGAAACTTTATCACTTATGTAGAGATAGACGTAAATGACATCTCCTGTAAAAAAATCTTAAAATTAACAAAGTGTAACTAGTGAGGATAAGTTCGGTTACTAAAGTGATGTGGCTAGTTACTGAAAAAAAACTCATTGAAAATTATTTATATTTATTATTAAGAAAACTCAAAGTAATAAAGAAACAAATTAAACTTTTAATTTCCAATTTCCAGATAGGTTGTCAGGATAGATTAAACGTATAAAGAATAGATTTAAACGTATAAAGAATTTCGAAATAAAATAAAGTTGGTAGAATGGCTGAGGAACCGCACCTACTTGACTTTAAAATTAATTCAATTTCGTCAGTTTACGTTCAAGGGTGTCGCAATGTCAAGCATACTACGCAGTGGTAAAAAAAAAATTATTTGTTATTGCTGTTCGGGATGGGCGGAGTTCGCCTAAAGTATATGCTCACAATGCCGTTAACTGCGCCGACGGCTGCTAATTGTGACTTCGCTGAAATCGAAGCTAAGTATTGATCGACTGCTGCCGATCGCGGTTTCCCTGCGTCTTGAGGAGATTCGCTGAGGCCCGCTCCACGACAGAGGTGCTCCCCACAGTGCTGCCATCCTCTGAAGCTCAAAAGTACCATACAGAAATTCAAAAGTTCCCTTTTCAGCATAAAGTGTCCCACAGCAAGCAAAAGCATGGGGGCAAGGACAAAAAAATAGGTCGACAGCTTAATAGCAGCATGGAGCTGTCGACTGCTGTTCGTAGTCTAAGATGGACAGGAAAACGAAGACAAGAGGAAGCACACATTTCTAATTTGTGTGATTTCTTATGATTTTGTGAATAGGAATTGCATGTTCATCCTACACTCCCTACGCTTCTTATCTATATTCCCGTCTTTCTACCCCATTCCCCTCACATTATCAATTTCCTCCTCCTCCTTCACCTCCCCATCTCCTTTCCCTATCTCTGTCCATCCGATCCTTCTTCCCCCTCTTTGTGTGCATGAGCTCAAAAAGAGAGGCACCAACTAAATGTCCCATATTCACGTCACTTTTCGCAGAAAATCTCTTTGTCCCTTTCTGAAAAATGATTGTCAAAATGTCCCACGATATGGGACAAATCTCATGGGTTGGCAGCACTGGCTTCCTCAGTTCAGTTTTGTACAGTAGTCTTTGCGGCCTCTCCTCGCTGCATGAGAATAGCACCGCTAGCGACGACGCACACAGCCGGCGCGGGCGAGAGAGAGCGAGTCTGCCTTAATTTTTCTCATCGTGCTTGTGTATATCTTCTGATGACGCTGGCGCTTCCCTGCCAGTGGCTCGCCTACCAATCGGATAGTGCGCCTTAAAACGCTGTATGGCTCGCCGGCCAATAGTAAGTATTCCCTCCCAGACTTTCCTCTCGGGCTTTCGCGTTCCACCTGCGTCCTAGAGCTTTAAGTAATCACCTTTTGTTGAGAGCGGTATTGTGGATGGCAGTGGCTTTCTGGCCGAAGACCGCCCGGAGCGACTGGAGTGGGGACCTTTCACCCACCTGCTCTATTGGTTCCGGCCGCTGCCACACAGATGCCTCGCCTCGCTTCGCTTTAGAAAAGCAAGTGTTTATTCACTATTGTGTGTAAGCCTTTTTGCGAAATGATTTCGTAATTTGCATTTCCAACTGTAACGATTATCATTGAAAATATCCGTACCCCATCGAGTTTGCATTCAAACGATTCGTCTTGACCTCGCTGTTAAGCGCCAAAAACGCCAATCATCATCGTCATCATTCGTCCTGATGAGTAGAATGTGATTTTGAGTTCAGAATATGCAGGAAATAACAGTGAGGGAAACTCAACTTCTTACAATCTTCTCCTCTGTCCTGGGACATATTTGAACATTGCACAACACTTCAAGTGACAGCAAAAATACAAAGAAATTCATATCCATTCCTTTCTTGGGAAATATTTCATACAGAATCAAGCGTCTTCTAATGAAAAATTTCAACTGTACTATCTCTTTCTCTACAGAAAACACTCCAAAGAGAAAATTGTTGCACACAGTGAAAAATACAGGTGATTGATTCTCTAATTCAGGAGTCTATAAATTAATATGTGATAACTGTCCGTGTTACTACATTGGCCAAAGAGGCAGAGTAGTAAACACAAGATACAAAGAGCGCTTATTAGGAAAGAAAGGAGCGAACATACATAACTCGACGATTGCAGAACACTTACTGATTGCCAACCACACTCCAAAACAGTTAGAAGATACTATCGTTTTACACAGAGATGTTAAAGGTCGAAAACGTGATCTTTGGGAAGAACTTGAGATCTTTAAACATCTAGAACTGAAGGATGGCAATTTATTAAATGTTCAGTTAAATCTCGCCTGTAAACAATATTTTGAAGGTTTCAAACCCATACTGCTCACAAAATCTTACAGCTACCGGTAGCCTTTACGATTTGTTCATTTCCTCAAAAATCTAAAACCTGCTTACATTTGTAACTTTCCTTTGTAATTGACATGACAGCCATTTTATCTCATTTGCATCCCCATAGTATAAGCCATATACTAACCCTGTTCATTTTTATTCATCTGAGAGGTACACCTTTTTATTATTATTGTTCGTTTACGCAATGAATTTCAACAGTATTTGTTAGTCAACATATTTTTACAATTGACCTTTGTAATATTTGTTTCCACAGCTTCCCTCAAACTTCTCACCTTCTTTTTCTCCAAATATTTCATATATTGACATCGTTATAAATTCAATGTACATTCTGGCAATAGCTACTTAACCCACTGAAAGTTTCGCGGCGCATGCACCACCGGTCCTGGTATGCACGCTCCTTGCTTCAAATCAGTAAGTGTGAATGGCTGCAGATGCGCTGACGCATCTTTCAGTGTAAACCACATTCCCTAGATCATAGGGATGTCAAATTCCTGTGATATGCAAGTATAGTGACAGTTTTATTTTGATTTCCGTTTCACAATGTTTCAGACAATAGGCTTGGTATGACGCATATTTCAGGCATAACTATTATGAATTTTTAATTTATGATGTCACATTGTCTATACGTATACATGTATTTCTGAAGAAGCCGGGTTTATATCTGTCGAAACCGTGGTCAAAAGTTTATTAAACAGCTATTATTGCAACTGGTTGGCTGTTATTAATTTACTATATTTGAAGGGAATACATAACCATCATCGTAAACACTTCCCATCTTGAAGCTTTATGATGTATTTCAAAATGGGATGTGTTTATTATGATGGTTATTTAAACATGCAAATGTGCTCCAGGAGAGACAATTCTCCTCCAGACTTGTTCGTACACCACTATTGTGTAGAAATACATAAAGGCACCTGATGATCAGGGTTCTAAATGCATCGTGCATCAATAAAACCCAATCGTTGTCACTGAAGCCGTCTAAATTTTATCTTGGCAGTAGTAATAACCTCACCACGTCTATAATTTTGACACAATGGAAAATACGTGCGTTGTGTTGACTGTTATTTTCTCAAAGTTACTTAACGACGTATTATTTCAGTAACGATTGTTAGCTTGCCAGACTAGTCAATGTATGTCTTTGGATTACACAAGTGTTCTTTTCGACTTCATACTTTAATGGAACAGGAGGACGCTACAATATTTGGAACACAGGTTGACACAGATTTCCCAGAAAGCCAATTT
The DNA here is from genome assembly GCA_026315105.1 of Locusta migratoria. NCBI lineage: Eukaryota > Metazoa > Arthropoda > Insecta > Orthoptera > Acrididae > Locusta > Locusta migratoria. The sequence continues at coordinate 5,462,548 of CM048749.1, read as the reverse complement.
CTGGTCATCTATTGTTGCAAAATTCAGATTTTTGGCTGTTCATATTCTGGAACAGTGTTTTTCGACTTACAAATAAAAATATTCTGGTGACCCCACCAACTTAGGAACCGTAACAAAACTATGTTATTTCAAATTTAATCCTCTTCCTTTTGCTACAGCTTTCTTTTAAATTGCTGGTAATAGATTTTTTGTCTATTTTTCGCAATGGAACACATTAGCCCATTTCTATATGAACTCCGATAGAAAAATATATTTAGTTAACTAGTGTTTCGCATTCAGACAAGACTGAGAAACGAATTATGCTCATTAAGGAAGGTCCCAATGAATACAAGATCTTTATTCGAATTTTTCAGAATTAAAATTGTATTATGTCCTTTTACCTATCGACTGGTTCCTGAAAACAGTTTTCACACTTTGCGCTTATTCATCATTAAGACACTGTATTATAGAGCAATCTATGGTCTGTGCAATTCTTAATTAATGTTGCACGAGGAATTCCGTAATTTTAACATTAAATATATTTCAGTTATGGGTACGTTCTTATATTACTGAACCCCTGTTTGTTTTATAGAGCAAGTTCTCTCTTCTGTGACGGCAACCCCCAAGCAAGACTTAGGACTCCTTGGACTAGCGCCCCACAGATTGGAATATTCTGTTCTAGAAAACAATTTTCAGATTACTTAATTACTTAACAAAATATTGGGAAAAGTATTGTATTCGACTTTGATATAAATAATATTTTCTTGGTTGTACTTTCCTTTTTTCATCCTGCACCCGCGCAGTAAACATGCTTGCTTACAATGCAGTATTATTAAAATTCGGATGTAAATTATTGTATGTATTCTTCACTTCAACAAATGTTTATAAATGTATGAGACAAAACGACTAGTCATCCGTCTCTAGACTTCAAAACTACTTAAACTAGCGCGCGCGCGCACACACACACACACACACACACACACACACACACACACCTACCCGAGGGAGGATTCGAACCTCCGGCAGGAACAGCGTCGCAGTCCCTAACAAGGCGCCTAGAACCTATCGGCTTATCTCACGCGGCGAGTAATTGGTGATTAGAAACACCGATGGCGAACATTAGTCACCTTTGTTGAACATCAGTTCACTAAATCGCAAAGCGTAGAATTAAATTTAATAACATTTAGCAGCCGTTCGGAATGTCTGCGTGGTTTAAGACGTTCCCGCCGAAGGTTCGAGTCCCTCCTCTGGCACAAGTTGGTGTGTTGTCCTTGGGGTAAGTTAGTTTTTAGTTGTTTGTTAGCCTAGGGACTGATGACCATATCAGTTTGGTTCAATAGGTATACAAACATTTTTAACAGTTAACAGTTCACCAAATCATTAAGTGTAAACTGAAATATACTGACATTCAATATGAGTTACATGCTTTTAATTATATATTTGTCCCTAAATGATGTTTTGACTGCTTATTCATCGCAAAGTTTCGTCAATAGGCCCTACATCACAGAAGCTGCACATGTATCTACTTCTTCACTTCAAGGTTTTGAAAATAAGTTAATTTTAAATTCAAAATTTTAAAACCACCTCTTGTAAAGAATTTTTCCTTTTATTAGTTTACAATAACTGCAATTCTTTCTTCATCCATATGTTTGAGACATATTCTTTCAGTTTGTCCTTCAAAACAATATTTTTAATTCTTATAGAGTATGCTCATTTCTTACTAAACCACTGCTTAGTAAATATCATTTCAGAGAACTCAACATTTCTTTTGCCTTTCTTTTTTCTCAGTCTAAGATTCTTTAGATATACAACAAACTAATCATAGCATTTGTATGCAAAATTTTAATTACTTATCTTTCGTTGTCTGCTTCTTCATGGATTTTTACAGTTCCATATACAATACAGATATTTATTGAAATTTTTCTCTATTTCATCATCGTTATTGAAGTTCATATCGTGTCATAAATCTAAAACTGTCGTCTAGAGGTATATTAGATACTGCTGTGTCTTTTGCCGTTTATACGTCTGATTTCATTAACACACAATTTTTATTTAATTAAAACTTGTGCTTTTGCAGTGTTATAATTGTGGTTCCCTGTTACCACACAATAGCCTCGACTAATCACTATAACCGTTCATTGCTTGATTCATCCATGCAATTAGGATAGAGTACGGCTTTCTGTTCTACACGGGACTGAGCCATTTTCTTTGAGACCCACTTGTCAGAGACAGTGTTGCACCGGCCAGGACGTACGCTCACTGACGTCACAGAAATGCGGTGACAGTACGCAGCTAACCGCCCGCCCGCAGACATTTTAATGACGTCATTTGTGTCTCCCGCTTTCGCTAAAGCTGTAAATTACACTTTCCATCTAACCTCACAAAATAGGGGCGGGTCGAGCAGGAGACTGTAGTAACAAACCCATTTTAGCGAAAATGTTAACTTGTTGAGAAAACACTTTGCTTGCCCATGTCCAGCGCTAATGTAGGTGATTTTTCCCCGCAAGACTAAGGCAAAAGGCCAACAGCCATATGTTTGAAAAATTTACTACAGTCACAAGTAAAATCCACAGGAAATGAAGATTTTGACAGAAATCACCGTACCTACTAAGTTAATCATCGTTAATAAGCACTGACATGTGTCACTGAAATGAACAAGAAATGGAAGCAAAAAATAACCATGGAAGTACGTGAAAAGTTGACCACAGTCAAGGAATTAAAGTAACCGCCACCGAATAGATCAAATATCTCCAGCGTAAATAACTGTCAATTCTGTTATTAAATGGCAGTAAATAACTGGAGAGGGGACGACGTGGTTCAAAGGGCCTCAGCCCCCTCCTTTCACCATATCCATGAATTTTTTGTTTCAGTTTTAAACATTGAAACGGGACGTTCAGCTGCCTGCAGAAAACACCGCCCACGCCCTTTCGGAAGTCTACTGAATCTCCTCCCTCCAAAAGAATAATAAATAATCTACACCCCTGATTATGTATGAGGAACTTTTATAATTATGCCATGATTCCAAATCACTAGACCACAATTTGCGACATTCAACGGAATCAATCCTCCACGCCCAAACAACTTATACACTGCCATGAAAACGCAAACTGAATATCGCTATTTATCGTTTAACATCATTAACGATACCACAATTCAATAGATATTTCTTGTAGAAATTGTAAATTATAATCGATGCTGTAAAGGTGGTTGCTGTTGCTGTCAGGATTGCACATTAACTGTGCACTTTATTAAAAACACACGGAAAGTTATGCCAGACCAACAATCGAGCATAGGTTTTTACCTATAGCGAGTGAGCACTGTAACAAATCATTTTTTTAATTTTTTTTGTTCAGGGACTCAACTAGGTGTTTCCCACTAGTCACGGGTAGTTGCCTTACTACACTTTCTTTAAATCCAAATTTCTCGCTTGTTGCGAGCAGTTACCGCAATCATTTTTTTTTGTATGATTTTTTTTCAGTATTCGTAAGAATACTTATAAAACAAATAGCCTCATGCAGTCATGAATAAGGCCCACTGTGAGGTTATGTTGATTAGAAAGATTTAATATTTTCCATTTTATTTTTTTTACCACCAGTGAATTCACGTTGTCACAACAATATTGAACCGAATAAATTTACAATACAAATTTGATATGATAGCATTTTAGTTTTAACAGCGTTGCTACCTACTTCGCAGGGGACCTTGATTCGATCGATTCATGGCAAGGCAACGGGAATTGTGCGTTGTGTTTGTTACAAGTGTTTGTTAAGCTTATGGGACTTAACTACGGGGTCAACAGTCCCTAGAATTGTGCGTTGTCCTCATCATTACATCATCATCGACATGCAAGTCACCCAAGTGGAGTGAAGTTGACGCCCAGTTAGGGATTTCCCCGCCACTAAAAGCCATACGATCATTTCATTTCAGTGCACCAAATAAAAAAAATGGAACTGAAGATATCCTTCCAATAGTACAGAAGACGAGTCAACTCCAGTCTGTGTCAGAAAATATAAGCTTCCCTACTGCAACTCTCCACAGCGGTGACCTGGATATTCCCTCATGTACGATACGCACCCAAATGGTTTTTCCGTTTTTTTCCAGACCCATGCAGACTAGTGATATGAAAAACATTGTTGGCAACGGGTACAATAACGTCTGAGCAGCTGTTTTTAGACGTTGTTACTAAAAGAAATGAGACATAGATGATACGTTAGGATCAGGTCGTGGAAGTCAACATCTACATGGCATAATCTGCAAATCACATTTATGTACCTGGCAGAGGGTTCATCGAACCACCTTTATACTATTCATCTTCCATTCCACTCTCGAATAGCGCGCAGGAAGAAAGAACATCTGAATCTCTCCGTTCGAGCTCTGACTTCTCGTATTTTATGCTGATGATCATTTCTACCTATGTCAACAGTATATTTTCGCATTCGGAGGAGAATGTTGGTGATTGGAGTTTCGGTAAGTAGACCACGCCGCAGCGATAAGCCATAAGTCAGCTGTTCGCCTCTGTCAAAACGCTGGTCGAGGGCAGTCATATCTTCATGTGCGAAAAAAGATGTAAATCGCTGGCAGCAGCTATATGATGCATGTTGAGACGCACACAGCTGACTCACAGCAAGAGGGAAAGCGTACCTGGATAGCCTAACTGGTTAAGACGATTTGCTGGCCCGAAGAGGAAAATCCGAGTTCGATTCCCGGACCAAAAATTTTTTAATATTACCGTTCAATGACTGAATGCTTGAAATGCTTCAGAATTTCGAATTCATAAATTTACGGCCGTTGATGTCATCCAGTGATGTCTGTTCTTTCTGATATGTCCGTTCGTAAACGGCGCGTGTCAATTAGTGATTCTTAGGGGCCCATATCTCGGGCTGAGTTGATAACAAAGTTGAGCAATAAAGAGTTCACGATGGCCCTTGCGCTAGTGATCATTTGTGTACCTACTACAAAAATGGCAATACTGTAGCTGTCATACAGCAGACCGTCAAAAATCATGATTTTTCGGTACTAAAATCACGAAATGTGAGGATGGACACTTAAAATATTTTCAATTCATTGAAAATCGTCGAAACGTTAACCATATGCTTTTAACGTGATATTATCAACACACTTCTTAAAATTTTTTCGATATCTTTATTCGGTACAGAGATCAAGTGATTCAAACGGACCATACTTTTGCATAAAATCACAAAACTCGGGTTTTAGCCGTTTTTTGATCCTTTGTCGCAAATATCTGAATAATTGACAATAACAAATTGTTTAAATATTTACAACTAACAGCTAAATTCGTCATTGCCCGTGTATATATGCATTTTCCAGTTTTAGAAACTAAAATAAAAACTCGAAAATGCTTTCATTTTCATGTACGCATGGAAACAGCTTAGAAATTATGAAAAAGTAAAACAAAGAAATATACAAAGAAAGAAACATGTAACATAATACACATGATGTATAACATTAATTGAATTCAAAATTGACTATAATCTATATTTATTAATACTTGTGATGGTAAAGTGTTTGTGACTCTTGTTTACGACGTCATATCTCCTTAGCTATGTGTCGTAGGTAGTTTTAACCCCACAGAGATTGTTGTCCGACATCGTAATTAATATGTGAACCAAGTTTCGTTGAAATCGGTCCATTATTTCGCGAGGAGATGTGGAAAAATAGCGCATATAGAAGTTATTCGGAAATTTCATTGTTTATGACATCATATCTCCTGAAATATGTGTTGTACTATGATGTAAATTCGAAGGTACATTCAGTGATATAAGTGCCTAATGTCTGCAAAATACGTCGAGATTGGTGTTAGCAGTAAAGATGTAATAAATCGGAACCTCATGCGTGATGATGATGTTTTTCATATTTATTGTTCATTGTTTATGACTTCCTATCTCATCGAACCAGTATTCAATGGTCTGCTTGTGTACTATCTGTGAACTAACTCGCGAATACAATTTACAGTGTAGAAGTAAAAACTTGTAACGCAATGACAAAAGCCACAGATATACATTATGAACTTCGGAAAAGTAGTAAGCGATGAACCTTTGTCCGTTCATCAATTTATTGGGGTTGTCAGCGAGAAAAAGTTTCGTAAAGATTTGAAATTATGGTCAAAGTTTATTGCAGTTCGCTAAGTGCTCTTTGTCAAATAGTTGACGAATAAAATCACGCTATCACGAGTCGCAGGATGGGGCAGTTTTCATTGTTTATGACATGGTATCGTATGAACTATGAATCGTAGGTGGTTTTCACAACCATACAAATGATTCCTGGCCTTAAAGAATATTGTACCAAATTTGGTTGAAATCAGTCCACTATTTTAGGAGCAGATGCAGATTATTATCGCATGATGCGGTCGTTTTTCACAACTATCATTGTTTATCAAGTCATATCTTGTTACGTATGTGTTGTAGATGATTCTTACCGAGACAGCGATGTTGCCTGATAGTAAGGAACATGTGTACCAAGTTTATGTAACTTCCAAAGACCAAAGTATTTCTGCTACTTAAATGTTAGTGTAGCACATTCCATTCATAACAGTACAAAGTTTAGATCTTTGATAAAAGAAAGAATATCTCTATATGTATATAAATGAAAAATAGTAAAAGATAATCTTTTCTCTGTAAACAAAACCATCTTACGTGTAGCACATGTTAGCTACTCCAGCTGATGTACTGAATTTAAAATCTGACAATGATATATTTAAGTATGTGTGCTTGCTGCAGTGCAGTAGTGTTTATAACACGAGGAGAAGCCAGATAAACACATAAGTTCGACATCAGAGAACGTAAGTATTCAAGTAAATACAAGCACCTAAATATGTCTTTTTATCTGTGAAACATATTAAATGTGTCACTAATCTTCTGAATATTTTTAGTCCTCTCACAACAACTACAACTTCTGAATATTCTTGTGCAGTAAAGAAGCATTCTCACCAAATGTCCGAAGAATGACATTCTTCTTTTCCACATGGTATGTATTATATTCTCTACATGTTTGTAGATTTCTTTGTTGGGACGTGGACTGTTATGTTCCGTCACTGTTGTCCTTGGGCCGAGTGTGCTTCTCATCAGTCTCCTTTCCATTTTCATTAGTTTATTGATCCCTTCTTTTTGGACTAGCTTTAGAGTTTCAGCACCATACAGAACCTCTGTTTTCACCACTGTGCTGTAGTGTTTCATTTTGATGTCCCATGATAATGCCTTCTTCTTGTATATGTTTCTGGTGGTCTGGAATGCTATACTCATCTTTTTTTATCTTTCTTCTAGACTTTCTTTTTCATTGTTGTTTATGGATAGCCACTCACCTAAATATTTGAATGAATTAACTTTCTTAATTTTGTTTTGATTTAGAATAATTTCTCAAGACAATTTTCTACATTCGTTATAAACTCTGTCTTTTTGAAACAAATTTGTAAACCGACTTTTCTTGCTTGTTCAATTAGGTTTTCTATTTGGATTTTCGCATTCTCCAGTGTGTCTGTGATCAGAGCAATGTCATCCGTGAATTCCAAGCGATCAACATAGATGTTATCTTTTCGGTTTCCTAATTTGATGCATTTCTTATTTATTTATTTTTTTCTTCTACCACACTGATTCACAATGATCACATTCCTGCGCAAAACGTGTACTGAAGTCAAACTGAACACAGTATTTATATTTCTGAATATTATATACAATAACTTACAACAATCACTTCTGGTAAGAAATTAATCAATGGAGTAGAAGGATTTGGCCACAAAAATCCTTTAGACACTTTTCAAACTGTACTTTAACGCGAGTTAAGTTTTTTATGGCTGCTAGTATGTTACTGAAAATGTGTACTGTTGAATAATGGACACCTTTCTGAGCCAATGTAAGTGACTTTAAATCTTTATGCAAGTTATTCTTGTTTCTAGTATTGATCACACGGACTAAGCTATAGGTTGTATTGGGAAGCAGTAGTAAGTATCCGCAGTTCCTTAAATATTCATCTACATGATCGTCTTGAGTTGACACCACAAATGATCTGTAACGCACGTTTTTGTGCTCTGAAAACTTTTGCTTGGCCTTATGAGTTGCCCCATAAAATAATCCCCTATGATATTATGGAGTGAAAGTATGCATAATATGCTAGCTTTTTTATTTTTATATCTCCTTTATCTGACAACATTCGCATAGCAAACAGGGACTTGTTTAGATGGTTCAGCAATTCTGTGGTGTGCGCCAGTTAAATTTATTATCCAGCTGTAATCGTAAGAATTTTACACTTTCAACTTCTTGTATTTCCTTGTTGTCATACTCTAGGCATATACTGGCAGGAAACCTTTTACAAGTCCTGGACTGCATATAGTGTGTTTTTTCAAGGTTTATTGCCAAAGAACCATTCATTAACGTCCACGGACATTTCATTAGCCGATTTTTCTAAGGGTATATTTGATTTACTATTTATTGCTATATTTGTGTCATCTGCAAATAAAACAAACTTGGCATCCGATAAAGTTGATGATGAGAGGTTATTAATATATACAAGAGAAAGCTGGGGCCTAAGATAGAGCCTTGGGGGACCCCACGTGTTATAAGTTCCCAATTTGATGAGGCCTGATAGTTCAGTACACCTCTCTTTCCTTTTGACACTCTTTGTTTACTATTAGAGATGTACGATTTGTACCATTCTGCAGCACTTCTTATTACGTTGTAATATTCTATTTTGCTCAAAAGTATATAATGATTTAGACAGTCAAATGCCTTTGACAGGTCACAAAATATACCAGTGGCATGTAATTTATTGGCTATTGAATTAAGTACATTCTCACTGTATGTGTAGATAGCCTTCTCAATAGAAACCCAAATTATGAGATGGATAATAGTATATTAGTGACTACTAGTTCAAGAAGACGACTGTACATTATCTTTTCTAAAATTTTTGAAAATACAGGCAAAAGTGAATTTGGACGGAAATTTGATGGAATTTCTTTGTGTCCTTTCTTATGTAATGGCTTAACTTCAGCATATTTCAACCATTCAGGAAATGTTCCACTGATAAAAGACTGGTTACACAAGTAACTTAAAATATCACTAAGAAGCATATTTTTTAATCAAATTTGTTGATATATTGTCATAGCCACTGGAATTTTTTGATGTTAAGGATGTTTTGGTGGACATTACTTCTAATGGTGGTGTGTCATACTCGTATTACTGCAGTTATTTGTAGTCACAGGTGTGAGATATTCCATTGCAGCAGCTACTGACCCTGATAATCCCATATATTCTGTAATAGTTAAGAAATGCTTGTTGAAAATTCCAGTAACACAGCACACACCTATTAAATGTGTGTCTTCTACTCTTAATGCTATGTGCTCCTCTGTGTATCCGGTTCTACCAGTTTCCTCCTTTACTATATCCCAAATATTTTGTTGTCTGATAGGACTATCCTATTCTGATAAAGCAATTGCTTTGATGTGAGTTTACTGTCTTCAATATCTTGGGGTATGTTTTGTAATGATCTCAAGCACTTACATCTGAACTGTTTCTAATTGATAGGTATAGCTTTCCTTTTGTCTTACAGGAGGGGGACTGCGGCGCGCCAGTCACGGTCTGCACGGCCACTAAGGTCGGGGGTTCGAATCCCCCCTCGGGCATGGATATTTGTGCCGTCCTTAGTATTAGCTAGTTCATAAGTATTTTGTAAGTTTAAGGACTGATAACCCGTAGTTAAGTCCCATAAGATCTACAAACATTTGAACATTTGTCTTACAGGAGACCTTTATTCCTTGAGTAATCCATGGCTTCTTTGTAGACTTTGGTCTAATCAGCATTAGTTTTGGGGGAAAGCAGTTTTCAAATAAGTTGAGGACATTATTTATGTAAGTTTTGTATTTCTCATCCGTAGACATCAATTCATGTCTTTGAGCAGTTTTCTAAAATGATCAATTTTTCCGTTACTGACTACCCTCTTAAACTCAGATTTGATAGATTTTATATTCTGAACAGTATTAATATCTAGTTAAAGTAACTTGCACGTCATGGTCTAAAAGGCTGCTTGTTGTTGTTGTTGTTGTTGTGGTCTTCAGTCCAGAGACTGGTTTGATGCAGCTCTCCACTCTACTCTATCCTGAGCAAGCCTTTTCATCTCCTCATAAGAACGACAACCTACATCCACTTGAATCTGCTTACTATACGCGTCTCTTGGTCTCCCTCTGCGATTTTTACCCCACACACTTCCCTCCAACGCTAAATTCACAATTCCTTGATGTCTAAGAATGTGTCCTACCAATCTATCCCTTCTTTTAGTCAAGGTTTGCCAGAAATTTCTTTTCTCCCCAATTCGGTTCAGTACCTCCTCATTAGTTACGCGATCCACCCACCTAATCTTCAGCATTCTTCTGTAGCACCACATTTCAAACGCCTCTATCCTCTTTCTGTCCACACTGCTTATCGTCCATGTTTCACTCCCATACAAGGCAACACTCCATACAAATGCCTTCAGAAAGGACTTCCTTAGGCTTAAATCAATATTCGATGTTAACAAATTTCTGTTTTTCAAAAACGCCTTTCTACCCATTGCCATTCTGCATTTTATATCCTCTGTACTGCGACCATCATTTGTTATTTTACTGCCCAAGTAACAAAACTCATCTACCTCCTTTATTGTTTCGTTACCTAATCGAATTCCTTCGGCATCACCTGATTTTCTTACACTGCACTCCATTACCCTAGTTTTACTCTTGTTAATGTTCATCTTATATGCACCTTTTAGCACACTGTCCATTCCGTTCAATTGCTCTTCCAGGTCCTTTGCTGTATCTGACAGAATTACTATGTCGTCGGCAAAACGCAATGTTTTTAATTCTTCCCCCTGAACTTTAATTCCTTCACCAAATTTCTCCTTGCTTTCCTTTATAGTTTGTTCAATGTACAGATTGAACAACATTGGGGAAAGGCTACAACCCTGTCTTACTGCCTTTCCAACCACTGCATCCCTTTCATGCCCTTCAACTCTGACAACCGCTGTCTGGTTTTTGTACAAGTTGTAAATAACCTTACGCACCCTATATTTTACTCCTGCTTGCTTCAGAACTTGAAAGAGTTTATTCCAATCAACATTGTCAAAAGCTTTCTCCAAATCTACAAAAGCTAGAAATGTTGGTTTGCCTTTTCTTAATCTATCTTCTAGGATAGGCTGCTTATTAGTCTTTATAATATAATTCTGATCATTTGACATTTCTATAAACTATTATCAATGGCTGTCTTTGAGACCTTAGCTATCCTAGTTGGAAAATTAACAGTATGAATTACGTTGAATCAAAATGTTACTGATTGCAATAATTTCTTACTGGGAGAGTTTTCAAGGAAGTCTACATTAAAATCACCAGCCAAAACTAATTCTTTCTTTCTTGTTATCAAATAAGCCAACAGAGCTTCAGAGTGATTTATGAACAAATTAAAGTTGCTGTTTGATACTCTGTACACAGTTACTATTATAAATGATTTATTATGAAATTGTTCTTCCGTTGTACATCCATATGCTGCTCTAAAGAAAATTTATGAATGTCTATGGTATAAAATCTATAATAATTTCCAATGAATTTGGCAACTCCTACATCCTCCATTTCCATTCTACAAAAGTTGGAAGTTAAGCTAAATCCTGGAATACTTAGCAAATCTCTACTAGTGGCCATGTGATGTTCAGAGAGTCAGATTATGTCGACTGGGTTGGATGACTCTAATTCATCAATGCATATAAGTAGTTCATTTATTTTGCTTCTTAGCCCTCTAATATTTTGGTGCACTAAAGATAATTTGCATTTAACATTGACTGGAGTTAAAATTTCTGATAATTGGTGATGATTTTTGCTGATCTGATATGTCAGAGTTTTGCTGTTTAGTTACTTTATTAAACTGAAGGGTTGTTTCAATGTTGACCTCTCTTAGAACTTGACTTCTTTTTGTCCTGCCTGTCCTAAAAAAGGAACTGCTCTGACACCTGTAACCACTGGTGTTTTACCACTCGTGTTAGTGCCTGCCCCCCTTAAGTTTCCTGCTATTAGTCTAGCCAGTTTACAATTCCCTTTCCTACTGAGATGTAGGCCATGTCTAGTATAATCCCACCTACTGAGTGAATCAACAGGAACCACACCAAAGTGTGACCCCGCACCTGATCCAAGCAGCTGTTCCAACTCCAAATTAACTCTCCTAACAGAGGAGTTCAAATGAGGTCGGTCGTGGCGCTCCATAACAGACATGAACTCAACGCCGGTATGCATCGATGCTGATGCAGTCTTTGCCAGGCCACACTCCATGTTGAACCCCGGATCTCTGTCAGTACTGTTCCCTGGACCACCCACAATAACCACGGTGTCTTCCTTGGTGAAATCTTTACACAGTGAGCCTAAATCCTCTGTCACTTGACCCAGACCAGCACTTGGTTTGAAGAAACTTGTGGTCTGGTATTCTGTTCCTAGATCATCCTGCAGGAGTTGGTCCACACCTCTGGCACACGAGCTACCTAATAACAAAACTTTATTCCTTTTCGCTGATTTCCCAACATTCTTATTCAAATTCCTGTTGAAAGTTTGTCCGGCCCTGTCTACGTCTACTTCTGTCTGAGGCTTATCAGTTTCTAACTGAAGCAATAGGTCAAACTTATTTTTTACATTCACCACAAAGCTGTCTGATGGAGTTCTGGCCGTTTTCTTTCCACCTGTTGCCACTTCCCACCTCTGATTACCCTTCTCCCTCTTTAACCTGTTCAGTTCCCTCTTAGCCTGATCTAACTCTGCCTGAAGGGCAGTAATTTTCCCCGCTTGTTTCACTATCTTCCTATTCCTAGTTCATAGCCTGAAAACAAAAAAAAAAAAAAAAAAAAAAAAAAAAAAAAAAAAAATAAAAAAAAAAAATAAAATAAAAAAATAAAATAAATAAATAAATAAATAAAATAAAAAAATAAAAAAAAAACCTGATGAGTCTCGCTCACTTGCCCAATTCCCGCGTGGCCACAGTCACCCCAATGAAAAAATTTCTGCACCCGTCACACCATACTCCGGCAAGTCTCACACTTTGCACTCATGGTAAAAGTATTATTTTATTGAGAAGTAGTCAAATTACCTTAAAAAAAAGAAAGAAAACGTGCACGAGAAATTTAGGCCTACTGGATGTAAACAGTAAGCGCAAAGTCTGTAAAACAAATTAAATTTTAGGCTGCTTTTACAAATAATAAATAAAAAGTGCGGGGATACGCTGTACTTAATATGCTAAGAGAAAAAAAAGAACAAAAAGCGAGATTCTTTAAAATTACTGATACGCAAGCAAAAATACGACTGCAAACCTACTTAAATCTTTACGCGTTTTCTCGAAAAATACACAAAGGAAAGTGAAACCTGTAATAGTGCGCTTCAAGAGGACACTAATACACTTACAACTATTAAAAAAGTCTTATTACTATCGAAAATACTTAAATTTGCTGGAGCACAAAAGTCGCGAGCGTCGTCTTCCAAGTTTGCAACTCCTGGTTTTGAAGTTCTGCCTTTAACTTTCCCAGTTGCAGTTTACCATGGTCATATTTTGGGATCTTAGTTTGTCTATGGTGTTTCCTGCATACTTCAGGCTTAATTGTGAATTTAGCTACAGATATGTAATGATTCGATTCTATATTTGCGGATTTTATGAATCTGACATTCATTATTTCCTTAGATGACTTTCTGCTTGATCCAACTGTTTTTCCCCACGGTTTGGTGATACCCATGTCGTTAGCTTTCCAGGATTTCTTTCAAAGGACGTGAATTTTACGACTATGTTGTGATTATCTCATAGTTCCCCGTTTTTATTGGTATACTTGTGAGCAGAGAATTTACCAACCGTTTTCCTGTTATTATTATTTTTTCCTTGCCAGTTTGGGCGTTGAAGTCTCCCAGGAGGATAATAGTGTGTTTCGATGGTATTTTACTCATGTAATTATCAATTTTGTCCCAGTATTCAACTACATTATGTCTGGTTTCCTTCCGGTTTTTATCATTTGTGGTGGCATGGACATTTAGATTTGTGTACACTTTGTTCGTGGATTTAAATGTTAGAGAGGATGTTCTTTCGTCAGTTAGGTCAAAACTTACTATTGAGTCAATTATTTTATTAGATATAATGAAACCACTACCGAGAATGGATGCACCTTTCAATATCTTGCTACTGGACTTGCTCTTATCCATACTGATTATTGTTTTGGTGATTAGTCTGTGCTAATCGTGTTCACTTCTTACTTTTGAAGGTAAGATGCATAGGAAATGGCCGCTACTCACGTGGTGAACAGACGGTTCTGGAAATAACTTCCTTCCCATAGCAGGTACGGTTGCCTTTTCCGCCAGCTTCACCGTGCCAGAGTCCATCTCTTCCGCTGCTACTACCGTTGAGGTAATGTATAACCAAACAAGCGAATTTTATCAACTTCGTAATTAGTGTAAACACTGTATAAATTGTGGCTTTCAAGCAGATGGTAGAGTCCAAGTGCAACGTGATCGCAAACAAACTAAAAATTAGAGGTACCGTATTCGAAATTCCTACATTTACGAATGCAATAAAAGTACATGTCTGGTGTTGGTTGGATAAGAGCCGACAGCATTTTTTTACTAAGTGTTTTTTGTAAATGCTTCTTGCCCCTGTTTTCTTCCTATGCGAAAACTGTTTTTATCCACATTTGCATTTTATTATCCTTTTATTTATGATCATCTTATGGATATTGAAAATCTTCTTGCTGTAATAAACTGGAGAGGAATTCTACCATATGCAAGATATCTTTTATTGTGTTTTAATTACCAAAATATGTTTCGGTTATCTTATATATTTGAATGTCAATTTCTGTGTTTGCTGGCGTATAGTTCTTTTTTATTAAGTTTTCAGCTAATGTTGATCACTACTTATCAGGGCTCTGAGAAATATGATATATCTAGTTTATATATGTAAGTTTCTGCACGTTTGACCCATATGTAATATATATATATTCCTTATTGACTGTATTTGTCAGTGTTAGTGAATGTTTTTCTAGTCTGTTCTGTATTGTGTTGTTGGTTTTGTAAGCTATTTCATTTCTTGTTTATTGAGGATGTTGTCCACCCTGTGTGTTGATTTTGTTGTTGTAAATCATTATATCCATTTGTTTGTTAGTGTCTATTCATTTCTTATGGGCAGTATTTCATTTTTGTGTGTGAATTTTCTTTACTGTGTGTTGCCTGGTTTTGTAATTTGTGTATTCTGTCTGCTATTTTCAAAACTTAACAACAGAAGAAAACTATCGCATCTACATAGCAATAAACCAAGGTAAGAAAGTACTAAACGAATCTACATCATTGTGCAACAAAACTCTCTTTGACACAATAAAGGTAGGTATATAAATAATTTTAGGGCTGAAATATTGAACCAAATTCTCAAATGTAAATAATTTAACCAAATGTCTATATAATCCAGAAAACTGTAACATGTAAAATAGTATCAGAAGTTAAAGGCAGACACCAAAGGAAGATGGCAGGTGCCGAAACTTCTTTGGCTGATTAAAATACAAAAAAGGTGTCTTGCATAAGGCGGAATTTCTCTCCAGGTTTTCCTTGTATTTAATTTTTGTGTTAGCTTTAATGCCATAATCTACGCTATAACAACGATATATGCCCATACAATTGGCGCCATATTGGAAACTGTGCGAATACGTCGAATTTGTGGCGTCTTAGTCTTGTGTCGACAGTAGCTTACGTTGCAGTTGCAGAATGTCGCGACCTAGTGCGTCTGCGTGTGGATACGGTTTTAGTGAGCAGGTGCTTTCCAAGAACAGTGGAGACAAATAATCGCATACATACTTTTGTGTGGGAGCAAATACAACAAGGCGCAGTTTTCGTACAAAACACTACTGTACTGCATTCACGCATCTAAAATTTATATGTAGCGTGGTTAACGTATCTCACTACTCATCTCTCCGCTGCATGCGGTCTTCCATATCGCTACAGTGACACACCTTTCCCGGTAATTTGCACCGCGCCGTCAAATATCTCGACATCTCGTTTTTGCTCGCTGCAAAAAGGGGATTTATTTCCATGTTTGCTTTTCGTTTCATCTATTATCTCGAAATTTAAACAAGGGCTAATACAGCCGATAAAAGATAAAAGTCGACGAACACGCGAAGCACATTATACGTTATAGGCAAAGTGCACGATATCCACAGGATATGAACCTGGTGGGAGGGTATATCACGCAGCTGGTGTTTTGACGTGGTTAACACTGAAATTCATATTCACGGAATGTATGACATTAACTGCGAATGGGTAAAGCTGAAAATGTGTACCCAGCCGAGACTCGAAACCGGGTCTCCTGCTTTCCAGGCAGTTGCGCTTACCTTTACACACAGCGAGCACGACACGTGCACGGAATTATGCCTAGTTTACACGACAATCGAAAGTTCACAAGAAAGATAACTGTCTGCTGCAGCGCTCCAAGCGTACTCACTGGGTACTAATGACGTGCGATCATACAGGCTTGGTTGCGGTAATACGATAAACTTCCGTCTACACGTCTGATTACAGCTAACAGCAGCGCCTGTGCGAAAATACGGGTTTATTACTTTTGTATACGTGGACTATTCACGTATGGGTGTATTTCATAGCAGAAAATAAAGAAGCTGACACTGTCGGCGGTTGTAGGAGTTGTAGGAATATTTGTTAGAACACTACAGAGAAGAAGAAATAGAAGTTGGATGTGTCCTTCGTTGAGAGGAAGAGACGAAGAATGAGATGTGAACTGCGTGCAGATAATGAAGTAACTCATACCAGAGGACCTCAATGAATTCAGATTATTATTATTATTATTATTATTATTTTACGAATATTGTGTGCTGAGTGTTTTACCAAGTTTCTTTCATTCGTCCAAGGGTGATGTGTGTGTGTGTGTGTGTGTGTGTGTGTGTGTGTGTGTGTGTGAGAGAGAGAGAGAGAGAGAGAGAGAGAGAGAGAGAGAGAGAGAGAGAGAATTTCGCCAAGCTGAAGGTACGAAATACTTTTTACACTTGAGTTACATTTTCAGCTTTGTTAAAGTTATGTGTCAGTTACTTTCTCTAATAATTTTTTGCAGGTTCGCTATAAATTGCGGGTTCTGGCGACAGTAGGATCTTTCGAAAGCCTAGCCTTTGCACAAAGAATTTCTGTACCAACTCTTACAAATATTTCTGTTGAAGTCTTCACTTCAATTTCCGGTCCATAATGGGACCTCAGTCAACTTTTAGCATCACCCTTTCGAGTTTATGTGTAACTGAATTTCTCACATGCTAAAAATTATAGAATTTTAAAAATACCAAGTTAATCAACAAGACGTATTCAAATTCATTTAAATCTACACTTTTCTGTTATTTTCTTCATAAATAAGTCATTGTACTTCAACAAAGGAAGCAATTTCGTTAAGGACGCGGCTATTTCCACACATAAACATGAAAACCACACAACGAATTCACTTCTGCGCATGCGTACCCACTTCACTACTTGCAAATTTAGAACCTGTCCTCAAGCGTACTAGCTAGTACGAAACGCCGTCTGCGAACACGAAATGCTAGTAGTTCTGCACGTTTACGTCGCTAGATGGGGCGCAACGTGATGTGTTCATTACTAGTGCGATCATCGTGTAAACTAGGCTTTACTCAAGCATGCCTCCCGTTGCCCACTAGAACTCAAACTCGTAGTTATTGTAAACTAATTTCCGTAAGAGTAAAGTCCTAGGAGTGCCTGAGTGAGAACTCAGACCTCCAATGGTAATGGTCACGAAATCCGTGACTTGGTGCCTCATACTACTTGACCATCCCCACGCGGCGGTTTTGGCTTCGAATCCCGTCCTGACTCACAGATTTAATCGGCCAGGAACTTTTCAACTATCGGCAGAAAATAATAAATTGATTAAAATGTTAGCAGTTTCTGACTCTCAAAATCGATTATATTGACTGTAGTTTCTACGACGACATCACTTTAGATTCTCCATCAGTATTGTTTTCATTTGACAGTCCATCATAAGTAGACCTTGGATTATAGGTAAAATCCGATTTTGTTGCTCATTAAATAAAGGCATGAAAGTTGTACATACACGAATTACGACAGTTTATGATCGAAAGAGCTAGTTTTATAACACCTAAAAATGCCTAATTTCGGGTTAGTATCTGATTGTACATATTCTTAATTATCCAATTTATAATTCCCTTTTTATGACTAACATTCTCTCGTGGTTTTCCAGCTAAGAATTACGCAAGTATTTTATCGAAAATTTTGTAATACGTAAAATATCTAATTTCATGTCAGAACCTGATGTTACCTCATTTTTAAAAATCGTAAAAATCCCTAATTTCATGATAAAAGCTGACTGTGCCTAATTCTTAAAAATCCAGTAAGATAAAATTTGTAGGACTGACTCTACTCTACTGGTCTTCGCGGCTTCTTAGAAAACAGTAGTTGATAACTGGTCCATTTGGAAGACAAGACAGGTTCTAAAATAAAAATAAAAATGGCAGTGGGCTGACATCTTATGAGGTAAAACAACAGAACATGCACGTGTGGTCCCATTTCGAGAATTTCCGTCATTTAAATATGCTCCGGTGACGTGTGGAACGCTCATTCTCAACGGAAAACCTGGAAAAAGTGTTAGTTATTTACTGTGACTATAATTATGCACATGGACAATAAAATAATCTGGATTTTTATCAATCCACTGTAAATGCGACACAAAGTCGCGATAGAGGCAGGTGACCATACTTAGAATAATTGTTAGTGCTGCGGGTGTGCTGAATATGTCGCAAAACATTTTCATAGAAACCATTATTTAATGACGCGTTTCGCAGATTCCATCATCAGATTTGTATCTCTTGGTGACTTCAGGCACTCTCACACAAGATACCTTTACATAGATCTTATAAGCTGTTTGTGTCATGGGAAAAAAAGAGGAAGTCTGCACATGTCCATGACACAAACAGCTCAAACATCTACGTAAAGGTATCTTGTGAGGGAGTGGCTGAAGTCACCAACAGATACATATCTGATGATGGAACCTCCGAAACGCGTCATTAAAGAATAATTTCTATTGAAAATGTTTTGCGACATATTCAGGACACCCGCAGCACTACCTAGTGTTTTGTCAATCTATTTATCTTTCTAGATAGTAAAACGCCAGATCTTGGTCACCTATTTTCTGATTATTATAACCTATTGGCCCACTTTAGGCTACGATAGTAACACTAAAAGTGGGCCTTTGCGATCGTCTTTTGACAGCTCGAAATTTAAATGAAAATAAAGGCTTAACCATTCATCTGACACGAATCTGTAGAGGAGAAAATTCTCTACAATTTTGCTCTGTTATGTTTTTTTCATATCTCATATCGTTTCAGAGATATTTGCAAAAATAACGGCAATTTTGGGATGTCTGTCTGCCTGTCCGTAAGGTGTTCCCTGTTTTTAAGACGAACCGTTCAACCGATCAGCACCAAATTTTACAGACATAATTGTAGGCCGCCAGAGACCAGAACCTCCCTTTTTCAAATTTTTCGGACATAAAACACGGCAGTAATACAAAAAAGCCGTTTGTAATATAATTGTAATTGCAAACGAACCGTTCATTTGATATGAAAATTGAATAGCCTAATTGGTAGAGGGGAAAATTCTCTACAACTTCGCTCTATTATGTTTTTTTCATATAAATAACGGCGATTTGACGATGTCTGTCTGGCTGTAACGTGTTCCCACTTTTTAGGTCGTACCGTTCAACCGATCGGCACCAAATTTACAGACATAATTGTTGGCTACCAGAGACCAGAAACTCGCTTTTTGAAATATTTCGAACAAGAAATACGTTAGTAATACAAAAAAGCCGTTTTTAATGTAATTTTAATTGCAAATAAACCGTTAATCTGACGCGAAAACTGAATAAACGAATTTGTAGATGAGAAAATATCTCGTATCGTTTGAGAGATATTTGCAAAAATAACGGAGTTTTGACACCCTCCATTGAATTAACGAAAACCAGCTGTTCACAGATGTCACGTGACATTCTTCGCCCAGAACTTTCTTTGGCATACGCCATCTTGCGTAGCGTATTTGATGATTTTCTTATTGCACCTTACACGTTGTCATTTCAAAGCAATGGCGCACTGAAGAATTAACAAAAACACGTCGTTCGTCGTACGAGATATGATCTAGTGTCTACAACTGTCATATTAGCATCAGTTAACAACGGCTATCTATAGTAAAATATTTAAGAAAACTCTTCATAACTGGTACCCGTAGCGTAGTGGGCAATGCGTTGGACTGGGACGGTGAAGGTCAGTGGTTCGGAGCGCGCCACTACCTAATTTTTTCCCAAAAGGGTTTCAGACATTCTTATTAATTAATTTTTTATTATTTAGATTATTCTTTTGGTCCTAAATGTTTGCAAAACTTATAAAACTACAAATCTAAAGTGGGCCGTAAAACACGTCAGTGCGATTTTTTTTAGAAGTGGTAGAACGTATTTCATGTACCTAATTTAAGATTTTTAGAACCTAAAAGTCCGAGGTCTAATCATAGGCTACATTGTTTATCTGTACCTTGTACGTATGTATACTCACGTTAAACCAGCAGAAGGCCAAAATGATTATGAAGAGGTGCGAGTATATGGGTCGATGATTTTGAAAGTTACATGTGACCGGAACTCACATTACTGCAGTGAGTTGCGCTCGGCCACCGCTGTCCTGGATTTCGACGTCCAGGAGGGGCTATCACAGGATCTGGTATTCTTGTCGGCCCCTCCTCTGGCCTTCAGAATTACCGCCATTCGTTTTCTTTATCTGGCGTGAAAGAATGGAAAACAGGTGCGACAAAAGCATAGCGGCTGCCGTCAGGCGCGCATTATTACTGCGAGGGGAATCCCGACGAGAGCACGCCACTCCTTTGTCACAATAATCAGATGAGCTCTCTGCCGACATTCCTCTGTTTCTCTCTCTCTTCCCCGCCAGCCCCCCCCCCCCTCCCACCTTGCCCCAGTATCTTGCGGGCGTCTCTGCTCTTCTTCCCGTTATCTGC
This sequence comes from Locusta migratoria, assembly GCA_026315105.1. Classification (NCBI taxonomy): domain Eukaryota; kingdom Metazoa; phylum Arthropoda; class Insecta; order Orthoptera; family Acrididae; genus Locusta; species Locusta migratoria. Next base: position 5,441,523 of record CM048749.1, on the reverse strand, counting down.
TCCCCCTCACGACAAATCCCTGAGTGCTTCAGAGCTCTGATTTTTATCTGCCTGTTACATTGCGAGAGGCAGGCAATGCTTTAAGTTTTTAACGCACCGTCAGCTTCCAGGTCATTAGAGGCAGATCGCTCCGACGAGAAAGATGGCTGTATCTGGACACAACAGCTTTTTCTCTCGCTCTCTCTCTCTCTCTCTCTCTCTCTCTCTCTCTCTCTCTCTCGTCCTTCCCTCCTCTCTCACACACACACAAACACACGCACACACATACACACACGATATTAAATCCGTTGCAAGTGGCCACTGAAACGATGGTTAAATTTTACATTTCCAATGTCTAGCATCAAGGAAGGAGATGGAACCAGTATAAATCCAAGGAATATAAGGTTGAGAGTTGCAGATGGTGCATTAGCTTGCGACTGACTGAAACGGAGGCGAAATGCAGCATACGAAGAATGGGTAGCTTTAAGAGATTAAATAGTAAATGCTGCGAACGATCATATAGGTAGAAGGACGAGGCCCAGTAAAAGTACTTGGATAACTCAGGACATACTGTGCTTTATTGATGAAAGGAGGAACTACAAAAACACAGCAAATGAAGACGGTTAAATACATGGTTGACAGGAAGTGCAAACGGCCGCGGTGGAGTGTTGTTGTATATGAAACTTCCTGGCAGATTAAAATTGTGTGCCGGAACCGGGACTCGAACCTGGGACCTTTGCCTTTCGCGGGCAAACGCTCAACCGACTGAGCTATCCCGACACGAGTCACGATGCCGCCTCACAACTTTACTTCCGCCAGAACCTCGCCTCCTACTTTCCAAACTTCACAGAAGTTCTCTTGCAAACACGCAAGACTAGCACTAGCAAGTAGGAGGCGAGGTTCTGGCGGAAGTAAAGTTGTGAGGCGGCATCGTGAGTCGTGTCGGGATAGCTCAGTCGGTTGAGCGTTTGCCCGCGAAAGGCAAAGGTCCCAGGTTCGAGTCCCGGTTCCGGCACACAATTTTAATCTGCCAGGAAGTTTCATATCAGCGCACACTCCGCTGCAGAGTGAAAGTTTCATTCTGGAAACATCCCTTAGGCTGTGGCTAAGCCATGTCTCCACCATATCCTTTCTTCCAGGAGTGCTAGTCTTGCGTGTTTGCAAGAGAACTTCTGTGAAGTTTGGAAAGTAGGAGGCGAGGTTCTGGCGGAAGTAAAGTTGTGAGGCGGCATCGTGAGTCGTGTCGGGATAGCTCAGTCGGTTGAGCGTTTGCCCGCGAAAGGCAAAGGTCCCAGGTTCGAGTCCCGGTTCCGGCACACAATTTTAATCTGCCAGGAAGTTTCATATCAGCGCACACTCCGCTGCAGAGTGAAAGTTTCATTCTGGAAACATCCCTTAGGCTGTGGCTAAGCCATGTCTCCACCATATCCTTTCTTCCAGGAGTGCTAGTCTTGCGTGTTTGCAAGAGAACTTCTGTGAAGTTTGGAAAGTAGGAGGCGAGGTTCTGGCGGAAGTAAAGTTGTGAGGCGGCATCGTGAGTCGTGTCGGGATAGCTCAGTCGGTTGAGCGTTTGCCCGCGAAAGGCAAAGGTCCCAGGTTCGAGTCCCGGTTCCGGCACACAATTTTAATCTGCCAGGAAGTTTCATATCAGCGCACACTCCGCTGCAGAGTGAAAGTTTCATTCTGGAAACATCCCTTAGGCTGTGGCTAAGCCATGTCTCCACCATATCCTTTCTTCCAGGAGTGCTAGTCTTGCGTGTTTGCAAGAGAACTTCTGTGAAGTTTGGAAAGTAGGAGGCGAGGTTCTGGCGGAAGTAAAGTTGTGAGGCGGCATCGTGAGTCGTGTCGGGATAGCTCAGTCGGTTGAGCGTTTGCCCGCGAAAGGCAAAGGTCCCAGGTTCGAGTCCCGGTTCCGGCACACAATTTTAATCTGCCAGGAAGTTTCATATCAGCGCACACTCCGCTGCAGAGTGAAAGTTTCATTCTGGAAACATCCCTTAGGCTGTGGCTAAGCCATGTCTCCACCATATCCTTTCTTCCAGGAGTGCTAGTCTTGCGTGTTTGCAAGAGAACTTCTGTGAAGTTTGGAAAGTAGGAGGCGAGGTTCTGGCGGAAGTAAAGTTGTGAGGCGGCATCGTGAGTCGTGTCGGGATAGCTCAGTCGGTTGAGCGTTTGCCCGCGAAAGGCAAAGGTCCCAGGTTCGAGTCCCGGTTCCGGCACACAATTTTAATCTGCCAGGAAGTTTCATATCAGCGCACACTCCGCTGCAGAGTGAAAGTTTCATTCTGGAAACATCCCTTAGGCTGTGGCTAAGCCATGTCTCCACCATATCCTTTCTTCCAGGAGTGCTAGTCTTGCGTGTTTGCAAGAGAACTTCTGTGAAGTTTGGAAAGTAGGAGGCGAGGTTCTGGCGGAAGTAAAGTTGTGAGGCGGCATCGTGAGTCGTGTCGGGATAGCTCAGTCGGTTGAGCGTTTGCCCGCGAAAGGCAAAGGTCCCAGGTTCGAGTCCCGGTTCCGGCACACAATTTTAATCTGCCAGGAAGTTTCATATCAGCGCACACTCCGCTGCAGAGTGAAAGTTTCATTCTGGAAACATCCCTTAGGCTGTGGCTAAGCCATGTCTCCACCATATCCTTTCTTCCAGGAGTGCTAGTCTTGCGTGTTTGCAAGAGAACTTCTGTGAAGTTTGGAAAGTAGGAGGCGAGGTTCTGGCGGAAGTAAAGTTGTGAGGCGGCATCGTGAGTCGTGTCGGGATAGCTCAGTCGGTTGAGCGTTTGCCCGCGAAAGGCAAAGGTCCCAGGTTCGAGTCCCGGTTCCGGCACACAATTTTAATCTGCCAGGAAGTTTCATATCAGCGCACACTCCGCTGCAGAGTGAAAGTTTCATTCTGTTGTTGTATATGTTTGTAGAGCTTATGCCGTATGAAGGTAAGAGGAGGTAGATGAAGACAAGAGAGCGGATACGATATTGCGAGAAGAATTTGATGGATACATAGAGCATATGATGAGCTTGAACAAGGCCCTGGAATACATATTCCTTCTCAGTCGCTAATTGGGAGAGCCAGTCATGAGGAATCTGACGTGTAAGATGTATGACACGAATGTAATAATCCCAACTGCTATGAAAGAAGACGCAGACAAATATGAAATCTACAGAACACACATCAAAGAAAGTGTTGCGTCACTTTGTTTCCAAGGTCTCCTGAACACCGAAATTGAATCAGTATACTTCTTCAGAACGCAGTTGTTTAGATTGTTCGTAGATGTCACTCAACTCTCAGAACCATGCACGAGCAGACCCTTTGCAATAGCCTGGGTAAGACGGCAAATCAGTTCCAGTCAAAACACCAGGAAGTATCTATGGGTGCGGCAATGTTGTCGTCTCCAATCCGTGGACCCGACGATACGTCGAACCATTTTAGTTCATTCTGCCGATGACAATTCTTCAGAACCTAGATATCTCACCAGATTCCCTAATTGTTTTGACCAGTGTAGTTCTCTGGAAGAGCAATTCTCTGGAAGAGCAATTGAATGGAATGGACAGTGTCTTGAAAGGAAGATGTAAGATGAACATTAACAATAGTAAAACGAAGGTAATGAAATGCAATGCCAGAAAATCAGGCGATGCTGGAGGAATTAGATTAGGTAATGAGACAATAAAAGTAGTATTGTTATTTGGGTAGTGTGATGATACATGAGGCAGGAGACATATATGGGTAAGAAGGAGAGTAGGGGAGAGGAATTTTTTATTTGAATTCAAAAGAAAATCATAATTAATTACTTAATTAATTAATTTACGATATATTTACTATCGGTTGATAGACCATAGATAATTCATAAAATGAGATATACAAAATTAATCTCAGAGAACAAAAAACAGTGGTGCTTTCTTATGTTTTAGACATAAGAGTGGAATTAGTCTTGTTCAATTATTTGGAGTGTTGGGAGCAAGTCAATCTTGTAAGAGTTTCATTTTTGTAAAAGTTTCGTCTATTAAATTTTCTGAAGTTTTTCTCTCAAGAAAGAAGTCTTTTCAGTTATTAGTGAAGAATTCATTTATAATTGGCCAACCCAAGAGCACTGAGAATACAGAAATAGTAAATTGTCGGTTTTCAAGTATGTAATTAATTACCTGCAATTACGAACTTTTCAAACAAAATCACTAAAAGACTATTATTTTGTAATAATATTTGTAATACTATAATGTGGGAAAAATTTCAGTAATGAAATACTAATAATTTAATTTTCATTACGTATTAATAAAGTAGCAAGATAACGTCTGATGGCCGAAGTAAAGAAGATATAAAATGCAGAAATGATTTGGTAACAAAAGCGTTCCTAAAGAAGCGAAACTTGTTAACATCCAATATTTATTTAAATGTTAGGAAGTCCTTTCTGAAAGTCTTTGTCTGGAGTATAGCATTGTATGGCAGTGAAACGTGAACGATACCGAGTTCAGACAAAAAGATTATAGAAGCTTTTGAAATGTGGTGCTACAGACGAATTATGAAGATTAGATGGGTAGATCACGTGACTAATGAGGAGTTGCTTAACAGAATTGGGGAGAAAAGGAGTTTCTGGCATATCCTGACTAACAAGGAAAGTACTCGGGCTCGAACAAACACAAACATACCAAAATCATGTGAGAGATAATGTAGAGGTCCCTTATTGCACTACCGATACTTTCACATCTGCAAAACTTTGCAGTCGCCCATTAGAGGCCTCTGCATTTGTCACGCCGCATTGCACATTGAGTTGCCGGTACCCCAGTCGGGACCACTAGGGACAGTGCGGTGAGCCTCTAAATTTGCGCTTTGTGACGTTATTTGTGTAGTGAAGCGTCAGATGGGTGGTAATCAGTCCTGCTAATGTATTGCGGTTGGTTGAGATGAAATTCCGAAGAGCCCTTTTCGTGAAAATGGTATTGGTGATGAAGATGAATCATTCGCATGTTTTCTGGTATCTTTTATAGTGCAGAAATATGAGCATAAATTAGAAACACTATAATAGATACAAGGAAACATGCGAATGATTCATTTTCTACACCAATACTATCTTCTCGAAGAAGGTGTCTTCGTAACTTCATCTAAACCATTCAAATATATTAGCAGAATTGATTACCAATCGCCGACCCATCCTACGCTTCACCATGAAAATAACGTCATAAAACGTAACTTCAGAGGCACACTGCACCGTCACTACTGGTTTACCGGCAAGTAAAAATCATATGTTCAAATCTTTGTAGAGCTTATGGGACTTAACTAAGGCGTCATCAGTCCCTAAACTTACTATTTATGAACTATCTAATACTAAGAACGGCACAAATATCCATGCCCGAGGGGGATTCGAACCTCCGACCGCAGTGGCCGTGCAGATCGTGACTGGAGCGCCTCAGGCCTCCCGGCCAACACGTCCGGCTTATTAGCAAGTCAGTGTGGAATGCGGCATGGAACATGCAGAGGCCTCTAACGGACGACTGCAGAGTTTTGCAGATGCGGGAGTATCACTAGTACAATAAGGGACCTTCACATTATCTATCGCCGGCCGCGGTGGCCGAGGGGAGTGAGGCGCTCAGTCTGCACGGCCACTACGGTCGAATCCCCCCTCGGGCATGGATATTTGTGCCGTCCTTAGGATAAACTAGTTGATAAGTAGTTTGTAAGTTTAGGGACTGATGACCCCATAGTTAAGTCCCATAAGCTATACAAAACAAACAAACATTATCTATCATACGATTTTGGTGTATTTCTGTTTGTTCGAGCCCAAGTACTTTCCTTGTAAGAGAAGGGATAGATTGGTAGAACAGATTCTGAGACATCAAGGAATTGTGAACTTAGAGTTAGAAGGAAGTGTGTGGGGTAAAAATCGTAGAGGGAAACCGAGGGACGAATACAGTAAGCAGATTCAAAAGGATGTAGGTTGCCGAAAGTATTCTCAGATGAAGAGACTTGCACAGGACAGGGTAGCATGGAGAGCTGCATCAAGCCAGTCTGCGGACTGAAGACCACAACAACAACAGTATACAGTGCAGTCACCTGGGAAAAGGGCGCCAGTCTACCCGTGAGCTGGGTCAACGTGTTACTTTAGAGAAAAGAAGAACCTGTCGGTTGAGGTTGTGGATGGCCGGCTACCTCCGCGCTGGGGAGTCTGTGGGCGCCGCGGAGGGCGAGTATCCTCGCGGCCTTCCGCCCCCGGCGGGCGTAATTGAGTTATCCGGCTGTATGCAGATTGCGCACAACAACACTTCTTGGGCGCCCTCTTTCCCACACCTCGCCAGCGCCAGCGCCTCTGCGGGGAATCAAATTACCAGCACTTTAATGAAACAGGATTCAATTAGACGTTTTCCGCAGCGGCGCCGCTCGAGACGGCGAGTGGTCGACCCGCGCGGACAGCTACTCTCTGCGCGCGGCGGGCCGGAGCTGAAGAGCAGGAGGAGGACGAGGAAGAAGAAGAAGAAGGCGGGGGCGGAGGGCAGGGTGGGGCGCGCCGGGGATCGATACCGGGACCGCAGGCACGCGCGCCGCGCGTCGCCACGCGGCCTGCGGCAAAAAGACGAGGCGGCGAGGCGGTCGGCGGGGGCGGGGGCGGGGGCGGCCTCATCCGCTGCAGACAGCTGCCGCCCGCCTCTGGGGAGGGAGGGAGGCCGCAATCCCAGCACCAGCAGCCCCAGCACCAGACGACTCACTCAGCTCCCGCCTACCGGAGGTCTGCCTGTATGCTCGCTCCGGCTGAATAGGCACCTAGTGCCCTGACACTCCGGTAGATTTTAATTTAGTCGGCTGACACGCAACAATCAACTGCATTTCATTTGCTTCGTGCTTTTGGAGTATGCCATGGTCGAAATGCCCGACCGTTCAAAAAATGTTCAAATGTTTGTATAGTCTATGGGACTTAACTACAGGGTCATCAGTCCCTAAACTTACAAACTACTTATGAACTACTTACGAACTAGGACGGCACAAATATCCATGCCCGAGGAGGGATTCGAACCCCCGACTGCAGTGGCCGTGCAGACCGTGACTAGAGCGCCTCAGGCCTCTCGGCCACCGCAGCCGGCATGCCCGACCGTCTACGCTAGGAAAGGTATATATCTACTCCCCCGATTTGCATGCTTTAAAAATACTGGAAGACGTATAAGACTATGTCAAATCGTTTTATGAAAGTTATTTTTATTATTATTATTCTTTTTACCAACGATTTTCTTAGTCGATTTTGTAGAAATAAATCGGTAAAACGTCTAATTACTCTTACATATTTTGCAACTGACGACCAACTCCTTCGTCTTACCCAATTGCCGCGGCGGATTAGCCGTGCGTACCGGAGCGCCGTGTTGCGGTGCATACGGCTGCTTGCCGTTGAGGGATCGAATCCCTTCTCGGGCATGGATATTTGTGTTGTCTTTAGGTTAGTTTACCTTAGTTTAAGTAGCTTGTAAGCTACGGACTAATAACCTAGAAGTTGAGTACGATATATTTACAATCATTTGAACTTTTTTTTTTTTTTTTTTTTTTTTTTTTTTTTTTTTTTTTTTATACATAATGAAAAGATGAAAGAATATTGGAGGAAAGAGAAAGAAGAACAAATGAAGAAGCATTGATTTTGGAACGTTGTCCCAATACCTGAATACCTGAAACCACTTCCCTCTCTAAACGTGGCCCTTACAAGCTCCCTGCCGCGGTGGAGTAGCCGAGCGTTCTAAAGCGTCTCGCTACGGACCGCGCGGTTGCTCGCCGTGGAGGTTCGAGTCCTCCCTGGGCCATGGGTGTGTGTGTGTTGTCCTTAGGTTAGTTTATCTAGGCTTAAGTAGTTTGTAAGCTACGGATTGATGACATCGCAGTTTGGTCCGATAGATTTACGAAAAATTTTCAAATGTTTGTAAATCTATCGGACCAAACTGCGTGGTCATCAGTCCGTAGCTTACAAACTACTTAAACCTAGGAAATCTAACTTAAGGACAACACACACACACCCATGGCCCAGGGAGGACTCGAACCTCCACGGCGAGCAACCGCGCGGTCCGTAGCGAGACGCTTTAGAACGCTCGGCTACTCCACCGCGGCAGGGAGCTTGTAAGGGCCACGTTTAGAGAGGGAAGTGGTTTCAGGTATTCAGGTATTGGGACAACGTTCCAAAATCAATGCTTCTTCATTTGTTCTTCTTTCTCTTTCCTCCAATATTCTTTCATCTTTTCATTATGTATAAAAAAAAAAAAAAAAAAAAAAAAAAAAAAAAGTTCAAATGATTGTAAATATATCGTACTCAACTTCTAGGTTATTAGTCCGTAGCTTACAAGCTACTCGAACCTCCACAGCAAGCAACCGCGCGTTCCGCAGTGAGACGCTTTAGACCTCTCGGCTACTCCACGCGGCGATAGATTTAGATTTACAAACATTTGATCATTTACAAGCTCCCTATGGCTCTCCATACTAAAGCTGTGTATACCTCACGTAGTTGTTGCATTGCACTACCTGCTCACTAGACAGTCTGAACCCAACTGCTGTGTAATTCCTGTGGTAGAGTAAACACAAGTCAACACCAACAACAACTTTCTGTTATTACCACTATTTCGGTTTCCGTAATGTTGTCGTCTTCACTCCACAGAACCGAAAGAAATACGTCGAACCATTTTAGTTCATTCTGCCCATGACAATACTTCAGAACCTAGATACCTCAATTGATCCTCTAATTGTTTTATTCTTTGAGGCCAGATGTCAACAATAGCTTGGATTGAAGAAGATATGAACGATTAGGAGCGAAAATCGTATGTGAAAAATGATGCAACAGAGAGATTTATAAGCCGAATATTTTCAAATATAAGTATTCCAAGACGCAAGACGCAAAATTGCTCGAGAAGTGATAAGGATACAAAATACCACGGCGGATTAGCCGTACGTACTGGAGCGCCGTGATTGCTGTGCGTCCGGGCGTTCGCCGTCGGGGGTTCGAGTCCCCCCCTCGGGCATGGGTGTTTGTGTTGTCCTTAGGTTAGTTTGCCTTAGTTTAAGTAGTTTGTAGGCTACGGACTAATAACCACGCAGTTGAACCCTATAGATTTATGAACATTTGAACATCTTACCCAATTCCTTTCCCTACAGCTCAGTTTCCATCGTGCCGCCATTTTCGTGTCCTTTGAACGGCCTACAATTGCGTCTGGCTTTCTCGCCTGCTCTTCAAACTCAAAACCTACGATCTTCTCATCAATCCCATCTGGGTCGTAACCTCCTTCCTCTCCAACCTCCCCACCTATGTTACCGTCCACAACACCGACTACCGTATTTGTTTCTCTCTCTGCTACTGTGGCACAAGTTTCCGTCCTTTCTCCCATCCTTTATCTCCTGTATACCTTAGACATGCCTAACCCCCCCCCCCCCCTATACACCTCTTCCAATATTCTGATGACACCGCTTTCCTTGCCTTAGCTCTCGCCCTCGACCAATCCAACCGTCTTCTCCAAGAACACTTTGACCTTTTCACCACTTGGTGCAACCTGTGGCTCAATTGTATAAATCCTGCCAAAACCGAGATGATCATCGTAGGTAGTGCCACCTCTTCCATACATTCCCGTGATTTCTATCTCACCCTCCATCGTCATTCCGTCCGCCTCACCGCAACCCTAAGTACCTGGGCCTCATTCTACCCTGGACTCCCCTCCTCTGCAAGAAAAAGCCCGATTCTGCCTCCACCTCCTCAAACTCCTTGTTGGCTGAACCTGGTGCCTAAACCTTTCCACCATCCTCTATACCTACAAATCCCTCCTTTTCCTTCACAGCAAACTGGATCCCCTTCACACTATTGTCTATCCTCTACTCATTGATCCTGGTCCGTTGCCACGCCATTACTACTGTCTCCCCCCCCCCCCCAACTTCCACTCTCCCACACTCCCCCACTGTCCACCCTCCTTACTCTTTCCCGTGGCAATTTCCGTACCCTCCTCCTCCCTGAAGATGACCTCCGCCCAGACATTTATCCCTCGTACCAGCTCTTATTCTCCCCCTTACACTCCCCCCTCATCCTCTCCGCTGCTTGGTCCTTGATCCCCTCCTCGATCCCCTCCTATCTCGCCCCCTCTCGCTTCTTACGGCTTCCTGGGAAATCCCACCCCGTCCTTCTCCCGGCTCTTGGTCCCTCTTCCATCCCCTCCATCCTTCTCCTCCTCTCCCTCTTCCTCTTTGGGCAAGGGACGCAGACTACTGTGGACACGAAAACTGATATCTGGAGGGAGGTGCTGTATCAGGGTAGCAGATATCACGCCGCGGCATGAACGCAGCATGAACGCAGTTAAGTTTATTTCTTATTTTGAGTGAATGTGCGAAGAAATTGTGGAACATGGAAAGTGTTAATGACTCTGTAATTGGGAGAGAAGGGGATGAGAGTAATTTCGATATAGGTGCTAGTAAAACGAGCACTCCAGAACAGAAGTTCAAATGTTCAAATGTCTGTATAGCTTATGGGACTTAACTACGGGGTCATCAGTCCCTAAACTTACAAACTACTTATGAACTACTTACGAACTAGGACGGCACAAATATCCATGCCCGAAGGGAGATTCGAACCCCTGACCGTAGTGGCCGTGCAGACCGTGACTGGAGCGCCTCAGTCCCCTCGGCCACCGCGGCCCGCAGAACAGAAGCAAGAGCAAGTTAGGTGTGCTTGAAAATGAGATGCTTCTAACTGATCATCAATCATCTCCACTTCTGGAGCTGAATGCTGAACAAAGATTATGAAGAAATGTAAATATGAGTGATTTCTCTTATGTTAGTTCATTTAGTATTACTGAGCAAGACACTCAGTTTGGTACGCTGCCGATGGAATAAAAGGATACAAATTTTAACACGAAGTAGGAAAAACAGTAGGCTTGCAGTAGACGTTTGCTGCTTTGATGTTAAATATAAATAAACAATTTACTGAAGTAAATAAAAATGGCCGGCCGCGGTGGCCGAGGTGACTGAGGCGCTCCAGTCACGGTCAGCACGGCCACAACGGTCGGGGGTTCGAATCCCCCCTCGGGCATGGATATTTGTGCCGTCCTAGTTCGTAAGTAGTTCATAAGTAGTTTGTAAGTTTAGGGACTGATGACCCCGTAGTTAAGTCCCATAAGCTTAACAAACATTTGAACATTTGAAATAAAAATGCAAGTAAACAGGTTACTGAAGTAAATGAAAATGCAAGCAAACAGGTTTCTGAAAGTAAACAATAAACTAGTGCTATTAAAAAGTTAGCTGGTGACTTAGAAAAATATAAAATAGAGATTAATGAGAAAATTTAACAGCAGGCAGTAGTTTGAAGAAAATATGGGGTACAGATTTGCAGTTATTGGAAACAAAAGTGGAGGAAGATATATCTGAGGTAGAAATTAAATATAATCAATCCTGTAAAACAGGGAATTAACAGAGGCTCTCAAAAGGGTTGCTATTATTGATAAACAATGAGGTGAGCAAATAAAGGAAGATGTTCACAAGACGGAACAGAGAATATCAGCTGCAGAAGATCTATGTATTAGTGAACATCATGTTTTAGGTACTAAAATAGATTCTGAAATTAGATAATGTTTAACTTATGTAAACAGCGTGAATGAGAGACTGAATGTGGTAGACGTCACAGTTGATACAATGAATGGCAAAATGCTTGAACATGGTTCTAGATTCTCAAAAGTAGAGCATAACATTAAACGTAGTGTAACGGTAGTAACGGATCTGCAGAAGGGCCTGCATGACTATCAGACAATTTTTGAGATTTGATGGATCGGGAGGTGTACATCCAGAAGAGTTTCGGAAAGATTTTGAAAGTGTTTTGCCTAGTATGTGGAGTGATAGAGGAGATGATTTTTTATTTCAAAATTTTTTGGGAAAGCAAGAACGTGGGGTGTGATTGTTACAGATCAGCATGAAACTCTAAAACAGTGTCAACCTTTCCGAGTATTCGCCCCCTTCCAAGTAAAAATATTCTGGCGACCCACTTCCAAATAAAAATATTCTGTAGATCACCCCCTCCCCTCCTCATGAAACGCAAAAAAAAATTCAGACAGCAAAATATATTTTGCTTAAACAGTGTTTCGCATGTCAGACAAGACTTAGAAGCGAATTATGCTCGTTAAGAAATGTCCCATTGCAAAGACAATCTGTAACGAAGTAGATTTTTTTCGAATTTTTCAGAATTACTTTTTGTGTCATATTCTTTTACCTATCGATTGCGTCCTGAAAACAATTTTCAGACTTTGCGCTTGCCTACCTAATATGTACGAGCAAGCTGACAGTGGATAGCCACAGCCACTACGGTCGGGGGTTCGAATCCCCCCTCGGGCATGGATATTTGTGCCGTCTTAGTTCGTAAGTAGTTCATAAGTAGTTTGTAAGTTTAGGGACAGATGACCCCGTAGTTAAGTCCCATAAGCTTAACAAACATTTGAACATTTGAACAGTGGATAGCACAATGGTGTCGCATTGTTGAGGACGGAGCGGCGGGTCGAACCCGCCTGTAGCCGTAAAGATGCAGGTTTTGCGTTATTTCTGTAAATCGCTCAAGGCAAATGCCGGAAAGGGGCCTTTGAAAGAACACGTGTCGCAGTGGAGTGGCCATGCTGCGAAGCGCACAGTTGCTTGCTGTCGGAGGTTAGGGTCCTTCCAAGGGCATGGGTGAATGTGTTATCCGTAAGTTAGTTTAAGTCAGAGGAAGACAACTTCAGGCGGTGTGACGCGTGAGCAGGAAGAGCAAGCCTTAGAGCTCCTAAATACCCAGGCTCAATCGTCCGCCATGTTTTCCCCAACATGGTTGGAATCGCGCTGCACTAAAAGCGTAGAGGCGCATGCCCTGCCATCTTTCACAAACGATTTCGCAAAAACTAATTGGTAGAAATATTTAATTTTTCCGCTACTTAAATCTTTATATGTCAGCATTGTGACGAAATGCTCGTCATATCGTTAATAGCCATAGTTAATAAGATATTGGCTTCGAAATAAGAGACTACGCTACATTAGGAAAAGTATGCAGTAAAAAATAGAGGCTGCTATGATATTCCGTTTGGTGCTTGTTGCAGAATATGTTGCTGCGGATGAAACTTTCCTAATGGATTGAACTTTATTTTCGACTTAGGAGGAGCTCTTTATTTTCACTCATACCGCTAAACTTTATTTTATATTGCGTATCTCATACGCGGTTAGAGATATCAAAATGATATTTTGCCAAATGATAATATGCAAAGATGGGAGTATTTTGCCACATGGTTACTACGCAAAACTTCATTAACTGTCGCATTATTCAAGGAAATACATAGTTGTAGAATAAAAAAAGAGTAAAGTTAGTGATCTATTATTCAATTTGCAGATATTCCTTCGTCACTCACAAATGTTTAATTCTTTGCTTCTTGTCTATTGTGTTTCAGAGTTACTACTCCGTTTCCAAAATCTAACAGGAGTTTTCACTCACAAATGTTTATTTCTTTGCTTCTTGTCCATTGTGTTTCAGAGTTACTACAGGAGGTTCATTTCCTTCAGTTTAAAGCCTAGCAGTAACAGAACGGAAATTACTAGATCTAATAAGGATTTTATTTAAGAATACTTGAAAATGACAGATAGCAAGGATCTCTTCACTAGCTAACGAACTGATTTGTCCTCATTTCCTCGCATAATAAAGCACTCTGTATTGAGATATTTAGAATATAGTTTTCATATAACTAAAAAATAGAAATTGCATATTACATAGAGACACAGCACTGTTGTAGGGTGCAACTATTAAATTTAATGGGTTAAAAGAAGTCAGTACCAGTAACTTCAAGTATGGATGTTATGCAGTAACAACATGTGCCTAATTATTAGGAGCTCTAATACGGAAGACATGTTACTATTAGACGGGCGGGCCGATCCCAGTGCGTCATATTTAACTGACATTATCTCAAGTTATACATTTCTCACAGAGTTGCTGTTTGGAGAGGACGAAAATTTGATGTATCTTGAACATTTCATTCGCTTAATGTGTTCACCTAACTTCAACAGAAAACAAGTTCCTCACATGTCAAAAATTCCGTAACGTCGTCAGAAAGTGCATGTTCGTAAACTATCGGTATATGCTGTTTATAAATTATGGCCATAAATAAAACTAAAAAGAAAATGTAGTGTAACTCTTAACGAAGACATTGATGAAAATTACAGGTTCATATAGTGAGTAATTTGCGAGTGTGAGCGAGTTGAATGAAACGCGAGGTAACGCGTGAGCTCGTCCGGAACGTGGCAACTCCTACAGCTTGGGGAAAAAATTGCGGATAGTTCAGCTCGGGTTTATAGGAGCCTTAACAAGCCTGTCAATACGTGTGACGTCAGGCGAGAGCTGTGTTCGCAATGTTGCGTAGATGAACGGGACCGTGGATACAGAGCTGGAGGGCTCCGTCAGCACTCAGCAGTAGCGCTCTTGACAATAACAACATGGCGAGTAAAAGCAAGACCAAGTAACAGGTTTTTCATTCTGTGTTGGAAAATCAGATTCTTATCTTCGAATGCGGTGAAGGTGCAAAGTGTTTGGAGTGTAAAAGAGAAGTACCAAGTATAAAAAAAGTAATTAACAGCGTCATTATTCCCCGCGCCGGGCAAATGAGGTGGGAAATGTGAAGGGGAAGAACGAGGCGCCTTAACATCTGAATTAATGGAACGTTCTGATGTGGAGACTGCGCATACTTCTAAGCTATCGCAGATGCTTGCTCCTGATCTTACTCTCTCTGTAACATTTGTGGGCCGGCCGCGGTGGCCGAGGGGACTGAGGCGCTCCAGTCACAGTCTGCACGGCCACTACGGTCGGTGGTTCGAATCCCCCCTCGGGCATGGATATTTGTGCCGTCCTAGGTCTTAGTTAGTCCATAAGTAGTTTGTAAGTTTAGGGACTGATAACCCCGTAGTTAAGTCCCATAGACCATACAAACATTTGAACATTCGTGGAGATTCTGGAAGCTCTTCGTCACCAGTTTGAGTCCAGGTTTGAAAATGTGGAAATATTGTCCACTATGTATCATCTAGTTGCAGGACCGTTTTCAGTATATGTTAACAATATTCCTACGAGGTTTCAAATGGAACTGTTAAATTTACTGTGTGACGATTTATTGAATGACAAATATAAATAAAAAGAAGGCTTGGCAAAATTTTATGAGAATGTTCCTCAAAACAGATCGAGACACTAACATTGAAAAACTAACCAAAGAAAACCGAAACGGAAAATGTCGGAAAACGTCTACTTAATTGTACTTTACAGCTTTGCCCTAAATTGTAGAGAAAATTTTATTATGTTCCATTCTTTTCATTTTCTAACAGAGCTATTCTCACATTAAATACACCTACATTATAATTTCCTCGTGGTATACAGGCGATATACATAGTCTGTAATCCGTGTCTATTATTTAATTCAAACGATACGTTTTAAAATTAGGATATCGTAGACCTCACTGTATTCTTCACACCAGATTTGTTCCCTGTCTTTCCTAAGTCGCTGCACGCCACACGCCGCACTCTGTTTCTCCGCGGCAGCAGTACAGAGCGCGTGACGTCACAGGTCAACTCTCCTTCCCTGTGAGCAGCCAGAGGGACCAGGGATGACGTCACACAAGCGCTGCCTGTCCTCCCCTGGTTTGTTTGTATTGTAAAACAATCCAACGTCTCTTCAATTAACAATCAATATTAAATAAGCAATCCTGTAATTTTAACAGTAAATATATTTCACTTATGCATACTTTACCGTATTATTGAATCTCTGATTATTTTACGGTGCAAGTACTGCCTCCTATGACTGCGATTCCCCCCCTCCCCCTGGAGGTTGAAAACACTGCTCTAGAACAATTTAAGGAAGCATTTCTGAAGGAATACTGAGGAGTAGACAAACAAATGGAATTATTGTATAGTCTGGGAAAAATGTAATACTAGAAACGAGTGCCTTAAAAGGTTTGTCACGAGATGGGTAAATAACGTGTCATTCTTAAATAATAAGATGACTTTTAGTCATTTACTACAAAGCGTTTTTTCTCCGACAGGAAATCCCCAATCCAGTAACAAATCGGAGACGATATATCATTAAATTTTGATAAAACACAGAACATGCAGTTCCATACAGTAAATTTAATGACACCCTCAATAAATATAGTCTTTGGTCAGAAATCTATAGCAAAGGTAGAATATTCAAAAACTTTAGGTGTAAGCATTGATGAGGGGTAGAACTGGAAAAAAACACTTTGAAGATTTGTTGAAACGTTTGAGTTCAGCAACTTATGCTATTACGGTAATTGCAAATTTTGGTGATATACGTCTCAGTAAATTAGCTTACTATGCCTATTTTCATTCTCTGCTTTCGTATGGCATCATTTTCTGGGGTAATTCTTCATTGAATAAAAAAGTATTCATTGCACAAAAACGTGTTATCAGAATAATTGCCGCAGCCCATCCAGGATCATCCTGCAGACACTTATTTAAAGAGCTAGGGATCTTCACAGTAGCCGGCCGCGGTGGCCGAGGGGACTGAGGCGCTTCAGTCACGGTCTGCACGGCCCCTACGGTCGGGGGTTCGAATCCCCCCTCGGGCATGGATATTTGTGCCGTCCTTAGTATAAGGTAGTTGATAAGTTTAGGGACTGATGACCCCGTAGTTAAGTTCCATAAGCTTAACAAACATTTGAACATTTTTTTTATGTTTCCAGAATGAAACTTTCACTCTGCAGCGGAGTGTGCGCTTCTCTTGTCACAGAATAGCAGAGGTCACCTTCTAAAACGATACCTCTGTTCTGAATTTCGATCCTCTTTTATTGTTCCGGCTTTTAGGGGGAGAGCGTTGTTCAACTTTCGTGATCATTCTGTATTTGTTTTTCGTACTGTTACAAAGGCCTGTACCACCTCGCCTAGATTTCATAAAATATGTAAGTGTGAGATATTTTTGTTTTTATTCAATAAACCCCCATTCAGTTCAGAGCTTAAAATGTTGGTTATTGTTGTAGTTTACTTCTCCCTCCATGTCAAATATTTGTACTAAGTTGTTTTCACCAAATGACCAATCGCAATAATGAATGATTTGGATACCAATGTGTTTAGATCGTCTACAGTGTGTAGTCATCCCCTTTACATTTAAATTACCTGCAACATATTCCGCAATAGAATGTGCAATCTCTTTTAAATATTCCGCCAAGTCCGATTTTCAGTATTTTTAAAATTTCCATTACCATCACTGTAACTTCGATACCATTTTCCACAAGGTTAGCTACACACGTTTAAATTACGAATTATACGTCCCCATCATTCACTACGGCGAGCGGTTACTAAAACTTTCGCCGATTTTATACTGCCATAAGAAGTTCACAACGACGCACCGAGAAAGTCAAGGTGACAACTCGCTATTTTTTTACCTTGCTGTCAGTTGAAATACTTCCCACCTTTGTCATAGTAAATTCATTCCTTCATGTCAGTTTCCTTCATCAAAATTAATTCCGATCTCTTTTCCGTCTATCGCGTTTCAAAATTACTCACCTTTTGTATTCTTCCGACTGCAACTATAATAAACAGCCAGCAATATTAAAAGCTTCTAGCCAGGTTCTCCGACACTTCCGTCTGGAACACACCTCTGATTAATACGAAAGAGTGATTCACTCATCCCATTGTCTCTTTGTGAGATAAAGAGTAGATTGGTTCTCAGAACAAGACCTTCTGCTGATAAAAATCCGTGACTAGCAAATTCATTGTGTCCTTGTGTTAGTAGTGCCCCAAGAAATAGGACCGTTATTATATTTTATTTATAAATGACCTGACGGACAGAGTGAGTTGCAGTCTGCGGCTGTTTGCTGATGTCGCTGTGGTGTACGGGAAGGTTTTATTATTGAATGGCTGTAGTAGGATGAGTAGGAGAAACAATTTCGTAAAGTTTGAATACAGGAATTTCTTCTGCCATGTTGTTGTTTAGATTTTTCTGTGCGTTCTCTAGTTTTTTAAACCTAGCTTCTATTTAAACCTTTGTCATTATATTCTCTACTATTGTTTGTTATTACTTTTCTAACTTTATAAACCTATCATGTATTGCTTGAATTTCCTTTGAAATACTATCATACTTACTGTCAGTATCAGCTTTAGTTACCATCTGTTGATTTATACTCTCAAATCGAGTGTCAATTTGTTGATTTACAGTTTTAAATCGAGTGTCAATTTCTCGATTCACACTCTCAAATCGAGTGTCAATGTGTCTACTCACATTACTAAAAAGTACTTCAAACCTTTGAAATAAACCTACGTGTGTATCAAGGCTATCATTATTCTGATCTGTTTGCGATATACTAGCTGCAGAGGTTTCCCTCTCACCTGCACCTGATGGAGTAGTTTCAATAAGATTATCACTTTCTGTATCTTCTAGTGTCTGTTCGGGCTGTTGAAAAAAATTATCTGTTTCTCATGTGTCCATCATTGTGATCTGCATACGGGTCCTAACCATGTTAAAGCACAAATCAAAATGGTAAATAGTTATGTACTCAAGTAGCAATTAATCTCACAGCAAAAGGTGATTTAAATCCTTTTTTTTAGTTCGTATGATAACTGTCTGGCAATAACAATGTGAGAGAAAGCTATTCGAGACGTTCCTGCAGTACGGTTCATTCGCTGATTTAAAATTTGACCCACTAGATTTCACACTGTACAACAGATATGAAATAATGTTGAATGTGGCACTGCAGTAATAAAATATCCTATATGAAACATTAAAAACGATTAATAAGTTTGGCAAATCAGGTCTGACGTTACCTTGATATTGTCTCGTTACGTGATCAGATGGTTGCATTGTAGGCCCTGAATCTGGTTTGATTCAATACTTCTTCTACGTATTTCTTGGTAATCCAATCTCTCAAAATTTTCTATATTACAGTCGTAGTCTCGTTCAGGTAGGGTACATGAAAATTTAGACACAAATATTAATACACAGTATTGGTAAGAAAAAATTACAAGTCACAGTTTTGAAATAGAACATTTTAAAATTCATAAATTTTGACCTAGCTCTTTTAATATGTTTATTTAACATCCCTCCGGTGCCTCCATTTATAGCGTTGCCCGTCTCAATTGTTCGTCAAGATTTGGTGATTTGCCGGAAGTCGGGTAAAATTTCACTATACGCGCCCAGCGGACCGTGCGGCCGGATGTAGGTTGGTAACACAGCGATCAAATTTTATTATTGGCACACGTTACGTCGCGTCGTAGCAAAAGCAGTTGGCATTACGAACGTAAATTACGTAAAAGGGGTTGGTGAGCAACACTATAACAGTCGGAAATCTACCTACTTATTCTTTGTTAAATATTTTTCCTTTTAAATTGAAGTTACTATTGTAGTACATTTGTAGATAACTTTCGCCTATCATTATTTTTGAATTAAACTTTTAATGTTGAGATAAAATTACTTTATAATCATAATCTGTTAAGTTTTATTTTATTATTACTGTTTTAGCAGAAATCTCGCGAGTCTTCATGGCTCGCAAAATGGCGCCCAACAATGGTATGAACCTACAATTACTAAATTAAAGAATTACTCAAAATAGTCATTTATAAAAGATTGAAAAATGGATATTTGTGAATGAAATAATATTCAACTCCCGTTTCTGTGAATTCTGAATTTTAGTATTTTATTAGAAAAAATAAAAATAAAGTTTGCTCACTACAACACTTACATAATTGAGAGCAGCCAACAAAAATGCCTCCGATCTCATCTAGGATCAAACAAAAAGAACCAAGATTTTCATCGCTTATCATTGTCATTCCTTGCCAGGAAAAGATAATAGAATGGGAAGACAAAGGTCAGAGATGAGAAGCGAGAACGATAGCGGAACAAAAAGTAACACCACTATCTATGCCTTACGTATGTAATCGGCAATGTAGTATTATAGCCTTAAGCTGCACAAAAATATGGAATAGAACGAACATATAAGGAAAGTCGTGGGTAAGGCGAATGTTCGTTTTATTGGGGGAATTTTGGGAAGATGTGATTCGTCTGTGAAGGAGAGCACATTAAAACGCTTGTATGATCCCGTCTTCAGTATTGCTCCAGTGCCGGCCGCGGTGGCCGAGGGGACTGAGGCGCTCCAGTCACGGTCTGCACGGCCACTACGGTCGGGGGTTCGAGTCCCCCCTCAGTTATGGATATTTTGCCGTCTTTAGGATTATCTAGTTCATAAGTAGTTTGTAAGTTTAGGGACTGATGACCCCGTAGTTAAGTCCCATAGACTCTACAAACATTTGAACATTTATTGCTCTAGTGGTTGGGCTTCCGATCGGATCGGTTTAAAAGAGGACATGGAGGCAGTTCAGAATAGAGCAGCTACGTTTGTTACTGGTGGGTTTTATCAATGCGCGGGTGCTACTGAAATGCTTGGTGAACTCAAATGGAAGTCGCTGGAGGGAGCGCGACATTTTTTTCCGAGAAACACTGTTTAAGAAATTTAGAGGGCCGGACTTTGAAGCGGAATGCTGGACAATTCTACTGCCACCAATCTTCATTTCGCGTAAAGACCACAAAGATAAGAACAAAGACATTAGGTATCGTACAGATACATAAAAATATTCGTTGCCGCGGCGGTGTGGCCGAGCGCCTTGAGACGCTATGCTAGGATGTGCGAGGCCATTCTCCAAATGATCAAGTATTTGTAAACCTATCGGACCAAACTGCGTGGTCATCAGACTGTGGCTTATAAAGTTATAAAACTAGGGAAAACTAACCTAAGGACAACACACACATCCATGCTCCAGGAAGGACTCGAACCTCCGACGGCGAGCAACCACACGCTCCGCAGCGAGACGCCTTAGACCGCTCAGCTACTCCACCGCGGCGGCCATTCTCCGTCGGGGGTTCGAATCCCCCTTTGGGCATCGATGTTTGTGCTGTCTTTAGTATAAGGTAGTTGATAAGTAGTTTGTAAGTTTAAAGACTGATGACCCCGAAGTAGGGGACTTATAACGCCAGATATCAATTCTGTTTTACTCGATGACTTACCGTCAGCTACCACGAACTGTGTCGTTTCTGATAGGAAAACGTGAATCCAATCGCATAATTGGGGCGATATTCCATAAGCAAGCAATTTCATTAGAAGCCGCTTGTGAGGTATACTGTCAGAAGCCTTGAGGAAGTCCGGAAATGTGGAATCGATTTGAGATCCCTTGTCGATGGCACTTATCACTTCATAAGCTTTACAAACATTTGATTTGAAATATTCGTCTTTACCCTTGTCTATGGGAGTGAAACAGTAAAGCAAGTTACTAGTAGTGGTACTGAGTACCCTCCGCCACGGAACTTTCGGTGGATTGTGGAGTATGTACGTAGATGTTGATGTAAATGCAGATGAAGAGCCTCGCACAAAGTGAATAGTGATGAGTTTTATCAGACCTGTCGCAAGTAACGGAAAGAAGGAGACTTTACAATGAAGGAACCAACATCCAAGCTACATTCGTTCCGAGGTCGAAGTTTCTTTCGGCAGACAGTGTGTGTGCGTGTGTGTGTGTGTGTGTGTGTGTGTGTGAGAGAGAGAGAGAGAGAGAGAGAGAGAGAGAGAGAGAGAGAGAGAGAGATGTCAGCGCAGGCACGAACATGCCGGCCGTTGAATGTGAAAAGCAAATTTCGCTGGAAGTATGGTGGCTGGTCCTTTCGCTCCTGCGCCTCCTGATCCTCTTCCTCTACTCCGTGCCTCCGATACGACTCGTCACGCCAAGGATTTTTTTTTTTCCCCCCGGAGACCGCGAATTTCGGAACGAAAAGTTGTCCTGCGAGGCAGAGGCAGAGGCAGCGGTCCACGGGCGTCGTCAGCTCGCGACCTGCGAGCACCGCGCGCGCGCCGGGGTATGAATGTTGATACAGTTTCCGGAAGAGCTGGCTGCGGGGGCGGCAGGACAACCCGGGGCCGTGTTGGCCGCGGCGTGACGTGAATGCAGCCGCCGACGCTCGGCAAGTGTCTGGGGGAGGAGTCCAGGCCGCATCACACTCTGCAGCCGACGTGACCGGAATGGGGGGCGCCGGGCGCCGCCGGCGTCGCCAAAACCACCGCGCTCTCCCCCACCAACAACCCTCAATTTGCTCCCACCCCCCATCCACCCCTCTACCAGCACACACACCAGTTCACAGCAGCGGCCGCGGAGGACCCTCGGGCGATGCCGCATGACACGTGGACGCTGCCACCGCTGGATGATAAGTTCACATCTTGAGGCAGACTTAACCCTCCATTGCATTAGATTAGATTAGATTAGATGTACTTTTTGTTCCAGTAGATCCGAATTGAGGGAAAGCCTCATGGTAAAAGTATTATTTTATTTAGAAGTAGTCAAATAATATATAAAAAAAAATAAAATAAAATAAAATAAAATAAAATAAAAATAAAAAATAAAAAAATAAAATAACAAAAAGAGGCCTACTCGCGACTGGATGTAAACGAAGGTAATAAGCGCAAAAGTCGCCAAAACAAATTAAATTTTACGCTGTTTTTACAAATAATAAATAAAACAATGTGGGGATATGCTGTACTTAATATGCTAGGAGGAAAGAACAAGAACGATTACCGAGATTCTTTAAAATTACTGTGCAAAAAGACGCAAGCAAAAATACGACTACAGACCTACTTAATCTTTACGCGTTCTCTCGAAAAATACACAAAGCAAAGTGAAACCTTTAATAGTGCGCTTCAAGAGGACACTAATACACGTTATTAAATACTTATAACTACTTAAAAAAAGTGTTATTACTATCTAAAATACTTAAATCTGCTGGAGAACAAAAGTCTTGAGCGTCGTCTTGCGCAGGGGTACCAACCTGTCTTCCACCTGTTCAAATGTTCAAATGTTTGTAAAGATTATGGGACTTACCTACGGGGTTATCAGTCCCTAAGCTTACAAACTACTTATGAACTAGCTAATCCTAAGGACGGCACAAATATCAATGCCCGAGTGGGGGGGGGGGGGGAGGGTCGAACCCCTGACCGTAGTGGCCATGCAGACCGTGACTGGAGCGCCTCAGTCCCCTCGGCCACCGCGGCCGGCTATTGTTTAGAAAGCCTGGATTCATGCCAGAAGAGGTTTTGAGAATTTTGTATACTTTACCAAAATATGTAGAAGATTCAGATGTCGATGCTGACTCTGATGAAGATTTTCAGTCTCCAAATACTTCGCAGATTTCGAACAAAAGATGGAAGCAGAAGTTAAGTACTCTGTCCATTGGCTGTGGCAGAGTACAATAAAATAATGGAAGGGTTGGATCGATTTGATCAGCTGCAAGAACGATATCCTGTAGGTCGTCGTTCATGGTAGTGGTGACTATTTTTCTTTCTTGTATTTTTGGCAGTTGTCAATGTCTACATTATGTGGAAGTTACAGAGGCAGACCAGCTAACATTTAGATTGCATTTGGCAAGGCAGCTCATCTCCGGCTTCTCAAGTCATAAGCGAAGAGGAAAGGCTCGTTCACTTTCAGACACCAAAAAAAGGCCTGTCTGGAGTTCCAGATGAAGTTCGTCTGGCGAAAGTTGGAACTCATTTGCCAATGAAAGGTACTACAAACAGAATGTGCCGCCAATGTAGCACCAAAAACAAAGGAGAGGGGACAAAAATAATGTGTAGCAACTGTCGTGTACCTTTGTATGTAGCACCATGCTTCTCTAAGTTCCATAGTACGTCACCTTAGTGAACTCAATGGATAATATAAACTAATAAAAAAAAAAAAAAAAAAAAAAAAAAAAAATACACATTTCTTAAAGTTATCAAATCCAGTTACTGCAAAGTTCGGTGGGAACAAATAGTTCCCACTAATTTTTTTATACCCGTAGGCTAAACTCTCACTTTCAAAATTTAAACTATGATTTTATGTATGGCTTCTTAGCACAATATAGTATTCATAAAAAAATCTCCAACTTCTGGAAATAATTTGGTCACTAAAGGGTTAAACTAACTTATACACCCCTGCCGGAGTGAGGACTCCCCTCCGACGGAGAGCAGCGGCGTGCACCGCGCTTTGGAACGCCACCGCGGCGATGTAACCTACATTTGTCTTAAAAGAAAAAAAAAAAAAAGAAAAAAAAATTACTGTAACGCTACATAATACTGCCAATTCGCTGTTGAAAATAAAAGTTGCATCATGTTTTTCTAGAACTATTCTTCCGCTGAACGTTACGACACCGATTAGCGTAATCGTTGGAATCTGCGTGCAAAATGCAAAAAATACCTTCACTACGCTATAGCAATGGTAATACTACCGATGACAGTACTGCTAAAGCAGAATTGCTAAACACAGCTTTCCTAAATTCTTTCACCAAAGAAGACGAAGTGAACACTCCAGAATTCGAACCAAGATCAGCTGCCAGCATGCGAAATTGAGAAGTAGGTGCTCCTGGAGTAGTAAAACAACGTAAGTCACCAAACAAAATCAAATCTCCGGGCCAAATTGTATAACAACTAGATTTCTCTCAGAGTATGCTGATGCAATAGCCCCGTACTTAGCTATAATTTACAACCGATCACTCAGCGAAAGATCCGTGCCCAAAGACTGGAAAGTTGCCCAAATCACTCCAATATTCAAGAAAGGCAATAGGAGTGATCCCCAAAATTACAGACCCATCTCATTGACGTCGATTTGCGGTAGAATTTTGGAACATATACTTTGTTCGAACATTATAAACTACCTCGAAGAAAACGACCCATTAACAAATAGTCAAGGTTCAAAGGTTTGTTAAGCTTAAAGGATTAACTGCGGTATCATCAGTCCCTAAACTTACAAACTACTTACGAACTACCTTATACTAAAGACGACACAAACATCCATGCTCGAGGGGGGATTCCAACCCCCGACCGTAGTGGCCGTGCAGACTGTGACTCGCGCGCCGCACACCACTCGGCCACCGCGGCCGGCAACGAATAGTCAACGTGGATTCAGAAAGTATCGCTCTTGCGAAACACAGCTTGCCCTTTATTCACATGAAGTGTTAAGTGCCATCGACAAGGGATCTCAAATCGATTCCATATTTCTGGACTCTCGGGAGGCTTGTGACAGTATACCTCACTAGCGGCTTCTAATGAAATTGCTTGCTTATGGAATATAGCTCCAATTATGCGATTGGATTCACGATTTCCTTTCAGAAACGACACAGTTCTCAGTAATTGACGGTAAGTCATCGAGTAAAATAGAAGTGATATCTTGCGTTCCACAGGGAACCGTTATAAGTCCCCTACTCTTCCTCGTTTTTATAAACGATTTAGGAGACAATCCGAATAGCTCCCTTAGACTGTTCGTGGATGATGCTGTCGTTTATCAGTTAGTGAAGTCAAAAGAAGATCAAAATTAACGGGAAAGCGATTTAGACAAAATTTCTACGTGGTGCAAAATAGGGCAATCAACACTAAATAATGAAAAGTGTGAAGTAATAATACACATGACCACTAAAAGAAATCCGCTGAACTTCAATTACGCGATAAATCTGTCAATAAATCAGTCAAACCTTACGGTCGTTAGTGAACCCTCTACCAGGCACTTAAAAGTGTTTTGCTGAGTATCTATGTAGATGTAGATGTAGACCGAATTTTGCAAAGAAAATTCCTGACTAGCTGATTCAATTTACTCTCAATAAAATGAAAACCGACCACGAATCTCAGGGTCGCTAAAAGTATTTGATGAAACATGAAAATTTAACAAAAGTTGTAAAGTTCATGATGCTTTTCAACAATCCGCCTTGCTCCCTCTAACACCGCAAGAGCGTTCACCTGAAAATTAAAATACATGCTTGGAAATTATTAAATGAGGTGGGGAACGATCATTAATCCTTTATTTGGCACACACAGAAATCACGAGAAGAACAAGTATTATGTTACTTACATTAAATGTGTAGGGCCATGTGAACAGATTTATACGATTATTATTATTATTTTTTTCAAAATATAGTTTCTGGTATGTAAGTAACATTGCCCAAAATCTTCGATCGGTAGTACATTATCAATATGACTGTATTGTTCTTATGACTGGAGAAATTGTTGTATTTTGGACTACATGTGAAACGTGTGAAAACAAGTCGTTTTTGGTTCAAATCAAATGTTCAAATGTTTGTATGGCTTATGGGACTTAACTACGGGGTCATCAGTCCCTAAACTTACAAACTACTTATGAACTAGCTAATACTAAGGACGGCACAAATATCCATGCCCGAAGGGGGATTCGAACCCCCGACCGTAGTGGCCGTGCAGACCGTGACTGGAGCGCCTTAGTCCCCTCGGCCACCGCGGCCGGCAGGTTTTTGATGCAAAGTTCAGAACAGTCCCATGATTTCCACATTTTACAGTCAAGTATCTCTGAAGACAAAACTTGCAAATACCTTTTGGCCTGTAAGCTGTCAAGTGACAACATATTGTCACATCTGTCATACCGTACATCATTGTCTGGTACAGGAGATGCTGTTTCATTCTTCTTTTGGACTTTGTCCCAATAAATATAAGTCCATTTTCAGTATCCCATATAAGAAATCGTCAACAATTTTCCATAATAATTGAACTTCAAGGTTTTCTATTTCCCTTGCATAAGCAGTTTTCCATGTATCGTCACAAAATTGGAACAAACATGTACATCGGTAACGTATGCTTGAAGTGTCAACTAAACATTCAGTTTATTACTAAACATTTCGCAAAAGACAACGAAAATCCACTTTATCGAAGAGCTTTAATGTTAGTATCAAACACTGTTACCCATCGAAGGATGGAACTCTAAACATATTTCAGAAAACCACGCGCAATTTTTATGTTGCTTGAAAGCAACATTGCCAAATAAAGAGTTAAGTAATTTCAACGCGCTTCTGAAATAAATGATTATTTATTCAATAAAAATCAAGCAGTCTTGAATATAGCAGAAACTTACGTCTGAACACAGAGAGTCCAGAACCAAGAGTAATCTACACATTGCTAATCAGATAAAAGGCAGATAAGTTGACATGTTATACTCTTTGATACATACATATCTTCTACTCCTGTTTCTCTACATTACATTACATCTTTGATTTGGTATAATATTAAAATGTCTCTTTGACGTATATATTTTATACAGGAGCAATTGAAATTCATATTTCTTATTAATTTTCCCCCAAGAAATATTTCAGGGCTCTTCTGTATACTAGTAACAAGGGAAAAAGTAAGTACGGGACATCACCTGTAATGCACACACATTTTGAGTCCACAAATCGCTCGTGAGCCGACTTCATCTGCTGTGCTGGTCTCTTCCCTTAACAAATAAAGAAAGAAAAATTATATTAATCATATAATTCCAGCCGCAGGCTCTAGTTGCCTATAAAATTTCACCTTCTGTGGAACACCTATGAGACACGGGGAATACTTTCACAATTTGTTAAGCGGGGTGGCAATTTTTTGAAATAAAAGAAAAGTAGCTAGCCTGTAAAAAACGACAATGCATCTGACTTATTTACGAGAAAACATGGCGTTTAATAATGTTGGTCTCATGATAGACTGCCTCTGAGATTGTCTACCAATCAATAAATTCCACTTTTCCAAAACATTAAACACTAAACTATCTTTAAATGAATGGGTTCAGTTTAAACAAAGACACGATTTACGGCACAGGATTTGAAAAATGTGATATGTCTAATTGAGCCATACACAGTGGCATTCTTGGCCCGGTGAATGGCAAAGAATGTTTTCTGTCACTTTTCCCTAATTACAGCTTGCTGAATAACACTACATAATTGACGGATGGTAGTTCTGAAGGCACTGTTTACACACTACTCTTGCAACTACTTGTGGGGAGAGGCGGGTTGTGATCGACAAAGATTGAATGCCGTAGCCGCGATATTTCACCAGTGCAGATTGTCGTGGTCTGAAGACTCCAGTGTCCGCGCCGACTCTGCGGTGCAGAATTCGTGAACACAGTTGGTGGTGATCGCTCAAGCAGTAAGTTAACGGTGATGGCCCGTCCAAAAGTGCTCTAAAAGCTTTTATGTCTGAACCTCTGCAAATGCAAGACGACACCGCCCCCACTCTACCTGTGGTCAATGATAGCGTCTGGACTGCAAGCGCCGACCAATGAATCTCGGAAACGTACTCCCAAGGGAAATGCGCGAGGTAATACCGTCCGCAAGCTTATTTTGGCGAATCGCGATGCTTCTCGTCTGCAGAGAGAGCGAAAAACCAGCATGGTCCTAGTTCTCACGAGACTGCTGTGATCGGCCATCGCTGATCCTAAAGCTCTTTCTACACGGGAAGTGAGAGCTTGCAAGATTACCCATGATGCACCGGTCACGCCGTCCGCGTACGTGTAGACGCGTCAATTGCACAAAATGTATGCATACGATCGCTTTGCATACGGTATAGGATGGATCCTATTTTCACGCGTATGGAAGTGCTTCGCGCATGCGCAGACGACCGAATGGGGAACGGAGCCAAGTCGGGAATTTATTTGAAAATGTGTACTTGTCTCCTGCTCAGAGCAACGTAGTTTTTCGACTCAGTCGTAAGTATTTTAGGAGCATAAAAAATTTCATATAACCTGTGTACAATTTTTATTGAATACAGAGATATAGCTTCTAATATCAAATTCAAACTAACGTAGAACAAATGTAAATCAAGAAATTTTCACTGATTTATCCGTCAGTTCTTGGGAGTACAACGGTGGAGTAGCCGAGCGGTCTAAAGCGTCTCGCTGAGGAACGCGTGGTTGATCGCCGTGGAGGTTCGAATCCTCCCTGGGGCATGGGTGTGTGTTTGTCCTTAGGTTAGTTTACCTAGGTTTAAGTAGTTTGTAAGCTACGGACTGATGACCACGCAGTTTGGTCCGATAGATTTACAAACATTTGAACATTTGGTAGTAAAACATCACACATACTTCAAAGTAGAATTTTGTGTATCTTTTACACGTTCATTTCCACTTAGTTACTCGGTTTTCGGCTTACTAAGACACATTCAGACTTTAAACTACGTCGAAAACCGGTTATTTAAATGAAAGTCAACATGGTGAATCAGTTTGTTGTACATACCAAGAGCTGTATCCTCGCACCCTATAAAAATTGGACACACATTATATGAAATTTTAACTACAATTCGTCATTATTACCGTCTTCTAAAATATTTGCTATTTTTCCTGAAATACGCTGTAGTTAGCAGATGAAATATTTGTTTTTGGTGAGCATTATTAGAAGCTTTATCAAAGTGAAAGGTCTGTGTATAGACAGCTGAGATTGTTCATTATATACATAGACGCCTCAAACAGCAGGTGCTGGAAGTATGTAGTCGCATTTTATAATGCGGACGTTAACACTTGTGAGCAACGTGGTTACGCATGAACTGCACGAAAACAATTAAATACAGTTTCACAGTGGCAGTCTAAGACACAAATGTTTTAATCAACACAATATATCATACAGTTTTGAAAAGTGATGTTAACGTGGCTGTAAGTTGACAACAAACGAAGTAAACCCGTGAAGCAGGCGACTCAACAAATGCGTACATTTGACGCTTCTTTGTAGTTCGACGGTCTATCGCAAGGGGAGCTGCAGCTGACAACGACTTCCTTGTGCGTGTTGCTCGTCTCGTATAGAAAGGGCTTAAGGAAGCCGCGGCTGAATAGCCGTGCGCACTAAGGCGCCTTGTTGCAGTACGCGCGGCCTACCACCGCCGGAGGTTCGAGTTCTCCGTCGGGCATATGTGTGTGTGTGTGTGTGTGTGTGTGTGTGTGTGTGTGTTGTTCTTAGGATAAGTTAATTTAAGCAGTATGTAAGTTTAGGGACCGATGACCACTGCAGTTTAAAGCTCTGTGAAGGGAAGGATGGCCAGCAGCCATGCTGTGCCTATTCCCCTGCTGCTTACACACTGACCGCTACAGCGTTCCCAGCGCTTAGCAATACTAATCAACGGATTTTGAGAAAAATATTCAATTAAAAATTTAATTTTCTCACGTGTTATAGTGTGATATATTCGCTCGCTAATGATCTCATTTTCTATTTATTATTACTTACAGTTTCCGTGCTGCATCAAATTAAGTAAACTACTGCGCAAAATTTTGAGGAGTTTGCAGAAGAAAAATCGCATTGCGTAGACTTACTTTAGCACGTACAATACCGCGGACGAAATGTAGGTAAGATATCGAAATTTTATTTAAGGCTGAGAGCAGAACGATAACTCTTTTCATTCTAGAGATACAGGGTGTTATTACCGACGTACAGATGCGCGAAATTCGCGTAGTTCTGTCCATAAGGACCTGGGTACTCAACGAAACATTTATCGTCCGATTTTAAGAAAAATGTTTGGTTTGTGGCTCCAGATCTAAAGAGTTCACCTATACATTCAGATTGGCGTGTACCGTAACCAAATATTCGAATAGACCGCGAACATGTCTTCATCGGAACTTAGTGTAAATTAAGAAAACAATTGAGATTATGGATAAGTTTGATGAGTATTCTCTTGCGTAGTATGTATTCATGCCTTACATGAACTACGAAAATTACAAGCGGATATCCACTACATGACTTCTACAACAAACAATAATTAAAGGGGCCTTTACAATGCCAATTACATTTGAATGTCTAATATTTGTCTTGTTTCAATTACTTGTTTCCTGTAATGATACACTTGACACATGAAAACGAATGAGAAAAGCTTGCTTCAGAAACTGTATATTAATTTCATATCTAAACGAGAATCTAGTTCACTCGCTAATATGTCCAAAATTTGTGTGTTTTCGGCGACTACCTGCAGATAAAACCAATGACGCGTGAATAATTTTACCTCACGACATTATGCAGGAATTTTCTTTACAAATTTATTCAAGTTAAAAATATATAGGTGTCTGCTGCGTGATCCATTCGTCAGTGAATCTTTAATCTATTATCTTCCATTGTGAATTAAAATCATCACAAGAACCGAAGTTCACTTCTGGACTCCTAGTTTTCCCTGACGCCTTTCATCAGTCCCACTGTTCATCTTCCTGCGTTTCTGATATCTAATAGAAATACTCTAATGTTTACCTCCCTTCTTCGTTTCTTAAGAACACCCAAAAGAACAACACTGCGGCATTATTCAAACCCAGACATACGAATATTCACAAGGCTTCTCATGGCAGTCGAGCAACGTATAGGACCAAGATGGCGGAAAGAACCACTTGACTGGATTTCAGCCAATCACGAGCTGTAGGCGGCGGCAAGCAGCGCGGAGAAGTATGGCCATACTTTCCTTATACAGAGCCTTACTGCATTTAGGTCCAATAACTTTACAAACATTTGAACTTTTGATTTCATCCTAAGGAAATATCCCTAATCGCATCCGTTACTGGAGAAGCCCTAACGTGCTTTGGTGACATGAACACATACAGTGCGAGGCCCCTCTGCGTCCGTCGTAGAGAAACCTTCTCTGATCATAGCCGTGCAAAACTCTGCGGGACGTTTCCTCAGAACTATGGCCTTTAGCGGTGGCATACCTAGTTATCAATAGTTGTGAGCATCGTCCACGTCTTCCTAACTGTGTTTCCGCCTGAACCATTCTACACCTGCACGGAGAACAAACGCGCCGACAGTGGAAGGGTTTGAGGTCCCGTTACACGGCTGTCTGACACCGTCTTTCTGTTTGTCTTCCGTTACTCTGTGCTTCCGTGCATGCCTCTCCAAAGGAAGTCTCTTCCCTAAACTGGATACCGTGCCGACATAAATTAAGATACACATCTTTTAATCGACAGTGGGTCTGGTACATGAAATGAATTAAAATAGTTATTGTGATGGTACCGAAAAAAGTGCGGTACATCTCAACTTGAAGAAGATAATACAAATTATAAAGAATGCAAGTGCACACGAATGTGCAAAATTAGCAGTTTAATAAGTCGTGGTTGCAAAATACAAATTATTTAGAGACAAATAAAAAACAATAGAATCCAATCTCGGGGGTGGTCAGTTTGCATTTACAGGAAATGTAGGACCACGTGAGGCAGTACTCACATACACTGAACTTCATTTGCACGATAAATTAGTCAAACCTTGAGTTCGTAAATTCTACCAAATACCCAGAGTTGCAAATAAGAACAACTTAGACTGGAGAGAACATACAGAAAATATTGTGGGGTTGGCGAACCAAAGGTTAAGTTTCATCGGCAGAACACTTCGAAGATGCAACAGCTCCATCAAAGAAAAACATGTTCAAATGGTTGTAAAGCTTATGGGACTTAACTACGGAGTCATCAGTCCCTAAAATTACAAACTACTTACAAACTAGGCGACCGTGAAGCATGAACGCAGTTAAGTTTATTTCTTATTTTGAGTGAATGTGCGAAGAAATTGTGGAATATGGAAAGTGTTAATGACTCTGTAATTGGGAGAGAAGGGGATGAGAGTAATTTCGATATAGGTGCTAGTAAAACGAGCACTCCAGAACAGAAGTTCAAATGTTCAAATGTCTGTATAGCTTATGGGACTTAACTACGGGGTCGTCAGTCCCTAAACTTACAAACTACTTATGAACTACTTACGAACTAGGACGGCACAAATATCCATGCCTGAGGGGGGATTCGAACCCCCGACCGTAGTGACCGTGCAGACCGTGACTGAAGGGCCTCAGTCCCCTCGGCCACCGCGGCCGGCTGCATCAAAGAGACTGCCTACATCACACATGTGCGTCCTCTCCTGTTGCCCAGTGTCGGACTCTCACCAAATGGGACTGACGGAAGACATTGAGAAGGTTCACACGACGACAGCTCTTTTGTTTTATCACGGGGGAAAGCGTCACGGAAATGTTGCGCGATTTGAGGTGGAAATCATTAAAAGAACAACGTTATTCGTTGCGGCGACTTGTATTTGCGAAATTTCAATCATCGACTTTTACTTCTGAATGTGATAATATTTTGCTAGCAAAAAGAATGTTTATATGTGTGTATAAGTTATGGGACTTAACTACGGAGTCATCAGTCCCTAAACGTACAAACTACTTACGAACTAGCTAACACTAAGGACGGCACAAATATCCATGCCCGAGGGGGGAATCCAACCCCCGACCGTAGTGGCCGTGCAGGTGACTGGCGCGCCACAGGTCCCTCGGCCACCGCGACCGGCTTTTGCTAGCACCACCTACATAGGGAGACATGACCATACCAATAAAATAAGAGAAATCGGATCGAAAACGGAACGATTTAGTTGTTCATTACAATTATAATTTATATTACATTAATAGCTATAGTTAAAATCACCAATATAAATGAAGGACCTATACGAAGAATAAATTAATGAACTAATGAATAAATCATTACGACTTAAAAAACCCAATAATCAAAATTATTAACAACTCATTTATTGATTTACCAGCACCAACAAACATTCCCGCGCGCTATTAGAGAATGGTACGGTAGAGAAAGGTTATAAGGTTATGAAAGTGGTTGATGGACCCTTTGCCAGGCACTTAAATGTGATTTGCAGAGTATCTATGTAGATGTAGAGCACGACTTATCTTAGAAGACAGTTAAGGAAAGATAGCGAATAATATATTATGTAATCTCACTTAAGAATTCCACACCTTTGCTAGAAGAAATTCTGAATGACCTCGAAAATGCATACACAAGACCAGCCGACATTTTAGAGGGAGACACCTTCACACACAAAGTAGACAAACGTGAAGTTATATCAGGACAGCCAAAACAAAACCAGTACAGACCAAAGTGATCGGATGAGCGTAAACAAGTCTTTTCGAAAAGAATGAAAGCCTATTGGAAGAACAAGAAGAAATCAAAGAAAAAATGAAAAAAAAAATTGCTTAGCGTCATCCATTTCTGGGGAGAATTCGCTAATAATAATAATAATAATAATAATAATAATAATAATAATAATAATAATAATAATAATAGCAATAATAATAAACTTCTTGACGTAATGAAGCATCTGGGGAATGCTGTTGCAAGCTGCAACTGGTGTTTATGGTTAATAAACAAAATTTATTGGCAGCCATCGAAATTGTTTTATCCAAAATGCTCTTGCCGGTGTTGTCTAGATTTCAGTCTTTCAAATTTTGATGGTATCAGCAGTTAAAAGAGAGGGAACGAAAAGTTATAAACAACTACAAAACCGAGAGAGCAGTTATAAGGGCTAAAAGGCATGAAATGGACACAATAGTTGGGAAGGGAGTAAGCCAGGGTCGTAGGACTGCCCCTAACGTTCTCCAATCTGTTCACTGAGTATGCTGTGAAGAAAAGCAAGGAGAAATTTACAGAAGTAATTAAACTTTAGGTAGGGGTAAAAACTTTGGGGTTTACCGAAATCATTGTAATTCTGCCAGAGACAGCAAAGGACCTAGACGAGCAACTGAACGGAATGGGTAGTGTCTTCAGACGACTGTATATGATGGACATTAACAAGAGTAAAACAGGAGTGATGGAATGTAGAATAAGAAAATCACGCGATGATGAAGTAATTAGATTACGTAACGAAGCAATAAAAGTAGTAAATAAGTTTTGCTATTTGGATACTAACGTAATATATGATGCCTGGAAAATGTATAAAATGCAGAATTGCTATTGGAAGAAAAGCGTTTCTGAACAAGAAAAATTTGTGGATATCGAATATTAATTTACATAAAATTAATTGAGTTTTCCCTGGAGCTTTACAGAACATTATAATATTACGAAACAGAAAAAATCACTGTTGCTCTGCAAAAGTTATTTATTGGGTTACTAAACAGTTTTCGGCTTCTTAGATCCTCATCATGTAAAAACTGAATGTCAAACTCCTGTAAACGTATGTTAGCGACATTCAGTTGTTACCTTATGATGGCCTAAGAAGTCGAAAACCGATTAGTAAGTCAATAAATAATTTTCGAAGCACACCATGCAATTTTTTCTCTTTGATTACTGTAATTTATATGTTAGAAACGTTTTGAAAATCGGTGTTACGGGAGAATGGTGAATATTATGTGGGTAGACCACGTAACAAATGAAGTACTGAAGATAACTGGGGAGAAAAGAAATTTCTGACATTTCTTGACTGACAGAAGGGATAGGTTGAAGGGGTTCATTCTGAAACGACAATCAATCATCAATCTAGCATTGGAGGGAAGTGTGTGAGGTAAAAAATGTGTTAGAGTTAGCACGAGACAGGAAGGAATACAGAGATCAGGTTCAAAATGATGTAGGTTGCCGTTATTATTTAGAGTTGAAAAGGTTTCTATAGAATAGGGTAGCGTGGAGAGAGGCATTAAACCACTCTTTGGACTCTAGGCTGCAACAACAACAAACACAATTTCGATATAATTGATACTAATCTGAGACTAGACAGGTCTTTAATCAACAAGTGATCAAATTAAATCAATCAATTTATGTCATTTCATTATTTTGCCCAACCAAATAACTTCCCAGAAGGACTGCTAAAGTGGAGGACTATCAAATGGAGAGGGAAAAGTAATTTCAACATAATTTGTTAGGTCAATGTGGTAATTACTCAGAATGACGAATTTCTTTAAGAGTTCGTGGCGGTTAAGGATGATGCAGACATACAGTTCGACCTCGTTCTAAGAATTTTCGCCGGCGTAGGCCAAGAGAAGGAGCCGTCTGCGGGGATGAAGCTGTGCTAACGGTATTCTTTCTTTCTGTCATGTTGTCTGCTGGGAACAACAGGGCGGTACCCACTGCTGCGGTAAATAAATAATAAATCAAATGTTCAGTATTAAAATGATATTAATATTTCAAATTTATCGCATTTCACAATGCTCACATGATTAAGGATGCAAAACATCTATGTGCGTCCCATCATTCTCAACGCTCAGGTTTATTTAGCGCTATGTTAATTTATTCATCACCTGCAGCAAAGCTCGTGTGACTGTTGAAAAGGCGGAACGAACTGCTCCCTTCGGCTGATCATATGTTTCCGCTCCACTTCTTTCACGATTGCCCAGATTGCATTGCCGGTGAGGTGGGGTGTTGTCTTCTTGGAAGGCAAGAGAATGGGGCAGGGCCATTATCCGATGTTCGGCCAATCCAGCGGTTAGAAGAACGTTAGGAAACCTTCAAACGTACATTAAAAATGCGGTATAGCATAGATCAGTTACAGTGGTTGAATGGCCGAGCGCTCTAAGGCGCCTTGTTACGGAACGCGCGGTTGCTTCCGGTCGGAGGTTCGAGTATTCCCTCGGGCATGGGTGTCTTTGTTGGTCTTAGGTTTGTTTGTAAAGCAAGGGACAAAAGTAGTGTATGTAGTCTCTTTAGTAGTTCTGTAGCATCTTTTAAGCGTTCTGCCAATAAAACGCAGCCTCTGGTTCGCCTTTCCTATGACATCTACGTGCTCTTTCCGTTTTCGATCTGGTTTCTCTTATTTTATTGGGATGGTCATGTATCCCTATATACGTGGGTGCTAGCAAAATATTTACTCATTGAGAAGTAAAAGTCTTCCAGTCTGTCGCATAATGCCGCGCGGCTTTTTGATGGATCTGTAAATCAATATATATAATCATCATTAGAGACTGATTATGCCTTTCAGCGTTCAGTCTGGAGCATAGTACCTCTAATAAAATTCTTCCATGGTCCCCTATTCAATGCTAACATTGATGCCTCGTCTGATTTTATGCCTTTTACTTCAAAATCATTCTGCACCGAATCTAAGTACTGTACTTTCTTCTTGGTCTACCTCGACTCCTGTTACCCACCGCTGACGAGCTCATGAGTCTCTTAGGTAACCTTGCTTCTCCCATGCGTGTAACATGACCCCACCATCTCAGTCTGTTCGCGCTAACTGCTTCATCGATGGTATTCATTCTCAGCTTTTCTTTGATTTCCTCATTATGGACACCCTCCTGCCATTGTTCCCATCTATTGGTATCTGCAATCATTGTTGCTACTTTCATATCTGTAACCTCCATATTATGAATAAGGTAACCTGTATCCACCCAACTTTCACTCCCATACAACAAAGTTGGTCGAAAGATAGAGTGGCGCACTGCTAACTTAGTCTTGGTACTTCCTTCCTTCTTGCAGAAGAGAGTAGTTCTTAGCTATGAAAATGTGGAACCGGTGGTTTTTCCCACAGCTGCGAGCGAAAGGTTCAAAAATGTTCACCGGCCGCGGTGGCCGCTACAGTAAGTTTAACATTAGTTGCGACGTCTGACTTTTGGCTTGTCGGGGTGAAGGAGACGCCGTTGCTCAGGTAACAGCAATAATGAGCCGCCTTTTTCCACTCCCGCCGCCACCGGCTCGGCTTGTGAGGCACCGCTGTTGCTGAAGCGTGTGTAAACAGTAGCACGTGGTGTCGCGCGGTGGCCCTCTGCGTTCTCTATCCTGCACTGTTGTGTCCTATCGACAAAGAATGTTTCCAGGCGCCAGCGTGGCATTAGATGTTGCCGGCGCGATCAGCATACACTGGAAACTATGCGAACCCTCCACTCGCTCCGCACCATGTCAAAAGTCGCAACTAATTTTAAACGCACTGTAGGTACCATTTTTTGACAATCTGCCGTATACCGGTATCTTTTACTTCCTAATACATAGTTTTTCTTCCTTTCTGAATAACTACTCGCATAATTCTCTCCCTAGTGTTTTCAAGAAAATTTTTCGAAAAAAAGGGGGGTAATTACGCGATAAAATACGGCATATTAAATTTTTTATGCAGTTCCTCTATAGTATCATCTCCTGAAATATGACTGAGTCGAAAAACTCCGTTCCTCTGAGCAGGAGACATGTACACATCCTCAAACAAATTCCCGACTTGACTTCGTTTGTCAGCTGGGATCTCCAATCGGTCGTCTACGCATGCGCGAAGCACTTCCATACGCCTGAGAATAGGATTCATCCTAATTCGTCTACTGGCGATCGTATGCGTGCATTTTGTGCAAGTGGACTTGTTTACACTGTACGCGGACGGCGTGACCGGTGCATGATGGGTAATCTCGTAAGCTCTCTCTTCCCGTGTAGGAAGGTCTTAAGACAGTAAAGTGTCTGTAGGGTACTATGCAGCTGATTTGTATTCAAATGTTCAAAAATGTTCAAATGTTTGTATAACTTATGGGACTTAACTACGGGGTCATCAGTCCCTAAGCTTACAAACTATTTATGATCTAGCTAAGACTAAGGACGGCACAAATATCCATGCCCGAGGGGGGATTCGAACCCCCGACCGTAGTGGCCGTGCAGACCGTGACTGGAGCGTCTCAGTCCCCTCGACCACCGCGGCCGGCTTAGTCCGTGTAGTTGCTTTGTATACAACGCTGTGTTCGCTGAGTGGTCTCAAGCACCTACCTAATAAGTAGGAGGTCCCGGGTTCGAATCCCGGCCATAGCATAAATTTTAATTCAATGCCTCTCCTTATGTTGTATTATTGGTGATCGTTCAGACGCACGCTGAGAATATCTGGCCTGCGCGATACTGCCCG
Organism: Locusta migratoria; assembly: GCA_026315105.1. Taxonomy (NCBI): domain Eukaryota; kingdom Metazoa; phylum Arthropoda; class Insecta; order Orthoptera; family Acrididae; genus Locusta; species Locusta migratoria. Next base: position 5,403,226 of record CM048749.1, on the reverse strand, counting down.
ACACGTTGGGAAAGCCTCACCAACGTGCGTTTCGCACGTTTTGACGTCAGAAACTAGGCACGTTGGCCAGACTCGTTCAGATACACGCTCCGTGTGCCGACGGCTTAAGGGTGGGCCAACACCATATTGAATTCCAGCATTACTAATGGAGTGTGCCACGAACTTGTAAGTCATTTTCAGCCAGGTGTCCGGATACTTTTGATCAAATAAATTCCACTTGTGCGAAGGAGGGTGGTTGGCTAGTAGCATAATTTATCGGTGATGTGTATGTGTGAAGGTCAGTCACGCTTTGCCCGCGCCCCCAACACCCCTCCACCCAACCCTCGGTAAGCCACTGGTCGCTTTTTCCGTTCCATTACTGGCTGTCAGTGACACATACCCCGTCTGCTCAGTGCGCTGTAGCGAGGGCGAGAGGCTGTAACGGGTCGCGGCGGTATATTTATAGAGAGGAGGGAGCCACGTAAGAAGGGCGGATCCTGCCCTGCCGGCGTATAAATACCGCAGGGGTGGCAGCCTCCCCTCGCAGTCCATTGTTCGCGGCTCGGTCTATTAGCGGCCAGCGGTGATTTCCGCGCCTAATGGCCGCTCTCGGCGACAGAGCGGCCGCCTGCGCGCCTCCTCCTGTTTCCTTTTCCTTTTTCCTGCCCTCTCATTCCTTTCCCGCGGGCCGGCGCTTCGCTGGGCGTCTTCAAATTGCCTGTCACCGGCTCTCCCGCTCGTGGCCGGTTGTTACGAGGCGTGAGTGAGCCGCGTGGGAAATGGCCCTCCGTGCTGACCACCGTCCTTCTCAAATCGCTTCGGGCGTCAGGCCAGCCGCCGAAAGACGGTCGTTCATCTTCGATGGCCTTATTACAACCCTTAAGCCCTTTTTAAACGATGAACGAAAGCGTACGAGATAGATAATATTCTACAAAAGCGCTTCTAGTCTACTCGTGCAACATCTTGCGGCAACGAGTTTAGATGATAAATGTAAACAGCATGGAGGTAGAAAGGTAAACAGAAAGTAATTCCTACTAGTGAATGTGTTGCGAGTCTTGTTTGTTACTGTCTTGTGGGTTTGTACTTAGTCATAGCGACGGCTGTGTTTCTACGTCTACATGGGTTACTCTGCAAATCACATTTAAGTGCCTGGCAGAGGGTTAATCGAACCACATTTATACTATTTATCTCCTATTCTCGAATAGCGCGCGGGAAGAAAGAACACCTGAATCTCTCCGTTCGAACTCTGATTTCTCGTATTTTATTCTGATGATCATTTCTATCCATGTAGGTGGGAGTCAACAACATATTGTCGCATTTGAAGGAGAATGTTGGTGATTGTAGTTTCGTAAGTAGACCAAGCCGCGGCGATAACCGCCGTTGTTGTAATGATTCCCATCCCAGGTCCTGTATCATTTCCGTGAAGCTGTCTCCCCTGTATCGTGACGATACAAACCGAGCCGCCCTTCTTTGGACTCTTCCGATGCCCTCCGTCACACCCACCTCATAAGGATCCCACAGTGGGCAGCAATACTCCAAAATAGAACTGATAACCACAGTACTTACGTCCCATAGATTTACAAACATTTGAACATTTTTGAAAAAATGTTTAAAAGTTTGTATAGCTTATGGGACTTAACCACGGTGTCACCAGTCCCTAAACTTACAAACTACTTATGAACTAGCTAACACTAAGGACGGCACAGATATCCATGCCCGAGGGGGGATTCGAACCCCCGACCGTAGCGACCGTGCTGACCGTTACTGACGCGCCTAGTCCCGTAGGCCACCGCGGCCGGCAAACTACGTCGAAAACCGGTTGTTTAAATAAAAGTCAATATGGTGATCTACCAAGAACCGACTAAAGAATCAGTCAAAATATTCAAAATCAGTTTGTTGTACATAGTAAGAGGTGTATCTCTGTACCCAATAAAAATTGGACACGCGTTATATAAAATTTTAACTGCAAATCGTCTTTATTACCATCTTCTAAAATATTTGCTATTTTTTCTGAAACATGCTGTAGTTAACAGATGACATATTTGTTTTCGGTGAGCATTACTTGAAGCTTTATCAAAGTGAAAGGTCTATGTATAGAGCTTGTTCATCATATACTGCGCATCAAACCGCAGGGGCTGGAAGTGTGTAATCCCATTTTATAATGAGGACGTTAACACATGTGAGCGACGAAGTTACGCATGAACTACACGAAAACAATTACAGTTACACAGTAGCAGTCTAAATGACAAATAAATGTTTTAATCGTCACAATATACCATACAGTTTCGAAAAGTGATGTTAACGCGGCGATTCATATGCTGTAAGTTGACAACAAACGAAGTAGACGCGTGAAGCATACGACTTAATAAATGCGTACCGTTTGAACACTTCTTTGTAGTTCGACGATCTATCGCAAGGGGCGCTGCAGCTGACAACGACTTCCTTGTGCGTGTTGTACGTCTCGTATAGAAAGGGTTTTAAATCACGTCTACCTCCACACGACATACTTTTATTTTGCCTCATGTTCCGCTGAGTGGTCTGAAGCACGTACCTAGTAAGTAGGAGGTCCCGGGTTCGAATCCCGGCCACAGCATAAATTGTAATTCAATGCCTCTCCTTATGTTTAATACCTTTGGTATAACGAGACAATGTTGTCTCAAGGAACTGTATGATTTGTTGATATTTAGGTCTCCAATAAGGTGGGAGAACGCTGCCAACGCCGCACCACATTGCTTTCCGAGGAGGGGGCAGCTCTTTTCGGTAGAGAGATGAAGACGCCTTAGTGGCCGTCGTATTTCATGGGTTTTTGTATGGAACTTATGAATGTATGACATTTTAAAGAAAGTAAAAGTAACTGAGCAAATTGAGAATCTCCCTAAAACCGGTCATTATCACGTTCGCTGCCGTTCACGCTCTGGCGCGATGATGCTAGGTGCCACTTCACGCTCTGGCGCGTGATCGTATTTTGACAGTATATTTTCATAGTTTTGAGCCACTGAATGTTTTGGTTTTAGTTTTCAGTTTTTTATATGGTTTCTTATTTGCATTTGTATTTTTGTGAAAACAACAAATGAACAATATAAACAGTAGCCGGTAATGCAAACGCGGAAATCTGGAACCACGTACGTGTGCATTTCACTTATACTCTTCCCTGAGTGCCTACCAGAGTATACAGTTTTATCAGACGATGCCAGTTTACAACAACCCATAACAGGATGCTAGGTCGCAGCACGCGCCACAGCGTGAGCGGCACCTGACTCAAGTAACGTTTACACGAGCCAGAGCGTGAACGGCAGCGAACGTGTTAAGGTACTATTTGTTCGAATAAATGACTGGAAAAGTCTTATATGTAGTTAAAAAATTTCCGTATTGCAGTAATCTGCCGTTTCAAGGCAAGGCTGACTGAAGATCTATCAATACGAATTGTCCTTTACATCATTTGTTGTAACTAAATGTAAGCAACCGACATATCTACCAGTAATGTATGCAACAAGTCTAATACCTTCGTTGATAATACCCAAATACATTAGGAGCTGTAGCGTAGGCAGCAAAGTCGTGACCTGCGGCACGAAAGATATCCCACTGCGCTGGATCGAGGCTGCGCGGACCCAAATATTTTTTCTTCTTTTATTCGGGTTTTCTGACAAAGACTTTCCTATAAATTTCATAGAAGTATACTGCATAATATACGATGATATGTAAACATAAGTGCGCATCCCCAGATTGTGTTGGTTTCGTATTATGATAGGAAGGAAGCAAGCTTGGAGTTTAACGTCCTGTCGACAGCGTGATCATTAAAGACGGAACTTACGCTCGGAATGTTTGGGTAAGGATGTGGAAGGAAATCGGCCGTGCCCTTTCAAAGAAACCATCCCAGCATCTGCCTGGATTGATTTAGGGAAATCATGGAAAACCTAAATCTGGATGGCCGAAGGTCGATTTGAACCAGCATACTTCTTTATGCGAGTCCAGTTTCGTTTTATGAACAGGACAGTTTACACCTCACTTAGAGAAAAATACGTACTTTATTGTTTCGCCTGTTGCATTTTACACGTTCTTAACATTCTTCTACTGAATAGTAACATTGACCGCGGGAGAATAACCTTTACGCTTCACCAAAAAGCGAGACTGTTGCAATAATGTTTGCCTCATGTGAAGGCCTTTTCTAATTTTATATCGCAGTTTGTCGTGAAAAGTCTTACGATCATAGATATATTGTTGTTACTTATGTAGGCCTATATCACAGAACACAAGCGCGGAAATATGAGTCGTAATAGAGGTAAAGCATTCCTTTCAGTTCGTAAACCGAGTGATTGCACGACCAGATGGAGCCGGCAACTGTCGCTGGAGCGCGCTGCGATCGCGTGTAGCTCGTTGAGGCACACATCTCGTATGCCCAAGTCGCGCCGTCTCCGAGCGTTCAGCCGCACGGTGGACTCGGCACGTTGACCACACACGTTCAGACACATGCTCCGTGTGCCGAGGGCCTTAGTCTTAATTGCAGCTTCCACTCTCGCAGGCATACGTTTTAGTCAGGTGCTGGATGGTATCTTGGGGAATGGCAGACCATTCTTCACGGAGTGCTGCAGTAAGGAGAGGTATCGACGTAGGTCGGTGAGCACTGGCACGCAAAACATCCCAAAGGTGTTCTACAGGATTCAAATCAGGACTCTGTAGAGGCCAGTCCATTACAGACATTTTGTTATCGCGTAACCACTCCGCCACAGACCATGCATTATGAACAGGTGCTCGATCGTCATCGTTCAATTGCTCTTCAACAGTGGGAAACAAGAAGGTGCTTATGCTTAAAACATCAATGTAGGCTTGTGCTGTGATAGTTCTAGGCAAAACAACAACGAATGAAAGCCCCTCCATGAAAAGCACGACCATACCATAACACCACCACCTCAGAATTTTACTGTTGGCACTACACACGCTGGCAGATGACGTTCACCGGGCATTCGCCATCCCCACACCCTGCCATCGGTTCGCCACATTGTTTACTGCTTTCGCGCTCGACACAACGTTTTCCTACAGTTCAATCGTCTAACGGTTACGCTCCTTATACCAAGTGAGGCGTCGTTTGGCATTGACCTGCGTGATGTGTGCATTATGGTCGTTCCGTTGAAGACATCTAGATAAAGTTCAATTATTTTAAAGTATCATGTCATGCTGAATTCTCATACACTACATTAGTATCAATTTGAAAAGAAAATGCAAGGTGGGGTTGAAAATAATACTTGTATACATTGTATACTGTCTCATAGTACTCACTTTCACAGTAGCGTAGCTAGGGGGGTGCGGGGGTTGCGGTCCGCACCGGGTACCTACTCCAAGGGGGTGACAAAACTTGCCAGAGGTTTCTTTTCTTTCTTTTTCTTTTTTTTCCACGCTATTGTACCATTGTTAATGGTCTGAACCGACGGGGTTGTTGCCATTCTTCGTCTGTAGCACACGGTTCATTAAACATTAAATTTAACACTTATTTTTCCACACATTTATTTACTTCTATCTTGCACATCACACATCATGGAAGCGTAAATACAGTGACAAGAGAAGAACAGCTTTTTGTACTCTTTTTTGTTTACGATCAAAGATAATAACAGAGAATACCAATTAGCTTAACACAGCTCAGAAAGTACAAATAGTAATTTGTCGTGTCCCCACATAACCCCCTTCTCAGTCATATAGTCACTTAACACTGCAGTTCTTCCGCTAATCTTGCAGGAAATCGAACTTCACGACCAGATCTTGTTCTTCTTGGTTTTCCACTGTCGGTTGTGTCTGGTTGTTTGACCCGGGCTGACCGTTCAGTTGAAGTGTCTTCAGGCTGCTTCTCATTATGATTCATGAGGTACGCAGGTTTCAGTCGATCAATGGAGATATTCTTGACTTGGTCTTTTATTTTAACACCAAAAAATTTTGGGGTTCTTTCTATTACTTCGTATGGGCCTTCATATGGAGGTTCTAATGCTTTTTTGACTCGGTCAACTCGCACAAATACATGTGTTGACTCATTGAGATCCCTGTGTATGAAAGGTCTTTCTTTTGCTTTGTGGGAGTATTGTACAGGCTTCAGACGATTCATGCACTGCTTCAGTTGTGAAACGAATTGAGGTAATTCTGCACCCAATTTTGTTGCATACTCTTGAAAAAAATCACCTGGTATTCTGATGGGTGAGCCATAAACCATGTCTGCAATTGTAGCATTACTGTTCTCTCTGATGGAGCATCGCAGGCCAAGGAGGATTATAGGTATTACTTGAGCCCATTTGGCAGTTGCATGGGCACGGATAGCTGCTTTAAGTGTGCGATGAAATCTTTCGATTTTTCCATTTGATTGAGGATGGTATGCTGTAGTTTGTGTTTGGTTACAATCACACAGTTTTGACAGTGCTCGGAATAGCTCAGAGTTAAACTGCCTGCCTTCATCAGTCACTATCTGATAGTGATCCAACAATTCCAACAATTCCAACAATTGAAAAATGCTTGTGCTACTGCCTCTGCTTGTATGTCCCGAAGAGGTACTTCTTCTGTCCAGTTTGTAACTCTGTCAATGCATGTTAAACAATAAATATATTCTTCAGATGGAGGCATTGGTCCTATCAAATCAAGGTGAACAATTTTGAAACGTTCATCGTTACTAGGAAAGTGTCCTACTGGTGTTTGAATGTGCCGTGATATTTTGTTTTTCTGGCATGGAATACATGTTTTTGCCCAGTTTTGAACATCCTTTTTTAATTTGATCCAGACAAATCTTGATGAGATCATTTTTACTGTTGTCTTAATGCCTGGATGAGCCAGATTATGATAGTGTTGGAAAATAGAGTATCTAAATGGTTTAGGAATATAAGGACGAATGATTTGTGTTGACACATCACACCATAGCTGTTTTCCTCCATGTGTCAGATGGTGTTTTAACTTCAGTGATGTATGAGGGCTGGTCTGTAGTTGACGAAGCTCTTCATCATCTTCTTGTGCTTGGGCTATCTCATCATAGTTAACTGGAACTAGTTCTTCAAGCCTTGATAGACCATCAGCAACAACATTTTCTTTACCAGATATATGACGTAGGTCAGTGGTAAATTGCGAAATGTACTGGAGGTAACGTAATTGAATTGGTGTTGCTTTTTCATTCTTTTGTTCAAATGCATATGTTATAGGAGCATGGTCAGTATAAATAATTAAATCTCTTCCTTCCAACAGATACATGAAATATTTGACAGCCATATAGATGCTAAGCAGCTCTCTGTCATATGTGGAATACTTCTTCTGTGCTGTTGTAAACATTTTTTGAAAAAAATCCAATTGGTCTCCACTGTCCAACTTGCCATTGTTGCAGTGCAGCACCTGCTGCAAAATCTGATGCATCCACAAATGATGCAAGTTAATTGTACAAACCACGAAATGTCAAAAGTGCAGCATTTGCAAGATCTTCTTTGCATTTTCGAATTGAGCAATTGCTTCTTCTGTCCAGTTAATATGTTGTCAGTCATTTTTTGTTGTTCCTTTTACGAAATCATTCAGCAAGACTTGGTTTTCAGCTGCATGTTCCAAATGTTGATGATAAAAATTGATGATCCCTAAGAATTTTCTAAGTTCATGAACTGTTTTGCGTCGTTTGTAGTTCATTATTGCTGCAACTCTCTCTGGATCTGGCTTTGTTCCAGCAGGTGTAATTAAATTTCATAAGAATGTTAGCTGTTGTACACCAAATACTGATTTAGAAGCATTTATGACAAGACCATACTTATTCAACCGCTCAAAAAGTAAATTTAGATGCTCAACATGTTGCTCTGGTCATTCAGATGCTATCAAAATGTCATCCAAATATGGAAAACAAAATTCTAGTTCTCTCACAACTTCATGTATAAACCTTTGGAATGTGCTAGGTGCATTGCGAAGTCCAAATGGCGTATAATTAAATTCATAGAGACCAAATGGTGTTATAACGGCTGATTTTGGCTTGTCTTCTTCGGCTAGTGGAATCTGATAATAGGCTTTGAGTAGGTCTACCTTTGAGAATATATTTTTATTTTGAAGCATAAAATTTACATCATCAATTCGTGGAATTGGATACCGGTCTGGGAGAGTCCTGACATTCAAACGGCGATAATCTCCACAAACTCGCCATTGACCACTTGGCTTCTTAGAAAGGTGTAGTGGACTAGCACATTGTGATTTTGATGGACGTATAATACCATTATTTAACAGAAATTGAAATTCTTGTTTAGCAATTTTCAATTTATGTGGGTCCAATCTACGAGCCTTACAGTATACTGGTGGACCAGGAGATGTAGTGATATAATGCTGCACATTATGCTTTAATATTTTTGGTACTATAGATGGTTTAGTTAGATCAGGAAAATTCTCTAAAGGTTTTGAAAACTGGCATGTTGCATAGAGTGAGCTTACTGATTCATTAGCATCCACAGTGGTTACTTCTGCTACAGTTTTTAATTTGGTGGTGTTGTCTATCAACTTTTTATTTTTGAGGTCCACCAGTAGCCCATAATGATGAAGAAAATCGGCTCCCAATATGCCTTTTGATACGTCTGCTACTATGAATGGCCATTCAAAATTGCGTTTGAGTCCTAAATCAATGTTTAACAGTTTTGAACCATAAGTTTTTATCTGTGACCCATTTGCAGCATAAAAATTGAAGTCAGAGGGTTGACCTTTTTGGCTTTTTGCAACTGGTATAACGGACAAATCTGCACCGCTATCTACCAGAAAATATTTTCCACAATTTTGATCTTTGACAAATAGGCGATATTGGCGGCCTAATGTGTGCACAGGGGTAGAACACTCAGCCGCTATTGTGTCTATCACTTCTAGTTTTCCTTATTTTGCCATTGGCAAGGCTGAATACATTTTTCAGGCTTACATCGTGTGCCGAATCCGAAATGGTAATAGCAGTATTTGCCGTTTTTATCGTATCTTGCTGTGCTTCTACTTCTACTGCGCGATCTTTGCCTGTGGTTGCGAGTGTTTCGAAGCATTTTAATCTCATTTTCCAATTCATCAATTCTCACGAGAAGATCTTGTACTGACAATGAAGACGATGTTGACGGAATGGAATGGGTGGAAGCAATTTGAACCTCGTCAACAGCGTTTAATTCGATCATACGATCTGCCATTTGAGCAATCTTATCCACTGTTTCGTCAGATATAAGTAAAATGCTTCGAATACTAGCTGGAAGTTTGTCAAGCCAAAGTGTTTTAGGATCTTTTCTGATACATTTGTACCTGCATAGCTCCTCATTTTTCTTAATAATTGGGTAGGTTTCATGTCGCCAAGTTCTAAGCCACTCAAAGGTTTTTTAATTTGGCGCTCTTCACTTTCTCTGAATATCTTCAGAAGACGTTCTTTTGCGAGATAATATTTGTTGTTATCGTTACTCGTAACTAGATCCCATATATTTTCAACAAATTTTGGCTCCAACTGAGCGAGTAAATAGTTAAATTTAGTAGCCTCCGTAACAATACCAGCGATCGTAAATTGCGCTTCGGCTTGACAAAACCAGATGTCCGGCTTTTCCGTCCAAAACGGCGGTAGCTTAACGCTTACCTTATCAATTTCCACTTTACTGCTACATTCAGAACGATTCCCTTGATTACCGTTTGCTTCTCCTGTCGACATCTTGCGTATTGTTGGACACAGAATACGTCGAACTCAAGTTACGGAAATCTCGTCGAAAATTACGCCGAAAAATTTCGTCGCAACTGTCGTCTTGTCGATCACGTCGGGGTCACCAATTTTGTAGCACACGGTTCATTAAACATTACATTTAACACTTATTTTTCCACACATTTATTTACTTCTATCTTGCACATCACACATCATGGAAGCGTAAATACAGTGACAAGAGAAGAACAGTTTTTGTACTCTTTTTTGTTTACGATGAAAGATAATAACAGAGAATACCAATTAGCTTAATACAGCTCAGAAAGTACAAACTGTAATTTGTCGTGTCCCCACACGTCTATTATCGTGAGTGACCGGACGCCAGGTTTTCTTCCGCAATATTCAGAAGATCGAATGAAATATTTATTCACTTGCACGTAAGTAAATGGAATTATTTATGATTTTTAATACAACTTTTTCTTCCCATAGTTGTAAGAAAGATTACAAGAGGTTTCTTTTCTGCTGATGCCAAATGCCTGATTTTTTTCTTTTTAATGATTTTTTGAGAATCAGATGTTTCTCCCAGCGTTAAAAGTGATTACGATACTTATTCAGATGTTGCTGCCTCTTTTGGAGTATAAACGGTCAGTGTGTTCCTTTTTCGTGATTTGAACGTTAAAATAAACGGCCATTTAGCCAAACCATCCGTATTAATTATATGTCACGAATTTACTTTGTGCTAGAGTGTTCAAGTGGTCAAACGTGCATGAACTAGTATAGCATAAAACCAGAACTGTTTACCGCCGTGGATATCAATGTTGTGCGTTATGATGTCCAGTGCAGAACTTTCCGAGCTGGATGTCACGACACCTAGTGGTGTCGCGTAGTGCCACTAAGGGTGTCGCAACAACAGCAAAATCTTAAGATAAAATATGATCGAATGAAACTACATTGTGGAAAAAATACTAAACATCCATCATATATTAGACATGGTGTCGCGGCTAGGAAAAGTTTGGAAAGCTCTGGTATAGTGTGTAAGAAAAATCGTAGAAAATTACAAAAAAATACCATATACGTTCAGCCTCTGCGGCCGGCTAGAACAAATCTCCTTACTGTTTGCTGTTCATGAATATCTGACCTCCGTAAAAATGCTTAAAAGCATTTTCTGCTTACAACAACAGACAACTGATTACTAACTTATTTCATTTCAGGAAGATTGCTCTTTTGAGCAATATTCGCCTAAAAATCTAAAGACAACTAAGAATTGTTTGCTATAAATCAATATGGAGATTTCTATTTGCTTGTGGACGAAGCCTTTCGTTTTGCGAAGAACACATGTGCTGAGATGGGTAGTCCTGTCGAAAAAATAAGAAATATTAGGAAGAAGAAAATGATGGCTGGGGAAAAGGCTGCAGACGAGACGCTGACTTTGCACCAGGAACTGAGAAGGTCAATGGTAGAGTGCATCCACAGGTCCAACAAGAAACTGATACACGTTGCAGAAACATGGAGTGAATATCAGATCATTTTGCTGTTTTAGAGACCAGAAATCCGATTCAGAAAAGGAACTTCCCATGATTGTAAAATGTTTAATTGACAATTACGATGAGATTTCTGAAGATGGTATCCTCGCCGAAATTCCACGGCTGTGAAGATTTCTGCAGGCTGCTCTTGGATGGACATCTATAAGAGTTTTAGAGTTTGTTGTTGAATATGAAATTTCTGAATCTGTAACTACCTCGCATTGAGATTTTTCTTATCTTTGTGTGTTTCGGTAGCGTCCTGTGACAGAAGTTTCTCAAAGCTGATGTTGTGTTTGTAGATCTTATGGAACTTACTACGGGGTCATCAGTCCCTAGATTTATAAACTACTTATGAAGACGGCACAAACATTCATGCCTGAGGGGGGATTTGAGCCCCCGACCGCAGCGGCCGTGCTGAACGTGACTGGTACGCCGCAGACAGCTCGGCCACTGCGGCCGGCTCTCAAAGCTGAGAATCATTCAGAATTACCTTAAGTCTACTATGAGCCAAGCAAGATTCTCTAATTGGGCAATTTTATCAGCTGAAAATAGTGTGGCTAAAGCTATTGACTTTGACGATGCAATTTTAAAATTTGCTGCAGAGAAAGTTAGATGGGTGAGATTGTAAACTGCATGTGAAAGTCACCAGTCATTAAGACAGTCTTTAACTATTTGTTCTGTTTGATTAATAATCGACTAAACTATGTTATTTATAAAAAAACAACCAGTTTTATTTATTTCCTTTCATACAGACTGTTCACAAACTAATTAACTTTCTATTTTCTCATTTCATTATGTGTATCAAAAATTTATTCCTCTCTCCTTGAAATTTTTTTCCATTCTTTCTAAGGTTGGCGAGAGTGGTGGTGTTGTTGGGTGGGGGGGGGGGGGGGCGTGACAAGTTGGATCACCGCACTGGGTGCCAAACTACTTAACTACGCCACTGCACTTTCAGTAGCCCCGTCGTACTTTCATGACAGTGAAAGTAGTTTTTCAGTATCTCTTGTTGTTAAGGATATATGGGGTTTTTGTTTGACACACTGTATAGTATAGCCTGAAACACCACATCACATTTGCAAATCCGTTCACTTGTTTACCTTCAGAAATAGATTTCATTATAATGCAATATTTTATAATAGATATAATTCCTTTGGATCTTTATCAGTTAAGGTGTAATTACGTTCTAAATAGTATATAAAATACAACTACGGCTCTGTTTATGGCATCACTACGACATAATATTAAAACAGAATTTCATTGTCATCCTTTCCTAACTACTCCATAGGTGATCCACAGTTGTATGGTGATAAGGTTTTTAGTTATTTATAGTACATAACAGGTTATGAAAACCAAATTTGTGCTTTTATTACATCATGTATTTTATGGAGACAATGGTAATAGTAATGTAAATCCAAATACATTTTAATGTGTTATTTTATCCGTGACAGTGTAAACACAAAATAACTATAATATTTCATTTAGTACACTATCGAAAATTCATTGTTTTACACAGGTTATTTTAAAATCATAAATCTGATGTCATTGGACGTAACTGTACAACACATCGATTTTGAAATGTAAGCATCGATTGTAGAATATCTTTGATACCACGTCGTAAAAGTTGTTTGTGAACAGACAGTTTGAGTGATGGGCTTACTACATGTGTGAGGCGTACTGTACTATAGACGTAATATATTTTTATTTTCGGCATACACATGACCATCCACAAACAGAAATTAAACCTGTTGAAATATCGGTAACTGATTCTTAAATATTAAAATGTATGTGATTGTGTTAAATGTGGTACTTAATATGTAGATAAGGAACATCTCACCGTAAAGACCTACGTTGAGTCGCCGACAGACACAAATAAAAGACAGACAAACACACACACACACAATTCTAAATTTTCGGCCGCGGCCTTCCTTAGAAAGAAAACACTCATCTACACAATCACTCAGACTGTGTTGGGCGGCCAGAGATGGCTGACGTGTGTGGATGAATTTATACTTACGAATAAAATGATTATAGTCACTAAGCCACGAGCGATCTGTGGCCGATTGGTTCCACTTTCCTTGCAGTGAGTATGTAAGATTTTGTTTCTAGTGGCAATTTGCAAAAAGATCATGTTGATAACTAAGCCATGAACGCCATAGGAATAGTTGAAAATATTTTCAATTGTTACAAATAGTGACAACTTTACGACAGTCTCTTATATTCTGCAATTGCACATTTTCGATCTGAATGAACGCTACTCCCCCGCTTTGGCTTTCATCTCGTTGTTGGTGCGGAATCTGAACAAACATTATTTAGCCAATGACGTTTGTGGACATGCAATCCATTCTATCACTCAGAAAAAATATAAATGTTACGGTGCGTAAACATATATTGAAATCTAGAAAACTAGGACTAATTTCTCTTTGTCCAGAGGGCAACTATGTTCAAAGAGTGAGCAGCGTTAGTTGGAACGTCCACAGCTAAAGAGTTATCTTTAACTGGTAAGGCCTTTGATACAATTGCCCTACACTAGCTGTAGAATAGGCTCAAACTTCCACTGGAACGTTGTGTTGGCATTGGAACGGACAAATACGCTGTTATGCTGTAATAAGTTCACGAAGTGCAGAAGGAGGCTAAGAACGCTGTTCAGACACCATGCTATAGCCACAAACTAAATAACTCTATATCCCATAGTTCCAAGATGCCTGCTGCCCGGGATGCAATATCAGAAAGAGATAATTAATTTCATCAAGACACACCTTAAGAGGAAAAGTGGCTTAATGAACACCTAGGGTTGTGCACTCGCATAACTTTGTGAAACCAAGAGGGTAGAGAGACATGAAAGTGTACTTCAGTCTTCTGCTGATCTTGTAAAAATTGAGGAGACCCTCGTGAAGATTGCTGAATGGCATAACCCATGCGCAGCTGGTAATGTTGATTCTCTGATGTTATATTTGTACAATTTGTGTTGCCATTACTATGTCTGATAGACGTGCTATCTCTAATCCAATCTCTAAGCAAACTATTGCAGAAAAATTCTATTGATCTCAAAGACAGTGCTACACACGTAGAGAAAATTTGGTCACTAGCTTCAGTTACATATGGAAGCGCGCAGAGAATCTCGCGGATCAGCTGGGCATCGAGCTCGATAATCCTTGCATACCCCACCACGGTCGACGCCAAGTTTATCGTGGCAACCCTAAAAATAAAGCGCATCGATTCACTGCTCGACATGGACAAAGCCATTCATCTCATATGTTAAGGAATGGAATGTTTTTGTGGCGAGAGAAATGGAATCAAGAAAGGGAACCACAAAAGTAGCTTGAAGTAATGGCTAAATATGATAAGAATACATATCCTATAACACATAGCCTTTTATTGGTCTGGGCAACGTTTCCAGTAACAACTGCATCTGCCGAAAGATCATTTACGACTGAAGACTTATTTAAGAACATCGATGAAAGAAAATCGCCTCCTTGGTCTGGCACTAATACTTATTCATTACCAGATTCCTGTAGACGTAGAAAAAGTAATTACAAGATTTTCAAAAACTGGCTGTAGAAGGAGATTGGAATTTAATATGTAAGAGGAGTATTGTGTATATACATATTTAATATTAAATTTCATAATGTTAATAGTTTAACATCATGATGAAAAACACATTATTGTGAGCATAAAACCATGTAATTAACAACATAAGATTATTTCCTGAGCACAGTCAAGTACCCTATTAAGCGTTCTCACAGTCGTATCGTTATTATTGCATATAAACACACGTGCAACATTCTGTCAAAATTTGAAACCAATTGGTGAACTAATTTCAAAGATTTAAGATCAAAAACAAATGACCATTAGCATTTTTATACATTTCTTAGTTAGCAGACATACACAGTGTTATACAAACGCACTTGTATTAATTGTAGAATATTTATCAGATAATGTAATAAGCAATTTAGTTAAACACCCTTAAAACATAGCAAACACAATTTAAAAAAACAGAATAGTAGTGTGTGTTTGTGTGTGTGTGTGTGAATATTTTGGAAGGCAGGTAAGCTACAGTACCAAAAAATTTGTCTCCTCCCTCAACCAATATCCTTGATTCGCCCCTCCGAAGACAAACCTCCCCTCCCCCATACCCACCATATAATATGATCACAAACGAATCGATCGTCCCCTCCCTCCCCTCTCCCACATACACACAAATCCTCACCAACCGAAGTAAAATTATATTTACAAATACATAGTCGGGCTCAATAGCACAGCGGTACAGTGCCAGACGATGAATTCAAAGGTACCGGGTTCGATCCTCGCCAGGTCCTAGGATTATTATCTGTCACTTTCCACTCCACTCATCTGTGGCAATATTGATGTGAAAAATTTCGAGTAGCACTGAGGTTCAGGATCCACGTTAAAATGTAGGTTCTCCCATAACTGTCCGGGTAAGTCATTTCGAAGGTTGGAGGTCCAAACAGGACCATGCCTGCGTAAAGCACTGTGGTGTTCAAACAAGTCTTCGGATTGTTGACTGCTTTACCTTACAACAATCAGAATAACAGACTACTGCTAGCAGACCTCCTTTGGCCAGAAGCAAAACATGAATGCATCTCATAATGTCAAGCGAAAGACCCAAAATAATAGTAAACATACACAAAAATGAATAAAAGTCCACCACATTCACACAGCGACAAACTACTCATTAAAAATACTGAAATGTTTGTAATCGCAAGAGACAGAACTGCTGTGGTTGCAAGGCGTCGAGAGCTGCCTGCCAATTTATTTTAATTTTCTGGGTTATTGATAATGCCGCAAGCCCCAAGTTAACCGACTACCGGCGTGGTGCAAAGGATGCCGGGCGCTGTGGCTCAGCGCGCTACATGTTTCTTACGTTAACTACTATTTTTCTCATTTCTGGTACATTCTGTCCATGTATAAATAGCAGAGCACTCTGCCCGAGAGGCAGTAAGTGCTGCTGTATGTTTCAGTTCACAATAAACCTTCTTTCAGTATAAGTGCTGTGCTCATTTGACTACCCTGCCTTCGAAGTCAAGCCTGCTTCCATTTCAATGCGAGAATATTTTTATGTAGTTGAGTTCCACGGGGAGGCTTAGCCATTGAATCCTGTCCGTTTCTAAAGCGCTTCTGGGTGGCACCACAGGGAGAGAGAGGTGCCGAGTCCATGTGAGACGGAGAATGAGCCTTCGGGGAAGGCAGCCATCTATAACACAGCGAGAGGGTCGATGTGGCGGCACAGACAAATATGTTTCTCTGTGGTGGCGGTCAGCGGACGCCGTTGCGCTGGTACCTGCAAAGCGAACCCCCCAGGCCGGGAAGCATGGCGCCGGTGTGGCGCGCACCAAGGGGCGTCGAAATTTGCGTCGTTATCACCATGGGAATAGCAGAGCCACACCAGGGCATACAGTTAGGTTCAGGTCAGTAACCGTCCCGCGGAGGAATAAGTACCGCGCAAACGGCTGTGTGGGGCGTGTTGCTTAGAACGTTCGTTATTGGACTGCACTAAGCGGGACAGTTTTCGAAGCCTTGTCCGCGCATTGGAGG
This sequence comes from Locusta migratoria, assembly GCA_026315105.1. NCBI lineage: Eukaryota > Metazoa > Arthropoda > Insecta > Orthoptera > Acrididae > Locusta > Locusta migratoria. The sequence goes on along the minus strand of CM048749.1, from coordinate 5,386,543 downwards.
AAATTTGGCGCCTAGAGAGCGAGTGGCTCTTGCTTTCTAGTGAGGGGGTAGTCTCGCGTTTTGCGAGCAGAGTGCGGAGCAGCGCTCCACAAGGGACTCCGTCTTAGGCAGCCGACGAGTACGGTCGGCTCAGCTTAGGTGTTTTCTTGTGCGAGTTTTGACTTCGTCTTGGCAGCCGACGAGTATGGTCGGCTCGACTTAGGTGCTTACTTGTGTATGTTTCAACCTATTGCGCTTTGTGGACTTGGAGTTTCAGATTCACTTTGAAGACACTGTCTGAAACTTGCGTCTCTCGACCTAAGTATCACAGAGGTGTGAATAGGCTCAGCCAGTTTGAATCAGTAGCACCGATGCGCTGATTAACGTTACTGCTAGCTCTGGTGTCAATTGCACCCTCGACAATCTTATGTCTAGTACACATTGAGTAGGCGAGACATAGCAGAGCCTGTGGTTTCGTTAGACACGCTGTGGCTACCATGGACACAGAAGCTAAGAGAAGGGCGTTCACGTTTCTGTCTTGAGAAGTTTTTTTTATTTCGATCGGATCGTGACTTGCAGCACTCTAACGCACTGCTACCGCCGACCCAGTTCCAGCGACGACGGCTGCACCAGCATTTGGCTGAGCATGCTAATCTGAGAGAGAGTTACAATTCTTCCTTTTGATGATTTTCTTAAACATAGTTTTATGTGGAAAGCGCTCGTAATTTTAGCACGCTCCCTTGTGAGTTATTCGCCACTGTCCGAAATTACAGTTATAGTAGGAACTTGCCAGTCATTTATTAGTGTCATTTTTGTAATTGTTCATGTATTCTAAAAGGAAAGTGTTTGACATTTTTAAAGTGTTGAAAACTGTATCTATTTTTGTCAGTTAATGGATCTGATTGTTTTGTGGAACAAATTAAGTACATTTTAACCTGGATCTTATTCAGTAGCTAGATTCTCCATTTTTCATTATATTTTGGTCTCTGTGTGTTTATCAAGAGGCTTTTAGGGCACATGTCAGTAATTGTTAGGAGGGTTTGTCAATCCACCCCTTCTCTGTGCTCCCCTTTTCCCACCTCGAAAACCCGACCACCAACCTCGTAACTTTACATCGTCATTGGTTCCTAGACCTCCATATTACTTTAACTTACACTAAGGACTACAAACGCACACACCCGTGCTGAAGGATAGACTTGAACCTCTGACAGGAGCGACCGCGCAATCCGTGACTTGGCGCCTTAGACCGCGTTCCCACTCTTGTACGACCACACATTTAGAAAAACAAACGCCCGACTGAATAACAATAGACAAAATAAGAGCCAGGGTGAGTTCAACGGTGACGTATGAGGAGGGCAACATAGCAAAAGTGAATAATCTTAATAGTTCAATATGTTTAAGATAATAAAACCATAGCATGAGAACTGTTCACGATCATATATAAAGTAAAAATAAAAAATCATTCGAAAACGTAAAATAAATGTGTTGTTACAATTTACCACTGAAGATGCTTTTAAATGAAGCGGAACATGTCTGGTCGTAATTACGCTAATTTTACGGTTGCAAAAGACGGCTAATTATCCAATAATACAGACTCTCTACGAGTCTTCTTATCGCCGGTTAATTAACCAAATAATTTATTTGATATCACACATGTGTTTGAAAATGACGTCTCGCCGAAATTAGCTAACCACACGCTTTATATTAAGGACATTTATGTTATAGCATACAAAAGACCACGTTTTAATTTTGCATTTTCATTAATTGACGTGGATGGAGCTCGGTTTTGTAATGAATTTGAATCAATTATGAATGACAAGGGACACATGCCAATCTAGAAGTTGAGTGACGTATATCAATAGGGGTGATAAATGTTTTTCAACTGTTTCGTTGTTATAATTTTTACATTTTTTACAAAGCATTACTGCAACAAATTATGAAATTTCTTTTCTGTCAGTTTATTTGAAGTTTTCACTCACTTTTTTGTAAGAAAGACGCGAACCTTTCATAGCAATTGTGGTCGTGCTCTTTTGGTTACAAACATTTCTCATTTTTATTGGTATACTATAGTTACAAACATTTCACATTTTTATTTGTATACTATATTACTACACACTGACTGCGCCTATAGTCAGGGAATTTCATGACTTTCTCACCACTGGTCATTTCTCCATTATTTTACAGCCCAAATAACGAAGAACATCCACTACTTTATAGCCTCGTTTGTTAAGCTAATTCCGTCAGTATCGCTTAATGTAATTCTACTTTTGTTTTGGTTATTTTAACGTTCATTTTATATCCTCCTACAAAGACATTGTCCATTCCGTTAAATTGCTCTTTTACGTACTTTGTTGTTTCCGCCAGAACTACAATGTCACCGGGAAACCGCAAAGTCTTAATTTCCTCTCCCTGAACTTAAATTTCCTTTTTAAATTTCGCCTTGCTCAGTGTTCATACTCAGTGTTGGGGACTTAAACCCTGTCTTAATCCGTTCTCAACCACTGCGTTTGTTTGATTCCGTTATAAAACTTATGGCTCGTTTCTGTACACCTTTTTGTTCTCTAAATTTAACCACTGCCAGCTCTAGAATTTTAAATTGTATATAAATTCTGTATGTTGGAATTCATATGTTATGAGATCACAGTACTTTTGATACTGTTCGAAAAACAAAGGTCTAAGGTAGCACAGAATTGCTGATACATATGTTAGTGAAAAACGTAACAATTAGTGTCTTCAGTGGCGCCCTCCCCAGACCTTGCTGCAGCATTTATTTATTTATTTTTTATTTATTATTACTATTACTTTTTTTAGAAATTAATTCAGCCCGTTGATTGACCTCAGCCTCTCCCCCCCCCCCCCCCCCCCCCCACTATCCTGGATACGCAACTGGTAAAGCCGAATAGATTTTGTGTCGACTCATGTATTTTAAATGTTCAACCACTACATACACACGCTAAGAAATGGTAATTGTTCTAAACTTTCAATAAGCTTCAGTAACTTTTGTAAGGAATGGTATAAAAAGCCTCAAACTGGAATGAAAATTGATATTGCAATGACAATAACGAAAAACGGGGTTGAGAACTGAGCTATCGTTAAGTAGAAATTATTATAATATAAGTAGTGACTATAAATTCAATCACTTATAATTAATTATTGAATATGTCTATAATGTATAATGCAGGAAATTACATTGCGATGAATAATGCTGCAACTAAGACATAGATCAACGAAGAGACTTTGGCTTCGCAATATGCGTATGGTCCCAGTTCTTAACCTTTCCTTGTCCTCCTGTGCAGAGCCTCTTTGCCCTGAACTAAATCGTTTTTGAAGTCCATTAAATCTGCGTCCACTAAATCAACATTTTCCATATAACGACTTAGGCCGAAGTCTTATGACTCAGTTATCCCTCTCCTACACGAATTACCAAGCTGGAAAAAATAAAATAATAATAAAAAACTGATACGTTTGTGGTGCCTTAAGACAACCAAAATTTATCACAATTTACGGAAAACGTTTGTTTCAGACAAATGCAAGGTGGTGTCCTCGTATGTGAACAGTGAGAACGAAAACTACTTCTTATACAGAACATTTATTAGTAGTAATGACACATGTTGAGTATCTTTTATTTTGTTTCATGTTCTCGGGGCACCCAGAAACATTAGGCTTGTCACAAGTGTGAGATGTGTTTCGTTGTCAGTCCTGACCATGAGTTCTGTAGGTATTGGGAGTTGATTTGGCTAACCATTACGGTTCACCATAGAAGGATAAATCGTTGGGTACAGGATTGCCGACTCTTTGTAGAACGTCTCGACAACAAAGGGCTCAAATGAGGACAAGTGGTTAGTAGCAAATTAGAATTTACATGATTCTGATATCTACAATGGCGTCTATAATGATCAGTGTTACTACGTGTATTAATACATAGACCTATGCAAAGGAAGAACAACACAGATTCGTGGCTACACCAGGAATAAAGTGATGGGACTAAGCTTCCACACTTTCAGCCTGCCAACCACTTCTATTCCTATCTTGCAAACATTTTTATAACTATTATTAGTTCTCACATAATATTTTTTACGGTTTTTTTTTTTTTTTTTTTTTTTTTTTTTTTTTTTTTTTTTTTGAATTGGCTAATCCTCTAAACCACTGGACTACATATGATTTTCACAGCTAATCTTATCATAATTGGGGCAAGTAACAGGCTTTGTTTCATTATAACCAGATGACAGAGAAGATTGCAGCAATCTAGAATTTTTAGTTTTCTGCTCAGTATTCTTGTTCGGATGTTTACCTTAGTTAAACGATAATTGGGGCATCGCAAACGAAAGAACTAATGGGTGACGCTTTTATTTTTTTCATCATTTAGGAAACATTTTCGAACGTTTATAATTACACATCGAAATGTTATCTTTACGAATGCATACGAATGTAGTATTCACTTAGCTATAATAAAAGAATACAATGATTTCGCTTTGTGTATTAAAAACTTGACGAATTTACTTAATTTCTTTCGACATATATTTTTACAATTGACTTCTTGGCTGGGAAATGGTAATTTCTTGGCAAAGATAACCTATAGGTATAAGGGATTCCTCTTTATCCAATGAGGTATAAAACTGTAAAAGCGACGATACGTTAAAGGGCCTTTCGTTGTGAAGCACGCGTGTTTAGCTAGTATAAAAACCTATATATTTATACGAGCAATTCTTTTATATATATTTCATGTACCTCGGAAACGGCTTTAATGACTTGCATCGCATTTTGTATATGGGGTAAGTTTTTGTTTAGTTTCTTTATCCATGTAAGCGTCATTTTCAAACATAAATAAGCAAACAATATAAAAAATTATATACAAATACTGTATAAATAAAATAAAAAGGCATTACTCAATAGATTAGAACCATAAGCGGATACAAAGATAAGTGAATAACAAGCAGGTTTCAGAAATTGAAGATCATACATTGAACAGATTTGGAATCTGCAGACACTCCGGAAGGTTAGACAGACAAACAACATTGTAATAACATTTGTGGACATTAAAAAAGCGTACGATTCCACAGACAGACAGAACCTCTTTGACATATTAGAAAAACATAGAATAAACAGAAAAACTAGGGCCCTCATAAAATAGACATTCACAAACAACACGTTCAAAATAAAATTCACGGGAGAAATCTCAGAACCATTTGAGATACACACAGGAGTTAGACCAGTGGCGTAGCTATCATAGGGCTAGGCGGGGCAGTGCCCCGGGGCCCCCGAGCTCTAGGGGCCCCTCGGCCTACGTGAGCGACGTTCGGAAAAAGTTACAGTAGATCTTAAGATTTTTTTTTTAAATTCTCCCTCACTACAGTCCATTATCTCCCACTCCCCTCAAACCAAATTTCCCACAGTGGCCGCATTGGCCCACCGGGTGGCGGAACATGGCTTCTAATGGGGCCTTCTCACGAAGACACTCGCTGACGCTGCTGACCGGCCAAGCCGCCAGTCGCTGTGTACAACAATTTAGTCTGCGTAGCAGCAGAATTTGCGGCAGCATCAAAATTTCTCACAGCTAGAGATGGGAAAACAAACATCTGACGGTTTCGAAACAAATGAAACCGTACCATATGTGGTTTCGAAACACTGTTTCGAAACCATGAAACCGTAAAGCAATGTATGTTTTGTCATGACATCTTCGTTCTAGAAAGGCAATATTTTTCACTACGTGGACAAGGGTACATACAAGAACCTGTCAACCGTAAAGTATATATTTACTACTTGGTCTGTACGAAACATGTTGATAAAGATTTCCTCCCGTGTTGTTGATGTTGCCAACATAGTCACACGAGGCCGCCGGTATGGTAGGTAAAAGTTTACCCCGTTAGGAACTCACAAACTGCAATACGGTACGCATATTACAGTGATGGATCTTACATGCTACTTTCTATACATACTAAATAAATTACAGGGAATAAAGGGCACACTAATCATAAATAATACTATGGGATTAAAAAAATAATAAAATAAGAGACAAGTTCACCACTTGTGCGTCTTGACCGTTACACCACCGCCGCAATTCCTTTAACATGACTGCCGAAAAATTATAACGACAGTAAGTAACTTCGTTTTCGCTCGTAAGAAACTAAATCTTTAACACGAGATTAGATATGCGATCTCCCCATGTTAGTATAAAAAAATGTCATTTCAGGCTTCATGTTGTATCTTATTTTAAAAAATGTAGTTTCACTCGTGTGTTTTTAATATGGTAGATAAACCTAGAACATTGCTTCTAATGGGGCCTTCACTTCACACGAAGACACTCGCTGGCGCTGCTGTAGTCTGCGTAGCAGCAGAAGTAGCGGCAGTTTGAAAGCTGCTCACAGCAACAGCTGAGCCTTCCAAGTATTGCGGCGTGTTGCTCAGCACAGTGTGAAGGATCGAGAATTTCAAATACTAAATATATTTACTGTACAGTACTTCTTATTGGCAAACAGAAGTGTACAGTTCGATTATACGAATAATTGGTTTTCCGAACATCCATGTCCCCCAATTACTTCGCATAATCGACTTTCTACTGTATATGGTATTTTAGTTGAATGAAGAATTTCGACTTTTAACTTTTTGAACCCTGACCAACAAACCTCAAAAGCACGAAGGGAAATCCAAAATTTATTCCCACCTCAGAATATAAACGTAACAAGTTCTATCGCTTGTAGGCTGAGATGTGCACCCTGCCACCGTTAGTATGTTGTCGCCGAAGTCGGAGTTCCCATTGCCAATCTTTGCGAAATAACAGTGAATGGGGCTGAATTACTAGCAGTGTGTTTGACAGTACACAGCGTGACCACATTTGAATATGAAGTCCCTAAGTGTATTATTGCAGAACGGTATTATGGTAACTCAACTGTTTCTAATATTCATAGAATATATGACTTCAACTGCTATTGGGCAAAGCTGAAAATGTGTACCCAGCCGGGATTCGAACCCGGGTTTCTGTAGTTTCTGTAGTGAATTCCCCCAAGGGAGTGCTCCTTTATCATAGATCCCAATGAAGTACTGTAACCAATTGCACCGTGAAATTCGTACCAGAAGACGAGAAAATATGGTTACTTTGTCACAACAGTAGTGAATTGTGCATTCAAGACGCTGCCCTCTGCCCTAGGGTGACCAGACATCCCGTATTTTACGGGATTATCCCTTATTTAGCCAAAGTGTCCCGTTGTCCCGACTAAGTAAATACGGGACGTATATTGTCCTGGATTTTACCAACCGTCCCATATATGTTCAATAAAAAATTTTTAAGTAATGTTAGCGTAACCATACCGAGAACAAATATAGCCATTATCACGCAATAAAAGAAATAAGGAATTGAGGCACGATTTTGGAAGTAATTCTTTAAGTTTCTAATAGTTGAACCTTTGGGGAGATCTTTTTATTTTAAATGCAAAAAAGCATAGGTTGCCCAAGATCGCTATATCAATTTTAAAGCATTATTGGGCAACCTAAAATTTTTTCAATATTTTTCTAAAGTAATGCTTTCACATGACATGTGCAAGCCTTCAAACTATACAAGTTCAGTGATTAATGAATTCATTCCAAGAAGACAGCGTAGTGAAAGAGCCTAGTGTGTGCGTTAATTCTCCAGGTAAAGGCAACATTTGTGTTCCTTATGTTTATTTTGGAAATCTGGTCACCCTACTCTACCCCGCTCTCACGATAATAAGCGAAGACTTATTTTACTTATTACTTTTTCCTGGCCAGACATGTATACTTCATGAAGCCTGGGCCGCGGCGGAGGAGCCGAGCGCATTGAGGCGCAATGCTACGTTGCGCGAGGCCGTTCCCCGTCGGGGGTTCGAATCCCCCCTGGGGGCATGGCTGTTTATGTCGTCTTCGTAAGAAAGTTCGTAAGTAGTTTGTAAGTTTAGGGTCTGATTACTCCACAGTTAAGTCCCATAAACTTTACAAACAGTTGACTATTTGATCTACTCTCTTCTGCAGATAAGTCTCTTAAGCTTGACAAACATTTGAACATTTCATGAAGCCTGGTATGGGTACGGCTCAATCCAAAGTGTTTCATCAAACAAAATCCGGCAAAGTCCGTTGCTGAAACCGTCCTACACGAATATTACCCATATTTTCCTTCTTTGACTGGGCTATCAAAGAAATTAGGCTGATGGGTACGTAGCAATGAGCTAACAGCGCAGTAGTTTAGCGAGAATGAGTTGTCGGCAGTGACAACAGTCCTCCTGTCACCGCGGACGCGCGAGTTTTTTGACTTGACTGTTCCCGGTTTGTTTCGCGACAGGTGGCCATGTTTTCTTGTTTGAGTAATACTTCTTTATTTTTTACTAGCTTCTGCCTACGACTTCAGTCACCTAATTTTAGAGCAACTTCGGAAACTATCCCATGGGGTCGTTTTATCTATGTCCTACCTAGGTCCAATTCTATCTCTCTGAAATTTCATCCAAATCCACCCAGCAATTTTTGCGTGAAGCCATAACAAGCTTTCAGTATTATAATTATGTTAGAGAGTACGATTAATAATTATCTGCTACATAACACACAATAATTTACTTAGAAGTATTTAGGTTTTTTGTCTTCCAGGAGGCGGTAAGGAGCTGATGAAGTAGTTTTACTCCTGTATAGTTTTAGTCAAAAGAGGTCCCCAATGTCATTTTTGCCTCGGGGCCCTTGGTGACATAGCTACGCCACTGAGTTAGACTAGCAGACAGGCTCTCACCGCTTTTCTTCTTGTTTCAAATGGGCCTACTTTGGACCACTCTTGTTCAACTGTTGGGCTTTGATCGTTAACCAGTACTGTCACAGCCTCTGCGGTGTACCTCCTTCCTTTCTTCTGTCCAGGGAGTGCTTCGGAGCGTTTCCTGAAATCCTCGGACTCCTCTCAGTGTGCGTCTCACAGACTGTCTCTTCTGGAGACCAGTTATTCACAGTTCATTAATGTCCTTCTCGGTTTCTGTCATCCAAATAGTACGTACCTAGTTTTACAAGAAGGAGAATAGACGGTTACTCAATATGTTTGGAGGCAACCTTGCAACATGGTTATAAAAAGCTACCCTTCTTTGTATAGTCAGAGAGCCTCTCGTTATGTTCGTACAGTTCCGAGTTATGTCGCCTTCTGAATTCACCATATTCTCTTACTGAACCTAGGATCTTCCTGAGGTTTCTCCTCTCTCTGACTTCCAATAGCACCATCATACCTCTCCGGTTCTTGGAAAGACAGTCGTATAAGTGGTGTGTACTGCTTAAGTTTCAAGTCGAGGGATAGGCATTTTTGTTGTAGGATTTCACAGTCAATCCATAGACTTGTTAACGCTCATGGATAATGATGTTTTTTCTGAAAGGTTGGGTTCAATCCATGCGTCGAGAAACTTAAATTTCTCAGTCTTTTTTATGCTTCCCTGGTCTAGTAAGGGCTCTCTGTATTTTGGTTGTCTGTTTTCTGAAGCAGTTTACCGATATTGTCGCGAGAGAATCATTAATCAGTGTCATGTCATCCGTAAAAGCCAGACAATCTACAATCAGTCCTTCGTTTTCACGGTCCAGGTAGAGACCACTCTGAACACCTAAACTGGTCAGATCCTTGCGCCATTCATTCACAACTATTTCAAGGACACAGTTAAAGAGAATAGGGGAGAATCCATCCCCTTTCCTCACTCCAGTTTTTATCTAGAAACTTTCGCTGTTAGTGAATCCGATTTCTTACATTCTGATTTCACAGCATGAAAGATCGCTATGTAAATTATACAAAAATGTATCAAACTCAATTTTTTCATGTTTATACGATATGGAACGATGCTCCTCAAATATGATCGTGTAATACCGGTCTTATAGACAAAACGTCATTGCAGAGGACGTCCTTATGAAATTAGCATCCCGTTCCCATCCTTATTACATAGACGCAAAGAAAGTTATGATGTGTTTCAGTGGTTCATTTGCTTTCCGATGTCGTGCACATTGTTCGGAAAACATTACGTGTAATTTTTGCGAAGTTTAGCTGTTCACCGCAATATATTTATGTTATCTAGAAACTTTCTGAGATCTTAAATTCAAATATGTGTATAGTCTATGGGACTTAACTACGGGTCATCAGTCCCTAAACTTACAAACTACTTATGAACTACTTACGAACTAGGACGGCACAAATATCCATGCCCGAGGGGGGATTCGAACCCCCGACCGTAGTGACCGTGCAGACCGTGACTGGAGCGCCTCAGTCCCCTCGGCCACCGCGGCCGGCTCTGAGATCTTACCTCTAAATTTGATCTTGGAATGGGTGGTCAAGGTTTCTAAAATGATTTTTAGGAACACTCCCCATCACTGTACAAACGACTTAACAAATCTGTATTTGGAATTCGAATGTTAGCACATAAAAATAATGAAGCTTCCATACTTCGCTTAATTCCATTCCACAATGTTATATAGTGTTTTTGGGTAACTCTTCAACTCAAGGAAGTTTTCAGACTCCAAAAGCCTGTAATATGTATTCTTTGTGGAATAAATTCACAGATATCCTGTAAACCCTCTTCAAAGAACTGGGTATACTTCTGCCACTCAGTATATTTATTCCATAATGAAATTTGTCATAAATAATATGTCCCTTTTTCCAACAAACAGTTCAGTTCATACATAGAATATTAGGAACAAAAAGGATCTACTCAAGGACTTAAAAGGACTTACTTTAGTTCAAAAAGGGGTTCACTACACAGGAACATATGTTATCAATAATTTACCAGAAACATAAAAAATTTAGATACAAATAAAGATCAGTTTAAGAGGAGCCTAAAAGACTTGCTGGTGGCCAACTCCTTATATTCCACTGACGAACTATAAATAGAATCAAACGATGTGAAAAGAAGTTTGAAAAATGACGCCTGTGGTCTGCTAGTGAGAGCGAGGACAGCTGCCCCCTGCCCGCTCTCCAGACAGTGGCGTCAGCCCTTCTAACGCCCCTTCCCACTCGCCTGCGGCTGAGGCCGCCTTATCAGCTACCAGCGCGGCCGCCACCCACAATTCATTGCGCGGTCGGTGGACCGGAATAAGCCGCAGCCTGGCGCTGACTCACCGCACCCCCCAGCCCAAGCCCGACAAGTGGCCGCCTGCCACGCCCCGACCCTGCTGGACGTGCGCCTGACGCGGCGCTTCATCTGCACCACCCTCCAGTAACCCCCTGTCGTGCCTTGTTTGGGCTCCGGAGGTACGTTGCAGCCAGCGCACCAACACTTGACCGCCGATGAAGACGTGTTCACTGAGGTGTCCAACCTCATCCGATCATCTAATATCGGATCACGCGATGCAGCAACTGGACGTGGAATGCATTCATTACGTCTTTGGAAGTCCCCTGACAGCAGTATCGCGTACCGCGAGGCAACCAAAGACCGCTACAGCAGTATCGGCAGGGACTCGAGAAGACTGACATTTAATAGCACAAGCTTATACAGAGTTCAAGACAATTACGACACCATGTGACATACCCTACGCAATATACATTTATTCAGATATTGGTTACAACTGTAATCAGTGTGGGCCGCGGTGGAGTAGCCGAGCGGTCTAAAGCATCTCGTTGCGGAGCGCGCGGTTGCTCGCCGTGGAGGTTCGAGTCCTCCCTGGGGCATGGGTGTGTGTGTTTGGCCTTAGGTTAGTTTACCTAGGTTTAAGTAGTTTGTAAGCTACGGACTGATGACCACGCAGTTTGGTCCGATAGATTTACAGACATTTGAACATTTGACAATCAGTGTGATACACTTGAGTTATATGTAAATGAGGCGTCGTTTCTTTCAGACATGTCCGAAACAACAGACGTCACTTTTGATCCAGCAGTTATCTATTCATATACCCGGAATGTATGACATTAACTGCGGATGGATAACGGTGAAAACGTGTACCCAGCCACGACTCGAAACCGGGCTTCCTGCTTTCTAGGCAGTTGCGCTGACTTCTACACCACTGGGGACACACCGACCATTACACCTGCATGAAATTTCTCAAGCACGCCTCCCATCAGATACAAAATACAAGATAATAGTGAGGGCATAGAGTGCCTTCACACTAAAGAAAGAATCTTTGCCCGTCATAGGCATTTATATAAGTTATATATATGTGGCGTCTGTTCTTTCTGACATGTCCGAAACAGCAGACGCCAAGAGTCAGTATTGGGCCTCTTATTAAGGACGTGAGATACCAGCAGCCGTATGTATAATAGAAACACTTATTTTTTCACTACCAGTTTCGGGATTCCACTATGCCATCTGAGAGACAGAATTCCATGAAACCAGTGTCGATATCCGTACTTAATGGGTATTATGCTCCGATGTAGGGACCTGAAGATACCATAGTAGAATGCCGAAACTGGTAGTGAAACAATAGATAAATATTTCTGTTATACATACGGTTGTTGGTATCTCACTTCCTTCACACTCTTGACCAGCCGTTGTCCCGTTTACATCAGCAATGACGGATTCAATAAGACTAGGGGCCTCTTTGTCGTTCAGAATGGCACATTGACTACTTAGAGGTCAGAGACGAGATCCTTTTGTTGTGCCCTAAGCTGTTGCATTGAGGCATGGGTTCATTCTGGTGGACGATAAGGCTCGTTCTCACAGAGCTGCACAGGTGGACAACATGCCTGAATCTGAGGGAATTGAACGAATGGAGTGGCCAGCTTGTTCACCGGACTTAAACCCGATTCAAAATGTCTGGGATGCACTTGGAAGACGCACTGCAGCCTCAATTACAGAGTTGAGACAGCAAAATATCGCACTGTATTACATACAAATTACGAATGTAATCGATATATGAATAAAAAACGTTAACATATCTATATATTGTACTTGCTCAAAACCTGGCTTTGCCCGGGTATTTATTTATTTGCTCCTGCCTTGAGTTAGTACTTCTTTTATCCCTTGCCTTAGCGGAGCGGCCGACCGCATTGAGGCGCTATGCTACGATGCGCGAGGCCGTTCCCCGTCGGGGGGTTCGAATCCCCCCCCCCCCCTCGGGCATGGCTGTTTGTGCCGTCTTTAGAATAAGCTAGTTCATAAGTAGTTTCTAAGATTAGGGACAAATGACCCCTTAGTTGAGTCTTTTGTGTCCCAGCCTCGTCGCCGCTTTTGTGTCTCGTTTCCGCCGGTTGTAGGCGTCGGTGGCCGAGTAGAAAGAGACCGACACAGGAATAAAGGATGCACGCTTGTGCAGGTACGGAGGTGACTAGCCAGTGGGACAGCAGAAACTAGAAACACTAGAGTAAATTAGAACGAGATATATATTTCATGGAGTCTTGTTAATACTTAATTTTTACATAGTTCTTGACTGCAGAATGCTGATACATAGATTAGATAGAGGCCTGCCTACTGATGATTCCTAGTGTCTATCCGATAGCTAACTGGTGCCTATTTGATTCCCAAGTGTTAACTGGTTCCTATCTCAGTCCCAAGTGAACAATGCAGTAGTCGTGGCCACGAGCGGAGTTGCAGCAGAGGGCGCTCGTGGCTGACGTCGTAAGAACACCGCGCCGTGCGTGCATGGCGGCGCGCACTTCATACTTGTGCGACACCATAGAGTCCCATAAGCTCTACAAACATTTGAACATTTGATCTTATCCCTTCTCTCTCTCTCTCTGCCAAAGTCCTTTTTTTCTAAAATCATGTTGTATTTATCGGAGAATATATAAGAAATAACGCAGTCTGGCAAAATGTACAAAATTGTAAGTTCAGTAGCCACACTAAGAAAGATAGTAGTCAAAATACAAATGACATAAAATTCGTACGATCTCGTATTTTTTGAGTTATATGTTGTATAATTGTATAATTTTTCAGGTATATATTCATTTGTATAAATGATGTATGTCTGTAAAATCTCTTGGAAAAACAATTAGTAGTAACGAAGAAATAGATTAAAACTTGATGCGTGATGATGCGGTTTTCCTGGAACGTACTGTTTATGTGCTCGTATCTCATGAACTATGTGTCCTACTGTGATACGATTTAGAAGGTACATTCAACTATATGTGTGTATACTGTCTGTAAAATGTCCTGCGGCTACAATTTGTAGTATAGAGATTGTAAATTGTAACGTCACACCGAATGCCGCAGTTTCAGTCCATGAACAGCGGAAAAGTAGTAAGCGAGAATTTTCTTTTTCTTTCATAATTTTTGCTATGGTTGTCAGCGAGAAATGGTTCAATAAAGGTTTGAAATTATGTTTAAAGTTTGTTGCAAGTTGCTCAGTAATCTCGTTCCCATACATTGTATTCATAAAATCTCGTCGCATTATGTGGCAGTTTCCTGCAACTCCTATTGTTTGCGACGTCATATCTCCTGAACCATGTGTCTTATGTTGTTCTTAACATTACAGAATTGGTACCCCACGGTAAGGAAGATGTGTATCAAATTTAGTTGAAATCGGTCTAGTGGTTTAGGAGGAAAATTGCAACATTGTCGCGTAATGCAGCAGTTTGTCTTGCATCTCGTTGTTTATGACGTGATATCTTGTGAACGATGAGTTGCACGTGATCCTTACACTTACGGCGACCGTCCTCATGGATGGAAGCTTACGAGTGCAAAGTTTCATAAAGATTGGAGTAAAACTGTAGATTTGTATGCAATATGCATACATAAAGATACTGGCACTCTGCGTTATATACATAGATGTCACAGCTCACCTGATACCATAATTGTTTTGAGCAGTGTACCATACCGGACCTGGTAAAAGCAGTAAATATGGGCAACAGTAGTATATTTTCTGGACGTTCTAGCATTCATGGAGAACTGACACATTAGTCATTTACATACCACACGTCACACGTACGAGTGCGGTGTTGTAATGACTCGTTTCCATGTCTTTAGGGGTGCTCCAACTGTTTTGTTTTTGAGCCGGATCGATGATCTCCATCAGCGATCGGCGAGTTTCGATCGACTCATTATCTTTGGCAGAGAGTCTAGTGAGACAAGTGGAAGGGTCTCTGGAGAGCGTGGCTAGATGTGTGCTGGAGACGAAAGGGACGCTACGTGCGGTATGGGGACGAAACTGGATGTGTACGTTAAGTCGCTGTCTGAGAAGTAGTCAGTGTCGGCTGCACTGCGCGACGTGTTAGTTGCGGTCATATCGAGCAATGGAACGACTGGCCGAGCTGCCCTGATGTGTTCCGAAGGCTGTGGCGATGACTGTCGGTGTTTGATGCACACATCAAGTTTGAACTAGCTACCAGAGCCTCTTTCAAGACAGCGGAATCAACATTTTATGCTACGTTGAGACAGTGCTATTGTGAGTTTGACAGTTGAACTGTGCGTTTAGCCTTATTTGGGATTCTTCTGCTTGGTCAACGGTCTCGGTTGATAGCGATGTGCCGGCCGCGGTGGCCGAGGTGACTGAGGCGCTCCAGTCACGGTCAGCACGGCCACTACGGTCGGGGGTTCGAATCACCCCTCGGGCATGGATATTTTTGCCGTCCTAGTTCGTAAGTAGTTGATAAGTAGTTTGTAAGTTTAGGGACTGATGACCCCGTAGTTAAGTCCCATAAGCTTTACAAACATTTGAACATTTGATAGCGATGTGATTGAATTGTCTCGTCGCCGTTGTTGAACAGAGTGATGGCTCAATCCCCCCTTCTGCAGATCAAGTTGTGTTATGTTTTGCTCTTATGCTGTGTACATCTACTCGCAACCCGTGGTTAGCGAACAAACTGCTGCTACTAACGTAGTGGTGTCTGAAGGCCATGGAAAATGACGCGAAGTAGTGGCATGTATTAAAGTTAAATCTTCTGGAAGTCTGGGGCCTGCTACAAGACAGCTCGATTATGAATTTTTTTTTTGTTGGAAGATTTATAGTTTTATATCTTGGCTATATTATTTAAGGTTTAACCAAAGATTCTTGTTTCGAGGTTCAAATATTAAACACCAGCTCTTAAGGTATAAGGTTTATATTAACGGCATTTTTTAAGGTCGCCCTTCAGGCGTTGTTGTTGTTTATTTATTTATTTATTTTTTTATTTGTTTAGAATTGCCAGAATGTTTTAAGAGAGCCCATCAAGTGTGTTGGTTGTTTAAATGATTGGTTGTTGACTTATTAACTTGACCTAAAAATTTCCCTTATGGCGTTGGGTTGTTTAAATTAATTTATTAATTTAATCTGCAAATTAAATTTTATTATCTGTGTATTGCAGACTAAATAAATTGTGTGTGAACTTGAAACGTGTCCATAAAAAATTATTTTTATAAGAAAATGTCTAATATTGTGCCTCCTGTTTTGTATCGAGTAACTTGCTTGCAAGAAAATGTATAATATCGCTTCTACTGTATGTATCGATATGTGTAAAGTTTCATCTCTGGCAAAGATCATGTATTGCATAGCATTGTAGCTCGCACTGAGAGAGAGTGGCACTAGTGGTTCAGCTCGCTTAGAGAGCGGTTGGGTTGTGTGTATGGCTCCGATGTAGAGCAGAGGCTGCTTTGCCAGCAAGTCAGAAGTTGTATTATGTAGGTAATGTAATGCTGTTTATCAATAATAAGTAACTTAACCCTGTTTCATATTTCATTTACGTAGTTAGAAAATTAACCTACTTCCTTCATTTGATAATTACTTGATTTAGTGGAGTGTTGATTTGAATAACATTATTGAACATATTTCATTATTGGTGCGATAGTAAGATAATAGTTGATTTGGATTTCAATAATAACTGATCGACATAAATTCTCACAGTCAAGCATTAAGAAAGTGATTTGTGGTTTTTCTTATATCTTTCTCGCAGTCAAAATTTTTGAGTATAGTCAGTGTCTGTTTCAAAAGGTTACATGTCACAGTTGTTTTGTTAAAATATCCGTTGCGCACATAATCAGTTTAATGCACTGTTTCTTGTACATTAATATCAGGGCCATAATTAAACCAAATAGTTGAGTTAATGAACAATTTATTGTCTGATTTTACGAAAGGTTCAACATTCCAAAACACGCGTACAGCTTTTATCTGGCGCCCTTTCTGCCAGGATAGTTCACAAACAGGATCGTGACGTAGTTAGATACGTAGTCTTATTTCAGTTAGTTTGTCTTTTCCACTAACCAACTTACCTTTTGGCTCTTAATTTAATTTTTGTAGCACCATCCTCTGTTGTAGCAACAGTAGCATAGTAATTGTTTCTGTAGTTTGTTACTTACCATTCTTGCGATTGTGTAGTATTGTTTATAGTAGATTAATTGAATATACAAATAATTGCATTACTACTGAACAAGTCTCTCTTTTATATTGTCTGATGTTTGTTGTGATGAAAGTTCTAGAATCGCGGAACTCGTGTGATAATTAACGGTTCGCGTAATCTCGATTGTGACTGTATGTTGCACTTGCCCGATTCAACCTATTGTTCTCTCATAATTACTGTGTGTAATTTTCAAAAAAATATGCAGTAGGTGAAAATAAATATTATTGGTCACTTTACTGCAAAATTCTGTTAACAATGTCGAAGAATAGGAGAGTCCGCGCTGATGCTAAATCTGCTTTCGAAAATGAGACCTTGAATGATGCAAGGAGAGAAGCTGAATTTTTACAAGAGTCTTCTCACTGCACTGATACAAATACGACAGTAAATACCGTGTCCGAAAATGCGGAACAGATTAGTTCAGGAACAGACAATATGGATAATGACAAAGTACAGGATTCGACAATACAGAATTCCGATTCTTGTAACGTGGTTGCGGAAAATAATCCATCGGGTCCGCCTAGCTCTGCTACAAAAAATACATGTGCGACAGCTATGGAAAACGTATTACCAAATGACTTCATGCAAATTTTATTGTCAAAGCTCTCTAAGTTAAATGAGGCACAGTCTCAGAAACTAAGTGAAAAACTTGAGGAACAATCTCAGAAATTAAATGAAAAACTTGACAATAATCAATTACAATCTCAGAAATTAAATGAAAAACTTGAGAAACAAGGTGAAAAACTTGAGAAAATAGAACAGACGTGCGATTCGAGGTTTGTGAGTATTCAAAGTAGTTTTAATAAAATAAATGAGGACAACAATCGGTTCAGGGAACAACTGCTCAATACTTTCAAACGTGAATCTCAGCAAATAAGACAAGATATTCGCGACGAGATTAACCCGGTAGTGGAAAGCCTTGCGTCACGAGTCGAAAATATGGAAACTACTGAACTCGCTCAATTGAAGCAACAGAGTAATCTATTTGATGAAAAGTTGCAGAACTTCCAGTCAGTCACGACGGAACAGATCAATAAAATTAATAAACAGTTTGAGGATATTACTGTTAAAATTACCCAAATCAGTGATAACAGTGACAAAAGTTCTGATGTAACGCATCCTACCCCGTTGAATGAAACTAATGAATATCTCGCCCTTGACCGTTTCAAACAAGGTCAAATGACCATTAATCAGCAATACAAGGCTGAGGTCAGGAAATTAGATGATCGCGTGGCGCGAATAGAGAGGAAATTTGACCATACTTGTGGAAATGCATACGAAGACGTAGAAGAAAATTTGAACGAAAATGACAATGATGATTCGACTCAAGTAGGTCGCTTGGTACGTGAACGAAGTGTACCTCATAGCAACAACAATGAAGGCGCGATGCGTAGTTTACGCTCACTTTCACCGCACAGGCGAAGGGAAGCGTTTGACTACAAGCATTTCCTGACTGTACGTAAATTCAAGACATTTAAAAACTCTCCGAATGACTTGCACCCTAAAGAGTGGTTGCAGCAATTCGATTATTGTCTTCCCCCGAATTGGCCACTTGAGCACAGATTAGAATTTATATGTGGTTATCTGGAAGGCGAGCCAGCCACCAGAATGAGAGCTATTGCACAAGAGTGCTATAGCGAGAATCAGTTCCGACGCTCATTTCTATCCGCATACTGGTCGGAAGCGGCACAAGACCGCGTTAAAAACAGTATTGCGACATTCAAAACTTTTGAGCGATCAAATTTCTCGAGCCCTGTGGAATATTTCCAAAACTTAGTATACAAAAATCAATTTTTATCGGCACCTTACTGCCCTGCGGAATTAATCAGAATTTGTTTGAACAAATTGCCTCTACACTTGCGTCAAATTGCCATTGCGGCACGATGCAAGAATGATATTGAAGCCTTTAGAAATCTCTTACAAGACTTAGAGGAAGAAGACGAGGAAAATTCCTCGCGCAGTCGATATTTTGAAACAAACAAATATGATCGCCGGTCGCAACAAAGCCCGCCGCGTACTAAACGTTATTCAGAGCACGACGATAAACCAAAAAATAATTCTTTCACTAATGAATCTTACAAACAAAGTCGCGACAATGAGAACGGTGATTTTCATGATCGTGAAATTAACCGTGGAAGTTTTCGTGGCCGCAACCGAGGTGGTGGTTTTGGTCGCGGAGGACGCTACAATAATTACTATCATAACAGCAATACTTCGAATGATACTAATTGGCGTGATAGACGCAATACTGATAGTGATCGCGAGACTGAAAATCACAACAATAACGCTGAGAAGCGTAGTCGGGAGGGCACACGCGATAATTCTCGTGATCGCCTTCCACGATACGAAAACACAAATCAGGGCCAAAGCAGATCGCGTACCCCAGAAAGACAAGAGGAAAACATTGAAATCAGATCTGCCAATCCACACTATAATTCGTCAAAAAAGGGGCCGCGTCAGGTATGACTAGCGGACTCGACGGCAAATAATTCGGCCGTACAGAATTTGTGTGATCCTAACTATACGCTGAAACTTGTTCATTGTGAACGTCCTCACAGAGAGGAAGGTTACGATGAACAACCTCCCGAACAAAACAGAATAGTAGTTTGTGCGGAAGTGCACAATACTGATGCTGGTAGCACCTCAGTAAGTGATAAGGCAAAACCGACACAAATTGTGTCAATACCTAAAGCCGTTACTCCTGAAAGTAATGACAGTAACAAAAATTGTACTATCAAATTTAACGAAACAAATGAAAAGGTATTGAACAAACGTTATACTGGCCAACGGTTAAACGAGATAATTGTCGATCAGCAATATAATGACGACAATTCAGATTGGGAGACAGAAGCTTCGTCTTCAGACTCTGAGGAAGACACTATATACGAAATAAAATTCTTACAGTATCAACCAACAATTGCATATGACAGACCGGTCATGTACTTTGAAAGGCACGACACAGTACTGCCGCACAATAATGCAACTAACAGTAACCTTGGAACAGCAAAAAATGATGTCGAACAATTAGATTTGCAGCACACCTCTGTTGCTGATTGGATAGACAATTACATGTCTTCTAATGACGATGATAGCGAATGCGAAGTTGATGAACAACCAAGATTTGAAAAGCATTTATCTTGTGAAAGCCTCATTAATCTTGGTAACACTTGTCTCAACAAAGAAATTTCTTATGAACCTTCTACCGAACAAGACGTAAAATTTGCACAGTTAGATGACATAAAAGAGGCACTATTAGAAGAGAAGGTAGAATGTCTCGATATTCCAATTCACCCTATTGTATCTGTGAAAATTGGCAAAATCAATCTTTCTGCTGTCTTAGATTCTGGTAGCCCAGTATCAGTAATCAGTGAAGTGACTTTCAAGAAATATCAGAACTTGCTTAATGGTCCCATTCTGCCTTTGCATTGTACTAAAATTCGTGGCGTCATTTCTAGCAAACCTGTCGAAATTCGACAGCAAACATACGCAGAATTTTTATGTCAAGGTCATCTCTTTTCTGCCAACCTATTGATTGTCCCCCGTTTAACTACACAGATAATATTAGGTGTGGACTTCCTATCCAAGTACAAGTTTACTTTAGATTTCAATACGGCTAGTGCCATTGCTTTTGTTCACGAAAATGCCATTCAAATTAAATTCGAAGACTGGATTACCAGATATGAAGAAGGTGCCAGTTGTTTAAAATTTTTATCTATTTCTAATGCGACGCAGGATGTCAAACCAGATGATGATATAACAGATGAACATTTCGAGACTGAGCGAATTGACTTGATTTCTGACATCATTAAGAAAAAATTAGTAGAAGTTGAAGGTGCCTCAGAACGTGATAAGGAAGAATTGTTCCTTATCTTGCGGCGTTATTCCCGTGTATTCGCTAACAGTCCTGGTACCATAAAAAATTTTCTCTATGAATTCAAGATCAAAGAACATAATAAATTTTTTGTACCTCCATATCCCATTCCGATAGTATACAGGGAAAGAGTTAAGGCTGAAATTCAGTCCATGCTCAGTCAAGGTATAATTGAACCTGCAGTTAGCTCGTATAACAGTCCCCTACATATTGTTGAAAAAAGAGATAAGTCAATTCGATTAGTGCTCGATTCCAGACAAATTAACACTATCATTTTACCTGAAACCGACCGACCCCAAACCCTTGAAGAATTGTTACAAAAATTCTATGGTGTCAAAGTTTTATCCTCATTAGATCTTAGGTCTAGTTTTTGGCAAGTGAAACTGCACCCCAACTGTAGGAAGTATACCGCGTTTCTCTGCTTCGGAAACTGTTATCAGTTCCGTAAATTGCCTTTCGGACTGAACATCTCCTCATCTGCTTTCATCCGTGCGATGAATGCCACACTCCCTGAACACTTAAAACAACAAATCACAATTTACGTTGATGATATTTTAATTGCAGAATCTTCCTGGGAAAAACATAACAGTACGTTGGCATCTTTACTTGAAGTGTTTGCTCAATCCGGGATTACTGTCAACTTAGAGAAGTCACAGTTTGGTCGTTCTCAGATTAAATTTTTAGGGCACATTATTTCTAAAGATGGGATCCAGCCCGACCCCGAAAAGTTAGAGGCGATAATGAAAATGCCTGTTCCCACCACTAAACGCCAATTAAGAGCTTTCTTGGGTTTAATTAATTTCTATCGCCGTTTTATAAATTTGAAAGACCTAACTACTCCCAGATTATATGAATTAACTGGAAAGAATACTGTTTGGTTCTGGGATGAAGCTGCCCAAAGAGAATTTCTTTGCTTAAAAGATGCACTCCTTCACGCACCTATTCTGCACCATCCAGATTTGTCTAAGAACTTTTGCATCTCTACCGATAGTTCAAAATTCGGACTTGGCGTTCACGTGTTTCAAGAGGATGAAGAAAATGGCTTTGCCACACAGAGAACTATTGCATTTGCTAGTCGCATATTATCCAAGTCAGAGCGGAACTATTTCGTCACTGAGCTTGAAGCTTTGGCAGTAGTTTGGGCATTCGAAAAATTCCGTTATTTCTTGTTTGGCAGACACACTAAAGTTTACACGGATCACCGTGCACTTCAATTCCTCATGTCGGCAAAACTTAACCATGATAGACTTAGACGATGGGCTTTGTTCCTTCAAGAATTCGATTTCTCTGTAATTTACATTCCTGGTAAACAAAACATCGTTGCAGACTCGCTATCTCGTTCGCCTGTTGGGCTCATCAAGGCGACGGAAGAGGCATACTTAGAAAATAACTTTACTATCCTCTATATGCAGCAAGTTGCTTTCGAAAATTACATATCTGCCACATTTTCTGACATTGCTAAAGAACAAGATAAAGATCCAATCTGGCGAGATATTAAAATAAAATGGCATGATAAATATAATGTTTCCATCAGACAATTTTACATTATCCATAATAACATTCTCTTCAAACGTAAAGCCCCTGACAGTCAATTTTGGTTAGTGTGTGTTCCGGAGGAATCCGTGAACAAATTGATTTGGTATATTCATCTCAGTTACGGACACTATGGTGCCAAGAAGTGCTTCGCGAAATTACGCGACTCTTGTTACTTCATCAACATGGAGAAACGTATATGCAATGTGTTATCTCGATGCAAATTGTGTCAGAAAGCAAAGCCGCCGACCATATCGCATTCTGCTCCACTTTTTCCGATTATACCTTCAAAATTAAAGCAGTTAGCAGCCGTTGATCTGTTTGGACCTCTTCCGAGAACTAACAATGGTTTCTCTTTTGTTTTCGTTGCTATTGAGCTCACATCAAAATTTGTATCTTTTACTCCGCTCCGCCGTGCCACGGCGAAGACAGTAACTAACGCCTTTGTCAAAAACTTCCTAAAAGATGTTGGCCATATAGATAAAGTCATCTCCGATAATGGACCTCAATTCCGTTCTCATGATTGGGCACGGATGTTGCGGCGCAGAAACATCAAACCTGTGTTCATATCACTTTATCATGCTGCCTCTAACCCTTGTGAACGAGTGATGAAAGAACTTGGAAAACTTTGTAGGCTATATTGCTACCGACGACATAACACATGGGATAGATATCTTCTGTCATTTCAAAATATTACAAATGAACTTCCTAATGATTCTACAGGTCTTTCACCAATTCTGGTTCTGAAAAACAAGCAACCTCCCGACCGTATCAAGGAATTGATACCTTTTCCTAAACACAGAAGACTACGTCATCATGAGATCATTGAATTGGCGCTTAAAAACATTAAGAAAGCCGCTGAAAAAAGGAAACGCTCTCAACGTAATTGTTATGCCAAACAACTCTATGTAGGACAAAAGGTATTAATTAGATCCCACCACTTATCCCACAAGGGAAGGTCTATGATTCACAAATTCTTCTTACTGTACAATGGTCCGTATCGAATCAAACGTATCATCCACAACAACGTCGTTGAGGTAGAAACTTTAAAGACGCACAAGTCGAAAGGCATACACCACATTTCTAATATTAAAATTTTCAAGGAATAACCTTGGGGTAGAGAGTCCATTAATCTGTTTTGGACACACCAAGTGGCGATTGGTGCCCCGTTCTCGAGCTGAGTGTCACTATTCTTCCGCTTTTCCTTAGTGCGCTCTATCTACCTCTTTTTCTCACTGTTACTTTTCTCTGACTCTGAATACTTATGCTCTGTGCTACGCTGGGATATTGTCATACGAAACTTTGATAATCTTGCAATTTGCATATAACGAACTCTGTGGCTGAGCAAGACAAATAAAATTAATGGAAATTTTTGATTGTGTAATCTAATCAAGTTCCTATGTTTCAGAAAATATCAGATTTCTCTTCTGTGTTACTAATTGCATAACTTACGAAGTTCTGAGCGAGTGAAGAAGATTTTGAGTTGACATGAGCATTTGGTAAGCCAAGAACATTATGGAGGATGATGAGTAAGGCAATACACAATATGTCATGGTGGTCTTTAAAATGCATTATTGTTTATGGATAAATGATGGTAAGGAAGGTATTGGTAACAGTCAAAGATGTTTGATAAATGTAATTATGTGGACGAGATTATACAATGATTATGAAGCAATTATGAGGAGAATCGCTATGTTGCTAATGATGACGAGATTATACAATGATTATGAAGCAATTATGAGGAGAATCGCTATGTTGCTAATGATGCTATGTTCTGTTCTTTTCTTATGTGCTTACTCGCACTGCCCTTTTGTGTTTTCTCTTTGTGCTTATGTGCACCATTTTGTATGTTGATGCATTGTGCCTTCAATGGCATGTGTGATTGGTGAGATTCATATCCTTCTGATGCTCTGTAATTATTTGTAATTATGTGTAATGAATATTTCTAATTATGCTTGCAGCTATGCGTATTGCTCTTGTAATCAAAGCTTACCGCTATGCTCACTAATTATATACCTAAGCCTTACCACTATGCTAATTAATTTTATAATGAAGCTCAATGACAATGTATGGTTATGCTTATACGTTGCACACAGCCATCTATCTTGCAAACTTGCAGCTATGCCATAAATTGCGCCTAGTTAAGTCTAGAAAGATAATGCACAGAAGTATTTTGCTTTTGCTTACTACTATATTCCAAATTTTATTGATGATCTTGTTGATGAAAATCTGCAGCTATGCCTAACGAATATTACGTCTGTGTTTATGTTATTGGATGATTTACTGTGATGTACATCTAGTACTGTGCCAAAATTTGCACTAATTGTTTTGTTTGACCCTACTGTTGACTCAGACAGACACAGACATGACCTGATGACTTGAACCTCTTTTGATATTCTCACGAAACTACCCTGATGTGTTATACCTTAAGGCAATGAAATATGTAGCTCAGTTAAGACAAAAGCCTGGCCATGGCAACTTATGTAATTTAAGTGTTATAATTTGTGGTAATGTAATCACCACCATAGTGATATATATTAATTTAAAGAGATATGAACTAATGGTAATTGGAATGTCTATTTAAGTTATATCATGCCAAATTGATGACAAGCACCCTCAATGTATTTCATACGATTATGTGTTTGTAAAGCAATATGTACATAGTATGTACAGCCTTGTGCTTATATGAAATGACACTAATGTTGTAGATACTCTAAAATAAGAATTAAATTACTCATTAGTATTCAAATGTATCCGTCTTCAAGACACTACTTGTAATGTAAAAATATGGTTTAATACCATGACCCCATTTGTACCACTTGAATTTGTGGGAAAATATTTCTGTAGATATGTTCTAATCAATGACTTTTCTTTCAGTCTAAACTGAAATATCATGACTATGTTACTAATTTGTGTGTAAAATGCTTTATTTCATGTACTTTGGACACGCATGGGAAGTGGCGATTTCGCACACGAGATTCCAGAATGCACACAGAACAATGGACGAGTTACTATACACCACTGATTTTGGGCCTTTTAATGAAGATGTTTGTTGGATGATGTTTGGCCACACAGTACTGTCCATGGCAGCCTTGGCCACCCACCACCAGTTTGCTCTAATTTTGGCTATGCTGATGCAGTCTGCTAATAGCTCTGTTGGTTGGAGCACACTTGGTTGTCGAATTGCATGGAGGAATACATCAGAACCTTTTCCCCATGACTCCCACTTCAATGCAACCAGTCAGCCCGCCTACAGTGTGGTGTAATCTTACAGTGTTTTGTGTTCGTGTGCAGACCTAAAATGAATGTTAGGAGCTAATGTGCTATTCGTGTGCATATACTATTCAGTGCCTCCCATTGCAAACGTTGTCCACAGGTTCATTACCAGTGTTTAGGTATATTTCATGGTTCTTTCACAGTCAGTGACCAAAATAAAATTGTGCTCTTGATAGATACATATACTTAGTCTGAAATGTCATTGTGCCTATTCGATTGACAAACGTTATATTGAAATCCTATTGTGCTGAAGCAGTAACATTATTTTGTACATGATCAGAAGCCTATGTAGTCAAAAATTTTACATGTATGTTCTAGCATCCATGAAAGTATAGCATTTTAAATGCATCACAGAATACAAAACTGACACTTTATCTTATACTAAGTGCACTAAAAATTTACATAGACTACATTGTGCACAAGATACAAATGTTCATTTTATGTTCCCAAAATACTGATCTCTTGTACAAAAAGTAAACCCATGGAACTTACACTACTGTGTGTATTACTTGTAATTACCACATTTTCTTTAAAGAATGATGACATTAGTTAAAATATCTTTTGTAAAACTTTGTATATGTTCATGTTTATTATTGTATATTTTTTTCCATTTGTGTATTACTTCTAGCTATCTCATCTTCTCCATTATATCATTTGTCAAACTATGTTTTCTGAAATTCTATATACTTATGTTTACCATTATGTATAATTGTCATATATTCCACTTATTGCTGATGTTCTGTAAATTTTGACATTTGCTTATGGCTGTCACATCCTGTACCACTCCAAGCATTACTCTTGTTGGTACTGTTCTGTAAAATGGCATGTATTTATGACTGTCACATTTTTTAAATTTTCTATGAACTCCTTCTGTTTTAATCTTGAATATCTTGTATAAAAATAATTATCAGGTTCTCATATTTTTCATGTTATATTTTGGATGTCATTAATGAATTTTTGGACTTGAAATTCAGTAATTTTGCTGGCTAGGCAATGCCATTGGCATCACCCACCCTACAAAATTTTAATGGGTAGGAGGGGGGTGATGAAACGTGTCATAAAAAATTATTTTTATAAGAAAATGTCTAATATTGTGCCTCCTGTTTTGTATCGAGTAACTTGCTTGCAAGAAAATGTATAATATCGCTTCTACTGTATGTATCGATATGTGTAAAGTTTCATCTCTGGCAAAGATCATGTATTGCATAGCATTGTAGCTCGCACTGAGAGAGAGTAGCACTAGTGGTTCAGCTCGCTTAGAGAGCGGTTGGGTTGTGTGTATGGCTCCGATGTAGAGCAGAGGCTGCTTTGCCAGCAAGTCAGAAGTTGTATTATGTAGGTAATGTAATGCTGTTTATCAATAATAAGTAACTTAACCCTGTTTCATATTTCATTTACGTAGTTAGAAAATTAACCTACTTCCTTCATTTGATAATTACTTGATTTAGTGGAGTGTTGATTTGAATAACATTATTGAACATATTTCATTATTGGTGCGATAGTAAGATAATAGTTGATTTGGATTTCAATAATAACTGATCGACATAAATTTTCACAGTCAAGCATTAAGAAAGTGATTTGTGGTTTTTCTTATATCTTTCTCGCAGTCAAAATTTTTGAGTATAGTCAGTGTCTGTTTCAAAAGGTTACATGTCACAGTTGTTTTGTTAAAATATCCGTTGCGCACATAATCAGTTTAATGCACTGTTTCTTGTACATTAATATCAGGGCCATAATTAAACCAAATAGTTGAGTTAATGAACAATTTATTGTCTGATTTTACGAAAGGTTCAACATTCCAAAACACGCGTACAGCTTTTAAACTGTCCATCAATTATGTGCGAGTGAATAAAAACCGGCTCAGACCTTGATTTGATTTTTCTCAGGGAAGCCAAAACAGTCTTGGTCCAACCCGCCACTGCCCGCACCGAAACTAAGTTTATTGTGGAGTATCGCTCCCTGTATATATAGTAAAGCCAACCAATGCCCTTGAACAGTGCAAGGTGTCCCTTTAACAGTCCTTTATTAGAAACAATTTCTTCTGGTCTGGTTGTCCCGAATGTTCTGTGCCTTTTACTCTCCAATGCAATGCATTCGAAGATTAGATGTGATGCAGTTTCATAGTTTCATCACCGTCATCACAGATCGTACATTTAGGGTCCTCTTCTGTTATTCCCATTGTATGTAGGTGTTTTTTGAAATTCCCATGCCCTATCAGCAATCCAACCACGAGTTTAATCTCTCTCCTGTTCAGGGCCAGGATTTCGGAGCTTCTTTTAAAACATGATTTTGGCATCATTACCTTGCCATGTTTTTGTTGATAGACTTTGGTCCAATATTCTACGTGCTGTCTTCTGAGCCAGATACGTAGCTCCAATTTGATCATTACCTCGGTGATTGTCAGGACAGGTTCCGGTCCAATAAATGGAGTCTCTGCCCCCATCCTGGCATCTGTCGGCATGTTCGTTGGCACTGATTCCCGAGTGGCCAGGGACCCACAACAGGTTTACTCTATTGCTTTCCCCTAGCTCCACCAGAACCCTGTGACATTCTGCAACAATTTTAGACCTTGTTGCAGGAGCTGCCAGTGATCTCAGGGCTGCCTGGCTGTCTGAATAGATATAGATGCTACGGTCTTTGAAGCACCTGCGCAAATTCTCCTCCACACACGCCCTGATGACAGTGATTTCGGCCTGGAATACTGAAGCCAGTTTCCCTAGAGACATGACGCCCTTCCAGTTTTGGCTGCACCCCCGTCACAGAGTAACATATACAGAGGAGAAGCCGCCCCCCCCCCTTAACCACTGTCCTACACTCCCCTTGTAGTTCCGTAAGATGCTAGCAGGCGTCAGGCGGTTCCCTGGCTTAGGGTGCCTCTCGCACGCCAGAGCGGGCCGCGGGGACTGAGGCGCTTCAGTCTCGGTCTGCACGGCCACTACGGTCGGGGGTTCGAATACCCCCTCGGGAATGGATATTTGTGCCGTCCTTAGTCTTAGTTAGTTCGTAAGTAGTTTGTAAGTTTAGGGACTGATGACCCCGTAGTTAAGTCCCATAGACTATACAAACATTTGAACATTTTTTGTGCACGTCAGAGGGTAGCGTGGAGGGGAGGCTGAGGGGAGAGCTCCTGCCGCCTGCCACGAGGTCACGGCTGTGTCCGGCTTGCTGGCGTTTGAGGGGAGGTGGTGGTGGGGGCAGCCGCTACCTACCGCCTGCTCTGGCCAGTTTAAAGGGCTACTTCTGACCGCAGCGCCATCATGGGACATTTTACGGAACTGCTGGAAACCCTCCCTCCCCGCACCCCTGAGCGTAGGACCGGGCCCTTACGGAGGTTTCCCATCTGTATATATTTGTCTGTGACCCCATATATCCTGGCCCCAACGCCTTGGTATGATTTTGACTCGTTAGTGAACCAGACAATATCCCCCGTACGGTGTCGAACTATTTTCTCCCACTGCTCCCTACTTCCAATTGTTATATTGAAAGGCTTGTTGAAGCAGTATCGGGTATAATATAGTCGGCTGGCATTTCCCCAACCTTTCCTATATATACCTCACTATTTTAGTGTGTGATTCTGGATATCCCAAAGACTTCCAGTTTTTACCAGTTTTGGATCTATATTCACCAGCCGCTAACTCCATCTTGACCCAAAGGTGTAATGGGGGCATATCCAACATGGTTTCCATCCTAGCAGTTGGTGTGCTGTCCTTCCTTGTACCTTTGGTTACGTGGGGCCGGGTTCGAGATCTATCCCACGCCACAGTTTTGTTTTTTCCTACTCGTTGTACAGTATATGTCAATTCCGAAACAATAACTAGTTTGTGTCTAAGTGCCCTAACTATATGATAGGCTGATAACGAGCGCTCGTGCTGCTGGACGTGAGATCCTTGTCGCTACAAAGTGCTGGGCGGGCGAGGCAGACACGCCACCGCCCAGTGAGGCGTGAGCCGTGAGGAATGAGGTGTGAGGCGTGAGGGCGCCGACCACTGCGCATGCGCGTCGCTCTTCTCGTGTGGCCGCCGCGGACGCACTCACGTTTCCGGCCGCGTAGCCCGGCGGCGCGCTAGTCATGAATTATTCATCGCGGCGGAAATTATTCCAAGACGCGGCGACTGCGGAAATAATTAATGGGCTCGCTGTACAGGAATCTCGGAGGCCTCCGCGTGCCTTCTGCAGTTGCCCGCGTGCTGGAAATTAATACCGGGAAGTAGTGACGAACGCCGTTGAGTGGCAATTGGCTGTTTAAGTCGTCGCCTGTCAAAGGTAAATATATTGCGGTGAACCGCTAGACATCGAAAAACTTACACGTAATGTTTTCCGAACAATGCACACGACATCGGAAAGCAAATGAACCACTGAAACGCATCATAACTTTCTTGGCGTCTGGGTAATAAGGATGGGAACGGGATGCTAATTTCATAAGAACGTCCTCGGCAATGACGTTTTGTCTGTAAGACCGGTATTACACGATCATATTTGAGGAGCATCGTTCCAAATCGCATTAAATCCATGCGTGGAAAACATTAATTTACATAGCTATCTTTCATGCTGTGAAATCAGAATGTAATGTAGTGTCGCACAAGTCTAAAGTGCGCGCCACCTACTTTCGCCGCGTGCCGCCATGCACGCACGGTGCGTCGTTCTTACGACGTCAGCCACGGGCGCCCTCTGCTGCAACTCCGCTCGTGGCCACCACTGAACGACATCGTTCACTTGGGACTGAGATAGGAACCAGTTAACGCTTCGGATTCAGATAGGCACCAGCTAAGACTTAGCTATCGGATAGGCACTAGAATTCATCAGTAGGCAGGCCTCTCTCTATATAAACTATGTATCAGCATTCTGCAGTCAAGAACTATGTAAGAGTCAAGTATTAACAAGACTTCATGAAATATATATCTCGTTCTAATTTACTCTAGTGTTTCTAGTTTCTGCTGCCCCACTGGCTGGTCACCTCCGTACCTGCACAAGCGTGCATCCTTTATTCCTGTGTCGGTCTCTTTCTACTCGGCCACCGACGCCTACAACCGGTGGAAACGAGACACAAAAGTGGCGACGAGGCTGGGACACAAAATGTAAGAAATCGAATTCACTAACAGCGGAATTTGCGTCTGTAAAGTATCTGTTGTTTCAAATCGTATTCAGTCCACTTTAGCGTGTGTTTAAAATTATATTGTGTCCAGCATGAAGCAGTATTGTCACTTTGCTCTGTTGGCTATGCTGACAGCTGGCGCGCTATTTTCAACAATGCTATGCTTTCAATAATCACTGTTATATTGTGAACTTTGTGTAAGAGATTAGTTTTTTCGATTGTGCAGGAAGAAATTGCTGTTGGTGATAATTCAACGGGAAGCCGAAATAGGGGAAAGATAACCAAACATGCAGCAGTTAATCTGAGCAGTTAATCTTATTCCATAAAGAAAGAAAAATTAATACTTACTTATATATTTACCACAGTAGACATTTTACAAGTTACTGGATCAATGCATATTAAGTTCAACACATTTTTTTAAGTTTGAAGAACTCAACAGGTAATTTATTTTTCTTTTTCTCGTACCTAGTAGTACACCTCAAATAAAACATCTGGCAAATTTTAAAATTTGTGAAATGTTCCTAAGGTTATGAGTAATCAGTTGTCTGATTCTCCTGTAAAATTAAGATTTAATACGATTTGAAACGATGCTTCTCATTTGTTTGTCAAAACTGATATGGCAAACATATACGTGAAAAAAACTTCACAGTGGAATAGCCAACTTTGACATACACTGCTCATAACAATTACGATAACAGGTGACATATACACAATATACATATGGTAATCTATAATATTCATGTGTTAGTTACAATTGTAATTTGTATATAATTCAATACGATATATTTCTGTTTCAACTCTTTGCTTGAGGTTTACATGGTGTTTACTAAGAGCGAGGCACCATGGGGCTTCCATAAGAGTGAAAAAGAGATTCTCGTTATATATATATATATATATATATATATATATATATATATATATATATATATACTACCTCAGAACCCGGCGTTGCTCAGGTATTTATTTGTTTATTCGAGCCTTGAGTTAGTACTTTTCCTATCCACACTCTCTCTGTCCATCTCATTTTTTTCCAAAACCTTTTACATTTACCAGAAAATATATAAGAAATCACACGTAAAAATGCAATCGTTTCGAAGAATCCAATCACCAAATTCAACAATAATGATTGTAATAATATCACAGATCGATCATTTGATGTAATGCGCGAAACGTCAACTCGATTATTTTTAAAGAGATGTATTAAAAGATATTTTTAGTGCTTTATTTATTTATTCTTATATTTCCTTATTCGTATGCTTACCATTACAGACAATGTAGCACGCATACACCAAAGATATGGTCTGTGGCATCAAGTTTCGGTGTAGGTGTCTAATAACTGTTGCATCTTAACATACTAACTTGAAGAATAGCTGATACATAAAAGAGAAAAATGTATGAAGGGTGTGCTGTGCCATTACTGTATCACTTGCCTGTTAATGAAACGATTTTTAAAATTTCAAACATCTTCGCTGTTCCTTTCGGGAATACAGTTAAATATGCGACCAAGAACCTGGAGGCTGGGGGCACTACAGTCGTAGTAAGCGATAGGTTACGAATTGGGGCAGGTTAGGAAGCGTGTCTGGGTAGACTCATTGGCGACCGTTGTCCCCAAGTGAGAAATCCTTGTTCTAATCCAGGTTCAGCACAAATTTCCAATTTCAACATTGAGCTGTTTGAGTATGTCTAATTCGTAAATTTACAGCTGTTTCTGTCGACCAAGAATGTAATTTCTTTCGGACATGTCTATAACCTTAAAGAAGCCTTTATAATGACTTCCTCAATAGGAAATAGTTCAGGTCGTGGAGATGTCTTAGAAGGACTTAACTAGTTACTTATTCGACTACTGAATTTATACACGAAGAAAGAATCCAAAACGATCGATAAGACGTGTGAAAACTGCGTCATTGCATGCGTTGTTTCTGGTCGTCACGACGAGGGGCTCATTTTTCTGTTAGAGGTTTAATGTTTCATGAGTGACGTCAAAAAACTGTGCTTTGTCACTACTCTCAAAATAATTAAAAATAAATGTGAAGCAATGAATTAAAATTTGTGATGTGACCGGGATTCGAACCCGGACCTTCATGCTTACTAGGCAGATGTCTTACCACTTTTTTTTTTTTTTTTTTTTTTTTTTTTTTTTCGTCGTAGATCTATGCTTCGCGGTCGTTGGTTCAGTTCGTTCTTGGTTGTTCGGTGAATATTTGTCTCAGCTTTTATATTACAGAGGGCGTTTAGCCCCCTGACCAAACGCGCTGAGCCAAGGAGCCCGGCTAGACCACCTCATCACTAGCAATTAAGATGCTTCCGAATAGTCCAAGCACGATTTCCTTTACGTCACAAATTTTAATTCAGCTTCTGTGTTCCCATGAATTACTACCACTACTTCGATTCCTGGTCGCATCACAAACTTTAATCCAATGCTTCACCTTTATCTTTAATGTCTTTTATATGTCTGAGACGAAACACAGTCTCAGGGTTTATTAAGTTCTACTCAAAATAATTATTTATGGCTCCTATGAGAATGGAGGGTATCAGATGATTTCAATTCTCAATTACCTCTTTGATGTAGTCTTCTAATTAACGTGGTAGCTCGTGTACCATCTTTTTCACATCTGGTTCATTGCCAATTGCCAGTTATACTTCTGGATCCTTGTATGAATCGAAATCTATGAATCTACAGAAACGTTAGATGAGTTGGGTACTGTGGGTAAATGAAACTGTTCAAAAGAGGCAGGCACGATATCTTTCCCTCAACGAGTGTTTTAACACAAGTCTGACTTACTTTGGAGTTGCATACACTCTCGTTATGAACAATTTCGCCCAATAAATTCAAGCATGTTTTAGGTACACTCCGTAGATTTCTCAAACCATAGGCGGTGGCTTGTAGAACAGGCGAAGCTTAGCGAATTCTCATCGAAAACGCTTAGTGAACTCTGAAGTCGACCTCAGTACTATAGGTTTATGACCACATCATAGGTAACGTCACTTCCATAATGTTTTTCGGCCGCTCAAATTTTTTACTGACTCCCATAGCGCAAATAACTGTATTTCAAAAATCGATCCAGCAATTCGTGCTGCACGAACTGCACACTACAAATTTATTTTTAAATCATTCAGAGGCTCTTGATGTAAATGAGCAGGATATTCGGAACTAGAACCTTCATCTTTTGCAGGTTCACATACCTGAATGGAGGACACTCGTCATCGCAGCAAACATATGAAAGGATTAACCTTTCCACTACGAAACGAATGCTAATAGACAATTGCAATACTGCACCTGCATTGGTCAGTCGGTGGACTTTGGTTGCTGCTACATCGAGCTTTCCGCCTGCTCACCCTGCAGCCTACAGCACAGACGTGTTTATGCGGTCACGGACCTCGCAGGGGCAGACAGGGATGACTGCACCCCTCCTGGCTGGCCATTCAGCAAATGCGCTCGTAGCGTCACAGGTCCCTGACTTCGCGGATCTTTCACTGTATATATCTAGATTTCCGGAAGGATTATTACACTTTACCTTACAAGCGGCTTCTAATGAAATTACATGCTTACTGAGCATCATCTCAGTTGTGTGACTGAATATGCGATTTCCTGTCAGAAACGATACAGTACGAAGTATCCTCTGAGTCTTTAGCGGTGGCATTCTTAAATAAAATTATCTTGGTTTACAAGCCGCGTCACGTCGAACAAATCAAGCTTACAATGGGAAACTCCGGCTTTGTCATTGGGGGTAGCAGGGTAACCTGCTTATATACACATTGCTCAAAACAAATGGGGAATTAGGTGAGATGTCGTAAACATGTCCATATTGTAACGTATTTAATTGAAGATATTGGGTACAATTGTAATTTGTGTGTGATACAGTAAGATATTTTGCTGTTTCGCTCTACTTGAGGTTTACAGTGCGTTTACTTAGAGCGAGGCACCATGAGGCTTTCAGAATAGTGAAAATGTCATTCTCGTTGCCCTCGAATGTGGTGTGTTATCATATATGACGGCCAGTACAGTTGCACACCTGCATGGCGCGTACAATATGAGGTTATCCATCAGCTCTTGAGGGATATTTGCTCATTCTTCCATGAGTACAACATCCGTTGTGGAGGTGCTGGTCTGGCTGCAGTTCGTCATCAAAGCGCATCCCAAAGATGCTAAGTCGGGTCTAAGTCCGATGTACAAGCTGGCCACTCCATTCGTTCAATTCCCTTAGCTTCGAGCATCTTGTCCGCCAGTGAAGCTCTGCGGGGACGAGCGTTAGCTCATTGGCGCCAGCGTTGAGTACAACAAAAGATTGAAGGACCTCGTCTCTCTACATCTGAGCAGTCAAAGCGCCACAGAGGTCCATACGTGCCCCTATACTAATTCTGCTCACACCATTCAGCCACTACCATGACATGGTGATGTTTCATGCAAATAACCGGGATTTTTTCGAGTTCCAAGTTCTCTCGAAATGAAGGAACGACGACTGTCCAGCTGAACCCAGAGTCTTGACTCATCTGTGAACAGAGCCGGGCGCCATTTGTTACGATTAGAATCTTGATGTTTTTCCGACCGTTGTCGCGGTTTTAATGGAACACACACTATATGCCTCCATACGTAGCGGCAACATTTCCGATTGCGATTTTGGACTGTTCGTGTTGATATTTCGCATCGAGTTGCTGCTTGGATGGTGTGTTGCAGCTGAGTTGCATTCAGGCTCCTTTCTCGACGGGCTGTTAACCGGAGTAACGGCCATCTCTTGCTTATGTTTAAAAATGGTAAGGTAAAGCAGTCAACAATCCGAAGATTGGTCTGAACACCACAGTGCTTTACTAGGCATGGTCCTGTTTGGAGGTGGTATGCCGTTGTCTTCCTCCGACCTTAGAACTGACTTACCCAGTCAGTTATAGGGGGAGCTACAGTTTAACGTAGGTTCCGAATCACGGTGCTACTCGATATTTTTCACATGAGCAACACTGCCAGAGGTGAAAGAAGTGGAAAGCTACAGATAAAAATCCTAGGACCTGGCGGGGATCGAACCCGCGACCTTTGGATATATAGTCTGATACTCTACCACTGTGCAACCGAGGCGCTATGTTAATCCGTGAAAAACCTTGGCCTTGCCTTCTTTTAACGGTTCCTTTTGTCTCAAATCGCGACCAGGTCCTGTAAATTACACGTTTGGACACTCCAATAGCTGCAGTCAACTTCCTATGTGTCTGTCCCGCCCCCAGCCTTCGTATGGCTCTCCATGTCACAGCTTCTAATAAGTTACGTTGTTGTTGCATTGCACTACCTGTTGACTATACTATCTGAACCGAAATGCTTTTGTAATTCTTTTGGTAGAGTAAGCACAAGTCAAACGAACCCCCTCAGCGCCAACTTTGTTATTACCACTAACTCGGTTGCTGTAATGTTTTGGTCTACCATCCATATAACCGACAGGAATAGGTTGAACCATATTAGTTCATTCTGCCGATGAGAGTACTTCAGAACCTAGATATCACAACTGATCTCCTAATTGTTTTTACCATTGTAGTTGCAATAGCTTCGACTAGACTAGAGCCTTCAGGAGTGCTGAAGGAGCGAGGTGGTGCAATGGTAACACACTGGACTCGCATTCGGGAGGATGGTCTTTCAAATCCAACTCCGGCCGTCCAAATTTAGGTTTTCCGTGATTTCCCTAAATCACTCCAGGCAAATACTGGGATCGTTCCTTTCAAAGGACACGGCCGATTTCCTTCCTCATCCTTACACACACAACCCGAACGTAAGCTCCGCCTCTAATGACCACGCTGTCGACGGGACGTTAAATACTAATATTACTTCCTTCCAGGAGTGCTGAATAGCGCGTGCGAGGAAGGCAAGGCGGGTAGTCAGTCTTCCCGCGGTACCGTGTGACGTCACGTGGTGGATGTTGATGGCGCCACATTTGCAACTAGCCATTCCACCTCCCTGCAAGCGATGAATTTCTGCTTCCGCTCTATATTCAAACGCAGCCCTACGTCATACTTAGAATGTTCCCCTGGTCCCTGTTGAAATTGTTGCTGTTTAATCTAATTTCAGTCGATTCTTTAATAACAGAATCCTATGACTTTAGAAATAATCATACTCTATATGACTAAAATTGTCCGGACACCTCTCTGAAAATGACTTAAAAGTTCGTGGCGCCCTTCATCGGTAATATGGGAATTCAGTATGGTTAGACTTGATAACAGCTTCAACTCTTACAGACATATGTACAATCAAGTACTGGAAGGTTTCTTGGGAATGGTAGCCCATTCTTCGCGGAGTGCTGCACTAATTAGCGTTATCGATATACGTCGGTGAAGCCTGACACCAAGTCGGTGTAACCTCTCTGGTACAGGCAGTGCATCATGAACAGGTGCTCGATTGTGTTGAAAGATGCAACCGCCATCCCCAAATTGATCTTCATCAGTGGGAAACAAGAAGAATCTTACAACATCAGTGTAAGCCTGTGCTCCAACAACAAGGAGTGGAAGCCCTCTACATGAAACACACGACCACACATAACACCACCGCCTCCGAATTTTACTGTTGGCACTACACACGCTAGCAGATGACGTTCACAGGGCATTCACCATACCCACACCCTGCCATCGGATCACCACATTGTTTACCGTGATTCGTTACTCCACACGTTTTTCCGACTTATGGGCATCCGCGTTAGCCATGAAATCCAAGTTTTCTCGCCTCCTGCCTAACTGCCATAGTACTTGGAGAGGATGTTGATCCAGTTTGGAATTCCTGTGTGATTGGATAGAGGCCTGCCTGTTACACTGTTGGCGCGGTCTCTTTCAGTCAACAGATGGAGTCGGCCTGTACGCATTCGTACTGTACGTGTCCCTTCACGTTAAAAAAAAAAGTTCTAATGTTTGTTAAGCTTATGGGACTTAACTACGGGGTCATCAGTCCCTAAACTTACAAACTACTTATCAACTACTTACGAACTAGGACGGCACAAATATCCATGCCCGAGGGGGGATTCGAACCCCCGACCGTAGTGGCCGTGCAGACCGTGACTGAAGCGCCTCAGTCTCCTCGGCCACCGCGGCTGGCCCTTCACGTTTCCACAACACTTATCACATCAGATGCAGAGCACCCAGGGACGTTTAGGAGTGTGGAAATCTCGCATACAGACATCTGACACAAGGGGCACCCAATCACCTGACAACGTTCGAAGTCCCTGAGTTCCGCGGAGTGCCCCATTCTGCTGTCTCACGATATCTAATGACTACTGAGGTCGCTGATGCACCTAATATGAAAAACGTATGTTTATGTTGGTGTCCGGATACTTTTGATAACATAGTGTATATGTTACATCTATAAACGATAATCCTCTATACTTATTTGGGACTGTTTTAAAGCCTTTCTTGTGAATAAGGGTGAAGATAACTATTTTAAATTCTAAGGGCATCTCGTCTTCTTTACAGATTATATACAGAACAAATTGAAGGGATATATGATCACATTTTGTTAGCTTTTTTGCACAATTTAGCAGTTTTATCTTTTTCTCCAGAAGTTTTTTCTTTAAATGTTTTGCTGTTTATTGCTTCCAAGATGATGTT
Source organism: Locusta migratoria (assembly GCA_026315105.1). Classification (NCBI taxonomy): domain Eukaryota; kingdom Metazoa; phylum Arthropoda; class Insecta; order Orthoptera; family Acrididae; genus Locusta; species Locusta migratoria. The sequence continues at coordinate 5,348,041 of CM048749.1, read as the reverse complement.
TTGTAATTCTTTAGATGTCGATGGTTCTGCATCTGATTTGCCAAAATTGTTTGGGACTAAGTTTCTGAAAGTATCCTCCTGGAATACTGCGATTTTCTTCGTTATTGTAATAGCACCATTTACAACGCTAAATTGGACGGTGGGTGCTCTGTATTTGGATAACTTCTGCTTGAATGTTCTGTGGAAACTACCCGTGATGTTTTAGGCAAATTCTTCATCCATTTGGAGAAGAGTTTTGTTCTCAAATGTGTTGTTAACCTTTTTTAATAATTAAATCTAGCAGTTTTCTATTTTTATTGAAAAGTGTTATGGATTCTTTTGTGTCCAGTGATTACCAATCATCCAGAAATTTCTTGCTCTGCTGTAATTTTACGTCAAAGCCATATGAACTTTGGTCAGATCATAAGCAGCAATATTAAGGGTTCTTCTTAAATATACTTCTACAGCGAAGAGATATGATAGATTAAAACAAATTAACACCTGTATTATCCCAGTCTGACCGCGAATTCTGCTTTAACACTGAACAACATCTACGCAGTAACCAACTGGTTAAATAGAAGTTTGGAGAAATTCGGGAAAGAGTACGCACTTAGAATTTAAGCCCTTATTTCTAGTAGATGAGAAGGTTATACAAACTTTTTTAACCTAATTATTGCTGGTTTATTGGTTAACATATATCAGCTACAGCTGTCAACTATATATCACAAACCTTAAATATTAACAAATATAAAAGTCTGCTCATTCGTACTCTTATCCACAATATCGGGTGTGGTCAAAGAGTACGCACTAACATAAATCACAAGAAGACTTGTCATGTCCTTCGTAACCCGTGCTTTCTGCAAGCCACCATTAAGAGTAGTTGTCAGGCTTTATACAGTCTTCTACGATAGGCTCCTTGTAGGCTTCACCATACTGGCCAGGTCAACACATGAGACTCATCCTTGGATTTGGAGCTGTTTCTTCCTGAAGTTGTTGGGATGGATAAATCCATATTAGACTGAGAGATTCTGTTTTTCCCTTTAATTGTAGTTTGTCCCTTTTTGGTTCTGTCTGACTTGGACAGTTTTTCTAATAATGCATTTTTTTACTGAGATGTAGACAAAACCTCGAATTCCTTTGCCATGTTTTCCTTTGTTCTGAGTCGATCATATTTTTTAAATGGATATACGTATTTCGCATAGTCCTAAGCCTAAACGTGCCCATACATCAGAACTCTTTTCATTTGTTTCACGTTCCTGGTGTATTTCTGATGACTGTACGTGCACATCAGCAACATTACCCATTGGTGTCCTGTTGAGCTGCTTAGTCTTCTTCAGTTTTCGGACATTCGGCTCTCACTGATTTCTGACGAGGCAAAGTCTTCTGCTCTGGAGACACGCACTGAATGGAATATTCCCATCAGAGCATGTTAGAAACACAGAGGGTGACTCGCGTACTCCAGTCACGGTCTGCACGGCCACTACGGTCGGGGGTTCGAATCCCCCTCGGGCATGGATATTTGTGCCGTCCTAGTTCGTAAGTAGTTCATAAGTAGTTTGTAAGTTTAGGGACTGATGACCCCGTAGTTAAGTCCCATAAGCTTAACAAACATTTGAACATTTTTTTTGTCGCGTACTCTTTCCCGCTCCCATGTAACGTACTATTAACCGATTCATCAAATAGTGCAAAAAACAAAAGATGGCATTGACTGCTCGGTTTTGCAATTTGTGGTATCGGGGCTTGTTCCTCACGGAACGATTATTCTTACGGCAAATATTATTATTTTCTGGTCATACATATATAGTGCTTTATTGGTTGTGATACACAACGTAAATACTACACTATTTGAAACGAAAACTTATATTTTCCTGCTATAACCAATAAACATATCGAAGTGTGGTGGCGTCGGTATAGAAAGAACAGTTGAATGTAGTTTTCCATTGTCGCTCTGTGCTGCCAATGTGGAGAACATGGAACTGCGTTCTCTTACCAGGCGCATACTCTTACCCAACCTTACCCCACATGTAGTTTACCCATATGAACGTAACCACTCAAAAAATCTGCAAAAGGAAAGCTGCTGCTGGGGTGAAGTTGAAATTTAACGCACGCTTTCTAAGAAAATTTGTAATAACAAAAATCAAAATTTTGTAATATCGTAGTCATCTTTATGTCAGGTCAAACATGTTCATCTTGCCCTGAAATACCAGCCAGTTCACCGTCTTCCCAGGCATTATGCATATCCCCGGGCAGCTTTCGCGTAACCATCCGTTAAAATTCCCTTATAAATACTCCTGACTTCCCAAATTAATAAGCCGCCGTGGGCGTTACAGTTTTCAGTGGACCGCTTAATGGGCGCATAAACATCGTGTCGTGTTCCACTTAAGCATAACAGAAGAACCGGCAGAGTCCACTGGCACGGAGCCGAATGCGCGACGACATTAAAACTTAATATTCATAAGCGCTGCTGTTCTCGGCCTCCCCCTGCTCCGTGTGAGTCGGTCTTCTTCTTGGGGGTCATTAGCAGGACTCTGCGCTCATTGCGCACTCATCTGTGATTTCGTCTTATTATCATGTATTTTTAAAGTTGAAGTTGGTATTCGAGTGCAAAGATACACCATTGTAAGTCAGAGATGTTCACTTCCACATTCTTTGGAAGATAGTAATGTGATTTTTCCCTCTTCATTAAATACTTTCCGAAGCTCAGTAAAGAATGATTTCATCCCTACCAGGGACGAGTGCAAAAATGTTCAAATGTTTGTTAAGCTTAAGGGACTTAACTACGGGGTCATCAGTCCCTAAACTTACAAACTACTTATGAACTACCTACAACTAAGGACGGCACAAATATCCATGCCCGAGGGGGGATTCGAATCCCCGACCGCAGCGGCCGTGCAGACCATGACTGAAGCGCCTCAGTCTCCTCGGCCACCGCGGCCGGCTGGAACGAGTGCAAGTACTGTTAACTGACCTCTGAAAACGCAAGCAGGCACGGAGCACTTTCTGTCTATGGTGGCATAAGCAAAGATATCATGCCACTGATACGAAGGAGACTAGAGAATTAAGAAATTTTTTATTTGCATTTATCATAGGACCAAATAGACAAGCAAGTCTCCGTGGTCGTAGAACGATCCAGTATATCAAATAGTAACAAAAGAGTAGTAATAGATAAAATTAAACCTATAAGAAACCTATGCACACGACAGATTTAAGCGTAAGTAAAAATAATCAATAAACCTAGCAGAGAAATTAGCTTAATTTTTTTAAAATTTTTACTGGAATTTCAAAGAGACTACAAAGAGTGACCCATGAAGAAGCTCTTCACCTTAGTCTTGAATGTGCGAGGGTTACTACTAAGCTTTCTGAATTATTACTGGAAATAGATGCGACAGAATACTGCATATCATTCTGCACAAGGGTCAAGGAGGTGTGATACAATCGTCTGTTTCCTTTATAAATACCAACCTATTATACACCACTGACCATTAAAATTGCTACACCAAGAAGAAATGCAGATGATAAATGGGCATTCATTGGACAAATATATTATACTATAACTAACACGGGATTACATTTTCACGCAATTTGAGTGCATAGATCCTGAGAAATCAGGCCTTGATACGCCTGGGCATTGAGTCAAAGAGAGCTTGGATGGCGAATACAGGTACAGATGCCCATGCAGCTTCAACACGATACCACAGTTCATCAAGAGTAGTTACTGGCGTATTGTGACGAGGCAGTTGCCCGGCCACCATTGACCTGACGTTTTCAATTGGTGAGAGATCTGGAGAATGTGCTTGCCAGGGCAGCAGTTGAACACTTCCCGTATCCAGAAAGACGTGTACAGGACCTGCACCATGCGGTCGTGCTGAAATGTAGGGTTTCGCAGGGATCGAATGAAGGGTAGAGTCACGGGTTGTAACACATCTGAAATGTAACGCGCACTGTTCAAAGTGCCGTCGATGTGAACAAGAGGTGACCGAGACGTGTAACTAATGGCAACCCATACCATCACACCGGGTGATACGCCAGTATGGCTATGACGAATACACGCTTACAATGTGCATTCACAGCGATGTCGCTAAACAAGGATGCGACCATCATGATGCTGTAAATAGAACCTGGATTCATCTGAAAAAATGACTGTTTTCCATTGTGCACCCAGGTTCGTCGTTGCGTACACCATCATAGACGCTCATGCCTGTGATGCAGCGTCAAGGGTAACCGCAGCCATGTTCTCCGAACTGATAGTCCATGCTGCTGCAAACGTCGCCAAACGCGGTGGCCGAGCGGTCTGCGACGCGCCAGTCACGGTTTGCACGGCCACTACTGTCGGGGATTCGAATCCCCCCTCGGTCATGGATATTTGTATCGTCCTTAGTATTAACTAGTTCGTAAGTAGTTTGTAAGTTTAGGGACAGATGACTCCATAGTTAAGTCCCATAAGCTCTACAAACATTTGAAAAAACGTCGTCGAACTGTTCGTGCATATGGTTGGTGTCTTACAAACGTCTCCATCTGTTGACTCAGGGATCGATACGTGGCTGCACGATCCTTACAGCTATGCGGATAAGAGGCCTGTCATCTCGACTGCTAGTGATACGAGGCCGTTGGGATCCAGCACGGCGTTCCGTATTGGCCTCCTGAACCCACCGATTCCATATTATGCTAATAGTCATTGGATCGCGATCTTTATCAAAGTCTGAAACGTGCTGGTGCTTATTTCTCCTCCTTACACGAGGCATCACAACAATCTTTCACCAGGCATCGCCGGTCAGAAATCTGTTGGAAACTTTCCTCATGTCAGCACGTTGTAGGTGTCGCCACCGTCGCCAACGTTATGTGAATGCTCTGTAAAGCTAATAATTTGCATTTCACAGCATCCTCTTCCTGTCGGTTAAATTTAGCGTCTGTAGCACATCATATTCGTGGTGTAGCAATTTTAATTTCCTGGAGTGTATAAATATATTTCTTTGATAAACTTTTCTAGCTAACAGAAGGCAGCATGTCGTCTTAGTGGAGAGAAGTCTTCAAGCGTTCCCCAGGGTACTATTAAACGACCGTAGCTTTTCACAGTAGATATATATATATATATATATATATATATATATATATATATATATATATATATGTATATGCTGAGGCTTTTCACGAATAATGCTATAGTTTATCGAGAAGTCGCAACACTATAAAAGGGTAGCGGATGGCAGGAGGGTCTGCAGCGTATTGATGTGTGATGCAGGGAACGGCAATTGAGACTCAACATAAACAGGTGTAAAGTGCTGCATTTACATAGAAAGAAAGATCCTCTATTACATGACTACGCAATAGCAGAACAAACATTGGGAGCAGTTACTTCCATTAAATGTCTGGGAGTGGACCTAAGGAGCGATTTGAAATGGAACGAACATGTAAAATCATTCGCGGGTAAGGCAGATGCCAGTATGAGATTCATTGAAAGAATACTCATGAAGTGTAGTCCACAACGAAGGAAGCAGGTTACATAACTCTCGTTCGCCCAGCACTGGAGTACTGTACATATGTATGGGATCCGTAGCAGGTAGGGTTAATAGAAGATGGAGAGAAGATCCAACGGGGAGCAGCATGCTTCGTTACAGGCTTATTTAGTCAGCGAAAGGGTCACAGAGATGATCAGGAAGCTCCAGTGGCAGACGTTGGAAGAGATACTTTCTATACGGCAGTACGGGCTCCTGTCAAAGTTCCGAGAGCGTACGTTTTATGATGAATCAACATAACTATTGCTTCCTCCTACGTATATCTCGCGAAACGACCACAAGGATAACATCATAGAGATTAGGGCCCACATGGAGTCATACAGGCAATCATTTTTCCCGCGAACCAAACGCGAGTGGAATAGGAGGACGTGACAATGACAGTGGTACGCATAGTACCCTCCGCCACCCACCGTGAGAGGGCGACCGAGTATGAATGTAGATGTGGAAACCAAAGGGACCAAAGTGCTTAATCTGATTTAAACTGACTCTAACAAATACACCGATGCCAGAGGGAGGACTTGAACCTCCGACGGAAACGGCCGCATGTCCATTCCCAAGTCAAAGGTGTAATATCTGCAAACTGGCGGTATACAGAAATTCGCCAGTATATGCGAGGGAAGATACATCGATAATTAACAAATGCGCGTGTCTGGATTAAAATTACGAGAAGAAAAGCAGTATTTCATACATTACAAATATCTTGCTTTCAGATGCCATAGCACAAGAAAAATGCACTTTCTATTTGCGAATTATTTTCCGAAACGCGGCATGTTGGAAATAAATAACAGAAAATATCGACCAGAAGTAGCAAATGTTACTGTAAGACAAATGGAACCAAATGACTTTGAGGTAGCAGACGACTGTGTCACGTAACATGATGTTCCAAAACATAGTGGGGACGTTTTCAGTTGCCCTCAAATATGGTGGTGACTTGATCAGTCTATGTTGCTCCATTAGTACTATAAATTTAATACAAACAATGAATCTTCTATTTCCATGTACTCTCGCCATAAAGTCTGATTCGAAAACTGACAACAGTCCTTTATCCCTTTATCGATGTTGCATATCTGCAACATCGATTATAAAAGTGTCTATTCCGCATCTAGTGGAAATTTTGTGAACTTTTTTCTTAATTTCTTTTTTTTATGGGACTTAACTACGGGGTCATCAGTCCCTAAACTTACAAACTACTTATCAACTAGCTTATCCTAAGGACGGTACAAATATCCATGCCCGAGGGGGGATTCGAACCCCCGACCGTAGTGGTCGTGCAGACCGTGAGTGGAGCGCCTCAGTCCCCTCGGCCACCGCGGCCGGCTTTTGTGAACTAATACGTGTGTAACAAATGCAGCAGGGTTTGTTGTAGAAAGTGTCTGCTGTGTCGAGGTTTGCTACAGTGTGAACTTACTACTTCTTATGTTTGGAGAAAACGACGGTGTAATAATTTTGCAGATTTTGACGTTTTGTTTTCCACATAAAGACCCAGTTTAGGAAGGAGAAAAAAATCACACCAACGAAGACAGGCAGAAAGAACCACAATAAACACAAAAATTCGTTTAAACTATCCAACTTTGAAAATTATATAAAACGTTTTTGTATGTTAAATATGTGCTTTTTTAAAAAATTAGCCACATTAGAATTTTTAACTGCTTTTTCCTTTGTTTGTACAACTTATAGAACGCGAAAATATTTATTTTTTGGAATATAAAAGAAAACATGCATTTAAGGGATAATCCAATTGGTCAAACAAGCTGAGATTGCATTTTCATTATCGCTGACAACTACGTTTCATCTCCCCACAGATACAACGCTTTAGTATTCCCGACTCGTTAGTATTTTGTTCTGTTCAGACAAGGGAAGGTGTTAGAGAAGCTTATACAAGACACACAGTGTCCCTCAGACGTGAGAACCACGCACCGGTACCACACAGTGCAGGGGTGAATCGAATGAAAATAACCGAATCACTCGGGTGCTAGAAAACAGTTGCCTTATGCGGTAATATTTTTATGTGTAAATTAAATAACTCACAACTCATCGAACTTCCAACTAAATAAAATGCTGTTTCTAATTACTGGTAAAACGACTAATTGCTAATTTCCAGGAAAGAGATTTAATTGTGCGCTACCAAGCTGACTAATTTAACTAACTCAGTTAGATCAGTTAAATTGATATGTACCTAAATGACTGATAAATGGTAGCAGGAAAGGAAAATATGCTTTTCGTCATTTACACATTATTATTACGAACATATTAACAGCGTTCCACTTAGATCTTTAAAGAGAGAGGCCGCAAACAAGAGTTAATCTAGATAATTTAAACAATGTAGCGGTACCACTGATAAGCACCACAGATGTATTACTTCATTCTTTATCTTTAGAAAGATGAGTAAACTTACAACAACGACATCAGTTTATTTATTATCTCAGCATTCTTTAATTTTATTCAATGAAAGTAAATCTTCATAATGTACCGTCGATAGAACAGTTTCACACAGCATTTTTTTTTCTAATAATATCGTCCTTATGACTATTGTGAATAATGTATGATTATACAAACCTTAAATGCGATATGCAGTATTTGCAAGGATGAGTCCTAGTTTAAAAAGATACTATTGAAAGTAATACAAATAAATTTAACTAATGATGAAAAATATTTCTTGCAAACAGTTATTTTAGGGAGGAGACAGTATACAGAATGCAGAAGAAACGAATAAGGAAGAAAGATTAAGGTTTAACGTCTGTCGACAGTATGCTGAGTAAAAATGGAGCACAAAAATGACAGGAAACCTAAATCTGGATACCCAGAGGAGGGTTCGAACCGCCACCCTCCCGAGTGCGTTTATAATCAACCGCACCTAGTGCCAAGGCCTCACAACAGCCCGCGTCACGTCACATAGGTTGGGCCGCGGACGCCAGCTGACTGGCTGGCCGCTACGAGGCAATGGGCTGTGCCCCAGCGGCCAGCCAGTCAGCTGCGGCCGCGGCCCAACCTATGTGACGTGACGCGGGCTGTTGTGAGGCCTTGGCACTAGGTGCGGTTGGTCCAATGCGGCACCAAAAAAATGTTCAAATATTTGTAAATCTATCGGACCAAACAGCGAGGTTATCAGTCCGCAGCTTACAAACTACTTAAACTAAGGTAAACGAACCTAAGGACAACACACACTTCCATGCCTCAGGGAGGACTCGAACCTTCGACGCCGAGCAACCGCGCGCTCCGCAGCAAGGCGCCTTAGACCGCTCGGCTACTCCACCGCGGCAGTGCGGCACCACTGCGCCACGTTGTTCAGTGTTTATGAAGCAAGCCAAATAAAACGTTTCAAAAATTATCTTCTGTTGACGTCAAACTCTACAATTAAGAAATTGAATGATCGGTGATGGATAAGAACTGTGGAAATAGAGAAAGAATATCAATAAATTTGAAAAAGCTGGTAAATGTTCATTTAGATATATAAATAAAATAAATAAATAAAAATCAGTAGCCATATACACAATATGATTCGCGAAGATCTGTAAATATAAAGAAAGACGTTCATATAAACTTAGGTTCGCTAATGTTTAGTTATTTTGATTTTATCCTATTAATTTTTTTAAGCCTGCGACTTTGAGATAAATGGATTTGTTTATAAATAACAATACTGCTACCAGTCACGATTTCTTTTATTTATTTAGCACGACGCGTTTCGAGAAATAATTACCATCTTCAAGTGTGTTTTTTGTGCTGTTTCATATTACTTATGATGTTTTGAGTGTGTGAGTGCCTGCTTCATTCTGCTGTCATTAAGATTTCGTCTGGTCCATATGTGGCAGCTCTCACACATGTCAAACATCAGACACAATATTTTTGCACATAAGTACATCAGTTGTCACAAAAACAAACATACATGTAAATAAACAGTTACAGAGACGCTGCAAGTTTCACAAATCTGTCTCACAAGCACGTCTTTGAAGCTCTGGTACACGGCTGCAGCTAGCGCAGTGTGAGGGCGCTGTGGAAACAACTCACCTGCGCCCTCTCTGGCCCACTGTCCCAACGCGTTTGCGAAGTCAGCATACAGACTCGAACGAACGACGGGGGGCGACCGCGCGCTCTGCAGTAAGGCACGTTAGAGCACTCGGCCATTCTACTGCGGCTACATTTTACATCTTATTTACTCTGACCATCAGAAGTCCTTTTGCTACCTAAATAACAAAACTCATCAAGTAATTTTATAGTCTCGTTACCTAACCGTCAGTCCTTCAGCATCGTCTGAGTTTCTTAGCCTACATTCCATTTCCTTGTGCTCGACTTGTGAACGTTCATCTTATATACTCCTTTCACGGCACTGTTAATTCCGTTCATTGGCTATTTCAGGACCTTTTTATCTCTGACAGTTACAATGTATCATCGTCAAACACCAATTTCTTTATTCTTCTCCGTAAACATTAAAATCTTCTTGCTTTCCTTCACAGCTTGATAAACACACATTGGGGGAAGTATACAAACCTGTTATACTGTTAAAATTGATAAATATTTTTTACAATAATATATATAAAATGAATTAAAAATTATTTTTGTGTGATTTTTCATTAGCTGGGAGAATCATTGAATAATAAACGGCCACGAATGAAAATTTGTAAACTCCTTATTTCATTTATGTACTTGAGTCAGTATTGCTTTGAATATATGCCCGACTATATAAATCTTACGTATATGTAGTAATTTCGATGTTCGTGGATTTGTAGTTTATCGGCTAGTCATTTTACACTGAATTTAAATAAACTTCAAATACTAGTTTACATTTTTTATATATTATATTTCACAAAGTTAAAGCAAACTATGTATCAAGTCCAATTCTATTAACAAGTAGTAGCACATTGACTTTATTCACCTATCTTAAAATGTTTGATAGTCAAATACTCTTTCTCTTGTTCGATCAAAGTTATTTAATGCTAGCTAAGTAATTAATCTACAGTCGATAGGTTCTTTATCATGTGCGGGATCGAATAGAATATATCGCATTTTCTTAATAAAGAAATATTTCGTCTTAAGCTACCCCGACAAGACCCACGGTGCCGCCCCACAACTTCAATTCTGCCAGTAGATCGCCTCTAACTTTCCAAACTTCACAGAAGCTGCAAACCATGCAAGACTAGCACTCTTGGAAGAAAGGATATGGCGGAGACTTGGCTTAGCCACAGCCTAAGGGATGTTTCCAGAATGAAACGTTCACTCTGCAGCGGAGTGTGCGCTGATATGAAACTTCCTGGCAGATTAAAATTTTGTGCCGGAACCGGGACTCAAACCTGGGACCTTTGCCTTTCGCGGACAAGCGCACTACCGACCGTGCTATCCCGACACGACTCACGATGTCGCCTCACAACTTTACTTCCGCCAGTACCTCGCCTTCTACTTTCCAAACTTCACAGAAGCTCTCCTGCAAACCATGCAAGACTAGCACTCCTGGAAGAAAAGATATGATGGAGACATGGATTAGCCACAGCCTAAGGGATGTTTCCAGAATGAAACTTTCACTCTGCAGCGGAGTGTGCGCTGATATGAAACTTCCTGGCAGATTAAAATTGTGTGCCGGAACCGGGACTCGAACCTGGAACCTCGTTCCGGCACACAATTTTAATCTGCCAGGAAGTTGCATATCAGCGCACACTCCGCTGCAGAGTAAAAGTTTCAAACTGATTTCGTCTTAAAATTGAGAGGAAAAATTAATCTCACAAATCTACTTCCTATACCTTGTCTTCTACCATATATATCGTCACACTGTGTTGCTCCGATTCCAATTAACGGTTTCATTCCAAACCCCTGAAGTCTCATAAATGTTGTCTGGTTTCTGTACAAATTCTATATAACTTTCTGTTACGTATTTTTTTCTTTTATTTTTTTTTTCTTTCTTTTTTCATTTACCCCTGCTACCTTCAGAATTGTCGACGAGCTTTCTGCAAATCTACGAAGGCTACGAAAGCAGTTTCCCTTTCGTTAACCTACATTATAACGTAAGTCAAAATGTGAATACTTCAAGAGTTTCTAAATTTTTCCAAAACCCAAACTCATCTTCCGTGAGGTCGGATTCAACCGTTTTTTCATTCGTATGCAAATCATTCATTTATATATTTTTGACGACTTTACAGCGTTCATTTTTAATGTAATAAATCGCAATTTGCGATCACTTATGGCTTCACTGTACTAGGTTTAGATGTAATACCAATGTGTGGCGACTGAAAATTTGTTCCCGGCCGGGATTCGAACAGGGATCTCCTGCTTACCAGGCAGACGAGTTGACCACTCTGCCAACGCCGACACAGTGACCAACCTGACTGCAGAGGACTCTTCCCTGCACGTCTCCCGCCACACCCAAATATCCATTCACCACACTGTCTCTTTCCTATTACCACAACCTCTTAATTATGTAATGCTCGCAGCCACAATACTGTATTCCCGCCATGGTCTGTTCTCTGTGATGCAGGAATACAGTAGTGTGGCTACGAGCGTTACAGAATTAAAGAGGCAGTGGTAATAGGAAAGAGACAGTGTAGCAAATGGAGATTTGGGTGTGGCGGGAGACGTGCAGGGAAGAGTCCTCTGCAGTCAGGTTGGTCACTGTGTCCTCGGTGGCGGAGTGGTCAACGCGTCTGCCTAGTAAGTTTTCTTCAGAGTGCATTCCGCGACCCCCCCTCACAGCGGGATCATCCACGCAGGGAGAATCTGACTTACGTTCCTTATTACCAGATTATGATTGAACATTACAACAGTAAGCCACAAATAATTTCGAGAAGACGTGTGTGGATGATCTACTGATGTATCGCCGCCGTGCGGTTTTTATTCTCGTGCTGCTAATCAAAGCGATCGCCAGTCTTGTGGGGATGTGCTGGTCCAACGAAATCATTAATTTTATTACAAAGATGTCAGAGATATTCTTTTGTTTATGCTTGAAGGGCTCCTTTGTTTTAATTATACTGTATTTTTTCCTCCTTTTTCCTTCTGCCCCTAATTTGTTTAAATACAGATAAATTTTAAATTTGAAAAAGGGTCGAAGCGACAGGCGAAGAAGAAAATTAAGAAGGGGACTAAGAAAGAACAAAAAAAAAAAAAAATAAAAAAAATAAAAATAAAAAAAAAAAAATAAAAAAAAAATTAAAAAAAGAGAAAAAAATATAAAAAAGTAAGCAGGAGATCCGGGTTCGAATCTCGACCGGGCACAAATTTTCATTCGCCGCACATTGGTATTACATCTAAAACTAGTACAGTGAAGCCATAAGTGATCGCAAATTGCGATTTATTTCATCAAATAATTCATGTTAAAATTTTGCAACCACGACTTATTTAACTGATGGTTGGCAGATGTTCGCAGTTCTGTGCACTTGTTTGCGGGCACTTGCACAGTCTCATACATTTCACAGTGTGGCAGTAAACGCAGCACGTGTGGACGCGAGCCCCCAGCAGCCTACAGTGTGGTCGCTCCTGTTAACCCTCGGCGCTGCGGGCTGGCTATGGCCCAGCGCGGCCGCCACGCGCCATAAAGCCGCTCGTCTCCGCAGGCGAGCCTCCGCCTGCCGCCCACCCGCGATAAAACACTGCGGCAGCGGCGATAACGGCCTGCCGCGTCACGCTCCGTCAGCCACCTGCCACAGGCGTACTCGCCGTCTAGTCGCCCCGCGTGGCCACTGCAAAGTCGCGGCCGCGCCAGAACGACGAAACTGACCGCAAAGTACACTGCCGGTAATACACATTGCTCAAAACAATTAGGACAGATGAAGTATCATACACAGTATACATATGGTAACTTAGGTAGGGAAGCGTTATAGGTCCCCTACTCTTCCTCGTGTTTATAAACGATTTAGGAGATAATCTGAATAGCTCCCTTAGACTGTTCGCGGATGATGCTGTCGTTTATCGGTCAGTGAAGTCAACAGAGGATCAAAAGCAACTGCAAAGCAATTTAGACTAAATTTCTATTTGGTGCGAAAATTAGCAATGGACACTAAATAAAGAAAAGTGTGAAGTAATACACATGACCACTAAAAGAAATCCGCTGAACTTCAATTACACGATAAATCAGTCAAACCTGAAGGTCGTAAATTCTACCAAATACCTAGGAGTTACAATTACGAACAACTTTGACTGGAGAGAACACATAGAAAATATTGTGGGGAAGGCGAACCAAAGGTTACGTTTCATTGGCAGAACGCTTCGAAGATGCACCAGCTCCACCAAAGAGACTGCCTACATCACACTTGTGCGTCCTCTCCTGGAGTACTGTTGCCCCTTGTGGGACCCTCACCAGGTGGGACTGACGGAAGATATTGAGAAGGTTCAGAGAAGGGCAGCTCGTTTTGTTTTATCACGTTACGGGGGGGAAAGCGTCATGGAAATGTTGCACGAATTGGGGTGGAAATCATTAAAAGAAAGACGAATGAAAACAATAGACAAACAGAATATAAAATTAACAAGGTGATAAAATGGCGCTTTTACAAGTACAAGATGAGAAAATGGGAGAATGTTAAAAGAAAAGAACATGGCAGTGGATAGACATACATGGGCCGGCCGCGGTGGCCGAGGGGACTGAGGCACTCCAGTCACGGTCTGAACGGCCACTACGGTCGGGGGTTCGAATCCTCCCTCGGGCATGGATATTTGTGCCGTCCTTAGTATTACCTGGTTCATAAGTAGTTTGTAAGTTTAGGGACTAATGACCTCATAGTTAAGTCCCATAAGCTATACAAACATTTGAAACATTTGAATTTGAGACATACATGGTTGTTAAAACAAGACATTGCCACGGTGTCTAAAAAAACTCACTGCAGACGACGAGACATAACGTGACGAGGACATTGAGGTAAGAAACACTGAAGACTAGTTTCGCACAGGCGTGTACGCAACGTTAAAAACACTGGGGGACGAAACACTATACACACGAAGCACTGGACACTTAAAACACGAGCACTGTACTGGCCCTGCAGGGGAGGGGGCGAAGACGGAGAAAGCGAGGGGAAGGGGAAAGGAGGTAGGGGAAGGAGAGAAAGGGGGGGGGGGACCGGAAGGACTCCCGGGGAGGCGGAGAAAGGAGGGGGTGAGCCAAGCGGGAGACGGGAGAGGGAGGGAGGAGGGGGCGATAATCCAATGGGAGAGGTGAAATTTGGAAGGAGGGAGAGATGTTGGGACGGTTGTAGAGAACGTCGCCTGGGAGAGGTAGGTGGCGGAAGCCACCCTCGGAGAGGACATAGAGGATGTGGAGGTGAATGGAGGGTGGGCTGTGGCGATAAAGGCGTGGCAGGGGCCTGGGACCCAGGAGGAGAGGAGATACTAGTGGGTTACGGAACTCTTAACTTTCGGTGTATGTACTTGAGGCTAGACATGTTGAAGGAATTGGACCAGGTGTAGGAATGGGTTGAGGTCGTAAAGGATCCTCGTGGGGGAGGGGAAGCGGATGCCGTAGGCGAGGCGAAGGGCGTGGCGCTCGAGTTTTTTGAGGGATTCATAATAGGAGGGGGGCGCGGAGATCCAGGAAGGATGGAAGCAGCAAAGGACGGGAAGCATGAGGGAACAGTAGGTATACAGGATGGTGGATGGATTGAGTCCCCATGTTCGGCCAGAGAGGCATTTCAAGAGGTTAAGACGGGAGAGGGCCTTTTGACGGACGGTTTTGAGGTGAGGGTTCCAGGAGAGGTCTCTCTCTAGGGTTAATCCGAGGTAGTGGAGGGTCTTCGTTTGTGGGATGGGGCGGTCATGGAGGGTGAGGTAAAGACTGTAGATTTAGGGGATGATGCATTTATAGAGGGCACCATCATACGTCTCGTGAGGCTGACTGTGTGGCCATCTTTGGATGACGTCGTCATTCTCGATTAAAAGTAATCAATCGATCGTCATCTTGTTCGTGCGATGTCGACATCCATATTTTATCTAACTTCAGACCTTCTTTTCTATTAAAATTATTCCGGTGTTTGTGAATCTCTATTGCTTCTCTATACATGCGTGCATGGTAATGTAATGTTCTCGCTATAACGCTCGTTTCATTAAATTTTATTTGATGGTTCCCACGTTGAAAAACATGTTTTGCAACTGTCGATTTTTCCGTGTGGCCCAGACGACAGTTCCTTTTATGTTCTGTTAAGCGGGTGTTGATGCTTCTTTTAGTTGTTCCAATATATACTTGACCACAGCTGCAAGGAATTTTGTATACCCCATGTGTTGCTAGGGGATGACTTACGCCTTTTTCTGATCTCAAGTATTCTTTTACTTTCTTGATGGGTCTGTAGATCGTCTCGACAACATCTTTGGCTAATACTTTCCCGATTCGATCAGTAATTCTGCTAATATATGGAAGAAAAACTTTCCCAGATGGTTGCCGTTGTTGCTCTAAACTTCTGGATTCTTCTCTTCTTCGATGGAGAGCTCGGTCAATTTCATTGCCACCATATCCATTTTTCTCGAAGGCCGACCGTAGGTGATTTAGTTCATCCTCCAAGTAAACTGGCTCACAGATTTTGTTAGCGCTCTCCATCAAGGTTTTAATGATACCTCTTTTTTCGCCTCGGATGATGGTTTGATTCCTTGTGGAGGTATTGATCAGTATGTGTGTCTTTTCTGTATACCTTATGGCCCAGAGTCCCGTCCTCCCGTTTAATTGCCGATACATCCAGGAAGTTAAGCTGGCCATTTCTCTCTTTCTCCAACGTGAACTGTATCTTTTGATTAATGCTATGGAGATGCAGTAAGAAGGCATGCAGCTCCTCTTCGCCATGATTCCACACTGAAAGGTGTCGTCAACATGTCGGTACCACTTAGTTGGTTTCTTTCTGGCCGTCTGTCGCGCCTGCTGTTCGAAAAACTCCATAAATAAATTGACAACAACTGGACTGAAAGGGCTTTCCATAGCCACTCCGTCAATTTGTTTGTAAGACTCCTTGTTGTATTGGAAATAAGTTGTGGCAAGTTTACATTGTATATGGTAACTTAGTTTATTCAGATATTCGTTACAGTTGTTATTTGTGTATGATACATTACGATATTTTGCTATTTCAACTCGTTACTTGAGGTATACAGTGAGTTAGTAGAGGGGTAAAGGGGGTTCGGAGCCACTGAAATTCTACCCATGATGCACTGCGCGAGTACCGTTACCGCTCCACCCCAGCCACTTGCCAGACCGCTGATGTAGCATTTCTCCCCCCACCCCTCCTCAATCAAAGAATAGCGCACTTGACTTCTACGATGTAGTTGCACTTACTAAGACAATGGTGTTCTTAAGAATGAATGACAACATGACAAACATGACAACTGGTCACATGTCAGAGAGGAATTCTTCGATTGGTGGAGTATCTGTTAGTTGGTCAGTAATCGGAGATGTACTTCTGTTCTGTTCTAGTCTACTGCTAAGCAAGCATTCGTTTAAATCGATGTTGTGTGATACATTGGTGTATGGACTGGAGTTTGACATTACATCACAAGTTAGCACTCATCTGACTGAGTGTGTGTGTGTGTGTGTGTGTGTGTGAAACAGGTTATTGCTAACTGTAATTTTGTAATGGAAGTCATAACAGTTGTTGTAGTCAACTGCCGCCGTGGAGTAGCCAAGCGGTCTAAGGCGCCTTGCTGAGGACCGCGCGGGTTCTCGGTGTCAGAGGTTCGAGTCCTCCCTCGGGCATGGGTGTATGTGTTGTCCGTAGGTTAGTTTATCATAGTTTAAGTAGTTTTTAAGCTATGGACTGATGAACATGCAGTTTGGTCCGACAGATTTACAAACATTTGAACATTTGTAGTCAACTCTTACAATAAGAACCTCGTTTGTGTCAACTGCTAGGAAATGATGTCTAGAAGTATTACAGTATTTGTCAGTAATATGATTGTGCACAGATGTCTCTTTATGACCTATAGAGGTTAGTTAGAGATTTTGTTGTGTTAATGGCGCATTAAATGCTAAGGCATAGCTGTGACAAATCGTTCATTCCTTTTTCTTCTTATAGCTGTTGATGAAAGTAATGTAATGGTCATCTTCATAAAGTTAGGTTTCGTGTATTCGTAATCTGCTATGGAGGATGTATCCTGGCTTGTGCAAAATACCAGTTTCATCTGTTTAGTCATGCTGTTCATTGCAACATATAGGTGTTCTGCATTTGTGGGCTACTTACTGTACTTAATAGTATAGTTATGTTTTAAGTTATGTGTTAGGGTTCTGTTGTATTTATCTCATCTTTTACTGGTGTTTTCGAATGGATGCCTCTTGGTAGCATAGCAGAGATGCTTGCGTTGGTAAAGTATTGTTCTTCGGTCAAGAAGCACTGGTGTCAATTTCTTTCGGGAGTGCAATTTGTGAGGACAGACTGTGAAACATGCCGGGATTGTCAGAAGGCAAAGTGCTTGCCCGGGAAAGGCAAAGGTCCCAGGTTTGAATCCTGGTTCTGGCACACAATTTTAATCTCCCAATAAGTTTCATATCAGTGCATACCTCACTGGAGAGTGAAAGTATCTCCTACTCCATAACAATAGGTCGAAGGATCTCATCTCTATACCTCTGAGCAGTTAGAGCGCCATTCTGAATGACATAGAGGTCCGTACATCTTCCAATACTGACTCCTGCACACCATGATATGGTCGTGTTTCCTGCTCATAAGCAGGATTGTTGAGAGTTCTGGCTGCACACAAAACAGGGCGCCTTTTGTTTCGACTCCATTCCTAATGTTCCTCCACCAGTTTCTGTGTGCTAAATGGTGCCATGGTTTTAATGGGACATGCACAATAGGCCTCCATGCCTAGAGGCCACAATCCAGAAGGCGATTTCACACTATTTGTACTGATATTGCTCGCCCTGTTGCTGCCTGGTGGGTGCGTTGCAGCTGAGTTGCATTCAACCTCCTGTCCCGAAGGGCTGATAACTGGAAATAGGGGCGGCAGATTAGCCATGCGCAGTGGGGTGCCGTGCTGCAGTGCATGCGGCTGTTTGGCATTGGTGGCTCGAGTTCCCCTTCGAGCATGGGTCTTTGTCATGTCCTTAGGTTACTTTACCTTAGTTTAAGTACTTTGTAAGCTGTGGACTGATAACCCAGTCTGATTTACAAACACTTGAAAACTTAGAGATAACAGTTATCTCTTGCTTACATTACCCATGGACGACCTTGACGTTGCCTTCTTTTAATGGTCCCTATTGTATGAATTCGTGTCCAGGTCCTGTAAATTACACTTTGGGACATTCCAACCAATAGCTGCAGCCTCCTCCCTCCATGCCTGTCCCGCTTCCACTCTTCCTATGGTTCTTCATGCAATAGCTTCGGGCAAGACATTGTTCGATTGCATTACCTGCTCGCTACACTTTCTGAACCCAACTGCTTGTGTAAGTCATTGAGGAGAGTAAATATAAGTCAACACCTAACCCATCTAAGGCAATTTTTGCCTTAATGTTGTCTGCATTCCGTAGAACCGACAGACAGATTTCCTGCCATTTTAGTTCATTCTGCCACTGGCAATATTTCAGAACCTACATATCTCAGTTGACCCCCTAATTGCTTTGCCATTCCATTACACCTGAACAAAAGACGTAAATTTTGCTCCAATAGCGTGTGCTTCCTGGGCAATATTAAATCTTTATTTATAAAAATGAATATTTGTCTGTATGTTCTTTATGTGTTTATGAACCATTCATTTGATTGCAATGAAACTTTGGTGAATTGTTTACCGTATGCCCACGAAGGTTCCCTATCCAAAAACAAAAGAGCATGACACATAGCTCAGGAGATATGATGTCATAAATAATAGCGGCCACCTCGTGAGAACACCCAGATTCATACAATAATTATTTAAAAATGGGAGTAGTTAGGGACCTGCAACAATTTTTGCATGTAATTTCGGACGTAGAATTTTGTAACTGAACGCCCCCCCTCACATAAAATTATGGAACGAAAAGAAGTCTACCGCTCACAACACTTTCACTGACTGTAGATGCCGTGGCTAGCCGCAGTGGCTGAGCGGTCTGCGGCGCGCCAGTCACAGTCTGCACGGCCGTTATGGTTGGGGGGTTTGAATCCCTCCTCAGGCATCGATGTTTGTGTCGTCTTTAGTATAAGGCAGTAGTTTGTAAGTTTAGGGCTGATGACCCTGCAGTTAAGGCCCTTAAGCATAACAAACATTTGAACAGTTTTTGTAGATGCTGTAAAACTGTCCCATCAGACATGAACTTGTATCAAATAAAATTAGCATCACAGATTTGCATGTCACTATTTATTTTTGTCTGCAAGTCTCCCTTAATTCTCTTGCATCCAAAATTAAGCAATCTGTGTTCTTAATCTTTAGCTACATAAAAGGGAAAGGAGAGTCACTCACTCACTGACTACACACAAAATCTCGAAAACTACTTCACCTATGAAGCTGAAATTTGGCAGGAATATAGTTTATAGGTAGGAAAGTCAGCTAAGAACGTATTTTTAGTATAGAACAGAATTAAGGTGCATGGCAGAGAATACTTCTCCTACAGACTCACGAAATCTACAGCTTCAATCCAATTTGTTAGAAATTTCACACGCTTGACCTTCAAAACAAGAGGAACGTCAAAGTCTACCTTGTTTCATACGGTGCCTGGGAGAGGGTACTTTGCAACATAAAATGGATCCCTAAATATCTTCGTTGTGCCATAACTTGAGGACGGCTCGACCGATTTCACAGATCCATTTTTCTTGTTTTTGTAATTCTCAGAACAAGGGTTGAATGAAATAAAGCTGGAATATTTGAGAAAAACAAAGTGTGTTTCTCAATGTGACCATGTGTTTCTATTGCATAGAAAACTATAGTTTTGTCTCAATATTGATGAAAGTGTTGTGAGCAGTAGACTTCTTTTTGTTCCATAATTTTATGTGAGGGGGGGAGGCGTTCAGTTACAAAAACAAGAGGAATGTCACTGTCTGTATAAAATTTCATTTGGTGTGTGGTGGAGGGTACTTAAATTACGAAATTTTACAAAATGCATAGTTTTTCTCCAATCTTTATGACGTTTTACACCCATGATCTTTACACCAAGATGATGATCACTGGGTACATAAATGTTTGTATGGTACATGGCAGAGGGTACCTTGTAGAAAACTTTGGTGGGAGAGAGAAAATTGGAAATGAATAGAGAGATGGGAGAGAAAGAGGTGGATGCAGGGAGAGGGGGGAAGGGGATGTGGACTACGTGTGTAGGATACATAAACACCTGGCAACGTCAGGCTTATAGCTAGTGATCTAATAATTGTTTCTAAGCAGTCCACCAACACATTCCATAGTGTGAAAGGGCCTGTTATTAAAATAAGCAAAATCTTGGGCAGTTGAGATCTGCAACGTAAGTTAAAATGCTCACTGCTTCTCTAGATTACTTTACAAGTGGCCACAGTACATGCACAACAGAAAATTATCTAACTGCTCACTCCTTAAGGGAGTAGCCAACGTTTTAACAAACACAAAATTAATGTTAAAAAAATAAATGAATAGATAATTAAACTTGGGATGAGGATCATGAAATTGTAAAGCAGAGATTTGATACTTTGAATCATAATCTATTCAATAAAATGACAAGCAAATAAATCTGTGGAGACCAAATAAAGCACACACATTGTACAAAAGTGAATTAAATCTTATAATTACTGCCCATATTAAAATTGTTTTTGCCCTTTATGAATATGGAGGTAACGTGAGAGGAAATTTTCAAGTACACAATGGGTAGCTGAAAGCAAATTCATTCATGCACAGACAAGCGCATTATGCTTGGCGGTACATTACAATGCTGAAACAAATGAAAGCAGAAGAAAAACAAAGTATTGGTGGCATCTAGACGAAATGGCAGGTGTCTTGATCACAAATTAAAGTATACAAGTATACTGTGCACTAAACGAACTCATATGTAGGGAGGCAGTGCTTCACTATTCTTAAGTGTCACGTGGTGTGCGACCACAGTGGATTACATAGAATTTACAAAGGAAATTAATTCAGAATAAGCGAATAGAGCACAAGCAAGAATTCGTATGGAAGAAAGCTCGTATTAATAAAACCATGGCTGAAGGCCGAAGTAACGACCGTTACGAAAGCACTTGGAGCAATTGGTCATACAAGACAGGTAAGAATTGCGTCAAATCAGAAAATCTAAGAAATATTTAGGATACTCGCAGATACAGAAATGATGTGAAAACGTTAGTTAAAATCACGAAGGAAATTCAAACATACTAGGTTTACACATAGGCTGAAGGCCATACACATGTATTCTAACATGAGCAAAATCAGACACACAGTCATCACTGGAATGAAAATGCAAATAATAAATGTACCTGAATTTACTTGAGTTCTGTAAATTCATATAGCGAAAGAATTACTCAATAAAACTATCACTGAAAAACCAATACTGCCTTATCAGAAAGAAAGCAAAGTCCTAATAGCATGTCTTCCCCTCAGTATGATTCAGTGGAGAACTTACTTCCACAGTCATTGAAGCCAGAAACAAGAATGTAGCTCTAAGGCAATGGGAAGACTTCCCACTACCATACACCGGATGTAGAGTGCACTAAAAGCAACGCAGAGTGTGTTCAGAGACTAGTGTTTACCAACCCTTTCTGAAAGTAGCCTGTTATTAAAATAAGCAAGGTCTCGGGCAGTTGAGATCTGCAATGTAAGTTAAAATGCTCACTACTGCTCTAAATTACTTTGTAAGTGGCCACAGTACAACCACAATGGAAATGTATCTAACTGCTCACTCTTTAAGGGAGCAGCCAACATTTTAACAAACATAAAATCAATGTTAAAAAATAGGTGAATAGATAATTAAACATGGGACGGGGAGCATGAAATTATAAAGCAGAGGTTTGATACTTTAAATCATAATCTATTCAGTAAAGTGAACAAGCAACTAAATGTGGGGAGACCAAACTAAGCACACACTTTGTACAAAAGTGAATTAAATCATGTAATTACTGCCCATAATAATTTTCTCCACCCTTAATGAATATGAAGGTAACGTGGGAGGAAATTTGCAAGCACACAATGGATAGCTCAAATCACATTCATTCATTCACAGACACACGCATAATGCTTGGCGTATTATGATGCAATCAACGCCATTGTTTATGTCATTTGTCAAAAAATATTTCAAATGTTTCTAAATCTATCGGACTCAACTGCGTGGTCACTACTTAAACTAACGTAAAGTAACCTAAGGACCACACAAACACCCATGCCTGAGAGGGGACTCGAACCACCGGCCGCGGTGGCCGAGGGGACGGAGGCGCGTCAGTCACGGTCTGCACGGCCACTACGGTCGGGGGTTCGAATACCCCCTCGGGCATGGATATTTGTGCCGTCCTTACTGTTAGTTAGTTCATAAGTAGTTTGTAAGTTTAGGGACTGATGACCCCGTAGTTAAGTCCCATAAGCTATACAAACATTTGAACAGTTTCCGGACTCTAACCCCCGATGGTGCACCGCAGCAAGGCGCCCCATTGCGCACAGCTAATCCGTTGCGGCTATGTGATTTGTCATGTTATAGATTGCTGACAAAATAATATAGGGTGTCCACTTAAAACACATAAGTTTGTGTTAAAAACATTAAATTCTTTAGACTTAGAATGTTTCAATATTTTTACATCAAGAATCCTCTGACATCCTGTATATGTTAAATGGGGTGGGATTTAGAACACTTCCTTCAGCGAAGCCTTTCTTCTGTTTCCTCCAGTGACCCCTTTTTTTCTCCTTTTTTTCCTCATTCTAAGGTGTGGTAAATCAAACCTCTCCCTGAATAACTCCCACACTGCAGTAACACTAAATAAAAATATAATAAATAATTGTGGAACTTGGTTGGTAGGGACATTTGTTTCAAGGAATTGATATAAGGGCAGTTTACACATAGGATTATCACAAGTAATGTAGTTTTATTTATTAAAAATTTTTAAAGACAATAATCTCTCAGGGCCGATTTCACTGGGCACGGACACGACTCAGATATGAACGGGGAAAGGGAGTTAATTTCCTGCCTCACCAACATTAACTTGTGAGAGTCAGGCGTTGTATCGGCGCGGTGCGGTGTGGCTGCGCGGCGGTGGCGGCAGCGGCGGTATAGCACGCGACTGCCCACCTCTCAAAAATGTTCAAATGGTTGTAGAGCTTATGGGACTTAACTACGGGGTCATCAGTCACTAAACGTACAAACTACTTATGAACTAGCTTATACTAAGGACGGCACAAATATCAATGTCCGAGGGGGGATTCGAATCCCCGACCATAGTGGCCGTGCAGACTGTAACTGGCGCGGTGCAGAATGCTCGGCCACCGCGGCCGGCTCTGCTCATCTCTCTCCGGCTCTGCGACTGTGTGGCGCGGCGCGACCCCCGGGCGAAGACGTCAAAGTCCCTCGTCTGCCAAAGCAGCAGCTGTCTGACGTCTTCTCGCTTCTGCTAGTGATCAAGTCACCTCGGTGGTTTCTCTCCAAGTCCCCCTCGCTCTCCAGCTACAGCTTCTCCTCGAATTTTGGGTCTCTTTGTCTCTGTGATTGGTGGATTGGTTTTTCAATGTCATCCAAAAGCTGATCGCCGTTTTCACGACCACGCCTCTCAGTCCCCGGTGGAAACTTCCTGTGGGCTGAGATGAGACTTGCGAACTGGCGTCTTTCCCACGTTTCAAGCGTCTACATCTACATCTACATGGGAAACTCTGCAAATCACATTTAAGTGCCTGGCAGAGGGTTCATCGAAACACTGTTATACTCTTTATCTCCCATTCCATTCTCGAATAGCGCGCGGGAGTAAAGAACACCTGAATCTCTCCGTTCCAGCTCTGATTTCTCGTATTTTATTCTGAGGGTCATTTCTTCCTATGTAAGTGGGAGTCAAACAATGTTTTTGCATTCGGAGGAGAATGTTGACGATTGGAGTTTCTTAAGTAGCCCACACCGCAGTGACAAGCGCCGTTGTTGTAATGATTCCCCTCCCAGATCCTGCATCATTTCCGTAACGCTGTCTCCCCTGTATCGTGACAATACGAAACGAACTGCCCTTCTCTGGATTCTTTCGATGTCCTCCGTCAAACCCACCTGATAAGGACCCCACACTGGGCAGCAATACTCCAAAACTGGACGGACAAGTGTAGTTCTTTTGCATCTTTTAAGGGTTCTGCGAATAAAACGCAGTCTCTGGTTCGCCTTTCCCACGACATTATCTACGTGTTCTTTTCAGTTTACGTCTGAAGTAATAGTAACTCCTAGGTATTTTGTGGAGTTTACGGCCTTCACTTCTGATTGATTTATCTTGTAAACAAAGTTTAACGGATTTCTTTTCGTACTCAAGTGGACGACTTAACACTTCTCATTATTTAGAGTGAATTGCCAATTATTTCACCATAGTGATATCTTATTCAGATCGTTCTGCAGTTGGTTTTGATCTTCAGATGATTTTACTAGACGGTAAAAGACGGCGTCATCTGCAAACAACCTAAGAGTACTGCTTAGATTTCCCCTAAATCGTTTACGTAAATAAGGAACAGCAGAGGACGAATAACGCTACCCCGTGGAACACCCGATATCACCTCTGTTTTAGTCGATGCCTTACCATCGATTACTACGAACTGTGTCCTCTCTGACAGGAAATCCCCTATCCAATCGCAAATTTGGGGTGATATACCATAACCACGCAATTTGATTAAAAGCCGTTTGCGAGGTACGGTGTCAAAAGCTTCCTGGAAATCAAGAAATACGGAATCGATTTGCGAACCTTTGTCAATAGCGCCCATCACTTCGTGTGTGAGAGCTAGTTGTGTTTCGCATGAACGATATTTTCTAAACCCCTTGGGTCAATAGATCATTCTGTTCCAGATAATTCATAATTTATAATATTTGAATACAGGATATGTTCCAAGTCCCTGCTGCAAATTGACGTCAATGAGATAGGCCTGTAGTTTAGTGGGCTACTCCTACTGCCTTTCTTGAATATAGTTGTGACCTGTGCAACTTTCCAATCTTTTAGTACAGATCCTTCTTTGAGAGAGCGGTTGTATGTGGCTGTTAAGTAAGGAGTTATCGCTTCAGCATATTCAGATAGAAATCCAATGGGTATACAGTCCGGACCAGAAGAGTTGTTGCCTTTATTTTCTGCATTCGTTCTTGGTTCTAAAAAGCAGTTCTTTGTGGCAGCTGTCTCTGTTAGCCCTGTCAGGTATGCCATTTATCAGGATCTTTCCACCTGGCCAGAAACATTGTTTTGGTGGAAGTACTTTATCTATATAGCAAGCTGGTCTCTCCCCCACTCACGCACGTGTGCACTGCAGGTGTTTGCTTGTCTTCTTCCCATCTGCAAGGGTCCGCGGTTTGTCTGCGATGCTGTCACTGTTTTTTGAAAACGACTCCTCTGGTACCTGCAGACAAGGTCTTTCACTGCACATGCGCTATTGTGTCCATTTAGTCGGAAGGACCTCTGGCCCCTGCGTCCGCTATCGCCATTTATCTGCACGCTCCTAAAGTCGGACTACTTTCGCCATGTACATTCTTACGAGAAAGCCATAGCAACTCGCCCCCTACAGCGGCAGAATGCGGAAAGCAGCCGGTGGCGAAGGCGACCGCTGGGCTGCCTGCCGCTGGCTCCGTCCGTCGCTGCCCAGGCTGACGGCCGGCGTGGCGTGCGCCAATGCCAAAGGCACCAATGAAAAGCATCCCTGGCCGAAATATTACAAAGGCAACGCAGAATTGTCGGTTCTGCAGCAAGGATTCTACGATTTATACTAGTATATGGTTCCTAGTCATATCATAGATTATTAGTTAGATCCCTGTCGACAGTGGCATTATTAAATATAACGGGCATATGATAAGTGAGACTGAGCAGTCCAAATTTCTAGGTATTCATATAGAATGGAAAGCTCATGTTCAGGCTCTCTTTCCAAAACTAAATTCTGCTATATTTACAATTAGAACTATATCTGAAATAAGTGATTTTTCAACACGAAAAGTAGTTTATTACGCTTACTTTCACTCACTTACGACGTACGGCATTACTTTTGGGGTAACTCGCCTGATGCAAAAAGGATATTTCTGGCTCAAAAACAGGCGGTTCGAGCAATATGTGGTGTAAGTTCACGAACGTCATGTCGACCTCATTTCAGAAGTCTGGGAATTTTGACACTGGCGACACAATACGTTTTCTCTTCTTTGCCGTTTATTGTTAATAATATCAGCTTATTCCCACGAGTTAGTAGCTTTCACCGGGTGAATACTAGACAGAAGTCGAATCTACATTTGCATCACACCATCTTAACACTTGTGCAGAAAGGTGTACAGTATCGTGCAGCATCCATTTTCAATAAGCTGCCACTAGAAATAAAGAATCTTAGCACTAACCCACATGCTTTCAGATGTAAATTGAAGAGTTACCTCATGGCTCACTCCTTTTATTCTGTCGAGGGGCTCCTGGAAAAGTTAAACAATTAAGCTAATTCATTTTTTTTTCTTTATTGATTCTTTTCACTTTGTCTTTTTATTACCATTATTATGTAAAAATTCATGTATTGGCTTGTTACATGACCATGGAGTCTCGCTCCTAAATTGGATCCTATGGAACTGAAAGCCACAATAAAATAAAAAAATAATAGAGCACAGGTTCTAATTGTTTTAGTTGAGGATGCAGGAACCGGCCATACTGCTTCAAAGGAACCATCCCAGCATTAGTTTATGGAGATCGCGGGAACTCTAAATCTGGAATTCCGGAGGCGGTCGTGAACAGCCGCCGTGCCCAGTGCGAGTGATGCGTGCCGAGCACCGGCGCAGCCACCTCGGGGCAGGCGATAACGCCGGCACTTGGCACCAGGAGGGGGCGTCGCGTGCGCTGTTAGCGGCGCTCGTGTTGACGGAAGCCGCCGCTGAGTCACGCTGGGCGTGGCGGCGGCGGCGACACGCGACGCGGCCAGGTGCGGGGCGCACGCCAGCACGCGAGGCACAGGCGTACACGCCGGCGCTGGGCGCGCTCCACCAACACCACCTAGAAGTAACATATACAGAGGAGCAGCCACCCCTAAACCACTGCCCTGCGCTCCCCTCGTAGTTCCGTAAGATGCTAGCAGGTGTCAGGCCGCTCCCTGGCTTAGGGTGCCTCACGCACATGAGAGGGTAGCGTGGAGGAGAGATTGAGGGGAGAGCTTGTGCCGCCTGCCATGAGGCCACGGCTGTGTCCAGCTTGCTGGCGTTTGAGGGGAGGTGGTGGTGGGGACAGCAGCTACCTGCCGCCTGCTCTGGCCAGTTAAAAGGGTTGCTTCTGACTGCAGCGCCATCATGGGACATCTTACGGAACTGCTGGAAATCCTCCCTCCCTGCACCCCTGAGCGTAGGACCGGGCCCTTACGGAGATTTCCCATCTTTATATATTTGTCTGTGCCCAGGCCTTACAACTCGACGAGCGTCAGACTGTGACGTGTGACGTCACTGTCTTAAGGCCATACAGCCAGAGCAGCAGCACCTGCAGGACACAGCGGCATAGGCCTACCCCCCACTACCGTCCCTTTTGTAATCTAACATCTGAGCCTCCATCTAATGTAGTATACGATACCTCTCTTTACTGAAACCCAGGATACCCTTCTTTCCATATAGTGTAGTTTAGCATACCATCTTCTATATCTATAACTGTGAATGTCCGTCCGAACGACAAGACGCAGAGACTTAAATATTTCTACAGTTACTAATTTACACCTGTGGAATGTTTTAGGTAAGGTTTTATAGCGGTCTGATACATATTTAGTAATTTGAAGAATATAACGCGAAATGCGGACAATAATTATATTTTCTCTTTGAAAATGGTTTTATTGGTTGCATTGTTGCTTGAGGGTTGATATTGATAAACGGGTGCAGTAAATTGGGATGGAAAGTTATCGGTGTATATAAAATTCTACCTGTGTATGTGTTAATATTTCCCTCTGCAGCGAAAACTACAGAAAGCAAACGAATGGTCTGTGTGTAAATGTTGTCCAGTCTCCCGCTGTACACCAAAGCAGTTCCATGCCGATAGCTATAAGGGAGTGGAAGAACATATGGTGGTTGAAAGTCGTCAGATTATTAAAAAAAATCGGACTGAAGGCCAGCGATGACGTTTGCGACTCTATAGCAAGGAGGTTACATACATCGAAACGTGATGCCAGAGATCATATCTTTGGTCTTTGGTCTATGCGTGCTACAATGTCTTCAGCTCTTTCTCTGTAAGGATGCGAATAAGGAAATATAAGAATAAATAAATAATGCAGTAACAAAGAAATTTCTTTTAATACATCTTTTTAAAACAAATATATTTGACGTTTTTCGCATTTTCTATCATAATCAACCAACACGCGAGCGGAGTCGCGGGTTTAAGCTAGTTTCCTATATACTGGCTTCGGATGCCTGTCTTTCCTGTAGTAAAGTTTATGATACCACGTTTAAACCTTTCTATCCTGTAGTAAAGTTTGTGATACCACCCGTATTCATTTCTACATTGTAACAACTACATTGTTTATGTCACTAAGTATTTACCTCATTTTATTCCCATTAATAAAATCCATTAATTTCATAGTAATTACAACTTTTATGCCCATTACTAAATTTCTATAAGTTCGTAATTACTATTACCTTATTTTCCCTCAAACCTCATTAATTTCGTAAAGCTCTATTACCATTGTTCCCATGATTAAATCCCAGTAATTTCGTAGTATTCATTTTGCAGCATTTATTTCCTTTCATTTCCTTTATTAAGATTATATTATTTTTCATAATATTTTTGGCTTGACTAAATTCCAGTACAAATTGTAATTTAAAGTTGTTGTTACATCTAATTGTCATTATGGCTAATTGTCAGACATTGTAAAGCAGATTATTTAACTTCAACCAAACAATAAGATTCACTTCATTTATAATATATTAAAACTATTTAATCAGTTATTTGTTATACTAATAAATTGACATTGTATAACGAATACAAATTGTATGAATTTGTTGTTTATAAAAGAACCGATTCATAAATTATCATTGTGATAATTATGCATCACTTAACATTATTAATAATGTAATAAATACATATAATGCGCAGGAATTAGTAATCAGTCAGTTGTTATACTTCAGAATTAGAGTTCAGTTCAAGCCAGTTGTATCTTGCCTGTAGCAATAAATCGAAGTGGATTTCGAAGAAGTATCTGTTCTTTTTGAAAAACACCCCTTCACAATTAATATTTATCATAAAGTCCAAATTTTATAACAAATTAATTATTAAATGTGGCGATCACCTTATTCAAAGAGGGATCGTCATACTTTACACCAACGGAAGTTGCTTCCCCCACCAAAAGAGTGTATTTCAGTCTTTGTTATTCTGAGCCGGTGTAGCGAAAAAGTGCTTGAAATTGCTGTTATTTTCTGATTTTAGTGCTTTCTAAGGCTTAAGATATCTAACAGATTACTGTGTTTCGAAAGAAAACGCTGAACAAGTGGTGTGTTCTGGGTTGTGTCGGTAATTACACCGATAAGAAAAAAGTTCACATTTTCACATTTCCTTGTGATGAAGAAATGCGTGCTAAATGGTTATCTGCAATTAAAAGGGATAATTTCATTCCGAGCAAACATTCTGTGGTAAGTAGTTTTAATTTTAAGCTTTGGTACAAATAGTTAGATGAAAGTACTTATCAACTTAATGGTGTTAAAAAAAAGTTCAAATGTTTGTAAATCTATCGGACCAAACTGCGTGGTCATCAGTCCGTAGCTTACAAACTACTTAAACCTAGGTAAACTAACCTAAGGACAACACACACACACACACACATTCGAACCTCCACGGCAAGCAACCGCTCGCTCCGCAGCGAGACGCTTTAGACTGCTCGGTTACTCCACTGCGGCACTTAATGGTGTTTTGTGGTAAAAGTCTGTACTGCATATTTTTTATCTTTTAATATGTCTGCCATCTACATTTCTCAGAAGATGATATTTTGTGGGAAACGAGTGCAATAGATTGGAAGACGGGAGCTACTGTAACGTCACCACTGAGTAAGTCAAAACTCAGAAAATTTGCTGTACCGTGCAAATTTCCTAACTGCCCTTCCTATTATTTAAAACTACACCAATCAGCAGAGAATCTCCATCTGAAAAGCAGGCAGCGGGCAGCAATAGATTCCAGTGTTAAATCCCTAGAGGAGTATAACAAGAAACTGTTTCAGTTCATTTAACGAATTAACGAAGAAAGTTGAGTGAGTGAAGTGCAGTGAAAAGTGGTTAACAGCTGAGAAGGATTCATATATTTACTTTTTTTAAATTTTTATTTTGATATTGAGAAAACACATGATGTTCTCTACATACTTATTCATTCAAATTTGAGTGTAAGTGTTTTAGTCAAGGGCCAAGAAATCTCGACCAAAAATATTTCAAAAACTGTAAGTACTATTCCTGATGTAGAGACTATTATAAAATTTGCAGAAGGATTGATACAAAATCAAGAACCAACTAATGTACACGATGTCGTTTAGGTGGTGTTGGCTCAACGCGGCCTCACCGCCAGGCGGCCGGGACTCACTCCACAGTAGAAGCACGGCTGGCTCACTCGAGACCCGTTCCCTGATTCTTTCGCTTGTCACGATTTTGTATTATTACCTTGGGAGAAGCAAGGTTACCTAAGAGCTTCGTGAGCTCGGGAGCAGAGGGTAAGAGGAGTCGAGGTAGACCAAGAAGAAAGTACTTAGATTCGGTGCAGAATGATTTTGAAGTAAAGGGCATAACATCAGACGAGGCATCAATGTTAGCATTGAATAGGGGATCATGGAGGAAGGAATTTTATTAGAGATACTATGCTCCGGACTGAACGCTGAAAGGCATAATCAGTCTCTAATGATGATGATGATGATAATGACCAAGAGTGCTCAATTTTACGACTTTTTTTATCAACTAAGGTGATTAAGAATACGTTTAACCTTGACTGCCTGCCATGTAAACCATTCCACACCTTAGAATGCCAGACATTCTGCATGCAGGAGAAAGCCGAGCTGCACTTGCTTTCCTCATCTTCTGTCGCGCATAAAGAATTGTCTGTTCTTTGAAATGAGCAACAAGGTCCCTGTCCACGAAATATGAAAAGAATTCCAGAACTGAACGAACAGCATCTAAATCATACACAACTCTGACCCCAAGGGCCCCACTAAAAACGTCTATACTTCATAAAATTCTGTTTAAGTCCACCACTTTGTAGAATCACTACGATGTCTTGCTGTGCCGGCCCTCTGTCCGTTCATTTGCCTACTGAGAGAGCGGACAACATTTTCTACCTGCGCCGTTTTATACAATGAATACGACCAGTCGGCCGATTTCTTAAGTAAATTTATAAGATATATATGCTGTTTTAGACACTAGATTTACCAAATAAGGCATTTAAGATAGATCTAGTCCGTCAATAAACTTGATTTTATGTTTAAAACACGAAAACGGAGATCACGTCAAATGACATCGGCATTCAACACAAATTTCCGCATCCCGTCAATTGACGGGATTGGCAGTGAAAGAGTTAAGGTATGACTTTTTATTTGAAGCTATAAAAACTACCACGATTAATGTATAGTGCATATACACTGACAAGGAAACCTACCAAGTATCACTCTCCTATTTTTATTAAATTTGGATATCTTACAATACATTAAAACCTATGGGACACGTGTGTATATATATATATATATATATATATATATATATATATATATATATATATATATATATATATATATATATATAATATTGGAGGAGCGGGATAAACAACCCTTACATTGCCGCGCTCTTTTGATACTGCACGCCTTGTGAATCTATATTTTTGAACTCTTTTTATCCCTTCCGTATATTGCTATTTGAAGTCGATGAAACCTAATCTGAAATCAGATTCTCAAAATTAAATATAGCTGATCCAGCATAGCGGACGAAAACGTAAATTTTAACCGTCGGCGTTAGCGTTACCCGTGACGTAGCGCGTGAAGGTCGCATGGCGTGATTTTCATCTCTTCCTGCTGTCTCATTAGGTAGGGTGAGTCCCCTTACCACTCACAATATTCATTTCGTGTGTCAGAACATGATGAATTGTTTGTACACAAAGGTAGAGGTAATGAAAGAGTCTTGTTAATTGGATGTTATTATTAATGTATTTGTCGTTCTAATTTCATTTTTGTGTGTGTTTATTTCGTTCATTAAAACCAATACATATTTTAACTTGTTTTATTCACTTGCACTCACTATTATTTCTAACGTTGAATGTACAGTATTTTGAAAGTCGCATGTTGATTTTCTGTCTATTCAAGCATTTCTTCGAGTTTTCGTCCTCTATGCTGGATCAACCATATTGAATTTTGAGAACCTGATTTCAGGTTAAGATTCAGCGACTTTAAATATCAATATATTGAAGAGATGAAGCAGTTCATAAATATAGATTCATAAGTTGTTTTATGGGCAGTATCAAACGAGCGCGGCAATATCAGGGTTGTTTAACCCCCCCCCCCTCAATATTGATATATATATATATATTTAATGAAAAATAAAAACACTTAGTCCTTGATTCGCCTTCCTTTTGAAGTGATCATAAATTCTACTTCGGTTAAATCAAAACAATTTTTTTCAGAACAAAACTTGGTCATTTTAGGGGTAGTTGCCCCCTAATTGTCGCTCCCTCTGCAATATACATAGGCCGATAGTCGTCTTTTTATACTTTCATACTTTCATACCAAAAATCATTAAAATCGCTTCCCTAACCCCTAAGTTATCGAGATTTTTCCATTTTAGCCCCAATTTTGGAGGGACTGTTTCACCCTTTAAACATGTTCTTCCGCTACTAAAAAAATACATGTCCATAATTTTTCATGTGTTATAACATATCCAAATTTCATTAAAATCGGAGAGTGACACTTGGGTAGGTCTCCTTGTGAGAAAAATATTGAGAAAAAAAAATCTTAAAATTATTATGCACTACTAGCAACGAAGCTAGCTGGTAAGCTATATTCTGTTTCTATGATGTACGCGATGTAGTAAATTTCACTATTTTGGCTCTCATCTTTCTAGAAAGTAACTCATAGTGCAACAATAGTATGTGATTGACTACTTTTACATGGCAAAGGAGGAACACCAATGTAAAAAACGCACATGTTAGGAGTAACTCAATGCAGCTAACTGCCGAAATGATTCAGTAGCACTCTGAAATTTATAATTTCCAGACCGAGCTACTAGCATATTATGCAACACTATGTATTCAAGCACCTAAAAATGAATTCGTGGTGAAATGTTGACAGTTTAATAGGTAATGGAAAGAATAAGCTACACTATGCATTAGGGGGTTAACCCCTCACGCGTGTGTGATGGCATAATGCTGTACACTGCCGGCCACTGACTCAGCGTGTGCGGCGTCATACGCCGTCCGCGCTTGTTCCATTATTCATCTCTACCGATGCACTGTGAAGGACGGCCGTTATACGGCAGTGTCTTTCATTACGTTCTTTGCATGGGCTGCAATTTTACGAACGTTTTTGTCTTTATATTTTTTAAAACTCAGTTTCGATCGCAAGAGATTTTTTTTTTATTTCTAAGCAACCGGTTTCAGTCTGCTTGTGAGACCATCTTCAGGCCGACTGCAATACAATAATATTAAAACATTTTGAGAAGGATGTACAAGGAGTGATATTATGTTAACAGTAAAATAATATCAATGTCAAATGATACACCTATGGCAGCCGATTGTGAGTGGGTCAGGAACCATTGCCCGTGGAAATCAACTGCGGAGTACTGCAGTAACACTCGGGCTTATATATGGCCAGATCGCCCCCCCCCCCCCACCGCTCTCCACACATGGGGCATTACATCATTCAGAGTCAATCATGTACTTATTAATAATTGTTTTTGTCTCACAAGCTACATTTATGATATTACAAAAGGGGGTAAATATACAAGAGCATACAGATTATTACATTCGTAAAAACTGGTAACAGTTTAGAAAAATGTTCAAATGTTTGTTAAGCTTATGGGACTTAACTGCGGGATCACAGTCCCTAAACATAAAAACTACTTATAAACTAACTAATACTAAAGACAAGACAAACATCCATGCCTGAGGGAGGACTAGACTAGAAGGAATGTAACAGTATATCTGCCCCATCTGCATTTAAATTTATCGATCCTAAAGGAAGGTCATTATTTTATTTTGAATTGTCCTTTGAAAATAAAATAATAGAAATTATAGACAAAATTAGATACATGCAGTATTGATAGGACATGCGCAGTAGGTTTCACGCTGCAGGTGCTGTCAGATAAAAGGCGGCGTCACGTTTGAAGGGTTAAATTTACTTTCCTTGGGACAATAATAAAGGAGAGGGATCTAGATTCACCTAGAACCACGGATGGGTCAGTTCTGACCCATTGCTGCAGCCGTAATAGAAATCTCGTATAGCTTCGTGTTTATTTTTCGAGTGAATTTGTTCGACAATCACGAGACATACTTTTGTCGCTACGTGACACTATTGCCGTGCTTCACCTGCGGGAGGAGGGGCAGGTAAATAAGGTAGGAACTTGTCTAAACGTGTTCACAAATATCGCGCAACCAGTCCATTGCTCCATGAAAGACGTTGCGAATAGTGTAGTCCTTCATAAATAATGCTTGCAGTACACGCATTTAATATGGCAAAACGTTTAAGAACAGAAGACGACATTGTAATTGCAGTAAATTGTACTTTGGATCATGAATCTGAGCGTAAACCGCTGGATTTTTCATCCGAGGAAGAATTGCAACAATCATCGGTAAACGATGTTACACCACGCGACGATTTCCAGACGTTGCATTGTCCATACGTTTTACAACTTGTTGGATTTGACTGAAATAAACACCTGGATATTGTACAGTACTCTAAATGAGAAGAAATTGAAACGCAGGGCCTTCATACTGCAGCTAGAGGAAGAGCTTGCTGAGAAGAACACAGTAGCAACGGATACTAGTTACTCCCGAAGATATTCCTGAGAGACAAGAAAAGCAAACACGTTCCCTTAGGTGAACACGTTTCCTTGTGAAGTCAGACTGCACTGTAAACAAATAATTTGTGAAGTGTCATTTGTGTAATAAAACTGTCGGCAGCAAATGCACTTCAAAAGACTATTGTTTGTGCACATTAAATAATGCTAGCAAGTAAAAATCATCAGCAAATGTGTTACTTTTTCTTTCTAATAATTGATATTTTATGAAAACTACTGTACATTTGTTTATTTTATAATAAAATGCCCAGCACTTCAAAGAACGGATTCATTAATTGCAACAATAAACGTCTGAATTTAGAGAATAAAAGGAGAAAATACCTGGTTCATAAGTAACCCAGCCACGGTTCTAGAAGCTGCCGAGAAAAGCTGCCGAGTTTCTGACGTCACAACGTACGAGCCGAGGCAACACCTTCTAGATGCAAGGCCTCACAACAAGCCTGTGTCACGTCACAGCGATAGGCAGCCATCGCAAGCTCACTGGATGGCGCTACGAGGCAGTGGGCTGTGCCCCAGCGGCCAGCCACTCAGCCTATCGCTGTGACGT
This sequence comes from Locusta migratoria, assembly GCA_026315105.1. NCBI lineage: Eukaryota > Metazoa > Arthropoda > Insecta > Orthoptera > Acrididae > Locusta > Locusta migratoria. The sequence continues at coordinate 5,312,046 of CM048749.1, read as the reverse complement.
AGCACGGACTTGTTCTGAGGCCTTGTATCTAGACGGAGTTGGCCGAGGCCTACGAGAGAGACAGGCTGCGGAGCGCACGTCATATCACGTGATCGAGTGAGGCCTGTGCCGGCGCGACCGCTAGCGGATTTGTCGGCGTTGCGGAGGCTTTCCCTAAGTGGAGAGCAATATCGAGCATGTCAGAAATTCTCAATGTGTGATTGAATAAGATGTGAGAACGCTACCTACGTCACACCACGCTATCCAGGAAAGAGGTCAGCTCTTTTCGTAGATATGAAGATATCTACATCTACATCTACTACATCTACATACATACTCCGCAATTCACCGTAAGGTGCGTGGCGGAGGGTACACTGTACCACTACTAGGCATTTCCTTCCCTATTCCACTCCCAAATTGAACGAGGAAAAAAAGAATGCCTATATGCCTCCGTACGAGCCCTAATTTCTCTTATCTTGTCTTTGTGATCTTTACGCGAAATGTAAGTAGGCGGCAGTAAGATCGTACTACACTCAGCTTCAAATTCCGGCCCTCTAAATTTACTTAACAGAAATTCACGAAAAGAACGTCGTCTTTCTTCCAGCGATCCCCAATTGAGTTGCCGGAGCATTTCCGTGACACTCGCGCATTGGTCGAACCTACCGGTAACAAATCTAGCTGCTCGCCTCTGAACCGCCTCTATGTCTTCCTTCAAACCGATCTGCTGCGGGTCCCAAACACTTGAGAAATACTCAAGACGTGGTCGTACAAGCGTTTTATACGCGGTCTCCTTTACAGGTGAAGTACATCTTCCCAAAATTCTCCCAATAAACTAAAGTCGGCTGTCCGCCTTACTCACAACTGTCCTTACATGCTCGTTCCATTTCATATCACTCTGCAGTGTTACGCCTAGATATTTGAACGACGCGACCGCATCAAGAAGCTCACTACTGATGCTGTATTCGAACATTATAGGATTGTTTTTTCTACTCATGCGCATCATCTTACATTTTTCTACATTGAGAGCTAGCTGCCATTCTTCGCACCAACTAGAAATTTTGTCTAAGTCAACCTGTATGCTATTACAGTCAGTTACAGACGACACCCTCCCATACACCACAGAATCATATTGATCGTTAGTAGAACTTCGTATTTGATGATATATATATATATATAACTTAGGTCATTTCAATGCAAGATAAATAAACTGAATAAATTCAGGATATTTGAAAACTGGTCATTATAGTTACAATTTGTTGTAATAAGATTTACTACAAAAGTCTTATATAAAGGTCAAAAGAATTAGGGGAACAGTTGAAATATCTAGGTTCTGAAGTACTGTCATCGGATGAATGAACTAAAATGGTTCGGCGTCTTTCTACTGGTTCTATGCTGTAGGGAAAACAAACATTACGCCAACTGACATCGTGGTAATAACATAATGCTGTTGTAAAAGGGGATGATGTTGACTTGAACTCTACCAAACGAGTTACACAAGCAGTTGGGTTCAGATAATGTAGAGGGCAGGTAGTGGAGTGCAACAACAACGTGACTTACCCGAAGCTATGAAAAGTTACTGGAAAGTTGGAAGCGGGACATACACAGAGGGAGGTGGTTGCAGCTATTTGAGTAACCCAATTCAATTTAAACTACATTCCTATCACTGTTAGTTAGGGAGCTACAACCCTTCAAAGTTTCAGGGGCAGATACCACACGCTGTACATAATACATGGCTGTGTGGTGGGTGATGGATGTTATGGCGGTGGGAAATTTCCCATCACCTATTATTTTATAAGTTACAGAGGCATATATATATATATATATATATATATATATATATATATATATATATATTCTTTATTTTATATAAATATTCTCTTAATAACAACTGATATTTATTATATTTATTCTTATTTGTCAATAGATAACAATAGTATTTTATATGACAAATTTGAATACATCAAATCTAAATTTATATAATATCGTTATGTAATTCTAAATTATGTAATACTATTAAAATATTTCACATGTTAATTATAAATTGCAAATAATTTTGTGTATATACTTAATAATCTCTTATTGACAGATCACCAGATGATGGGCTATGCCTGAAACATGTTGTGAATTGAAAATAATCTACTGATAACATCTTTTGATTATTCACGAAATCTCCAGCAATTTTAAAATGATTATTAAAATTTTATAGTGAAGGTTGCATACCTCTACCAAGAATTTCAGTCTAAAATAAGCTACACTTACACGTTACGGCCATTTATGTATCACCTATACAAGAGCGTCACGGCTAAGACAACATACAACGTAAATGCATAGAAATCTCCTAATGTGTTTTGTAACCAAATGGAGACAGTCGCTTTCACCATCTTATCGTTGGAAATCGTTGTCCACCGAGATCCGTTTTGAAGTTACCGAAAAGGTGAAAGTCTGGAGTGTATGGAGGATGTTGCCATACCTCCCACTTGAATCTCTGCAGCAGTTCCGCACGTTTGGCGGGTCTTCTGAGGTGCGACTTTCATCTTCTCGGTAATCTCAAAACGGATCTTGGTGGACAACGATTTCGAAACGATGAGGAGGTGAAAACAGTTGTCCCCGTGTGGTTACAAAACGCTGGAGGAGATTTCTATGCACCCGGAATCGAAAATTTGTTTCACCGTTCTGAGAAATGTTTAGCCTCTTGGAGACTGTGTGGAAAAGTGAACTTGCATTGTCATAGGGATGTTGCGTTTGTATAGATGGTTTAATAAATGGCGATAACGTGGAAGTGCAACTTACTTTTTGATCTGCCCTGGTATATTGAGCCGTATGTATAAACCAGACTATCTACTTTATAAATGTTCCTATGTTTGTGAAGCTTATGGGAGTTAACTGCGGGTTCATCAGTCCCTAAACTTACAAACCTACTTATGAACTACCTTATGCTAATGTCAGCACAAACATCCATGCCCAGGGGGGGAGGGGATTCCAACCCCCGACGGGTTGCGGCCTCGCACGTCGCAGCATAGCGCCTCAATGCGCTCGGCCGCTCCACCGTTCTCTGAAGTCTAGAGAACATGCTCAGGTTCGCACAAATAAATGAGTCAGAGAATATACTTCCATCGAGTATGTTCTCAGCGCGAGGAAAAAGGTGGGGGAAATTGCTCACAACGGAGAACATTCTCCTATTTCGTATGAATAAAAGTAGAGAAGTTTCTCGCGACTGGCGAATACAAAGAAGACCCTTCATACATAGCTAGTGAAAATAAATAGAGCAACTGAAATTGTTATGCAAATAAAAACATTTTTCTGACGGGTCGATTCCTTCACAAAAATTATAAGTGTGACTACTTCAGTCATTTTCTCTAGTGACGAGAGTGATGTCAGAGGAGATTTTCCATTAACAACATTGAAATGAAACACAAGTGAATTCAGCTGCGTGTTTTACCCGTTTGGTTGGAGTGCATATTTACAGTTGTAAACAGCTACGTAGCAAAATAATATTGTATGTTAAAAAAAAAAATCAAATCTTTGTGAAGCTTATGGGACTTAACTTCGGAGTCATCAGTCCCTAAACTTACAAACTAATTATGAATTACTTACGAACTAAGACGGCACAAATATCCCTGCCCGAGGGGGGATTCGCACCCCCGACCGTAGTGGCCGTGCAGACCGTGACTGGAGCGCCTTAGTCCCTTGGGCCACCGCGGCCGGCCGTCGATATTTACTCTTAGTAATATGCTGCTGCACAACAAACTAATATCTAAACATAGTACAGTTGTTCCTGAACACGTAGCTGCCTACTCCATACTTATACACTGAATAATTTGACTGATTCGGCTAGTTTAAAGAAATACACCATTGAACAGCTGTTCTGTGCCGGACATGACACGCGGAGAACTTATTCAAGAAGGAGGGGAGGTAGCGAGAATGAATTTCCTGCTGAGAGCATATACTTTGAAGTTGTTATTCATACGAAATTGAGAACTTACTCAGAGAACGTTCTTCTGCGCTGAGAATGTTCCCTGGAGCATGTGCTCTTTCTTAGTCATTGTGTATTTCAGGTGATCCAGTAAATGCCTTGATCACTGTAATTTCCACTATGTCCCCGACCTCCAGTGCATTTTGAACGCCCTAAAGAAAACCGTTCAGAAGTTATGACGATTTTGTTTCATATAGTTCAATAATTTTCACCCTTAATAATGTACTAGCTAAAAACCCGGAGTTGCCAGGGTATTTATTTATTTATTCCTGCCTTGAGTTGTACTTCTACAACCCCTTCTCTCTCTCTCCATCTCCTTTTTCCTAGAAACATGTTGTATTAATCGGAGAATATACAAGAAATAAGGCTGTCTTGCATAACGTACAAAATTGTTCGTGCAGTATCAAAACAAAGAAAGATACCAATCAAAATAGAAGTGGGATATAAAATTAGTACGGTCGCATACTTATTGAGTTATATGTTGTGCAATTGTTTAATTTTTCAGGCATATATTCATTTGTATAAGTGCTGTATGTCAGTAAAATCTATTGCGTATACAATTAGTAGTAAAGAAATAATAGATTAAAACTTGGTGCGTGATACAGCGGTTTTCTATCAACGTTGCTGTTTATGTGCTCGTATCTCATGAACTACGCGTCTTGTTACGATACAGTTTCGAAGATACATTCAGCTATATGTGTGTATACTGTCTGCAAAATTTCTTGCGGCTAAAATCTGTAGTGTAGAAATTATAAATTGTAACGTCATACCGAAATCCGTAGTTTTAGACCATGAACGACGGATAAGTAACAAGCAAGAAACTTTTTTTCTTTCATAATTTTGCTGTGGTTGGTAGCGAGGAAATGTTCAATAAAGGTTTGAAATTATGTTTAAAGTTGGTTGCAAGTCGCTAAGTACTGTCATTCTCATACAGTGTGTGAGTAAAGTCTCGTCGCATTTTGTGGCAGTTTCTTGCAACTATATTGTTTATAACGTTATATTTCCTGAACCATGTGTCGTATGTGGCTCTTACTCCTACAGCATTATTAGCAGACGGTAAGTAATATGTGCACCAAAGCAAAGCGCTCGACTGGAAGCCCAAGGGTCGCGGGTTCGAGAACCGCTTAAACCTCGAGTTTTTTCAGTCTGCATTTTTAACCCATCTTCACTTCTCAACGATGCGAGGAGTAGCCAAAAACGACGTGTGTTTCGGATTCCACTTTAAGCTGTAGGTCCCCTTTCCCCGGTTGGATGACTGGGGTAGGCTAGGCCGCAAGTCGCCGAAGTGGCGAGCAATTGAAAGACTTGTACCAGGCCAATGAGCCACACGAAATTATTAACTGTAGTACAACACTGGGGCATACACTGTTACCGAAACATTCAACAGCAGATTAATCAAGGATAAAACTTATTACCTAGAAAGGATTTTAGTACTGAGAGCTCGTCATCTGCTGCTGCGACTCTCATTAATGTTTCCACTCCGTCATTTTCTTTGAACTTTGTTTTTCTTTGGTTCTAATAAATCCCCATGTCATTTTAAGCATGTGTGTCAATTTTTACCTCTCTATCTACATTATTCCGTGACTTATCCAGTTTTCAAATTTATACTGAGTTTTTGATCACCCGGTATATACGAGGCGCGTCCAGAAAGTAAGTTCCGTTTGGTAATAAAATGAAATTGTACACAGATACAGAAGAAATTTTTATTGCATACAATTCTACAACTTTTAAACTACTTTTCCACATAACTGCCGAAATTTTGTAGCCGGCCGCGGTGGCCGAGTTGACTGAGGCGCTTCAGTCACAATCAGCACGGCCACTACGGTCGGGGGTTCGAATCCCCCCTCGGGCATGGATATTTGTGCCGTCTGTAGTCTTAGCTAGTTCATAAGTAGTTTGTAAGCTTAGGGACTGATGACCCCGTAGTTAAGTCCCATAAGTTGTACAAACATTTGAACATTTGAAATTTTGTAGGCACTTGTCATAGCGTGCCACAAGATTTTGCATGCATCCTTCACAGAAGGTTGCCGCCTGTGTATTCAACCATGTGGTAACAGCTCTTTATCATAGTTGAAGTGTTGTCCACCAAGTACATATTTTAGGTGTAAGAAGAGATGAAACTCGCTAGGAGAGATGTCCAATCTGTATGGAAGGATGATCAAACAGGTCACATTGAAATTTCCGTAAGAATTGTTTGGTCACATTCGGTGTGTGAGGTCAGGCATTATCGCGAAAAAAAAAAAATCTTTTGACAGTAATCCTTTCCTTACACCTATAATCTGTCCTTGGTGGACAACACTTCAACTATGATGATGAGCTGAAAGAACACGTTACCACGTGGTTGAATACACAGGCGGCAACATTCTATTAAAAAGGCACACAAAACCTCGTGCCATGCTATGACAATTGCCTACAAAATTTCGGAAGCTGTGTAGAAAAGCAAAACTTCCTGGCAGATTAAAATTGTGTGCCGGAACCGGGACTCGAAGCTGGGACCTTTGCCTTTCGCGGGCAAGCGCACTACCGACTGTGCTATCGCGACACGACTCACGATGCTGCAAATGTCCCAGATTCGAGCCCAGGTTCCGGCACACAATTTTAATCTGCCAGGAAGTTTCAAATCAGCTCACACTCCGCTGCAGGGTGAAAGTTTCATTTCATTATGTAGAAAAGTAGTTTAACAGTTGTAGATTTTTGTACAATCAATATTTTTTTCTGTATCTGCACCCGTTCGTTTTATATAACCAAACGGAACTTACTTTCTGGACGCGCCTCGTATAAAGATCCTATTGGAACTGTCGTCACTAGAACCTCCTAAAATATTTGCTGTTTCTCCTGAAACCCCCTGTACGTCGTGCACAGAAATGGACGTCGTCACGGTGCGACTGAAGTGCTGCGGAGTGGGCGTGCTGGCGGCAGACCCGTTGCACGCGGTACACAAATTAAACACGTCACGTGACGTCACACCGCGCCGCGCAGCGCCGTACGAGGCTGCCCCCTGCGCCAGGGGTGAGTTCCAGCGGCGAGATATGCAAATCACGCGACGCCGCACGAATTAATCCAGTTTCCCGGCGCCCCGCAAAAATTTGCTGAGACGCGAAAAATGTGGAGGGCGGGCGCCCCGGGCTGCTGTGCGCGGGATTGCGAAGGCCGGGGTGCGTGGGGGGAGGGGGAGGGGACGCTCCGGAAGAAAAGCGCCGGGGAGGAAAAAAAGAAAAGAAAAGGAAAGAAAAGGGGGAAAGAAAAGATGGAAATAAATGAATGGCGAAGTCGGCGGGCGCGCCGGAATCTTTTCTGCTGCCGGCGGGGCTCTTGCTTGATGAAGCAGAAATAAAAAGGAATTTGAAAGGAAATTGGAGCCGAAATGGTGGAAAGAAGTTATAAGGAGACGAGAGAAGACGGCAAGTGCGAGGAGAGTGCGGGAGAGGGGTCAGGATACGCCGGCCGGGCAGACGCGCTAAGAGTCTCTTCCCTTCCGCACTGCGCGCCTTATATGCATTTTTTTCTCTCTCTCTTTTTTTTCCCCCGCTACCGTCCCCTCTTCGGTCTCTCCTCCCTCTCTTTTACCCTTATATTTTACTCGCCGACCCGCTTCCTCCCGCTTTCACGAGCGGACAACTTTAAATTTAAAATCATTTTGGCGTCTTATCGCCTTAAGATGTCTCGATATATGGCCCTGGGTATGCGCGCAAGGAGCGGCAGAGGGGCGAGGGAGTGGGGGGAGGGAGTTTGGAAGGGGTTGGGTTTGGACAGAGACTGCGGAGAGGAAGCGGCAGCAGCAGCGGCGATTATGGAAATGCTCGCGCGCTCCCTGCTGCAGATGTCTTCGCAGAGCTCCGCGTGCCCGACGTTCCCACACCCTCCCGCCAGGGGCCTGTTAAGCGCTCTCGCTCTAAAACTTGCCCCGGCAACTATTTTTTTGCGGGAAACTTTTCCGAGCGAGGTGTGTCCGCCTAGGATTCCGTAGAGATACGAGGCGAGAGCTCGACAGCGACTTCGAGGAATTCGCGAGCTGGAGTTTCCCAGCGACGCCTGCTGCCACCGCGCGTGTCACAACCCCTCAGTGAGGTGGAGAGAAGCGGAGGCATGGCCCACACATTCGATTGCGGGCCCTGAACAGTTAGAAACGGGCCCTTGAAAGACGGCTGTCTTTCCCTAGGTTTTTAAGTTTGTAAATTATCTAAGTTTACTAGACGGGCTTTTTTGCTAAACGAGAACCCCTTTCGTTCAGACGCATAAGGAATAGCATTTCATTTCATATTTTTCAATGTTAGTTTCTGTAAAACTGTGTTAATATTGCCGGAATTTTATCATGCTAATAATTTATCATTGTGTATATACATGTGGCGTCTGTTCCGAGAGAACATACGTCACTTCTAATCCTGCAGTTGTTATTATTTAATATTCATAGAATATATGACATCAACTGCGATTGGGCAAAGCTGAAAATATATATATATATATATAATATGCCGGTGACGGGCAATGATCCTGTCGTTAGTGGGGAGGGGTGGGCAAAGTTTGAAGCCCTTACTCTTACGGGAATTAGTTCATAACTACGAGTTTGAGTACTGTGGGCAGGGCGAAGCTGGGAATTTGTATCTGACGGGAGGCGTGCTTAGATAGTCCTTGCAGGTGCGGTGATCACTGTGTCCCCAGTGGTGTAGGAGTCAGCGCAACTGCCTAAAAAGCAGGAGACCCGGGTTCGAATCCCGGCTGGGTACACGTTTTCAGCTTTGCCCAATCGCAGTTGATGTCATATATTCTATGAATATTATCATTGTGTCTATGAATGTGGCAATATGAACGGTTTCTCCCTGACGCCACTGTCTCTGTGAGAATGTGTAACTTGCTTTATTCTAAATGTGCATGTGTGAGTTTCTTTCAGCATTGCAGTCTGAGTGTATGTATGAGAATTTTCGTCGTTGGCTGCTGGCTGAGCGATTTGCATCTCTGGCTTCGTGTCTATAGGTAGTCGTTACCAACCTCTGATTTTGATGTTACCAAAGAGGTTCCCGCACCCCTTCGAGTTGGGTTGAAAATGCCCAGTTAGTGAGCCTCGGTAAGATGCGCGAGTTTAAGCTCTCCCCACCACCTCGTTTTTCGTGGGTTTTGCCGATTTCCGCCCGCTGGCGAGGGTCTCACTGGCTCGTCAACTTGAACATTCAGTGGCTGCACTTCGACCTGGTAAGACGTTTCTGATTTTCTTTCCTCCCCTGAGGTGGTAGCGATTCTTTGTCTGGTGTTAAAATTAGGTTTCAGAACTTAGGTACAATTTTCGGAATAAGTTTCTCCGATCATGTACGGAAGTGTATTCAATTTCATTTCGGTGGTTTTGCATAGGTAAGCATGGTAAATATGTAACTAATTAGGTTTGATAACGGCTGGGAATCGGTAACCTTTGTGAGACTGGCTGGTGGTGTACGAACTCGGTTTAATTTCATTCTAGCTTTGTGGGATGCAACTAATGTGCGCGAATAATTTTGTTCTGTGTAGAGCATGTGAAATATTCTTTTCCGTTTTCTCCTTCCGCGAGTGATATGTACTCCGCGTGATGTGTTCTTAGAAGAAAGCCTTCAACTACCCCTGTGTCTGTTTCTATGCTCTTCAGGCAATACATTATGCAAGTATCTTTCTGATTTCCATAAGTACCTTGCGATCTCCTCTCCGTCTATTTTAAAGTGTTGTTTCGTTTCCAAACTTGTACTATGCATTCAGACTCCCCCAGTAGCCTTGTACAACCTCCTTATTCGCTTTCTTATGAAATACAATGTATTTCTGGGGGCTGTATGCCGTATTTCTTTGTTGATTTACTCCAACTTTGAATTTATTCCACTTTTCTGATTTTTGAAGACTGGACTTCGTCCATGCGTGTAAAACCTTCCCAATCGCGACTAATTTTATTGGTTTAGCTTCCTTATAATATCCCTCGCATTTCTAAGGGTTGCATGCCGTACCTATTTTTCTTTATTTTTCGTAAATTGAATTTTGTATTTAGCACTGGTTTTCGAAATCGCGTGGTTCCTAACTCCTGTCTTCAAGGGTTTATAGCTAGATATTTGAGTTCTCGTCATTGCTCACATACCAATGCGTGACTATTGTGCATTGTTGCTTCGTAATCCGTGATTCAGTTGGTTTTTCTTGAAATGAATGCGATCTTTAAGCACTTCGCCTGCAGTGAGGTGGAAATATGTAATGTAGCAGACACGTGCCTTGTGTCTCTATAATTCTGCATGCTCACGGTTTGATTTGAATGGAATTTAATCTCGCTATTATCGCGTACCAATCTGCGACTTAACTACGGGTCATCAGTTCTAAACTTACAAACTACGTATGAAATAGCTTATACTAAAGACGGCACAAACACCATGTCCGAGGGGGGATTCGAATCCCCGCCGCGGTGGCCGAGGGGACTGAGGCGCTCCAGTCACGGTCTGCACGGCCACTACGGTCGGGGGTTCGAATTCCCCCTCGGGCTTGGATATTTGTGCCGTCCTTAGTCTTAGCTAGTTGATAAGTAGTTTGTAAGTTTAGGGACTGATGACCCCGTAGTTAAGTCCCATAGACTCTACAAACATTTGAACATTTGAACTGGCACGCCGCAGACAGCACGGTCAAAGCGTAACTAACCTGAGGACAAAACGCACATCCATGCCCGAGGGAGGATTCCACCTCCGACGCGGGAGGCCGCGCGATCCGCAGCCTGGCGCTCCAGACCACTCGTCTACTCCCGCGCGGCAAGGAAAGTTAAAAATTTTGAAATGTTTGTAAAGCTTACAGGACGTAACTGCGTGGTCATGAGTCCCTAAACTTACAAATTATTTATGAACTACCTTATAGTACAGATAGCACAACATCCATGCCCGAAGGGGAGGATTCTAACCTCCGACGGGGAACGGCCAGGCGCATCGTAGCATAGCGCCTCAATGCGCTCGGCCGTTCCGCCGCGGCAAGAAAAGTTACTTTCAAAAAGTATTCAATACAAAAATTAATTTTTTCTTTGGATGTCCAACAACAGATGCTTGGTCAAAATACTTGCAGCTTGCCACCATGATACAAAATGAGGACAATGCTAAAAAGACAAATCTGATTATAGAGAAGAAGTTCCATAAACTCCAATATCGTGCATTCTCTGACTTTCTCTAAGAGGAAAAGAAAGACATGATAGCAATAACGTTTGACTGCAAATAAATAAATAAATAAATAAATAAATAAAAAATAAAAAAATAATAATAATAAATAAAATAAAAAAAATAAAAACAGGTGCTATCTGAACTTCCGGATCAGACAGCTTACTGTGCCCGTCAGCTAAGTCTGTATAATTTCACAATTGTTATTGGCAGTTCGAAGTGTGCTATACCTAGATCTAAAGTATGAGTGGACACTTGGACAGAGAATCAACGCCTTAAAACTTCGAATAAAGAGATATCTGCTATTTACAATGAACTCCAAACGCTAGACCTGTAAGGGATAAATTTAATGAGACTTTTTGCTGATGGATGCCCACTCCACAATAAAAAATTAATCTTGCTGACAATGTTGTCTAAATGACTTTGCAGTGCTCCTCTTTCCAATATTGAGATTTACTTTCCAGTAACAGGCCATTCATTTCTCCTTCCTTACAGAGTTTTTGGACGAATAGAGAAGGAGTTGAAGAGAACTGATACAATTCTTCAATCAGCTGAGTACCATAATGGCTTCTCCAACCATGGAACTGTGAAAATTATGGAGCATGACTGGGATGTATATGACTGGAAAGCTGAAAGTAAGTCTCTTATGAAAGCAACACGTCTCTTCCTTTCCGAAATGCAAACTGTAAGAGATTTCTCATCAGGAGAAAACGGGAAAACAATATTCGCATTACTGAAGAGCAATTTTACAGAAATAATGTAGGAGTGGAAGGCACAATTGCAAAGAAAGGGAAAAAAAGTGACATGATAAATCCTGTTGTTCTACCCATTGGTGGAAATAAAGTGAAGAAAGAAAAGATAGAAGATGTGGATAAGCTCTTGCAGAAACATTTTGAACAAAACTGACAACGCCTCAACAACTTAAGTTTCTACAAAGACTTTGTTACTAACAAGAAAGCCGCAGTGGAGTAGCCGAGCGGTCTACGGCGCCTCGCTGCGGAGCGCGCGGTTGCTCGCCGTCGGAGGTTCGAGTCCTCTCTGGGGCATGGGTGTGTGTGTTGTCCCTAGGTTAGGTTACCTTAGATTAAGTAGTTTGTAAGCTACGGACTGATGACCACGCAGTTTGGTCCGATAGATTTACAAACATTTGAACATCTAATCTGAAAATAAATAACAGACCCACCAACATAGTGTGCTGTCTCTAAGTAACCTATCTAACCTACGAAGTATATATTTGCCATTTTACTTCTTCTTTATACAATTTACGAATTTACACGCATATCATGTGTACATTAGGGAGCATTACTTGTTTTCATGGCGCTCTACACAGACTGCCATGAAACACCACAAGGTTACATGTCAATTTGTACAAAAAGTGACGCACAAATCTACTCAGTGGAACATTATGGGAGAATATTACCCGGCATCATGTGTAGGGTCGACAGTGAAGATGCGAGGATGTAGTGTTACTGTATGTGGCTGTTTCTCGTCGTTAATGTGTGATCCCTTTAACGCGCTTAAGAAGTGGTAAAAATGGGACTATATATGTACTTTTAATTAGTTACCAAGGATGTGTGAGCTTTGTAAAAGTCTGATGAAGCGATACGGACTGATTCATGCATAAAAATGAAATGAAGCCATGAAGTGCTTACCGCTCCTACTTTTTGTCACAACTATGTACGACTTAATAGTAGGATTGGCAGTACAGAAATATTTTGTATTGACATTTAATGCAGAGAAGTCTGAAGTAATGGTGACAACAAAAAATGAGAGGATAGTTGTAATGATGTAAGAAGATGTCTGAAGAAGGTGCACAGTTTTAAGAACCTGGGAAGTGAAATTGGACGAAATGACAGGGAGATCGGTGTATGCGCAAGCAGCCGTATATATTTCTCAAGAGTAAAAGAAGTTTAGTATGTACTAGAAGAAGAAACATGTGATGTATTGAGCAGATTATGTTGTGACACATATACATCAGTAACGTGGGTAGTGACGGAGAGAGAGGTGAGGAAGATAATGTCATGTGAGGAGAAATTCCAGAGACTTGGAGTAGACATGAAGAAAAGGAATAGAGTAAGTAATCGGATAGTGAGGGAAAGTATAATAAAGGAATCCCTACAGGAGATTATAAAAGAATCAAGACTGAAATGGTACGGACATGTTATCAAGAAGATGAAGGACAGCAGGATATCAAAGAAGATATCTGACATGGAAAAAGAGACCGAGAGGAAGGACAAAATATATAAGGGAATCAAGAATAGAGTGAGAAAAGAGGAGAAGAAAGGGGCAGAGTGAGAAAAGAGGAGAAGAATGGGACGGAGCGAAGAGACGAATGTGATGGGAGGGTAGATACAGGTGGGGAGGCTGTTGCTTCATGCATACACAACCAGAGGCTAGCAATAGTAGACGATGTTGTCGATGTTTTGTATCAGCATGGTAATGCACGTATTGTAAAGCAGCAAGTGTGAGGGAGTGTTTTGCGGGCCTGTGATGCATGAAGGCGTCCAATTATGGCCCAAGAGTCAGAACCTCTAATTATATAAATTGTATTGTTTTGTTCTTAAGGAATAATTGGCTGTAAATCGTCCGCAGAAGTGTAAAAACATCACGAAAGTGTACACATCAGATTCAAGTGTTTTAAAAATAAAGAATGAGTAAATGCGATATTTATGAGCAGTATTGGATGTTCTACTACACTGGCCAAAACAATAAGGGGACCAGTTAAGATAACTAAGTTCCGAAGTACTGTGATCGGCAGAATGAACTAAAATGGTTCAACGTCTTTCTGTCGGTATTACGGAGTAAAGACAACAACATTACGGTAACTGACATAGTACTTATAAAACAATGTTGCTGCAGAGTGGGTTGAATTTCTGTATCAAACGAATTACACAAGTAGTTGAGTTCAGATAATGTACTGAGCAGATATTGCAATGCAACAACAATTTGACTTATTCAACGCTAAGGTATGGAGAGCCTAGGAAGGTTGGAAGCGGAAGAGACAAGTGGCTGCAGCTATTGGAGTGTCCCAAAGTGTAACTTCCAGGACCTGGACGCCATTTCAGACAACAGGAACCGTTAAAATAAGGCAAAGCGATGGTGGTCCATTGGTAACAAAAGCAATAGATGGCCGTTATCTCCGATTGACAGCCCGGCAATATAGGAGTCTGAATACAAATCGCCGGCCGCAGTGGCTGAGCGGTCTGCGGCGCACCAGTCACAGTCTGCACGGCCGGTACGGTCGGGAGCTCGAATCCCCCTCGGGCATGGATGTTTGTGGCGTCTTTAGTATAAGGTAATTCATAAGTAGTTTGTAAGTTTAGGGACTGATGACCCCGTAGTTAAGTCCCTTAAGCTTAACAAACATTTGAACATTTTTGAACATTTGAATACAAATCAGCTGCATAGTACCCTACAGACAGCAAAACGACGCGCAATATCAATAGAAACAGTCCGAAATTGATTTAGGAATGTGACCTCTACGTGCTGAAGCCTTTGGTGTGTTTCCCGTTAAAACTACGGCACCGTTTAGCTCGCAGAAACTGGGCGGAGGAACATAAAGAGACTGGAATTGTAAGGAATGGCATCGGCTTTTTATCACAGATGAGTCAAGATTTTGTATTCAGCCGGACAATCGTGGTTCCCTCATCTGGAAAGAACATAGAACGCTGAACAATCTTTCGTATGTGCTAGAAACATCACGATTTCATGGTGCTGAACGAATGCTGTGGGGAAAAGTCATTATTGGCGGACGTACAGATCTCTTTGTCGTTCTGAATGGCGCTTTGACTGCTCAGAGGTATGGAGACGAGTTCCCTTGACATTTCGTTGTGCCCTTCGCTGGTGCCATAGGAGGTGGGTTCATACTGGATGACGATAACGCTCGTTCCAACAGAGTTGCACTGGCGGACAACATGCTTGAAGATAAGTAAATTGAACGAATGGAGTGGCCATCTTGTTCACCAGACTTCATCCCGATTGAGCATGTATTGGATGCACTTGGAAGACGCATTGCAGCCCTAGCAGCACTTTCCTCAAAAAGGTTCGAGAGCTGGAAATTGCTCTCGTGGATAAATAGCTAAGTATCTCTCAAGAACTGATCGATAACCTCATATTGTGTATGCCACGGAGGTGTGTAATTGCACTGGTCGTGCGAGAAGATTTAACACCATATTGCCCGCCGCGGTGGCCGAGCAGTCTGTTGCGCTCCAGTCACGGTCTGCACGGTTACTGCGGTCGGTGGTTCGAATCCCCCCTCAGGCATGGATGTTTGTACCGCCATTAGTATTAGCTATTTAATAAGTAGTTTTTAAGTTTAGGGACTGATGACCACGTAGTTACGTCCCATAAGCTATACAAACATTTGAACATTTAAACACCATATTAGAGGGCAGCGAGAATTACTGTTTCGCCGCATGGTGCCTAGCACTAAGTAAACACCACGTAAAACTCAAGTAAAGAGTTGAGGCAGCAAAATATTATACTGTATCATACACAAATTACATTTGTAACCAATATCCGAATAAAATATTTTATCATATTGTGTATGATATCTTAACTGTTCTCCTAACTGTTTTAAGCCGGCCGCAGTAGTCGATTGGTCTGCGGTGCGGTTGTCACAGTCTGCACAGCCACTATGGTCGGGGGTTCGAATTCCCTCTCGGGCATGGATGTTTGTGTCGTCTTTTAGTATAAGGTAGCTCATAAGTAGTTTGTAAGTTTAGGGACTGATGACCCCGCAGTTAAGTTCCTTAAGCTTAACAAACATTTGAACATTTGAAACTATTTATACAATTTAGATTTGATGAGACGGTCGATGGACTACATGTCAAGTAGTGACAACATGCTGAGGATAGAAATCAATCCCCAGTATCTCTAATTAATGGTGTTACGTTACCCAACGACATTGTGAAAAGCAGGACATTTAGGACTCTCAGCGTTGGGCAAATAAGTCTTTTTGTGGAACTGTATTAACAGATTATTAGACATTCGTAAAGGAGTCTTTGTCCTCAAAAAGCGCGGAAGTTAAACAGCATCGGCAAACGCAGCGCAGAGAACTGTGTTGCAGCATCCTGAAATCCCCATCAGGCACGTTAGAGAGGGCAGGAAAGAGTGACGGGGGAGAGTCGAATGAACGATTTAACAACAACAACAAGTCTCTTCACAATCAGCGGCTCGGAGTAGACGAGCGGAAAGCAGCTGGCAGGGGGGGGGGCGGTGAGAGTGGCCACCGGGAGAGGGGGCGGGGAATTATTTATGAGTCGCGTTGTCGCTTCCAAGTCTTCCATTATTTGTTCACCTCTTCGGCGAACGCTAAATATTTGAGCCGCCGCGGCCGGCCGGCCACGAAATATTCAGGCCGCTGTCGGCGGTTCCGTGGGAAACAAATTGCGTCCCGCAGGCTCGTCACCTTGTGATGTCGCCTGAAACATTCAGCGGCGCGCTGAAAGAAGTCACGGCCGCAGCGGCGGTGGCGTGTCGCTCCGCGCCAGTGCCGCCCGTGTCATTAGTGTCGCCGACCGACCGCCAGGCCCCCCTACCGGCCGCTGAGGCTACTTATAGCCGCCAGCCGCACAAACGGAATTACGAGACGACGCCAGTTTGTCACCCACTTAACGATTCATGCCGAGCCGCCGGCGTCGCACGCCGCCACACCGGGAATATTCCCGACGTCCGAAAACGGGCTGGGGGACGCAGGGACTAATTAATGAGTTCGACAAGGCAACTTATTATACGCTGATATCATTAAGCAACTTGTACCCACTCACAAGGACAGTACTTGCGCTCGAACAAATATAAATACACGACAATCGTGTGAGAGATAATGAAGCTTCCTCATTGCACTAGTGATATTCCCTCATCTGCAAAGCTCTGCAGTCGCCCATTAGAGGCCTCTGCGTGTGCCACGCAGTACTGCACCTCGACCTGCCGGTAAACCAGTAGTGACGGTGCAGTGTGCCTCTGAAGTTGCGTTTTGTGACGTTATTTGTGTAGTGAAGCGTCGGATAGGTCGGCGATTGGTAAAAAATCCTGCTAATATAGTGTAACTGGTTGAGATGTTCAAAAATGTTCATATGTTTGTAGAACTTATGGGACTTAACTACGGGGTCATCAGTCCCTAAGCTTACAAACTACTTATGAACTAGCTAAGGACGGCACAAATATCCATGCCCGAGGGCGGATTTGAACCCCCGACTGTAGTGGCCGTGCAGACCGTGACTGGAGCGCCTCAGTCCCATCGGCATCCGCGGCCGGCTGCTTGAGATGAAGTTACGAAGAAACCTTCTTCGTGAAGATGGTATTGGTGTAGAAGATGAATCATTCGCAGGTCGGGGGTTCGAATCCCCCCCTCGGGCATGGATATTTGTGCCGTCCTAGTTCGTAAGTAGTTCATAAGTAGTTTGTAAGTTTAGGGACTGATGACCCCGTCGTTAAGTCCCATAGACTATACAAACATTTGAACATTTTTTTTTAATCATTCGCATGTTACCTGGTATATACAATTGTTTTTAATGCTCATATTTCTGCACTATAATAGTTACCAGAAAACATTTCAATGATTCATCTTCTACACCAAGACCGTATTCACGAAGCAGGGCTCTTTGGAATTTCATCTCAACCAATCGCAATACATTATCAGGATTGATTACCAATCGCCGATCCATCTGACGCTTCACTACACAAATAACGTTCGCAAAACGCAATTTCAGAGGCATACCGCACTGTCCCTAGTGCTCCCGACTGGTGTACCGGCAGTTCAAAGTGCAATGCGGCGTTGCTCACGCAGAGGCTTCTAATGTGCGACGGCAAAGTTTTGCAGATGCGAGAGTATCGCTAGTGGAATAAGAGACCTCTACATTATCTCTCAGACGATTTTAGTCTATGAGTGTTTGTTCGAGCCCAAGTACTTTCCTCGTCAGTCCAAAATCTTTCTAGGCTTGGTTGAGGAAAATTACAGAAGTGATCCTCCCCATTTTCTACCACGCCCAACTTGATTGCGACACACACATCGATTTTTCCGGGCTTACAGTGCATATGTAACTAGTAAAGGAGATTTAGATAAGGATCTTGATAGTGGCGTCCCCCCCACTCTTCGGCGCGTCGTTGTTTCGGCGCCTCCAACCCCACCCCTCACCCCCGCAAAAAAAAAAAAAAAAAAAAAAAAAAAGATGACGAAACTGTTCAAAAGTTTGTTAAGCCTGAGGGACATAACTGAGTGATCATCAGTCGCTAAACTTACAAACTACTTATGAACTACCTTATACTAAAGACGACACAAACATCCATCCCCGATTCGAGCCGGCAGCGGCCGTGCAGACTGTGAGTGGTGCGCCGCAGACCGCTCGGCCACTGCGGCCGGCCCAAAGGGACAATTTGGCGCATCTCTGCGAGTGGCACCGGGGGGAAGCATCCTGGTCTGCCCCGCCCCTTTAGATATATTTTCGTTAAAAGATCTGCAGACTGTCTTATGTTCAAATGTCTGTATAGCGTATGGCACTTAACTGCGGGGTCATCAGTCCCTAAACCTACAAACTACCTATGAACTAGCTACAACTAAGGACGGCACAAATATCCATGCCCGAGGGGGGATTCGAACCCGCGGTCGGCTCACATGGAAATAATCAGCTTTCCCCTGTATCTGTAGTATCACACATTCATGTCCATTGTTCATTCCGACAAACTTAGGTAATTCCAGCAGGACAATGTAACACTCTTCTGCAACATTGGCAGCCACTGTCGTGCATCAAGTTGTCAAATCTATTAATAAAACGTCAAATAAAAACGTTACGGAATTTGAATCTGAAGCTCTCCTTATTGTTACATGACAGCGCCACAGTGCCCACTGATGTTATGTGAACGTAAATACTAAATTCTGTGTATCGATAATAAGCATATCACTAAATAATTTGCCCACATAAGAATAAAATGGTAAATGTTATATACAAATTTTATCTGTATTTTGCAGATTAGTTGAAAATAGAAATAGATTCATAATAATATACGATGGTTGGAAATTACGTAGTGGCAACACTGCTGTGGAGACACTATGCACTGGAATCTAATACTGTCGCTGATAGCACGCGTTGCTGACACACCTACCTTACCTCAGAGCAAATGGACTCAGCCGTCCCACACCATCGGCGTGCGCACAATCGAGGGAACCACAGTCACTTGTGAGCGAGCAGCCTAACGTAACGGTGTCAATACGTTTTCGATACATGAACAACGCAGCCCGTCAATGCACAGTATTACTGTTCGTTTTTGGACCATCACATGCCACCAGCTTTGCAAAGAAGCGGCAACACTTTCTGCGCAACCGAACCATCATTTTGCATGACAATACGCGAGCGCATACAGCGGAAGCTGTGGCTGCTCCGTTCGATCGATGGGTCTGGGAAGTACTGTACCATCCACTATACTCCCCGGACTGGAGTACTTGTGACTTTGATTTGATTCCGAAGACGAAGGAACCACTTCGTGGCATCGGCTTCAAAACTGTTCCACAGATTCAACAGGCAGTGCTATCAGCGAACCTCCTCCATTCGCACCAACAACAGACCAGGCTCTGCTAAAGGGAATACTACGCCTTCAAGATCGCTGGCAACAGATTCTACACAACGCTGGTGATTACTTTGAAGGACACTAACAGGTACAAACATGTAACGCTTTTGTATCGGTTGTGAATAAATAGTTGCTACTATTTACGTTCCATCCCTCGTGTTATTACAGATTTGAAATGCTCTTAAAATCTGCAATTAGATACATTTTCAACATTCATAAGTCAAGCCACATTTAGAAAAGATATATTTTTATTTTGTGATTTTTTTGAAGAGTGTTTCATTCTGGATTTTTGGCGACGAAATACAGAAACAACTTCGAATTGGTGCAAATAGTACAGAAAGTTTGCGCTACCTTATCAGTGAGAGATATTGAAGCTCTTTGGAATAAACATCAATAAGATTTCCTGTAAAGCGATATTTACGATTAGAAAAATGTTATTTTTAAAGTTTTGTGTATTGGGGAAATATTCAAGAAATTGATACATTTCATCGAATCTGCAAAAACAATTTACTAAAATATTTTAACGCTTGAAAACGTCGTCTTCCCCAATTTTCTAATTATTCTGGCACGGTGAAAGCCATCAAAAAAGACTTCTGAGTTATAAATGGTGATGAATTATACATAAAAGAAAAGGACTTATAGAGCAGATATCACTACTAATTAAGATCAGATCTACTAAAATGTGGCCGGCCACGGCGTGACAGTCCCGGTCTGCACGGCCGCTACAGTCGGGGGTTCGAATCCCCCCTCGGGCATGGCTGTATGTGCCATCTTTCGTATAAGCTAGTTCATTAGTAGTTTGTAAGTTTAGGGACTGATGACCCCGTAGTTAAATACCATAAGTTATACAAATATTTGAACTAAAATGTGAGAATAAAGGGCCTAGTACCACCTCAAGTTAACAGCAAAATGTTTCTGTCAGGCGTCGGATTTTGAATTTTTTATGTCGTTTAGTTACGAGCATGGAAGTAGAAATTTATTGGTGCTTTCGGTGCCTGGGAGCTAGTTTTTCTTTTTTACTGTATCGATTTGCTGTCTTTCGTCCACTTCCCGAGTGATTCTTCAGAAGTGAAGATTTTTTATAGTAAACACTAACAGAATATTATTTCTAAATAATTCCGGAGTGGATCTTCAATTTCCATATCTACTTCCTGTCTGAATTTCGATATGTGTAGTGAAATGTTAAAATGTTTCTAAATCTATGGGAATTAACTACTGAGGTTACCAGTCATTACGCTTACAAACTACTTAAAATAATTTAAACTAACCTAAGGACAACACACTCACCCATGCCTGAGGAAGGACTGGAACCTCCGACGGGGAGGAACCTCGCTCTCCGCAACAAGGCGCCTTGAGCGCGGATGACGCTGGTGTAATTGTGCTTCCGGTGAGACAAACATTGATAGAATTATTTTCCCCAGTGTTTTATGTTTACTGGGGTACCAAAACACCTCAGAGTTGCGTAAATTATTTACAAACCGCCCTAAATTTATTAAAATATTTACACCCTACATGAATTAAATCACTTCGGACAATTATTTAAGAGTGTTTTTTGTTATTTGAGAATGAATGTGACGAACGAAAGTTTGGCTCCTACTAGACGAAAGTAGCCAGTCAGCGGAAAAAAAAAATCCAACTGATCACCTTAACTCAATATGATTTTGTTGGAGTTTAATGAACTGACTTTCTTTTCTTTTTTTGCATATGTGTGCTAGGGGCACCGAGCTACTCTCTTTACACAAACTGTGATTTCAATTAGTTGAATCTTCGACGCCGCAGTATAAATAGAAAAGTCAGACAACGCCCAAAACATTGTTAGTGCTTTAAGTTACATTTCTTTAGCGCGGTGGTGTATGCTTTCATGGCGTTCCACTATAATGTTGATGAGAGCGATGATGTCGCCTTTCTTTACTCGGCATTATTATGCGGACAGCTGTACGCTGTATTCCTTCATTGTTGACGCGAGTATGTTACCGATACAGCGAAAATTGCGTTTTGCACTGGCCGTGTGCGAAGCGATGAGCAATCTTCCGCCTGTTACGAACAGTCTGTTGAACTTTCCAGGGCTTAAGCGTTTGTGCTACTGGATGCAACGGCACGTGTTCACAACCCCGACATCAGCGGAAATAACGGCATGCGAGTCGCGCACATACGGTTGGAGCATGCAGCAAATTACACCACACGTCTACGTATTCGCAAGAACAAAATCTGATTCGTCAAATTGACGCTCTCCAACAGAGCATTACGAAGTTCGTCGCGAGAATGTGCTAGCGTCACTCCCGCATTTGTCGCTGTACAGCGGATTACCGAGTGCTAACACCGTAGTGAATGAAATGTGCTGATGTCGGAACTGACGAGCGAAGAGCACACGGCGCCTCGTCGCTCGTTGTAAACGCCAGCGCTAATAGAACACGCAAGAAACTGCACCACAGAAATATCACTCATTGTTTGGCCACGAACAAACGTCCAGAACCAGATGTACACGTGGGATCGTTATGGTCACCGGTAACTTGCAGATTCCGCAAATTTAAGTAAACATTCAACCGTTAACGCTTCTAAATGACACGTTTGTATGTAAGCGGATGACTTCCTAATAAACAATTCATATTCTTGCAGATAGCAATAGTACATCAGTACACTCAACGTCGATTCAATTATTCTTCTGTGACGTTGTAGGGAAAGATAAACATTTTCATGTTTGCGCTGGGTGTATACATGGTCAAATTTGCAGCCGCAACACGCTCGTTGAAAAAGTTGCAAGTAGCAAGTTGCAAGTAGCAAATTATTTTTATACTTCGCCGACGGGTAATTATTTCCTTAACAGCGTCTCAAGTTTAGCAGCTGCGTGTGTCGTCACTAAAGTATAACACAGACCTGCAAATAATTACTGAAAGATTCACCTGGAAATTGAACTGGAGAGGGGTTGTTAATCTTACTTTTTGAAGAAAAGTCTCTGCACACATAAAGGGTGTCCAGAAAAGGGCTCCCTGATTAAAAATTAAATATCTCGAAAACAAAGATCGATAGAGGAATGCAGTAAACGGTGTGTTTATTGTGAAAGCTTTAAGAAGTTTATACAGCAGTTTGAAATAATAGTTACGAAAGCTGCTAACAGATGGCGCTGTACGCTGTACAGCTCATATCAGCATACATAAGTGAAATAATCGTATGAAAACACTCTTTGCAAACAATCACATCACAATGTTTTCAAAATGTTCACCATTGGCACTACAGAGGTGGCGCAAACGAAGAATGAAATTCGTCATCATATTTCGTAGTGTCTCGACCGAAAAGGATTCACTTGCCACAGAGATCGTCGATTCAAGCTCGTCCAGCGTGGCGGGATGCTTCGGGTAGACCATGTCTTTCACTGTGCCCCGCAAAAAAAGTCACAGGGAGTCAATTCCGGCGAATGTGGAGGCCAATCCATGCCTGCACCAGTAAATTTGGGATATTCCAAAGCAATGACTCGATTCCCGAAGTATTCCTCAAGAAAGCTAAACACTTGTTCGGTCCGATGTGGTGGGGCTCCATCTTGCATAAACCATTAAGTACATGGTCGATACTGTAACGTTTGCTGTGTGGCGACAAATTGTTCCAAAATTTCAACGTAACGTGCACCAGTGACTGTTTCTCGAATGAAAAAAGGGCCGATAATGCCTCTGCTGCATAATGCAGCCCACACAGTAACTTTAGGAGAATACAGGGGTTTCGCTTCACACCAATATGGCTTTTCGGAACCCCAAAATCGCCAGTTATGCTTATTCACGTATCCATTCAGGTGGAAGTGTGCTTCATCTGTAAACCAGATGCAGCCGACATCAAATCCTTCACTATCAATCATTGTGAGCATCTGATTAACAAAGGCAACGCTTTGTTTCACAGCTCGTTCGGGTATGGCCTGGTGCGTTTGAATTTTGAATGGAAACATGTGTAGGCTCTTTTACAGTATTTTCTGCGTGCTGGAACGCTACAAACCAGTCTCAGATGCAATTCTACGGACGGATGACATTGGATTTCGCTGAATAATTCCAGAAACTGTGGCGATGTTTTCAGGCGTAACTGCGGTTTGCTTGCTGCCAACATGCCCCACTAAATCATCAGTTACGCTGCCTGTTCGTTGAAATTTTGCGAAGAGCGGACGAATGGTTTTCACATCGGGTCCTTTTGGAACATTAAATCGTGCTTGAAAACTTCGCCTTGTTGCCGTAGGACTCTCTTATAACCTGTGGTACTCTACCACTAGAAAAACGCGTTGTTCAATGGAGTACATAGATTTAATCTCTTCCTTCGGTACGCTAACCTCCTTTCACGTTTCAATAGTGCAACTGATCGCTCTAGGCTTCGGATCACTATTTATACTACGCATTACGTATGGCGATTACAGTGCCATCTGTTAGCAGCTTTTGTAACTATTATTTCAAACTGCTGTATAAACTTCTTACAGCTTTCACAATAAACATACGACTTACTACATTTCTCTATCGATCTTTGTTTTGAAGATATTTAATTTTGAAATCGGGGAGTCGTTTTCTGGACACCCTGTACACACAAACACGGCATCGTGAGTCGAGTCGGGATAGCTCAGTGGTAGAGCGCTTGCCCATGAAAGGTAAAGGTCCCAGGTTCGAGTCCCGGTTCCGGCACACAATTTTAATCTGCCAGGATGTTTCATATTAGCGCACAATCAGCTGCAGAGTGAAAGTTTCTATCTGAAAACATCCCTTACGCTGTGGCTAAGCTATGTCTCCACCATATCCTTTCTTCCAGGAGTGCTAGTCTTGCAAGTTTCGCAGGAGAGCTTCTGTGAAGTTTGGAAAGTAGGAGGCGAGGTACTGGCGGAAGTAATGTGAGGCGGCATCGTGAGTCGTGTCGCGATAGTTCAGTGGTAGAGCGCTTGCCCACGAAAGGCAACGGGCCCAGGTTCGATTCCCAGTTCCGGCACACAATTTTAATCTGCCAGGAAGTTTCAATTAGGAGATCAGTTGAGATATCTAGATTATGAAGTATTGTCATCAACGGCTAAAATGGTTCGACGCCTTATTGTCGATTCTCCGGAGTGGAGACAACAACATTACGGCAACCGCGATAGTAGCAACCACAGGAAATTGCTGCAGAGTTGGTGTTGACTTGCAACTCTACCAAACGAGTTAAACGAGAAGTGAGTTCACATAACGCAGTGATCAGGTAGTGCAATGCAACAAGAACGTGACTTACCCAAAGCTATGGCATGGATAGGCATAGGAACGTTGGAAGCTGGTCAGACACAGTGAGCCGGCCGCGGTGGCCGAGGGGACTAAGGCGCTTCAGTCACGGTCTGCACGGGCACTACGGTCGGGGGTTCGAATCCCTCCTCGGGCATGGATATTTCTGCCGTCCTAGTTCGTAAGTAGTTCATAAGTAGTTTGTAAGTTTAGGGACTGATGACCCCGTAGTTAAGTCCCATAAGATTTACAAACATTTGAACATTTAGACACAGTGAGAGTTGTCTGCAGGTATTGGGGTGTCCCGAAGTGTAAATTCCAGGACCTACACGCGATTCCAGACAACAGGAACTGTTAAAAGAAGGCAAGTCAAGGTCGTTCACGGGTAACATCAGCAGTAGGTGGCTATTATCCCCAGTCGAAAGCCCGTCGAGACAGGAGGCTGAATGGAACACAGCTGCACGTACTCTTCAGGTAGGAGCAGGAAGAGCTATATATAATGATACTCTCCTCTATTGTCTGTATACGTTGAGGTGGAATAAATTTTTTGTAAAAGAAGAAAAAAGAAAAAAGTGTGAGAAATTGCCATTACACTCAGCCCTGATAAACCGAGGATTGAATCAGACCAATATAAAAAGAAGCTAGAAGCTACCCCATTATCTTCTCGGCTTGTAAGGTGTCGGATCTACTGGAATTTTTTAAATATTGAATGAGATGTTTAATGGTAACTTCTAACCGTAGAAGGAGGTTTGGCCATAGTAAGCTTCATGTAACAATAGGTTAATGATCACACTGCCAAAACAACTATTCTGATTATCGGACTTCGGAAAAATATTTAATAGGCTGCAGGTTCTCTTACCATAATCATGGTAAGAATTGACCGGTGCAGTTTGACCTTCTGGATTAATATTCACACGAAGTGCAAAAAGAAACAAGATGACATGTAAATCTCATACTATGGCCAAATATGCATTACTGAAAACAGCAGTTTAGCATTTCACGCCATAAAAAGGGTGGAAGCATTAATTATAAATGAAAAGTCGTAAAATGGGTAACTATGAGAACTTATTTAAAGAATAAACCGTAAAGTGAAATTCACTCCTATACTCATTATATGCAGATCTCGGAGAATCGTGGCATCTGGCTGGAACATGGGAAGCTTCATGTAACAATAGGTTAATGATCACACTGCCAAAACAACTATTCTGATTATCGGACTTCGGAAAAATATTTAATAGGCTGCAGGTTCTCTTACCATAATCATGGTAAGAATTGACCGGTGCAGTTTGACCTTCTGGATTAATATTCACACGAAGTGCAAAAAGAAACAAGATGACATGTAAATCTCATACTATGGCCAAATATGCATTACTGAAAACAGCAGTTTAGCATTTCACGCCTTAAAAAGGGTGGAAGCATTAATTATAAATGAAAAGTCGTAAAATGGGTAACTATGAGAACTTATTTAAAGAATAAACCGTAAAGTGAAATTCACTCCTATACTCATTATATGCAGATCTCGGAGAATCGTGGCATCTGGCTGGAACATGGGAAGACAACCGAAGACTGTGAAAGACAATATAAGACTATTTTATTTTTGCGTTCTCTTTCCCAAAAAAAAAAAAGGGAAGGTAAAATTGAATGCTGAAGACAAAAATGGGTCAGAGGTTTATTTTAAAAAGAGAACGGAGTCGATAGCGGCGATTGCCTCATTAATCTTAGAAATATCATACGTATCGCTACATTTGCCCCCTCTTGGATTTGGAGAGGCAAATGCGCAAGCTCTACACAAAGACAAGGCACAATTTCATTTACGTAAATACAGAAAGACAAAAAAAATTCAGTTACATCAAGTATACAGCATGTCCATTACATAAATAACGAATGGTAATAGGGTACATTTTCTTATAAACATAATTTTTTTCTTTCTTTTTTCTTCTTTGAAGGGTTCGTATATGATTTAGCTACACGGAGTGATGACGAACGTCTGTGAGCGAGCCATATATATATATATATATATATCGGAAACATGATATGACACAAAGTGATCTGTGCCTGGCACGTGGTGGTGGAGTTTATGTTCAAATGGTTGTATAGTCTATGGGACTTAACTACGGGGTCATCAGTCCCTAAACTTACAAACTACTTATGAACTACTTACGAACTAGGACGGCACAAATATCCATGCCCGAGGGGGGATTCGAACCCCGACCGTAGTGGCCGTGCTGACCGTGACTGGAGCGCCTCAGTCACCTCGGCCACCGCGGCCGGCTAGGGTTTCTGTCCCGCTGCTGCAGGTGTGCTTGAGTTAGACGCATAGGTGCTTCTCACATCACTCCAGCTCTCGTTCATGAAATAAAAATTGCACATACCCTATTAGAGATTGTAACAATTTTAAATGCTATTCTTCTTTCTCTGCAAGATATGCACAAATTAGCCATTTTGTGTTCATGTAGCTGTTGTTCCTGTGCTGTTGATAAATGAACGGATAGCGAGTGATTTGTAGGCTGTAAGTGTGTGTTTCGGGGTGAAAATCGAACCAAACTGACATGAACGTAAGCTATTTCAAAAATTAGTGTCAGAATACTGTTTAGTCTACCTATTTACAGAGCGGATGTTCATATACACCACTTTTACATTGTCTTACGTACTAAGGTGTAAAGTTACGAGCTTGTGGTTAGGTTGGGTGTTTTACGAGGTGCAGATATGTGGGAAATTGGAAGCACAGGGAAGGGGTGGATTGGCAGACGCCGGCCGCGGTGGCCGAGCGCTCTGCGGCGCGCCTGTCTCGGTCCGCACGGCCACTACGGTCGGGGGTTCGAATCCCCCCTCGGGCATGGATATTTGTGCTGCCCTTAGTAGTAACTAGTTAATATGTAGTTTGTAAGTTTAGGGACTGATGACCGCCGGCCGCGGTGGCCGAGGGGACTGAGGCGCTCCAGTCACGGTCTGCACGGCCACTACGGTCGGGGGTTCGAATCCCCCCTCGGGCATGGATATTTGTGCTGACCTTAGTATTAGTTAGTTCATAAGTAGTTTGTAAGTTTAGGGACTGATGACCTCGTAGTTAAGTCCCATAAGCTATACAAACATTTGAACATTTCAAACATTTGACTGATGACCCGCAGTTAAGTTCCTTAAGTTGTAAAACATTTGTATGGCAGACCCGTCTTAACAATTACTGAAATGTGCCCTAGAGAGATCTGGCCTCTTGAAAAACAAAAATACCCACCAAAATATAATGAAAATTGGGGAATCTGAATCAGATGCAAGTTAAGAATGTACTTAACTTATTTCACAAAAACAGTTAGTATTAATGTAAGATCCATTAATTGAAGAAATAAGAACAGTTATGAGAACTCTAAAAATGTCAATTTCAGATCACAGTAAATGAATAAAAACAAAATGACACTATTAAATGGCTGGCAAGTTCCTACTATAACTTTTGTTTCGGACAGCGGCAAATAACTCACGACACGAAGGAGACCAAGGGAGCGTGCTATAATTAAGAGCGCTTTCCACATAAAATGATGTTTAAGAAAACCGTCAAAAGGAGGAATCCTAACTCTTGTCCAGATAAGCAGTTGCAAGCAACACTCAACCAAATGCTGCTGAAGTCGGCGTCGCTGGAACTGGTATGGCGGCGGCAGTGCGTTGGAGTGCTGAAAGTCGTGATCCGATCGAAAGAAAAAACATCTCAGGACAGAAGAGTGAATGACCTACTGTCAGCCTTTGTGTCCACGGTAAGCACACAGTGTCTAACTAAACCACAGGCTCGGCTATGCCTCGCCAACTCAGACTATGTGTACTAGTCACGAGATTGTCGAGTACGCAATTGACACCAGAGCTAGCAATAATGTTTCAGCGGGTCGGTGCTGCTAATTCAAACTGACTGAGCCGATTCACACCTCTATGAAACTCAGGTCGACAGACACAAGTTGCCAAGTTTCAGACGGTGTCTGCAAAGTAAATCTGAAACTCCAAGTCCGCAAAGTATAATAGGTAAAAAAAAAAAAAAAAAAAAAAAAAAAAAAAAAAAAAAAAAAAAAAAAAAAAAAAAAATAAGTGTAAAAACATGCACAAGTAAGCACCAAGTCGAGCCGACCGTACTCGTCGGCTGCCCAAGACGAAGTCCCTTCTGGAGCACTGCTCCGCACTCTGCTCGCAAAACGCGAGGCTATCCCCTAAGTAGAAAGCAAGAGCCAATCGCTCTCTAGGCGCCAATTATCCTCCAATGTGGGGACACGGCGCCAAGATAGCTTTGGAAAACTGTCCTCCCGCGCAGTGCAGTCCTATGACGACGTTTCTGCACAACACGTCCCACATAGCCGTATGCGCGGTACGTATTCCTCCGCGGGTCTTCACTGACCTGAACCTAACGGTATGTCTTGGTGCGGCTCTGCTGTTCCCAGGGCGATCACGACGCAAATATCGACGCCCCTTGGTGCGCGCCACACTGGCGCCAGGTTTCCTGTGTTATATCTATGTGCCTTTCCCGAAGGCTCATTCTTCGTCTCACTTGGATTCGACACCTCTTTGTCTCCCTGTGGTGCCACCCAGATGCGCTTTAGAAAAGGACAGGATTCACTGGGCTTGGCCTCCCCGTGGAACTCAACTGCATGAAAATATCAATAACCCGTAAATTTTAAAAATAAAGTTCGGGCAGTTCTCGATGCCTTTCAAGGGTTTGTTAACAGTAGGTACAGAAACAAAGATACATATAGAAAAAAATGCCATATTTATGTTTAGTTCCTTAATAGGCACATGGTTTCACAGGTGGGAGTGTTCATGTTCATTTAGAAACTACAAAAATAGCATTTATATACATACAGTTATCTAGATACATGGGGTAATAAAATATTATTTAAACGTGCATTGCATTTTCTTCTCCTTTACTGATATTTTAAAGCCACTGATGGGGCACTGATGGTAGGGCCTCAGCGCCGCTCTTAAGTCGAGTGACAATCATTCTACAAGTAGTAATTAACAACATACAAAAATACTTCGAAGCTGGCTCTGGTCTGTCGTGCCTGTTTTGAGATGGTGTGTGTGTATAGCCAGGTTTAATTTACATCTGAATTGGACTTCGAGAAAACACGCTAACGGCGACACACGGCTACGTTACATGAACGCACTCCACTGAAGGTCAATTGGTTGAAAATCAGATTCATTATACAAAATCACGGTTGATTCTTAAGTTTCATTCTGTCAGCAATCGATTTAGGTACTGGTTTTATATGACAAGTGGCGTGAACTCAGGCGACTAGCTGCAAATCCAGGAAGTCGGAACTCGGACCCACGTGGTTCCGAAAACCGATAAAATTGAATAAATTTAGATTCTGAAAAATAAAGAAAATTAACTACAGCATGCAACCCATAGAAATGCTTAGAATTATATAAGGAAGCGAATAAAATACAACTACACGCGATAGGGGGCGATTACAGAGACGGATGAGGTCCTGTCTCAGGTAAACCACAATAATGAAATAATTTCAAAGTCGGAAAAATAAGAATAATAACTACGGCATGCAACCCGTAGAAATGCTTAGAATTACATGAAGAAGCGAAAGAAATACAGCTACACGCGATACGGAGCGATTACTGAGACGGATGAAGTCCAGTCTAAAAAAAAAAAAAAAAAAAAAAAAAAAAAAAAAAAAAAAAAAAACCGTAAAAATGAAATAATTACAAAGCCGGAAAATTAAAATTAAGAATTACAGCATGCAACCTATAGAAATGTTTAGAATTACATAAGGAAGCTGTTGAAGGAGGTTGTACAAGGCTCAGAGAGAATTACTGATAAATACAGAGTGCCTACTACCAGTTGAAGAAGAACAGCAAAATTAAAATAGGCGGGGAAAGAAGGTCGCGAAATATTAGTGGAAATCAGAAGGATACCCACATAGTTACTTGCCTAATGGGCAAGGAACAAACAAGAGTGGAAGCTGAAGGCTTTGTTCTATGAACCAACCACGTGGAATACATATCACTCACGGAAGGAAAGGATGAGAAGATTTTTACATGCACTGTACAAATATGAACATATCACCTATTAGAAATTGGGCACCAGAAAACTAGAAAGTATTTACACAGAGTTCATACACCACCACTTGATCACAAAAGGTTTTAACATACCAGGCCGTTATCAAACTGCAACTAGAATCACACATACTGCGTTTATCTGTTGGAAATCACTAAATTGAAAAACTAGAAGACATTTCCATGCACGATCGGAAAAAATATTCCAAAAATGGTTCCAAGTTCAAGAGTCTAAGTTAAACATGCTAGTCAATGAAACGCTACCATCTCCAGAAACAAGAACAGAACCAACCTTACCTCACCAGACGACTAGCCCAGAATGATCAGACCAAGCGGCCACCGGACGCAGGAAGCTATCGGATGCCGAAAAATCCAAGAAATAGCGGTGGTGGAGACGAACAGCGAGACTCGCGCTGGAGGAAAGGATCGATAACTAGACTGTAACCAAAGGGTGTAGAAACCTCTTTGGTAACCTCAGCAGCTATCGAGTCTGAGCTAGAGAGATCAATGCAAAGCGAGCTATCACTCCCCAGATTCAAACAGCCATAGATTCTCGCACACACTGAAACAGCTGCACCTGCACATTCTCACAGGAACAGTGGCGTAGCGGAGAAGCCGTACTTATGCCACATTAATAAATTATTAACATAACAAAAATAAGAAAAACCTAGCAATGTTAACTAATATTTTAACACATGAAATAAAAATGCTATTCCTCAAGCCTTGAAAAGAGTGGGGTCAAGTTTCAACAAAATGATAATCGAGCGACATTAAATAAATTATAACTTTACAGAAATATACAAAAAATATGGAAGACGACAGACGGTCGTCTTTCACCTGGAACATGCGGTCGTACATTATCCTGCTGAAATGTAGGGTTCGCAGGGATCGAGTGAAGGGTAGAGCTACGGGTCGCAACACATCTGAAATGTAATGGCTACTGTTCAAAGCGCTGGCGATGCGAACAAAAGGTGACCGAGACGTGTAACCAATGGTACGTCATACCATCACGCCGGGTAATACGCCAGTATGGTGGTGACGAATGCACATTTCCAATGTGCGTTTACCACGATTTCGCCAAACACGGATGCTACCATAATGATGCTGGAAATATCACCTGGGTAAATCCGAAAAAATGACGTTTCGCCATTCGTGCGCCCAGGTTCATCATTGCGTAACCCATCGCAGGCGCTCCTGTCTGTGATGCAGCGTCAAGGGTAACCGCAGCCATGGTCTCCGAGCTGATAGTCCATGCTGCTGCAAACGTCGTCGAACTGTTCGTGCAGATGGTTGTTGTCTTGCAAACGTCTCCATCTGTTGAGTCAGGGATCGAGACGTGGCTACACGATCCTTTACAGCCATGAGTATAAGATGCCTGTCGTCTCGACTGACAGTGATACGAGGCAGTTGGGGTCCAGCATGGCGTTCCGTATTGCCCTCCTGAACCCACCAATTGCATATTCTGCTAACAATTCACCAACGCGAGCAGCAATGTCGCGATACGATAAACCGCAATCGCGATAGGCTACAATCCGACCTTTATCAAAATCGGAAATGTGATGGTACGCATTTTCCTCCTTACACGTAGCATCACAACAACGCTTCACCAGGCAACGCCGGTGAACTGCTGTTTGTGTATGAGAAATCGGTTGTAAACTTTCCGCATGTCAGCACGTTATAGGTGTCGCCACCGGCGCCAATGTTGTGAGAATGCTCTGAAGAGCTAATCATTTGCATATTACAACATCTTCATTTCGGTTAAATTTCGCGTCTGTAGCACATCGTCTTCGTGGTGTAGCAATTTTAATGGCCAGGAGTGTATTATTTCAGTATTGATGGGACATTTATCAAATGCACCTTGTAAGACCCCAATGAATTAAACATCAAACAAGTGCGACAAGTATTCGAAGTCTATGTATGTTTCCCTACAGCTGTATATTTGTGGCATTTGCAAGTGACGAGCAGCTTAGAAATTTTACCTGCCCATTCCATCACAATTTTATCGCCAGAGGTATTGTGTACACAATCTGTGGGAGTGTAGAGGCTCAGGGCGCAATAGCTAAATACAAAAGCAGAAAGAGAGAGAGAGAGAGGACTGAGGGGAGAGAAAGTGCAGAACTTTTTAGTTGGGACTGCCGGCTGTGGTGCAAAAAGCGGCGCGCAGCGCGCGGCTCGGCGCTCGCGGGGTGTCGGGTGTCTGCCGCCTATTTACTTTCAATTAGCCGCGGATCCACTCGAAAATAACACGGCCGGCGGCAGCGCGTCATAAACTGCTGGCGTGTTTGCGGGCCCGCATTAAACAACTGCCCTGCCTGCTCTACCCTACAGCAGACTGCGCTACACGCGGGCTGCCCTTTCACCGCGCAGCAGGTGCGATGCCAGTGGTCTCGCCTTTCAGCCCCCCACGCTCCCCACCCCAGTCTCCTACCCACCCACACCTCCAACACGTTAGCAGCTCTTGTTTTTCGTGCCGCCACTCGGAAAAACGCAGAGATCCAGTTGGACGAACTGCCCGTTCTGCACAGAATTCTAGTCACTACCGTGTCATTTGCCACCAGCCTGGGGCGCTATGCCACGTCACATCATCAAACTAACAAGAAAGACAGGGCAAGAGTGTACATCACGTCACGTGATCGTCGTAGGCTTGAGACAGTGCGATCTCTAGCAGACTAGCTGGCCGCTATGAGATAGTGGACTTCGCCCCAGTGGACAGCAAGTCAGCTAGTGTTCACACTGATTCAGCCGAACCTCAATCACATGACATGACGTACACATTGTGACCTCAGAGTAGTTCTCACCCAACACAATCCCTAGCTGACTGGTTGTACACACTGGGGCATACCACACTGTCTCATAGTGGCCAGCGAGTCAACTAGCAATAACACTGGCACAGGCTTTGCTTGATCACATGATGTGACGTATGCATCATGGCCTGTCTCTCTTGAGGGGTATGATCAGCGTAGTTCTGATTGAATTCAATCACTATCTGATTGGCTGGCCACTGGAGCATACCCCACTGTCTCATAGCGGCAAGCCAGTCAGCTAGCGATCTCACTAAGGCCTACCTTGATCACGTGACATATGCATCGTGGCTTGTCTTTCTTGTTAGCCATGATCAGTGTAGTTCTGAGCCAACAAGATCGCTAGCTGACTGGATGGCTATAAGGGGCATACCCCACCATATCAAAGCAGTCAGCCAGTTAGCTAGAGATCGCAGTGGCTCATGGCTACGTTGATCACATGACATGACATATACATTGTGGCCAGTCTTTCTTGTTGGCTTCGATCATAGTAATTCTGAGCCAATTCAATCATTAGTTGATTCGCCAGCCTCGGTGGCCGAGCGTTCTGCAGCGTGCCAGTCACGTGCACAGCCACTGCGGTCGGGGGCTCGAATCCGCCCCTCGGGCATGGATGTTTGTGCCATCCTTAGTATAAGCTAGTTCATAAGTAGTTTGTAAGTGTAGGGACTGATGACCCCGTAGTCAAGTCCCATAAGCTCTATAAACATTTGAATATTTTGAGTTGGTTCACTGGCCACTGGGGAACACCGCACTGTCTCATAGCGGGCCAGCCACCCAGTCAACTAGTGAATGCACTGGGACTCGCCTACTTTGATCACTTTATGTGACATATGCATCATAGCCAGTCTTTTTCATTGGCCGTTATCATTGTAGTTCTGATCCAACGTGTTCATTAGCTGTGTGGCTGAACACTGCCTCATAGAGGCCAGGCAATCAGGTAGCAATCATGATGGCTCAGGCCTACCCTAATCACAAGATATGAGGCATGCATCGTGGCCTGTCTTTCTAATTGGCCAAGATCAAAGCAGTTCTGAGTAAATATGATGGCTAACTGACAGATACTGCCCACTGTCTCATAACATGACGTGATGTACACGCCACATCTTTCTTATTTGTTGTCTTCACTCTGAGTAGTGACCCAATAAGATCACTAGCTGACTGGCTTGCCACTGGGGCACAGCCCACTGTCTCAAAGTGTCCAGCCAGTCAGGCATCGATTATATTGGTTCAGTAGTACTCCGATCATGTGATGTGATGTATGTCCCCAGCCTGTTTATCACATTGGTCACGTCATCACCTGTTCTGGAGTAGTCTGTAACAGACATTCCATCTCAAGGAGCAGCACAAAGTGTGTTTTTCAGCATGATGCTTCGTATTTCTTTCCTACTGCTCAGCCAGTAACTGCAATAAATAAATGGAAAGAAAATAAGAGTAATTCCAAAATATTGCTACAAACTATGGGCAATATGCAAGATGCAACTGATATTCCTATCATTATTTCACGTACAATAGTAATGAGTCTTAGATCAGACTGAATTCCAAAATGTAAAATAAAATTGTATTAGCTGACTAGTCAAAAGTTTACAATAGCTTTCTGCACCATTACAATAAGGTACACGAAAAAAGAATTTGCATTTGCATGGAGCTTGAGAGATGGCAATCCATCGCTCATCTTTATTGATTAATTCAACTTGAGAACAATCATGTAACAAGTTCATTACGCGTATTTCGCTGTTGATGGAATATTGGAGCAGGCCAGTTTTGTGTGAGAATAGGGAGTTGTGTTTGGCTGGTTCAGGGCAGGATGAAGGCCCGGCAGGTGGAATTCCAAAGTGGAGCCGACTTTGGTATTTGTTACCCGCTCTCTCGCCACTTCAGGGGTCCGAGGGTTGCGACGTCCCAAGCTACCGCTTGGGCCTTGGGCTAGTAAAAATGGCCGCCGGGCTTTCCAAATTGTAGGAGGAAGGCGAGTGTTGTGTGAGGTCCTAAAGAGCTGGTCTCGCTGACTTTGAGAAAAGATAACACCGCGATTGGACGTCCTCTCTGCTCTCTCGAAGGACGAGCGTCCAAATCGTGTTTTCTAAAAAATGACAGCTTTAGGAAGCAGGACAACGAGGCTTTTGCTAACGGAAGAATTCCTACGTAGCCCGGGAAGGGAGCAGGTCCAGTGGACGGTTACGGAAAGCTTGAGATTCGAACCAAAAAGAGTTAAGGGTAGCCGTCCCTGATTGACTGCTGGGAAGAGATTCAGATTTTCGAAATCGGCCTAGCATATGTGAAATTTCATTGGCTTTCTGGAAAAATGGCGATTTTCAGGCAGTCTTGCGCTGCAGACGGTGTGTAGACCGGGTCTTCACTTTGTGCTCTCCTTGGGTGTGAACGTATAGTTTTGCTTGTTCAGCCTATTATTTGACTTGGTAAGTTGTACAAATTTGTTGTAATGATTCCCATCCCAGATCCTGTATCATTTCCGTAACGCTGTCTCCCCTGTATCGTGACAATACGAAACGAGCTGCCCTTCTTTGGACTCTTTCGATGTCCTCCGTCAAACCCACCTGATAAGGATCCCACACTCGGCTACAATACTCCAAAAATGGACGGACAAGCGTAGTGTATGCAGTTTCTTTAGTAGTTCTGTTGCATCTTTTAAGGGTTCTGCCAATAAAACGCAGTCTCTGGTTCGCCTTTCCCACGATATTATCTACGTGTTCTTTCCAGTTTAAGTCTGAAGTAGTAGTAATTCCTAGGTATTTTGTGGATTTTACAGCCTTCACATTTGATTGATTTATGTTGTAAACAAAGTTTAACGGATTTCTTTTCGTACTC
This sequence comes from Locusta migratoria, assembly GCA_026315105.1. Taxonomy (NCBI): domain Eukaryota; kingdom Metazoa; phylum Arthropoda; class Insecta; order Orthoptera; family Acrididae; genus Locusta; species Locusta migratoria. The sequence goes on along the minus strand of CM048749.1, from coordinate 5,275,529 downwards.
ATGTGGACGACTTCACACTTCTCATTATTTAGAGTCAATTGCCAATTTTTACACCTTACTGATATCTTATTCAGGTCGGTCTGCAGTTGGTTTTGATCTTCAGATGATTTTACTTCAGTAGTTGTGCGTACTTGTCTATGCAAATTGAAGTGGACCAGACTTGACATATCTGCTTGAGGTCGTAGGCATTGTGTACTACCGAAAGCACAGTGGCTGGCTGATATTAGGCAGCAAGTTTCCGAATATCGGAGCGAGATTTTATTTCTTGGTCGCGCACTTTTCAGCTTCTAACCGCTAGGTGCCCACACCACAGTGGAGCAGCGAGATCGCACTGCAGATCGTCGATTGGGTGATGTATGGCCTGCGCTCACCAACAGGAAGTGGAAGTTGTATCAGGTTCGCCAGTCAAGTGTGAAAGTGTTGTTTATAAATTTACCCCACTTAGAATATTTCATTACGACAACGAACTTGTACGTAAATTTCCATTCTGTTAGTTATCAATTTAACGTAAAGCAATGTAGGTTAATCTTTTTCTTTATCATATGTGTATGAATATTGATGTCCATTTTCAATTGAGATTTTTTAGTATTTGCGTGTGAAGTCATAATACGAATATTGTGTCGTTTATAATAAACTTGTAGCTGAGAAAGTTCGTTTTTAACGTATTCATTTATAATTGTTAGATCCCCATTTTATTCATGTACTCAGAGGAGAAAGTCAATATTAACTGTAATTGTTGTTGATATGCCAGTGAGATTGGAGATAATAGAAGGTTGCTATACAGGGCAAAACAATTAATTGATCATTGACAAACATTCAGTTAGCATAATTCAATAACAACTTCATTAATTATTCAAATAATTATTGAGGGTCAGTGGCACCTGTCCATAATTCCTTTTTTAAATACCCACCAAACTTTTCATTTAAAATCCCCTGCCGCCATTCCTGTTATTTACAAAAGTCCTATCCACCACAACCCTTAAAAGCTCTCATTGCTAATAGACATGCAACACCTCATGCAGTAGCCGCAGAGATCAATGTGAGACGCACTATTAATGTATCCATTAGACCATCGCGGTGCAGTTTGGCATTCATGGGCCATGGCAGCAGAGGACCGACTTGAACGCCTTTGCTAATGGCACGACATTGCCAGCAGCGCCTCTCCTAAGCTCTTGACCGTATCAGTATATGTTTCACTTGGTAAGAACTGATGCTAGAATTAGAATTTGCTGCAGACTCCGGGAAGCGGTGCGTATTCAGAAGCGTGGGCCAGCCGCTTCGAGCGCTGCTGTCACTGTGTATAAGAACAAAATGTTGTACCATGATATGGGGCTCTACCATTACGTCAGCTAGCCTCACCTCAGTTGAAACTTAGATAATGACTTCGAGAAAAAAAAAAGCACTCTCGCCTTAGTCCGCTACTGCGTTCTTTTGGTAAATATATAATCAAAAATAGATCAACTATTGCTGCAACTTTTTTGCCAATAAAGTATTTCATGTAATTAGGCTGACTTGGTTTTAAAAAAAAGGAAAACTTACTTTATGTATAGGGGTGACCGAGACAAGTTGATGTGCGACGAAAGATAAATGATGATTTAGTTTACATTTCAAGTTAGCAGCACTATATCCGTACTACTAGCGCTCCACACGACTACGAAGTAAAATATAGTGCACTGTCGTCTCTCAAGTCGTATTGTTCATTGCTATACTCTGATCGAGAATTCTTGGTGCTATGCTGTAATTTTCGTCACCTCTGAATTAAGACTTTGCAGAGTAAAAGATAAGATATTGTTTTGTACTTTGTCACACATATGTAACTTAAACAATGTGCTTTTCATAAAGAGCGTGAATTTGTATCTCATTATTTTTTAAACTGCAGCAATAATGGATAGTTTCTAACACTGCCGTTTGGGGCAAATTGACGAACTCTTCATCAAAATTTTTCCTCTAAACGCATCAACATAGGGTGGCACAGAATGACAGGAATGTTCGAAATGGCAGCCATGGATAGGTGGCAGCACTGCAGGTTCGTGACAGCGAGTAAACAGTCCACCAGATCAGTCATCATGGATCAGTGGACCGGACAACAGCCATAAGAATGATTTATAAAAACAATGATAGTTTGGTAGCGGCGAAGAGGGAGTTTCGACGTTTTTATTATTTAGAACGTCATGATGCAGTTCCGTCGAAATATGCGATAAAATGTTGGATTAATAATTTTGAAGAGACTGGATCTGCCCTCAAGAAGAAATCAACAGGACGACCAAGGAGTGTGCGATCTCCAGCGATCATTTATGTTGTACGCGAGACTGTCTTACGGAGCCCATAGCGTTCAATTCGTAAGCAAGCAGCAGTCGCTGGAATGTACCGGCAGAGTGTTTGCAGAATTCATCTCGATTCAAAATTTCATCCGTTCAAACTACAATTGAAAGACAACGATTACCGGTTACGATTGGGATTATGTCAACATATGATTAAAAAAATGACGATGAATTTCTAAACAAGTTGCGGATGTCAGAAGAGGCACATTTTCATCTCACAGGTTATTTGAAGAAACAGAACTATGGTTACTGCTCAAACACATATCCCAATTATGTTCATGAGCCCCCTTTACACGAAGTAAAGTGACAGTATGGTGCAGTGTTACATCACATGGAATTATCGGACCGTATTTTTCCGCAAATCAACAAGGAAACACAACAACTGTCAATGCCAATCATTGTGTGAAGATGTTACGAACTTTCGATACACCTGCACTGAACAACTTTCCAAACGTTCAAAGAGCCTGGTTTGAACAGGACGGAACATCACACTCTGCACGGCAATCAACGGCATGTGTGCGAGAATTGTTCGATAGTCCTCTCATCTCACGGTTTTATAACATTCCCTGGCCCCGTCAGATTTATCTGTTTGTGATTTTTTCCTGTGGGGATAACAAGTCTACACTATTCGACCAAGAACCCCGGATGAGTTAAAACAGAATTCCGGATGTAATTCACAATATCCCAGCTGAGATGTTGCTGCTGTCAATCAGGAGGAATCTCCACACCAGATTTCAAGAATGTATTTGTACAGGAGGACGACCTTCAAAGGACTAATTAAAAAAAAAGAAAAAAAAAGATGAATATCAATGTTTCGTAACTGGCGAAGTTGTAAATTTCAATTACTATGAATTAAATTTCTTTCCTTCATCACTTCTAGTTTTACTAAATTGTGGAAATGTTCCCGTTTTCCAGTGTCGCCCTGTATTTTGTTGGTACCGACCAACATAGGGAGAAATGACTGTGGTAATAAAATAATAAAATAACGCCGGCCGCATTGGACGAGCGGTCTGCGGCGCGTCAGTCACAGTCTACACGGCCGCTACGGTCGGGTGTTCGAATCCCTCCTCGGGCATGGATATTTGCGTCGTCTTTAGTATAAGGCAGTTCATAAGTAGTTTGTAAGTTTAGGGACTGATGACCCCGCAGTTAAGTCCATTAAGCTTAATAAAAAAATTAAAATAAAAATAATCATCAGAGTTCCCACACAATCATTCGAGTATTCTTTCCTCTCGCACGTTGTTGGAAAAGTGGGCCGATAGCATGCAGTTAAGTGTTGATTTTACTGTAGACGGTTATGTAGCTTCAGATTAAGAAAAATCAGTAGTTGCTGTATAGTTATACAAATACGCATAAAACTACATTTGTTGAAACAAGAACCTAGTCACCGGTACCAGCATTATGTCACTAAGGAGCCAGTAGAGATCAGAATGTGGCACAGTAAATTTACAAAGCTTCGTGCAGGCTCTCGATGCTTAGGTATAACAGAGAAATTCGCAAAGTTTTCACGTCCCACCAGAACCGAAGACACCACTGGCGTCTCTTTATTGTTGCAGCCGTTATGATCCCTTGCTATATGACGTCACATGGACGGGTGGTTCACCAATGACGGGTGGCTTACATTTTATGTAACTCTAACAGAGTAGGAGTTACGAGTTAAAGTTCGTTACACAAGACCAGCGAGTTACGACTCAGCTGCTACTCACGAAGGTAGCGGAAGTAATCGTCAAGAGGCGGAGATTTAACTTTAATTTCATGCGACGAAAATAGAGGGAGCAATTTACACATGCCGTAATACTTGGTCCAGTTAAATGCGATGCCATTTTTTGCTAAGAACTAAAGACTTTTGTATTGTTTTTGTTTCGTGAGTGAATTTGTTTACAGACCAACACGTGGAACTTCTGATAGGGTGACAATTTACGTAAGATACATCAAGAGGAAGGTGGGGGTCACACATATATCAAATCACTGTTTCACTCACAAATTTAATTCAGTTTTACCACAAATACATTTACATCTACATAGATATTCTGCAAATCAAATTTAAGTGCCTGGCAGAGGGTTCATTAACCACTTTCATAACCTTTCTCTACCGTTCCATTCTCAATAGTGCACGGAAAGAAAGAACACTTAAATCGTTCCGTTTTCGATCTGATTTATTTTATTGGGATGGTCAGGTCTCTCTATGTATTTGGTTGCTAGAAAAATATTTTCACATTCAGAAGCAAAAGTCAGTTTTTGAAATTTCGTTAATAGATCTCGCCGCAACGAATAACGTCTTTCTTTTAATGATTTTCACCTCAAATCGTGCAACATTTCCAAAAGTTCAAAAATGTTGAAATGTTCGTGTAGCTTATGGGACTCAACTACGGGGTCATCAGTCCCTAAACTTACAAACTACTTATGAACTAACTAACACTAAGGACGGCACAAATATCCATGCCCGAGGGGGTATTCGGACCCCCGACCATAGTGGCCGTGCAGACCGTGACTGGAGCGCCTCAGACCCCTCGGCCACCGCGGCCGGCGCAACGTTTCCGTGACGCTTTCTCCCCTGTAATGTGGTAAAACAAAAAGAGCTGCCCTTCTCTGGACCTTTTCAATGTCTTCCGCCAGTCCCACCTGGTGAGGGCCCCACACTGGGCAACAGGAGAGGACGCACAAGTGTGATGTAGGCAGTCTCTTTGGTGGATCTGTTGTATCTTCGAAGCGTTCTGCCAATGAAATGTAACCTTTGGTTCGCCTTCCCCACAATATTTTCTATGTGTTCTTTCTACTCTAAGTTGTTCGTAATTGTAACTCCTAGGTATTTGGTAGAATTTACGACCTTAAGGTTTCACTGATTTATCATGTAATTGAAGTTCAGCGGATTTCTTTTAGTGGTCATGTGTATTACTTCATACTTTTCATTATTTAGCGTTAATTGCCAATTTATGCACCATGTAGAAATTTTGCCTAAATGGCTTTGCAGTAGCTTTTGATCCTACATACACTTCGAAAGGGCGCTGGCCAAAATTTAGTTTTAAACTCCGTGAGAGAAAATACTGATTTTCCTTGAAACAGAGATAACTTAGATTATGACTCCCTGAACTCAAGGCAACGCCAGCCTCCAAAAGTATTGATGAATGCAATATTACACAGGATAATTAATTAATATTAACAAGATTGACCAAAATTATTCAAAACGGCCCTGGCTAAAATATAGTTGTAACCTCCTTTAGAGCAACTACTGATTTTCTTTCAACAAATTAATTCAATTACGGCTCCCCGGAGACAAGGCAACGCCAGCCAGCGCCAAGAAATAACATAAAGCTGAATACATTGAGAAGCGTGGTGGAAAATCTACGCCCCCGCTGGTCTAACGGAAACAGGCGGCGAACGCTGAGATATATCGGAAGGGACCTGGCTGGCTGCGGTGTCGGTGGACGATAAATTTAGCTTAATGTCCAGACAAGGGAAATGCCGGAGGAGTGAGGTGCCCATTCTGAGAACACCAAAGTTAGCGGAAGGCCAGCACTATCGAGTCAATGACGTATTAAAACGTGAAGGAGTGGTCGAGGCAGCCTACCTGTGAATGGAAAGCCGGAACGTCACAGGCACACGTGGCCAGCAGTGGACGCAGATGCCATTGGTTGAGGTCATCGACCTAGCGAAAGGAATGCCTCTTACCGAGTAAGAGCAGTCGGCAGCACTTTAGATGTTCAGAGAGAGGGAGATAGCGACGCTCTTCGTCAGGGAGGGAAGAGAGTCCTGCTCACAGTTTTGGCGCCATAAAACGCTGGAATCATTCTGATTTATGGAAAGCGTGTATTGGTATGCCGTGTTCCCGTCAAGCTACGATCGCGGGATTTCATTGGGCAAAAATAGGCACCAGCTTCAGAACTGGCCTCTGGAAAAGTGGAGGGAGCGATTCCGAAGCGCCTAGCAGGCACAGTGAAGTTAGTTTCTAAGTTAAGAGTATTCTGGTCGCTGCCTCCTGGAGAGTCAGACGTGCTTTTCGTTGTCTTAATAAATTCTGGCGTGTTCCTTCTGCAGAGCCGGACGTGAAGTTTTCGAAGTTTCATTTGGTCTCTGAATTGGGAGCCAAGATAACTACTGTTTACACGTGCAAGTGTAGAACATAGTATGCATCTGTTTGTATTCAGAGTTTGATCTTGTTTTATTGCATCGGGGATTAATATCTGTTCTATTGCTCAACTTTTTTCAGCACTTGAAAAGTTCCTAGTAACTTCTTTGCAGTAAGACCACATTTGAGCAGTTGATAGAAACTCCTTGTACATCAAATGAGCCAATCTGGCAGTAGCAACGACACAGAATGGCGAGTGTAGTAATATAAAACAGCTCTGATCGATCATCTTTTAACACTCCCCACGGGGAGTGTATTTGTTGGGCACATTCTGATCGCGCTCCGATTTTTACCACACGAGGCTCAATTGTAGTTTCTCGACAGCACGACGCCTCGTCGAACTAGCAGCCATTCACGTTGGTAATGTATTTTCTGCTTCGGCGTTAACTTGTCAAACTCGCCACCGTGGACGTAACCACATGCCTTTAGTTGCTTGTTTTATGACTGCACATGGGTACAACATCTCATAAAGTCAGGCAGAATGCTCAGTACCACCTCCCTATCTACTTTGTCAGATTTTATTAGCGAGCCTTATGTAACAACCATTATGAAGTGCCAGCTCATAACTGTGTCATTTCTTTTACTTTTTGGGTAATAAATGTATTAATGGTCAAACAAAGTCACAACTGTATTCTAACAGCCCAGTCACTAGTTTAATTAGATTTAGCCGGCTGTGGTGGCCGAGGGAACTGCGGCGCGCCAGTCATGGTCTGCACGGCCACTATGGTCGGGGTTTGAATACCCCCTCGGGCATGGATATTTGTGCCGTCCTTAGTGTTAGCTAGTTCGTAAGTAGTTTGTAAGTTTAGGGACTGATGACCCCGTAGTTAAGTGCCGTTTGAACATTTTAATTAGATTTAACCCTTTAGCTGCTGTCGCCGAGCATCAGCTTTGTTGCTTGCGCACGCCTTTGCGGCCACCTAATCCAGCCACCTGGGCTACGGGCGTCCCACAGCCTGCTGCAGGCGGCTGAGCCAGCCGATCGGCCGGCCTCGCCCTGGGCGGTCGCGGCTGAGTGTGATCCCAGACACACAATGTATCTAGACACTTTTTCCGTGCCGTTGAATTTGCATATGTACTACTACACAGGCATTATGCGCATTGAGACTGCCCCCACCTCCGGCCATCCAGATTTAGGTTTTCCGTGATTTCCCTAAATCACTCCAGGCAAATGCCAGGATGGTTCCTTTGAAAGGGCACGGGCAATTTCCTTCCAAATCCTTACCCAAATACTCCGAACGTAAGCTCCGTCTCTAATAACCATGCTATCGACGGGATGTTAAACTCCAAGCTTCTTTCATTCCTTCCATTGAGACTGCTTTTCGGCCATACGACGACAAATGGCCTGATGTCGAAACATTGTGCCGCTCAATCTTCACGGATGTAGCAGAATTTGTTTTTATATGATGATTTACACATGTTGTCTATGAATATTAGTAAAGATTGGCAATCGTCGAACTAATACTGGACCAGTTATGGTCACTTGTTCGAAGTCATGCGCAAAGTTGCGCCTAGTGGGCGTGAATTTCTAGCTTCTTTGAGTTGTTCTATCTGGCGCAATATTTTGTTAAAATAAAAGCAGTTTGGCTAGCGTGTACAACTACAGGCGTTCTCTTAATAATGAAAATAATCAGCCATAAAATGTTTGGCAAAGACACCAGAAGAAACTGGTGTCCAACAAAATCTCTTAAGTTCAGTATTTTATATCTGAGGGACTACAGGTGTGACAGGCATCTAGTTGACATTTGTGTCCTCCAGTCGAGTCATCAATGTCGTGATTTAACGGCTAGAAATCGTTTGCTTTCCAGACGAATGTGTCACTAAAGTGTGATCTTATAGAACCACTTCACGGTTTTTTTTTCGGAACATTTTCCGGCTCGAGCATCACGGATAGCGAAGAAATTTTATTTGAAAATTCGCACCTGTCCTCTACGACTTTTGATGAACTTCAGCAATCGTCGAAGGAAGAAGTCCACAGCACCAGGGGAAGGGAGCAGAGCTGAGTCTATAAACGTCCACAGCACGAGATGAAGGGTGCAGGACTGTATCTATAGACGTCCACAGCACCTGCAGAACGGTGCAGATCATCACAGGAGAAGGATGCAGAGCCGGGTATATAAACGTTCACAGCACCAGGGGAAGGGCACAAACATTCCTTTATAGATATCCACTGCACCAGGGGAAGGGTGCACAGTTGCGTCTATAGATGACCATAGCACCAGGGGTAGGGTGCAGAGCTGCATCTACAGACGTTCACAGCACTAGGAGGTGGGTGCAGAACCGCGTCTATAGACGTTCACAGTAGAGGGGAAGAGAGCAAAGCTGTGCCTATAGACGCCCACAGCACCAGAAACAGGTGCAGAGCTCCGTCTGTAGAAGCCCACAGCACCAGAGAAGGATGTAGAGCTCCATCTATAGAAGTCCCCAGCTCCAGAGAAGGTTGCAGAGCTCCATCTATAGAAGTCCCCACCACCAGAGAAGGGTGCAGATAAAACTCCACTGCACCAGGGGAAGGGTGCAGAGACCTCCACAGCACCGGGGGGAGGGTGCAGAACTGCGACTATAGACGTCCACACACAGGGGAAGGGTGCAGAGCTGCGTCTATAGACGTCCATAGCACCAGGGGAAGGATGCAGAGCCGCATCTATAAACGTCCACAGCACCAGGTGAAGGGTGAAGAGCTGGGTCTATAGCCATCAACAGCACCAGGTGAAGGGTGCAGAATCACGTCTATAGACATCTACAGCACCACAGGAAGGGTGCAGAGCTGCACCTATAGAAGTCCACAGCACCAGTGAAAGGCGCAGAGCTGTGTCTGTAGACATCCACAGCACCAGGTGAATGGTGCAGAGCTGCGTCTATAGATGTCCACAGTAGAAGGGAAGGGTGCGGAGCTACGACTATAGACGTCAACAGCACCAGATAAACGGGCAGGGAGGCGTCTATTGACGCCCACAGCACTAGAGACAGGTGCAAAGCTCCCTCTATAGAAGCCCATAGCACCAGAGAAGGGTGCAAAGTTCCGTCTATAGAATTCCCCAGCTCCAGAGAAGGGTGCAGAGATCCATCTATAGAAGTCCCCAGCTCGAGAGAAGGGTGCAGAGCTCCTTCTATAGAAGTCCCCACCACCAGAGAAGGGTGCAGATCTCCGTCTATAGATGTCCACAGCACCAGGGGAAGGGTGCAGAGCTGCGTCTATAGACGTTCACAGCAACAGGAGATGGGCGCAGAGCTGCGTCTGTAGACGTTCACAGCTCAGGGGAAGTGTGCAGAGCCACATCTATAGACATCTACAGCACCAGGGGAAGGGTGCAGAGCCGCGTCTATAGACGTCCACAGCACAGGGGAAGTGTGCAGAGCCGCATCTATAGACATCTACAGCACCAGGGGAAGGGTGCAGAGCCGTGTCTACAGACGTCCACAGCGCCAGGAGATGGGCGCAGGGCTGTGACTGTAGACATCCACAGTAGAGGTGAAGGGGTGGAGCTACGACTATAGACGTCAACAGCACCAGATGAAGGGGCAGAGAAGCGTCTATAGATGCCCACTGCACCAGAGACAGGTGCAGATATCTGTCTATAGAGACCCACAGAACCAGAGAAGGGTGCAAAGCCCAGTCTATAGAAGTCCCCAGCACCAGAGAAGGGTGCAGAGCTCCGTCTATAGAAGTCCACTGCACCAGGGGAAGGGTGCAGAGCTGCGTCTATAGACGTTCACAGCACTAGGAGATGGGTGCAGAGCTGCGTCTATAGACGTACACAGCAGTCAAAGGGTTAAGATATTGTAAGAAGGGGGGATGTACATCCATTGCTAGTTTTGAGACTGTCTTGTGTCTCGATCATTGAGGGCACAAAAAGCCAACACATGTGTCCCATAGCTTATTAGAAGATTTAATCTATAATTTTATAGACAAATCCCAACCATGTTAATTAAAAAGCCCGAAGCACACACCCACGCAGGCCAGTGCCACTCCACTTGTTAGCAAATACAGCACCTGTAAGCACATTGTTTCAGTTAACAGCAAATGCATCATACACCATACATGCTGAACGAAAACTAAAGCAAAATATATAACTGTCCCTTAATAATAATCAATAATTCTTAATTCACCCCCACCTTCCAACATTTATGTGCCTCACTTCACGTACAGGAAAGCCATGTGTGTAACAGTTTGCTCTAGGTAGTGTAAATTGACCGCATATAATCATTATTAACTTCCATTCCTACAACGTCATTGGTAAAAGCTGACGAGTTGTATACCATGCTTCAGTAATCCCGTAATTTTGGTCAAATTACGTTATCTTCACTATCACATGCGTAATAGAAATAGGATAAGTCGATTATTGTTAGAAATTCTATGCAACAAGTGAGAAAAGTTGTTGATTATTGTACTCTTTGCTGTGCAAACGCCTGGGCACAGAGCAGTACATTACAACACACGCGTCGCTGGGAAACCTATCAGCAGCCGGCGTTTATGAACAGAATGTTCACGAATTAATCTCGCACCTTTTCCTGCAGATGCCGCCTCGGCCGACTGAGGAACGGTACCACTCTGCCAGCATATTTAAGGACCAGCCAGATGGCCGCCTGGCAACTCACGCCGAATTCCGAAGACGGAAGATATCTGAGAAGAATAATCACTGCAGAAGACGTCGCCCAAGAGGATCCATGCCTACGGCCCTTTTAAGACGGACTCTGTAGTTTGCATACGACATAGTAGAACTGTAAATAGTAGAAGTAGAGTAAACTTAGAGTTGAAACCATCTCGGAGTACAATACAATTATAATGACGAAAATGCCGTCACGTGACTCCGGTCAGAACGTTACATATTTGAAATATTTAAACATTTCGACCGTTTCACGGCATTGAAATAAATTCATCGGCGAAGTTGAAAATTTGTTCTGGTCCGAGATTCGGACATATCCGAAAAGAATAGACACTTTATAAGTAATTATACATTTGCCCTCAACAGGCAACTGAATATTTCAATGTGGACGCATTAATACGCTCGATTCCTTACGGGAATGCAGTATAAGCTGCCACCAAATTGAAGTAATGGGCAGGGGGCGCTACGTTCGTCGTGTGCTACAAGTTAAGAATTTGGATTGGGCGGGAAGCGCGCCTCGATAGCCTAAATGGGTTTCATTTCATTTACTTCGAAGAAAGCAACAGAAGCTCGCCGAAGAAGGCACAATTTGAAGACCGTAAGGAAGGGCTGTGAGGGGAGAAGGGAGGCCCTAAAAGAAAAAAGAAAAAAAAAAAAAATGGTTGAGGCGACCGCTGGCCCGAAGCAGGAAAACCAAGTCCGAATCCCGGTTCAGCACAAATTTTCAGCTTTCTCATTGAATATATTTCGATACTCTGAAACGGTCGAAATATTTAAATATTTATAATTCGTAAAGTTATGCCCGTTAATACCAGCAAATGGTGTCTGTTCTTTCGAACCATATAAATAAGAACGTTGCATGTTGGTTTTAACGTTGCCCTTGCTTCGTATGATGCCATAATTGTTAAAGTAGATTCCTCGATTATATTTTGTACAAGGAATTGATGGTACCGAATTTTTGAATTTGAAATAATTTAGTTAAAGTACAGCACAAAATGAACATTAAAGCAAATAAACCTCGGGTTGCATATTAAAGTCGGGCACATTCAAGCAACAGCACGTTATAAAACTTACGGAAAGCATCTAGCTGGATCCTGCGCTTCGTATTGTAGAAGCTGGAAATAACTTTTACTTATTTAATACATGAACGTTCGAGATACTTTCCGTAGGAGATCAATGTTCGCTTTTCATTGTTGTGTGACCGTGGGTGGAACATGAAGTTACTGGTAATGATAGAATAATAAAAAAAAAATAATCGTACTTCGTGAAATTACAAAAGAAATGACTGCAGGTTCAAAAATCAAGCGAAGTATTTTATAAGGATGATTGGTGATTGAAATTTTTCAGACAATACGAAGCGATTGTAATGGCGTCTGAATATTAAACTATTACGGACGTCGAGGAGCTGAAAACATTAAGAAATTAAATATTCGACGTGGAGGAGTTTGATTTAAATAAAAACCAAGAAGAGAGAATGCTTTTAAATATAAATAATATATTTTCAGCAACAGCTTGCATTATTCTTACTGACATGAGTGGATACAGGAATGAAAGACGTCTTCACAGATCGGATACAGAAAAGAGAGAGAGTAAAACTACTATCACGGTTCCGTCTTCTCTCTTGTTCGGAAGTAAAAAATGACGAACGAAATTTAAATTAGTTGCATTGCGAGTCAGAGGGAACCGGAGGCGATAAGCATCGCTGATCAAAGATAAACAAAAAATAAAAATTTAGTGTATCGTTACATGGTTTCAAACCACAACACGGCAGAGATAGGTAAGTGCGCAGCCTGTGTTATCTTTGGTCTATGAGCATCTATGTGTACTCCCTATCACAGCCATGGTAGGTGTTGGTTGACGGAGAGAGAAACGGTGGTATCTGTTAACAGCCCGGCACGGGCACAGAACACGTATTCGTCTTCCGGCCACTTGGCGCGCTGCGCGGTCATCAGCTGGTAATGAGAAAACGACTCGATTCGCCCGGAGTGACTCTCTGGGGGTGTTTTACCGGGGGGAGGCGGCGAGGCGCTAACATATTCCGAGTAGCCGGCGGTCGTTAGGCCAAGTCTCCGCTTCCGCCCCGTTTTATCGCTTTTTACGGACGGTACTTCCGGCCGCCTGCGAGCAGGGCAGACGAGGGAGGGGGTAGGGGCAAGGCGGCGCTGGAAATGTCGCCGGGCAATAAAATCAGCATAAACAGCGAGGACGCGCTAATGGGGAGCCCTGCCGCCCAATTCAATTACTCTGATTTACGCGCCGCGGTACTCGCCCGTTTCATAACCGAAATATTTAACTCGCGTGCGCCCGATTAATTCCGCCCCCGGGCGACTGAAATACGGCCTGCCAAGGGGGGCGGGGGGGCGGGGGGCGGCGTCTCGTTACCGCGGGGAACCCCACGCCCTGCCGGCGGCTGGGCTGGGGCGTCTTCATGCGGCGAGATCGCGCACGAGACCCTTCTACAGGATCCACTTTCTTGTTTCACAAGGAGACGACGCCTACTCGTCATCGCAGAATTCGTCCAGATTTATGGTACATTTCGTGGTGAGACACGAAAGTGCCCCAAGTGCGAACTCCAGATGGTCAAGCGTTTAGGAAATAAAAGGGCCGCGGTGGAGTAGCCAAGCGGTCTAAGCCGTCTCGCTGCGGAGCGCACGGTTGCTCGCCGTGGAGGTTCGAGTCCTCCCTGGGGCATGGGTGTGTGTGTTGTCCTTAGGTTAGTTTACCTAGGTTTAAGTAGTTAGTAAGCTACAGACTGATGACCACGCAGTTTGGTCCGATAGATTTACAAACATTTGAACATTTACCAGAATGAAACTTTCACTCTGCAGCGGAGTGTGCGCCGATATGAAACTCCCTGGCAGATTAAAATTGTGTGCCGGAACCGGGACTCGAACCTGGGACCTTTGCCTTCGCGGGCAAGCGCTCTACCGACTGAGCTATCCCGACACGACGCACGATGCCGCATCACAACTTTACTTCCGCTAGTACCTCGCCTCCTACTTCCCAGAAGCTCTCCTGCGAACCATGCAAGACTAGCACTCTTGGAAGAAAGGATTTCGGCACACAATTTTAATCTGCCAGGAAGATTCATTTGAACATTTAGATTTCAAGAACCCGAAGTAACAGCAATAACTTTCGAACTTTCTGGGGAGTGCATTCCGCGATCCCCCTCGTAGCTGGATTATCAATGCAGGGAGAAGCTGACTTACGTTCCCTATTACCGGATTATGATTGATCATTACAACGGTAACCCACAAATAATTTCGAAAAGACGTGTGTGAATGAACTATTGATGTATCGCCGCGCGGTTTTTATTCTCGTGCTGCTAATCAAAAGCGATCGGCAGTCTTTTCAGGACGTGCTGGTCCGACGGAGTAATTAATTTTATTACCAAGAGGTCACAGAAATTCTTCTGATTATGCTTGAAGGGCTCTTTCGTTTTAATTGTATTGTATTTTTTTCTCCTTTTTCTTTCTCCCCCTTATTTGTTTAAATAAAGATGATTTTGAGAAAGGGTCGAGGCGACCGGTGAAGAAATCAATCAATAAAAAAATTAAAAAAATAAAGAAAAACTAAAAAACAGCTGGAAAAGATCGGATTCGATTGAGCAGGTGGCGGGCTACACTCCACCCTGCGTTAAATTTTTTGCTGCCCCCTGACAGTGCGTATTGTTCCCGTAGGGATCGTGAGAACAAGATTAGATTAATTACAGCACGCACGGAGGCATTTGAACAATCATTCTTCCCACGCTCAATACGTGAATGGAATGCGAAAAAAAATCCCTAATAACTGGTAAAGTGGGATGTACCCTCTGCCATGAACTTCACAGTGGTTTGCAGAGTATTGATGTAGCTGTAGTCTGACGTCACAACTAAAAGCAACATCATACAAGTTATTTTATTAATTAATATAAGCAAAAATATAAATGGAATTGGATGAAATTCGGGACTACGAACATTTAAAAAGGGGCTGCAGTTAACGCGTACTTGGGGACGTCGCGTATGTAAATCGATACTTCCATTATTTTGCAATTGATCAATTACATGTACCGGGGTGATATTCATCGAAGAAACAGGGGAAGCAATAATTTTTACCTGATCTTGTGCACGTTATGAACGCCGCCCTTTTGCAGTTACATGGCTTTTTTTTAAATGTCTCAATAGAAAAATAAACTTGATTGACATTCTGAAAACAGCTTCTTTAATTGTGAATTCAGTAGTCTACACATTGCCAAGGAGTAAAAAAATGTTTGCCACCCGGCGGAATGGAACCAGCGAACCTTTCAATAAAAATCCGATCTCTTACCGCTGAACCAAACACCGCTTTCTAAACAGACTCTCTCAGGTGCAGTTGATAAAGTACATATGGTGATAGTTCCGTATCAAAATTCTTTTTATTTCGTTAACGCGTAGCCATCATGAGTTCCCACTTGGTGTAGTTTCAAATCTCACCATGTCCTACATATACCATAAATTTGGAAGAATTCGGCGATGACGAGTAGGCGTCCTCTCATTGTCAGTTGACTACTCGAGACGAGTGTGTCAACTGCAGCGCCCTGGCGTGTTATATCGCACTGCCTCTCCGTTGCAGGGTTGCCAGGTGTGGCACTTTTTCGCTTTCTTAGAAAAGTAGCCATTCTAGCTTTCTGTCGACTGGCGATTACATTTAGTTAGTAAAAGAATTAGTTGGTGACTTAACACGTTGGCTGCCGTGTGTCCGTACAGCATGCGACTATGGCGCGGCCTGACGTTATCGTCACAGTCAACGTGTTTATGGCTATTCCATTTTACGAATGTAAAGCAATCACTCTTGAGACATTGGGTCAATGACACCGACTAAACATCGGTAGAATGCTGGAGAAATGTAATCAACCTAAAGCAGTTACCATAAATGTCTGTAGGTTTCTTTGATCTGTGGGATAGTGTCTCAGAGATACAAGGAATTTGAACTTGCAGACTCTTCAAGATACGGGTGTGTCCATATCGGCAATGTGGGCCGGTAGGCTACTCAAGGTGCTATCGTGGTACCACTTGGTTATTGAAGTGCTCCATGTCATCGCACTATTTTGACGCCACCCCCAAAGACTATGACACGAGATCTCCCCATGAGCTCCCTTAGTCTTTGGAGGATGTCAGTTCATCTATTAATAGTGAGATGGTGCAGATTACTTATGATTTTAGCAAGTTCATTTTCACTTAAGAAAAAGAATCGGATTTTTATACCTGCCAACAGCAGGATTCTCTATGCAAGAAACCAGGATCCTCTTGCTAAAGGCATTGTCAACCACAGACTACTTTAGTGATGGCCTACCTTCTGAATCCTGATGTCCCACGTTGTTGTTAACCAAGGGTTGGCTAGAAGTCATTGAAATATTATTACCATCACTGGACAAGGATTGTAGAGACGATTGTGCAAGACGCACACCAGTGTGTTGTCTGTCTGGTGTGTCCACTTGGTGTACAGGATGCTTGAGTCTACTGCTGTGCCTGGTGTGCACGGATATTCCCATACCTTCTGCTGCTATAGAGCAGTGAGTGGCGAGGGTGCCATGGCCGAATGATTCTGCCCACTGGCAGAGCATGCATCAGGCGCTGGCATTACATGCTGAGCGGTTGTTGTGTCACAGCCGTCCGCCAGAGCACTGCAGTTGGCTGCACACTTGGCAGCGGTAGTGGTAGTGGAGGTGGTGGACTGCAGGTCACAGTCACATTTGAGTTCAGTCACTGTGCGGCACTCGAGCCAGCTGTACACCTGACTGTGGCTGATGAGTCTGCTTGCCTAACTCAACCGTGACTCCACAACGCGGCTCTCGCCACACGGATCATGTCACGAAGAAGTGATACAGGTGTGGGTGGCAGTCCCACCAGCCACTGAAGTTCGTGTTCTGTTCAGAAAAAATGAATGAGCAATGTTGTTTACTATACTACTCACAGCAATTTAATTTTTGTGTACAACCAATAATTTCAACTACCATAGAAAATCTTTAACTTGCCAATTTCAGCCCACCGACAAGCCTCTAGCAAAAGCACTTCTTCCTGTCGACCTTGTGTTACAGGGGGTGTGCCAGTATTCAGCCAGTGGTCTAACCTATCTTCCTCTCCCTCAGCTCTCTTCTCCAAATGCTGCTATACCAGTGCATCAATTTGTGCCAGGTCATCAATAATATTGACTGTAATAAAATTATCTGATAAGGAGTAACAGTAGTAGTATTACATGATGTCTGTCGCTGCTCTCTTTCCTCCTATTCCACAGCCTGATTATATTCCCACATGGGTACATCAGTTACGTCCTGCTGGGTGTCAATGGGGTCAGGTGTTTGCTGCTGTTTCAGCTCCAGCACAGTGAGTGGAACGTATTCCACAACAATGGAGAATTTAAAAAAAAAATCATCAAGCTGGTCCTACACAATGTAATTCATAAATAAGTAAATTTCGTTCTGGGCACGAAGTAAAGGATTTAAAAGCAAAAATTTTGAGTTAATAGAACGATCAGTTATAAACTCTTCAGTATTCTCCGATTTTAAAAAAAGGATTTTAGGTGCATACTCCATGGACAATTTCCCGCGTACCGAAATTAGAGGATGGATGAAAAAAAAATTATCAATCTGTTCCTACGTAACGTAAATCACAAGTAAATGTCGATCTGCGAAGCAAAAATTTCAAGATGACACAATGATCATCTATAAACTCAAGAGTATTTCCAATGATTTTTTAAAAATATTTTATGTACATAGAAATCAACTCCATGGAAATTTTACCACATACCGAAATAAGAGGATGGACGAAAGAATTTTTTTTAACCCTCAAGATGTTCCTATGTAACAGTAAATTTCGTTCTGGGAGCGATGTAAATGAGTTACTAAGCAAAAATTTCGTGTTAATAGAACGATCAGCTATAAAGTCTACAGTATTCTATGGTTTTAAAAGATTTTTTTATGATGGGTAGTAAGCACTACATATAAACGTTTACTTTAGTTATAAAACTATGGATTTCACACACACACACACACACACACACACACACATGCATGTAGAATCTGCAAGTGTGAAGTACAGGAAGAAAAAAAAATTTCAGCTTACCTTTAATCCTATCTTCTCCACGAATTCTCTTGCCACTGCCACTAGCGTTGTTGATGTCACTGTTGGAGAACTTCATGATTAATAACATACAGAACAGCAATAACTCAACAGTCCACCTAGTTCACTACTACTTTCACTGCTGCTGGCACTGCTGAAGACGACTGAGCGATGCAAGGCTTGGAATGCAACTGATGCTTGAGGTGTGGTGCACAGCGTTTTCAATAGCCTGCTGTCCCCAGTGTGCTGGCTGGTAGGCTGCACACTCATCGCATCAGTGGTGGACAGGTCTAGACCTACTAGGGGTGGACAGGTCTGAACCTGTTGGGGCTCCCACTAGCCAAATGTTCAAATGTTTGTATAGCTTATGGGACTTAACTGCGGGGTCATCAGTCCCTAAACTTACAAACTACTTATGAACTAGCTAATTCTATGGACGGCACAAATATCCATGCCCGAGGGGGGATTCTAACCCCCGACCGTAGTGTCCGTGCAGAACGTGAGTGGAGCGCCTCAGTCCCCTCGGCCACCGCGGCCGGCCTCCCACTAGCCCCTGAGGAAGCAGAGGTGGCGGGGCTGGTTTTTCCCTGGCCGCCATATTTGAATTGGGTCTGCCCCTGTGTGTGGTAGGGGGTGCTGCCAGGCTGACGGTGGTGGACAGGGGTGGTGCCAAGATGGCAGAAGTGATGGTGGGGATAGGTTTTCCCTGGCTGCATCTTTGAAGTGGGCCTGCCTCCAGAGTTGGTGGAGGCGGTTATCCCAGCTGTCATCTTGAATTTTGGCGCGGGATTGACAAAACATTACTACTGGCACAAGAAACATTATCTCCTATTGGGGAATGACACTCAAATTCATTGTATTTGTGTTGATGCTTTGAAGCCTATATTCGACAGTTATGCCGGTTCGCTTTCCTATTAGTGTGAAAAGTGGCTTTATCGCTTAAAATTCAGCGATCAACAATGCCATCCCCATCTCCATTCAATTGTTGCAACTGCAACAAAACTGAAAACACTTTTTGTCGTCGTCATTGAGCTTCTGCACTAGCTCCAGTCTGAACGGTTTCATGAACACCTTCTGTCGCAGGACTTCCCTCATTATCAGTTCACGGGATGCACGCCGGCCGCGGTGGCCGAGGAGACTGAGTCACGGTCACGGCCTCCACGGCCACTACGGTCGGGGGTTCGAATCCCCCCTCGGGCATGGATATTTGTGCCGTCCTAGTTCGTAAGTAGTTCATACGTAGTTTGTAAGTTTAGGGACTGATGACCCCGTAGTTAAGTCCCATAGACTATACAAACCTTTGAACCTTTGAACGGGATGCACGACATACCAATTCCTTTGGACTCGGTATTAATCTTCTGAACTCGCTCTACCAGTCACTTCACTCACACTGTGACATCTGCTTCTCTCTGCTAGGCAGAACCAACCCATCATAACGAATTAGTACTGTGAGTGCTAAATGGTCTCTCTTGTTGATGGACTCTTACCGCACTTGGTTCTAAACATCCGTTGAACAACTGTAACACACTTGTTTTTGTTGAACTCCAACACACAAAAAGCTCGCACCGCACCTGAAGTCGTCATGTTTGGGACTAGCACTATCGGCAAATTACCAAATTATATATATATATATATATATATATATATATATATATATATATATATATATATATATATATATAACCTTTCATGGTTTCTCTTGAAAATAACGTATACATGGTATCTGTATAATGTTTGTTTCTTGTGCAATAAATAATTGAAAGTGTTCCCAGACTTCATGTACACCTTGGTGTAAGCTAACACCACTGAGTATGTGTTGTCGCTAACATGCGACCGCTGTGCATAATTGACGTACGAAATCTTGAACATTTCCTTACCGTATATTACATATTTTATTTTGCAACGGTCAACACAGATGATCGATGACGCGCATGATCTCTTAGGCTCTAAAAGAGCTTGATTGAGCGCAGTTAGTAACGAAAACGGCCCACTGTTTGTCGTGTCACTAGCGAGAGTATCCTCGTTAATGACAGACAGCGTACACAAAACAAGGTAAAACATAACTGGCGAAAGGTAAATGATAACGGCTGACGAACACGAATATTAAGATAGATTGAGGCCAAAGAGCATAAAACTACTAAGGCAAAAGCGACTGCAAAATTCAACACTCACTTGAATAATACTGTGTCAATAAAAATAGTACGGCTGGATCCTAACATTATGGCGAGGCTGCTATTGCAAAATCCTTAATAACGGAAGTCAACGCAAAGCTACGAAAATAGGTGGTGCTACGATCATAAAACCTGGACACTTGAAGACTGGACGTATGTAGTATGCTTCGGTTAAAGGTCGTTTATATTGTGAAACGGGTTTGTTAGCGGTGAAACTGGTTTGTTGTAATTTGGGTGATTGAATAGTCGGGTACGTCAAAACTGGAGATAAGAAAAATACACCAGAAATTGTTTTCGCTTCCATAAAGATATTGGATTTACGTCAGAATGTTGGGCTAAAAAATTGTGGATGTTAATTGAATAGCTGTTCAGTTAATATAGTATTTTTAAATCTCTGCTAAAAGGCGAGAATTTATTTTCTGATTGGAATGTGTGGGGGAACGTGCAACATGATGCGGAATGCCAATCGTCCGTTATCACAAGTAATTCAACTGCGAAAAAATAAAGTATTTTCATGAATTTTAAATTTCATCTCTGACTGAATATTGAAATCTTTAGTTTGATAAAAAACGGTAATTCATTCGAACCTTGTCTGTTAAAAGCACGACAGTGTCTATATCGTTTATTGTAAATGCAACAGCATGACAGAAAGAACGTATAACTTCTTGCATCAGGCTCTTTTAATAAGTTACACTCGATACTTTTAATTATGAACAACCACAAAACTGTTATTAACAGTGTACATTAGCAAAAGCGTCTGAATAGTACTGTGTTCTATAATGGATCTCAACTTCAATGAACACTAATTTAATGCCTTTAATGTCTTTCAAAACCTATCACTATTACGACTTTCAGTAACACACCATAAATTAGCCTCCTTTATAGTGATTACCAAATGCAATTTTACGCGATCCCGTGCGTATGAAACGTATAAATCATTTTAACGGAAATTCTGCGAAATGGGGAATAAAATGCTACAACTACTAAAAGAATACAATGCACGATTTGTGAACTTGTGTTATGTGTTATGGTCTTCAGTCCGGAGACTGATTTGATGCAGCTCTCCACCCTACTCTATCCTGAGCAAGCCTTTTCATCTCCTCATAAGAACGGCAACCCACATCCACTTGAATCTGCTTACTTTACGCGTCTCTTGGTCTCCCTCTGCGATTCTTACCACACACACTTCCCTCCAATGCTAAATTTACGATTCATCGATATCTAAGAATGTGTCCTACCAAGCGATCCCTTCTTTTAGTCAGGGTATGCCAAAAATTCCTTTTATCACCAATTCTCTTCAGTACCTCTTCATTAGTTATGCGATCTACCCACTTAATCTTCAGGATTCTTCTGTAACACCACATTTCGAAAGCCTCTATTCTCTTCCTGTCCGCACTGCTTATCGTCCATGTTTCACTTCCGTACAAGGCAACACTCCACACAAATGCCTTCTGAAACGACTTCCTTACACTTAAATTAATATTCGATGTTAGCAAATTTCTCTTTTTCAAAAATGTTTTTCTTCCCATTGCCATCTGCATTTTATATCCTCTGTACTGCGACCATCGCATGTTAAAATGTTCAAATGTTTGTAGAACTTATGGTAGTTAACAACGGTGTCATCAGTCCCTAAGCTTACAAACTACTTAACGAAATAGCTAAGATTAAGGACGGCACAAATATCCATGCCCGAGGGGGGATTCGAACCCCGACCGTAGTGGCCGTGCAGACCGTGACTGGAGCGCTTCAGTGCCCTCGGCCACCGCGGCCGGCCGTCGCATGTTATTTTTCTACCCAAGTAACAAAACTCATCTATCACCTTCATTGTTTCGTTACCTAATCTAATTCCTTCAGCATCGCCTGATTTTCTAAGACCGCATTCCATTATTTTTGTTTTGCTCTTGTTGATTTTCATTTTATACGCTTTCTTCAACATACTGTCCATTCCATTCAACTGCTCTTCCAGGTCCTTTGCTGTTTCTGACAGAATTACAATGTCATCAGCAAAACGCAATGTTTTTATTTCTTCCCCCTGAACTTTAATCCCTATTCCAAATTTTTCCTTGCTTTCCTTCACCGCCTGCTCGATGTACAAACTGAATAACATCGGAGAAAGGCTACAACCCTGTCTTACTCCCTTCCCAACTGATGCTTCCCTTTCAAGCCCTTCGAGTCTAATAACTGCGGTCTGGCTTTTGTACAAGTTGTAAATAACTCTCCTTTCCCTGTATTTTACCCCCGCTGACTTCAGGATGTGAAAGACTGTATTCCAGTCAACATTGTTGTGAACTTATGATTATTAGTTCTTACACACAAGACTAACAATGTCTACAGTGCCTCTACAGTTACAGATGAGATTAGTATTACATTTACTTCTTGAAATTTCCACATCTGCAAATTCTTTTTGTACACAGAATAATCTCACACGTAATCCTGACAAAAATATTCTCATCAAAATGAGTGTTCATTAGTAATACTGCCTTCACTTCTTTGTAGGCTAGCCTCCATATTCCACCTATGTTCACACTGTGACTCTCTGCACACAATTAGTTACTGTCAACTGCTGTTACCACCACGGAGAAGTGAAGTCATTGTCGCTATATTACGGTGTCAATCACATTTGTGATATGAAGTGTGTGTTCATTGCATTCATAGTTGAAAGTGGTACATTATGTGTGAAGAAAAAAAAAAAAAAATAAAAATAAAAATAAAAAGATTACCTGCCTTACTTTTGGATGTACAAGCAGAACGTGAAAGTTAACTGCTATTTTACACAGGTAAACTTTGTTGCTAAATAAACACTTACTATTTGTTACGGTGTTTTCCCTTCATTGACTACTAATTTCCACTTTTTTGCGACATAGGTTCCCTTGAAATTTCAAAGACCTGATGGTACAGAATTTCAGTATGAATATTTAATGATTTGGAGCCTGTAGCACGAATTTTCAACGTATTCAACGAAAAATCGTGTCTTCAGCAGTGAACTTACGAAAATAATACGGCGTGGTTCTGTCATTATTGGTAAAATCTTGTTCTATATTTCCTGTGAACTACTACAGCTGACATTTTCATTCTTGTAAAGCATTTGGGTACTATCCCGAAACGTAAGTAAAATTTATCGAATAAGATTTTCAACATCAATCAACATCAACATAAATACTCTGAAAATCACATTTAAGTGCATGGCAGAGGGTTAATCGAACCGCATTTATGATACTTCTCTCCCGTTCCATTCTCCAAATCGCGCGGGAAAATGAAACACCTAAATCTTTCCGTTTTCGATCTAATTTCTCAAATTTTATTATAATGATCAACTACTCCTATGTAGGTGGATATTAACAAAATATGTTAGCAATCGGAAGAGAAAGTTGGTGAAAGAAATTCCGCAAATAAATCTCGGCGCAACGAATAAAGCCCTTCTTTTAATGCTTTCCACCGCTACTCGCGAATTATTTCAAAATGTTGCGTTAATAAATGACAGTTCAGCTATCTGGAAGGTCTGTATTTGTCCTCAAAAGTGTAATATGTACTCCGAAGCCGCGGCGCAGCGGCCTGGCGCATTGAGGCGCTGTGCTACGATGTGCAAGGCCGTTCCCCGTCGGGGGTTCGAATCCCCCCCCCCATCGGGCATG
Source organism: Locusta migratoria (assembly GCA_026315105.1). Lineage (NCBI taxonomy): Eukaryota > Metazoa > Arthropoda > Insecta > Orthoptera > Acrididae > Locusta > Locusta migratoria. The sequence continues at coordinate 5,251,596 of CM048749.1, read as the reverse complement.
AATGAGTGTGCCGTATTTAGTGTAAGCTGGTTCATAAGTAGTTTGTAGGTTTAGGGACTGATGACCCCGTATAAGATCTACAAACATTTGAACGTTATGTACTCCGAAATTACAATAAAAAATGTTCAAATGTTTGTTAAGCTTATGGGACTTAACTACGGGGTCATCAGTCCATAAACTTACAAACTACTTATCAGCTAACTTATACTAAGGACGGCACAAATATCCATGCCCGAGGGGGGATTCGAAGCCCCGACCGCAGTGGCCGTGCAGACCGTGACTGGAGCGCCTCAGTCCCCTCGGCCACCGCGGCCGGCGAAATTACAATCATTTAAATCTATAGAAATTAGCAGGGCAAGAACCTCAGAGTGCTTTAATCTGAAAGTATATTTCCATGGCTCCGCAAGATGGTGGACTGGCTTCATCGACAGCTAAGCTTTCCACAGCTGCACCACAGTATACCATATACAGTCACGACATTCCCACAGATTCTTGTTATACGCTGAGACAGCAGCGCTCCAAGCGGTCGGCAAGCTACATTCCTGAATACTGTATTGGATGAGTACGAATAGTATCGGTTATATTGATTTTAACATACTTTTTACCTTGGGAAACGTGTGTTGTGCCTTATAAATAGGCAATAATTTAAAAATATCTCCACATTTGTATTTCTTATAATTCCTTAGTTCCCTGACAAGGTACGAATCGGAACATTAACAGGACAGTTTCTTTACAATTATCTTGTAACACACGGGCTTTAACTGAATAATTTCATTTTCTATTAAAAATAAAATGAATGGCTCGGGAATCACCAGAAAACCTCACCTTGAAATACACCTCGCAAAATAAACAAATGCTTCTGAGACCTCTTTAATAATGACAGGAAGCACGACAATAAAATTGTGATCCCTGAGTCGTAGCTTCGTATCACAGGAGGTGTATATAGTGAGCGTCTTTAAGGTGGCAGATGGCCAACAGCTTCTTGCTCAATATTTAAAATGCATACAAACAATTAAAAACACCCAAACATATAAATCTTACGTGTGACGGGGAATGATGAAAGATAAACAGAGGCTCAAGCCAAATTCATTTATTGGATTAAACAAGTGGCACATTGCACAAAGGGATTCAAAATTTATAATAATCATAATTGCGTGGTTACGGAATATCGCCCTAAATTTGCGACTGTATAGGGGATTTCCTGACAGAGAGGACACAGTTCGTAGTAATCGATGGTACTTATTTAAATGCCAAGACAGATGAAAAATTTTCTGAATTTCCGCCAAATTGGAAGACAACCGCGATTGAGAAACCTATCAATCTTGTCAGCAAAGACATTTTACCGTTCGAAGTTGCCTATGGATCTGGGTTTCTCGAGAAGGCCCAGTTTCTTATTGATGTGGGGGCATATCTTTTTAACTATGTGTCTTACAGTCATTTAATTATGTCAATCACTGCCGAAAAAGTGCAAGCAATATGTTGGCAAAGTTTCATCGCAACCGAATGAAGCATGCATAAAAGCCGAAAAAAAGTACAAACAAACATTCATGTTTAGGTACTAGATAAACGGTGACGGAAGTAATAAAGATTGACAGTAGAATTTTATAGCAACTTTCATAATCATATACGGTGTACAGTGAAATGAACGTATTTAGGAAGATACACAATGTTAGATTGTATAGGCTGGACGTAGCTGCAGCCGGCATTGTCTCTTTTTGCTGACAGTTACCAATTAGAAGTAGACGGCAGTTTTAACACTTAAAAGATACGCTTTGCTTTGTGGAAAATAACCTCTTGTGCGTTAATATGGAGAAAATAAAGTGTCCCTTTTGTAAAACTTCGAAAGCGCCGTTTGTGTTTTTGAATACAAACACAGTCAAATCTCCTCTGTACCGTTCAGTTTTATCTACTGAAATTTAAGACGATGTCTGTATTAAGCAGCTGACGTAGTGCTCCGACCACACGGGCTCCGAAGCGCTACTGTGTGTGTCCAGAGCGGCAATGTTTTCCTATTTGGAATAATCTGTTTTGGAGTAGGTATAGATCGAGAAGGCAAAAGTACTTACGTTGTCGCAGAAATAACACTCTAACCATAATTCTATCATTACATACCATGGTTTTAAATACTGCTGCCTATTAATATCGCCCATTCAAAACTTCAATATCTGCAGATGCAGAAAACGAACTTGCGGATGCGGATAAGGTGCCGCGTTTGCGGTTGCGGGTACGGGTCTTGCGGAGTGGTGCGGGTGCGGATAAAACTTTTCTTTTCCACGCAGACCTCTACCTGTGGCGTCTACAATTACGTCTACAGCGCTATCTAGAGCATGACTGCAAAGTTTAGCAGAAAAACGACACCCACCAGCACATTGAGGGCTACGTAATGATCCTGTAACCAAACCTTCATACAGATATGTTTGTTCGAGCGCGAGTACTTTCCTTGTTAGTTGGGAATTTCGCTATCGATCCCGTAATGCATTTGAGGCATCTGTTCTACTAATTTCATAAGATTTATTTCCATTTATTACTTATGTTTGTTAGGGACCACTTCAATTGGATCAAACGAACCAGTCACCGTTATTGCTTGTTTTATCTATTGGAAAGAATCGTAAAATATAAACGGTTGTAATGTAAATCTAAAACTGAGGATATAAACCGATTCCATTTATAACATAACAAATTACAAACTCAGGTATTGTTGACAAATTTTCATGAATCTGAAGCTGCCTGTCAAATCGATCAATCGCCTTCTGCTTCTGTTGAAGCTACAAACTGAAACACTCACTGTGCTACAAACGAAAGCATTTACTCAAGAAGTACAATTTAGTTGCTTGTAAATATATACCGGGTGATCAAAAAGTCAGTATAAATTTGAAAACTCAATAAATCACGGAATAATGTAGATAGAGAGGTAAAAATTGACACATTTGCTTGGAATGACGCGGGGTTTTATTACAACAAGAAAAAAAAGTATTGCTAGAAGCGTGAAAGATCTCTTGCGCGCGTCGTTTGGTGATGATCGTGCGCCCAGTCGCCACTTTCGTCATGCTTGGCCTCCCAGGTCGCCAGACCTTAGTCCGTGCGATTATTGGTTTTGGGGTTACCTGAAGTCGCAAGTGTATCGTGATCGACCGACATCTCAAAGGATGCTGAAAGAAAACATCCGACGCCAATGCCTCACCATAACTCCGGACTTGCTTTACAGTGCTGTTCACAACATTATTCCTCGACTACAGCTATTCTTAAGGAAATATGGTTAACATATTGAGCATTTCCTGTAAAGAACACCATCTTTGCTTTGTTTTAATATGTTATGCTAATTATTGCTTTTCTGATCAGATGCAGCGCTATCTGTCGGACATTTTTTCCTTTTTTCCCCCCTTCTTCTAATAAAACCCCATGTCATTCCAAGCACGTGTGTTAATTTTTACCTCTCTATCTACATTATTCCGTGATTTATTAAGTTTTCAAATTTACACTGACTTTTTGATCAGTCGGTATGTTTCACCTATACACATGTAAAATCTGCAACCATCACATTACGAATTTCAGGTAAACAAAGTTAACTGTATTATATAAAAAAAGGGTACAATAAGTCGTTTTATTGTTAAAATCATTGCTTGCTTTCAGCTATAAATGAGAAAAAGTACAGCTGTCAGTTGTACTTCACATTGCTGGTAATGGTAGAAAAATCGCTCCCTGTGTCGAGTCACGTGACTTGGATATTAGTTTCAGTATAATGACGTCATGAGTACTCTTTTTATGTTAGGTCTATGTACCGATCAATAAAGAACTACTATTACGGCTGACGAGGATTGAAGAAGTTTATTATGGAATTATGACAAAATAAAGTACAAAATAATTAGTTGTTCTCGGAGTGACACAAGCCTGTTATTTAAATGTCCGTACACTGCCAGGTTGAACCGATGGCTGATGTTAAACTAAGCAGTAAGCAGTTAATATAGGAAACACCTCTTTACTGCTGTTAATGTCTCTGAGGTAGGCGATGTCTCCCGACGCAATTAGCCCTCGCACAGCCGTCACTAATATAGCTGGCAGGGACACAGGCTACAACCATCCCTCCTACGCCCCACCTGCGAGATTCCCCAGAGACTAAAACACACGTCTTGCTGTACGTTTGCATAATACATGAGCCTAGCTGATCTTTATTTCTCGCAACATGTGTTGTGTCTGCTACGAATCGAGGAGCATTGCCGAGAGAGCGTAGGTATACCTGTATTAACGCGCTCCGCTGGAACTAGGCATTTATTTTTATTTACTTTTTTTTTATTGATCGCGGACACTAGCTGCAGGTTTTTGCCGCCCGCCGCCTGTCCTGTTGTAGGGACTGTTACACGGCCATTTAAATCATGCGAGTGGTGGCAGTAAACGCATCCTGGCCGCGTCCGTCTAACTCTAAGGCCTCATTAAATATTTATAAAGACCGGTACGTCCGCTGCCCGATCTGGTTCTGTAAGCAGGGAAAGCTGGGCCGGCCCCGTATCTCGCCTGCAGTGGGCGATGAATCTCGAGCCGACGCCTTCTAGGGAAGCTGTGCTGTCGTTTCGTTGTAATTTCAGTTTCCCTTCAGGCGTTATCCCTCCGGGACAAGGTAATTATAACGGACCACTTGTTGGTTTGCTTCCAGCTCTTAATGTACGTCGGTTAATCATGGAATGGCAGACGTAGAATAGACTGCGAAACTTGTAGAGTTTCTAATCATAAAATAAGTTTAATGGGTCAACACTTTGACTACCGGCCCTGTAAACTTTTAATAACCTTTTCTGAAAGCCTTGGACTTCTTCCTGATAAACTACTTTCAGTTTCTTTGAATGTTTACTTCCTTTTCCACATATTTTCAAACGATGTCATATTTTGGGAAAAAAGAAAAAAGTTTACGGAAATCAAAAAGTTTTTACATCATGCTTGTCGTAGTAGAAAAGCTTTTATGATAAAAACACTTACAGCCTTTCCAGTTTGCTTTTTTTCCTCTGGTCGAACATACTTTTCACAGCCTTTGAATTCTACTTTTATCTGTGGGAGGCGGAATTTTTTCTAGAAAATGCTTTCCTGTAGATAACCTGCTCAGGTGGCCTCCATCGGAAGTTGGTTTGGGAGTATCGTCTTCACACATTGGCAATTCTGCACACAACACCTTTATGAACTTGGATAGAGGCATCTCCTCAGCTTTTATTTTGTTATGGAGAATACATGCATCCACCAGGCACCATAAGGAGACAGTAAAATGCAAGTTTCATCCACCATTTCACTGTTCTACGTTCGAAAGCTCCGTATGACATACCTTTGATCTGACAGATCAACCCCGACCTTCTTTTTGTTGCACTCCACAACACAAGCAGATTTTTGTTTTTTGTTTACCTATTCTGTCTTCATAATTATATCATTTCTGCCCTGTGTCTTGTACTTAGCATATATACATATCTTTTGTCTTTCCAGCACACAGTCAAAAGATTTCCAATCCTCCGGAATATCTGTTCCCTTCTTTGTATGTTGGGTGATTTCAAAGCCTGAGGCATTCCCTTCCTGTTTTTCATTACAGTTCGAACAAGACCTGTCTTCTCCTTTTCTAACATTCTACATACCCCTTGTGGCACAATGAAGAGACGGTGAGACCGCCAATGGACGGGATTTCGTATTTACAAACATGAAAAATCGAATTCCGTCAAATGACAGGATCGGCAGTCTACGGAAATTTTTGTATCCCATCAATTGACGGGACTGGCAGTTAAAGTGTTAAGAGGTATAGTGGAACTTCCTTGCGGCTTTGGGAATAATAATGTGAAACTACTATGTGTTCAAAAGTATCCGGACAACCCCGAAAACATACGTTTTCGTATTAGGTGCAATTTGCTGCCATCTACTGCCAAGGACTCCCTATCAGCGACCTCACCAGTCGTTGACATCGTGAGAAAGCAGAACGGGGCGCTCCGTGGATCTCAAGACTTCTAACGTGGTCAAGTGTTAGGTGTCACTTGTCTCAGAAGTCTGTACGCGAGATGTCAACACTCCTAAACACCCCTACAGTCGAGCCGACATAGGATGATCCCTGGTGCTTGCGCCAATCGGCTTTGAGCGCCGGCTGCGGCAGCAGACCATTGGGTAACTCAAACGCGAACATTGGTCTGCGCATGCGCGCGTCCGGCTGCGCTGTGCACTTTTGCCAGTTCTGTCACACAACAGAGGCCGTTATCAATACTGCCCAGCATTGAACTAACTATTTGGCAACATTGTTGCATTCCATTTCTCCGAGTGGGGCGGTCTCCCAGCCCAATAGGCGGAGTCAGAGATCATCGTGTTTCGGCCCGACTATGGGTTCACTTTTTCTGATGTTATAGTGAAGCACAAACGTGAAGCGACACTTCTAGTACGAAAGCATACAGACCGACCTCGTCTGTTGACTGCCAGAGACCGCGGACAGTTGAAGAAGGTCGTACAGTGTTATAGACAGGCACCTGTCCACATCATCACAGAGCAATTCCAAACTGCATCAGTACCCACTGTGACAGGCGGGAGGTGAAAAACCTTAAATTTCATGGTCGATCGGCCTTCCTATAAGCCACACATCAAGCAGGTCAATACCAAATGACCCCTCGCTTGGTGTAAGGAGCGTAAACATTGGACGATTTAACAGTGGAAAAACGTTGTGTGAAGTGACTAATCGCAGTACACAATGAGACGGTCCGGTGGCAGGGAGTGTATATGGTGAATGCCCGATCAACGTCATCTGCTAGTGTGTGTAGTGCCAAGAGTAGAATTCGGAGGCTCTGCTGTTATGGTGTGGTCGTGTTTTTCATGGAGGGGTCTTGCACCCCTTGTTTTGCGTGGTACTATCATACCACAGGCCTACATTGTTGTTATAAGCACCTTATTGCTTCCAACTATTGAAGAAAAATTCGGAGGTGACCTTGGCATCATTCAACGCAATCGAGCACCTGTTCATAATGCACGGCCAGTGGCGTAAGACGGGTATCGCGACTCTTGACGCTGTATTAAAAACGCATGAGAATGGAGATATCGGAGAAAAGTTTGGTCCGTTTTAGGAGAAATGAACAAGATTTTTTGCGCTGGTATATAACCACAAATGAAACTTGGGTCTGGTTCCCCGCCACAAAAGAAAGCAAAGACACTTCTTTCGGCTGGAAATGTCATGGCATCAGTGTTTTGGGATGTGAAGTGGATCCTGTTTGTGGATTATCTCCCCACTGGGCAAAAAATCACTGAAGAATACTATGCTAACCTCCTGGACAAATTGTAACAAAAGACGCGCGGAAAAATACCAGGTTTAGCAATGAAGAAAGTCATCTTCCATCCAGACCATGCGCGCCCGAACACTTGTGCTGTCGTTATGGCAAAATTACACGAACTGAGGCATGAACTGTTGCAACACCCGCCATGTTCACCTGATGGCTCTTCTGTTCTCTTTTCTTGACTGACGAAAGTTGACTTCAAACGAAGAAATGAGAGACGCTGTTGAAACTATTATGTCATTTTCGAGATGGCATCAAGACAATGGAACATCATTGGACCAAGTGCATTAATCTACAAGGAGACTACATTAAAAAAAAGCAATTCAGGGATTTTTTTCCTTTTTTCTATTCCGCTCCGAGAACTTTTCCAACCATCTTTGTATGTCGTCTCTAAATGCCCTCAAAGTTTGTCGGAGTATTTATTTTAACGGTAGGCTCCACTTCGATACAAGCACTTTTGACTTGATACTCGAATAAGTATCGAAAGAAAGATACGGATTTGAAAATACTCCGTAACAAAATTATTGAACACTTAAGCCCTTTCTATATGAGACGTGCAACAAGCACAAGAAAGTCCTTGTCAGCTGCAGCGCTCCTTGCGATAGACCTTCGAACTACAATGAAGCGTTCAAATGGTACGCGTTTGTCGAGTCTTCTGCTTCACGTGTGTACTTGGTTTATTGTCAACTCAGAATCGCCGAGTTAATATCACTTTTCGAAATTGTCAGATATATTGTGATTATTGTAATGATTAAAACATTTATTTATGTTTGAGAGTGCCACTGTGAAATCGTATTTGATTGTTTTCGTGCAATTCATGTGTAACTACGTCCGCATTATAAAATGCGATTACATACTTCCAGGCCGCGCGATTTGAAGGGCCCATGTATATGATGAACAAACTTAGGTGTCTATACATAGATCTTTCACTGTGATAAAGCTTCAAATAATGTTCATCGAAAACAAATATTTCATCTGTTAACTACAGCATGTTCCAGGAAAAATAGCAAATATTTTAGGAGATGATAATAGAGACGATTTGCAATTAAAATGTCATATAACGTGTGTCCAGTTTACAGCTCTTGGTATGTAACCCAAACAAACTTAAAGCACATGCAAATTTGGATATTTTGACTGATTCTTTCTTTGATTATTTGTAGATCATCATACTGACTTTTATTTAAACAACCGGATTTCGACGTACTTGAAAGTCTGAATATGACCTAGTAAGCCGAAACTGTCTAAGTGGAAATGAACCTGTAGAACACACACAAAATTGTAGTACTTTGAAGTCATTATGATGTACTACCAAGAACCGACGGATAAATCAGTGAAAAGTCTTCATTTACATTTGCTCTAAGTTTGTTTGGCTTTAATATTAAGAGCTATGTCTCTGTACTCAATAAAAATTGTACACATGTTATATGAAATTTTTAATGCAATTCGTATATAGTATCACCAGACCAGCTACAATATTTATGACTGCTCTCTCTCTCTCTCTCTCTCTCTATATATATATATATATATATATATATATATATATAGACCCGGTGAACGTCGTATCGGCTCGATAAAGGGCGGAAACAATGGGCAGATCATGCACACATACCCAGGAAATGCTCATGTCACGATCGTGGAAGTTCAGGGAAGTCTTAAACGGTGATAAAATATGGAAAAATTGCGAGGAAAATTTAAAACATATGAAATAATGACTTATTCGTTGTGTTATCTTGTCGATCCGGCAATGCTTTGCAATTGCTAATATGTATGTACTCTTGCTTTGAACGTCAAATGTGCAAAATTTTGTCGTAATCGTACGAATAACATTGATATCCCAAAGAATAGAGCTCTTTCAGTTTTACGCAAATTTTCCTAATTTCTGGTCAAGTATTCCAAACTTTTAATTCACTCAAACCTTCCTCTCGCTTTGAACGTCGAATGTGCAAAATAATATCGCAATCATACGATTGGTTTTGACATTTCATAGAAAAACCTCTTTCTATTTTTTTCTCCATTTTCCAATTTTCCGGGAAACTTTTCCACATTTCCATTTCATAAGAACGTTACTCTTGCTTTGAACATCAAATATACAAAATTTTATCGGAATCAGTCGAATTGTATTGATATCCCATTGAAAAAAGCTCTTTCAGTTTCTCGCGAATTTCAAATTTTCCGGGTAATTTTTCCAAACATTTAGTTCATAAGAACGTTCATCTTTCGTTGAACGTCAAACGATCAAAATCTTATCTCAATCGGATGAACGGTTCTCAACATTTTTTTTTACTGAAAACTTTTCCAAGACAATAATGAACAAACCAAAAAGGAATTACCACTCTCCATCGTGCGAATAGTCAGTTCTAGTGCTGAATTCAATCAAAAACGCATTGAAAAACGCACTTTCAGTTTTTCTCAATTTTTCCAATTTTCCGATAAGATATTAAAAAAAAATTATTTCATACAAACCTCGTCCTTTCAAGCCGTACTCAAGTCATGCTCTTACAACTATTTGGCAATTCATTTTTATTTATTGAAAAAAATCGCTTTCGGTTTTTCCTAAATTTTCCTAATTTCCGGGTGGCTTTTCCAAATTTTTATTTGATGCGAACGTTCCTCTTGCTTTTAACATGAAATGTAAAAAATTTTATCGAATTTGACGAACGGTATTGATAGCGCACTGGAAAAAGCTGTTTTAGTTTTTCCTAATTTTTCCTCTTTTCCGGGTAACTACTCGATATTTTATCACCGTGTAAACCTTCCCTGGGCTTACACTAACATTTCTAGACTGAAATTAACCAAATCGGATCAGCCGTTCTTGAGTTTTAGCGAGACTAACGAACAGCAATTCATTTAATATATATATGCTGAGTCGAAAAACTACGTCCCCCTGAACAGAATACAAGAACATATTCTCAAACAAATTCGCGACATGGCTCCGTTCATCAGCTTGGTTCCCCACTGGATAGTCTGCGCATGCGCGAAGCACTTCCTTACGCGTGAGAATAGGATCCATCCTATTCCGTCTACTAGCGATCGTATGCGTGCATATTGTGCAAGTGGACGCGTCTATACGTGACCGGTGCATCACGGGTAATCTTGTAAGCTCTCACGTTCTATGTAGAAAGGGCTTTACTCGTATTTCCTTGATTGGAACTTTCCTGACCGAGATAAGTACCTGATAATAATAAACGAAGAGAAACAAAAGACTTCGGTGGTGTCTGTGACCCGCGCTGATAAAAGTGTTGCGGGTGTTTACTGGCGTCGTCGTCTTGGCAGCCCCTCTGGCGAGGTGCGGCTGCATCGGATCGCAGCGGCTCTCGACGCCTGAGGGCGCACGCGTGATAATTACCGTGTTGCAGGGGTGGGTTACATCAGTGCGACACCCTGTTAATTGCCTGTTGGAGGGCTGTAGCGGCGGCAGTTTAACACGCCCCCCTCCCTCCGCCCCGCCCCGCCGCCGCCCCTCCGCCCCCTCCACCGCCGCGCTCCTCCTCCTGCGTGATTGCCGGCGCGTTTCGGCGCCGACACGGCCGTCATCATCATTAAAACAGCGCGCGCCCGTTGTTGCGGCGGAATCGAACCCGCGCTTTGTTTGCGCCGTGATTATGCAGCCTGCGCTGCGCGGCGCTCTTGAAAATTTAATGAGCGCGCGCAGGATGGCGACTGCGCATGCGCAGCTAGGCGGCGGCGCGGCGCGCTAGCCGCTAGCCGCAGACGCGCTAGGCTGACTACCGAGGTCGCGCCTCTTTGCCGACGCCTCGCTCCACGCGACTGCAGCGAAAAGCCGCTTTGCCCCTCTGGCAGATAAATCTCTGTTTTACGAGCTACTCTAGCAGGCCAGATCCCCCCCCCTCCCCACCAGCCATTCGTTATAGCGGAGAATGGGGCGTAACGAACCCTCATCCAGAACGACGACTTTCGACATGTTCACCTGCTTCTACTTGAAGCGCAGCGCCTGACATCTCTCCTTCAGTTGCAGTACAGTCTAAAAAAATCGTGCTTTACGGCCCACTTTAAATATGCAGTTTTATAAAAAGGTAAAGCAGTCAACACTCCGAAGATTGGTTTGAACACCACAATGCTTTACTAGGCATGGTCCTGTTTGGAAGTGGTATGCCGTTGCCTTCCTCCGACCTTCGAACGGACTTACCCAGCCAGTTATAGGGGGACCTACAGTTTAACGTGGGTTCCGAATCACGGTGCTACTCGGTATTTTTCATATTAGCAGCAATGCCAGAGGGGAAAGAAGTGGAAAGTGACAGATAAAAGTCCTAGGTCCTGGCGGTGATCGAACCCGCGACCTCTGGACTTATAGTCTGCCACTCTACCACTGTGCCACGGAGCCGCGTCAAGTTTCTGCAAACATTTTGGACCAAAATAATAATCTAAATTAATTAATAAGAGTGTCTGAAACAGTAGACACGCATCCAGTTGAGTGTACCTTCTAAATTGTATCACAGTACGACACGTTCTTCATGAGATAACAGCACATAAACAGTAACGTTCATGGAAAACCGCCCCACCACGCACCAAGTTTTAATCTGTTGTTTCTGTACTACTAATTGTATTCCCAAGAGATTCTATGAACATACAGCTCAAATACAAATGAATATGTACCAGAAAATGGTAGGAATAAATAAATAAATATCCGGGCAACACCGGGTATTCAGCTAGTCTCCTTATAAGAACGGCAACCCACGTCCATTTTAATGTTTGCTGTATTCGGCTTTTGGTCTATCTTTGTTTACATCATACACTTCACGAACTTTTGGACATTTGACAACCTTTCCTCTATATTTAATTGTAGCCATTCTAATGGTGTAATCGGAAATTATGTTTCTGATTTGTGTCTGTTGTATGTTTTTGCCAATACTATTTTCAAATGTAAACAATTCATAATAAAAAAGTAGTAAAAGTTAAAATTTGTTTTGTTGCAGGTATGAGAATCTTCCTTTCCTATCTTGTGACAAATTCAACTTACAACTTTTCATCCTGCCTCCAATGCTTTTTATCAGCACTGTTCCGGGCGTATACATCTAGTTCTTAAGGTCGTTATATTCCTCTACCTCGTATTTTTTAATCGTGAGTACTATAGCTGATTGTATGCTCATCTTTCCCTCTAATCCCGTAGCGAATTTGCAACCGATGAGCAGTATTTTTGAAATTTAAGTTCTTTTTTTTTATTTTTGTCTTTAAATGTTGTATCTTCTAGTTGTTTTTTTCTTTTTTTCCAAAAAACTATGCCGGAATCTTCGACAATTAATCAACGTCGCCGGATTGGCCGTGCGCACTGGAGCGCCGTGATGAGGTGCACGCGGCAGTTCGCCGTCGGGGGTTCGAATCCGCCCTCGGGCATGAATGTTTATGACGTCTTTAGTATAAGGTAGTTTGCAAGTTTAGGGACTGATGATCCCGTAGTTAAGTCCAATTTGATTTTAATCAACGAGAAGAGTAATCATCAAAGTTTTTTACTTGTTTACAGTAGAAAATAAGTTCAATATAACCCTCTACAGATACTCGAATGACATAACCCGATACTCGAACTCGTTTCACAGCCTCTGTAGCATCTCACGAATTATCGTTTTGGACAACTGCAGGTATTTCTTCTCTCAGTTCCAAATCATTAACGTAAGCCATAGAAAATAATCACAGGCGTTGAGGTCTGGCTTCCTGGTGGTAAATGATGAAGTGCTCATGTTTATACAGGAACGAACAGATAAGTGCCCTATCATGCAGGAATAGCCATTGACGGCATTTTCTCTTAGCTGAAACAAGAGCCAACTCTGCAACATTTTCAGATACGTTTGACCAGGTACAGTTGCACCTTCGAAGAAAATAGGACCAAAAATTTCATTGGCTGACATGGCAAACAAAACATTCACCTTAGAAGAATGACGATCACGCTGAATTTTTTCCCGCGGATTCTCAGCGCGTTTACATTGTGTCAATTGACTTCGCGTTTGTGTGAAATGTAGTTTCATCGCTAAACACTAACTTCGAAATGGACAAATTACCAAATGATCGTTTGTGTTACAGTATATGCGTCGATGTAACTTGAAAGTATACGCCGAAAGTAATACTTTTGTTACGTACTATACATTGTTTCTTGTTCGTTGCTTTTTTACATTCACATTGTTGTACGGTATTTTATTGCTCATGTTTACAAAAACAAAACTCCTATATGGTTTACTTGTTAGTCCAAAAAATTGGAAAATCAGAAAATGCGTACAGAAATAGGCTTACTGTAGTGTTTTCGTAATTGTTATCATAGTATAATGGCCTTGCCAGGACACGCGATCTGCTACGCACCAATTATACGGTGTTCTGTGTGCTGCTATTAAGAGCACAATAGCGCCTCGGTTGCACAGTGGTAGAGTGCCAGACTACAAATCCAAGGATCGCGGGTTCGATTCCCACCAGGTCCTTGGATTTTTGTCTGTCACTTTCCACTTCTTTCACCTCTGGCAGTATTGCCCATGTGAAAAATACCGAGTAGCACCGTGGTTCGGAACCCACGTTAAACTGTAGGTCCCCCTATAACTGGCTGGGTAAGTCAGTTCGAAGGTCGGAAGAAGGCAACGGCATACCACCTCCAAACAGGACCATGCCTAGTAAAGCACTGTGGTGTTCAAACCAATCCTCGGATTGATGACTGCTTTACCTTTTTACCTTAGACTGAATTACGAACCAGATACGAAAAATGAATCGGCAAACTTTTCTTTGATTTAGAATTAACTAAATTTAGTTAAGGGAGCAATATTTACTTTGTCTCCTTTGAAAATATAAACCTCTTTTGTGGTTTTTGCCTCCATAAAATTGTACAATTAGAAAATGGGTATAGAAATAAGCATATTAAGGGACTAGTGCTTTTGTGTTTGTTTACATGGCTAGATTTTTACTTCAATTTTAAACATCTGAACACAATGAAATGGTAACTGACATGTTGTTCTGTGTGCAATTACTAATGACAAAACAGTCTTGCCTGTCACGTATGATCAATAGAATCTTTCCTTTAGGGTACAATTCAATAAATGTCAGTAAGTAGCAATACCTTACTGCTCACATTTGGAAATATATTTCCCATTTTCACTTACGAATGCAACGTGATTTCCTTTAACTTTTTAGAGCTATCAAAACGGTTAGTACAAACGTATACGACGCATACAGGCCTTATCAATCACAAAGCGTCGACAACTCTACACAGCAGCTTAGCAGAAAACTAATTTTTGAACAAACTGTAATGGCGAAGCTAGGTTCATGTTAGCTTCAAGTTTGTGAGGTCATGGTCTGTCCCCTCTTGTTACCTCCATGCCTAAAACCCATAAGCTCTGACAGTGCCTGACGAACATATCCCGTGACGACAGACGCTGCCGGCTTACCACAGCTGTTTAGTCCCCTAAAAACCAACAGCTTACCTCACCTGTGAGGTTTTTACGCTATGACGTTCCCTGGCTGCCACTACTCGTATCTTCCGAGCTCCCATTCTGGTGAAACTTTTCGTCAGAATTTGTTCCCAAAATATGTTGTGCTGTTGCATTTTCAAAACTACTTTCGAAAGTTAATGGACTATTTCGTGGCGTAATTCTATGCATTCGTTTCTGCAAATGCAGTGCACCATCTATGTACCTCTTTCAATGCAAGATTATAATTTGATTAATAAGTGAACAAAACTATTCTGATACCTTAGCAAAAAGCAACAGACTCAAAACGGAAACAGATACAAATACATTTCTGAGAACCGATTACTTTGGTCTCATTGAAACGACGAACTTACTGAAAAGTGAGTACTAAGCGAGAACTGAAGTCGATTATCGAAATAACAAGTACTCGTTGCAATAGATAACTTCCACCAATGACACAATGTTGGTAAGCAGTATTAAACTCGTTAACAATTAGAAGATAAAAAATTTGCTAACTGAATGTATTTCCTATTATGTAATTTTTAGACGCATAAGTTTTGTGTATTTTGGCGAATTGTGTAAGTGTGTTGTCAATTTCCTATTATGTAATTTTTAGATGCATCAGTTTTGTGTATTTTGATGAATTGTGTACGTGTGTTGTCAATTTCGTTTTGCTCCTGAATTCGACGTTACCAGTCTGAGAATGATTGTAAAGAAGACATGTACACTAGTAACTCAAAACAATTCTTTTTCTAGATTGCGAAGTCTTCTCAAAGGCGTATAATAATGCATACTGTTGGCTTCTTCCGCATCTTGCATATAATGATTCATGAAACAGATCTGCTTCTCATATTGAGTTCCAAGAATGACTTGCAGAACGGAGTTTCCAGGATTTGGTTACGTGGGGCCTGACTCTCGTGTTTTTCTCACAACAGGTTCTTTTCCGGTGAAGGGTTGTAGTGTTTTGAAGATGTATTCTCGTTTCTCGAAGAAAACACTTCACTTAGTATTTTTTTTTTTTCGTGGAATAGTTGATTTTATTCGAATACTTTTAGACGAAGGATTGTAATCTATGCTAAGATGTTTAATTTTCGGACGAAAATTTTCGTTTTGTCGATGGTGGATTCAAGATGCCGAAGACTGGAGTTATTAGTACCTAGCCGAAGAGTCATTAAATTTTCTAAGAAGAGTCACTAATTTTTCAGTTGACAAAGTTTTATATAATTATGTAAATTCAAGACTGATTAGCCCCTATCTACCGATTCATCAAAATCTAGCCTGTTTTAAACAAGACATCAAAAGGCTAAGAGGAGCACCTAAAAAATTAATGAGTATAACATATAAACAAAATGTTTTCAGGCTGGATATTTTGGCCCAGAATTACATTAAGTGGCTTCGTCATAAGGGAGAGAAGTATTCAGTATGCTTTCCGAAACTATGTATTGTGGGGGTTCCATACTGAGTCCTGCGTAGGGGTTGAACTTTATGTTAGTGGATGGCCCTCTTCGAGATGAACAACTTTTATTGCTACTTTTTAAAATCATTATTGTATTTTTCCAAATATTCTGAAACATTGTTATAAGCGCCTTACATGCACTTTGGAAGATCAATATGTTTGAGCAGATTCACTGGTCAATACAGTTGGTCGATCAGTTGAGATATCTAAGTCCTGACGTATTGTCATTGGCAGAATGACGTCTTTCTGTTGGCTCTGTGGAGTGCAGACAACAGCATTAACAGCAACAGAGATTGTGGTAATAACAGAAAGTTGCTGGCGACTTGTGTTTACCAAACGAATTACACAAGCTGTTGGGTTCTGATAGCGATTAGTGAGCAGGTAGTGCAATGCAACAACAGCGTTATTTACCCGAAGCTACGGCACAGAGGCCCATAGGAAGGTTGGAAGCGGAGCAGACACAGAGGGAGGTGGCTGCAGCTATCTGTGTGCCCCAAGGGTAATTTCCAGGACCTGTGCACGATTTAAGACAACACGAAGCGTTCAAAGACGCCAAGGTCAGGGTTGTCCAGAGATGACCGTTATCTCCGGTTAACAGACCGTCGAGACAGGAGGCTAAAAGCAAGTCAGCTACAACGCACCCTCAAGAAAGCAACAGGACGCGCGATATCAACTCAGTCCAACATGACCTTCGGAAAAGTGGCCTCTACGCACGGAGGCCTATGGAGTGTGCCCATTTAAAACCACGACATCTTTCAGCCTGCAGGAAATGGACGGGTTCTGTTCATAGATAAGATTTTGTGATCAGACGGAGAGTCGTCGTTTCATCAACTGGATAGAACGTGGAATAATCCTGCTTATGTGCAGGAATCATCATCATATCCTTGTGGTGAGCGAGTGGTGTGGGTAGGAATGACTATTGGCGGACTACGGACCTGTATGTCGTTCAGAATGGCGCTTAGACTTCTCAGAGGTATATAGACGAGGTCCTTCGATCTTTTGTTGTGCCCTATGTTACTGACATCGGAGATGGACTCCTTCTGGTGGACAATAAAGCTCTTTCCCTCAGAGCTGCAGTGGTGTACAAGCTTGAAGCTGAGGGAATTGAACGAATGGAATGGCCGGCTTGTTCAACTGACTTAAGCCCGATTCAGCATGTCTTGGATGCACTTGGCAGACGTATTGCAGCACCTGCCACTACGGATTCAGAGCTGGATGTTGAACTCGTGGAAGAATGGCCAAGTATCCGTCAAGCTCCGATTGATAACCTCATACTGTCCATGGCACGCAGGTTTGCAACTCTACTGGCCGTCCGGTGTCAACACACACCATATTAAACTTTTTTCACTATTGTGGCAACCCCATGGTGCCTCTAAGTAAACGTCACGTAAACTACAAGTAAAGAGCTGTATCACACACAAATTACAATTGTAATGTTGTTTGTTTGTTAAGCTTAAGGGACTTAACAGCGGGGTCATCAGTCCCTAAAATTACAAACTACTTATGAACTACTTTATACTAAATACGACCAGTGGCGGCTGGTGATAATGTGCTGTGCTTCAGCACACTGTAAACATATTGCTAAAATTATGCTATTTCTCTTCGCTAGCAAGCGAGAAATCGCTGTAAAATTACATCCTTTCTCTTGGAATGCGATCCAGGTATCACAATAAAATTATGCCACTTCCCTTCCAAGACGTATTACAATGTTGGTAATAAGGATGAAAACGCTCTCTGGAGCGCTCTCGCCGCGATAGCTGGAAACCAGCTCCGTGTGCTGAAGTGGGATTCAGCCGCGCTGGTACGTGCGCAGAGAGGCGGCGCAGCCGTCTGTTCGCTAGTGCGCACGCGCATACGTGACGTCAGGCCTGGCGACTCATGTGTGCTGAGACCGACTGCAGCACCAGATCACTATTTCTCTTCGCGCTGCGTGTAACGGTTGCGGAAGAATCGTATATGACGAACATTGCGGCATACAGAGTCAAATAGCGCGCTGGCTCAGGCGTCTTGCGCGTTGTCTCTCAAACCTACTTGTGTGAGGCTCGTATTCAAATACCTCTGAGTCCAAATTTTTAATTTCTGTAAATAAAACTTCTATCACAAACAACATTAGTGATGTATAGCCAAGCAGTTTCATTGGTCACTTGTGTAGAACGCAGATAACGTGGTGGGAATATTGCTAAGCTCTGTTATTTCCATTGTTAGTCACGCTTTTTATTTTAGTACATTTTGTTTCCTGTTTATTTTTGTAATATTGTAGCGCACTGGTCAAATTTTGTACGAGCCGCCACTGAATACGACACAAACTTCCATGCCCGAGGGGGAATTCGAATCCCCGACCGTAGCGGCCGTGCAGACTGACGCGCCGCAGACCGTTCGGCCACTGCGGCCGGCTTACAATCGTTACCAATATCTGAATAAAATACGTTATCACACGTATACTGTGAATGATACCCGCATGATCCTCTAATTGTTTTGAGCAGTGAATTTTCTTCCATTTTAATGAAGAAGTCGCCGCGAGAGAACAGCTGCTTTATCTAACAAGGGAACATCATCAACTCGATGTCATATTTTCTTGAGAAAAAACTACACGAGCTAGATATCGACTACAGAAATCGATATCAGGCAAAAATTTGGGCCATTATTCAGATACTAGGTAGTTACGACCTCCTCAAAGTACAGCTTTTAAATATTCGCGCGCTCGGGTTGTCCTCACTCGGCCCGCTTTACTGCGGGCGCTAAATGTTCAAACGTCTAGTACTGTGAGCAGAGTCTAGTAAGAGGTTTGTGTTCGCGATGTGAATTAACCCACAGGCTGTCGTGCGACACCCCTAGGAGCGGCATGGAATGATGACTAATCCGCAACGATTAAATGTGAAAGAATTAGAGCTCTTTAAAGTCGTCACCTGTAAGCACAATCATTTGCAGTTCTTGACATACTATACACTGTAAATGAAAACACATGGCGCTTTCTTTGTGCTTTTCCTTATATCCGGGTATAGAAGAAAATGGCGGGTTGACGTTCGGTGCAGATTTGCAAGAGGATGACGTCGACGATAACGACGCTGCCATTTCACCACCGTCAGATTCGTCGAGCACTTTCATTGCTTCAACGGAGCTTGGGCATGGAATTGAAGTCGTCAGTGATGGTGAAAGCTGCTTTGATGATTTGAATTCGTCGAATACCACTTTGCCCGTCTCCGTTACAGAAGAATACATGCAACGAGCCGCTTGCGTTTTATACAGCGCGTCACAACTGCAGTGGAAACGAATGAGACGGTTTTTCAACAAGCAGTGTAATGTAATTTAATTTTCAATGCCTTTTATGCACATCATTTTGTCATATGTAAAGCTGACACTATTGGAGTAAACTTGAAAGAGTTACAGTACATATTTTTTATTTTTTAATATTATTTCCTCCTCCACTTCTCTAGCTCTTCAAATTTCACATTTCGAGGGACTCGCTGTTGTCCCTTCACTGCACAGCACTTCACGTTCGGACATTAAGCGGCCGCAGTGAAACGGGGCGAGTGCAGACCAACGCGGGCGCGCAAATGTTTAAAAGCTGTACTTTGATGAGGCCATAACAGCATAGTATCTGAATAATGGTCAAAATTTTCACGTGATATCGATTTCTGGAGTTGATATCTAGTTCATGTATTTTTTTTTTTTTTTCCTCAAGAAAATATGAGGTCGAGTTGATGATGTTCCCTTGTAAGGCATCATCTACTGATGGGCTATCGCTCCCACCAGAGGTTTGAGTCCTCCCTTGGCCGTGGCCGTGTGTGTGTGTGTGTGTGTGTGTGTGTGTGTGTGTGTGTGTTGTCGTTAGAGTAAGTTAGTTTAAGTAGTCTAGGGACTGAAGACCATAGCAGTTTGGTCAGTAGGTTTACAGACAATAATCAAGGTGTCAATATTCAAAAGAATAAAAAAAAAAAAATAAAAAAAAATTGTTCCGCTGGTTAGCAACGATGGTTGTTGACACGGAAGACAAGAATTCGATACACGAGATTGGATTTCCAATGCCCACTTAAAATTTTAGGTTGTGAAAATATTTAGAATGAGGTGTGCTCATCTTAGAGCAGTCGGGAGATAAAATTAGCCGTGAATATGATAAGTGTGTTGACTAGGAGGTTTTTCAAAAACAGGTGTGTGTTGCGCCAGAGCAGCGGGTCACTGTCCAGTGAAACTTCACTTGCGGCACTCCGGCACAGAACGCATTGCATATGAATGTAGCTCATAAATAGTCGCAACGCCGCACGGCCCCACACCAGGTTAATGCATACTGGACAGCAGCAATGCATAGTAAACGCGAGAAGGCAAAAAACAGTCGAGTGATTTGTAAACGATTAACAGAATGCTGAACTTCGGTAATTTGCAGTATTTTGTCAGGCACTTCAACCAGTCGCATACTGCAGCTACTGGGACACATACGCGTTTGTCCGAACCCCTGATGGGGTGGTCGAGTCTTATCCGCACGCTGCGTGGCTCATCGTCATCATATGTGGCCCCCATCCCCCGCTCTCCGTATTGTGTTCCGATAGCTCAATGTAGCTAAGCACTTTGCGTTTTGGACACTGTTAGAGACAAGCAAAGTCTCAATTGTTAAAAGGGTACATCTACATCTACATACATATCCCGCAATCCACCGTAAGGTGCGTAGCGGAGGGTACACTGTACCACTACTAGGCATTTCCTTTCCAATTCCACTCCCAAATAGAACGAGGAAAAAATGAATGCCTATATGCCTTTGTACGAGTCCTAATTTCTCTTATCTTGTCTTTGTGATCACTGCGCGAAATGTAAGTAGGCGGCAGCTAGATCGTACTACACTCAGATTCAAATTCCGAACCTCTAAATTTCCTCAACAGAAATTCACGAGAAGAACGTCGTCTTTCCTCCAGCGATCCCCAATTGAGTTGCCGGAGCATTTCCGTGACATTCGCGCATTGGTCGAACCTACCAGTAACAAACCTAGCTGCTCGCCTCTGAACTGCTTCTATGTCTTCCTTTAAACTGATCGGCTGCGGGTCCCAAACACTTGAGAAATACTCAAGACGTGGTCGAACAAGCGTTTTATACGCGGTCTCCTTTACAGGTGAAGTATATCTTCCCAAAATTCTCCCAATGAACCGAAGTCGGCTGTCCGCCTTACAGCTGTCCTTACATGTTCGTGTCATTTCATATCGCTCTGCAATGTTACGCCTAGATATTTGAACGACACGACAGCATCAAGAAGCTCACTACTAATGGTGTATTCGAACATTATGAGATTGTTTTTCCTACTCATGCGCATCACCTTACTTTTTTCTACATTGAGAGGTAGCTGCCATTCTTCGCACCGACTAGAAATTTTGTCTAAGTCATCCTGTATGCTATTTCAGTCAGTTAAAGACGACACCCTCCCATATACCACATCATCATCAGCAAACAGCCGCAAATTACAACTTACTCTGTCCATCAGATCATTCATGTAGATAGAAAATAATAGCGGTCCTATCGCACTCCCCTGGGGCACGCCTGACGATACACTCGTCTCTGATGAGCACTCGCCGTCGAGAACAACGTACTGCGTTCTATTACTTAGGAAGTCTTCCAGCCAGTCACAAATCTGTGAACCTACTCCATAAGCTCGTATCTTCGTTAGCAGTCTGCAGTGTGGCACCGCGGCAAACGCCTTTTTGAAGTCGAGAAAAACACAATCCGCCTGTTGCCCTTCATCCATGGCTCACAAGATGTCATGTGAGAAAAGGGCAAGCTGAGTTTCACATGAACGATGTTTCCTAAACCCGTACTGATTCATAGAAAGAAGATTTTCCGTTTCAAGGAAATTTACTATTTTCGAACTGAGAATATGCCCCAAAATTCTACATGAAACTGATGTCAACGATTTTGGCCTGTAATTGTGTGGGTCAGTTCTCTCTCCTTTCTTTCCTGTAAAAGGAAGTCACCTGTGCTTTTTTCCAATCACTAGGAACTTAGCGCGAATTAAAGATTCACGATAAATGCAAACTAAGTAGGGGGCCAATGCCCCAGAATACTCTTTGTAAAACCGAACTGGTATTCCACCCGGACCAGTAGACTTTTTCGTATTTAGTGAAAGTTCTCATAATTAGTGAGTGCTCCTTAACTCTGCAGGGGTGTCTATGGTGGTACTCAATATCGCCAATTTAATTTCTGTAACCAAGTACATGAGATTGGTGCTATGTTCATCATTTTGATTTTGTTGCATTTGTGATTTTCCGTGTTTGCAGTAAAAATATTTGGTTTGATTTCTGTCTGCGCTGCAAATTCAAAATGAAGAATATGTCGTCGCCTAGCCAGGCAGTCCTCAGCAAGTTAAATACAGGAACACCTTACTGAAACCTTAGGAGTCCATCTTCAACATACAACTTAACAAAAAAAATCTAACTGATAATGGAAGTCCAGATTATATAAAAGGAAGTACCTCTATGAATAGCGTGTCATCTGCACCAAAGGAAGTGAAATGAAAAACGATTTTGTGGTTAAGAGAAGGAATTAGGGAATGTATGCTAAACACTAGTAACTGAACAATGAACTTTACAAAACACTTCTATAATTAGCAAATAAATGCACAATACCAGCTTAATTTAAGAAAATAATTGAAAAGGAAATGGCATACACACACAAAGTATTTCAGGAAAGACAGGTAAACAAAACGAAAAACTCACGATATTATCAACACAGCCACAGCAAACAGTGACAACAGCTAAATATATAATTTCGATGACAGAATCATCAACCTGACGAAAATCTCGTCAAACAAGAAAAAGCCTATTATAAAAAGGCCAAAAGACAACACAAACACCGTAACATCACACGAATCAGCAGACGACGTCATAACAGAATCTGAACACATTATAAAGGAAGAAGAAAGACAGAGCCATAATTTAATTGCAGACTTAACAAGGGAATTGGGATCTACAGAATTAACACAGATAATCAAGACAAACAAAACCACCATAGTCACTAATAACAGAACACCTGAATATATCATTCCTTTAAGCTAAAAACTAAAAGGAAAGAATACGATACAAAGCAAAACAGGTAAAGGAAATGTATTGGTTATGGTAAATGAATACATATAAAATTCAGTATTTTCTGAAACACAACATCATCTACAAATTGATTAGGGACCTCACAACAAGACAGGGAGAAACAGCTAACAGATACTGAAAAACACCAAAAATATAGTCTCAGATTGTCGCATACAAGTAACGACAGAGATAATCAGAGGCACCTGTTCTACAAGAACATCCTATTTCACCCTATCACTGATTTCAGATATGCTCTATCCTCTTACCTAGCCCAACACACACACACACACACACACACACACACACACACACACACACACACACACCACACACATAACTGAAAAAAATATACACGTTTGAAAATAATAGGAACCTGAAAACACAAAGGAAGTAGTAGCATCAAGAATGCGATCGTACCAGACACAGCAATGATAATATCGTTTGATGTCACATAAATGTACAGCTGCATATCAACAGATGAAACAATCAATATTATCACACAAAGACTAAAGACAACAGGGATACACAATAAACACAAACATTGATGAAATAACAACAATTCTCAGGATCATTAGAGAACAAAATAACTTGGAGTTCAACAAAAACTTCTGTTCCCAACAAGAAAGACTGCCAGTGGTATCACCGATTAGTGGTTTCTTAGACAACATCTTCATAAACAACTTAGAAAATAACGTCTTCAAACAGATAATAAAACAAAAGAAACACAACCGTTATATCAATGACATAATATGTTTGATCAGTGATCTACACATACGCACACAGACACATAAAAGAGCTTCACAATAAAATAAACAATCTACATTCATTCACCCACTTAACATTCGGAGCAAACAGACAACACACTAAACTTCCTGGATCTCACAACAGAAAGAACAAACAACACCAATGACTTCACAGTATTCAGGAAACTGACCACTATGTGTACCATCAGTCATAATTTATCCTATCACCTGGTAACACACAAGCAGGCAAGTTTCAGATTCATGTTTAACAGACTAAACACAACATCCATCAGCGAACAGAACTACAGATAGGAGCTAAACACAATAAAACAAATAGCAGTGAAGATTGGTTATAACACTCATATATAGACTACACCGAGTAATATGCAGACAGAAAAAATAATGAACTGGCCACATACACAGTAGACCTCACACACACACATAAATATATGGTACATACTTACCTACAATAACAAAATAGTTCATGGGATAGGCAAGATATTAAAACAGGGACTATAAATAAAAATCAAAACAGAAAACACAATACTGAAAAAGACAGAACACAGTTAACACCAACAGAGAAATTCAACAGTTTGGGCATATATCAACTCACATGCAACACATGTCAATCGGTATACATAGGAGAAACATGTATGAGTTTCAAAATCAGATATTCTGAACACCTCAGAGCACTAAAAAGTAACCATATTACAGATGCAGACCACCTAATAACCCACAACCAGCACCCAATCAAAATGGAAAAAGACTTAAAAATATTAAGCCATAGCCTATAATATAAATTACCTTTAGTGGAGAACTACTACACACACAAAATAATAGCAGAAGGAAAATTACTTATGAGTGAATACACTACACTTTACAGAAACACACTATTTAATACATTAAACGAGCTATACAGAAACGATCACACACACACACACACACACACACACACAGAGAGAGAGACAGACAGACAGAAAGAGAAAATAAACAAAATTCAAATCCATCGGAATCTCCACCAGAGAACAAACAAAGTATAAGAAAGCTTAAACAGTCTGTTTTTCCAAAGTGTAAAGTGATTCTTTTTTGTACTTAAGATATTAACTCATCAAAAATATTCATGTAGAGTTATACGGATGCAGATGATGACCAATATCTGATGTTATGAAAATGTTCCTACACGACCATGAAATGTAAAACTAAGGTACTAACCAGAACTAAGGTACACTACTTTTAGGCCTAATTTTTCATGCCTAGGTTAGTACTAAAATATGTTCATTTTCGCAGCCGTAAATAAATAAGAAAACCGAATGATCATGGCACAGATGTATCGAAACATACACGATACTTTTGAGATCCCCTTCACGCAAAATCGCACGTGTTGAGATCCAGTGAGCGAACAGGACATGTGGCTGGTCCTCCTCGTCCGATTCATCAATCCGGCAAAACACCATTGATTTGAATCCGAGCGTCAACGGAGAAGTGGGCGTAGACCACCATCATCTTCTAATCATCTATGGCAGGAAGAGCACCACCCTCTAGGAAGATACAATGCATACTGTAAGTATGACTGCATGGTACAGCGCGTATTGGACCGAGTCTCCGTAATAATTTCGTTTGGCTCAGTGTCCTGGTGCAAGCCTTTCAAGTGGACACCACTTCGGCGACTTGGGTGTCCCTAACCTACGTCTGTTATCCAACCGGGGAAAGGGGACCCACAGTTTAACGTGGAATCCGAACCACGTGTCGAATCTGGCGACTCCTCACAACGTTGAGAATTGAGAGCTGGCTTAAAACGTAGACTGGAGAATTCCGACCGAGTTTCGAACTCGCGACCCTGCGGTTTCCAGCCAAGCACTTTAACCCGAAAACACCAGGCCCGACGCAGTCTGTGTAACAATTAAAAAATATAATGTTAACTTTCAAGGTCACCGTTTCCTTCAGGTAAGACTTCCGGGCTGAGAGGCCGTGGTCAATGCAGAAAACTTCTTCTTCCTGACGTTTCGTCTCCATCTGGAGGCGACATCGTCTGAGGTCTTCCGGCTACTGCCAATGTAGTTGGAGGGGCTCTCGCATTTAAAGAGAGCATAGACGGCACCAACGGTAATCATGTGATACCGACTATGTGGCTATCTCTGGATGTTGTCGTCATTCTCGATAAAAAGTAATCGATTGTTATTTTGTTGGCGTATAGTCAAATGTTCAAATGTTTGTATAGTCTATGGGACTTAACTACGGGGTTATCAGTCCCTAAACTTACAAACTACTTATGAACTACTTACGAACTAGGACGGCACAAATATCCATGCCCGAGGGGGGATTCGAACCCCCGACCGCAATGGACGTGCAGACCGTGACTGGAGCGCCTTAGTCCCCTCGGCCACCGCGGCCGGCTGGCGTATAGTCGACATCCATCTTTTGTATAACTTTAAACATTCTTCTTTTCTATTAAAATTGTTGTGGTGTTTTTAAATTTCAATAGCTTCCCTATAATTGCGTGCATAGTAATGCAATGTTCTTGCTAATACGATCCATCATTCCATCATTCCCATCCTGAAAAACATGTTCTGCTATGACCGATTTTTCGGTTTGTCCCAGAAGACAGTTTCTTTTGTGTGTTGTTAAACTGGTTTTTGACACTTCTTTTCGTTGTACCAGTATGTACTTGACCACAACTGCATGGAATTATGCAGGGTGAATCATCCAACACTTGCACCGCAGATATTGCGGAAACGGAAAGTGCGATGGATGTGCGGTTTTCACAGAATAGATAGATAGTCAAGGAGTCGTCTAGTTAGCCAATAAACAGATTGTAAAAATACCTAGATAGTGTATTTTTATGCAAACATACAATTTTTCAAATGGAACTCAAATGTTCAAACGTTTGTATAGCTTATGGGACTTAACTACGTGGTCATCAGTCCCTAAACTTACAAACTACTTATGAACTAGCTAACACTAAGGACGGCACAAATATCCATGCACAGGGGGGATTCGAACCCCCGACCGTAGTGGCCGTGCAGACCGTGACACGCCTCAGTCCCCTCGGCCACCGCGGCCGGCTTTCAAATGGAACAATGATTGTTTCTATAATGCACTGCAATTTTTTTCACTAGCTGTGTACAAAGAATTTTGAATGATATTTTTATCACGTTTAGTTTGGCAGCTAAAACCATTCATAGTTTTGGGGGCAGAGGCTACGACAGCGTAGCTGACTGGCTGGTGGTCATGAGACAGCGGGCCGTGCCCCAGGGGCTAGCCACTCTGCCAGTCAGCTAAGCTATCGCAGCCTCCACCCACTAAATTTCGAATAGTTGAAGCTGCCAAACCAAACATGATAAAAATGTCATTCAAAATTCTTTGTACACAGCTGGTGTCAAAACTTCCAGTGTATGATAGAAACAACCATTGGTCCATTTAGAAAACTGTATTTTTGCATAAAAAATACGCATTCTAAGTAATATTACAATCTGTTTGTTGGCTAAAAATACGAGCCCCTGACTACCAATCCATTGCGTGAAAACCGCAAATCAGTCGCACTTTCCGTTTCCGCAATATTTGCGGTGCAAGTGTTAGGTGATTCGCCCTGTATTACCCCAGACGTTGTTAGGGGGTGACGTGCAGCTTTTGCCGATCTTAATCATTCTTTGATCTTCTTTGTCGGTCTGAAGATCGTTTCTACCCCGTGCTTGGCCAGAACTGTAATTTTGGAGTTGAAAGTGAGGAAAAATTTTCCAGATGGTTGCCGATGTTGATCAGTACTTCTATATATATATATATATATATATATATATATATATATATATATATATATATATATTTGTTGGGACGAGCGTATTAATAAGAACATCGCATTACTATTTACGCATTCATAGATAAGCCATTGACATTCAAAAGCACCAGAATAACTTCAGTAGAAAAGAAGTTAAACAAAATATGAATGTCGGCTATACGCCAACGAAACGACAGTCTTTCTTTTTCTTTGGCCATGTTACAGTACATGCAGGGTCGGCTTTGTTAATGGGGATATGGCGTGTTAATATTTACGAAGTGGCCGTTTGCCCTTCCTATCACCCCCCCCCCCCCCTCCACCCGAAGAAATGTGCAACCCAAACGTCTGTGTATAGTGTTCTATGTGGGAAAGTCTAAAGTGTTACGAAAAGTTTGCAAATCGTGTAACTGAGGCGGTACTTGAGTACCAGCCCAGTATTCACGTAGGGGGATGTGGAAAATCGCCTTAGAACCACATCCAGGCTGGCCGGCACCTCGACTCCCATCGTTAATCCACCAGGCGGAAAGCATTGCACGGGTAACTGAGCGGGTTCCAAAATTTTATTTATTTATTTCTCATTTATAGTCCTGCTACCTTTTAATATAAACCAGGACGTACATTTGTAGTTTTATATGTTGTACATTATTTCATTTATGTTACATAATTTAAGTATTTGAGATAGATATAAGAAGGAGAAAAACATAGAATACAAGCAAAGAGAAAATACATATATACTAATGCTTACAGCTGTTGCTACAATTATAACAAATAACAATTCGTGCATTTTACTATAAATTAGATGTAGTGGAGAACATAAAAACATGATTGGTTACACGGTTGTTATACACAAAACGACAATCGATTACCTTTAATCGAGAATGATGACAACATCCATAGATAGTCACCTAGTCGGTATCACGTAATGACTAGTGACGCCATCTATTCTCTATGTAAATGCGAGAGCCCCTCCAGCCACATTGGCAGTAGCCGGAAGAGCTCAGATGATATCGTCCGCCGATAGAGACGAAGCGTTAGAAGGACCACGGCCTCTTAGCCTGGAAGTTTTACCTAAAAAATGAAAAAACAATGGTCTCTAGCATGAAAGGTATGCATGTCCGGACTTAAGATAATTAGACCTCCTTTTGTTCCATACCGTCTCCTAGATCAATTCCTTGAGTTTGTACACTGTGGCGAAAAACTACCTGGTATGCTCAGTTCTCGTCCATATTTGGTAGTTAAAATACATTGCACGAAAAAAGCAGCACAATATGATAAATAAACAACTAAACCCCCCCACCCCCCCCCCCCGCACCCCCCACCCCCAACCCCGTACGACCAGTGGTTAACCGAAAATCTGAAAAAGCGGCCATTAGCAATTTTAAGTGACATAGTACGAAAGAACACTCTTGGAAAATGAAATAAAGAACACAATGAATTCGTCGATCCAGCAGAGGGAACTTTTATTGCCACATTGTTGAGGTTGTAAACAACACACGATCACACAGGAAGAGCCGTTACGCACGTGTATACACTCACCAGAGCCTCTGCAATGTTGGCGTTAGTACCGTGTATACCCTTATTTTGCATCAATGTGTAATTCTTTCATGGAAACGATCGTAGTGGTGCCGAATGTGGCTATGTGGAATGGCCTGCCACGCAGTTTCCACCTGGTGCCTCAGTTGAGCCAGATTTCTCATGCCGACCAAGCAGCCCGCCCAACATAACGTTTCATGCCTTCCCAAACATGCTCAGTAAGGGAAAGATCTGGGGATAGTGCTGGCCAGGGTAGTTGACGTACACCTTGAAGAGCACTTTGGGTGGTACAGGATACATATGGATCTGCATTGACCTGCTGGAAAAGCATATAGCTCTGTTGGTGTATGAGTGGTAGCAAGACGGGTTAAATGACGGATTCAGTGTACCTTGTACCGTGTTCAATGTTCTCTAGAGGATCACTAGAGGAGAATGGCGAGTGTAGAATATCGCTCTCATCACAATGATGTACGATCATGTGTGCCGTTACAGTGTCCTCCGCTCACGTTCAGCCCGCCTCCAATGGTGTCAAGGTAGGCGCTTATGAAGGGAGAAATGGAGACGTAGAGAGTCGTCGCTACCTCGGTGCCAATGATCGTTCGACAGCTGGCATCATAGTGTGAGGACCCCTATCCTTCACTATCCCTTCTCCTCTGGTGGTCGTTGTGAGAAAATTGAACATTACACGGTACATTGAAACCATCATTCAACCAGTCTTGCCACCTTCATGCACCGAAAAGACGATGTGCTTTTCCAACAGCACAATCCCGTAGAACCCACCGTGCTCTTCTAGGTGTACTTCAGGTACACCGCCCATCATTACCGCTGGATCTGTCCCCCATTGAGCCTTTCTGGGGCCCGATAAAACGTCATCTTGGCGCGGACTACAGGATCGGCACGAGATCTGGTCCAACTGAGGCATCAGAGGGAATTTGCATGGCAGGCATACTGTAAGACCTCATACGAAACCTCTCTTGTTGAGAAAGTTGCACCCTACTTTGGTGCAAAACGAGGGTGTACACGATACTAGCGACGACATTGTACACGCTCTGGTGACTGTACTGATGCGCCTATGGTTCGGACTGCGTGGTCGTGTGTTGTATACATCCTCAAGAATGTGCCAATAAAATTTCGCTCTGCTGGGTTGACGAAATCATTGTGTTCTTATTTCATTTTACAGGAGCGTACTTGTCGGAGGTTGATAATGAGCTTGGCACCTGCCTATGAGCCGTGTCAGTGTGGGGTGGCACGTTTGATGGACGCCCCAGCAATAGCAGATAGGCCCGGCATTTAACTAACGACCACGGCGCAATACGACCGAAATAAAGGCCTGCGGGGCAACGGCGCCGATTTAGTTATCTCGATAAGCGCCGAGCGAGTTTCGTGGCGTTGCGGAATGGCAGCAATTACTGCAAGGGGCTCGCCAGCGCGTTTAAGTGAATAATCACTGCGCTTTTTGCCTCCCCCCCCCCTCTCTCTCTCTCTCTCTCTGTGTGTGTGCGTGCGTGCGCGCGCGCTGTGTTTTGGCGAGTTGCAAGAGTACAGTTGTTTGTTTGCCAAGTGGCCGTGCACGTGTAGCGGCCAGAAATTACGTTGCCAACTCTGGACATTTATTTTCCGGGCGGACAGGACGGGGCGCCGGGCAGGGCTACCAACTTCCGCCGCCGGCGCGACCGCAATAAAGCCCGAGCGGCGGCCGGTTGGCGGCCCTGGCTGCGGTTGTCGCCGCCCCCGTTTCCAGCCAACCGCGTCGCGCGCGGGGATTCCCCGCACGACCCTTTTTTTTTTTTTTTTTTGCCTTTTTTTTACGCTTCCCTTCCGGGCCATCGACCGCGGTGCTGAACGGTTGTCTCAACCGAAGCAAATGGAATAGGCGCGCCGTTTCACTGGAAGAATGCCGGTGGCAGGTGATTGCAGAAAGAGAGACAGAGACAGAATAAGAGAAACAGAGGGAGAGGGAGAAGTACGAACACCAGCACAGCTCCCAAGCAACATCACAGACTGACAGATCCTAAACGTTAATGTGAAAATGTAACAGAGATTTGTAAAAGTGGAGAAAAGATCTGTTTTCCAATTGGAACTGTGCATTATTGAATTAATTTACATTCCATAAACAAACTGTTCTACCGTGTAAGCATGCGTAGATTCACTTTAACAATAGAAGTGCTGCAAGGTCACTCGAGCCCCGTTCCCTAATTCTTTCGTTTGTCACGGTTTTGTATTATTGTGTAGAGTGCCGAATTTTATCAAACAAGGCAATTAAGGATCACGTTTAATATTACCTTCCTTGGCGCAACAATAAGAGGAAATCTAGATTCACCTAGTTTTATATCTCATTCTTGTCGCCACTTTTGTATCTCATCCTCGTCGCCACTTTTGTGTCCCATCCTCGTCGCCACTTTTGTATCCCATCCTCGTCGCCAGTTTTGTGTCTCGTTGCCGCCGGTTGTCCTGGGTGCCGGTGGCCGAGTAGAGAGAGACCGACACAGGGAAATAGGATGCACGCGTGTGCGGGTACGGAGTCTGAGGTGACCAGCCAGTGGGACAGCAGAAACTAGAAACACTAAGCTAGATTAGAAAAAGTTGTATATTTCAAAGAAATGGGTTAATACTTAAATTTTACAAGGTTCATGACTGCCAACTAAGTGTACTGCTGAGACATAGGTTAACTACGTAGTGGCCTGCCTACTGATGAGTCCGTTTCAGTGCCTGTCCTAATCCTAAGTCTGAGTTAATTTTGTGGCCACGAGCGGAGTTGCAGCAGAGGGCGCTCGTGGCTGACGTCGTAAGAACGCCGCGCCATGCGTGCATGGCGGCGCGTGGCGAAAGTAGGTGGCGCGCACTTCAGACTTGTGCGACACCACTGTTCAGTTCTGACCCACTGCTGCAGCCGTGATAGTAATCTCGTATCTGGCATAGCTTTGTGTTTATTTTTAGAGTGAATTTTTTTCAACAATCAGAAGATACTCTTTTATATTGGTACGTGCCATTGTTGTCGTTCTTCAGCAGTGGGGGGGGGGGGGGGAGGGGTAAATAAGGTCGGAACTCATCTTAACGTGTACGTCAATATCAATGCTTTACTTCATGAAAAACATTGTGGGTGGTGCAGTCTTACTACGTAAATAGTACTTACAACACACACATTTATTATGCCCAAACATCTAAAAACAGACGAGGTCATTGTAAATGCCATTAATGTGAAATTTTAGAACATTAATCTGAGGGTGAGCCGCTGGATTTTTCATCTGAGGAATAATTGCAACAGCTGTAGTTCCAGATTCTTCATCGTCCGTTGGCTGGAAAATCTGCATATTCAGATTCTTCATAGGCAGATGGCTCGAAAATACTCAGTCAAAACACAATCCAGACGTTGGCCTGTTCACACAACTTGTTGGATCTGGCTGCAATAAACGCCTGATTATTGTACAAAGCTCTAAATGAGAAAAAATTGAAACGCAGCGACTTATACTACGGCCAGGAGAGGCGCTTGTTGAGAAGTACACAGAAGCCAGGAAGGTTTGTGACCGCGTTACTCCCGAAGATATTCCTAAGAGAAAAGAAAATCGAACACGTTGACTTGAGGAGTCAGACTGCACTGGAAACAAATCATTTGTAAAATTTCATATGTGTAAGGAAACTATCCGCCACAAATGCAATTCTAAAGACTATCACTTGTGCACATTAATAACGCTAGTGAGTAAAAACACTCATCAAATGTGCGTAACGTTTAGTAATAATAAGTCGTGAGATCTACCGAACATTTCAAACAACTTACGCGTGTGCTGCCAAGTGATGTCGTCGACAATCGCCGATATTTCGGCAAGAGAACACCCTGCCATTCTCAATGAACAACTGCACTCAAGGAAGCAATGTGCAAGCGCATTTAATACCTCGCTTTGCAAAGTGTAAACAAGGAAGATAACACACACAGTACAAGTCACTGCAGAGTTAACACAACCAAAGATGACCAAACATCAAAAACATAGATATTGACGGTTAATCAACAGGTGAGGCAGCATTAATTTTGTCTCTCTGTTTTTTTGACGAAAGACAGTGCCGGATTCCAAACTGGATTTAAACAAAAACCTCCATCTCTGTTAATAAAGTCACTTGCTAGTTTAATTTCAACAGCTACCTTAATAACACTATCCCAATAGGTGGAAGTGCATGGCAGAATCTCCGTGTTGTTGTATTCCATAGGATGACCGGTGCCAAGACATGTTCTGCAACAGCGGATTTGGTCAGAAGGAAGGTTGATGGTACATTGGGACCATTCTGTTTATAGGAAGCCTACTTACACTGATTCGTATCTGCGAGCTGATAGTTGTCACCATACCGCTCAGCGTGAAGGAGTACTTCGTACCTTGGTTCACAGGGCACATGTCATTTCAGACCATGAAAGTTTGTCAGCTGAGTTGTCCCATCTCGAGGAGACCTCTCGTCAGAGAGATAGATAGAATATGCATTGCGCTATCAGCCTTCTGTGCAACGGGTGAGTACGATAGTAATGAAGTGGCACCTAAATCTATGCCTTTTTGCGTTACGCAGGAAGAATTTCCAACAAGATTGGTCGTATTTTGCGGGAATATGATGTGAAATGTGGTTTTCGACCACCTAAGATAAATGCCCTGTTGGGGTCCGTAAATGATGATCTTGGTGTATATCGTATTCCTTGCAGTTGTGGCATGTCATATATTGGTCAGACAATCAGGACTGTGGAAGACCGGAGTATTGAATATAAACGTTACACGCGCTTACAACAGCCAAACAAATCCGTTATTGTAGAACACTGTCTTGGCACCGGTCATCCTATGGAATACAATACGGAGATTCTGGGATGCACTTCCACCTATTGGGATAGTGTTATTAGGAATCTGTTGAAATTAAACCAGCAAGCGACCTTATATAAGGAGACGGTGGTTTTTGTTTAAATTCTGCTTGGAACCGGGCACTGTATCTCGTCAAAAAACAGAGGGACAAAATTAATGCTGCCTCACCTGTTGATTAACAGTCACTATCTATATTTTTGATGTTTGGTCATCTTTGGTTGTGTTAACTCTACACTGACTTGCACTGTGTGTGTTATCTTTCTTGTTTACCCTTTGCAAACCGAGGTATTAAATAGGCTTGCACATTGCTTCCTTAAGTGCAGTTGTGCCTTGAGAATGGGCAGGGTGTCCTCCTGCCGAAATATCGGCGGTTGTCTACGACGTCAACCGGCAGCATACCCGTAAGTTGTTACAACATTCATTACGCCGGGAAAAGTTAAAGTTTCATACTGTACGTTTGTTTATAATATAATAAAACAGCCAGCATTTCAAAGAACAGATGCATTAATAGCAACAATATCCAACTGACCTCGGAGAATAGAAGAAGAAGAGACCCAGCTCATAAGTAGTAAAAATATCAAGGGTTCTAGTGTTAACAAAAATGCCCCCCCCCCCCCCAAATTATTGACACATGAGAAGCTTACTACAATTAAGTCAGTAGTCATCTTGGTATTGTAAAAATACAATGATAGCTAATGAAGTCCATGTTCAGAGTTATCTTGCTCTCCATGATATTTCAAAGAAGCAATGCGCCAGCACGACTTGAGGCTTCGTTTGGCATAGCGCGGCACTTATAAATCGGTGAAGTCCATCTGCTGGATCGTAGCACTGCTAACTGGAAGCGCACAGTTTGTGGATACTTTGACGTCCGGATGAACCAGTAGGAAGGGAGAGACGGGTTTAACGTCCCGCCGATGGAGCCCGAAAAGGGATTTTTTTTTTTTTTTTTTTTTTTTTTTTTTTTTTTTTTTTTTTTTTTTTTTTGCAAGTATGGGAAGGAAATCGCCCGTGCCTTTCCAAAGGAAGCATCCCGGCATGTTCCTGGAGTTATTTAGGGAAATCACGAAACACCTTTATCTGGATCTGAATTCTGAACCACTGTCGTCCGAATGCGAGTGCAGTGTGCCTACCAGTACGCCGCTTCGCGCGGTGAATGAACACGCGAGGTGCATCGTCTCTAACAGTAGGCACTGAATTATTCATCGTCCAGTCAGAATTGGCGCACGTGTCTGAGTTCATACGGAGCGGCCACCTGCGGGGTTGTATAGGAACTCGTGTTGCGGCAAACTGCCACTGTCCCTATCTATCCTATGTAATAGATAGCAGTACGTTGTTCTCGACGGCGAGTGTTCATCAGAGACGACAGCAGCTAGCTCTCAATGTAGAAAACTGTAAGGTGATGCGCATGAGTAGGAAGAAAAATCCCATAATGTTCAAATACAGCATTAGTAGTGAGCTTCTTGAAGTTGTCGCGTCGTTCAAATATCTAGGCGTAACATTGCAGAGCGATATGAAATGAAACGAACATGTAAGGACAGTTGTGACTAAGGCGGACAGCCGACTTTGGTTTATTGGGAGACTTTTGGGAACATGTACTTCATCTGTAAAGGAGACCGCGTATAAAACGCTTGTACGACCACGTCTTGAGTATTGCTCAAGTGTTTGGGAGCCGCAGCAGATCAGTTTAAAGGAAGACATACAAGCAGTTCAGAGACGAGCAGTTAGGTTTGTTACTGGTAGCTTCGACCAATGCGCGAGTGTCACGGAAATGCTCCGGCAACTCAATTGGGGATCGTTGGAGGAAAGACGACGTTCTTTTCGTGAAATTCTGTTGAAGAAATTTACACGGGCGGAATTTGAAGCTGAGTGTAGCACGATCTTGCTGCCGCCTGCTTACGTTTCACGCAGTGAGCACAAAGACAAGATAAGAGAAATTAGGGTTGGTATTCTACTTCCTACGTACCATTTGTTATAGGTCGGATTCAGACATATATCACACAATAAATCGTTACTGATAGTATATAGCTGATTTTCTTCCGTTTTTTATGAACACCGTACAACACTGTTATTGTTTACGAAACTTAGTAAGGTACATTCTTGGTTTTATTGCAATTTTACCCTCGCTGTTACGCACCAGTGTCGATGAGAAGTGAGTGTAAAGAACTTACTCAATTCTTGAGCTCAGGTTTCCTTTCTTTTGCCGTTATTCTCATTTGGTATACTGTAGCAGATGTCATTGTTAGTAACATCCAAGGAGTACTGAGTGACCCATGACAATTATTGTTCTTCTTGCTATGATCTGAAGAGGTATTTCATTTTGGTGTGTGAGTGAACATTTCTTCGACTTGTTAGCTGTCTTTTCAATGAAGAAGACTCTTACGCCCAGGAAACGGATTGATTGGGCGCAATCTAAACGTAGTAACTTTACGTGAGGAAGGGTATACGTTTGAAGAGATTGCAACAAGACTAGGTGATTGTGCTATTAAGTGAGATGTAAGGAAGATGTGGGACCGTTATAAGGCAACACTGCTTCCAGAACTCGACGAAAACCTGTGCTTTCTCCTCAAGATGAAAGAAAAAATTGCCGCCTCGCGTTATAAGACCGTCGGCGTACTTCAAAACAGGTTAAGGAAGTTCTGGAATCATCTGAAGTCACCGTTACTGACCGAACCGTCCTAAGAAAATTCTGTGCGAATGGAATGGTTTGCTAGCCAGGAGGCCAAGAAGAAAGCCTTATTTTAATGCAAAAGAAAGGGAGAAATGGGCTCTGCAACTCAGAACATAAACTGATATGGACTGGATCAAGGTAATGTGGAGTGATGAGGCACGTGTTTCAATATTTGGAACAGATGGTATCAAATACGTGCGTCATCGACCTGGCGAAAATATGTTACCAGAATGCTCAACCGCTACTATGAAACATCCAGTCAATGTGGGGATGCATGACAAGACATGGTGTTGGTCGACTACATTTGATAGATGATACACTAAATACCCAAAGACACCAGACTGGAATCTTGGGAACATAATTTGTTACCTTCAATCAACGATTCCTTACCACCAGAGACAGTTTTTCTTTCAACAAGATGGTGTACCATGCCACACTGCAAAACTGAGCATGAAATGGTTCAAAGAACATCTCACTAATGTTTTGCCATGACCAGATAACAGCTCCGACCTAAACCCAATCGAAAACTTGTGAGCCAGATTGTAAGTAGCCGTTTAGCGCCAAAATACAAGGAATAAAATGGAACTTGTTGAAACCATCACACAGGCTTGATACAAAGTCATAATACAGAAAATCTTAACAGGCTGGTTGGCTCCATACTTCTCAAAATCAAAGCAGTAATAAAAGGCAAGGGATTCCCCAAAAAATATTAACTGTTACGTTGAACAGACTGTTTTATGCCGTGGAATTAATTAATTAATGCTGTCCTCACATAACGCCCGTGATGTGTATTTCAAATTTCAAACTTAAATATAATTACTTGCCACAGTATGACTTATTCATTACATTAATTTTACATTAAGTTGCTCATAACCCCATCACACGCCAAGTAAATAGGCCAGTAACATAACAAATGCACTGCATTATGAAAAGTGTCCAGAATAATGTCCACTAGCGTAAATGTAAAAGGGCCGAATTTCTTTGATTCAGTATTATAATAAGAACTTACTCACGAGCCAATATTTATGATTGTGTTTGTATTTGCAGAGCTTCTAAAAAAAAATAAAAATAAAAATAAAAAGAGGTAACATGTTTGTTAAGCTTAAGGGACTTAACTGCGGGGTCATCAGTCTCTAAACTTAGAAACTACTTATGAATACCTTATACTAAAGACAGCACAAACATCCATACCCGAGAGGGGATTCAAACCTCCGACGTGGAACGGCCTCGCGCTCCATAACATAGCGCCTCAATGTGGTCGGTCACTCCGCCCCAACATTTGCAGCTTATTCTGATGAAAGTGATAGAATAAAAACATACGAGAAAAATAAATTCCTCTTGCGCTCTTTTCTTACCTCACAGGTACTTTAATTGGCGTGTATCAACTATCAATTCGGTATGGAGTCTATTGATTCGAATGTTTTTACTCTTCAGTCGCCTTTCGTTTAAACGCGTACACTTTTGATTGTAATTACTTTTACTTATAAAACGAATGCCTTCAAGATTCTTGCCGTTTGTGGTACATGTGTAGCAACAATTGTGGATTGGTTTCTGCTTTGTGTAGAACTGTTTTTCCTGTTATTTTTTGGCCACGTTTGAGATGATTTTCCTTCAGCTACAGCTATGGAGGATGATCTAGTTCATTAAATAATGTAGGTATCGCATTCCATGTAAGTTTCTCATGTTCAACCCTTTGAGATTTCGTTTGAATTGTAGTGAAGGAATCTTCACGTTTCCGACAGGAAACCAACGTCTTTCTGCAAAAGATCGCGTCTTCTGTTGTTTAATAGTCATTTTTTGTTATTAGTAGAAAATGGAATTCTTAAATAAGTCGTTGATATCAAGAGAATCTTAAACAAACTGTCCCGCAATGTACCGTTTCATTTCCCTATGGCAGTACATCCTAATCAACTGGTAAAAAGGACCCTCACCAGCACAAAATGCCAAGTAAAGATATAAGGATAACTCTCTAAAGAATTTGAGACCGCTGCGGTGGAGTAGCCGAGCGGTCTAAAGCACCTCGCTGCGGAGCGCGCGGTTGCTCGCCGTGGAGGTTCGAATCCTCCCTTGGGCATGGGTGTGTCCGTAGGTTAGTTTACCTAGGTTTAAGTATCCAGAATGAAACTTTCACTCTGCAGCGGAGTGTGCGCTGGTATGAAACTTCCTGGCAGATTAAAATTGTGTGCCGGAACCGGGACTCGAACCTGGGACCTTTGCCTTTCGCGGGCAAGGCAAAGGTCCCAGGTTCGAGTGCCGGTTCCGGCACACAATTTTAATCTGCCAGGAAGTTTCATATCAGCGCACACTCCGCTGCAGAGTGAAAGTTTCATTCTGGAAACATCCCCTAGGCTGTGGCTAAGCCATGTCTCCACCATATCCTTTCTTCCAGGAGTGCTAGTCTTGCAAGTTTCGCAGGAGAACTTCTGTGAAGTTTGGAAAGTAGGAGGCGAGGTACTGGCGGAAGTAAAGTTGTGAGGTGGCATCCTGAGTCGTGTCGGGGTAGCTCAGTGGTAGAGCACTTGTCCGCGAAAGACAAAGGTCCCAGGTTCGAGTCCCGGTTCCGGCACACAATTTTAATCTGCCAGGAAGTTTCATAGGTTTAAGTAGTTTGTAAGCTACGGACTGATGACCACGCAGTTTGGTCCGATAGATTTACAAACATTTGAATTTGAATTTGAGACCAACCAAGGATTAAGATAGGATGATGTATTATCCACTCTACTCTTCAACATAGTATTGGAGGGAGTGATGGGAGTCGGATTAGCCGCGCGTACGGGAGCGCCGTGTTGCGGTGCGCGCGGCCGTCCGCCGTCGGGGGTTCGATTCCCCCCTCGGGCATGGGTGTTTCTGTTGTCCTTAGTTTAGTTTACCTTACATTAAGTAGTTTGTAAGCTAGGGACTAATAACCAAGCTGTTGAATCCCATAGATTTACAAACATTTGAACATTGTTTTGGAGTGATGCGAAGGGTGGATACTGATAACCCAGGTGGCACTCTTTTTAACCACATGACCAAAATCTAGCATATTCCGATGATGTGTGTATGCTGTCTAGAAGATTGAAAGAACTGGGAGAAGGATTTGACAGATTAGGAATGGAGCAGAACAGCTGGGTCATCGAGTGGCCAACACCATAACACAATCTCTCTTTGCTTCCACGAAAATAGGTGTTCTTAAAAAAATATATATATGTTATGTTGAACAGAGGCAATTATGAGAGATGTGAGAAATTTCAGAAACCTGGGACTGCTGGTTACCGAGAATAACAGTATAAGAGCAGAAATAAAATCAAGGACTGCTGCTAGAAATAGAGGTTACTGGGCCATGATCAAGATTCTTCAGACACTTGCCTTGCGCAGAAAATCGTAAGTGACTGTCTATATAACAGTCATAAAACCAGTAGTAATGTCTAGCTCAGAAACATGGACAATAACTGTAGCAGAAGAGGAACTCTTGATAAGATGAGATAGAGAAACATTAAGGAAAATTTTTGGACTTCTGGATGAGACTGGGCAATGGAGAATACGGAGAAACAAGGAATTGGAAGAACTGTATAGAAATGCTGACTTAGTGACTGAAATTAAGTGTAACAGATTGAGACGTCTGGGCCATGTAGAGCGAATGTCGGAGGATCGAGCTGTTAAAATGGTCTACAGAGGAAATCCAGGTGGCAGAAGGTGCAGAGGGATACATCGGAAACGAAGTTTGGAGGATGTGAAAAATGATGTGAGAAAGATGGGAGTAAGGAGGTCGTTGAAACGAGCAGAAAATTGACAAGACTGGGCTGGGATCATCAGAGAGGCCAAGG
This sequence comes from Locusta migratoria, assembly GCA_026315105.1. NCBI lineage: Eukaryota > Metazoa > Arthropoda > Insecta > Orthoptera > Acrididae > Locusta > Locusta migratoria. The sequence goes on along the minus strand of CM048749.1, from coordinate 5,211,066 downwards.
CCCTACATGGGCTGTAGAGCCAAGGAGTAAGTAAGTAAATAGACACATCTTACCTGTGGTAAAAGGTACTTATTAGTTTAAACTATGCTATTCACACTCATCCAATATCGTATTCAGAAATGTACCATGCTAGCCGCTTGAGCGTCGCTTTCGTGGTGTATAACAAACACCACAGGGAGTGTCGTGACTGTATAATGTTAGACTATGCTAAAGCCTTTTCTCTTAGGTATGGGATTACGGTAAGGAGGGATTCAATGTGCCGAGTACTGAACAACCCACTAATACAGGACACAGAAAAAAATGAACCTACCTATCGTTCTACGTTGATGGGCATCAAAAATACAACGCAGAGAAATCGCAGCCAGATTTATTTTGAGATAACACGACAGACTAACAAATACAGTCGCGACACTCCCACTGGTCTCTGTTATACACTACGACAGCAGCGCCCCAAGCGGTCAACAAGCTACGTTTCTGAATACGATATTGGACGAGTGCAAATAATATAGTTCATATTGATTCTAACATACTTATTACATTAGAGAGCGTGTTTAATGCCATTTAAATAAGTATTAACTTAATAATAGTTGCACATTTGTCTTTATTCATCTACATCTACATAGATTCTCTGCAAAGCACATTTCAGTGCACGGCAGAGGTTTAATTAACCACTTTCATGACCTTCTCTACCGTTCCATTCTTGGAAGAAAGAACACCTAAATCGTTCCGTTTTCGATCTGATTTCTCTTATTTTTATTGGGATTGTCATGTCTCCCTATGTAGGTGGGTGCTAGCAAAATATTTTCAAAGTAAAAGTCGGCTATGGAAATTCCGCAAATATATCTCGCCGCAACGAATAACGTATTTCTTTTAATGATTTCCACCTCAAATAGTGCAACATTTCCCTGACGCTTTCCCCCTGTAAAGTGATAAAACAAAACAAGCTGCCCTTTTCTGAACATTCTCAAGGTCCTCCGTCAGTCCCACCTGGTGAGGGTCCCTCACTGGGCAACAAAACTCCAGGAGATGACGCTCAAGTGTGATGTAGGCAGTCATTTTGGTGGAGCTGTTGCTCGTTCGAAACGTTCTGCCAATTAAACGTAACCTTTGGTTCGCCTTCCCCACAATATTTTCTTTGTGTTCTCTCCAGTCTACGTTGTTCATAATTGTAACTCCTTGGTATTTGGTAGAATTTACGACTTTACAGTTTGACTGATTTATCGTGTAATTGAAGTTCAGCGGATTTCTTTTAGTGGTCACAATATTCATTAGTGACTGTTAATTGCCAGTTTTCGCACCATGTAGAAATTTTGTCTAAATCGCTTTGCAGTTGCTTCTGATCCTCTGTTGACTTCTCTAACCGATAAACGAAAGCATCATCTAATGAGCTATTCAGATTGTCTCCTAAATCGTTTATAATTACAAGGAACATTAGGTTTACTATGGTCCGTAACACGGTATGAAACGGTACAAGGTATGAAACGGTACATTACAGGACAATTTATTTACAATTATCTTTTTACCTGCAGGTTTGTAGTGAATAATTTCATTTTCTGTTAAAGAAAATGATGGCAAGGAAACGCCATAAGACGTGCACTTTGTCAGAAAGACGTCGCTTTTCTACTCAGGAACGTTAAGGTTTCTTCACTGTAATTCCATTATAACCAGTGAGTGTGGAACGAAGGAAACTTATATGGAATGCAAAAACTACAGTATTTAACATACCATATCAATCACAACAGCTGTAGCTGAAGAAAAACGTCAGAGACATGGCAATAAAACGGCAAAAGCAATTTTTTGGGAAACAAAGAAGGAACCAATTCCACGATTGTTGCTACAGCTGAACCACAAACGTCGGGAATCTTCAAAACATTGGCTTTTTAAGTTAAATAATTACAAAAAAGCATATGCGTGTATAAGGAAGACAAGTGAAGTGTAAAAACGTGCGAATCATTAGACTGTATACAGAACTGATAAACGTATAAGGAACTGCTTGTGATAGTAAGAACAGACCATAATAGAAATTTATGTTTATATTCTACCTACATTCAGCGTACACATATTCGTACGTATTTGTTCATGAAGTGGTTCTTTATACCACTAACTCAGTAAAATTGAGGGGTTATTTATGTATTTATTGATTTTACGTTAGTTTGCCAATTATGTATGTCTCTTGATATTTTACGAATGCTTGTAACGTAAAAAATTGTAGTAACTGTTTCGTTAATTACGTACAAAAATAATTCAAACATCACTCCTTCGGCGGCTTGCTAACCGCTAGCAGTGCTAGTGTCGTTGTAAATGTGAGTTGGTAATAACTTTCACAGCAGTGAGTGTCGCGACTGTATATCTTAGACTGTGATAACACCTTGTTCAAAGCTCGCATGATTGAAAATACAGTCCCTGGGAACTGGCGAAGATGATGAAACCAGCAGCGAGTGTTGCCACCGCTCCATCGCCGGTTATTACCGTTGGTACCCAATTCAGCATTGTTTCCTGTGAAGTAGTTCTGTAATTATCTACCAGACGTTTCGATAGACGAGAAATGGAAGGCCAAGGCAGCAATCCGACAGGCGATGAAAAAGTCTTATCCTGTAGCAGTGCTTTAGCATTATTTGAATGACAATAATAAAATACATCACCAACCAGTTTGATCTCAGAACAATAATCAGAACCTTTAAGTCAAATACAAACACCCTTGTTCATTAATTTTTCGATGATTTCTATTTTAACATCAAAAGGCATATTACTTGTAAAATATGTGACTACGTAGGCTTTCCCGCTGTAATAATTGGTAATATTCTTCTCGTGTTTCCTGCCGGATAAATACTTCAGCCGGCCGCGGTGGCCGAGGGGACTGAGGCGCTCCAGTCACGGTCTGCACGGCCACTACGGTCGGGGGTTCGAATCCCCCCTCGGGCATGGATATTTGTGCCGTCCTTAGTATTAGCTACTTCGTAAGTAGTTTGTAAGTTTAGGGACTGATGTCCCCGTAGTTAAGTCCCATAAGCTATACAAACATTTGAAACAGTTAAATACTTCATCTGAACTCAATATTTCGGAGGACCACCAGGCCGCCACCCTCAGGTGACAGTGCTGGTACACCGACTCGCCGAGACTGGATACCAACAATGTAATGTTGCTTTTTACCCGGGTTTCTCTGGAAAAATCCTTGCAATTAATTGGTGAAATTCTGGACGAGGAGACAACGGAGCTTTGCCGCCATATGCTGACGTCAACGTACTTTTTATTTAACGATCAATATTTTGAACAATCTGACGGAGTGGCCATGGGGAACCCATTATCCCCCATAGTCGTCAATTTATTTATGGAAGATTTTGAGGACACGGCGTTGAAAACGTCGTTTTTAAAACCTACATGTTTCTAGAGGTACGTTGACGATACTTTCATGGTATGGCCACACGGGAGAGATGCTCTGAACCGATTTCTGTACCATTTCAATTGCCTCCATCCCAGCATTAAGTTCACTATGGAGATGGAGAGAGATGGAAAGCTTCCAGTTTTAGATGTCTAGGTGTACAGAAAGGGTGACGGAACATTGGGACCTAATTTTCACAAAAAGCCTCCGCACACGGACCGCTACTTGCATGCGACAAGTTGTCATCCACCTTCCCAGCGCACAGGTGTCCTGCGTACGCTGACAAAAAGAGCTTTCGCCATTTCAGACGCTGAAAGTCTCACTAAAGAGATGGACCATCTGAGAATAATATTCATGAAGAATGGTTACATTGACCAACACATCTGCCGTGCTTTCCAGTTTGGACAGTCGAGGGAACCACAAGAAGAAACTTGCTAGTCGCTGGCTTTCCTAACGTTTTCTGGAGCATTTCTCAAAAATAAGAAGAATTTTGAAAAGATACGACATCTAATGTATTATTTGTCCACCTACCAAGGTTACAGCGATTGAGGAAACCCGGCGTATACAAAATTCCTTGTCACTGTGGCAAAGTTTAGAGCGGTCAGACAATCCGAACAATTCAAGATCGATGCACTGAACACCATCAACACACGAGATTGCTCCAGCCAGAGAATCTGTGGTAGCTGAGTACAGTCTGAGGGACATAAAATGAAGTACGGCTAGACACAAAGAGTTTCCTCTGCGTCTCGCTATTGAGACTGCATTTTAAAAGAATCGATCGAAATTCGTCTTTCTGACAATATTATAAAAAGAGACAAGATTTTGTCGTTAAAAAAGCCGCGCTATAAAGGGAGAAAAATGCGTTCGCGCTTTACTGTGTACAAGGCAATTGATAACATAGAGATTAGTACATCCTCAGGGTTAGGTGCTCAATAATACTTCGAGAGCCATCTGTGTTTTTTGATGTGTTTTTTGAATTGGTAGATACTGCAGGTCATGGCAGTGGATGGATATTACATCACATTTCAAAGCTAATGAACTGACGATCTAGAAATGCTTTCTTTCATGTCCCGTATTTCAATTAACCTGTGACTCGACAGTCAAATTTCAACAATGGCTTGCTAGTTGTACCATTATCTAAAGTGATGCGCAGTGTTAGATTTTTTCTAACACGGGAGTCTTTACGTAACAATTACTTCTCTTTTCGTGAAATACTGTCTTGCTTCACTTTTAGTCTGTTTCTTATATTTGTAACAAGCGAGTTTGTTCATTTGTTTTATGCTGAAAGTGTTCAGAGTTTGTTACATCTTTTATAAACAAAATAAGTATTCTTATTGGGTTTTACGAATTGAATGAAGCAATTGTTTATACAGAGTACATTACATTCTCTGTCGGATATGAAAATATGTTGTTGTTGTGGTCTTCAGTCCGGAGACTGGTTTGATGCAGCTCTCCACAATACCCTATCCTGAGCAAGCCTCTTCATCTCCACATAAGAACGGCAACCTACATCTGTCTGAATCTGCTTACTGTATCCATCTCTTGGTCTTCTTCTGCGATTTTTACCCCACACATTTCCCTCCAATGCTAAATTCACAATTCCATGATGTCTAAGAATGTGTCCTACCAATCTATCCCTTCTTTTAGTCAAGGTATGCCAGAAATTTCTTTTCTCCCCAATTCTGTTCAGTACCTCCTCATTAGTTACGCGATCCACCCACCTAATCTTCAGCATTCTTCTATAGCACCATATTTCAAAAGCCTCAATCCTCTTCCTGTCCGCACTGTTTATCGTCCATGTCTCACTCCCATACAATGCAACACTCCATACAAATGCCTTCAGAAAAGACTTCCTTAGGCTTAAATCAATATTCGATGTTAACAAATTTCTCTTTTTCAAGAACGCTTTTCTACCCATTGAATAAAACGGATTTCAAGCACAAAAATTATTTCGATAACTTTATTCATATTCTAGTGCATTACAACGGATAAACAATCCCACTGCCAATCATAGATAATAGTGCAATAACAAAATTACCATTAATGATTATCCATAGAGACAATCTCATCGTTAATCTGACATAACAATATGCCAACAAAATTATCAAAGATGAAAAAAAAAATATTTCGTTCAATTTCAAATAAAAGCTTTCCCTCAAATGCACAGAATCGACACCACACACACAAACCGATCATATAATCTGTCTCTTAACTCTTTCAGTCACACTTGTACAATAGGAACATAATTACCAATGTCTGTTCACACTTGTACAATAGGAACATAATTATCAGTGTTTGTTCATTGAAGCAACTGTTACAACTGAAATATCACAGACAATAGAGGAAACATAATACAGGTATTTGAGGTTGTCACTAACGCTAACCACCATGACTATTGCTATAAATAATACTAGGATGATTGTGAACGTTATTTATTAAACGAATCATCATTACAAACGTACAAAACTAACAAAAGCAAATTATTTTTTATGAAAATCTGCAAAACATGTTTTACCATTGCGTAAGCAAAGAGGCACTTTACATGTACTACACTGCCATACAGTACGCACGGGAGATATTTTAGTGCTATAATTGCAGCATCTTCTTGATGTGCTTCTTTCAGGTTGATGGCGACTGGATTATAGACGAATTTCCTGCGGGACTGTAGGTTTGTGGGGTTTTATATATGCAGCTCCTGGAGGCCGCGGAATTACGGCTGCTGTTCATTGAATCCGGCCTGTGTTTGTCTCTGACATATGCTGGTGCCAGTAGGCCCCGATATACTTCTCTCCGGAAGTCTTTCAGAATCAGCTTGTCGAGGTCTGGGCGTGAAGATGACTGCAGTTCCCAGTTTTCTTACATTCCCTTTGTAACTACTCAGTGAAAACACCAAATTAACAGTACCTGCATGCCAACACACATAAAATAGGTCTATGAGAATACGTTCAATAAAATACATTACAGAAAACATGTTAACGTACCCGTTGAATTGATGTTTATATCAGACACTCGAGACAAGGTACGTTAGCGCTATATTCAATGCAACTGGTATGCACTGACATTCATGCAATGTACCCGGAATCTGTCATTTGTTTTGAAGCACAGTCCAAACGGACATAGTAATACAACCGTTAATCGCTAGATGGCGTGGAATAGAAGTAACGCGATTGAAAAGAGGTGGTTAGTAACACTAACCACCAAGACTGAAAGAGTTAACACTCATAAATATATATTCTCTGTGCAAAGGATGTAAACGTATTACATCGATAGCTATGGCTGAAAGTGTGTGAGTGAGCTACTTGTGTCTGCGTTGCGTGAATGTGACAGCATGTGTAGACTAGCAGTGCACTGTGAATATAAAAATTTATGTGCATGTCTGTGATAAAAGTAAAAATAAATATTGTAACTAATCATGCTGGCATCGACTGACTGTGATATGTATGGCTCTGTTAGTGCGCTTTATTATCAGAACAACTGTCTGACTGAATGAAAATCTCATTGAGTGTCAAGTCCGGTTGTAGCTCAAAGTATAAATCATTAATTTGACAATCAAGTAGTTCATTAATATTAAACCGAGTTCAGACCAACGTTTAATACGAGTTTTGATACAAAATATAAATGTGATCCTGGATGGGACGACAGATAATTTTTAACAGTGACTAATAGAGCAGAATATTATGTACGGGTACATCACAGAGTGGAAACGCTTAAGTTGACAATACGGTAATTATTTAAAGATGAAAGTTCAGATTACAAATATAAGAACGAAATGAGTATGGATTCTGTTGCTACTTTAGCAATGATTGTCGTGTGTGGTGACTTGTGCTGAGAAAAAGACTTAATTCCATTACCAAACAAATAATTGTTTTGTCATCCAGATGTGTATCTAATTTTAGTGTATTAAGCGTTTCCCGCAAATTGACAAGAAATACTGGCGGCTACCTGACAAGATAACAGATGTCGTAATAGTGGCAAAAAAATGAAAGTTCGGGAATAAGTAGCTAGTCAATAATTGTGTGAAACAAATAAGTAACATCACAAGTAAGCGGTCTTCCCCATTCGTTATGTCAAACATAAATCAATTAAATTTCACTCACCTCTTCGCGTCGTCATCAAACACATGCAGATTAAGTACATTACCAAAATATGTAACTAGTGAGAACAAAGTTGGTATTAATCTTTGACTGGGGTAGATTGGTAACTCACTTTAGAATATGAAGCTCCGTCTAATTGTAATTGTCAAGTATTAGTTGATTACACATCATAATTCACCAATAACGTGTTACTTGAAAGTAACTATTCATGTCAGTTCTGCTCAATATTAAGATCAAATAAATTCTAAAATGCTGTATCTACAATTCATGTGCAACAAGGTCAGAATAACACTAGAACAAGTAAGGTGCATTTTCTAAGCCAATGTTTTTAACCTGTGAGTCGCGATCCCCTGGGGGTCGCATAGTCTTGCTTGGACGGTCGCCGTCACAGGAGGAAGTACTTCTACCAGCCAGGAGCATGCCTTTATATTGGGGTTCCCAAATGCAAAAAACCCTGTGACTAAGAAAAGTGAAATGTATACTATATTAAAATTATGCGATTCCTTGTTGATCAAGCGCACCCGGTCAGGGGGCTAAATGTTCTCTGTAATAAAAAAGCTGAGCCCAATATTCAACGAACAACCAAGAACAAAATGAACTAACGACCGCTGTTCATAGATCTACAAATAAAAAAATAATAAAATAAAATAAAAAAGAAAATCATCAGTTCTCAATTGAATAAAGAAAAGATTGTATTATAATAAACACACCGTGTTAACAACTATTAACCCAAAGTTCTGAAAACTGTTTTCAGGTACCAGATGATAGCTAATAAGTAATTTTGAGAAATTCTATTGTTTACAAATTGACTGTAAGTGGGATCTTGCTCAACAATTATTATTCACTTCTGAGTTTGAGTTACGTAACATACATTTTTCTGTAGAAATTCATGTAATAATAGGATGTGTTCCAATCAAAAATATGTACTGAAATGTATCCTATATTGTACATTAATGTGTTTTTAATTTTTTACTTATTTATTTATTTATTTTTTATAAGAAAATTTTATCAACACAAGCAAATTGAATTCGTTGCCTTTGAAAATACACACATAGTTGTGTTATGGTTCGTGTATAGGGTGGGGTTCGCCAAAATATTTTTAGTTGGAAAACACTGGTCTAACCGTACACAAGGGAAAAAGATTTCTATAAAGAATCTAACAATTCAATTACTTTTTAAATAAGGCTTTCATTTATTCATAATATGGCCTATGTAGATTGAATTAACAATGACCCAAATCTTGAAGTTGCTTGAATGGATAATTCTTCTTAACAATGCGAGCGCAGTGAAGAAATTAGAGAAAATATACCTTTTCTGGTATAAAACCATTCACAAATACTCATCAATAATAATTACAAATCATACATACACTCTTCATGTCAGTACAAAATATATTCCACATCTCTTCTCTTGAAGCAACAGAACCAGACTGTCTTACATCGCTGACCAAAGTCAGTGACAATACCAAAATCAAGTGTTGCCACCTTTCAACGTCAATTGTTTATATCAAGAAATGGGCTTACCCATATCATGTGCTGAAACCAAACTGCATTCAACTCAAATATCCGCTTCTTAGGAAATCTGTTCAGTTGTTGTTGTTGTCTTCAGTCTGGGGACTGGTTTGATGCAGCTCTCCTCCACACACTATCCTGAGAAAGCCTCTTCGCCCCCTAATAATAACGGCAACCCAGATCCATTTGAACATGCTTGCTGTATTCCTCTCTTGGTCTCCCTCTGCGATTTTTACCCAATACACTACCCTCCGATACTAAATTGTTGACTCCATGATCTCTCAAAATGTATCACCTTCTCTTAGTTAAGAAATGGTAGTAACTTCTTTTCTCCTCAATTGTGTTAGCACCTCCTCATTAATTATGCGATCTACCCATCTAATGTTGAGCATTCGACCGTAGCCCCAAATTTAAAAAGCCTCTATAATCTTTATATCAGAACTAACTATCATAGTCTGTTCAGTAAAGTCTTAAAACTTTACCGCAGTTAGATGGTATTATTTTAAAAGAAAGAAGTGTCGATGACTTTTTAGGGAGTGAACCACGTTGAAAATATATGTGAAGGGAAGATGTGATAATTGAGAACTGTGAAGCGAGTTGGTAAAACTGGTATCTCATTTTCAAAGTTACTTGCATCTGAAGTTTTTCTGTGCAAATATGCTACAGAAAGAGAGTTCTCCATGACAAATAGTATATGAATCGCGAAAACAACGTATTGAGTATGCAAAAACGATATATCACTTTCAGAATACTTAATGTGTTACTATAAAAATCTATGCGAAAATTCCGAACTTCTGAATGACATGCATTTTTCTGCAAAATATTATTGACAGAGATTAGTAATAATAACTGTCTTTTGTACTTGTTTGCATATGGTAACGACAAAACAATGAAGTATTTCTTTCATTAGTAATGGAATTTACTAGTCTTTTTGTTGTTCTAATATGTTTGCTCAATTTCTGTATTAGCATCTGACTTACAAAGAAAGTACATGGGCTCGATGAAACATATCTGTATGAACGTTTGCTTACAGGATCTCTACGTACACCTCAATGTGCTGGTGGGAGTCGTTTTGATGCAAAACTCTGCAACCATGCTCCAGATAACACTGTAGATGTAACTGTAGACGTCATACGTAATGCAGATATCTTAACTATAACTTCTGTAATAATCATCGTACATGTTCTCTAGCGTTTTGTCATCAAAAGCCGTGATGATAGTTGCAACTTTAACCTTCTTTTCGGAAGACTGTTGGTATTCGCTGCCACTCCTTCCATCGCCTCTTCCGGCACATACCGTAGCATTTCCGCTTGCAATTGTTGTTCGTCATTGTCATCCCTATTATCATCATAATGTGTTAGTGTTACAACAGTATTTAACTTACGCTCATATTTCTGTACCATAACAGATACGAGAAAGCATGCGAATGATTCATCTTCTACACTAATACCATCTTCACGAAAGAAGGGTTCTTCGTAACTTCATCTCAATCAATCGCAATACATTAGCAGGATTGATTACCAATCGCCTCCCCATCTGACGCTTCACCACACAAATAACGTCACAAAACGCAACTTTGAAGCCATACTGCACCGTCCCTACTGGCGAACCGACAGGTCAAAGTGCAATGTGGCATGGCACACGGAGAGGACTCTAACGGACGATTGCACAGTTTTGCAGATGCGGGAGTATCTATGGTGTAATAAGGGACCTTTCCATTATCTCTCATACGATTTTGGTGTATGTGTGTTTGTTCGAGCCCAAGTACTTTCCTTGTTAGTATGTCTTAGTTACTGACATATCCGCAGATGTATTTATTTATTTATTTATTGTTTTTTTCTGTTCCATAGGACCCATTTGAGGAGTGAGACTCCATGGTCATGGAACAAGTCAATACATTAATTGTTACACAAGAATGGTAATAGAAAATTTTTAAGTAGTCCTTTGCACACGACAATCTTAAGACAACGTGAAAAGAATCAATAAAGAAAAAATGAATTAGCTTAATTGTTTAACTTTTCTAGGAGTTCCTCGACAGAATAAAAGGAGTGAGCCATGAATTAACTCTTCAATTTAGATTTCAAAGCGTGTGGATTAGTGCTAAGATTCTTTAGTTCTTGTGGCAGCTTATTGAAAATGGATGACGCACAATACTGTACCCCTTTCTGCACAAGTGTTAAGGTGGTGTGATGCAAATGTAGATTCGACTTCTGTCTAGTATTCACCGAGTGACAACTACTAACTCGTGGGAATAAGCTGATATTATTAACAACAAACGACATTAAAGAAAAAACGTATTGTGACGCCAGAGTCAAAAGTCCCAGACTACTGTAAAGGGGTCGACATGATGTTCGCGAACTTGCACCAGATATTGCTCGAACCGCCCGTTTTTGAGCAAAAAATATCCTTTTTGCATCAGGCGAGTTACCCCAAAAAACAATACCGTACGTCATAAGTGAGTGAAAGTAAGCGTAATAGACTAAAAACTACCTACGCCTGTCTCGTCTATTTCATGTTCTTCCAATAATTAAATACATTTCGTGTTCTTCTTATTCTATTCTACTCAAAAATCGCACTTTTTACTCATGAAGTACAGTAACATAGAAGTAGCGATTCTAGAAAAATAAATGTGAACACGAGAACCACCAAATACAACGCTTTAGCTTTGGGGTGTAGGAAGAAGGAAAAAAGGAAGCTTAGGATTTGTGCCCTTAGGCACATGACAGGATTGGCTACCCTGTTTTGTCATCCGTTAACAAATCTCTGGTATGAGGAAATATCTATGGAGTGGACGAGGAAGCGACGAGTCAGTGACCGGACGAGATAGAGGTGCGTCTTGCAAGACAGCGAGACCAAAACGAGTTGTGATTGGTTCGCTGCGTCCTGGAGTACCGACAGCACGGCGATACGCAAGTAGTCTCGCTTGCTAGTGTGTTGGAGGTCAGATGTTTGCCGTTGTCTGTAGAGGTGGCATGTGGAAATATAATTTTGCCAAACTATTCTGTGTATGTGATCGGCGTGTATAAGTAAATGCCAAGGTTCACGTCGAGCAAGGGTAATGCACGTTTGGCACAGGCGATGACAGGACGGACAGCAGTTCGGGTACTGTGACTGTTTGGGTTTTTGGTTATCCAAGGAAAAAATCTGAGAGCAGTTCTGTAGCTACGCCACGTCGTCTGAAGGGTTAACAACTGCTAAGCTGCGTAAGCTACGTGACGGTGTTGTCAGGTATTTCTCTTGTGCTGTAGTTCATATAGTGTATCGTCAACCGGCGTGTTAGATACACGGTGCTCAAAAATGTTCAAACGTTTGTAAAGTCTATGGGACTTAACTACGGGGTCATCAGTCCCTAAACTTACAAACTACCTAATACTAAGGACGGCACAAATATTCATGCCCGAGGGGGGATTCGAACCCCCGACCGTAGTGGCCGTGCAGACTGTGACTGGAGCGCCTCAATCCCCTCGGCCACCGCGGCCGACTTACGCGGTGCCAGTGAAGCTGTAGTTATGTATTGTGACTCATTAGAACTATTGTTAATACGAGTTTGTTGCAGATACGCCTTCTGTATATTTTGGTGATATTGTCTCTAATGCCACACTTTAGTGGCTCAACTAGTGTGGACGCAGTTCAGAGCCAAGTACATACGTCTTGTACTTTTAGTAACAGACGAACCCTAGAGGAAATACTTGTTTCTGAAGACTGTTTGATCACGAGAAGAATTACAAAGGGAAGCAAACGTTCTTGATTTATTGTTTACGTTCTGTTTGATGATTGATCTGTATATACTACATTTGTAGTGATTATTGAAGTTTTGTAACGTATTTTTCAGTCAGAAGGAAGCTGACGGAATATTATTTACATGTATGTTTCACATTGGTATATGTTATATTCTGTGTTCAGCCAAAAGTCTGTAATGATTATGAAGTCATTGCCTGACGTAAGCAAAGCAATATGCTCATGAATTACGATTATTGATTTGTTGATATACGAAGTCAATTACGTAAATTGTTCCTTCATTATTTAAAGCTATCAGGAATTTCAATGTCTTATGTACATCTTAGTTAGTAAATGTTGTTACATTTCCCCATGCTAAACGGTAACTCAATCAACCGTTTCCCCCTTTTATCCTGGCCCATGCGTTCTGCTTTATCAGGTTTAACGTACCGTCGACAGCTTGGTCATTAGAGACAGATTTCGGGTGGAGGACGGGAATGTGTGTGTGTGAGAGAGAGATAGAAATAATGGTTTCGTTTCTTAATGTTCTGTGTGTGCACTATTTTGTGTGTTTAAGTCATACGTTAATGAGTAACACCGAAACAGATGTATTGTATAAGCTGTAAGGGATAACAGCCATGTTGATTGCGACACTTGTAAATACAATATTTCGTTTCGCAATCCTAGGTACCCATGTTTGTCCCGTATTTTGATTTTATAAATCTGGTCACCCTACTGTAATTCGTACTAGAACAGTACATGACTTGACTCTAATAACACCCGAAGCGATAATATGGCGATGCATAAGGGAACAGTTAAACAGTAATCAGATGATGATGATTCTACAAAAATAATCTGAGCCCTCTGTGCGAAAGCACATGAATCAGGTACCTGTAGATGTAAGAACAAAATATCATTCAACACTTTCTACCTTCGTTTTCACGTGCCTGTTAACAATCGAAGTGTACGCAAAGTAGCGTGGAGAATCATTGGTAGCGAAGCGTGGTACGTCTGAAATTGAACTTGAGCCTTGATGGGAAGGATATGTTTTTTTACATACTTTGTTTGCTGTTCGTAGCGTAAAGTAATTTATTAGCATAAGCGGAATGTTGTCATTTCATATTCCCTACTCAGCTGCCGCGGCCACGGTAAACATTTCGGAAACGCAGCACGGCGTTTGCTCGTCGTTTCATTAAAACCGCCGCAATAAAACCACAGCGCGAGCCTTTCCATCGGCGCCCCCGTGGAGGTGGAAAACCGTGGGCGGAAAATCTGCAGCGGCCATGGCGAGCAGAAAAATCTACAGCAGCTCTGGCGAGCCTTGGCAGCCATCGGAGTCAATGCGGCACTTCTTCCCTTCATCTCTTCACAACGGAATGTGGGGTGCCCCAGGGGTCTGTTTTGGAACCATTGCTGTTACTTATTTCTATAAATGATATGCCTTCGAGTATAAAAGGTGACTGTAAAATATTTTTGTTTGCTGACGATACCAGCTTGGTAGTGAAGGATGTTGCTCGTAATATTGAAGCAGTATCAAATAATGCAGTTCAAGAGATAAGTTCATGGCTTGTAGACAACAAGTTGATGTTAAATCACAGTAAAACTCAGTTTTTACAATTTCTAACACATAATTTGACGAAAGCTGACATTTTGATTACACATAATGGGCATATGATAAGTGAGACTGAACAGTTCAAATTTCTAGGTGTTCATATAGACAGGAAGCTGTCATGGAAAGCCCATGTTCAGGATCCTGTCCCAAAACTAAATTCTGCTATATTTACCATTAGAACAATATCTTAAATAAGTGATTTTTCAACACGAAAAGTAGTCTACTACGCTTACTTTCACTCACTTATGACGTACGGTATTGATTTTTTTTTTTTTTTTTTTTTTTTTGGTAACTTGCCTGATGCAATAAGGATATTTCTGGCTCAAAAACGGGCGTTTCGAGCAATATCTGGTGTAAGTTCATGTCGACCCCTTTTCTATAGTCTGGGAATTTTGACTCTGGCGTCACAATACGTTTTTTCTTTAATGTCGTGTGTTATTAATAATATCAGCTTATTCCCACGATTTAGTAGCTTTCACTCGGTGAATACTAGACAGAAGTCGAATCTACATTTGCATTTGTGTACAGTATTCTCTGGCATCCATTTTCAATAAGCTGCCACACGAAGTAAAGAATCTTAGCACTAATCCACACGCTTTCGAATCTAAATTGAAGAGTTACCTCATGGCTCACTCCTTTTATTCTGTCGAGGAGCTCATAGAAAAGTTGAACAATTAAGCTAATTAATTTTTCTTCTTTATTGATTCTTTTCACATTGTCTTAAGATTATCGTGTGCATAGGACTACTAAAAAATTTTCTATTACCATTCTTGTATAACAATTAATGTATTGAGTTGTTCCATGACCATGGAGTCTCACTCCTCAATTGGATCCTATAGAACAGAAAAAACCAAACCAATAAATAAATAAATACGTAGTTGATATCCGCTCTGAGGAAGTGCATCATTGACATATCCCTACAGGATGGGGCAAATAAAAGTGGTCCCGTCGGGTGGATACCAATGGACATGAACTACGCATATTTTCTAAACATTTTCTGGCAACATTAACACGGTGGAGCAACTGTCCATACGGCCGGCAGACTCTTGGGTTACATTTATACAATCTTCGCACCCGGCAGAGTTGTCAGCTTAGGTCAATCATTGCGCGATTAATCGGCGTGGAGGGCCCTCACATCTAACGTGTATCGCAAAAACCCGTTTTCGAGAACTGCAGCAGAACATTTCGGATGGAGATTCCAGCAATTCCAGCATCCAGCTTCGATTCACCTTCAAAAACATGATTATTATTCTCGAGTCAGAAACATACAAATTTACAGTAGTCGTACATATCATAAATTGATAAATAGGTACAATTGTAATTATATTACATGTGCCCAATACTTCGCAACCTCCAAGGCGTTTGGAGTGGCTTGCAGGAGATCAATCTTTGTGCAGGATGTAGGGACCAAAGGGCACTGGAGCATATGGCTTGTGGTTTGTTGTTCTCCACAGTCACAGGAAGTGTCTTCTGTCTTGAAACATCTTCTTCCATAACTCCAGCCTTGCCTTCTCTGGTGGAAAGGTGCGTTTCTCAGGTGTCCTTAGGAAGTTCTTTCGCGAGCTCAGTCGTTGCTGTGGTGGATTATATCCGTGCAGTGCGTATGCACTGTTCACTTCCATTTTCAGTCTCTCCTTGTTGGCAACCACTTCTCTGCGTACACATGGTGGAGCTATTCCAGTCAGATAATAAAGCTTCTCGGTTGGAGTAGGTTTTAAACAACCAGTGATCAACCTGCAGGTTTCATTGAGAGCAGTGTCTACTTGTCTGGCACGAGATGACCTGTACCAGACTGGGGAAGCATATCCGGCAGTAGAAAAGCACAGTGCCACTGCAGAAGACCGGATAGTCTGTGGATGTGAGTCTCACTGTGTCCCCGCTAGTTTGCGAATTGGGTTATTTCGCGTGGAGATTTTCATTTTGGTACTCTTGCAGTGAATTTTGAATGTCAGAGACCTAACGAAAGAGACACCCAAGTATTTAGGGGTGTGATAATGCTGCAATTGGATACGTGACCATTCTATATGTAGCTCACGATTAGCTTCCCTGTTCCTTAAGTGAAAGGCACACACTTGTGTCTTCGAAGGGTTTGGTCTGAGTTGTTTCTGACTGTAGTAACTTGACAGTGTTCTAAGTGCCTTCGTGGAGCCTCCACGAAGATTCCAATGATTTCTGACTAAGATAAAAATTGCAGTCGGGCGTATTCTGGGCGTCAGATTTCTCTGACGGCTGATCCTTTCACACCAGAAACGTTATCTTGGTCCTTCTCAGGACCACAGTTGACCATCATATCGATGAATATAGAAGGTATATCATCACCAAAAGAAGCAACATGATCACGAGAGAACAAAAGTACCTCGAGGAGATTAGTGGTATGTCTGTAACTACAATAGATATTGAAAAACAAATTTCAGGGTCATGAACTTCAGGTAAGGGCTTACGAAAGTAAGAACAGTGAGACAGTAAAGAACGTTAAAAACTATTATCTTCAACACAGAAAGTGGATAGAGTCACCGAGACAGAAGCCATCTCTGGCGATAAGAGCAGGAAACGTTCGATAGAAGAAGAGAGCAAGAAAGTTTGCCGTACTGTAGAACAGTGTCGGGGAAGACCAGCCGGCTCCTGAAGAGGTACAACATTGCGTCTCTGTTGAGGCCACCAGCAAAAACGAGTCAAAACAGCAGGAGTTTATAAGAGTCCTTGTGAGTGTTGCTGCTATTACACTGGACAAACCGCACAGCGCCGGACGGAACACGAAGGTACCTACGTCTTCACTATCCGGAAAAATCAGCTGTGGTAGAACATTCATTAGAAAATCGACACCGAATTCGTTTAGACTGGAAATGACACGTAGATAATGTCATAGGAAAGGCGAACCAGAGACTGCATTTTATTGGCAGAATGCTTAAAAGATGTAACAGAACTACAAAAGAAACTGCATACACTACGCTTGTCCGTCCATTTTTGAAGTATTGCAGCCCAGTGTGGGATCCTTATCAGGTGGGTTTAAAGGAGGACGTCGAAATAGTCCAAAGTAGGGCAGCTCGGTTTGTACCGGGTGATCAAAAAGTCAGTATAAATTTGAAAAGTTAATAAATCACGGAATAATGTAGATAGAGAGGTAAAAGTTGACACACATGCTTGGAATGACATTGGGTTTTATGCAGGATGACACTCCACCTCATATTGCTAGATGCGTGAAAGATCTATTCCTCGCGTCGGTTGGTGATGATCGTGTGCTCAGCCGCCACTTTCGTCAGGCTTGGCCTCCCAAGTCCTCAGACCTCACTCCCTGAGATTATTGGCTTTGGGTTTACCTGAAGTCGCAAGTGTAACGTGACCGACCGACATCTCTAGGGATGCTGAAAGACAACATCCGACGCCAATGCCTCACCATAACACGGGACATGCTTTACAGTGCTGTTCACAACATTATTTATTCCTCGACTACAGCTATTGTTGAGGAATGATGGTGAAGATAGTGAGCATTTCCTGTAAAGAACAACATCTTTGCTTTGTCTTAATTTTTTATGCTAATTACTGCTTTTCTGATCAGATGAAGCGCCAGCTGTTGGACATTTTTTGAACATTTTTTTCAGTTCTAATAAAACCCCATGTCATTCCAAGCATGTGTGTCAATTTTTACCTCTCTATCTACATTATTCCGTGATTTATTACGTTTTCAAATTTATACTGACTTTTTGATCATCCGGTATTGTCACGATACAGGGGAGACAGCGTCACGGAAATGATACAGGACCTGGGATGGCAATCATTACAACAACGGCGCTTATCGCTGCGGCGTGGTCTACTTACGAAACTCCAATCACCAACATTCTCCTCCGAATGCGAAAATATATTGTTGACTCCCACCTACATAAGTAGAAATGATCATCAGAATAAAATACAAGAAATCAGAGTTCGAACGGGGAGATTCAGATGTTCTTTCTTCCCGCGCGCTATTCGAGAGTTGAATGGGAGATGAATAGTATGAAGGTGGTTCGATGAACCCTCTACCAGACACTTGAACGTGATTTGCAGAGTATCCCATGTAGATGTAGATGGAGATGTAGACCAAACAGCTGTCATTGCGAAAACGAAAGGATACTGGGTCAGTGTGTGACTCGGCTTCGGTTGGTTGACTTGTATGTGGCTTTAGTTTGTGACTTGTATGCTGTAGATTTCGACTTGACTTTCACAGTTTTTTATTTGTCATCCCAGTATGAAGTTTAACTTGGTAGACCTGGTACTTCTTCCTAATTAACAAAATTTTTATCTTTCTTGAATTTTTCACACTGTAAATATTGGTTCTGTGCATAATTTAAACTTAAAGAGTTTTTGTAAAGTTTGAGCATGAAATTCCGCTTCTCAGGGTCTGATATTTAATAAACCGAAATTGAATCATAGAGTCCCGGTAGTTGAGACTGTTTGAAGCCAGTCAATGTAATAGGTTTGAAGTACCAAAATCTATATCGGTATTTCTGACTTTTGCGGTGTCTTAATCAAGACTAAATTATAAAATGTATTTTCATTCCAATTTTACATCGACAAGTACATGGAGCCTTCTAAATGTCTAATACAGAAGAGTGATAAGTATAAATTGCAACGGTTGTAACACTTATTTACTGCTACTGACTCATTGTGTAGGTTTATCCTTTATTTTCAAATGCCGGCCGCGGTGGCCGAGGAGACTGAGGCGCTCCAGTCACGGTCTGCACGGCCACTACGGTCGGGGGTTCGAATCCCCCTTCGGGCATGGATATTTGTGCCGTCCTAGTTCGTAAGTCGTTCATAAGTAGTTTGTAAGTTTAGGGACTTATGAACCCGTTGCAAAGTACCCTCCTCCATGCACCGTATGAAACTTAAGATAGATGGTAACGTTTCTCTTGTTTTGAAATTTCGTGAAGATGTGAATGAAACTGTAGATTCCGTGAGTCTGTAGAAGAAGTATGTAAATATCACATAATGCTTTCTTTATTTTATACCAGATTGTTTATTTTGATATGGAAAATCAGAGGACATACAAAACTACCCTGAGGAACTCCAGTTTCACCACTGATTTCGTCGATGCCTTTCCATTAATTACGACGAACTATGTACTCTTTGACAGGAAATCCTCACTCCAGTCACATATGAGGCGATATCATATAACCATGTAATTTGATTAAAAGCCGTTTATGAGGAATTGTGTCAAAAGCCTTGGGGAAATCTAGAACTATGGAATCAATTTGAGATCCTCTGTCAATAGCACTCATCACTTCAGCACTTCACGTGGGCAAAGAGCTAGTTATGTTTCACAAGAACGATTATTTATAAATCCGTGTGGATCTTGGGTCAATAGATCCCCTGTTAGAGGTAAATCATAATTTTGAGCCATAACGACGTCAATGTTGTGTATACACTTGTAATTTAGTGGGTTACTCCTACTGTCTTACCTGAATATCGGTATGGCCTGTGAAAGTTTCCATTTGCAGTTGTAAATGACAAGTATGGAGCTACCGTATCAGCATACGCCGAGGATATCTGCTTCTTTGTCACTCATTTTGGCAGCTGTTCGTAATTGGAAATCTGGAATATTTACTTCGCCTTTGACGAAGGAATTTTTCAAGCGGAGTTTAATAATTCTGCTTTGGCAGTCCTGTCCTCGATCTCATCACCAATACCATAGCCTAATAAAAGTATTATTTGTGTCTTGTCTCCAATATACTTTACGTTGTGGAAACTATTATAAACATCTCACACTGAAGTGGTCACTGAATTTCGAGTTTCTATGTAGGATCGCCAACCATGGGGATTTTGTGTTCGTTTAAATTCGGCATGCTTTTCTCATTGTTTCTCCAATATTGTTCTGTCTTCATTTGTCAAGGCTGATCAGTACAGTCTTTTGTTAATTTATTGATGTTGTTGTGGTCTTCAGTCCGGAGACTGGTTTGATGCAGCTCTCCACAATACCCTATCCTGAGCAAGCCTTTTCAGCTCCACATAAGAACGGCAACCTACATCTGTCTGAATCTGCTTACTGTATCCATCTCTTGGTCTTCCTCTTCGATTTTTACCCCACACGCTTCCCTCCAATGCAAAATTTACGATTCCCCGATGTCTAAGAATGTGTCCTACCAAGCGATCCCTTCTTTTAGTCAAGGTTGCCAAAAACTTCTTTTCTCACCAATTCTGTTCAGTACCTCCTCATTAGTTACGCGATCCACCCACGTAATCTTCAGCATTCTTCTATAGCACCATATTTCAAAAGCCTCAATCCTCTTCCTGTCTGCACTGTTTATCGTCCATCTCTCACTCCCATACAAGGCAACACTCCATACAAATGCCTTCAGAAAGGACTTCCTTAGAATTAAATCAATATTCGATGTTAACAAATTTCTCTTTTTCAAGAACGCTATTCTACCCATTGCCATTCTGCATTTTATATCCTCTGTACTGCGACCATCATTTGTTATTTTACTGCCCAAGTAACAAAACTGATCTACCTCCTTTATTGCTTCGTTTCTCAATCTAATTCCTTCAGCATCACCTGATTTTCTTACACTGCACTCCATTAACCTAGTTTTGCTCTTGTTAATGTTCATCTTATATGCACCTTTCAGCACACTGTCCAAGCCGTTCAATTGCTCTTCCAGGTCCTTTGCTGTATCTGACAGAATTACTATGTCATCGGCAAAACGCAATGTTTTTAATTCATCCCCCTGAACTTTAATTCCTTCTCCAAATTTCTCCTTGCTTTCCTTTATAGCTTGCTCAATGTACAAATTGAATAACAATGGAGAAAGACTACAACCCTGTCTTACTCCCTTTCCAACCACTGCATCCCTTTCATGCCCTTCAACTCTGACAACTGCTGTCTGGTTTTTGTACAAGTTGTAAATAACCTTACTCTCCCTATATTTTACTCCTGCTTGCTTCAGAACTTGAAAGAGTTTGTTCCAATCAACATTGTCAAAAGCCTTCTCCAAATCTACAAAAGCTAGAAATGTAGGTTTGCCTTTTCTTAATCTATCTTCTAGGATAAGCCGTAAAGTGAGAATTGCCTCCCGTGTTCCTACATTTCTCCTGAACCCAAACTGATCTTCCCCGAGGTCGGCTTCTACCAGCTTTTCCATCCTCCTGTATATAATTCGTGTTAATATTTTGCAACCATGACTTATTAAACTGATGGTTCTGTAGTTTTCACACCTGTCTGCACCTGCTTTCTTTGGAATGGAGATTATAACATTTTTCTTAAAATCTGAGGGTACTTCGCCTGTCTCATACATCTTACACACCAGGTGAAACAGGTTTGTCATGGCTGGTTCTCTCAGAGACTTCAGTAGCTCTGAGGGAATATCATCTACTCCAGGGGCCTTGTTTCTACTTAGGTCTTTCAGGGCTCTGTCAAATTCTTCTCTCAATACAGTATCTCCTATTTCATATTCATCTACATTCTCTTCCCTTCCTACAATATTGTCTCGAAGTTCATTTCCTTTGCAGAGCCCCTCTATATACTCTTTCCACCTTTCAGCTTTCCCTTCTTTGCTGAGAACTGGTTTTCCATCAGTGTCCTTGATATTCATAGAGCTGTTTTTCTTATCTCCAAATGTTTCTTTTATTTTTCTATAGGCTGTATCTATTTTCCCCCTATTTATACATTCTTCTACATCCTTGCATTTGCCTTCTAGCCATTCCTGCTTAGCCATTTTGCACTTCCTGTCAATCTCATTTCTTAGTCGTCTGTACTCCATTTGGCCTGTTTCATTTACTTCATTTTTATATTTTCTCCTTTCATCGATTAAATTTAGTATCCCCTGTGTTATCCAAGGCTTTTTTGTAGGTCTTGCCTTTCTACCTATTTTGTCCTCTGCTGCCTTCACTATTTCATCTCTCAATGCTACCGATTCCTCTTCTACTGTTTTATTTTCCCCTGTCAGTTGTTGCCTAAAGCTCCCTCTGAAATTCTTAAGAACCCCAGGTTCCTTCAATTTATCCAGGTCCCATCTCCTTATTTTCCTACCTTTTTGTAGTTTCTTCAGTTTCAGCCTACAGTTCATAACCAACAAGTTATGGTCAGAGTCTATATCTGCCCCTGGGTACGTCTTACACTGTAATACCTGGTTCCGAAATCTATGTCTTACCATTATAAAATCTATCTGGTATCTCCCGGTGTCTCCTGGTCTCTTCTACGTATACAATCTTCTTTTGTGATTCTTGAACAAGGTGTTTGTTATAACCAGATTAGATTAGATTAGATTATTTATTTGTTCCGTAGATCCATATTGAGAGGATCCTCGTGGATGTGGAACATGTCAAGAAACAAAATTTACAAGTTGAATAACAGATAATACTGATAATATAAATACAAATACATACACTTATAAATACAGATACATTTTTTTGCTGATAATATAATAATACTAATATAGTATGAGTGCATGCAACATTTGGTACAATTTATAAATTCACTAATGGAGTAGAAGAAGTTGGCCACTAGAAAGTTTTTTAGGTTCCTCTTAAACTGATCTTTATTTGTAGCTAAATTTTTTATACTTGATGGTAAATTATTGAAAATGTGTGTTCCTGAGTAGTGGACTCCTTTTTGAACTAAAGTAAGTGCTTTTAAATCCTTGTGTAGATCATTTTTATTTCTAGTATTGTATGCATGAACTGAGCTGTTTGTTGGGAAAAGGGATATATTATTTATGACAAATTTCATTAAGGAATAAATATACTGAGAGGCAGTAGTTAATATACCCAGTTCTTTGAAGAGGCTTCTACAAGACGTCCGTGAATTTACTCCACAAATAATACGTATTATACGTTTTTGGACTCTGAAGACTTTTGACTGACTTGAACAGTTACCCCAAAATATTATACCATATGACATTAAGGAATGAAAGTAAGCAAAGTATGCAAGCTTTGTTATTTTTATGTCTTATGTCTGATAACACTCGTATTGAAAATACAGATTTGTTGAGTTGTTTCTGCAGTTCTGTGGTGTGCTCCTCCCAACTAAATTTATTATCAAGCTGTAATCCCAGGAATTTAATACTGTCAACCTCTTCTATCTGCTCTTCTTCATACTTAATGCATATGCTGTCAGGAAATCTCTTACATGTTCTGAACAGCAAGTAGTGCGTCTTTTCAAAGTTTAATGACAATGAGTTGGCTTTAAACCATTTATTAATGTTCATGAAAATATCATTAGCAGACTTTTCTATCACTATACTTGACGTACTCTTTATTGCAATACTTGTATCATCTGCAAACAAAACGAACTCTGCTTCTGGTAGTGTAACTGATGAGAGATCATTAATGTACACAAGAAAAAGCAATGGCCCTAAGATGGATCCTTGTGGTACACCACATGTAATTTCTTCCCAATCCGATGATGACTGTTGGCCTAATTCACTAGTCACTTGCACTGACACCCTTTGTTTCCTGTTAGTGAGGTACGACTTGAACCATTTTGCAGCATTTCCCGTGACCCCATAGAATTCTAATTTACTTAAAAGGATGTTATGGTTCACACAATCAAATGCCTTTGACAAATCACAGAAAATACCTGCTGCTTGCAATTTATTATCTAATGAATTAAGTACATTCTCACTGAAAGTGTAAATAGCCTTCTCAATATCGGAACCTTTCAGAAATCCAAACTGTGTTCTAGACAATATGCCATTTGCGGTTAAGTGGTTGAGAAGCTGCTTGTACATTACCTTTTCTATAATTTTTGAGAATGCTGGCAAAAGTGAAATGGGTCTGTAGTTTGATGGTATCTCTTTATCCCCCCTCTTGAAGAGAGGTTTAATATCTGCATATTTTAGCCAATCAGGAAATGTTCCCGTTATAACAGACTGGTTACACAAATAACTTAAGATTGTGCTAAGTTCACAAGAACAAGCTTTAATTAACTTTGTTGATATTTCATCGTAACCACTGGAATTCTTTGTTTTTAAAGATTTTATTATGGAAGATATTTCTTGTGGTGAAGTGACTGACATATTCATGTGTGTGAAGTTATTTGTAAATGCTAGTTTCAAATATTCAAGCGCATTATTTACTGACCCAGACAATCCCATACTATCAGTAACGGATATAAAGTACTTGTTAAATAGATTTGCCACACTATGCCCATCAGTTACTAATGTCTCAGCTACTCTTAATCGTACCTGCTCTTGTTCCTTTCTGGTTCTACCAGTCTATTCTTTCACTATATCCCATATTGTTTTTATTTGGTTTCCTGATGTTGCTATCTTCTTTTCATAGTGCATTTGTTTAGATACCTGAATAACTTTTTTTAATATTTTACAGTATTCCTTATATTTAGTTAAATCATCATCATTGCAACTACTCTTGGCTGATAGATACATTTTCCTTTATGTCTTACATGAAATCTTTATTCCTTGTGTAATCCAAGGTTTTATTATAGACTTCTGTTTAATTCGCATTACTTTTAGAGGAAAATAGCTTTCAAACATGATACTAACATTATTAATGAATACATTATATTTTTCATTCATGCCATTAGCACTATATACATCTTTCCAGTTCATGTCTTTGAGGAGTTTTCTAAAATTTTCAATTTTTGGTGGGTTGACTACTCTCCTGTATGTACATTTTGCAGTCTTCATAATCTGTTTAGAATCTATACCTAAAACAAGGAGCTGCATATCATGATCTGACAGGCCATTTATTATTGGTTTTATGATATGATTTTGTTCCTTTGATTTGTCTATAAAAATATTATCAATTGCTGTCCTAGAGGTTTTAGTTACCCTAGTTGGAAAGTTTACGGTGTGTGTAAGATTGAAAGACAAAGTTACTGACTGCAATAAATTTTTACTGGAGGACTGCATAAGAAAATCTGTATTAAAGTCACCAGCAACCAGGATTTCTTTATTTCTTCCTGTTAAATAACCCAATAGAGCTTCTAGATGATTTAGGAATAGATTATAATTTCCTGAAGGTGCTCGGTAAATAGTTACTATTATATAGCATCTGTTATGGAATTCTACTTCTGTTGCACAAGCTTCTAAATGCTGCTCTAGACAGAATTTATTTATATCAATATTCTTGAATTTATAGCAGTTTTTAATGAATGTGGCAACTCCTCCTCCCTCCATATCTACTCTACAGAAGTGTGAAGCTAAATTAAATCCTGGAATGTTTAACATATCTATAGCAGTGGCCACATGATGTTCAGAGAGGCAAATTATGTCAATTGGGCTAGAGGAATCTATTTCATCAATACAAATGAGTAGTTCATCAAGTTTATTTCTGAGTCCTGGAATATTTTGATGTAATAAAGATAACTGATATTGCATACTAATGGCTTGAGTAAGATTTACTGGAAGTTTCTGACTACTTTCTGTTAAACATTGTTTGCTAAAATTTATCTTCTGTTTATCTGCTTTTCCAAACTGAGGGTGTCTTACAAGCTCTCTCAAAACTGGTTTTCTTCCCCCCCTCCCTATCCTAAAAAAGGCATCCCTCTGACACCTGTAACCACTGGTATTTTACCATTTGTGACAGTGCCCCCCGTAAGTTACTTGCAATCAGCGCAGACAATTTTCCCTTCCCTTTCCTGTTGAGGTGAAGGCCATGCCTAGTGTAGTCCCACCTACAGATATCATCCACAGGAATCAAACCAATATGGGACCCCATATCTGACATGAGTAGCCGTTCCAACTCCAAGTTTACTCTCCTGACAGAAGAGTTCAAATGAGGCCGATCATGGCGACTCAAGACAGATACAAATCCCACACTAGTATGCTTCGTTGCCGCTGATACCTTCACCAGGTCACACTCTATAGAATATTCACAGTTTCTGTCAATGCTGTTTCCCGGACCACCCACTATAACCACGGTATCCTCCATTGTGAAATCCTTACATAAAGAACCTATATCCTCTGTTACCTGACCCAGGCCCGCATTTGGTTTGAAAAGGTTTGTGACCTGGTACCCTGGTCCTAGCTCTTCCTGCAGTAGTTGGCCAACACCTCTACCATGTGAACTACCTAACAACAAGACTTTCTTTCTTTTCTCAGTTTTCCCTACCTTTTTCAAGTCCTTTTTGAAAGTCTGTTGTGTCCTTTCTACAGCCAAATTATGTTCTGTGCAAAATTCTACCAGGCGGATTCCTCTTTCATTCCTTTTGCCCAGACCATATTCACCTACTATCTTCCCTTCCCTTCCTTGTCCTACTACCGAATTCCAGTCTCCCATCACAATTAAGTTTTCCTCTCCCTTAATTGTCTGAATAATTTCCTTTAGCTCCTCATATATTTCTTCGATTTCCTCATCATCGGCAGAGCTAGTTGGCATATAAACCTGTACTACTGTTGTCGGTGTTGGCTTCGTATCTATCTTGACAATGACAATGCGGTCACTGTGCTGGTCATAGTAGTTTACCCGCATTCCTATTTTCTTATTCATTATCAATCCTACTCCTGTGATACCCCCAATTGATTTTGTATTTATAATCCTGTACTCACCTGACCAGAAATCCTGTTCATCCTGCCACCGAACTTCACTAATCCCCGCTATATCTAACTTCAACCTATCCATTTTCCTTTTTAAATTTTCTAACTTTCCTACTCGATTAAGGGATCTAACATTCTACGCTCCGACTCGTAGAATGCCAGTATTGTATTTCCTGATGATCACATCCTCCTGAGTAGTCCCCGCCCGGAGATCCGAATGGGGGACTATTTTACCTCCGGAATATTTTACCCGAGAGGATGCCATCATCATATGTTCATACAGTAGAGCTGCATGTCCTCGGGAGAAATAACGGCTGTAGTTTCCCCTTGCTTTCAACCGTTCGCAGTAACTGTGTGGCAAAGCCACATTAGCTGATGTTACAAGGCCAGCTCAGTCAATCATCCAGACTGTTGCCCCTGTAACTACTGAAAAGGCTGCTGCCCCTCTTCAGGAACCACACGTTTGTCTGGCCTCTCCACAGATACCCCTCCGCTGTGGTTGCACCTACGGTACGGCTATCTGTATCGTTGAGGCACGCAAGCCACCCCACATCGGCAATGTCTGTGGTTCATGGGAATGGTTAATTTAATATGAATAAATAATCCCTGAGACGGATTTTCGTCTCAAATATGTCAAAGACATTATTGATAGATGTGAAGCATTGAATTAAAATTTGTGGTGCGGCCGGGAATCGAACCCGGACCTCCATGCTTACTAGGCAGACGTCTTAACCGTTTTTTTTTTTTTTTTTTTTTTTCATCAGGTAGATCTATGCTTTGCGGTCGTTTTCATTGTTCGTTCTTTGTCGTTCGTTGATCATTTGGCTCAGCTTTTTTATTACAGAGGACGTTCAGCCCTCTGACCGGGCGCGCTGAGCCACGGCAACCGTTAGACTGCCACACCACTAACGATTAAGGCGCCTCGGAATAGTCTATGTACGATTTCCCTCCACAATTGTCTTTGGAACAAAGAAGCTGAATTAAAGTTTGTGTTGTGTAGGGAAATCGTACATAGACTATTCCGAGGCGCCTTAATCGTTAGTGGTGTGGTAGTCTAACGGTTAAGACGTCTGCCTAGTAAGTATGGAGGTCCGGGTTCGATTCCCGGCCGCACCACAAATTTTAATTCAATGCTTCACATCTATCAATAATGTCTTTGACATATTTGAGACGAAAATCCGTCTCAGGGATTATTTATTCATATTAATTGATATTTATATCACCATAACAGGATTGTTCCACCATGTCCATTGCTGAGGTGCTATTCCGCTGCATGGAGAGCCTTGGCAATAGTGGCAATTATCTTTGGAACAAAGAAGCTGAATTAAAGTTTGTGTTGTGGAGGGAAATCGTACATAGACTATTCCGAGGCGCCTTAATCGTTAGTGGTGTGGTAGTCTAACGGTTAAGACGTCTGCCTAGTAAGCATGGAGGTCCGGGTTCGATTCCCGGCCGCACCACAAATTTTAATTCAATGCTTCACATCTATCAATGGTTAATTTATTTGGTAGAAATCTGTCAACTGTTGTCGATACTCTTTCTCCGAATATAAGCCACATCTCGCCTTCATTTAAATTTCGAATGTGGAAGAAGTGGAATCTTTTAGGAACACGTGAAGCGACGTTTTCTCTGCTTTCCTGAGCAGATATATTTTTCATATATTTTCGGTAAATTTTGTATTTTCGGTATTCAGTCTTGCTACGACAACCCTGTGTTCACTAATCCCTATATACTTTTAGATGCTCGTTATAAGCTCAGGTTTATTTGTTGGCAAGAGGTCAAGTGTCGTAGTCCTGCTTTGACGATGTCGGTTTGGGTGCTATTGATTTGGTATGGTTAGTTTTGTGGGGTGGCTGGAGGCCCTTCTTGGCACTATCTTATTAACCAAATGTTGAAATGTTTGTTAACTGCGGGGTCACCAGTCACTAAACCTACAAACTACTACTAAAGGCAACACAAACATCCATGCCCGAGGGAAGATTCGAATCCCCGACGGGGCCTTATTAACCCCATCTCCCCATCCGAGACAAACTACATGTTCCCAACTATCTGCTGATTATGTTATATTTGTGGTCTTATCTGTGAATCTTGTAAATGAAATGGGACTTGGGCTCCAGTATACCGCAGCCGCCACTTTATTTATTTTCAAAACAATGGACGACCTCTGCACGAGCACGTACCTTCTTGGCGTCACAGGATGTATGCCATTTGCCCCGGCCAGACAGATGAGCAGTCTCTCCACGACACTGCTGCCTGAGGCCACCTCAGACTTCACCGGCTGGTTTCCTGAAGACCGATGATCCTGCCGACGTGCTACCACTCTGGTGCTAACCCTGCTAACTACTACCAAGTGTTCTGTCAGCACGCCATCCGACTCCAGTGGTCACGTTATTTGACCCACAAGTAGCTGCATAGCCCGAAGGTGGGATCGAGCACCCTTTCACCTGGCCGTCGCTTCTTCGACTCCCAGACGCAACGGCGCGGGTACCACCCGTGCGAAATGCTCTCGGCAACCGACACTTGGAAAGCACAGCAAGACGGCGAGCTGACGTGACGAAGGCGACGTCACCTGTTGATCTAGTTCCTGCCGCGCTAGCACCTACACGACGAAGTCTCGTAACAACTGAAAAAAATTCTAAACACTTATACTGTTTTAGTAGCGTCCTCTGGCGCTCCACTAGGAGTCTTTGCGTCATCCTGATGTAAAGTTGGTAATCTACAACTCGGCCCTAGCAAACTAAGCAAATGGAGAAAAGATGGATGCAGTCCTGTAATCCAGTCCTAACCACTACAGATGAACTTTGGAACCAGATTAATGCAGCATGGATGGCTCCACAAACAAGACGCCATTGCGTTGAAACCAGTACACATGGAACTAATTATCAGGTGACATTTTAGATTTCGTGCCTACTAGGGAACAGAATACATCCTGAAAACAGGTGTACGAAATACTTATCACTTCTTCGGAACATACAACTGAACATGTCCCGTGAAAATTAACTTTCTATCTCTAGTCAATGAAGGAGTTCTGTATGTTTTCTTTTATGAACATCAGTGTCTAACAAGGGGACCACATGGGTATCGTATTTTAGAATTGTTTGCTCTATTAATAACAATCAGCCAAAGCTGTTCGACGCAACTCTCAAAAGTTAGAGAAAATCGACTTTGAAGTTTTGTAAGTACCCGTAAGTACAGTTGGTAACGTTCTAGCCTTGGAACTATGGCGTCGGTTGTTCGAATGAGGGCCGTATTGAGGCCGGTGCAACATGTGCAGCTGCACAGGGCGGCAAAATTTTACCATTGAAATTTTTTAAATATTATTGTAATGTTAAACGTATTATAATTATTCAGAGACTCATTTACAGAAATAAATGTTAAAATTCAGGTTGTTGTGGTGATATCGGTGGCGTATCCAGAAAGGTTCTTTCTTTGGGGGGGGGGGGGGGGGGGGCGTAAAATCAATTACTGCAGAGGGGCGTCACGTACCCTTTATAGGGCCCTGGTTCGAATCCTGCAGTGATGGATTTTTTTTCCATTGCGTTCGAATAATAACACAATTTTTATATGTAATGGTAATTTTTACGAAAAATGCACATATATTTGTTTATTTGTTATTTACTATATTTTATAAAACATTATTAATAATGACGGTATCAATCAAATAACATAAGTGACATTTTTTACAGTATTGGCTTCACTATTAGTTGATGACGGTAGTCTTTGATTGTTCAGTTTGGGAAGATCTACGACACTGTTTATGGAAAGTCATCTCTTTTGTGTCCCAACTTCGTCGCCGCTTTTGTGTCCCAGCCTCGTCGTAGGTGTCGGTGGCCGAGTGGAATGAGCCCGACACAGGAACAAAAATAGCACGCTGGTGCAGGTACGGAGGGGAGCAGCCAGATACTATAAACACTAGAGTAAATTAGAAAGAGATATATATTGCACAGAATGTAACAGAACTTAACTTTTACATACTACTGCAGAATGTTGATACATAGTCGTTAGAGGCCTGCCTAGTTCCTGTACGATAGCAAAGTCTTCACAGGTGCCTATCTGATTACGAAGGTCCTAACTAGTTGCTATCTCAGTCCGAAGTGCGAAGTGACCGGTGTCTTTCCGTGGTGGCCACGAGCGGGGTTGCAGCAGAGGGCGCTCGTGGCTGTCGTCGTGAGAACGCCGCGCCGTGCGTGCATGGCGGCGCGCGGCGAAAGCAGGTGGCGCGCACTTTGTACTTGTGCGACACCACAATCTCCATAGCTAATAATTGCTTTCCAAGCAGCTAACCTACTCAACCATCATTTTAGGTGACACCGAGTTTAGCTCGTCTACATACACACGAACAAAAACTAACACAACACGTGGAGAATGAAACTTTCACTCTGCAGCGTAGTGTGTGCTGATATGTAACTTTGTGACAGATTAAAATTGTGTGCCGGAACCGGGACTCGAACCTGGGACCTTTGCCTTACGCGGGCAATCGCTCGAGTCCCGGTTCCGGCACACAATTTTAAACTGCCAGGAAGTTTGGTATCAACACACTCTCCGCTGCAGAGTGAAAGTTTCATTCTGGAAAAATCCCTTAGGCTGTGGCTATGCCATGTCTCCACCATATCCTTTCTTCCGGGAGTGCTAGTTTTGCGAGTTTCGCAGGAGAGCTTCTGTGAAGTTTGGAAAGTAGGAGGCGAGGTACTGGCGGAAGTAAAGTTGTGAGGCGGCATCGTGAGTCGTGTCGGGATAGCTCAGTCTGTATAGCGCTTGTCCGCGAAAGGCAAAGGTCCCAGGTTCGAGTCCCTGTTCCGGCACACCATTTTAATCTGCCAGGAAGTCTCACAACACGTGGAATTAGAAACACCAAAATGTTATATAACGGAATTCGAAAACACCAACAAAAATATTTGTGATAACGGGACTCAAATCACCGACACTCCTGTTGTGAAGCTATCACGCTACACCTGCAGAGCTACACCGACAGACGCAGCAACTCTTTTAATTAACGGTATTTACGTGTCCTTGATTTTCTCGACAATTTTTTTGAGTTGCGTCGAATGGTTTTGTCTGATGGTTATTTAAGTTCTGAAATTCACGTACCAAAAATATAAATAATTTATAAAATCTAATATTCATGTGATCTCCTTGTAAGTTAGTGTAACGTTGGTCAGGCTGCAATATAACTGTGTGGAGTACCTTGCAAACTCGTCGGAAAGTAGATGAATTCCCTGACTAGTCCATATTTCGTTGCTTTCCCACATCCCTCTTACTACTGCTTCACCATTATCTATTGTCTTCACGTAGGGTGTGTCAGGCTCGACACAAATCCAAATTAATCAAGTGCAGGGTGGCAACCAATATGTTCTCGACAATAACAGGCCACCGCCGATACCCATCTGAAGCATACAAGGGGCCCGGAAATAGAAGGAAAAAAAATGTATCTGGGAGGAGCGCAACAGGGGCGTCGTATTGTGCTGTGTCGTATTGTGTTGTGCTGGCGGTGCTAATGAGCGATGTCCCAGCAGCGCGCTGCTGACGTATCGGCAGGAGAAGAGGAAAACAAAAGCGGGGTGCGGGGGCGGCGCCGCGATGGCGCGAGAAATGCCGCGGGCGCAGCCAGCCAGTCACCTTGCGCGTGAAACGAAATTACGCGCCAGCTGTGAAAAACAGCACCGCCCGCCTGCAGAGGCATCGGACGGCTCAGCGCCCGGTCGCGCGCCTCACTGCAGCCCATAAGCAGAATCTGAATAACACGCCAGCAGCAACAAAATAAAAGAGAACAGGGAGGAGAGGCGGAGGGCGGGAGAGGGAGGCCGCCAGCACGCAAAAAAAAGGGGAAAGAAAAAAAAAAAGCACCTGTTGTGAGTGCTAATGAAAGATCAATACGGCCGGCGGACGGCAAGGGGAAGAGGCGAGCGCGGCGGAATTAATTTTCCAAACTGGAGGCTGGATGTAAATAGGTTATATACTGTTCGGCGTGATTCTCTACGGCCGTTTTTCCCCCTGTAATTCTGCTCTCCAATCGTAAATCAAATGAAATAAAAATGGGGCTGGCGGCGGCCGCTCTTCATGCATCACTGATAGCCGCCACGCCGCCGCCCCCGCACCCCCACGGACCGCCACCCCCGCTCTTTTAACCAGCAATTTTTTTTAAATTTTTTTTTATTTTTTTTAGTCACACGTGCCGGCTGCTTTTTTACGGGCTGATACCCAGCCCGCCTCTGCAGCTTAGAGAAAGGCCACCGCGCGTCCAGTCCCGTCGCTGTAGCAAACAACCTTTGCCCCAACCCCCAGTCAACGTTAACTCGACCGTACAGAGTGGGTGAAATGAACTTCTTCTGGGAAACGTTCAGTTACGCTGATTTTTAACTCTTTCAAATTGTGAAGGTAGCAGGGTAAAATATAAGGAACTAAAATTGACAGCTATAAGAATCTAAGCGCACGATTGTAGAGCTTATGGGACATAACTACGGGGTCATCAGTCCTAGACTTACAAACGACTTATGAACAAGCTAATACTAAGGACGGCACAAATATCCATGCCCGAGGGGGGATTCGAACGCCCGACCGTAGTGGCCGTGCTGAACGTGACTGGCGCGCCGCAGACAGCTCGGCCACCGCGGCCGGCTTAACTCGCAGGGTAAAATATAAAAAGGTAAAGCAGTCAACAATCCGAAGATTGGTTTGAACACCACAGTGCTTTACTAGGCATGGTCCTGTTTGGCGGTGGTATGCCGTTGCCTTCCTCCGACCTTCGAACTGACTTACCCAGCCAGTTATAGGGGGACCTACAGTTTAAACTGGGTGCCGAACAGTGCAACTCTGTATTTTTCACATAAGCAACACTGCCAAAGGTGAAAGAAGTGGAAAGTGACAAATAAAAATCCCAGGACTTGGCGGGGATTGAACCCGCGACCTTTGGATTTGTAGTCTGGCACTCTACCACTATGCTTTTTTTTTTTTTTTTTTTTTTTTTTTTTAATCGTTCCACCTTACCTCCCCTTCAGCCCGCCCTTCCGCTCACCAAAAGCACCTTCATCGGCGTCGGCTTCTTCCGCCATTTATGAAAATAAAGCGTGGTTTGCGTTTGTGTTTTTTTGTGAGTACTTCTGCTTCAAATTAACTGTTATAAACGTCTTCCGGAAAAAAAAAGAAAGATTAAATCACAAAAACAATGGTCTACTCTTTGGTTAGATATTCTAACACTACATTCCGTTAAGAAGGGTGTAGAAGAAAGGAGTAAATAAGTGAAAACAC
Organism: Locusta migratoria; assembly: GCA_026315105.1. Classification (NCBI taxonomy): domain Eukaryota; kingdom Metazoa; phylum Arthropoda; class Insecta; order Orthoptera; family Acrididae; genus Locusta; species Locusta migratoria. The sequence continues at coordinate 5,177,038 of CM048749.1, read as the reverse complement.
ATAAATTAAAGCTTAGGAATATGTCGTCATCATGTGTCTTCGAGTATAAGCGGAGCGGGGGGGGGGGGGGGGGAATATAGGGAAATGAATTGACAGTTATAAGAATCGGAGTGCATGATAGGGGAGCATTGGTTGGGAAGGGAGCAAGACTGAGTGATAGCCTGTCCCCATCCAAGCTGTCCAATGAGCAAGCCGTAGAGGAAAGCAAGGTAAAATTTGGAAAGGGAATTAAAGTTCGGAAAGAAGAAATAATTTTTTGCTGTTTGCCAATAACTTAGTACTTCTATCGGAGATAGAAAGAAGAAGAGAAATTTGAACGAAATGGGCAGTATTGAAAGGAGGATAAAAGATGTACAGTAATAACAGCAAAACGAAATGGGCAGAGTTTTGGAAGAAGGATAAAAGATGTACAGTAGTAACAGCAAAACAAGAGCAATGAGATTTGTTATTTTGGTAGCAAGATAACTTCTGATGGCCAAAGTAGAGACGATATAAATTGCATGATAGCAATAGGAAGAGAATCGTTTCCCAAGAAGAGAAATTTGTTGACATCGAATATTTAGTAATAAGTTACGATATCGTTTTTGGACGCATTTGTTGGAGTTTAGTCTGGTGGACGATAATGAGGTCAGACAGAAAAATGATAGAAGATTTACAAAATTTGATGCTAAAGGAGAATGTTGAAGAGCAGATGCGTAGATAGCGCAATTAATAAGGGAGTTCTGAACAGAGTTGGGGAGAAAAGAAATTCATGTGATATCTCTAGTAGAGGGGGGGGATCTATTATTAGGTTACATTCTGAGATTTCAAGAAATCGTCATATCAACATTGGAAGGTAGTGTGAGGCGTTTCAATCGCAGCGAGAGACCGAGAGATGAATACGGTACACATGTTCAAAAGGATATATACAGGTGTCCGTTCTTATTCAGAGATGGACAGGCTTATAAGGTAGAGTGGAGAGATGCATAAAAACTGTCTTAGGACGGAAGACAACAAAAAATATGTGACTTGTTAAGTTTGCGTAGGATGATCCACTTTACACACTCTCTATGACGAACAGTATCTTGCCCCCTATTAGTGGAATGCTGCAGACTGCTAAAGAAGATACGAGCTTATGGAATAGGTTCACAGATTTGTGACTTGCTGGAAGACTTCCTAAGTAATAGAACGCAGTACGTTGTTCTCGACGGCGAGTGTTCATCAGAGACGAGTGTATCGTCAGACGTGCCCCAAGGTAGTGTGATAGGACCGCTATTATTTTCTATCTATATAAATGATCTGATGGACAGAGTAAGTTGTAATTTGCGGCTGTTTGCTGATGATGCTATGGTGTATGGGAGGGTGTCGTCTATAACTGACTGTAATAGCATACAGGATGACTTAGACAAAATTTCTAGTTGGTGCGAAGAATGGCAGCTAGCTCTCAATGTAGAAAAAAGTAAGGTGATGCGAATGAGTAGAAAAAACAATCCCATTATGTTCGAATACAGCATTAGTAGTGAGCTTCTTGATGCTGTCGCGTCGTTCAAATATCTAGGCGTAACATTGCAGAGCGATATGAAATTGAACGAGCATGTAAGGACAGTTGTGAGTAAGGCGGACAGCCGACTTCGGTTTATTGGGAGAATTTTGGGAAGATTTACTTCACCTGTAAAGGAGACCGCGTATAAAACGCTTGTACGACCACGTCTTGAATATTGCTCAAGTGTTTGGGACCTGCAGCAGATCAGTTTAAAGGAAGACATAGAGGCGGTTCAGAGACGAGCAGCTAGGTTTGTTACCGGTAGGTTCGACCAGTGCGCGAGTGTCACGGAAATGCTCCGGCAACTCAATTGGGGATGGCTGGAAGAAAGACGACGTTCTTTTCGTGAATTTGTGTTAAGTAAATTTAGAGGGCCGGAATTTGAAGGTGAGTGTAGTACGATCTTGCTGCCGCCTACTAACATTTCGCGTAAAGATCACAAAGGCAAGATAAGAGAAATTAGGGCCCGAACGGATGCATATAGGCATTCTTTTTTTCCTCGTTCAATTTGGGAGTGGAATAGGAAAGGAAATGCCTAGTAGTGGTACAGTGTACCCTTCACCACGCGCCTTACGGTGAATTGCGGAGTATGTATGTAGAAGAAGAGAGGCACAGAGGAAAATTCCATGTTGCCCAATGAAGAAGGAAGAGATGAAGAGTACATACAAGAAGACGAGGAATACTTTAAGGAGTAGTGTCAGTACGAACGGTCGCCAGCTGTTTGCTGGCAGTGGGACTAAGGGCGAGCTGGCCTCTAGCGTGTCTGCCACTGACGCCACGGCATTGCTGTGCTCCGCTCGACTGGTGCCCTCAGAGGATCTCTTGGGAAACGAAATTGCGGGTCATGGTCTTCAAACGATGAAAGCCGATTCTGCCTAATAGTCAAGTAACGGGGGACTTTCTGCTTGCAAAAAATTAAGTAGAAGATATCAGTTTTATTTTTTTATTTTATGTATATAGTTGAGAGTATGTAGATGCAAGTTTTCGGCCTTCAAAACGCTTGGAACAACTTTTTATGGCGAAAAAACAGCAAAATTTTGGAACTTTTTTATAGATTTTCGCCTATTACTCGCAAACTATGCATACAACTGAAAATTTTACCGTTACGAAAGTGAAAGGGCATCAGATTTTGCGTCGAATGACCTACTTAAATGTTGAAATAGCCGCAGCCGTTTGGCCGCAGTCAGTTGTCAAAGCCCGTCGTTTCTATCAGCTTGCCTAAGAAGTCGGCTCCTACGCCTATAATTCAAAAAACGGCTACTCCAAATGAAAAAGTCAAATTATGACAATTGTACAGCACGAAATTTCATGTCGCAAAAGTAAATCGGTTTTTTTCTGCAATATTAAGCGTTCATACACTTGAAAGTCAAAGTAATTCCATATTTTAAGTCAACGTTATTCAAGGAAACGAAATTTCATGAAGGCAGAAGGCTCACTAATGAGCACATGTGTGTGCCCAATGTATATCTTTTCAATTTCGTATTCACGTGAGTTTTTATTCTTTTTTATCGATGCCCTAATTGGTAAGATTAGGGTGCTAAAGTGAAAACCAAGTACACATTTAAGGTCAATATGTATTTACGATTTTACAAATAAACAAGTAAAAGGGCATGATAGTATTAAAACACAGTTTAAAAACCAGATATTCACATTTTATCAGATTCCAATTCCATCGAGATCGTTTGGGGACTGCGGTAGGTCCCGGTCCAGCATTTACTCATCTTGATCCATTGCGGCGCCCCCACCAACTTTCTCGTTGTGGGATATGTCTCCGGTTTCTTCCTCATCTTTTTCGAGTTCAATTTATAGGGGCGTTCTTGCAAGATAAGTCACAACAGTGTTTGCACGTCGAGGATCACTCCACATACCGCTGTGCAACCTGGTTCTGTATGCACTGGAAACCATCTTCAGCGGCGTATGTGGCACCGCATCTTTTGTCGTCGTCAGGGAAAACATGCCTATTAAGTTTTTCTTCCATCCCCTCTGGCATGGATCTATTTTCCTCCCTAACGAAGATTGCAATTGGTGGTAGGATCGCAATGAGAGTCACTTTGCTGCTTCGATTTTAACGGTAGCCTTTCAAAATTGAAAGATTTTCAAGGGTCAGACTTTACAAAACGCTCTTACCTAAGTTCGTCCACAGTCGCGCAGTTTAAACTCCCATATAGTGCTGAGATCTCCTGTTGTCCTGCCTGTGCTATTTCGTCTTGAGAGCAAATTTAACAAATTTATGAGCTTGCACTTTGAGATGTGGCTATTGCTCCACAAAGTTTAATAATTTCCGTTTTTCTTGGCCAAAGAAGGAGGATACGTTATCTCATCCAATGAACAGATGGTTGGAAAGGGCAAATGAAGGATCTAAATTAAAAGAATAATTGGAGTACTACACTCGTGTTGATAACCCTCTTCCTGATTTATGGAAGTACAAGTTAATTCCTCGACCCATTACAAGAACAAGCACGCTAAAGTCCTCGTTCACCATTGCCACACTGTCAGACCAGCAACTTGCAAAGTAGCTGTTTGCACAATTAATGAATCCACATCGTCTTCTGCCTGTAGCCCTTGAATGCCTCTATTCTTAAATTTCGGCATGATCATTAACATCTGCCGGTTCTTGTTGCTTATATTTGCCAGAAAATTCTGCTGTTCGATTGCAGCATTTGTCTTTTCATCGAATATGATTGCCTGGTGAAGAATATGAAGACTTTAAACGACAGGGTCCTTCAAAACACTTCGATCCTCTTTGCGAAGCATCACTTGGATACTCATCGAATATAACTGCGATGTAGTATTCGTACATGAAATCTGATGCTCAACAATTTTTATAACTTGATTTTTTTAATTTTGAATAGCTGTTTTTGAGTTACAGACGCTATCGCCAACTTTGTAGCATAGTTCGTAATAATGACCGTCCTTTGGCAACTCAGTGCGGTCGAACGGCTACACCGATTTTGACGTTTATGCTGGTCATCCACCGCAAAGCTTAATTTTGCTTTATTTAGGTAAGGGTAACATTTTCAGTAGGGTGCAGTTTCCTAATAATAGGCGAAAATCTGTAAAAATTGCTAAAAAAATTTCGCAGCTTTTTTGTCCATAAAAAGTTGCTGCTAGTGTTTTGAAGATCGGAAAGTTGGATTCTATATACTCTCAAGCATGCACACAAAATTTAAAAAATGAAATCTTCTACCTCAATTTTTACAAAAATAGCGACTTTTTTGTGACACTGTTACTGGACTAGTACCCGAGTGATGATCGTGTCCGTCTACGACGTACACTTGGCAAAGGCTGTCTTGTCGAGAGCATTCGTCAAAGACATAGCCTTAAGATCTGTGGTGCCGTATTACAACTCTCATTCACCGTTGGTGTTTGTGGAGGTAACGCTGACCGGCGATCGAACGTACAGAATGTTGTAAGAGCCTTTCTTTAGCCATTCCTTCAACAGGAAGCTGATGTGTTGTACAAACAGGACAATGGTCGCCCTAATTGCGCATGAAACACACCGTGCTCTGCAAGATGTGTAGCGACGTGCCTGGCCAGCATCATCTCCGAAATTGTTTCTAATCCAGCAAGTGTGGGACATTTTGGGACGACAAATGACATGTGCGAGTCGTTAACCGACATCTCTTTCAGAACTATGTGAATAGGTCGATAATGTAACTCGTGACAATATTCGCAATCTTGATGGTCCAATGGATGCCGGAATCAGCGCCTTCATTTCCACCCGTGAACGCCACACAGCCTATAAGCTAGAACAAGAAGTCGTGGCCCCTGGCTTCTCAACTGTTTTGGAGAGGCGGCCGCCTCAGTTGAGTGTTGCCTACTGGTCGTGGGGCGAAGTTGACTGCCGGCCTAACAGACGAAGTGTACGGCCCAGCAGGAAACGTGCTTATTAGAAACAAAGGAATGTATTTGGCTGCGCACGGTTACAGAATGCGTTTCTGCGCATGACCCATGACTACTTGCACGAGATTCATATGAGTTGTAAACTATGTCGTTTGTTTTATATATATATATATGACAGCAATTAATTGTCTTTGGTCGCCACCATATTTGTCCAAAATATGGAAAATTAAAATGCTACTGATCAACTATGATGTGATCATAGATAGCCGGCCGCAGTGGCCGAGGAGACTGAGGCGCTCCAGTCACGGTCTGCAGGACCACTACGGTCGGGGGTTCGAATCCCCCCTCGGGCATGGATATTTTTGCCGTCCTAGTTTGTAAGTAGTTCATAAGTAGTTTGTAAGTTTAGGGACTGATGACCCCGTAGTTAAGTCCCATAAGCTTAACAAACATTTGAACATTTTTTTATCATAGATGTTTTGAAACATATAATAAATATAGCAATGTATCAGTTGTAAAAAAAATCTACTTGAAAAATTATTGGTACACTGTGGAATTTAACTATTCTGTTTCCCCTCCAAAATAGTGAAAAAGGAATGTCCTTAAATGAAAGACGATCTGCTCAAAAGCAGTGTATTATAATTAAACATGAAAAATCCTATCTTGACACAAAATGACATTTCCTATCATGTAAAACAGATAATGGTATTCAAACAATCTTTTACAAATGTTAAAATATTGAGACACAAAAATAACTGGCTGAGTCAAAGGTCGGAGGTTTTACAAAACGGAATGCTATTAGACTGGCTACACAGGGGCTTGAAATTATCATTAGCCCTAAGCTCCCCAGAGTAAATAGGCAGATTTCAAAAGAATAAAAATAAGGGACAGAATCCAACAAGTTTGATTCATATAACCCCCCCCCCCCAGCAAGTGTGTCACCTTACCCACACAGATGATCATCGACGGCAGCGTCTCAGGCTCGCAGGCAGCAGGCGGTGGGAGCGGATGAGCTGAAATTTTTATCCGACCGTAATTGCTGCGACCTGTTAAGCAGGATTGACATGTAACTTAACACAGCGTCACTGGCGTCGGCGTCACTAGGCAATTGCTGTGCGATTCTATCAGGCTAGCAGACTAATCAATATTTTGCGTAGGTGACACAAAGGCCACTTGGTACAAATCGATCAGTCACTTGCGTAATAAGATCTGTAAAAACTGTGCCCAATTCACAAAGGTGCGAATGCTCAAACAGAGACTTCTAGCAAAACGAAAACTAAACTGTGGCCGCTCACAGCGTAACCACCGGACAATGTAACGTCCGTGAAGTAAAAACAAGTTCTACAAGGTACGAATCTTCGGAATCAAACACAAGTCTAACCAGAGAACCGTTTAAGACGATGTCGCCCCCCCCCTCCCGCGAGTCTTGCGTGTCTCCCAAGGTCCGTACACTTCGGACACTCATATAGGAGTCTCCGTGCCTCCTCGTGGTGCTCTGCCGCAGCTCACGGCAAGTGACGGGCAGCCACACCCACGCGCAGAAGACGTACCAATCGCTGCTAACGGCTAATAGTCAAACTAATCGGATGGCCTAGCGCCGTTGACAAATTGTTTAGCTGTCATACTAAAATAATTTGCCGAATCAGGACGCATTCTCTGCGGCTGCCAAGAGGCTCTGCCCACGCCACCAAAGCTTCCCGCAGATTTCACCATTCCCAGGGTGAGTGCCCTGCAAGGAATTTCAGCTTGCTCCTAGCACAGACAAATATATACAGACGGGAAACCTCCTTAAGGGCCCGGTCCTACGCTCAGGGGTGCGGGGAGGGAGGGTTTTCAGCAATTCCATAAGATGTCCCATGATGGCGCTGCGGTCAGAAGCAGCTCTTTAAACTGGCCAGAGCAGGCGGCAGGTAGCGGTTGTCCCCACCACCACCACCCTCAAACACCAGCAAGCCGGACACAGCCTCGTGGCAGGCAGCACGAGCTCTCCCCTCACCCTCCCCTCCACGCTACCCTCTGACATGGGAGAGGCACCCTAAGCCGGGGAACGGCCTGAAACCTACTAGCATCTTACGGAACTACGAGGGGAGCGTAGGACAGTGGTTTAGGGGGGACTTCTCCTCTGTATATGTTACTCTGTGCTCGTAGCTACAGTCAACGACCTAAAAATATTAACGTTGTGATATATATACAGCCGCTGGAGCCAAACCCCTGGGGTGCCAGACGGGCTGTAAGCTTTCCTCTCAACCTAACCATTCGTCACACTATGTTCAAACTCTGCTGCCTTCAAGGAAGTTTTTTAGATAACGCCTAAGGGCAATACGTCTCCACAAACAGCCCGGGGCCCAGAGCACTCTGCTATTGTTTGTATCCGGCAAATTCCTCTCTTGCGGAACAGCTGAATGACATAAAAAGGCAGTCCCCGCTATCGCCCACCGTAAACCATGGTCCAGCATTGTGTAAAGCGTCCCACACACTCTAAAAAATTCTGCCAGATATACTCCGCCTGCCGGACGTAGCCAGCCCCTCTCGTCCTTCCCAGAAAGCGAGCAAAAGTTGGTGGGAGGGAGAGACCTCCAAGAGCTTCTCTACTCTGCGCGGCCTGACCGTAACCAACGAAGAAAACAATTTTTAGCAGCCAAGCTGCGCCAATAAACATTAAAATCCCGAAATTTTATATAAACATAGAATGTACTACAATCCCAGGAGCCCATCACCCCTGATGTGTCCCCAAAGGCAAAGAAATCAAATTAAAGAAAGATCTACAGAGAACAATGTTACATATTTCAATAATTAGCGTAATGAGAAAGATAGAGTAACGCAAGGTTAGTATGAAAAATAGACAAATTACAGCCCCCATCTCACAGAGTGAAGTGGAAAACTAAGTTGGTCTGATAATTTTCATTTTTGGGAGTGTAATTTTGCAAGTACCTTTGTAAACTATCTGCTTAATTGAATTTTGAGTGATGAATGCTAAACCATGATATCTCACATGCATTAGAATGCAACGAAAAGAGGCTTCCAAGAAATTTAGAATAACCTGCAGCGAATTCATGTAAAATAATTTGTAACAATTAAACTCTAGCCAGCGCAGTTCGGCACTATCTTTTCGTCATCCAATCAGTAATCGAAACAGATAATAATTGTGTTTTTCTTTGCGTAAGCGTATACTGCAAGAGGATTTATGCACGTATAACCAACACATAGTATAAAAGAAGAATGAGATATTTAGTAGTTGGTTTAAAGGCGTCAGTTAAATTTAAAGTAGTGTTTTGGAATATTAAGTAAGTGACTGGTAGTTTAACACTTGCTATTACAGCAATATTTAGATAGTCCCATTGTAACTTCTACGTACTAGCATGAAACCAATGGAATTAACAAATAATTTGCACTGAAATATCCAAAATACCTGATAAACTACTTCTGTGAATGAATAACAATTAAATTTCAGCACAATTGCAATAGTACAATACGACCCAATTAAGCCAACTTCAAAATATACTGTGATAAATGACATGAAATGCATTTGTACACACTTTATACAGAGTTTAGCTTCAATTTTAATTTGGCAGAAATAATTTAATTTACTAAACTCTATTTGTCATTTCTAAATTCTAAACAGTTAAATATCGGGTGACAGTGCATAGCTCGGGAATTTATTTTGTGTAACATTGCAGAAGATGCTTATAAAATAAGAGTATCTTGCCATCTTACCTACATAGGAACCGCAGTCGTTAAGAGAATAAAAATTTTTTTATGATGTGTGCAGCTTAGTTTTTTTTTTTTTAAATGGAAACCTTATAACTTCTTTTTTGTTACCAAGAATATATAAAACGTATGAGTTCCTCGTTCTAAAAGAACAATAACATTAATATCCAAATATTCAGCGCTGTTTCCGAGTTAAGCAAAATAAAAATGTACACATATAAGTTTCTTAAAAAAATGAATGAGAGAGTGCAAAAATCGAGTTTCTCAAGAAATGTTGCCTATACGAATAAATTAAATAACCATAACTGATCCACATATAAATTTTGACACAAAATCGTTAGAGGCGAGATAAACGAAATAAAAATTTGTAATTGTGGTCCACGCAATCGGTCCTCTTTAGTTTTGTATCTTGTAACAGCACAACTGGGGGTATCGAAGTCTTCGGTATAAAATATTCTTTGAAACGAAACTGGTATCCCTTTAAGTTGCGCCTACAACGACAGCTATAATAGGAACGATTTCCAAAAACAGGTATCGTTCTGTAGACTCAAATTAAATAACGTAGGCGTAAATCCAGAATTCGTCAGGCAGATTTTATGGGGACATGAATGTTATTTCGCTAATGATTCAACCGTCAATAGACATAATGTAAAAAATTGGGCTTTTGCATATCCCCAATGGTTTTCAGTACTTTACATACAAGCGCAGTGGGGTATTGACATATGATGCAGCACTGTAGGAGACCACATCATTGGACCACTTGATTTGGCTCCAAGAGTAACTGGCCGGATGCATTTGCAATTCCTACAGAATAAACTATTCTTGGGATGTGCTAGACCACATCCTCCTACAGTAATCAGCGAAGCACTGGTTTCAGCACGATGGTGTAGAGGGATTAGGATTATCTGAAACAATGTGCACCCCGAAGGATGGATAGCTCGTGATGGTTGCATTCTATAGCCATCGAGACTGCCTGATTTAACGCTCTTGGATTTTTTTCATATGAGGATATTTCAAAGGTAGACTTTAAGAAACGGAACCGAAAAATCCAGATGTCTTTAGAGAGTGAATACGTCATGCTTGGACTTGAGTATCTGCAGACGTGTTGAGAGGTGAGACGCTCAAAATAATAAAGATATGACAATTCATAACAATCAGAAGGTATAATAACATTTATTTAATGTTGCCAATTATGAAGCACGATTTTTTGCATTATGTATTGTTTATAAATTAGCTGTCTTTTGTTAATATGTCTTGAAACAGATAATTAAGCTTTAGCCCTCCTGCGTATGGTTTTGGGCAGGAACTATCAGTAGTCTACATAAGAACATTTTTCTGATTCTAGGAAACTAATTTGGCATCCATCCCACACCAAGTACGTTTCTAGTGGCGAACCGTAGGACCTGTTACAGCTGTAAAGTGTTTGAATTCAAGTGCCGGACTTTGAGTATAAAAATATAAGAATTTCTCATATAACACTGTTACTGGGAATGTTGTGGTCTTCAGTCAGGAGATGAGTGGTTTGATGCAGCTCTCCAACCACACTCGATGCTGAGCAAGGCTCTTCATCGCCTCATAATAACGGTAAACCAAATCTATTTGTACCTGCTTACTGTATTCGTCTCTTGGTCTGCCTGTGTGACTTTAAGTCCTCACAGTTCCCTCGAGTGATAACTGAAGATTCTTTGATGTTGTAAGGTTTATGGTGGGTAAGAATTTTGTACATGTCAGGAATTGAGGCAGGAGACGTTAAGTGAAAAGTTTGGTGGGTATTTAGAACAAGGAATTACGGACAGGTGCGGCTGACCCTCAGGAATTACCTGATTGATTAATGTTGTTTTATGAATAAAGTCGTTATTGAATTATGCTGACTGAATATTTTTCAATTATCAATTACTTGTTTGGCCCTGTATAGCAGTTTTCGATCATCTCCAGTCCCACAGGCATATCAACAACAATTACAGTTAATATTTACTTTCCCCTCTAAAATACATTAATTAAAACGGAGAAACAACATTTTAAGTCTGAAGTAATAGTAATTCCTAGGTATTTTGTGCTGTTTACGGCATTCACTTTTGATTGATTTATCTTGTAAACAAAGTTTAACGGATTTCTTTCTGTACTCATGTGGATTCCTTCACACTTCTCATTATTTAGAGTCAATTGCCGATTTTTACACCATACTGATATCTTATTCAGATCGTTCTGCAGTTGGTTTTGATCTTGAGATGATTCTACTAGAAGGTAAATGACGGCGTCATCTGCAAACAACCAAAGAGAGCTACATAGATTTTTCCATAAATCGTTTATGTAAATAAGGAACAGCAGAGGACCAATAACACTACCCTGGGGAACGCCCGATATCACCTCTGTTTTAGTCGACGCCTTACCATCGAATACTGCGAACTGTGTCCTCTCTGACAGGAAATCTCTTATCCAGTCGCAAATTTGGGACGATATACCAGAACCACGCATTTGATTAAAAGCCGTTTGTGAGGTACGGTGTCAAAAGCCTTCTGGAAATCAAGAAATACAGAATCAATTGGAGAACACTTGTCGATAGCACTCATCACTTCGTGTGAGTAAAGTAAGTACCAGTTCAAATCTCAGAGCGCACTCTGAAATTTGTACACGTTCCTAACTCCAAGAATCGGCTTAACAAGCAAATCTCACATCCGTACCCAAGGAGAGAGCGAAGCGAAGTTCGACGTCCGTACCCAAGGAGAGCACGAAGTCAAGTTTGCCCGAACCGTCTGCAGCGCAAGATCGCCCGAAAAACGCCGTATTTCCAGAAAGCCATCAGATTCAAGCTTCCTAGCACCGACCAGCTCTATCCAGCAGTCAATCAGAGACGGCTGGCCTTTCCCTTAACTCTTATTGGCGCGATTCTCACGCTTTCCGTAACCGTCCTATAGACCCCTCCCAACCATGGCTGCGTAGGAATTTTCCCGTTAGCAAAAGCCTACTTGACCTCGCTACGTGTCTTGCTTCCTAGAGCTGTCATTATTATTTTAGGAAACACGAGAGAGCAGAGGTGGCCGTGTTATCTTTTCTCAATAGCTGCGAAACCGGCTCTTTAGGAGCTCACACAATACTCGGCGGACTTTTTTACAAGCCCAAGGGCATTGTATTCTAGAGTAGTTTCACATATAGGTAAAAATAACGTTATAACAAAATATCAGTTTGGTTTTCAGAAAGGCTTTTCAACAGAAAACGCTATATATACTTTCACCAATGAAATATTAAATGCTCTGAATAACCGAACATCATGCGTTGGGATTTTTTGTGATCTCTCCAAGGCTTTTGACAGTTTAAATCATGGAATTCTTCTAGATAAACTATTGTGGTATGAATGGGACAGTGTACAAATGGTTTAAATCATACCTAACAGGAAGAGTGCAGAAAGTTGACATTAGTAGTTCTCATAATATGCAAAACACAGCTGATGCCTCAAACTGGGGAGCAATCAAAAATGGGGTGCCACAAGGTTCGGTCTTGGGCCCTTTGCTCTTTTTAATATATAGTAATGACTTGCCATTCAATATTCATGAAGTTGCAAAGCTGGTTCTTTTTGCTGATGATACAAGTATAGTTATCACACCTGACAGACAAGAACTAACTGATGAAATTGTAAACGACGTATTTCAGAAAATCATTAAGTGGTTCTCAGCAAATGGACTATCATTAAATTTTGACAAAACACAGTACATATAGTAAATGGAATGACACTGTCAATAAATATATACTTTGGTCATAAATCTGTAGCAAAGGTAGAATATTCGAAAATTTTAGGTGTAAGCATTGATGAGGGATTGAACTGGAAAAAACACATTGAAGATCTGTTGAAACGTTTGAATTCAGCAACTTATGCTATTAGGGTAATTGCAAATTTTGGTGATATATATCTCAGTAAATTAGCTTACTATGCCCATTTTCATTCTCTGCATTCGTATGGCATCATTTTCTAGGGTAATTCATTGCTGACTAAAAAAGTATTCATTGCACAAAAGCGTGTGATCAGAATAATTGCCAGAGCCCATCCACGATCATACTGCAGACACTTATTTAAACAGCTAGGGATCTTCACAGTAGCTTCTCCGTATATATATTCATTTATGAAATTTGTTATTACCAATCCCACCGAATTAAAAAGCAGTAGCAGTGTACATAACTACAGCACTAGGAGAAAGAATGATTTTCACTATTCAAGGTTAAATATAGCTTTGGCACAGAAAGGGGTGAATTATGCTGCCACAAAAGTCTTTGGTCACTCTCCAAACAGCATCAGAAGCCTGACAGATAGCCAACAAGCATTTAAAAATAAATTAAAAGCATTTCTGCATGGCTACTCCTTCTACACTATAGATACATTTTTATATATAAATTAATAAATTTGAAAAAAAAATACTAAAAAATTGTGTCATGTAATATTTAGTACAATGTAATAATTTGTAAAGACGCTTTTCATTAACTTGACACGTTCCACATCATTACGAAGTGTCGTATTCCTAATCTATGGAACAAGTACTAATGTAATCAGTTGTAGCTTGGCCTGTACGCAACCCTCGGACACCTGGGGCGGAGAGCCAGCAGGTAACGAACGCCAAAGTCGGCCTCACTCGGGAACTCCACCCGCTGGGCCTTCCCACAGAGTAATCTGTGGCCTTCCTCCTTCACCTAAACAGCTAATCCGACAAGTGTAGTGCCGCCTCCATGGCTGCTCCACACCTACAAAACCTTCGTCAGGCCGGTCATGGAATATGCACACGCTCCTCTGGCCAGCATCACGAAGCTCCCTATGGACCGGTTCTACAGAACAGAACGTAAGTTACTGAGAAGCATAGCCGGAGTTCCCCATCAAACATCCAGCAACGACGTATACGACATTACTAACATAATACCCCTCCAGACGCGCCTGACAAAACTAAGAGCAAACTACGGAAAACACATACTGACAAAACAACCTGACATGGAAGACTTACTGACCACAAACCCAAGAGTTAAAAGACGCCCCATCTACAAATACACACTTCCAGCGCGTACAGTAGCACAAAACACCACCAGACATTACGCCCACCTCGCACCCACCATGCTTCCACTAACATATAATACACAAAACACCCTTGCGTCTCGACGTTAGGGAATAACACCAACAATGCCAAGCAAAACACTCCACTTTTACACGAACACCACACACAGTCAGCACCCTGAATTAAATAGATGATACTAGAAGAACGTGGAGCCCAAGAAAAAGGCACAACTGTACACCAAACTACACACACCACTCTGAATATTTATATTCGCCAAATGTAACAACCCCACAACCTTATTCACATCAATAATCTCTAATTCACACAGAACCAACATCAGCATCACACACTCAACAAATCCTAAACCTTATCATTGTATAATATTATCTATGTAAACTGTAACTTGCATACTGATATGTTATCTCATCTCTCTTTTGTGACCTTTAAAAATTTAACTAGACTTACTGGGTAGATACTTCGCTCTTTATCCGCATATAATGCGCTGATATCCGCGTCGCTTACAATTTTATCCGTAAGAAAAGATGATCGCTCTCTTCTATTAGGCTTTAGAGTTTGTAAATGACTCTCTCACTTTATTTAACTGCCATTTAATTAAATTTCACTCTATTACCACCTGGAACTTTCGGTTATGAGTACTTGAGTTTGGCGAATTCTTTAGAGAAAAATAAATTTAAAATAGGGAAGGAAGGAAAATTAGAATTTATCTCCCATCGACATCGTGTTCATTAGCAGCGGAGCACACACTTAGATTTTGTCAAAGATGGGGAAGGGAATCGGTCTTGCCATTTGAAAGCAACCACCCCAGAATTCGCCTGGAGTGATGTAGGGAAATTCGAGAAGGCCTACATCAGGGTGACCATAGACCGCTGTCCCCACGAATGCGAGTCCAGTGTCTTACCATTGTAGCACACTGCTCGGTGATGGAAGAGTGTATGATCAGCTGGAATATAGAGTAATTTTTGCAGTAGTGGTTCATATTTTGACTTGAGCTGAGAACGTCGGATGGAAGAGCAGGCCGACTGGCCATAGCTGGGCAGAAGTGTGACAGATTGCTTTACGACTCTGTGGGGGTCCCAGAGATGAGAATGCAGGGTAGCCGCTCGTGTAGCAGCCCAAAGGCAGACCCCTGGGCGCTAGGTCTACCAAGAAACTGGAAGCTGCAGTAGTTCTACCAGGAAACAAGGTCCGTGGTAGCGAGGGGCTGCCTGCAGTGAAGGGACGGGCGCTGTTGTGGCGGTGGGCTGCCCGCGGCAGTAAGCACTTGGCTGTTGACGTTTGAGCGGGCACTGATGCCACGTGACCTGGCACCTTGTCTCAAGATGTCTTCCGTACTCCATTCTGCTCTTTGCTGAGCCCTCCGTCTAACTTCATTGCTGCTTCTCTTAATACGTTATTGGTGTTTCCTATTTGAGATGTAATAGGCAACCTACAGAACTAAATGTTTACTGCTTCATCACCCAAATAACAAATTAAACAAATTATTTTATTAGAATCTAACTGTTAAATGTCAATCAAAATATCCATGGGTGTACTGCCGGACTATAGTGTCCACTATAGACCGGCAGTACACCCGTGGATATTTTGATTATCAAATACGCCGGGAGAAACTCAAGAATCACGTGTTAAATGCCAGTTTGTGTTCTCAGAGTGTGTGTAATATAAGGAACATGATTTCTAGATAAAGTAATGGTTAAGAGAAGGTACATACATTGCTAGGAAGACAAACGAATAACATTTCATCATAAAATAGGAAAATAAACAAGAGCACTTGGCTATGAAACTAAAACCTGCTAATATGCAATTTAGGAAAACATAAAGTGAAATAGTATGCCTAGATATATATTCTATTATATATTTGAATAGGAAGTGGCAATGAAAACACAAATATAATAAATGTTTCGAATATAAACTTGCCAGCATGGGCAGCATTGTAGATTAACTAAGCCTGTATGAAATATTCCCGTGTTCTTGTATACAGCAAAACAACTGATACTTTATTTCATTATTCTGTACATGGTAGGAACATTTGCCCTTCACTATTTTTCAAGATTTTAGTATAAACAAACAATGTATTGTTGTATTTTATAGTTAAGCATATTTCAGATCTGCAACCCAATATATGAAAGCAGGATTATTATCATTCGATGCAAATTGATAATTACCTTAATTTTGAATGTAAAGCTGCCATTATCTTGGCATAACATGGCCAAACTAATTGTTTTTCATTTCTTTAATAGTTGTAACAATGTATGGTAGCCGCGGTGGAGTAGCCGAGCGGTCTAAAGCGTCTCGCTGCGGAGCGCGCGGTTGCTCGGCGTGGAAGTTCGAGTCCCCCTGGGGCATGGGTATGTGTGTGTGTTTGTCCTTAGGTTAGTTTACCTAGGTTTAAGTAATTTGTAAGCTACGGACTGATGACCACGCAGTTTGGTCCGATAGAATTACAAATATTTGAACATTTGATTTTTGAACATTTGAATGTATGGTATTGTAGGCCAGACTATAAAAGGAAACCATACAAAGATAAAAAAAGGCAGTCTTGTAACAGCTTTCCAAGCCGCCCCTATGCCGGTTTGGACATATTGTTGCAATGCATTGTAGGGTAAAAGTGATGAAATTAAACAGCTTTTCAGATACCTGGTGTTTGCTCTGAGTTCTTGCCTTAATTTTGACGCACACATAAAATAGAGAACATTTCTCTAGCTGCACGTATTCTGAATGAATTCTAGGAATTCCTGTAAGCAGCTTATGCAGATGCTGTATTTTAAGGAGATTCTAGATCCACGAGATATCAAGGTAACTGTCCTGAACTTTGATACTGTGTAGATTTATTAAGACGTGAAGACCACAATCACTGAGTCGGTGAACAGAACATGTGTAAAGCGGCAAAAAGTTTTATATTATTCCGTTGTTGTTGTCTTTCGGTGAACATGAGTGATACGCACAAAACGTTCCAAAAGTGTGAGGAATGCAGTTCCGAGTTCAATATGCGGAAGAACTTCTACACTCACAAGAGGAAACTCCATTTAACTGAGAACATTCGTGTGTCGAAAAATGGAAAATGTAGTGCCCACAGTGCGGAATTGCATTATCAAGACGCAGTTCATTAAAATGCCATCAAATGAAATGTTAACGCACCATGCTCCATTCGAATTAGTTCCTATCCTATAATTCTGTGACATCTAATGACCTGACATGAATTTGTACTGCACAACGAAATACTTCCATTTGTTACATATTTTTGGTATAGTAAAAAAGGTAAAGCAGTCAACAATCCGAAGATTGGTTTGAACACCACAGTACTTTACTAGGCATGGTCCTGTTTGGAGGTGGTATGCCGTTGCCTTTCTCCGACCTTCGAACTGACTTACCCAGCCAATTATAGGGGGACCTACAGTTTAACATGGGTTCCGAACCACGGTGGTACTCGGTATTTTTCACATGAGAAATACTGCCAGAGGTGAAAGAAATGGAAAGTGACAAATAAAAATCCTAGCACCTGTCGGGGATCGAACCCGGGACCTTTGGAAGTGTAGTCTGGCACTCTATCACAGTGCAACCGAGGCGCACAGTTGGTATAGTATTCGAATGAATAAAAGATGAAAAATAAAGTACAGTAATGGGATTTCTGTCATGTTTTTACTGCAATGCATGAGAACCAAATACGAAAAATATGATGATTAGCTCATGCTGTGGAATTTCTGTGTAAAAGACTTGAGGAAGTAGTCTGATATTTTCAGTGTTTAACTGTCAAATTTGTTATGTCAAAATACTTCAAAAATGTTTGTAATTCTATGGGACCAAACTACGTTGGTCATCAGTACCTAATCTTACAAAATACTTAATCTAAGTTAAACTAACCTAAGGACAACACACACATCCATGTCCGAGGGTCAAAATACTTGCTCACACACACACACACACACACACACAGGCATACAGGCACACACACACAAACATACAAAATCTGATTCGCGGCTGTGTATTCAGATGATTACTGACTATACTTAATTAAGTTCAACCACTATATGTATCCGTGTTAGGCACTACTGAAAACAGTTAATCGAATATTTGTTACTCATTTAAGGATATTGTATGTAACAGGGCACAGCTTACGTCTGAAATCTTGATTGTGTTGACAGTCATCTCTAGTGCAGACTATATTGAACAGTGACAGCTATTTTGAATTGGCGAAGCCAGCCAGTATGAATACGAAATAAGTTGTGGTGGTAAACTAATATGCAGTGTAGCATTGCGTCAACGTTTTCGCTACAGTTATTTTGAAATATTAAGCACATTTAATTATTAAAATTAATACTTCCAGATAATTACAGGAAGAAAGAAAACAAAGACGTTTCCGTTGAGTATTTTGGTGCGCCATTTGCACATGTAATATATGAACTAAGAAAACTGCAATTACGGACTACTGCGTAACTTTTACCCCGTTTTGTTTATTGTAGATGAATGACTACAACATGAGATGGGAATACCACAGCCCACGCTAAACTGAATCCTTCAATAGTTTCAACAACAAATTCCGTCAGGAGCAGGACTGCAACCTTGTGTTTACATATGAGAGAGTCACGTGACGTAAACTTCCGGCAGCTAAACGTCAGAACAGCCAAGTGCGTACTGCCGCGAGACAGAACCATTGTCACTGTTGTTGCCGTCCAGTTGCAATTCAGCAGGGGGTAACGCCGGAGCTGAAATTACTCTGTGCCGTTTGTTTGGGGCAAGTGTTTGCGAACCTGCAACTGCCAGGCGTCGCAAGGCATTCCTCCAGGCGCAGGCCTGTTCGTTGCTTTTTATACTAGCATATAGTAACTGGGGACTGATGACCGTTGCAGTTTGGTCCCCCTTAAACATCCAACCAACCAACCAACCATAGAGTAACACACACAGAGGAAAAGCACCGCGTTCCCCAAACCACTATCCAACGCTTTTTTATTAGTTCCGTCAGATGACAGTAGGTGTCAGGCGGTTAGCCTGTTTAGTTCCGGTAGATGACAGAAGAGGAGCTTCTGAAAATGGCTAGTGGGGATGCAGTATGCGAAATGTTTTTGGGTGTTGTGTTACTCCACGTCCACACAATGGTACCAACGCCGGCGCCAACATTAGTCAATGTTTTTGCCCCAGAGCCCACACAATGGAGTCAACATTCAGTTGAATCCGTCGAGAGCTAACGTAAACATATCTGACGCACAGATCGCGGCCGATGCATTAGCGGTTTTTTCTGTGAATAATTATATTTTTTCATGGCAAAATAAGAAAGGAAACAATAAAAAGAAAGAGGTGTGTTGTATCACCTCATACCGTACTTGACGAAATCGGTAAGTTTTAAAACATATTACAAGTATTTGATACAGATTATTAAAATTTAGAGCTACTCCTTCAAATGTTTGAACCCAAAATAACAAAGAAACATACGTTCTGAAGAGAAACTATATTTGATAAAATTCTTTTGGCAATGACTCTTCGATTTCTTGCTACACTAGACAGTTTCAAAAGCCTACACTTCCTTTTTAAAACAATCATGTAAGTGGTATCACTGGTAGTGCTTGAAGTTTGCAAAGCAATTCATGAAATATGACAAGCAATGTTACGTGATGTTAATTTTGAAAATTTCATTCAGTAACAGTGTGTGTCAAAAGCACTAACAAGTTTGAGAAGTTGATATTTTCTTTTTCTGGGTATATCCACTTCAGTGTTATATTATCTCCAAAAGGACAAATGCCAAGATCGCAGTATGATTAATTACCTGATTGACGACATGTTTCGATGGGCTACGCCATCCTGATATGGTTGTATATATTTATGTTACAATGAGATCATGTGTGGATTTTTTTTTTTTTTTTTTTTAATGAATGTTAAACATTAAGTGCAACATTGCAGATAGTCAAAATGTGAGTTCATAATATAAATTGTGTACTTCATATTTTGATTAAGTGCAGTGTTGTATTGCCTATTTAACCTCCATTAAAAAGAAAATGATGGCTTAGCCGATCCAAAGCGGTCGTCAATAAATTAATTAATCATACTGCGATCTTGACATTATTCACTTTGGGGATAATTAAACAATACAGATCGCCTCCATCCTGCGATGTCAAGTAATGTCACTTCTGTGTTGTCATTAATTTCCCTACTCTCCTTCCTACTACCATGTGTATCGCCTGCTTCCATTGCATGCAATCAACTGTCTCTTGCAGAAATCATAGACTAATTGACATATGACCATACCTAGGCGCCACCTATGCCCTATAACGCACCACGGGCAAGTCATGAGGTCAGTCTCAGAACTTATTGACTGTATCACGTACATACATACAATCATAATCTTTAGTTTGTTTATGTATTTGTTCATGCATGTAAGTGTATTTAAGTAGAAATGGACAGAGATGAAGAAATTCAGGGTTCTAACCGTTGTACGTAGATCTGTCACTATTTAAAATTGTAATGTTGGTACCATATTACAATAACAAATGTCTGTTGTACGTATTCGTAGCAAAAGGAAAAGAGTATAAACTACTGGCTGCATCCAGCTAGTTGAAATATTATTGCACTCTCTAAAAGAATGAGTAACTGCTGCAGATGTTTCTTTCCTTTTGAACTTGTATTCGGAAATGACAGTGTTTGTGTATTTATATACAAAGATCAAGTTAGTTGAATTTCTCAAAATGATATTTTATTTCAAATAATTTACTTTAGAATGGTGTAACGACAAGCAGGGTTTCACACAATACTCCACTTTGCAAAGCCAATAGCTTTGTAGCGCTCCCAAGTCGCGGAAATGTATACTACAAGTGTTAAGTCTTCCTTCTGAGAACTGCCAGACACATAATATTAAGCGAAGTAATTAGACGTTGAAGAAGTGTTTGTAATATTACGGGATAAGAGGAAACGAAGGTGCATCGTAACATTACGTGCATGGCACTATAAATGTTGAAGATTACGGCTATTGTCCGAAAGAATGTTAACAAATACAGCTGAACAACGGAGTTTATATTCCATCATGATTTAAAAAATTCCCCTCGACTCTGAACTACGTTCAGAACATGGACAAGTGCAGAGCACTGAAAAACAGAGGATTAAGTACTATCGCAGAACGACAATCAGTATTGCGTTTCTCTCTGCTAGTACCGTTCGTACGACATAAGGCACGGCGGACAAACCGGCATTGTTCGCTACCGATTGAAAGCAAATAAAAATAGTAATCACGGCGGAGTTTTTGTGCAAAAAGCACACACTGGCGGGTCGAGTGTTAGCAAAGCCACACTGGAAGACAAAATTAACTTCGTTAATTAAGTAATTACCCACAAACAACAGTGGGACACGCGAATGCAATTTATACAAAAAATATGTTTGCAGCAAAAATTGCCGTCAAATAATTACTTTTTCCGCGGGGCGTTTGTCGAGGCAAGCGCGCGTAAAAATCATCATTCGCAAAAATACGATGCTAATTTATTTGCCGCGCCGGAGGGGTCCCGGCAGCAAACATCTGTATTTTCCCGCTAATACATATACAGCAATACTAATATGCCGGTTATTTAAAATTCGCTGGCCCGCAGTTTTTTGCGAACGCTGAAATTTTCGCTTCTGAATTAATCATGGCGTGTGACGGGGCGGGCCGGTGCTTGCCGAGTTATCTTTACTTGGACTGCAATTGTGTTAATTACATATTCAGTGACACGAATATTAGCAAACAGCGCCCCGCGCACTGCCGGTAATGGTTCACTCTGCATAAAGAGATCGCAGTGTGCGCACGAAATGACGAAAAAAACAAAAAAAGGTTGTAAAAGCGGAGGGGGAGGCAAATTGCAGCGTCACGCCAACGCGCATGCTAGAGAACGCACTGTACTTGCTTTTACACGGCCATTACAAACCCGCAGAGACAACGCTTCGTTTACCTCGAGGACGAGAAGTTCCAGCTCAGCGCTTCTGCTAATCCAGATGGACCTTTATCTTTGCTGCGAGAAGAGCGTGCCAACAGCTGCAGCTCTATGCAGGGGCGTGAAGCGCAGTAGAGACGTAGCATATACAGGGTACTTCACAAACTTTGCGAACAGGTCCTTTATAACAAAACTAGATGATCCGGTGAGCTTCGTATCACTTACGTGTAATATAAACCATATTAATTTAAACCATATGTATTTTAGACCCAGTATCTTTATAAAGGCATCATTAGATAGACTAAATATCGGCTCGATAGTGGGCGGAAAGAGTGGGCAAATCACGTTCACATGTTCAGGATTATGTTCAAATCGCCGGCCGCGGTGGCCGAGGCGACTGAGACGCTCCAGTCACGGACTGCACGGCCACTACGATCGGGGGTTCGAATCCCCCCTCGGGCATGGATATTTGTGCCGTCCTTAGTCTTAGGTAGTTCATAAGTAGTTTGTAAGTTTAGGGACTGATGACCCAGTAGTCAAGTCCCATAAGCTATACAAACATTTTCATTCTTTTTTTATGTTCAAATCACATTCGTGGAAGTTCAGTAAAGGTTTAAACGGTGATAAAATATGGAAAAATTGCGAGGAAAATTTAGATTTGAAACATGTGAAATAATGACTTGGTTGTTGCGTTGGGTGCGTTCAGAAATATACTTTGAGATAGTTTAGTTCACTTTACACGATCTGAACCCGTATATGAACTGTCAAAAATAAAAAAGTCTCGCTAAAACTCGAAAACGGCTGGACCCATATATATCGTTACATAAACCGCTGAATCTATTGTGATGAAATCTGGCGTGGAGATAGCTAGTCATCTAGTCGACCCGGCAATTCTTCGCAATTACTAATATGTATGTACTCTTGCTTTGAACGTCAATTGTGCAACATTTTATCGCAATCGTACGAATGGTATTTGCATCCCAAAGAAGAGGGCTCTTTCAGTTTTCCACAAATTTTCCTGTTTTCTGGCCAACTATTCCAAACTTTTACTTCACTCAAACCTTCCTCTCGCTTTGAACGACGAATGTGCAAAATTTTATCGCAATCAGGTGAATTGTATTGATATTTCATAGAAAAATCTGTATTTTGCAATTTTTCGGGAAACATTTCCAATTTTTTTAAAGGACGTGACTCTTGCTTTGAACGTCAAATATGCAAAATTTTATTGCAATCTGACGATTGATGTTGACATCCCATTCAAAAAAGCTCTTTCAGTTTCTCGCGAATTTTCAAATTTTCCGGGTAACTTTCCAAAAATTATAGTTCATAAGAACGTTCGTCTTTCGTTGAACGTCAAAAGATCAAAATTTTATCGCACTCCGATGAACGGTTCTCGACTTATAGTGTAGAGTACATTTAGAAACACTTTGAAAAAGGAACTTGATTCGAATTTTGCGACTTTCCTTTTTAACTGTCCCTATTTTTTTTACTGAAAACTTTTCCAAGACCATAATGAACAAAACAAAAAAAAAAAAAAAAAAAAACGAATCACCCCTCTCCGTCGTGCGAATAGTCAGTTATAGTGCTGAATTAAATCAGAAACACATTGAAAAACGCACTTTCAGTTTTTCTCAAATTTTCCAATTTTCCGGTGGATTTTCCAAAACATATTTTTCATACAAACCTTGTCCTGTCAATCCGTGCTCAAGTGATGGTCTTACAACCATGTGGCAATTGAGTTTCATTCATAGAGAAAAAAAAGCTGTCAGTTTTTCCTAAATTTTCCTGCTTTCCGGGTGAATTTTCCAATTTTTTATTTGGTGCGAACCTTCCTCTTGATTTCAACTTGGAATGTACAAAATTTTATCGCAATTGGACGAACGGTATTGATAGCTCAGAGGATAAACCTGTTTAAGTTAATCCCGATTTTCTTCTTTTCCGGACAACGTTTCCATATTTTTATCGCCGTTTGAACCTTACCTGAACTTACACGAATATTCCAAGACTAAAATTAGCCAAATCGGTTCAGTCGTTCTCGAGTTTTAGCGAGACTAAGGAACAACAATATATATATATATATATCCTAGAAAAAAATCCATTTACAAATACGTCCTAGTTTCCGATTGAAACTTTTGTAGAATGCAGTGATCTCTTCAAGGACTTCAGGGCACGTGGTATTTCTCTTCCTCCTCTAGTTTCTGAACCTACAATCTAGGTTGATCTTTTTTTCACTTTATAGCTAGTTTGAGTGAAGTAATTGAATTAACATTTTTGCCTTTGCCCAGAAATGGTTCCATTAGACGCAACACTGCATAATCTGATACCCTTTCGTCTTGGGATCGTTCAGTATCCTCTACATCTACATACATTGAGGTGCATGGCGGAGGTTACTCAGTACTACTACTAGTTACTTGCTTTCCTGTTCCACTCCCGTATGGAACGAGGGAAAAACGAATACTTGTATGTATCTGTATGAGCACTGATCTCTCTAATCTTATCCTTGTGATCTTTACGTGAAATGCAGATAGGCTGCAGTAGAATCGTTCTACTGTCCGCCTCAAATTCAGGCCCTCTAAATTTCTTCAACAGTGCTTCTCGAAAGGAACGTCACCTCCCTTCCAGCGACTCCCAGTTGAGTTCCCGAAGCATTTCTTTAACACTCGCGCATTGATCGAATCCACCAGTTACAAATCTCGCTGCCCGCCTCTAAACGGCCTCTATGTCCTCCTTTAAACAGATCTGATGATGATGATTTCGTGTGGCATTTTTGGTCTTTAGACACCAGCTGGCATCCACTTGTCATTAAATATTCCATTTAAGACCGCCTTAACGACACGGGAGGCATGTGCCGGACATCCATCATATTGACAGTACGTCCACAGTCTCTCATGCAGTGAAACATCTTGTAGTAAAATCGGTAGAACATTCGTAAGAAATCAGAATACATTGCACCATTTAGATTGACTTAGATAAAATTATCCTTCCTCCCATAAAGCAGCACCATACATTAACCCGCCAAGGTTGCTGATGTTCCACTTGTCGCAGCAATCGTGGATTTTCCGTTGCCCGATAGTGCATATTATGCCAGTTTACGTACCTCTGTGAATGACGCTTCATTACTAAATAGAAAGCGTGAAAAAATCTGTTATCGTCCCGTAATGTATTTTGTGTCTAGTGGTAAAACGTTCAAAATCTTCGCATTCAAATCCTGGTGCATAAAAATATGGTACGGGTGAAATTTATATCGATGTAGAATTCTCAATATGGCGTTTTTGAGACTCCCATTTCTCGCTCAATTTGTCTGCTACTGATGAGCGGATTAGCCGCAACTGTAGTTAAAACGTACTTGGGTATCATTATTTGTTGCAAATCTTAGTTGACGTTTCATTTGTGGCTACACACTTCCTGTCTCTTTAAATAACGTAACTATCCGACGAAAGGTTCCGACACTTGGATGATGTCTTCCAGGATAACGATCAACATACATAGCACAGGCGCGTTGGGCATTTTGATCACAATAGCCATACATAAATACCATATCGACTTTTTCCGCAATTGGTAAACGGTCCATTTTGACACGAGTAATTTATCACGAAGCAAATACCGACCGCACTGGCAAAATGTTACGCGATATGACGGACTTTTATGACTATTACAGCGCCATCTATCACAAAACGAAAAAAGTGTTCCAAATAAAACATTCATATTCATTTACGTACTAGACGAATATGTAATAAAAATGGGGGTACATTTAAAAAAAAAATTCTGTTGATATCCGTTTGACCTATGGCAGCGCCATCTAGCGGGCCAAACATAGTTCCAGCTGTTTTCCCCCTTGAAGCTCGAAAAGTTTTGTTCTTTGTAGTTTTTTCGTTTGATGCTTATTTCGTGAGATATTTGGACCGGTGGTCACTATCAATGGACCACCCTGTATGTATATATAACCAAAGAGGTGAAATCAACATGATGCTGTTTGCGGGGGGGGGGGGGGGGGGTGGAAGAAGGGGGTTATGTAAAACGTTTTTGATTAACAGGGAAATATATAGAGAAACACACAGACCCAAATATATCCTCTTTGACATGCTTCAGTACTAATATACAGCATCTCTGACAGTATCGCCTGTCTTTACTGTTTGATGTATCCTCTTTGGTTACATATATTTGTATTGAATATATCCTCTTTGGCATGGCTCAGTACTAATATACAGTATCACTGACTTCCACAATCCTCAAACATCGTCCTCTTGACTTAGGTCGTAAATTACCTTCCGATTCTGTTCCCATTTCTTTTTTCTTTCCTTCTCTCATAGCTGATGGAGAAATCCTGTTCTGAAAGCTAGTTCTAATTTTTCGTACTTTTTCTTTCTTTGTGTGACTATCGGTGGTACAGCACAAAGTACTGGCCAGCCAATTTATCTCTTTTGAAGAGATACGAGTGTATCGTCAGGCGTGCCCCAGAGGAGTGCGATAGGACCGCTATTATTTTCTATCTATATAAATGATCTGATGGACAGAATAACATGTAATTTGCGGCTGTTTGTTGATAATGCTGTGGTGTATGGGAGGGTGTCGTCTTTAACTGACTGTAATACCATACAGGATGACTTAGACAAAATTTCTAGTTGGTGCGAAGAATGTCAGCTAGCTCTCAATGTAGAAAAATGTAAGGTGATGCGCATGAGTAGGAAAACAATCCCATAATATTCGAATACAGCATTAGTAGTGAGCTTCTTGATGCTGTCGCGTCGTTCAAATATCTAGGCTAACATTGCAGAGCGATATGAAATGGAATGAACAACAGTTGTGAGTAAGGCGCACAGCCGACTTCGGTTTATTGGGAAAATTTTGGGAAGATGTACTTCATCTGTAAAGGAAACCGCGTATAAAACGCTTGTACGGCCACGTCTTGCGTATTGTTCAAGTGTTTGGGACCCGCAGCAGATCGGTTTGAAGGAAGACATAGAAGCAGTTCAGAGGCCAGCGGCTAGGTTTGTTACTGGTAGCTTCGACCAATGCGCGAGTGTCACGGAAATGCTCCGGCAACTCAATTGGGGATCGCTGGAAGAAAGACGACGTTCTTTTCGTGAATTTCTGTTGAGGAAATTTAGAGGGCCAGAATTTGAAACTGAGTGTAGTACGATCTTGCTGCCGCCTACTTACATTTCGCGTAAAGATTACAAAGACAAGATAAGAGAAATTAGGCCTCGTACGGAGGCATATAGGCATTTTTTCCTTGTTCTATTTGGGAGTGGAATAGGAAAGGAAGTGCCTAGTAGTGGTACAGTGTACCCTCCGCCACGCACCTTACGGTGGATTTCGGAGTATGTATGTAGAGGTAGATGTAGAAGAGTAATTTAATCATCTCTTTGCTGTCTCCATTAGACGTTTGTGAGACGTGGCCATTTTGATGCACTTGAAATAAACTTTAGAGTCTTGAACGCTAATTTAAATTTATTGAGCCCTTACGTGTTTCGAAGTTCCGTCATTATCGAAGGCTACAGCAAGACAATGGAATTAATATTCATCAAACATTTTGATAAAACATAATGAGAACACAATCATCACACTCACTATATCATTTAAAACTTATTAAAAAGTGAAACTAAACATTCCTTTTAAAAAATTACTGTCAAAGACATATGTCGACCATAAAATAAATTTAAAATTCCCCCCAGAACATCCCTGTAGGATGGTCAAGTGCATACCAAATTCAGTAAAGCGGTCAGTTATTAGGTGGTGAATCCACTTAATTGTCATTCTACCTCTCTCACTCACATATGCGCACTCACTCCCTCTGTTTTCTTGCCTTTTTTTTAATAATAATATATTTTGTTAATGTGAAGTTATAGAATTATAAACTTACAACTAAGAAACTTTTTCTTTTACATTATACAATTATATAAGTGCTGCACCAAATTTTCATACTATATTTTGACCTCGTTAGGATAGTGTTTAGTGACACATTGCTGGCAGTCACCAAAATCATGATATCTACATAGTATTCAGGTGAGGAAAGTGTGTGGAGGGGGGTGGATGGAAGGGGGGAGACATAAAAAAAGAAACAGAGGGAGTGAGTGCGCATATGTGAGTGAGAGAGGTAGAATGACAATTAAGTGGATTCACCACTTAATAACTGACCGCTTTACTGAATTTAGTATGCACTTGACCATCCTACAGGGATGTTCTGGGGGGAATTTTAAATTTATTTTATGTTCGACATATGTCTTTGACAGTCAGTTTTTAAAAGGAATGTTTAGTTTCACTTTTTAATAAGTTTTGAAAGATATGGTGAGTGTGATGATTGTGTTCTCATTAGGTTTTATCAAAATGTTTGATGAATATTAATTCCATTGTCTTGCTGTAGCCTTCGATAATGACGGAACGTCGAAACGCGTAAGGCCTCAATAAATTCAAATTAGTGGTCAAGACTCTAAAGTTTATTTCAAGTTAATCATCTATGCGGAGAATTTCCATCAGTAATCGAGATGTCATACTTTTATGTTTGTAAAGTCTATGGGACTTAGCTACGGGGTTATCAGTCCCTAAACTTACAAACTACTTATGAACTAGCTAATCCTAAGGACGGCACAAATATCCATGCCCGAGGGGGGATTAGAACCCCCGACCGTAGTGGGCGTGCAGACCGTGACTGGCGCGCCTCAGTCAGCTCGGCCACTGCGGCCGACATACTTTTATCTATAAGAGACTGCACTTGTGCTTGGATCTCGATCTAAATGCACGCCCCCTGCGCAGTCTGCTAAGAACTTGCCGGACACCGGCAGTTGTCCACTCTCTCCCTACACAGGCTCTCTACTGTTCCACAGCCTGGGCGTCATGAAGTCAGCCCGCGGCAGGCGCTCCGCTCGCGCCAGTGCAGAGTGGGCAGCCTTTGTTGTCCGGCCTCACTTGTTGCTGGCGGCGTCCCCCGTCGTGTTTCGGGGCGGCGGCCGCAAATTGGCAGCTAATCCGCGCTTCCTGCCGCCGCCGCTGCGGAGGTCCGCGGTTCGACGCCCGCGCCAGCCATTAAGCCGCGGCGCCGCCGCTGCCACTCACCGCTTATCTGCCCTCACCCGCGCCTCTACTTCATTATCCGCCCTAATGAAACAGCCCGCGCGGCCGATACTACGGCACTGATCTGCACGCTCTATCGCCGACACGTGAATCCCCCATGTCAGCACATGCACGTCAGATTACTGTCCTCGATACTAATATTTCTCTACCAAAACTACGTATTCTACAACTACATATTTGCTCTGCTAATGACATTTTACTACCTGACAGGGGGTTAATCCAAACGCTTTGATATTACACTGCTCTAACAATTAGGGGATCAGATGAATCGTCATACACAATATACACCGTGTTTCACTAAGTGTGTTTGCCTCTGTAACTTATAAAATAATAGGTGACGGGAAATTTTAATGAGGTAGGTCAACACAAGAAATGTTACACTTTCTGCGGAGCTATGAACACAGTTTATTGTATCATTTTCCAAAGAATTACAACACAAAGATATGAAGGTAGGTACAGGCATTGACAGACCCCGTGGTCTTTGGGTAAAGTGCTTGACTGAAAACCGAAGGGGGAGTGTATAAGCATAATTTGATCGAGCAGCCACACTGATCAAGTGTACTGTAATTAATGTTCACCTTTGCATGAAGGTAGGTACCTGCATTGACAGACCCCGTGGTCTTTGGGTAAAGTGCTTGACTGAAAACCGAAGGGTCGCGGGTTCGAAACAAGGTCGTAATTCGGATTTCTTCAGTGGAGAAAGGTGACCTAAAGCTTAACCACGTGTAGTTTTTGGCGATTCCTCACATCGTTGAGAAGTCAAGGATGAGTCAGATTCAAATGTTCAAATGATTGCATAGCTTATAGGACTTAACTACGGGGTCATCAGTCCCTAAACTTACAAACTACTTAAGAACCAGCTAATACTAACGACGGCACAAATATTCATGCCCGAGGGGAGATGCGAACCCCCGACCGTAGTGGCTGTGAGACTGTGACTGGAGCGCCTCAGTCCCCTCGGCCACCGCGGCTGGCATGAGTTAAGACCCAGACCAATAGATAATGTGGCGACACAACTGCGCCATCTATTTGTACTCTTTAATACGGAATATTTTCAGTCAGTGTGATATCAACGCGTGAAGCAAACAGACGGCGTATCAGGGATGCACTCGTGCTTCCTACAGCCAACTGGTCGAGTCTGGAAAGGGCCATATTGTGGCCTTCCAACCGGCGCGAGGTTTCACTCAAGTTGATGATGCTCCATCAGTTGTGCAACGATGCTGGTTGCAGTGGTGCGGTGGTCGAGGGGACTGAGGCGCTCCTGTCACGGTCTGCACGGCCACTACGGTCGGAGGTTCGAATCCTCCCTCGGGCATGGATATTTGTGCCGTCCTTAATCTTAGTTCGTAAGTAGTTTGTAAGTTTAGGTACTGATGACCCCGTAGTTAAGTACCATAAGCTATACAAACATTTGAACATTTTTTTGAACACACCCGTAGACGGGATTCTGAGGGGTGGCAGATAGTATAGCTACCGCAGCACAAATAAGAGTTTTTTCGATTCCAAAATTTTCAACTCCAACTGTTCCCCACCGATCACTGACAGTGGGCCTATGGCCTTTAGCCCATCTTCCACACGTCACAGCATCGAAGTACACGGCTCGAATGGTGCCAACAGACAATCATTTGAAAATGGAATGTCAGGTAGTCGTGTCATGATGGTTTTCAGTGTATACGACGTACACCTGGCGAACGCTGTCTCGCAGAGTGCATTCGTCCAAGACATACTGGTCTTGTGTGGTGCTCTCGGGTGCGATAAGCTATAACTGTCGTTCACCTTTGCTGTTTGTGGAGGATAACACTCGTTATCTTGTGACAGGAAGGTGATGGGTTTTCCCAACAGGAAAAGGGTGGATCACACACTGCTCATGAAACTCAATGTGCCCTGAAAGACGTTCAGTAGTTTACCTGCTGTGATTTATGGAAGCAATGGCCGTAGAGTCGCGCAATTAGCATAAGTAATGGTATTGCGAGGAAAGATAGAGGGCTGAAAGTGGACCGCGTCAAGCGGTTGGGACAGCTGCTAGACTGGCCAGGTATTGGGTTAAAATGAGCTGTCAGGGTTTGTCGAAATCGGCGGAAATCGGAAAAAGGCCCATTCTTTGTACTGAAAACTAATGAGGGCTTTTCGCCGAGAGTTTCGTAAGGATATCTGGAGGACTTTTGTGAGTTCCAAGCCCCAGTCATTCATAATGAAATAATCTATAAAATTATTTACCGTCAACATTTAAGACAAATATGATGTCGGAGTAATTATGCACAGCTCATGATTCTAAAAATCATTTCAATATCTAAACAATTACAAATGTATATGACTTCTATATCAAAATATAGAAAAATCAAGCTTGAAATCAAATAAATGTTCAATTGTTTGTAAATCTACGGGACTTATCTACTCTGGTCATCAGTTCCTAGTCTTACAAACTACTTAAACTAACTTATGCTAAGCACAACAAATACACACATGCCCGATGACGCAAGTGGCCGAAGTGTCGTCCATTTGAAAGACTTGCACCAGGCCAATGAGCCACACGAAATTATCATTATTAATCTGCATTGATACACCTCAAGCGTCCTCACGGTGTGTGGCGGAGGGTACTCGGCGTACCGTTGTCACTTCCTCTCATTCCAGTCGCGTATGATTCGCGTAAAAAATGATTACCTGTATGCCTCTGTGTGGGCCCTAATCTCTGTGAACTTTTCCTTCTGGTCACTTCGGGAGATATACGTAGGAGGACTCTTTTCGTGAAACGTTTGGTCATGGAACTTTGGCGAAAGCGCTTACCGCGATACAGAATGCCTCTCTTGCAGCGTCTGCAACTGGAGTTTCTTAATCATCTCTGTGACTGCTTTGACGCTTACTAAATGAAATATAAGGAAGTTTGCTGCTCTCCGTTGGATCTTCTCTACGTCTTCAATTAACCACATTTTGTACGAATCCTACACAGATGAGCAGTACTCAAGCGAAGGTCGAACGAGAGTTTTGTGACCTACTTCCTTTGTCCTGAGGATTCTTCTAATGAATGTCAGTCTCGCATCTGCCTAACCCGCGACGGATTTCATATGGATGTTCGATTTCAGATCGCCCCTATGTGTACTCCCTGATATTTTATGGAAGTAACTGCTTCCAGTGTGTGTCCTGCTATTGCATAGAAATATAATAAATGCTCTTTCTTTCTCTCTAAATGCAGCACTTTACAATTTGTATGCGGAGGCTCAACTTCCATTCCCTACACCATGCGTCAGTAAGCTGCAGATCATATTTCATTTCGGTACCTATTCCAGATAATTCGGAATTTTTTTCTACCGAGCAATGAGTATCTGTTATGGAAATGTGATAGTTTAAAGCCAAACTGAATTTAGCACTTTGTTGTAGAACGGAGCTGGTGACGAAGCAAATTATAGAAATATACTATTTCATTTAGCAAATGTGACAGTTTGACTAGTTATTGCCCATCTAGCCGTTCTATGTGTATGACCACCGTTTGCGAAAACATTTATTTTTCTGAGAGGCTTTTGAAGCGTGTCAGTCCTACACTTTTATTTTATCCGAATTGGTTAAAACCTTTTATGAAGTCAGATTGTAGACAAATGCCTTTGTTAGTCCCCTATCAACCTGCAAGGCAGCAGGCCTTTCTCGGGGGTCAGATGATGGTCTTCACCGGTGTTCCTGGGCAAGGGTTCCGTGTTATACCCCACGAGACTGTGTCCCAGTCTGAACTTAGCCATCCTTCACTCCGGCCAGCTGAAGTGTAGGTTGCCCACCCCCGCGATGTGGACGCGCCAGACGACAATTACTCAAGTGGAGGGACAGGGAAGGTGGCCCTATCTCTCTTGAGCCGGGTTAATGGTTGCGTATGATGCCGCAACCGCTCTGATGATGATATGATCAAAGAAAGTTAGAAAAATTACTTCGACAACCTATTAAATGAGAGTTATTTACAAGAAGACTGTACTGTGCCACATACACTCACCCTTGACAATGGGCCAGACCTGACATGGGACTATGTAGAAAATACCTGGAAATAAATCAAGGCAGGAAAATCAGCTGATGTTGACGAAATAACTGCAGGAATGTTCAAATCCGTGGGGTTCGTTGCGAAGAAATGGGTCTACAGACTTTTTCGTACTGTTTGGAAACAAGGGGAGATACCTACTGATCGGAAAACAGGCATCATAATTCCAATTTTCAAGGAAGGGGATAGAAAGAAATGCCTTAACTACAGGGATATCATATTAACATCTCAAGTGGATAAACTCTATGAAAGAATTATTGAGCGTAAGATAAGACCCACTACCGAAGCAAATCTCTTCGATGAACAGTACGGATTCAGACAGAGATCAACAACGCACCTAATATCTTCCCTCCGACAGTTAATGGAAAAATACTAGGAACACAACAGTGACCTATGGCTAGCCTTTCTGGACACCAAGAAAGCATTGTTGCTGTGAACAGGGAGAAGGCGTGAGAAGTGCTGAAGAAAACCGGAATGCATGATAGCATAGTCTATACGAAAAAGTACTTGTATAAAGATGCTCACAGTAAAGTGAAAACACGGAATGACCGGCATAAAATCTGGGATAATGCGGGGTGGGGTTCTGCCTCCTCTTCTCTTCATCACTGTAATGAACGAGATTCAAAGAAAATTATACCGAAGCATTGGAGGTGAAGCAGGGAAAGCCACCGTGTTCGCTGACCACCTATGTCTGTGGGGCGATTCTAGAGAAGAGGTCCAAACACGCCTAAATACATGGGCAGAAGCTGCTAAAGAATATGGTCTCATCTTCAGCCAAGAGAAAAGCGAAAAAAATGTTCAAATGTTTGTTAAGCTTATGGGACTTAACTACGGGGTCATCAGTCCCTAAACTTACAAACTACTTATCAACTACTTACGAACTAGGACGGCACAAATATCCATGCCCGAGGGGGGATTCGAACCCCCGACCGTAGTGGCCGTGCTGACCGTGACTGGAGCGCCTCAGTCACCTCGGCCACCGCGGCGGCAGAGAAAAGCGAAGTTATGGTCATGAACAGATCTGGACGACCTATGGGCCACATAGAATTGGAAGGAAACAATTACGGATGAGTCATCAGTTTAAGTACCTTGGTAGTGTTATCTCCTATAATGGTTCTATAGATAGAGAAATCACGCACAGAATTCAAACAGCTAGCAAGTTCTACAGAATAGTCAAAGATCTAGTATGGAACAACTGCCCTAGGGAAAGAAAAAGAGACGCGAACAAGACACTAAATGTTGTTGTTGTTGTCTTCAGTAAGGACAGTGGTTTGATTTAGCTCTCCACAATACCCTAGTCTGAGCAAGTCTCTTCAACTCCACATAACAACGGCAACCTAAATCTGTCTGAACATGTTTACTGTATCCATCTCTTGATCTTCCTCTGCGGATTTTACCCCAAACACTTCCCTCCAATGCTAAATTCACGATTGCTTGATGTCTGCTTCCTACCAATCGATCCCTTCTTTTAGTCAAGGTATGCCAGAAATTCATTTTCTCCCCAATTCTGTTCAGTTCCTCCTCATTACTTACGCGATCCACCCACCTAATCCACGAAATAAATAAATGAAAGTATATAACCTAAAAGTAAGTAAAATGATGTCGATAGATTATTTAAAGTTTATTTACTTCAGGAAGGTAGAGTAGTATACAGTTATTATATCGGAAAAGACTAGAAATAAGTCTAATGTTAAAAGCAGATAACGTCAAGCAAGAGATATATTGTTGTTGTTGTTGTTGTGGTCTTCAGTTCGGAGACTGGTTTGATGCAATTCTCCACAATACCGTATCCTGAGCAAGCCTCTTCAACTCCACATAAGAACGGCAACCTACATCTGTCTGAATCTGCTTACTGTATCCACCTCTTGGTCTTCCTCTGCGGTTTTTACCCCACACACTTCCCTCCAACGCTAAATTCACAATTACTTGATGTTTAAGAGTGTGTCCTACCAAGCGATCCCTTCTTTTAGTCAAGGTATCCCAGAAATTCCTTTTCTCCCCAATTATGTTCAGTACCTCCTCATTACTTACGCGATCCACCCACCTAATCCACGAAATAAATAAATGAAAGTATGTCCTTCCACGTCCTCCGATATCAAAATTTTGTTTACTTGTTAGATGAAAAGTTGAAGAGCGAAAGCTCCATCCCGCTGGGATGAAGCTCTCGGGCGTCGCTGTTCTCGGCAGCTTCACAGCGACACGCCTGGCTGGTCCGTCGTCACGCGACATGAATATGCACGTGCTCGCGCTCCGTGCAAATACCATAAATAAAAACAAAGGCGCAGCGGCAGAGGCGGCCGGCAGCTCTCTCTCTCTCTCTCTCCGGCCCACGACCGGCCCCGAACGGCCACGAAATCTGCCGATCTGTGCTTCGCGCTGCAGAGAAAAAGAATTCGCTCCCGCCGCCATTTAAATCTGGGAACGCCAACCGCCGCGCCGCCGATGCCATCGCTGTGATCGGGAGCGGCCCGGCCAACTCGCGACGAAACTAATTAGCATGGCTGCACTTAATTCTGGCCGGCAAGCGTTCTGTCTCCCTCACACGCCACGATTTACGCCGACTGTAATCAGATGGTTTCGGGGAACATCGCGCGGCGCTGATTGTAATGTACTGCGCTATTTTCGCAGCGGGGAGAAATTACGTCGTTAAGTTAGAATGTTCCTCGCCAGCGTAGGGGGTGCAGGTGATGTTTCACGAAGACATTAGCATTTACAAAGACTTTTTATCCGGTCGCGTTCGGTGCAATATATATTGCTTTGTATTTGGAGTCTCCGTCTGCAACGCAAAATAACCTATGGACGAGAACAGGAAGATACTGCTGTGTAGATTGTGTCATTATATGTAAATAGCTTGGACAGCAGTGTAATAAGAAACACGTCCATTGATCTATTCCTTCATCTAGACATATACTACACTTGTACTCAAGGCGTGAGACGAGTTTTTATCCTTATTTCATTCTCTCCCCGAATGACATAGGATAAGCTGTTGGAAAACCTTACTCGTGGGTGTCTTGCCGTATTTTGTGCTATGTTCTTGATGTTCTTCATTTACATATACATGTGTACTCTGCAAGTTACATTGTAGTGCATG
The DNA here is from genome assembly GCA_026315105.1 of Locusta migratoria. NCBI lineage: Eukaryota > Metazoa > Arthropoda > Insecta > Orthoptera > Acrididae > Locusta > Locusta migratoria. The sequence continues at coordinate 5,140,854 of CM048749.1, read as the reverse complement.
ACAAAGGGTTCATCGAACCACTTTTATGATAATTCTCTGTAGTTCCATTCTCTAATAGCTCGCGGGAAAAATGAACACCTAAATCTTTCTGTTTTCGATCTGATTTCAATTATTTTATTATGATGATCATGTCTCCCTATGTAGGTGGATGTTAACATACATGTTCGCATTCTGAAGAGAAAGTTGGTGAAAGAAATTTAGCGAATAGATCTCGCCGCAGCAAATAAAGCCTTCTTTTAATGATTTCCACCCCAACTCGAGTATCATTTCCGTGACATTCTCTCCCCTACATCGCGAGAATACAAAACTAGCTGCTCTTCTTTGAATTTAAAGTATCCGTCAGTCCCACCTGGTGTAAATCCCACAATGCGCAGCAATACTCCAGAATAGGACGCACAAGTGTAATGTAGGCATTTGCTTTAGCAGAACTGTTACATCTTCTAAGTGTCCTGCCAATGAAACGTAGTCTGTGGTTCGCTATCTGTGTGTTCTTTCCAGTTTAAGTTGTTCGTAATTGTTAATCCTAGGTATTTAGTAGAATTGACGGCGTGTAGGTTAGACTGATTTATCGTGTAACTGAAGTTTAACGGATTTCTTTTAGTGGTCATGTGGATGACATCATACTTATCATTATTAAGGGTCAATTGTCAATTTTTGCACCATGCAGATATCTTATCTAAATAATTTTGCAGTTGCTTTTGATCTTATGGTGACTTTACTAACCGATAAATGACAGCGTCATCCGCGAGCTACTTAGATTGTCTCCTAAATAGTTTATAAAAATAAGGAACAGTAGTGGTCGTATAAAACTTCTCTGTCGAACGCCAGATATCACTTCTGTTCTACTTGAATACTTACCGTCACTTACAATGTACTGTGTACTTTCTGACAGGAAATCACGAATCCAATCTGACAACTGTGGCGATATTTCATAATCAAGCAATTTGATTAAAAGACGCTTTTGAGGTACAGTATCAAAAGCGTTCCGGAAATCTAGAAGTACGGAGTCTACTTTACATCCCTATGCGATAGCACTCATCACATCATGTGATTTAAGTGCTAGTTGTGTTTCACAAGAATTATACTTTCTGAAACCGTGGTTACTATGGGGCAAGTCGTTCTCTTTGAGGTTGTAGTGCAACTTTCCAGTCTTTGGGTACGGAACGTTGGCTGAGCAAGCAGATGTATATGATAGGTATGGGATTCTGAAAGGAACGTAATTGGGATACAATCTGGACCGGAAAACTTACTTTTGTTGCGTTATTTAAGTTATTTAATGCTACAAGGGTATCTCCTTCTAAATTACGCTGTCAGCTCTTCGTGATACGAATTCTGGAGTATTTGCTTCGTCTTCTCTAGTGAAGGAATTCGGAAAGTTGCGTTAAGCAATTCTTCTTTAGCAGAACTGTCACGTGTAGCATTACCATTTCTATCGTATAATGAAGGTATTGATTGTGTTTATTTGACCATTTTGGGCTTGCATTCTTATTAATTCTGGGGGTTCGTACGATTGCTGAGAACAGAAAGTAATGAACCGCAAATTTACCGACATACTCAACGAAACCTCTCTAAAACGTAAGTGTGGTGGAAATTCGTTCCATTTTGGTGTGGAATGACAAATCTATATAAACTTATTGCTGCAGGCCTCACCCTGTGGTATGCCATATACTGCCATGTATCTTGAGTGTTCAGAACGGAATTCATTTACGTGTGCTTTGGATGGCCTGTTATCAACAAAATTGAGATATTGTGCGTAAGTATTTGCATTTTCTACAGCATATGGAGTAGACTCTTGTCCAATACGACATCTGTTCAAAAATTCCGGAACAATCGTTATTTCGGGGCCACTAGAAGTCGGAGTGAAATGCAGTTGGCAGCCCTGCACACGCCTGTGTCGAGTGGGTAACTGATGGGATGGTTATGAATCCTTTTAGGAGATATTTATTGCCATACATCGCTTGTTGGTTTTACGTGATGACTAGTTTTGACTCGTTAAAGAGTCATTATCAAATCTTAACTGTCTAGGCATGGTAAGAAATTTACTTCAGATGAACCAACATCATAGTGGCAAGTTATAAATGGTATGCACATCATCAATCGAATATGCCTTTGGGTCATATTGTTCAAGACCCTTGTTATACTGTCCCACATGTCCAGGTAGTGTGTTATCACAGTGAAAACTGTAGATGGACAATTTTCACTGTGATAACACACTAGCATGTATTTGAAGACTGGCAGAAAGGCTGGGACAAGTGGATCACCGTCATAGAGGACCAGTTTGAGAAAGACCATCAAAATGATGAGGATGAGTAAAGGTATGTTGTAAAAAAATTATGATAATTCTTTATTTGAACAACCCTCGTATGAACTTCCAGACTCAACCTCACCCAGTAATATTTCTGGATGATTTCAATAGCTACCACGAACAGTGGAAATATGGGACTGTAATGCTAATGGTGAAACATGTTCTCGGCGTTCAAAGAAAAAAGTATCGAATATTTTGATAGGTGGTACCAATCATCGAAACAATAAAAGTAAAAGACATTATTGATAGATCTGAAGCATTAAATTAAAATTTGTGGTGCGGCCGGGAATCGAACCCGGACCTCCATGCTTACTAGGCAGACGTCTAACCGTTAGACTACCACATCACTAACGATTACAGCCCCTTGGAATAGTCTATGTACGATTTCCCTCCACAACACAAACTTTAATTCAGCTTCTTTGTTCCAAAGATAATTGCCACTACTGCCAAGGCTCTCCATGCAGCGGAATAGCACCTCAGCAACGGACATGGTGGAACAATCCTGTTATGGTATTCATTAATATTTATATCACCATAACAGGACTGTTCTACCATGTCCATTGCTGAGGTGCTATTCCGCTGCATGGAGAGCCTTGGCAGTAGTGGCAATTATCTTTGGAACAAAGAAGCTGAATTAAAGTTTGTGTTGTGGAGGGAAATCGTACATAGACTATTCCAAGGGGCTGTAATCGTTAGTGATGTGGTAGTCTAACGGTTAGACGTCTGTCTAGTAAGCATGGTGGTCCGGGTTCGATTCCCGGCCGCACTACAAATTTTAATTTAATGCTTCAGATTTATCAATAATGTCTTTGACATATTTGAGACGTAAATCCGTCTCTGGGATTATTTATTTGTATCACTAAAAGTAAGTTAAACAAACATGGTTTCCTCAAATGTTCAAATGTTTGTTAAGATTATGGGACTTAACTACGGGGTCATCAGTCCCTAAACTTACAAACTACTTATCAACTACTTACGAACTAGGACGGCACAAATATCCATGCCCGAGGGGGGATTCGAACCCCCGACCGTAGTGGCCGTGCTGACCGTGACTGGAGCGCCTCAGTCACCTTGGCCACCGCGGCCGGCCATGATTTCCTAGCGCACACTATTTTTTTTAAATAAATACGTGTTTATAGGAAGGGCTGCGCGACGTTTGATTGCGGGTATTACCACAGCCGCTGCATTGGCGCTACGTGAACTGTGACAGCTGGCTACTCTGATGTCTTACGGTATTCTGCCTACCAAACCAATTCTTCCACTATCAAAAGTGGTCGAACACATAAACTGTAAATGGACTACACCACTTGAACGTATAAAAAGCACAATGATAGTAAAACAAAAGTGAATCTGATTTTGTAAGAAGGTAAAATGCGATGATGCATTCTAAGGGTTGGCAGTACCGTGTAATACGACACAAAACACGACGGTAACTGTTCTGCCGGCCTCTGGTCGCCCCTGAGAGGCCAGCAGACCAACCAACACACTGAATGCACCGGTGGTCTACCTATAAGGCGTTCCAGATAACACCACCTACGGGGAACACATGTCATAGTAAACAACAACAAACAGACTAAGCGGAACTGCATTTTCCAGGTGGAGCTGTCACCAAAACAACATCAAGGTAGAGCTGTCAACCATGTCCGAACGAGATCACTCCACCAGACCTGGCTTCTTAAGCCCGAGCAGCCGCCACGACTGCCAGTGCTCTTCGTAGGCTTCCAGTGGACTGTTTCAAGAAGACCGTCATGGACTCGGGAACGTATCCTGGAAAGGCACTGCTTTAGCGGATATTGACCCTGGCCGGGATCTGGAGTATCTAAGAGGTATTTACCTGAGGACTTGCACTCTTTGGACTTGGTATCTCATGCTAGTGCTCCAGGATTTTATGATTAATGATTAAAGTTGCACGGCATCTTGCATCGACTGGCAATCAAATACAATGTGTTGTTCTGAATCGAGTCTTCTCAGTCACAACAATAACCAACGTAGCGTCCAACACGACTCGAACCACACGACTGACTGCAAACTACCTAATGGTAGGTATGAGTGAGTAAGACGTTTTGATAAGGGCTTGCAGAGTTGCAAATACTTTTAGGTATAGTACCCATTGAAACAAATATTAAGTACATTTTTTCAAACAAATATCTTATAAATTTGTACTTGAAGAAATTTTTAAACTCCAACCACGAGTTGATTACTAGTGCTCGCCGGTTGCGGTGGCCAAGCGGTCTGCGGCGCGCCAGTCACGGTCGGGGGTTCGAAACCCCCCTTGGGTATGGATATTTGTGCCGTCCTTAGTAATCTCTAGTTCATAAGTAGTTCGTAAGTTTAGGGACTGATGACCCCGTAGTTAAGTCCCATAAGCTCTACAAACATTTGAAAATACTAGTGCTGAACTACTCTTACTCTAAATACCGCTCCTTTTTTACTAATCCAATCTTTCTGAAATTTGCCACAGTTTCATCAGTCTGCTCAGAAACTAATGAGCTCTAGTAATAACCCAGTGAATTTAGTGAAACAAATATTTAGTCTACAATTATATTATATTTGTAACATAAAATCACAGGTATCTCCATTATATTTTTATTTAAAAAGTATTCTTGTAAACAAACTTTTCTACTTATTTTCAATTGTATCAGAAGTAATTCTCAAATTTCAGTTTTCAGCTTTAATATTGTGAGGATTGGCCGTTTTACATATTTGCAGCGATTGCGTGGCAGACGCACGTCACGTCACACTTGACTAATGGACGGGAGATGTGGGGGAACAGGGCGGCTATTGCGGTAGTAGTGTGCGGTGAGATGAGAGTCTGTGCAGGGTGAGGACCGTGTGAGAGAGACCATTGGTTTCTATTACAAAACAATGAGCAGAGAAATGATCGAACAAACACGATCCCACGTGAGGAAATAACCGATCTAAGCGGAGTAATGAAGAAAAAAAAGGTAGAGGTGTTGGCTGGCCCGAAGCGGAGATCCGGGTTCGAGACCCGGTTTGGTAAAAGTTTTCAACTTCGTCGTCGAATTTAATTCAGTGTCCTGAAACACACGAGATGTTGAAATATTTCTAATTCATAAATTTACGGAATTTAGCGTCATCCAGCAGTACCTGTTATTTTGGACATGGACAACTTATTGTTTCATGAAATTAATTCCAAGCATGGACAATACTCAGATGCCCACCAATCGTTGTTGCCCCCTTCTCCCCCCCCCCCCCCCCCGAGATGAACTGGATTCTTCCTTCGAGTGCGTGTCCGTGATCTAAACAAGTGCCGCACAAAATTCAGATCTCAATCGGGGAACCCCCTGCGGCAGCGTTCGATATCGCAGCATGTCAATCACTGAGTCAGGCGTGATGTTCAGCACGCCTACACAGCTAATGTAATTGCGTTGAGCCTGAGTCTGTATCGAAACATTTACGAAGCGTATTTTAAGCGGTACGCCAAAAGTCGTAACCAGCGTTTCAGTAACAAGTTTATGCAAGAAGCTATGGTGAAAATCAAGGCGAGTGTTGTTTTGGTTATGAGGCGAATAAAAAAACTGAACAACTACACACTTACGTTATTCAAAGGAAGGTAGAACATTATTACCTTCAATCTGCAAAATAAGTAAACCTTCAAGGAAATTTGCCGTATATAATCTATCAACAAAGTAACCATATTTTAGGTACCCGCCAGAACTATTAATGTTATTTACACTGAACATGTTTGTCATCCGTCGGGCTGCGGAGTGGCCGTGTGCTGTGGGGCATCGACTGGAGAGGCTCCACGTATAGGATATGGAGGAGTTTCCTGGTTGTCCTGTACCATCACAGAGCCATGTGGCCAATCACTACAGTACAGGATGATTATGAATGCCCGTAGAGTTAGGGAACCTGGTGTCGCAACCTGATTATTATTATTTGCAAAAACCACTGTACGCACATCGGCAAGAACAGTGACGCAACTCAAAAATGTAGATATTGAGAAAAGCGACACTGTTCTTGCCGCTGACGAATACTGAGCTAACCTGCAACAAGAGTGTCACTACTGTTCTCAGATGGACAAAGTGCGAGAAAAGATGTAGCTGTAGACTGTAGAGGAATGTGTGTGGCACGAGGATCGCAGAGAGAGACCGACAGACGAATATAGTAAGCAGGTTCAAACTGATGTAGTCTGCCGCTTTTATTCAGAGATAAAGAGGCTTGCACAGGACAGGGCAGCGGCAAGAGCTGCAGCAAACCCGTCTGCGGACTGAAGACCACAAGAACATGTTTTGTTTGATACTTCTAAAAATACCCGAAGCAAACCTTCTAAGAACTACATTTTTTTCTGTGAAACTAGAGGTGAAATCGATAATAACAATTGAAGGGGACAAAAATCCGGTTTCATTTAATTGTCGTGGAAGATGTAATATGGCCCTCTGAATATCGAACCTCGGCAAGAAAAGAGAGACAAAAGTAAATAAGGAAAAAAAAGGAAAAAAAAGCTATTTTTTAGCTTATCACTGTAAAATGTACGGTGAAAGTTATAGTTATTCTCGTGTAAGACTGTGACTGTGTTATCCATACGCATTACGTTCCTCCACGGCAGACCGTGAATGCACGTATTACTACTCGTATTTGGAGAATCACCTCCGACCAGCTTTGCGAAAGAAACGGCTATACTTTCTGACAACCCACCCATCCTTTTGCAGAACAATGCGCGTGCGTATACAGCGCAAGCTGTGGCTGCTCTGTTAGGTCGATGGGCATAGGAAATGCTGTAGCATCCATCATATTCTTCCGGCTTAAGTCCTTGTGACTTTGATTTGATGCCGAATATGAAGGAACCACTTCGTGGCACTCGCTTCAGAACTGTTCCATCGATTCGACGGGCAGTAGACCGCTCCATTTGCAGCACCTACAGAACAGCCTCTACTAACGGTAGCCGGCCACGGTGGCCGAGGGGACTGAGGCGCTCCAGTCACGGTCTGCACGGCCACTACGGTCGGAGGTTCGAATCTCCCCTCTGGCATGGATATTTGTGCCGTCCTTAGTCTTAGCTAGTTCATAAGTAGTTTGTAAGCTTAGGGTCTGATGACCCCGTAGTTAAGTCCCATAAGTTCTACAAACATTTGAACATTTATACTAACGGTATACTACGCCTTCCACATCGCTGGCAACAGGTTCTAGACAACACTGGTGACTACTTTGAAGGGCAGTAACAGGAGCAAACATGCAACACTTTTGTATCGGTTGTGAATAAATAGTTGCCACTATTTAAGTTTCAACCCTCGTATTATCACTTTTAGTGAGATGGCTTAGCCACAGCCCAAGGGATGTTTCCAGAAGGAAACTATCACTCTGCAGCGGAATGTGTGCTGATATGAAACTTCCTGGCAGATTAAAATTGTGTGCCGGAAGCGGGACTTGAACATAGGACTTTTGCCTTTCGCGGGCAAGTTTCATATCAGCCCACACTCCGCTGCTGAGTGATAGTTTCATTCTGGAAACATCCCTTAGGTCGTGGCTAAGCCATGTCTCCACCATATCCTTTCTTCAAGGAGTGCTCGTCTTGCAAGGCTTGTAGCAGAACTGTGAAGTTTGGAAAATAGGAAGCGAGGTACTGGCAGAATTAAAGTTGTGAGGACGGATCGTGAGACGTGTCGAGATAGCTCAGTTGGTAGAGCACTTGCCCGCGAAATGCGAAGGTACCAGCTTCGAGTCCCGGTTTCAGCACCCAATTTTAATCTGCCAGGACGGTTCAGTTCTTATGTGTTGTGAATCTGTAAGATTCCACACATATTTAACAATATTCCAGAGCTGTTCCTTGCTGGATAAATTAACGTCTCTGCCACGTCTGTCCACTTTATCATTGACCATTTCAATGGAATTACAATTGGGGCTTTGGGACGGCAATTCCATATCTTTTAGTACCTTCTGTTTTTCCTTTGATGCAATGTTGTCGTAAAGAATACCGTTCTGAGTCATTATCTTGTTGTACGGTGAACCATGTCCCTATTAAACGAATCCAACTGGTATTGTATGATGCTGAATTATGCGGTGGTACTGCTTCTGATCCACACAGCCTTCTGTTTTCACAATGTTGCCAACTCTATGTCCAACGAAACTTGCTCAAACCATAGTAGAACCTCCAGCGTATTTAAGTGTAGGTAGGACACACTGTTGGGCTATCCTTTCCTCTACAAATCGGCGATCAAATATTATTCTTCTCGTTCCCGCAATCTTGAACTTTGATTTATCGGTCAATAAGACCTTTGTTTTTTATAGCTCATTCTTCTGTTTATTTATGGGCCTTAGAAAGGGTTTCCTTGCTATGGCACATCCTTTCAAGCCGGCTTCAATCTCCATTTTACTGTTGCAAATATATTGTTGACCTGTTCATTTCTACCAATTTTGCACGAATTTGGAGCGTTGTTTTGAATCTATTTCTCTTACTGGTCATATATCATCATCTTTAGTTTTTTTACAAAGTCGTCCTCTTCGTGGTAAGACATTACTGCAATTGTCTTCTGGCGGTGAAGTGTGTATTTCACTTCCCCCTTTAGACACACTACACTGTTTCGTAATTTGACTAATATATAACGTCCTTGACTTACTGATACAAATCCCAGCACGTTTTTCTATGGATGTCTCCACTCGTGGAGGCACACTAGCAACGTGAACCCTTCAACTTTATGAAGGAACTGACTGGTAGGAACCACATGTTGCCGGTCGCGGTGGCCGAGCGGTCTGCGGCGCGCCAGTCACGTTCTGCACGGCCACTACGGTCGGGGGTTCGAATCCCCCCTCGGGCATGGATATTTGTGCCGTCCTTAGTATTAGCTAGTTCATAAGTAGTTTGTAAGTTTAGAGACTGATGACGCTGCAGTTAAGTCCCTTAAGCTTAACAAACAGTTGAACAGTCATAAGTAGTTTGTAAGCTTAGGGACTGATGACCCCGTAGTTAAGTCTCATAAGCTCTACAAACATTTTGAACCACATGTTACGTATCGTAGCGGGCCTCACACAACTACAGGGTACAGCACAGGTGTACCAACTGCGGCGACCATCGGCAAATAGGTAAACAAACAACATTGTTTGTTTGATACTATTGTATTTCGATGACATGTGTACAAATGTTGTACTATTCTTTTGCGTCTTCAGCGGTAACCACGGCATTAGATCTTATATACAGAGAACTAGATGTCAGTTATTGGGTGTATTGAAATTAACCCTGAATTACTAACGATATTTTTCACTACAGAACTACTATCGTGCGGTTGTTAGTGATCCCAAAAATTATTAGTATTCCCATTTATTTGCATTCAGTTTTTATGGGTAATTGTTTTATATACATTCATTTCAACTTGTTTGCAACTGCTTTAAATATGAGGTATAAAAAAGTCAGACATTCATACCAAACATTTTTATTATAATGTGATTTTTTTTTTTTTTTTTTTCAATGCGAAGCTAATTTTAAAGTAACAAATTTTTCATTTTAGTACTTAGTAACTCTTCTTTTTTGGTTCATCTGTCTTGTTGATCAAGGTCCAAATTAATCTCTGAAAGCTGAAACGTAATTTTTAATGGACAGTAAAGAAATTGACAGCCATGAACAATAACATTAGATTTTCTTGTTCTAGAACTACAGGGAGGGGGTGTTCTGCGAGCATTTCAACCTGTTTGTCCATAGTAGAAACTACTAGAATCATTCTCCGAGATTTGCTATTCTGAGACATCCAAATCAGAAATTTTTGTGTCTCTATGGGGAGTATAGTGTCTACTCTCACAGTCACTTGTATCGAATCATGCTCCTGGTTCATTCTTCTCTTGCAGATTCTTTTTCTACGAAGGTTGGAACTTAAATGGTGGCAACACTGCTGTGGAGACACTATGCAATGGAATCAACTGTTATCGCAGATCGTTGTTGACATACCAACCTTTCCTCGAGCAAATGGACTCGCTCGTCCCACGTCACCGGCAGGCGCACAATCGAGGAAAACACAGTCAGTTGAGAGCAAGCAGTCTGACGTAAAGGTATCACTATGTTTTCGAAACAGGATCCAAAACTAAAACGACAATCCAATGAATGGCGTCATTATAGGTCGCCGCGAAATAGTGATTCAGAGCCCCCGTATGGTGAACGTTACGGTGATTCTCGAGTACGACTGTGATGGTGTTAGCCTAAAGCATTACGTTCCTTCACGGCAGACCGTCAATGCACAGTATTACTGTTCGTTTTTGGAGCATCACTTGCGACCAGCTATGCGAAAGAAGTGGCAACACTTTCTGTGCAATCCGCCAATCATTTTGCACGACAATGTGCGGAGAATACACCACAGGCTGTGGCTGCTGTGTTCAGTCGATGGAGTTGGGAGTTACTGTAGTATCCACTATACTCCTCGGGCTTAAGACCTTATGACTTTGATTTGAATCCGAAGATGAAGGGACCACTTCGTGGCATTCGCTTCAGATCTGTTCAAGAGCTTCGACAGGCAGTAGACCGCTCCATTCACACCACCAACAGAACAGGCTCTGCTAAAGGCATACTACGCCTTCCACATCGCTGGCAACGAGTTCAATACATCGCTGTTGACTACTTTGAAGGACAGTAACAAGTGTAAGCATGTAACGTTTTTGTATCGGTTGTGAATAAATAGTTGCCACTATTTAAGTTCCAACCTTCATACATTATCTAAACAATCCATAACCTCTTCCGCTGCCATATTATATCCGTCGATGTGAATGGTGTCACTTCTTATTGCACACGCAACTCAGTAAACATGATGGAATGATGAACAATTCAGGGACCCCAAATCCAATTACTCCGTAACAAGCAATGCCGTAATTTACACTACCAAGTTTTCTTAAAGAGAACAGACTTCTACAAGAATATATGAAAACTTTGGCGCAAGAGTGGCACCATTTCAAAGATAAATAAGATAATGTTTACTCTGGGATCAAAAATGACTGCACGATAGTATCTGAGGGTTAATGGGGGATTAGAGTACAAACTACTAAAAGTAACTTTAACTTAGTTACAATAAGGACAACACACGCACCAACACCCGAGGGAGGACTCGAACCTCCAATTGAACCGGCCGCGCATATCCGTGACTGGCACCTGAGTCCTCGCAGCCAATACCACAGTCTAATATAGCAGTCGCGACGCTCACTAGTGTAAAATATGTTACCCACTGACAGCTGGGCGACACTAGCGCTTCAAGCGGTGAGCAAGGGAGACGTCTGTTATCATTATATTGCTAAATTTCATTTTCGCCCCCTTTTCTAAGTTATTTAAGATTTGATTATTTTATTTTAGAGTCGAGGGCGTTAGTCTAATATCAGACGAAAAGGATGATGGTAAAAATAAACAGTACTGAAACTAAAACATGAATTAAATGACGAAACCATACTTGCAATACATTGACAAGTATTGGACTTGTTACGTTAATGTGCAATTTTTCCGAAAAAAGAGAGAGAGAGAGGCCGGCCGCGGTGGCCGAGGGGACTGAGGCGCTCCAGTCACGGTCTGGAAAAAAAAAAAAAAAAAAAAAAAAAAAAAAACATAAGGGAGCAAAGTTGTAGAGAATTTTCTCCTCTACAAATTCGGTTATACAATTTTCGTGTCAGATGAATAGTTAAGCCGTTATTTTCATTTAACTTTCGAGCTGTCAAAAGACGATCGCAAAGGCCCTCTGTAAGTGGGCAAAGGTGGTAGCTTTTTTCTGGTAGTTGCTACATTTCATGGCGCTACAAGCATGTCCCATTCCAAAAAGCATCACGAAACCGAATATAAGCTACGAATAACACTATGTACAATGTTCGAAATATCGCGCCTCCCTTGCTAGCCGCTTGGCGCGCTGCTACCGCGGTGGACAACAAAAATTCGCCCGAGTGTCGTGACTGGTATGTTAGACTGTGGCCAATGCCGTGCGGCAGTAACTTACAGTGTGGTACAAATATGCATAAAAATGTGTCAACATTCACCGGGAGCTTCGGAAACTAAATGAAAGAAAAAAATTAAAAAAAAAAAAAAATGAGGTGAGCCCGTGGCTGCGGCTGCGATCGGCCCTGGCGAGCTGTCGGGCGGCCGCACTCGAGTTTCAATCTGCGCGTTTACGCGCCATCCCACCACCCCAACCCCCAACGCTCGACACCACTCCTCCCCCGCCCCCTCCCCCGCGCCTCACCCCTCAGTGCTGTTCAGCGCGCTCGTCAGCAAAATAATTTGTGGAATTATTTTCGCCGGCTGGCTGGTAATTTGAAAGATTAAACCGGTCGCTGCCAGCGCCACATCCCTCCCTCTCTCTCACTCCCCCGTGCCTCGCCACCATTCACTCCCCTCACCCTTCCCTATTTTCCAGCGAACCGTCACAAAACCCTCGCCGCCCGCCTGCCCCTATCTTGTTAGCTAACAACAACAAAACATCATCTATTTGGAAATGCGGATGTGGCGCCAGCAGGGGTGTGAGAGCTCACAGGTTATGTAAGGGCCACGCAGGGGGAGGGGGGAGACGGGGAGGGGAGGGGCGCGATCTGAGGGGGGGGGGGAGAGGGGGGGTTACAACGAGCCAGTCGGAACACGCGCGCTGGGAATCGCTGCGCGTAGGGGTGGGAGAAAAAATATGAACACGCTTGTACACAAGGCCGGTATTGTTGTCGAGTGGACGTGTCGGACAATGTGTACACGGTCGCCGGGGCGGGGGCGGGGGCGGGGGCGGCGCTGTTTCATAAATGAAGTGCCGCCAGCCCCGCCACAGTCATCATCTTTCAGGTCGCAGTCCAGCACCGCCTCTCCCCGTGCTGAAAGGAGGCTGTGCCGAGCTGCGCTAACGCGACACAGGGAAACAAGTTCTCACAAGGAAAGTTCTTGGGCGCGAACACACACGTATACACCAAAATCGTATCAGAGACAATGTAAAGATCCATTATTGCTCTAGCGATTCTCCCACATCTACAAAACTCTGCAGTCTTCCGTTAAAGGCCTCTGCGTGTGCCATGCCGCATTGCACTTTGACCTGTCGGTTCGCCAGTAGGGACGGTGCAGTGTGCCTCCGAAGTTTTGTGATGTTATTTTTGTGGTGAAGCGTCAGATGGGGCGGCGATTGCTAATCAATCCTGCTAATGTATGCAATTAGTTGAGATGAAGTTACGAAGAACTCTTCTTCGTGAAGATGGTATTAGTATAGAAGATGAATCATTTGCTGTTATGGTACAGAAATATGGGCATAAGTTAGATACTGTTGTTACAAACTCAGAATAATGATAATAGGGATGATAATGACGAACATCTCATTGCAAGCGGTAGTGCTACGGTAAGTGCGGGAAGAGGCGATGGAAGCAGTGGCAGTGAATACCAACAGTCTTTCGGGAAGAACGTTAAAGTTGCAACGATCATCACGGCTTTTGATGGCAATTCTCTAGAGAACATGTACGATGATTATTACATAATTATATAAGTATGCTAAGTAAGATTATATGCTTATAAGAGTTGATGGCAGCATACCGTATTATTCGTTTCGGACCTCTTGATAAGTACGGAAGTGCAACTACGCATATCAATCACATCGCGATTACGGGCAGCATGCTGTTCACGCCTGAGCCTCTGGACGTGCGCTAGCAGCGTATTTCGGGTTTTTCAAGCGTCAACTTCGCGTCGCAATAACTCGGGATGTAATTGGAATATTTCGATGCAATCAACGCCATTGTTTATGTGATTTGTAATGCTATGGATTGCCGAAGAAAAAATATAGGGTGTCCATTAAAAAAACAAAAAAAAAAAACCTAAGTTTGTGTTATAAAACACATTTGCTTTCGTTTTAGAATGTTTCCAAATATATACATTCATGGGCCTCAGCTGTACATTGATGCCGGTGAAATTCGTTTTCCAATAGCTGTTATTGTACCAGAGATATTTTGGGTGGACAAGATAGCTGGGACACCCTGTATATGAGTTGCTGTTCGTTAGTCTCGCTAAAACTCGAGAACGGCTAAACCAATTAGGCTAATTTTTGAAATATTCGTGTAAGTCCAGGGAAGGTTTGAACGGTATTAAAAAATGGAAAAGTTGTTAGGAAAAGAGGAAAATCGGGGAAAAACTGAAACAGCTTTTTCCAGTGAGCTATCAATACCGTTCGTCCAATTACGATAAAGTTTTGTACATATCATGATGAAAGCAAGAGGAAGGTTCGCATCAAATAAAAATTTGGAAAGGTCGTCCGGAAATTAGGAAAATTTAGGAAAATCTAGAAGCGATTTTTTCTATGAATGAAAATCAATTGCCACATGGTTGTAAAAGCATAACTTGAGTACGACTTGACAGGATAAGGTTTGTATGAAATATTTTTTTTGGAAAATCTACCGGAAAATTGGAAAATTTGAGAAAAACTGATAGTGCGTGTTTCAATGTGTTTTTGATTCAACTCGGTACTTAACTGAGTATTCGCACGACAGAGAGGGGTAATTATTTTTTTTCTTTGTTCATGACTTGGTCTTGGAAAAGTTTTCAGTAAAAAAATAGGGACAGTTAAAAAAGGAAAGTCGCAAAATTCGAACCAAGTTCCTTTTTCAATGTGTTTATAAATGTACTCAACACTAAGTTGAGAATCGTTCACCCCGATCGCGATAAAATTTTGATCATTTGACGTTCAGCGAAAGATGAACGTTATTATGAACTAAAAATTTGGGAAGTTACCCGGGAAATCTGAAAATTCGCGAGAAACTGAAACAGCCTTTTTCAATGGGATATCATATCATTCGTCTGGTTGAGATACGATTTTGTCTATTTCACGTTCAAAACAAGAGTAACGTTCTTATGGATTAAACATTTGGAAAAGTTTCCCTAAAAATTGGAAAATTCAGAATAGAAAGAGATTTTCCTATGAAATATCAATACCATTCATCTTCTTGCGATACAGTTTTGCACATTCCACATTCAAAGCGAGAGCAAGGTATGAGTGAAGTAGAAGTTTGCAATAGTTGGCCAGAAAACAGGAAAATTTGAGGAAAACTGAAATAGCTCTTTTCTTTGTGATATCAATATCATTCGTACGATTGCGATAAAATTTTGCACATTTGACGTTCAACTATACTTAGACTGCCTGATGATGCCTTTATAAAGCTACTGGGTCTAAAATACATATGATTTAAATTAATATCGTTTATATTAAGAGGTAAGTGATACAAAGTTCACCGTGTCATCTAGTAGGTAATAAAAATAGCTCCATATTGGCTTTCTTACACAAAGATCCCTGACAAAGTACGAAACGGTACAGTACAGATAATTTACAATTATCTTGTAACCTACAAGCTTTTACTGAATAATTTCGTTATCTATTAAAATGAAAAATGACTACGAAACACAAGAAGAGCTACCCTTTTTGCAGAAAGACGTCGCTTTTATTCTCAGGAACGTACAGGTTTCTTCACTACAAATCCAGTAAAATCGGCGAGGATGGAACGAAGGAAACGTATACAGTATGCAGTAACTACAGAATTCAACGTACCAAATCAGTCCGCACAGCTGTAGCTGAAAGAAAAACGCAACATACGTGAGAATAAAACGACAAAAGCAATGAGACTGTTTTCCAACAAAGAAGAACCCAATTACGCTATTGTTGCTGCAGTTGAACCGCAAACCGTCCGTGCAAAAATAAAAACTACTAACGTATTTGAGGAAAACCATTTTTATTTTTTGACGTAGTCTCCTTTTAGTCTTATACACTTCATCCAACGCTGTTCTAATTTCTTGATTCCTTTCGAATAATAGGAATTATCGAAGCCTGCAAAGATTAGTTTCTGCAATCACTTCCTCGTTTCAATGAAATCTTCGTCCCACCAGCCATTTCTTCAAATTGGGGAACAAAGAGTAGTTCGAGGGAGCCAAGTCTGAAGAATAGGGGTCATGTGAAACGAGTTGGAATCCTATTTTCAATAATTCTGCTACTAAAACTGCTGAGGTGTGTGCTGGTGCATTGTCGTGATGGAAAAGAACTTTTTGTGAGCCAATCGCCGGCTTCCCCCCCCCCCTTGCAGCTCGGTTTTCAAACGGTCCAATAACGTTGAATAATACGCACCTTTAATAGTTTTTCCCTGGTCCAGAATTCGATGAGGATTATCCCTTGTGAATCGAAAAACAGTGTCGCCATAATCTTTCTGGCAGAAGGACCGGTCTTCGCCTTTTATGGTGCCGATTCTCCCTTAGTAACCTATTGTTTAGATTGTTCTTTGGCCTAAGAAGTATAGTAATTATCCATGTTTCATCCACAGTTACGAAACGACGCTTAACGTCCTGTGGATTCTTCCTGAACAGCTGCAAACCTTCCTTGCAACTCTTCACACGATTCCGTTTTTGGTCAAGCGTTAGCAATCGTGGCACCCATCTTGCGGATAGCTTTCTCATGTCGAAATGTTCCTGCAAAATATTATGGACCCGTTCATTCGAGATGCCCAAAGCACTAGCAATCTCACACACCTTAACTCTTCTGTTATCCATCACTATATCATGGATTCTATCAAAGATTTCTGGCGCCGTAACCTCCACAGGGCGTCCAGAACGTTCAGTGTCACTTGTGCTCATATGACCAGTAATTTTGAAACCAGTTATAAACTTGTTGTTGTTGTTGTTGTTGTTGTGTGTGTGTTTAAAGGGGACTCAACTGCTGGGTTATCAGTCCCCAGTTATAAACTGTTCTAATCGAAGGTGCAGAGTCACCATAATGTTTATCAAGCTTCTCTTTAGTCTCCTGAGGCGTTTTGCGTTTCGTAAAGTTATGTTTAATCTCCACACGAAATTCTTTTTCTTCCATTCTTTGACAAACGCTCGACTTCCTGAATTCACACAAATGCCAAACACAAAGGAATAGACCAATATGGCTGAAACATGGAGTGTGTTCTTTCGAAAGATGCTACTAGCTAAACATGACCTCGATAAGCGCCGGTGGTGCCATCTCTCGGACTTTGCATGGACTTTTCAAACGCCACTAGTAGAAGGATGTTTCCGTGCTTGCTGTAACACATCCTTTTAAAACGGCTTCAAACAGTCTCCTTTTTACTGTTGCAACAAATATTGTAGTCATGTTCATTTTTGCCAGTTCTGCACGAATTTGGGGCGCTATTTGAATCTATTCGAACCTATACTAATAACAAAACTGTAAATGTAGCTCTGTCGTACAATTCAACCTTAAAAATTACTAGACACATTTTCATGCGGTTTTCACAGAAAAGCGAAGTTCGGGTTAATAAATAGACATGATTTCATTAAAATCGGAGCACTGGAAAAAAAGATCGTTTTCAGTAACTGTCCAGTCTAACGGTTTATCTGCTAGAAACCTCTTCTCTCTAAACCTACTTCCCGAATGTAGTTACAGGGAACCGCGCAAAACCATGCTTACAATAACAAGCAATCGCAAATAAAACATTGGTGTGAGTCATTTCCATACAAAACGCCGTATTGGTCTACTAGCGCCACTAGATGGCGAAATAGTGTAACTACAGTAACAAGTGCTCCAGTTGCGTGAATGGTATAGCCACAATACGTATTTGTCTCTTGGAGTGTTCGCAAGCGAGTTACTGTGTACAATGCAGTGATATGAAGAGAATTAATTATACACATGTGGTCCAAGTATTTTGGACCAAGTTTCGAAATGCTAAATATGGAAATGACATCGAGGATGAGGATATGGAGTTCGCGTTCGCGACGACACAGAAATACACGATGTTACGCTGGATAGATAGAATGACAAGACAAATGTTTGTAGAGTCTATGGGACTTAACTACGGGGTCATCAGTCCCTAAACTTACAAACTACTTATGAACTACTTACAACTAAGGACGGCACAAATATCCATGCCCGAGGGGGGATTCGAACCCCCGACCGCAGTGGCCGTGCAGACCGTGACTGGAGCGCCTCAGTCTCCTCGGCCACCGCGGCCGGCTAGATAGAATGAATTTGAAGTATAGGAGGAACCTGAACCAGAGAGTGGCTCTTGAAGCAGTACACGACATTCATCTCTAGAGCAACAGAAACAATAAAGTAACTTAGTAACAGTGAGTACGAACACTCGCCACCCTCAAAGGATGAGGTCATGTGTATTATAAGATATCTATGACAGCGTACAAGGGAAAATTTATGATGACTATTACAAATGTGGCTTCAGCAGGGGAGAAGATGTTTATAAAAGAAGAGGGCGTGGAGAAAGGTAATGTTTGAAACAGTGATCAAATTCCAGTATGAAATGTCTTCAGCATCAACACTGTCCCACAGAGGAAAGAAAACTACAGATAGTGTGTTGCAGTCTGTACAATTGATGTGGCTTATCAGTGGCATGCAGTTAGCAAACAAGTTGAATGTGATGACGGAAGACAACTCAGGCATTGTTGACGCGTAATGAAGATATCAATGTTTTTTTTTTTTTTTTCCATCGACTATGACAATGGATGAGACATGGATGCCGCTTTTCAGTCCTGAAACGAAGTGCCAATCAGCGCAGCGGAAACAAGTAGTCTCACCGACACCAAAAAATGTTCGGGTTAAAAACTCTAGTGCTGAAAAAATGATGGTGGCCATTTTCAGGGACAGCTATGCGTAATGTCACTGACTAGTTCCAAACAGTACGACGGTGATATGTGTATCCTACTGGGATATTCTGTATAAAAATTCCTTCCAACACTGCAAGAATTACGGTCATAAAATGTTTCTCCTAGTTCTTACATCGAGACAATGCACAAGCGGATCTATCAAAAGCTACGATGTAGTTTTCTCCTCTAAACAAGTTTGAAGTGATCTGACATGCTTCCTACTCATCTGACCAGCCTTCTAGCGACTTTTGGCTTTTTCCAACGATGGAAGACGCTCTTCGTTGTCACGCAATGGATAGCCATATTCATCAACGACTTTCCAGTGGTCGAAGCTGACTCCTCAACAAGCGTTCGCTGTGGTAATGGAATCATAAGCTTTGTCTTTGTGAAAAATGTTTACAGCTATAGGTAGGTTACGTCCGTAAGTGGTAGAAGTTGAACAGTTGGCATGTGATTAGTTTGTGAGGAAAAAATCGGTGATGTTATAACTTGAATGTATCGTGTAATATGAAGGTCGTTCCGAAGGTTAACGCCCCCATATATTTATTATTATTATTTTGTGGTGACTTTGGATTTTGTGCCCCAGATGTCGGTGCGATGCCATTGCCTGAACCTTCTTCGTTTATTTACAGGTGGTTCCGTTTATCTACAATAAACTGCGGTAGCAGAGGAATGTTCTAAAATGGAATCTGATATGGAAGTGTATTTAACGATGTGTGAGTAAATTGCGCACTGCTAATAAAAAAGCACGAATTGAAATCCATTGACGGTTGCTAAACGTGTAGGGAGACGATACAATAGACACGTACAATGTGAGGCGGTGCGTATTGCATTTTGAAGATGGTGAAAAGGGTTCCATGACTACAAAATGTTCAAATGTTTGTAAATCGAAGGGACTTAACTGCTGCGGTGATCGATCCCTAGGCTTACAAACTACTTAAACTAACATGCTAAGGACAAAACAAGCAAACACACAAAGACGTGCACGAGGGAGGACTCGAAGCACTGGAAATAAACAAACATTTAGTCAAAAATCCCCAGATAGTGTTAAATGACCAGGTACATCCCCACTGTTAAGCTTCACCTAATGTAAACAAAACAGCTACCTACCACAGACCACCTTAATGTCACATGTAGAGTCTCCATTCCTACCAAGTTTACGTTTAGACTTTAAGATAAAACAATATATATATATAATAAATTTCACAGTAATATGAAATGTAATTGCCAGAAGCTGTCAAATAAGTAAATTGTAAAATCAGTGTAGAAAACGAATTTAATGTACACCTTAAGTGACGATCTCAACATATGCTACAGTGTCAATAATGTTAACATAGTTCTTAATTCATTAATATTTGATATGTAATGTGTTTTCATCCTGATCACTCGCAAATTACAATGTAAAAATGTTAAGGAAGCCACTGATTACGTGAACATAATTCTACATGGCAACAGATATTGTTTGCAATTCCAACAAATGTCATTTGCAAAGACCGAGTAATCTGTGTGTTGTATCTTTGTTTTACCATCTTTGAGAACCGAAGCAATAGCGTCTTTGTCGACGCATGTCAACAGTTTACCTGATGATGGCCTAATAAGCCGAAAACTAGTTAGTAAATAAACAAAAAAATTAGTAGACCAGAAACAGTTTTTTGTTTTCAACCTTAAATATGGAAGCGCTCTACCAAGAAGCGACGGAAGAATCCATTTATATAAATACTTTATTCTCCCTCCCTCTCTCTCTCTCTCTCTCTCTCTCTCTCTCTCTCTCTCTCTCTCTCTCTCTCTCTCTATTCCCCCCCCCTTACAAATACATGATTTTTAAAGGATTTGATTAGCAGGAGCCTAAGAGTACAGATTAAACTGTTTCGAATGAAACGGGCAGCAATGATACATTCTTGCTAGTCAAAAGTACAGTGATCAAAACAGTTGGGGAATCAGTTGAGATATCTAGGTTCCGTAGTATCGGGAGAATGAATCAAAACGGTTCGACGTCTTCTATCAGTTCTATGGAGTGGAAGCAAAATTACGGCAACCGAGATAGTGGTAATAACAGAAATTTGCCGCAGAATGGGTTGGTGTTGTCTTATGTTTACACAAGCAGTTGCGTTCAAATAGTGTAGTGAGCAGGTACTGCAATATAACAATGTGACTTACCCGAAGTTATAGTAGAGGGAGGTGGCTGCAGCTATTGTTGCGTCTCAAAGTGTAGTTTCCAGAACCTGAACACGATTTCATGCAACAGAAACCGTTACAAGAAGACAAGCCCACAGTGGCGGACTAAGGGGGGGGGGAGGGGGGGGGGGAGAAGGCGGCGAACCGCCGTGGGCCTCTCTTCTTGGGAGGCCTAAAATTAAGGCGGCCAACTTTTTCAAAACTCAATGCGGGACATTTCATCGATATGAAGGAGGGCTAAGATCACGTGACTCATTGTGCCAGTTATTCTGAAACTAGGTGCGAAATTTACGCTAGAAATTTAGCCTACTCATTTACTTTTACAGTAATATATCTAACATGAGTGACATTTTAACCTTAATTTCCAATATTTATTTAGAGTTCACAAATATTTTCTCGTGCTCCTATTTTGAATGTTTGCATATTGTTTCTCCGTTACACTTCTCGGGTCTCATTCATTGTCTGTATTATTTTTATTTGTTCCAGCTCCAAGGGCATCGTCTCTACACATTTTGATACGTAGGTTACTCCGTCCCAAGAATAATGTTCTGCATTAACCTCGAATTGGGTAAGAACTACTTTTTAAAAGCATTTGAACTATTGTGTTAAGGGAGGTCTTTGAATGAAGTGCAGAGTTTAATTGTGCCCTGCTACAGGCAATGCTCACTCACTTTCTTTGTTGCATTTTCAGAATTTCACCACCTCTTTGTTCCACAAGGCAGTAAAATGAAAGCTGATATTGTGTTTGCATGTCAGATTTTAAATATATGTGTACAGACAGTGATAATATTACATCATGTTTGTCACCTTGAGCGCCAAAAATACTCCGTTACACTTATTGAAACGTACTTAAGAAGGCACAGAAAACATGCCAAAAACATAATTTTTAGTAAGTCATCATATCACTAAATGCAGTACCACCTTAAAACAAAAACAGCTCCCACTGTTAGCGAATCTGTCATTTTGAAATAGTCAGATAAGTGAATCTTTTTTTTTTTTTTTTATACTTCATGTAAGAACACTGTCATTTATTGGTATACGATGCATTGTGAAGTTCACTTGACAAGCAGTATGACATAGCGTGCCACACACAATAGTTTCAGCTTGTGCTTTTAGACCAACAATTTAAAGATTACTGGAATGCGGGACGCTCTTGGCATTTTGCGGGACATTTTCAGTAATCATCCCAATGCGGGGCAACGAGTCCAAATGCGGGACTGTCCCGCAGAATACGGGACCGTTGGCCGCCTTACCTAAAATGCTCGAAAGCAGTTCTTTTCCCTCGTCCTTGGCCTTGGCCTCCAAATCTCGAAAGCTATTTTTTTTAGACTGTCCCGTGCCTCTCTTCCTGGGAAGCCTCCAAATTTCAAAATTTACTTTTTTATAGTAATACATGTATTTTCAAGTGGACGGGGGCCACATTTTGTTTTTCCGCACCCGGGCCTCCGACAGCCGAAGTCTGCCACTGCAAGGTCAAAGTCATCCACTGGTATGGCATGGAGAGCCATAGGAAAGTTGGAAGTGGGACAGACACAGGGAGATTTGGTGCAGCTAGTGGAGCGGCCCGAAGTGTAACTTTCAGCACCTGAACGCGATTTCAGACACCAGGAACCGTTAAAAGATGTCAAGGCGAAGGTCATGCACGGTTAACATCAGCAAGAGGTATCTCCGGTTAACAGCCCGTCGAGACTGGAGACTGAATGCAATTCAACTGCAACGCACCCTCCAGGCAGCAACAGTACGTGCAATATCAACACAAACAGTCCGAATTTGCCTTCGGGCATGTAACCTTTACAAGGAAGCCTCTGATATGTGACCCATTAAAACCAAGACGCAGTTTAGCCCATAGAAACTGGGTGGATGGAGAACAGGATTGGAGTCGTAACGATTGGCGCTGGGTTCTGTTCACAGATGAATCAAGATTTTATGTTCAGCCGGACAGTTACCTTGTCTAGAGAGAACGTGGAAAACTCGGAAAAATACCTTGGTGTTGAACGAATGGTGTGTGCAGAAGTCAGGACTGGCGAAAGTCATCCAGAATGACGCTTGACTGTTCAGAGGTATAGAAACGAGATCCTTCGAACTTCTTCTTTTTTTTTTTTGTGCCCTATGCAGGTGCCGTAGCAGATGGGTTCCTTCTGGGTGACGATAACGCTCGACCCCACAGAGATTCGTGGACAACATGCTTGAAGCTGAAATAATTGGAGTGGCCAGCTTGTTTACTAGAATTAAACCCGATTGAACATGTCTAGGATACACTTGGTACACGCACTGCAACCAGACCAGCACCTCCCTCAACGGTTTCAGAGCTGGATACTGTAGTCATGTAGAAATAGCGAAATATCTGATTGAGCTGACTGATAACCTCATACTGTCCACCTCGCAAAGGTTTGCAACTGTACTGGCCTTCCGAGGTCATCAAACACCATATTAGAGGGCAACGAGAATGACCTGCTATTGTGGTAGCCCCGTGGTGCCTCGCTCTAAGTAAACGCCATGTATGTGTGTAAACGCCAAGTAAAGAATTGAGGTAGCAAAATATCGTACTTTATCACACACAGATTACAGTTTTAACCAATATCGTAATAAATTCGTTATAATGTGTATATTAAAAGATAAAAAATAACAGTCTACCTTGCAAAATTTTATAATTTATTACTACAGGTAACCGGTTTCATCTAAGATTAGATCATTTTCAGACATCTGTAAAATACAATAAAAGACGATATACAATAAAGGGAAACAGGTACACCATTAATAGCTATGACAAATTTACAAACAGGGTTAGAAAATTACGTAGAACAGTATACCTCGGTGTAGATGTTCAGGCGGTGAGCGTGCGGCGACTGCTAACCAGCGAGAGAACGCTGTGCGTTATAAAGGGTAAGCCCCGTCCATTACCTGAAGCATCAGCACATCATAAAATAATGAGGAACGTCATATAATAAACACTAAGACGATAAATGTATATTTATTTATAAATAACCCATAATGGGTATAAAAAGGCATTTCGTTAACTGTAAAACACAGTTGCCATGTCTATAATAAAGAATAATTGAAGCATTAGACAATGAAAAGGAGTTGTCTGATTAGGAAGTACCTGCCATCTAATGACAGTTGATGATAATAATAACATTCAAATCGAAGACAGAGTGTGAGTCAAAGATAAAATACAGTGATGACGATGGTTACCGTGGATACGGCGTCGTGGAAACATCGATAAGTCGTGCCGATAGGCGGCGCTTTTCCTTTATAACGCACAGCGTTCTCTCGCTGGTTAGCAGTTGCCGCACGCTCACCGCCTGAACATCTACAGCGAGGTATACTGTTCTACGTAATTTCCTAACCCTGTTTGTAAATTTATCGTAGCTACTAGCTTAAACCCGCGGCTCCGCTCGCGTGTTGGTTGATTACGATAGATAAGCTATCTTCCAATAGTGTGCTATGAGACAGGTTTTGAAGGATGGAATGAAATACAATATCTTCTTTAGAAACAAACTGAAGACTATTCCTATCAGATTGCAGAAGTCTATGCACTTACCGTTTATCAGAAAAGTAAGTAGTGTAGATCAAATCACACGAAAAAATGCACTCGCTTCGAAGAATCCAAACACGAAATTCAACAATAATGATTGTAATAATATCACAGATCGATCACTTGATGTAATTCGCGAAACGTCAAATCTTTTTTTTATTTTTTTTTTTATTTTTTTTTTTTATTTATTTTTTTTTTTTTTAAAGAGAAGCATTAAAAGAAATTTCTTGTTTACTCTTTATTTGTTTATTCTTATATTTCCTTATTCGTATGCTTATCCTTGCAGAGAAAGAGCTGAAGATATTGAAGCACACATAGACCAAAGATATGGTCTGTGGCATCACGTTTCGCTGTATGTAACCTCCTTGCTGTAGAGTCGCAAACGTCATCGCTGACATTCAGTCCGAATTTTTTTACAATTTGACGACTTTCAACCATCATATCTTCCACACTCTTATAGCTATCGGCATGGAACTGCTATGGTGTACAACGGGAGACTTCGGTCAACAATTACATACAGACTATTCGTTTGCGTTCAGTAGTTTTCGCTGCAGAGCGAAATATTAACACACACCTGTAGAATTTTATTTACACCGATTACTTTCCATCCCAATATACTCAACCCTTTTATCATTATCAACCCTCAAGCAACAATGCAACCAGTAAGACCATTTTCAAAGAGTAAATATAATTTTCTAAGAGTAATTATTGTTCCGCATTTCGCGTTATATTCTTCAAATTGCTAAATATCTATCAGATCGCTATAAAACCGTGCCTAAAACCTTGCTCACGTATAACTTAGTAACTGTACAAATATTTAAGCCTCTGTGTCTTGTCGTTCGGACGTGATAAGCGTACGCCAAACAGACATTCACATTAATATATCTAGATAAATAGCTATCCGTTCGCCATAAAACCGTGCCTAAAGCCTTCCCCGGGTAGACATTAGTTCAAATGTTCAAATATTTGTAAATCTATCGGGCAAACTGCGTGGCCATCAGTCCGTAGCTTAAAAACTACTTAAACCTAGGTAAACTAACCTAAGGACAACACTCACAACCATGCCCCAGGTAGGACTCGAACCTCCACGGCGAGTAACCGCGCGCTCCGCAGCGAGACGCTTTAGACCGCTCGGCTACTCCACCGCATCTAGACATTAGTAACTGTACAAATTCTTAGCTCTTTAAGTCTTGCGGTTCAGACGTGATAAACGTACACCGAACAGACATTCACATTTATAGATATAGATTAATGGTGTACCTGTTTCCCTCTATAGCATATCGTCTTTTATTATATTTTACAGAGGTCTGAAGATGATCTAATCTTAGATCGAAACCGGTTACCTGTAGTAATAAATTGTCAAATTTTGCGAACTACACTGTTATTTTTACCTTTAAATAATTATAAGTTCGCTGTTTGTTCCAAATAAGGAAACCATGTTTTCCAAACTGATTCATATGTACATTGTTTACTAACAATATCACATCTGTTCCCCTATCACCGAAATCGACAGATCGTATGTACGTCACAGCTACCTCACGTTGGCCAAACGGTCTCCTGAACTGGGTGAGAAGGAGGCTCCCATCACCCTGTTCAAGTGTCAGCATATGGCTGGCGGTGAGACGTGGGCGGTTCGGGTGGCAGAGAGAAGTGCAGGAAAATTTTGTTGAATCAAACCATGAAGTTTATTTACTTGTTACTACAGAAGGCTATCGGCGGTGTGCAACCGTGAGTGGAACCCGTCCCAGGGACCATGGTGACCCGCGATCTACGGGGTGAGACCCGGAGCTAGCAAGAGAACGTCTTTTCACGACGGTGGCCCGATCGGAAGAGACGTTCTCTTGCTAGCTCTGGGTCTCACCCCGTAGGTCGCGGGTCACCATGGTCCCTGGGACGGGTTCCACTCACGGTTGCACACCCCCGGTAGCCTTCTGCAGAGGTTCCAACTTTTGAATATGGCAAATAGTAATGCGACCTAGTATGTATGAACGAAAGGGGGGCGAAGGTAATAATGAGTCCAAGAGGAATAAGTGAATAAGGAATCACCAAAATTGTGAAAACATTTTCTGTAAGGTTGCAATGAGATTGGGCAGTATATTACATCATTCTGTTGACTGCAGTAGGAATGTGTATAGGTTGGGGTGGAAGGACTTAGAGTTTTTGATTTCCAGATTAATAATTCTTTCTTTCGTGGAAACCCTCAAACAAGAACATCCTTGCAATATTTTTGCGCGATACGAGGTTTCATTTTTTTGCAATCATTTATAATCATCACTTTCACGGGTATTAGATTTTTCTTGCAACAAAAACTTCATTTTACGAAAAAACGAGAAACGAGATAACAATTATTTGTGATTTTCTCGTAGAACTCTATTTTACGAGTAAGACATGTTCATCTCACACACGAAATCGCTGTATTAGTAGATACGATGCAATAAAAAACAAAACCAACACAACTTGAACTGCTGAACACTGATTTTCGATGTAGGATATATGATAAACGTTGTTTATTATTACCCATACACTTCAAGATTTTTCCTATAGACTTGCAGTCAAGTGACGATTCGCATTTTCAATGGCTGCTGCTAGATCCCACAATGGCGCGCATTTATGGATTCATCCCGTATGCCATATTACGCAGTTTTCGAGTTCGTAGAAGTTACTGTCAATACTGGCGATTTCCATAAGAACATGCTAGGAACTATTGCTCAAAACCAGTTTATTTTTGTCGAACTCAAAAGGAACATAGTTTTTGCTGACGCAAAGCAAATGAGACAGATTTGTTATTTAAACTTAAAAATCCGGCGCGCAAGTCACAGTCTGCACGGCCGCTACGGTCAGGGGTTCTAATCCCCCTCGGGCATGGATATTTGTGCCGTCCTTAGTATAAGGTAGGAGGTAAGTAGTTTGTAAGTTTAGGGACTGATGACCCTGTAGTTAAGTTCCATAAGCTTAACAAACATTTGAACAAGTGTCAGGATATGGCTGGCGGTGAGACGTGGGCGGTTCGGGTGGCAGAGAGAAATGCAGGAAAATTATGTTGAATCAAACCATGAAGTTTATTTACTTGTTACTACAGAAGGCTACCGGAGGTGTGCAACCGCGAGTGGAACTCGTTCCAGGGACCATGGTGACCCGCGACCTACGGAGTGAGACCCAGAGCTAGCAAGAGAACGTCTTTTCACGACGGTTGCCCGATCGGAAGACCCGCAGCTAGCAAGAGAACGTCTCTTCCGATCGGGCCACCGTCGTGATAAGACGTTCTCTTGCTAGCTCTGGGTCTCACTCCGTAGGTCGCGGGTCACCATGGTCCCTGGGACGGGTTCCACTCACGGTTGCACACCCCTGGTAGCCTTCTCTAGTAACAAGTAAATAAACTTCATGGTTTGATTCAACAAAATTTTCCTGCATTTCTCTCTGCCACCCGAACCGCCCACGTCTCACCGCCAGCCATATCCTGACACTTGAATAATCCATCTCGACTGTGGTGTCGCACAAGTCTAAAGTGCGCGCCACCTACTTTCGCCGCGCGCCGCCATGCACGCACGGCGCGGCGTTCTTACGACGTCAGCCACGAGCGCCCTCTGCTACAACTCCGCTCGTGGCCACCACTGGACTGCATCGTTCACTTGGGACTGAGATAGGAACCAGTTAACACTTGGGAATCAGATAGGCACCAGTAAAGACTTGGCTATCGGATAGGCGCTAGAAATCATCAGTAGGCAGGCCTCTCTATCTAATTTATGTATCAGTATTCTGCAATCAAGAACTATGTAAAGTTAAGTATTACTAAGTCTCTATGAAATATATATCTCGTTCTAATTTACTCTAGTGTTTCCAGTTTCTGCTGCCCCACTGGCTGGTCACCTCCATATGTGGAACTCTTTCTACTCGGCCACCGACACCTACGACGGAACGAGACACAAAAGCGGCGACGAGGCTGGGACACAAAATCGACAAATCTCAACTCGGTGAAAATGGCGGCCTTCATTTGAGGACCAGTTGCGGTGCGGTAGGCCCTGGGTTGGTGCCTCGGTCAGACCACGGCTGCGCTGTTTGTGTGTGTGTGTGTGTGCTGGCGGCGAAGAGCGCGCGGCTAGCGCCGTGTATTATTAACGCAAATCGCGGCGAGCCGTGTGTGTCTGCCGGGCAAATACTGGCCGCGCACACACCGCGCGACGCGCGCTGTCAATGGCGGCCGAGCACAGCAAATGTTTGCCCCGAATTTTGGCACATCCCGCGCCACCGCCAGCATTAATAAAAGACGGCCGGCCCCCACGCTACACAGCCCCGTCTCTCCAGCCGCCGCTGAGCAAAGCGCGTGCTCCCACTGCTCCTTTCTTCTTTAGCGTCCACCAGCCGCCGAGCGCTTAGCAGGAGTCGGCTATGTCGCTCATTCACAATAGCGGACTAGTCGTGAATACCACTGTGCATACGTAAAGGAAGAAAAATTATGAGTGGGGAGGAGGGATTCAGTCCTCATAGACGCATTAAAGTGCAGGGAGAAGAAATAAAAACATTGCGGTTTTCTGATGACATAGTAAGAGACCGCAAAACATCTGGAAGAGCAATTGAATGGGATGGACAGTGTCTTGAAAGGAAGATATAAGATTAACGTTAACAAGAGTAAAACTAAGGTAGCCGCGGTGGAGTAGCCGAGCGGTCTAAAGCGTCTCGCTGCGGAGCGCACGGTTGCTCGCCGTGGAGGTTCGAGTCCTCCCTGGGGCATGGGTGTGTGTGTGTTTGTCCTTAGGTTAGTTTACCTTAGTTTAAGTAGTTTGCAAGCTACGGACTGATGACCACGTAGTTTGGTCCGATAGATTTACAAACATTTGAACATTTTGAAAACTAAGGTATGGAATGCAATGTCAGAAAATCAGGCGATGCTGAAGGAATTAGATTAGGTAATGAGACAATAAAATAGTAGATGAATTTTGTTATTTGGGTAGCAAGATAACTTCTGATGGCCGCAGTAAAGAAGATACAAAATGCAGAATGGCTATGGGAAGAAAATCGTTTCTAAAGAATCGAAACTTGTTAACATCCAATATTAATCTAAATAATTGGAAATACTTTCTGAAAGTATTTGTCTTGAGTGTAGCATTGTATGGGAGTGAAACGTGGACGATAAGGAGTTCAGATAAAAAGATACTAGAAGTTTTTGAAATGTGGTGCTACAGACGAATGATGAAAACTAGATGGGTAGATCACGTAACTAATGAGGAGGTGCTTAACCGAATCGGGGAGAAAAGGAATTTCTGGCATATCCTGACTAAGAGAAGGGATAGATTGGTAGGACACAGTCTGAGACATCAAGGAATTGTCAACTTAGCTTTAAAAGGAAGCGTGTGGGATAAAAATCGTAGAGGAAGACCGAGGGATGAATATAGTAAGCAGATTCCAAAGGATGTAGGTTGCCGAGCTTATTCTCAGATGAAGAGACTTGCACAGGACATGGTAGCGTGGAGAGCTGCATCAAACCAGTCTGCGGAGTGACGACAACAACAACACAGACGCGCTAGACAAAGGAGGAGAGCAGCACCATTTGGAGCGGGTTTCCTCTGTTTACTTTGGCGATCAAAGTAGCCAGCCTGCTAGTTGCACACCTGAATATCGTGAACAGTATCAGTCAGCTCTTGAGGCACATTTGGCCACTCTTCCATGAGTACAATATCAAGCACTCCAACCGTTGTGGGAGGTGCTAGTATGGCTGCAATGCGTCTGCCAGAAGCACACCAGACATGCTCAATCGGGTTTAAGACATTCAATTCCTCAGCTTCAAGCATCTTGTCCACCAGTGCTGCTCAGGTGAGCTATCATATGCAATGTAGATATGTTAACGTTTTTATGAAGATACTGGTTACAATTGTAATTTGTGCGTGACACAGTACGACATTTTCCTGTCTCAATTCTTTACTTGAGTTTTACATGGCGTTTACTTAGACCGAGGCACCATGGGGCTGCCATAACAGTGAGACATTATCGTTGCCATCTAATATGATGTCTGATCACCTCGGACGGCCAGCACAGTTTCACACCTGCATAGCATGGACGGTATCGGTGAGCTCTTGAGAGATATCTGGCCATTATTCCATGAGTGCAATATCAAGCTCTAGAACGTTGTGGAAGGTGATGATATGACTGCAATGCGTCATCTAGATGCATATCAGACGTGCTCAATCGAGTTTAAGTCCGGTGAACAAGCTGGCCACTCCATTCCTTCAATTCCTTAGTTTCAAGCATCTTCTCTTCCAGCGCAACTCCGCCGGGAAGACCGTTATCGTCCACCAGAAGGAACCAATCTCTTATGATACCTCTGAGCACTCAAAGCGCCACTCTTAACGTCATACAGGTCCGTACGTCCGCCAATACTGACTCCTGCCCACATCATTCGTCCACCACCATGATATGGCAATGTTTCCTGTTCTGCCGGCCTCTGGTCGCCCCTGAGAGGCCCGCAGACCAACCAACACATTGAATGCACCAGTGGTCTACCTATAAGGTGTTCCAGATAACACTGCCTAGGGGAAACATACGTTATAGTAAACAATAACAAACAAATCGAAACTACATATTCCAGGTAGAGCTGTCACCGCAGCAACGTCCAGGTAGAGCTGTCAACCATGTCCGAACAAGATCACTCCGCCAAAACTGACTACTTAAGCCTGAGCAGCCGCCACGACTACCAGTGCTCTTCGTACGCTTCCTGCGGATTATTTCAAGAAGACCTCGTCACGGACTCCGGAACATATCCTGGAGAGGGATTGTTTCTACGGATATCGACCCTGGCCTAGACCTGGACTATCTAAGGGTGAACGTTTATCTGAGGGCTTGCACTCTCTTGGATTTGGTATCCCATGCTAGTGCTCCAGGATTTTGTGATTAGTGATTGGAGTTGCACGGCCTCTTGTATCGACTGTCAATCGAATAAAGAGTGTTGTTCTGAATCGAGCCTTTTTAGTCACAACATTTCTTGTACATAAGCAGAATTTTTCCGAGTTCCATGTTCTCTCTAGACGAGGCTGCGACAATCGCCCGGCTTAAGACAAAATCTTGACTCATCTGTAAACAGAATCCGGCGCCATTAGTTACGACTCTAATTCTGATGTTCCTCTGCCCATTTTCTGCGCACTAAACGGTGTCGTGATTTTAATATGACACACACACCATAGACCTCCGTGCTTACAGCCCACATTTACGAAGGCGATTTCGGACTGTTTGTGTTGAGACTGCGCGTCCTGTTGCTGCCTGGAAGGTGCATTACAGCTGAGTACGATTCAGCCTCCTGTCTCGCTGTTAACCGCAGATAATGGTCATCTCTTGCATGACCTTTTCCTTGCCTTCTTTTAACGGTTCCTGTTGTCTGAAATCTCGTCCAGGTCCTGATAGTTACACTCTTGGCCACTCCAAACGCAGTCTCTGATTCGCCTTTCCCACGACATTAACTACGTGTTCTTTCCAATTTAAGTCAGAAGTAATTGTAATTACTAGGTATTTTGTGGAGTATACAGTTCAGAATCTAGATATTTCAAGAGATTTCCTAATAGTTTTGCTCAGTGAACATTAGAGAACAATTCTATTGCTACAATATTCTTCCGTGCCTCAGTCTCTGGTTGTGACAGAGCAGTTGTACACCTGGGGGCTCTTATTGGAGATGTACAATGAAAATCAAAGTGATTGCCTGGCCCAAATAATTTTGGGTCGAGAAACAGAGCATTGATTATTACCAAATGCAGAAGCACCAATATTGCCAACTCTAGCGGCCTGTGCAGCTTCACGTTAGAATTTACGTCATCAAATAGAAGCAATGTAACATTTAAGATACAAAATATATCAACATTAATTGCAATTTAACCCGTTTCTTTTGAAAATCATTATTCGATTACGTAGAAATGGTTATAAAGTAAGAACTTCACGTCGCTATAAATATTACGACAACGAGCGCTGCGCAATAAGTAGACTGACATTTTACGAACGTAAACTATGCTTGTTCGAATCTGATATAGATCTGTGCAGAAAATATTTTAAATTTTAATTAACTAAAAATGTTGCACTTGTAGCCACGTCTAGCTTCTAGAGTCTTTCAAAAAGTTGCTTTTTATAATATTCTAACGTTTAAAAAGGGAAATGGCACTGTGTTAAATGTACATAAATGTAAGATACTGAACCTACAGAAAGGGGAAAACAGTTCTCTGGTATTCAATCAAAATATTAGAATTGACACAGTTACGTAGATTAGATATCTAGACGTAAAGTTCCAACGAGATATGAATAGATCGAGCGTCTAAGGGCACTTGTGAGATGTGTGTCAAGCCGACTTCGTTGCAGTCGAAAATGAGGTCCCACAGGGTTCAGTCTTGGGTCTTTTGCCGTTCTTGATATATATTAATGACTTGCCATTCTATTTCACGAAGATGTAGAACTAGTTCTTTCGCTAATAATACAAGTATAGTATTCACACCTGACAAGCAAGAATTTACTGATGAACTCGTAAATTATGTCTTTCATAAAATTATTAACGGATTCTTTGAAAATGGACTCTTATTAAATTTTAATAAAACACAGTATATACAGTTCCAGGTAAGTGGTATGACACCATTAATAAATATAGTATGTGAACAGAACTCTGTAACTAAGGTAGAATATAAACATTCAAGGTTAAATCTAACTTTGACACAGAAGGGAGTGAATTATGCTGTGACGAAAGTATTTGGTCACCTACCAAATAACATCAAATATTTGACAGATAGCCCAACAGCATTTAAAAACAAATTGAAGGAAGTTCTCAATAACAACTCCTTCTACTGACTTGCATCAATCCAATAAAATAAAAAGCTCAAGCATCTAAGCTACTGACGAGAACAATACAGAGAAGAATGGATAAGAAAATTGAGGATCTGCTAGATGACCATCAATTTGGCTGTAGGAAGGATAAGGCACCATAGAGGCCGTCCTACACTGCGCCTGCTAATGGTAGCAAGACAGAAGAAAATCTGATACTTGTTCTTAGGATTTGTCGGCTTGGGATAAGTCGTTCGACAGTGCAAATTGGTGCGAAATGTTTGAATTTCTGAGAAAAATAGAAGTAAGCTACAGGGAACGTAGAGTACTATACAACACTACAAAGATCAAGAGGAAATAATAGAGATGCAAGAACGGTTCCAGAATAGCATAAAAATTCAGGGAAAAAGGATATCAGTGATAGGTTCGCTGATAATATTGCTATACTCAGTGAAAGTGAAAAAGAATTACAGGACATGTTGAATGACATTAATAGTCTACGGGGTACAGAATATGGACTGAGAGTAAATCGCAAAAATACAAAAGTAATGAGAAGTTGTAGAAGTGAAACTAGTGAGAAACTGGTGAACACGGTGTAGATGAAGGTAAGGAACTCTGCTACCTGTATGTGAAATAACCCGCGACGGACGAACCAAGAAAGCTGTAAAAAGTAGACCGTCGTAGGAAAAAGAGAAAAAAAGTTCAAATGTTTGTAGATCTATCGGACCAAACTGCGTGGTCATCAGTCCGTAGCTTACAAACTACTTAAACCTAGGTAAACTAACCTAAGGACAAACACACACACCCATGCCCCAGGGAGGACTCGAAACTCCACGGAAAAAGAGAGTTCAAGAATAAGAAGACTTTACTGGTATGAAACACTGGCCTCAAACTGAGAATGTACTGTACGTTTGGAGAACATTGGACAGTGAAACATGGAAAGTGGGGAAACATAAATAGAAAACAGTCAAAGTATTTGTAATGTGGTGCTACATAATGTAGTGCTATAAAGTTGCCTTTGTGATCTTATGGCAAACACATACCTATATTATTATTTTAAAGTAAGATGAGGGGACAAATGTATTACGTATTTTATGCTTCTGACATGGACTCAACTCCAAATGTTTTTATTGCTTTTATTATCATGAATACGACATAATAAAACCTGTCTGAGAACTTTTATCACTTGAGAATGGCCTACGGCTGAAACCTGGTTGTGTAAATAAATATAAAATTATCAGTCAAATAGCGGTCAATTCTTTTGAAAAAAAATTTATAAGACTGAGACTCCAGACATATATAAAAAAAATGCTATTGATTGGAAGGACGGAAGGGTGATAAAACAACTCTATGTGGGATAGAAAGTAGTGGTGCGAATAGCTGATGAAACTGAAGAGGTGACTATTGGAAGAGGTGTGTGAGAGGGGTTTTGTATGTCACCAAAAATTTTCAATATATATATATATATACTGAAAACTAATTAACAAGGCCTTAGGAAAAGCAAAAGGACTTGTAGTGGGAGGAGAAAGAATAAAAACTATATAGTACGCAGAGGGTATGGCTGTACTAGCAGAATCAGAAGATGAGCTCCACTTAATGATGGAGAATACTGTAAAAGCGGGGAAAGAATTCGGAATAAAAGTGAACATCATTAAGTTCAAAGCGATGAAAAT
This sequence comes from Locusta migratoria, assembly GCA_026315105.1. Classification (NCBI taxonomy): domain Eukaryota; kingdom Metazoa; phylum Arthropoda; class Insecta; order Orthoptera; family Acrididae; genus Locusta; species Locusta migratoria. Next base: position 5,105,842 of record CM048749.1, on the reverse strand, counting down.
TGGAGAAGAAGATGACATAATCAATATATCACTAGATGGAAGAAAATTGCGACAGGTTCAATTATTTCAGTATCTGAGAAGACTGATAACATTCGTTGGAAGTGGTACAGAAGAAGTCAAATGCAGAATATACATGGGAAAGAAAGTGCTTGGGAGAGTTAAATATTTACTGACAGCATATCCATTAATCTCTGGAAGAGGTTCGCCAAATGTTTTGTGTGAAGCGTGGTATCCTATGGTTCTGAAAAACGGACAGTTAGAAAAAAAGAACAAAAGTATTTAGTCATATTCACAGAACATGTTACATCAACTGCGAATGGGGAAAGCTGAAAATGTGTACCCAGCCGGGATTCTGACCCGGGACTCCTGCTTTCTAGACAGTTGTGCTGGCCACTGGGGCCACAGTGATCCTGCACCTGCAAGGACTACCTAAGCACGCCTCCCGGCAGACATAAATTCCCAGCTTTACCCTGCCCACAGTATTCAAACTCGTAGTTTCAGTAACTAATTCCCGTAAGAGTAAGGGCCCCAAACTTGCCCACCAATCTCTCTCTCTCTCTCTCTCTCTCTCTCTTATATATATATATATATATATATATATATATATATGTGTGTGTGTGTGTGTGTGTGTGTGTGTGTGTTCCGAAAGAGCAGACGTCGCTCGTGACCCAGCAGTTGTTATTCTTTCATATTCATAGAATATATGACATCAACTGCGAATGGGCAAAGCTGAAAATGTGTACCCAGCCGGTATTCGAACTCGGGTTTCCCGCTTTCTACGCAGTTGCGCTGACCACTACAGCACTGGGGACACAGTGACCACCGCAGCTGCAAGGACTACCAAAGCACGCCTCCTGTCAGACAAAAATTCCCTTACTCTTACTGGAATTAGTTTATTAAACTACGAGGTTGAGGGCAGTGGGCAGTGTGAAGCTGGGAATTTGTGTATGCCGGGAGGCGTGCTTAGTAGTCCTTGCAGGTGCGGTGATCACTGTGTCCCTAGTGGTGTAGTGGAAAGCGCAACTGCCCACAAAGCGGGAGACCCGGGTTCGTATCACGGTTGGGTACACATTTTCAGCTTTGCCCATTCGCATTTGATGTCGTAAATTCTGTGAATATGAAATAATAACAACTCCAGGATCAGAAATGACGTCTGTTCACACACACACACGGAAATGTGGCTATGGAGAAGAATGGAGAAATTCAAATGGACTGACAGAGTGAGAAATGAGAAGGTATTAAGCACGGTAAAAAAGGAAAGGAACTTCATGAGTATAATACAGAAAAGGAAAACATCTTGGGTGGGACACATGTTATGCAGCAACAGTCTACTGCAAAGGATAATGGAGTGAAAAGTAAGAGGAAAAAGAGGGCGAGGAAGAGGAAGGTTTGGAATGCTAACAGATGTGAAGAAAAGAAGAAGTTACAAGCAAGGTCCAGGACAGAAAGACACGGAGGATGTCTAGTTGATACCTGTCTGAGGACAGATTTACTGAAAGAAGAAGCTACACAGGAATGTTAGCTGGACTAATAAGATAACAACTGAAGAGATTGTCCGCGATTCGCCGAAGAAAACAGGAGAACATTGAGAAGAAGAAGGGACAAGATGATAGAACATGTGGTAAGATATCAAGGAATAACCTCCAAGGAACTGTAGAGCGTAAACCTGCAGGGCAAGAAAAGACTCCAATACACTGAGCAAATGATGCAGGGAAGCAAGAAAGTGATAGTGCTGTAAAGGTTCAAGGTAAACACCACTACTCTTTATGTGGTGTAGATGATCTTATGCATACCACGATCTTGTGCTGTGGTCTTCAGTCAGAAGACTGATTTGATGCAACTCTCCACGCTATTCTCTCCCGTGCAAAGGTCTTCATCTCTGAATAACAACGGCAATCCACATCCATTTGGACCAAGTTACTGCACTCGTATCGCGGTATCCTTCACCGGTTTTTACCACCCCAAGCATCTGTATATACTAAATCGACTACTCCTTGACGTCTCAAAACGTGTGCTACCAATGGACCCCTTCTACGTTATGCCACATATTTCTTTACTTCCAAATTCTATACAGTACCACATCAATAGTTATTCGATTAATCTATTTAATCTTCAGCGTTTGTCTACATCAGCACCTTCTGAAGGTTTTGTTACGTTTCTGTGTGAAGTCCTTTTCGTCGAAGTTTCACTCCCATACAATGTTACACTCCACACAAATTCATTGAGAAAAGATATCCTAACATTTAGATTAATAGGAGATGGCAACAAAATTTCTATTCTTCAGAAATGCTCTTCTTCCCATAACAGGTCTCTATTATATTTTCTATTCTTCGGCCATAATAAGTTATTTTACCATCCAAATAACAAAACTCGTAAACAATTTTTATTGCTTCGTTCCTGATCTAATTACTTCAGCGTAGGCTGATTTTATTAGACTACATTCCATTTCACTTGTTTTGCTCTAGTTTATGTTTATCTCATATATTCCTTTTGAGACAGTATCTATTGCGTTTAATCGCTCTTCCAGGTCTTTCATCGTTCCTGACAGAATTACAATGTCATTGGAAAACTGCAAAATGTTTATTTCTCTCCCTTAATTTTTATTCTAGCCCCAAATTTTTCCGTATTTTATTTCAGAGCTTGCTCGGTGCACACAAACCTGTGTTTCTTCCATCCAGGCCAGTGTGTCCATTTCATGCCCTTCGGCTATATTGACTACTGGTTTGTTTCTATACATGTTGTATATAGCTTATTGTTCCATAAATTTCATCACTGCTACCTCCAGAATCCGTAACAGTATTTCCAGTCAATATTGTTAAAAGCTGTTTCCAAATGTAAAAAAAAAAAAAAAAAAAAAAAAAAAAAAAAAAAAAAAAAAAAAAAAAAAAAAAAAAAAATGTTGATTTGCCTTTCCTTAATAGATCTTCTTAGACAAATCGTAAACTTTTTCTACATTTCTCGTAAATCCACACTTATCTTCTCCGAGGTTCACATGTACTAGTTTTTTTTTTCATTCTTTTGTAAATACGATAAATTATTAAACTTATAGTTCTGTAATATCCACACCTGTCTGTACCTGATTTCTTTGGAATTTGAATCATTATGTTCTTCTGAAAGTATGATGATATCACTTGTTTCACACATCTGATACACCCAGAGGAATAAATTTGTCTTGGCTGGCTATCCCAATGATATATCTGACGGAATTTTATCTATTCTGGAGTCCTTGTTTCGATCAAAGTTTTCCAGTGTTCTCTCGAATTCTTCCTTTAGTATCGTATCTCCTGCCTTCATTTACGTCCACTTTCCTTTCTATAATACTCCCTTGAAACTCATTTCCCATGCAGAGCCCCTCTATATATTCTTTCCACTTTTCAGCTATCCCTTCTTGTCTCAGTACGAGATTTACATCTGAGTTGAGATTTTCATACAGCTGCTTTTCTTTTCTCCAATTGTCTCCCGTAGACAGTATCTATTTTATCATGGTTATACATGCCTCTGCGGACTTACATTTTTTCGTCGAGCCATTCAGCATAACTTTTTTTTTTCTGCTCATTACCAACCTAATGTTTAATCTCTAAATTCTATTTTGTGGAGCGTGGTATCCTATGGGTCTGAAAAATAGACAGAGTTACAATTACAATTTTTAAAGTAACTCTAAAAGTAACTGTAAAAATAACTATAAAGATACTCTGATGCTGTATAGTAACTATAACTGTAACCAAGTTATGTTTCGGGGAAGTAACTTTAATTGTTACTTAGTTACTTTAAAAAAAGTAACTTTCCCAACCCTGTTGTGTATTGTAGCTGACTCGATCCCATAATTGTTTTGAGCAGTGGGTGTTACAAAAAGGTACGGTCAAACTTTCAGGAAACATTCCTCACACACAAAGAAAGATAATATGTTATGTGGACATGAGTCCGGGAAAGCTTAATTTCCATGTTAGAGCTCATTTTATTACTTCTCTTCCAATCATATTAATTATGGAATGGAAACACACAGCAACAGAACGTACCAGCGTGACTTCAAACACTTTGATACAGGAAATGTTCAAAATGTCCTCCGTTTGCGAGGGTACATGCATCCACCCTCCGTCGCATGGAATCCCTGATGCGCTGATGCAGCCCTGGAGAATGGCGTATTGTATCACAGCCGTCCCCAATACTAGCACGAAGAGTCTCTACATTTGGTTGCGCAGACAAGAGCTTTCAAATGCCCCCATAAATTAAAGTCCAGAGAGTTGAGGTCAGGAGAGCGTGGAGGCCATGGAATTGGTCCGCCTCTACCAATCCATTGGCCATCGAATCTGTTGTTGAGAAGCGTACGAACACGTCGACTAAAATGTGCATGAGCTCCATCATGCGTGAACCACATGCTGTGTCGTACTTGTAAAGGCACATGTTCTAGCAGCACAGGTAGAGTATCCCGTATGAAATCATGATAACATGCTCCAGTGAGCGTAGGTGGAAGAACATGAGGCCCAATCAAGACATCACCCAACAATTCCTGCCAAAACATTCACAGAAAATCTGTGTTGATGACGTGATTGCGCAGTTACGTGCAGATTCTCGTCAGCCCACACATGTTGATTGTGAAAATTTACAATTTCAATTTACATTTGAAGAGTAATAGTAAAATGAGCTCTAACATGGAAATTAAGCGTTTCCGGACAAACAAGTAGGCAACAAAGTTGTCCATTTTCACAGAGACGCAAAGAACTAACGACATTAAACGGATCTCTCATGAGATGGAAAGTTTGAAGAACAACTATTGAAAATGAATAAACGTTCCAACTGAGATACACTGAGAACGAAGATGCCGTGGACAATTTATTTAATAATTCATTAATTATCTATTATTATTAGTTATGCATATATTAATGTATTGAATTATTTACCATGATACGTTTGTTCCTAATGAGTAGACGTTGCTGATGGTCTGCAGCTATAAATGTTAAATATACATTCATTACATTTCGCAAGTTGCGAGAAGTAATGAATGTATATTTAACATTTATAGCTGCAAACCATGAGCAACGTGTGCTTCTTAGGAACAGAGGTATCATGGTAAATCTGACAGCCAAGACAGGCTAAAGATGGTGTATTATGTCTCTCCCCGTTGCGGGAATCACTACTAAATACATGCGAGCACTAAGGGAAGTAAACAGCCGGCCGCGGTGGCCGACGGGACTGAGGCGCTTCAGTCACGGTCTGCACGGCCACTATGGTCGGGGGTTCGAATTCCCCCTCGGGCATGGATATTTGTGCCGTCCGTAGTTGTAGGTAGTTCATAAGTAGTTTGTAAGTTTAGGGACTGATGACTCCATAGTTAAGTCCCTTAAGCTTAACAAACATTTGAACGGCACAAATTTCCATATGTTGCAGTATGATAGAACACCTGAAGAAGACAGCTAAAGTGGGAAATTCTCGCAAATTGCGAAGTAATGAATGTATATTTTATTGAATTTTTGATTGACATTAAGCTTGTTTCCTTTCTACATGTGTAAGGTTCATTAAGAATTTTACTAAGAGTTTCAATTACAATTTTTAAATGTAACTCTAAAACTAACTAAAATTAACTGTAAAGATGCTTTGTTGCAGAAACATTCCACGTATAGTAACTATAACTATCTTTCAGGGAAGTAACTTTAACTGTAACTTAGTGAGTTTAAACAAGTAAGTTTCCCAACCCTGTTGTGTATGATACCTTACTCGACCCCTAATTGTATTGAGCAGCGTATTTTTGTCTCATACCTCATCTCGAATCGGGCCTCCAGCCCACGTCTCCATATGACTGGGTCTGTATTTCCATTACCTTTGATTTCTCACCTGACGGTCCGCTGTACTCACCACGGCACTCTCTGCACGCTGGCACATCAGAACAATAGGTATCCTCGCTCAACCGCCACAGGCGGTCGAGGTCTCGGCCGCATCCGGAATTTCCCCTGGGCTGAGCATTACCAGACACGTGGTCACCCACAGCCGGCCGCCACGCGTGTTTCGAACACGGCGCTCGGCCGTACAGCCGGCCAACACGCCGGTATGACTCGTCGCGTCGTCATACGGCTGGCTCGGCGCTCGCCTGGAGAACAGAGGGCAGCCGCGGCGGCGGCGGCGGTCCCTGCGGCTGCGGCTGCGGGCCCCGCGGCGCCGCTAAGTGCGTACAATCCGGCTCAATTAACGCGGCCCGCTTTAATAGCGCCTCCAATTCATGTCCCACCGCGGCGCCAGCGCCACCGTCGCCTCCCTCTGTCTGCCTCGCTCCACCTCCCCCCTCTCCGTCCGTCCTCTTCCTGCCAGCCTCCCCCCCCCCCTTTCCCTCTCTCGCTCCTCCCCCTCCCTCCGCCACCGCTCCGGTGCCGCCAGCCCACTCTAGTGCAATCGATACTAACTCCGACAGCTGCACGCCGCCGCGCAGTCGATCCGTCGGCCGCCGTCGACTCCGCCGGGGGTTCCCCCACCGCAGCCCCTGTGGCGTGACACCGCTTCTGTTACACGGGCCCCGGCGCCGGCGACGACGACGTCGCCGCTCGATAACCTCCGCCCCCGCCCGCCCCCGCCGCCCCCCGGCTGCCGCCCCCGCTGCCGCCGCCGCAAACATTTCCTTTCGAGGGAGCGTGACGCCTCCGCAGCTGCGTAAACATGCGCTGCCGTATAACAGCCGCGTGCGCCCACGCACACACGCACTCTATTCCGCGGTGTGCTGAAATTTCACAGCGGAGCCCACGTCGTTACCTTTCCCTCCCATCGCTTCAGCGAGGAAAACAACCGCCACAGGAGCGAACGGCGTCGCAGCTACAGAGACTTATTCTTTCTGAGTGCCACACGTACTTCTGATATACACGGTGTTTCTGGAGGAATAGCATATACTATAGGAGGTGTTACAATAAACGAATTGCACGATTTCTTACAAAAACCAATTGACTTTTTGAGCTAACATTGCCTCGCTCTCAGTGGCGAATGGTGATTCAGATGCCTGGGGGTTCATTTCTTTCAGTAGCGGTGTGAGACGGGAGCTGTAATTAGTCTATTTTTTCATATTGAATTATGTAACATTTTTTCTCTGAAGATCTTTCTTTATTTTGATTTCTGTGCCTTTGGGGACACATCAGGGGTGATGGGCTCCTGGGATTGTAGAACATTCTATGTTTATATAAAATTTCGGGATTTTAATGTTTATTGGCGCAGTTTGGCTGCTCAGAAGTGGTTTTCCTTGTTGGATACGGTCAGGCTGCGACGAGCAGAGAAGCTCTTGGAGGTCTCCCCCTCCCACCAACTTTCTCTCGCTTTCGGGGAAGGACGAGAGGGGCTAGTTTGACCTGCTCGGCGCCGACGCTACGTCTGGGCACAGACAAACATATACAGACGGGAAACCTCCGTAAGGCTCCGGTCCAGCAGTTCTGTAAGATGTCCCACGATGGCGCTGCGGTCAGAAGCAGCTGTTTAAACTGGCCAGAGCAGGTGGCAGGTAGCGGCTGTCCCCACCACCACCTCCCCTCAAACGCCAGCAAGCCGGACACAGCCGTGGCCTCGTGGCAGGTGGCACGAGCTCTCCCCTCAGTCTCCCCTCCCCGCTACCCTCTGACAAGCGAGAGGCACCCTAAGCCAGCGATCCGCCTGACACCTGCTGGGAACTACGAGGGGAGCGTAGGACAGTGGTTTAGGGGTGGCTGCTCCTCTGTATATGTTACTCTGTGGTCTGGGGGACGGAGTATACCTGGCAGAATTTTTTCGAGTGAGTGGGACGCTTTACACAATGCAGGATCGCAATTTACGGTGGGCGATAGCGGGGGCTGCCTTTTATGTCATTCAGCCGTTCTGCAAAAGAGGAATTTGCCGGATACAAACAATAGCAGAGTGCTCTGGCCCCTGCGCTGTTTATGGAGACGTATTGCTCTTAGACTTTATCTAAAGAACTTCCTTGAAGGCACCAGAGTTTGGACATAGTTAGTGTGACAAATGGTTAGGTTGAGAGGAAAACTTTCTGCCTGTCTGGCACCTCAGGGGTTTGGCTCCAGCGGCTGTATATATAGCACAACGTTAACAATTTTAGGTCATGTGACCGTAGCAAGGAGCAAGCTGAAATTCCTAGCAGGGCATTCACCCTGGGTACGGTAAAATCCGCGGGAAGCTTTGGTGGCGTGGGTGGATCCTCTTGGCAGTTGCAGAAAACGCGTCCTGATTCTGCAAATTATTTTAGTATGACAGCTATACAATTTGTCAGCGGCTCTACACCATCCGATTGGTTTGACTATTAGCCGTTAGCAGAGATTGGTGCGTCTTTTGCACATGGGTGTGACCGCCCGTCACTTGCCATGAGCTAGGACAGAGCGCGAGGAGGCACAAAAGACTCCAGTTTCAGCGTCTGAAGTGTACGGAGCTCGAGAGACTTCTGTCTAGGCGTTCAAAGTGTACGGACCTCGGGAGACTCCTGTCTGAGCGTCCAAAGTGTACGAACCTCGGGAGACTCCTGTTTGAGCGTCTGGTGTACGGACCTCGGAAGACTCCTGTCTGAGCGTCCGAAGTGTGCGGACCTCGGGAGACACGCAAGACTCCGTTTAGATTTGCGGGGAGGACATCGTCTTAAGCGGCCCTCTGGTTAGACATGTGTTTGATTCCGAAGATTCGGACGTTGTAGAACTTGTGTTTACTTCACGGACGTTACATTGTCCGGTGGTTACGCTGTGATCGGCCACAGTTTAGTTTTCGTTTTGCTAGAAGTCTCTATTTGCGCATTCGCGCCTTTGCGAATCGGGCACTGTTTTTACAGATCTTATTACGCAAGTGACTTATCGATTTGTGGCCTTTGTGACATTTGTGTCACCTATGCAAAATAATGATTAGTTTGCTAGTGTGATAGAATCACAACTGCCTAGCGACGCCGACGCTAGTGACACTGTGTTAAGTTACATGTCGATCCTGCTTAACACGTTGCAGCAATTACGGTCGGATAAAAATTTCAGCTCATCTGCTCCCACCGCCTGCTGCCTCCGAGCCTGAGACGCTGCCGTCAATAATCATCTGTGTGGGTAAGGTGACGCACTTCGTCCAAGCTAACAGTGCCAAAACATAGCGTCTCCGAGCCCAACGAAGCACTAACTTTTTAAACGCAAGGAAGAAACCTGCCATTGGCCGGTCTCTGCCTCCCCCTCAAGACAAGCGACACCCAAGAAAGCCACTGCCAACCTCACTCTTTGCCTTGAGGACGAACGTGTCGTGCTCGACTGTTGCAAATGTGGTAAGGAAGTTTATAAAAATGTGTCTTATTATGCTAAATCTGACTCGCAACGCAATAGTTAAAGCAGACTTATTTTAATATGGCAGAAAGTTTAGCGATTTTGGTTATTTTTTTGGTCAATTTGAGTACCTAAAAATAGTTGGATGCCAACGGTAATAGTTGGGACTTAGTATCCGCTTGCTACCTCAACCTTCGTTACATTGTTTTATTTAGTAAAGCTTTTGAAAACCCTTATTTTAAAGTTTGTGCGAAGAAAATCGTTTGAGAGTTAGACAAATTTTCGCGCCATTACACAATAGGCCCATAGTCAGGCAATTTCATAGTATGAATGCACCTTCAGTGGTCGATAGCAGCCACGGGAACAAGCTACATCTCATTTTCTACCGCGGGTTTGCCCAGTATTTCATTGATTTTGTAATTTTTTGTAATCAGACCAAAGGCAGCATGAGCCGCGGAGGCCTCGTGGCGGGGCATGGTGGTAATTGGCCGCGGTGGAGTAGCCGAGCGGTCTAAAGCGTCTCGCTGCGGAGCGCGCGGTTGCTCGCCGTGGAGGTTCGAGTCCTCCCTCGGGCAAGGGTGTGTGTGTTGTCCGTAGGTTAGTTTACTTAGGTTTAAGTAGTTTGTAAGCTATGGACTGATGACCACGCAGTTTGGTCCGATAGATTTACAAACATTTGAACATTTTGAACATGGTTGTAATTGAGCCAGAGTGGGGTAGAGTGGCGTCTTATTGTACAGAGTAATTCTAGGAACAGATGAAATTTCGAATAATAGTTATTTTTCTTTTCTGGGGGTGCTTAATTTTGTGAAAATCGCGGAGCCATGTGCTTCCCACCGTAAATCTTTTTGCGTGGTCCAGTATGAAGGTGCGCTACTTATGCTTGTTGTGTAGATTTTCTTTATAATGTTTTTATATGGTGTGTGTATTTGAGTCTTTCGGATTCTGTAAGATTTGCATTAAAATCAGCAATTTAATAACGGCCACCCTCTTTGCTGAACCATTTTTATTTCCTTTGCTACCTAAAATTGGAGTGGTTAGTGCATGCAGTGTAAAAGTAGTTGATGAGTGAGTGCGTCTGTGAAGAGGGATATCCTTACTAGTCCAATAAATCCTTTTTATCTCTCGTTTTCCATTCAGTGTGGTGTGAAACATGTTGAAAATTAGTTATTAAATCTTAGAGCCTGTGGCTCAAAATGTTTGTCTGCTCTGCAACGAGTGTTCACAATCTATTTTTTGTTTGTTGGTAAATTTAATTTGTCTAAGGGTATGGTTTTAATTGCATACTATCAAAAAATAAAAATCTTGTCATGAATTAGTCGGACTTTATTATGAATAGATTTTCCTCCACCCATTTAAATTTAACAGAGAAAGCTGGAATCCTAATAACAGAAATTAAATAAAGTAACTAATATCAGATGAATGATTAGGATGCAGGTAAAAGCTAACTTCTGGGCAGTTGTCACAGTTTACCCCAACTCTGTATCGAATGTTGTGGCAGTTGATTAAATACCCATTGGGCAATCTAGTTTATAACATTTTTTTCAGTTTGAGACCTTTGACTAATTTATATATAAATAAATAAACCCGGCATAAAGCTGCCACAGTATTCGGTCAGAGCATAAACCATTTACTTTTATTAGCAGTGCCCATAATAGCGTTATTAGCTGGCAAATCATATACCGTACTAGTAAATAAAAAGACCCAATAAAAATCTTTGTAAAACGAAGGTAACTATGTATGTAATGCTGGCAGGGTCGCCACGTAAATAAAGTATTTGATTTCAATATAAGGGCCAGAAAAATATTAATATGCCTTACCCTACTTCCCCCTATGTTACATAGTTCCTCTGATTCATTTGCAGGGTCTATCGCTGCGAAAGCGCGTCTCTGCATTCCTACAGTTTTCCATTCCCTGAATTTTAGTCAGTATCTCCCTTCCTGTCACCGTAGCCCAGCCCAAGACAAACGGTCGTATTTGTGCTCGTATGTCATGAATCTAATCAGCTTAATTGTGTCCTTTTGCGGTATGACAGTTCCTCACCAGACAACTAATATCGCCTGTTGCTCATTAACGAAATCAATACCGGAAATGAGATCGGTTGTCAGATGAACCACTATAAGGATGTTGGTTTCCATTATGTATCCCAAGCATAAGAATGGCAGTCTGACTTGTATAATGACATAGTTGTTTCCCGACTGATGTACCTTTAATCCATGTTTATAAATAGAGCAACACACACATTCAGCCGTTAATGTTGTAAATCCTTTGTTTACTAGTTGCGGTAACTCATTGTTACCATCTTCAGACCCATGTTTAGTTCGCTTTTATCATATAATAAACACAGGTATGTAGGTGGTAACAATGAGTTACCGAAAATACTAAAACATTAACGGTGAAGGTATATGTTGATCTATTTATTAGTAATCATACAGCCGTGTCCTAGTCATCTGATTTAATACGTGTCTTCTTCATCTGGAGTTCTGGCTAACTGTAGTTTGTTGGCTGATTCCCGAATGGCAGTCACATTGCTCCCACTATTGAATTGATTTTACATCCCTCTATTGTCACCAGGACACACCGGAAGGTATCAGAATGATTTTATAATGGTAAAACATAGATTCCGGAACCAGGTTTTAAACTGTAAGACATACCCAGGAGTAGATGTATACTCTGACCATAACTTATTGGTCATGAAGTGTAGACTGAAACTGAAAAAACTGCAGAAAGGTAGGAAAATGAGGTTATGGGACCTGGATGAACTGAAGGAACCTGAAGTTCTTGAGAAATTCGGAGGGAGCTTAACGCAACAATTGGCAGAAACGGGGGAAAATAAAACAGTAGAGGAGGAATGGGTAGCATTGAGAGATGAAGTAGTGAATGCAGCAGAGGACAAAATAGGTAGGAAGGATGCAAGGATGCAAGGATGTAGAAAAATGTATAAATAGGGGAAAAGTAGAGACTTCCTACAGGAAAATAAAAGAGACATTTGGGGACAAGAAAAACAGCTCTACGAATATCAAGAACTCAGATGGAAAACCAGTTCTCGACAAAGAAGGGAAAGCTGAAAGGTGGAAACAGTAAATAGAGGAGCTCTACAAAGGAAATGAACTTAGGGACAATGTTCAAGGAAGAAAAGAGAAAGTAGATGTTGATGAAATAGGAGATACTATACTGAGAGATGAATTTGACAGAGCCCTGAAAGACCTAGGTTGGAACAAGGCCCTTGGAGTAAATGACATTCCCTCAGAGCTACTAAAGTCTGTGGGAGAGATGACAAAACTGTTTCACCTGTTGTGTAAGATGTATGAGACAGGGGAAATACCCTCAGACTTTAAGAAAAATGTAATAATCCCCATTCCAAAAATATCAGGGCCAGACAGGTGTCAAAATTACAGAACCATCAGTTTGATAAGTCATGGTTGCAAAATTGTAACACGAATTATCTACATGAGGATGGAAAGGCTGGTTGAAGCTGACCTCGGGGAAGATCAGTTTCGATTCAGGAGTAACGTAGGAACACGGGTGGCAATAATCACTTTACGACTTATCTTAGAATATAGATTAAGGAAAGACAAACCTACATTTCTAGATTTGGAGAAAGTTTTTGACAATGTTGATTGGAATACACTGTTTCAAATTCTGAAGCTAGCAGGGGTAAAATAAAAGAAAAGGAGAGTTATTTACAACTTATACAAAAGCCAGAACCCAGTTATTAGACTCGAAGGGCATGAAAGGGAAGCATCAGTTGGGAAGGGAGTAAGACAGGGTTGTAGACTTTCTCCAATGTTATTCAATTTGTACATCTAGCAGGCGGTGAAGAAAAGGGAGGAAAAATTTGGGATAGGGATTAAAGTTCAGGGGGAAGAAATAAAAACATTGTGTTTTGCTGATGACATTGTAATTCTGTCAGAGACAGCAAAGAACCTGGAAGAGCAGTTGAATGGAATGGACAGTGTGTTGAAGAGAGCTTACAAAATTAACATTAACAAGATCAAAACAAAGGTAATAGAATGCAGTCTTATAAAATCAGGCGATGCTGAAGGAATTAGATTAGGAAACGAAACAATGAAGGTGGTAGACAAGTTTTGTTACTTGGGGAGTAAAACAACGTATGACGGCCGTAGTACAGAAAATATAAAATGGAGAATGGCAATGGGAAGAAAAGCATTTTTGAAAAGAGAAATTTGCTAACATCGAATATTAATTTAAGGGTAAGGAAGTCTTTTCTGAAGGCACTTGTGTGGAGTGTTGCCTTGTGTGGGAATGAAACATGGACGGTAAACAGTGCGGACTAGAAGAGGATAAAGGCTTTTGAAATGTGGTACTATGGAAGAATGCTGAAGATTAGGTGGGTAGATCGCGTAACTAATGAAGAGGTACTGAATATAATTGGGGAGAAAAGGAATTTCTGGCATACCTTGACTAAAAGAAGGAATCGCTTGGTAGGACAGCCGCAGTGGAGTGAGTAGCCAAGCGGTCTAAGGCACCTCGCTGCGGAGCGCGCGGTTGCTCGCCGTGGAGGTTCGAGTCCTCCCTGGGGCATGGGTGTGTGTGTTTGTGCGTGGGTTAGTTTACCTAGATTTAAGTAGTTTGTAAAATACGCACTGATGACCACGCAGTTTGGTCCGATAGATTTACAGACATTTGAACATTTTCGCTTGGTAGGACACACTCTTAGTCATCGAGGAATCGTAAATTTAGCATTGGAGGAAATTGTGTGGTGTAAAAATCGCAGATGGAGACCAAGAAACGCATATAGTAAGCAGATTCAAATGGATGTGGTTTGCTGCTATTATCAGGAGATGAAAGGGCTTGCTCAGGATAGAGTAGGGTGGAGAGCTGCACCAAACCAGTCTCCAGACTGAAGACCACAACAACAATAACAGATGTTCGATGGAAAACGTGTCGGCCGATCTGGGTGACGCATTCTGATCCATACAAATTCCGTCGTTATTTCGGAATACGAAATCCATGAAAGTCAGAACAATGTCTACAGGGAGCCGAACATAACCATAATGTTTATCACTGAAAACAGTGACCACCCACAAGCATGGTATAACAGTGTTTCTTATGAGTAGCAGGACCACGCATTGTGCATACTTATAGCGCGCATTACCTTTCTTTTAGCATGGTGTTCTGTGAAGTACTTATCAGCAAAGTTAACAAAATTCATACAGTGCACGTTCAAAAAAAAAGTTTAAAATACATAAGAGGAATACAGGACGATTTCGTCACACACAAGGTCACTGCACGTAATTATTAAAATATTTAAGTTTTTCAGTACTGAAGACAGCTTTTACTGGTGAATTTTAACGACAGAATAAGCTTATTTCGGGTTTTAAACGCCATCCTCAGGTATTCTCCTAATTACGATAAAACGTATTTAATGTAGGTTATGCCATACTTAATTTTGGTTTAAAAGTAGTACGTGAGAGCCGACCGCGGTGGCCGAGGGGACTGCGGTGCGCCAGCCACGGTCCGCACGCTCACTACGGTCGGGGTTCTAATCCTCCCTCGGGCATGGATATTTGTGCCATCCTTAGTATTAGCTACTTCATAAGTAGTTTGTAAGTTTAGGGACTGATGACCCTGTAGTTAAGTCCCATAAGCTCTACAAACATTTTAATCGTACATGAGAATTTCCTCATTTCCCATTCGATATCGTTGGATGCCAATCTGTCAAATAGTCATACACGGTTTTTGTATTTTATAAAATCAGTATTTATAAGAAGTAGGATTAGATCTGGGTTGACAGTTGTATAAACAATAATTGATTATTTACATAATATTTACATATAAGGAGGATTTGCATTGCTTTGTCTATAGTGTCTACTTCATGATTTTCGTTTACTAAGTTCTGAAAAATCTATCTCGTTAGTATGTTTGGGTCTGCCCTATTTATAATTTATTGCATGTACTACATCGAATTTTATAAATACCTGTTTTGGTGTATATTTGGTGTTTCTTATTTTCATCAAAATTTTTTTCAACATTTAGCAAACGAAAAAGCAATGGACATCCACCACATATTAGGAAAAGACCCAGAAATGAATTTTATTGAGGGAGCGGAAAACATATTTGCACTCGCTAAAGGATACCCAAAATCTACTAAATGAACAAATAGATCTGAAATATCTTTCAGCACGAGAACGAATAAAAGTAGCAAAACAGCCAAATGCAGTATATACACGGATCCATAGCAACGCAGAAAAAACATTACAGATGACACTCTATGATGGAAACATTATGTAAACATTCAATAACGTTTACACAACTGTCAAACCAAGATCTAAACGTACTACTTACAAATACTGATTTTATAAAATACAAAAACAGTGTACGACCATTTGACAGATTGACATCCAGTGATATCGAATGGGGAATTATGAAAATCTCACACATGTACAACCACATTTTAATCAAAATTAAATAAGCATAACTTACAGTAGAATTATCTTCATTCTATACGCTTTATCGTAACTGCAGAACACTTGATGATGGCGTTTAATACCTGGCATAAGCTTATTGTGACGTTAAAAATGCGCCAATAAAATCGTCATCAGTGTCTTGGCTTAAATATTTTAATATGTTATTAACAGAAATTTTTAACATTGCAGACCACACACAGGTCAAATTCTTAACTCGTAAGTTTTCGCCACACTTCGTGAGTTATACCTTTTATAAATGTGATGATAGAGACGAAAATAAGGAAATCTAACTTCAGTAAATAGTAAATAAGAAATTCCTTTGGCTATCCTAGGGCTGCGAAACTATAACAGACACAAATACTGTAGATGGATTTCTAAGAAAATCTGAAACCGGTCATGGTTTCAATAAATGAACATTTTTACACCATACTTGTGGCTGGACATTATTTTAAATTATAAAGAATCTAATATGACAGCTACGGTTCTCACAGCGTCAGTTTTTGAGAAAATATGAATATGGCCATGTCCAGTCAACGTTGGTTGGACGAGAGGACCCAGTAGGGTAGACGGGGAATTGCCGCCTCCCATGTATAAGCAACAGCACGTAGAGACAAGGCCTCACAACAGGCCGTGCTACGTCTCACTGACCAGGCCGCGGCCGCCAGATGAATGGCTGGCCGCTGGGGCACGTCCACTGTCTCGTAGCAGCCAGCCAGTAAGCTGGCGGCCGCGGCGCGCACGTCACATCACGTGATCAAGTGAGGCCTGTGCCGGCGCGACCGCTAGCGGATTGGCCGGCCGCTGGGGCACAGCCCACTGTCGCATAGCGGCCGGCCAATCCGCTAGCGGTCGCGCCGGCACAGGCCTCACTTGATCACGTGATGTGACGTGCGCGCCGCGGCCTGTCTCGTTGGCCACGGGCCTGATTAGTGTGACGTAGCACGGGCTGTTGTTAGGCCTTGTGGTGTTGGTATATGCCGCCTCCCGCATGTCTAACGGAATCATGCTGGCCAAACTGACACCTCCTGAACTGTAGCGAACGACGCTACAACTGGTGTCTTGAGTGAATGCTGGTGTTTGCGCACATCGGTTTGTTTCTGTTGTGATAACTATTATTTTGCTCTAGTTTCATCTTATTTTGACACTTCAGATCGTCTGAGGTTTTGTACCTTTAGGTGCAACAATACCAGTATTTGCTATGAATAACCTTAAACCATACGTTTTAGCGTACATTTCAATCTACAATGTTGAACACCCCCATCAATTTTATTGTCCCTCTTGTCGGCCCGAGATTAGACGCCACCTCTCTGCCCCTCATAGATTTCAACGGGATCCCCAATGAAGACAGTTTTGGAAGAAACAATAGCTAAAATAGAGGAAAAGGAATTGAATAAGAAACAAGGTGAAATTAAATCTGCTGCAAAGGTTTTGGGAATGTCTCTCAAAACTGAATCCAAGGCAAAGAAAGGAAAAGTTATGGGCACAGCAAAAGAAGACAAAGAAATCTGCTAAGAACAATAACAAACGACTTTTAAATTTTTAAAACTTTGCAGAGGAGGAGGAAATTGACTTTAAAACGTCGTGTGAACGACGACGAAAACGATGATCTATTTGCTCCAAACATTGAAGTTTGTGATATATGCAGTGAATATGGCACAAGCAAACTATAGTGAAGAGGCAATTATTGTGGCAAGTAGGTACATTTAGAGTGTAGCGGGGCTGAAACAGCAGAGAAATTCATTTGCGACTTTTATAAATTTTAAAACAATCTGATGAAGCTCAAAATTCACTTTTTTTCCATTCATATAAACTAAAGTTTTAATTTCTTTTGCTTTTAAACTGGTATATTGTAATAAAGTATTGTTTGTAAATGTATATAAGATTTTGAATACCTTTCCCTTATTGGTCTTTAGTCATAAGGTAGGTGAGCCAAGTAAAGCCACAGTCCCCAATAAGACCCCCCCCCCTTTGTTTCAGAAACTTCTATTCAAAACCTTCGAATGGCAGCACATACATATCCGGAAACGATGTCCTAGTAACAAATGAAAAACAAGAAGCGCCAAGTTTTCCGTTATTCAGTTGCAGAAGTGTATCTTTGGTTTCTGTTTTTGGAGGTTTTTGTTAAGCTGTTGAGGTAAGTTTTTGCTAAGCTCTGGAGTAATTAATTTTTGTGGCTGGTTTATAAACTGGTGAATCTTTTAAAGCATATTTTTTGCAGATTTGAAACCTTTGGGATATTTTCAGATTAGCTTGTTAGAAATTGCAGAAATATGCACGGGACGGGCAAAAAACTGTGTGTAGACCAATAAGGCCACGCTGGCCTTATTAGGGCCAGGGTGGCCTTATTGGATTCTCACACCTGTTTATCCCATATTTACTTCTTCCAAGCAACACAACCCATGCCCTTCAGCCAATAGATAGGTCTGTGTTCAAACCCTTTGAGTCATTTTGGGGTGACGAAGTCTTTAGACACTAGGAAAATAACGCTGGCAAAAAATTAGGAAAATATTAGTGGGAAAACTTTTCTCAAAAGTGTGGCCAAGAGCTTTGACACCAAGCAACGTAACTGCTGGGTTCCATAGCATAGAAATCTAGCCCCTTTATTCGAATGTCATTCCTCCTGAATTTTTTGCTCCCAGTGAAATCAGTGAGATAGAAATGCAGTAACTTACACGGACCCTTGACGTGGAAGATTTGATGACAATGGTAATGGAGGATGACGACTCCATAGATGGCGATGAAAATGCTACTGATATGGCTGACAGATCTGAGATGCAAGCTGTGCATTCAGCTGATGGAGTGTAAGTGAACAAACCGACCTCACAAGACAAATGTGAAACGCCTCCTGAAACAGAACTCTCAGCTCACTTTTCGTCATCTGCTGGGAGCTCCTACACCGATGTCCTAAATACCCCTAAAACGAATAGGAGTCGCACGCAGAGGAGAAAAAGTTTGGATTACGTAGGGAACAATGTAACCCGAAGTTTATTCCAAGAGAACATCAGAACGGGAACAACAGAATACGACGTGAAAAACTTTGAAGAAAAGCTCTCAAGCAGCCCAAGCTCCTCACAACCCGATGTGTCCTCTTCTTGGTATTATCTGCACTGAGGGCTTGGTAGAAGCTATGATTTTCTGCTCACTCTGTGGACTATACCTTCATGAGCTTTGTGCCGGGATCGACAAGAGAGTCAGTGTTGAAAAATAATTTTGTCCCAACTGTGAAATGGAATAATTAGTTTCTGTCTGAATTTTTCTTTTCGTTTTTCTTTTAATATGCAATAAAAGAGTTTTGACCGTATATTCAGCATTTCACTGTCCCAAACCCCTCCTTTTCTAGATATGGCTTTGTTGGGGTACATGGAGTGGCGTTATTGGGAACCCCGTGTATCCCAATAAGACAATTTGCTACGTTTGTTGTTTTTTTTATGTTTATCGGCTTACGAGTTTGGCGGTGAAAATTGCGAAACCCGAAAGTGGCCGTATTTGGCGCATCTACCTTATTGACTAACGTCATTGCTCCAGGTTCGTGGCGGGAACACTCCATTCCCTGTGTAATACCGGCCCAGTGCCTATGTTGATTGATTCATGTTTATTTTTCCCTTGTACATACATTGATATCAAATTTTGTCTCCCGCGTCGGAGGTTCCAATCCTCCCTCGGCCATGGATTGTCTTTAGTTTGAGTTAGTTCATAAGTAATTTGTAAGTTTAGGGACTGATGACCCCACAGTTAAGTCCCATAAGCGTTACAAACATTTGAACATTTGAACAAATCTTGCTTACATTCTTAAGACTGCTTACAATGTTGCAAAATATTGATCTAGTTAGTAAATATGTATTTTGATGGTGATAAACATTGAAACTCCTTTAGGTGGCGGTATTCCTCCGGTCTACCCTACACTCCCACACGACTGTGGGATCACCATCAGCTTGCGCAGTGCCTTGTGGACAACGTACACCCATGCATTTGTGGGGTCAGCGCCCCACTAGAACCCTACCATCAGCTCTTACCAACTGAAATCAGGACTAACGTGATTAAGGTTGTTTGCAGATCACGCCGTCGTTTATCGTCTAGTAAAATCATCTGAAGATCAAAACCAACTTCAGAATGATCTGAATATGATATCACTGAGGTGTAAAAATTGGCAATTTAAATAATGAGAAATATGATGTCGTTCACATGGGTACGAAAAGAAATCCGTTAAACTTTGTTTACAAGATAAATCAATCAAACCTGAAGCCGTAAACTCCACAAAATACCTAGGAATAAGTATTATTTCAGACTTAAACTGGAAAGAACACTTAGATAATTTCTTGGGAAAGGCGAACCAGAGACTGCGTTTTATTGGCGAACCCTTAAAAGATGCAACAGAACTACTAAAAAAAACTGCATACACTACGCTTGTCCGTCCATTTTTGGAGTATTGCTGCCCAGTGTGGGATCCTTATCAGGCTAGTGTGATGGAGGACATCGAAAGAGTCCAAAGAAGGGCAGCTCGTTTCTTATTGTCATCATTCAGGGGAGAGAGAGAGAGTTACGGAAATGATACAGGATTTGGGATGGGAATCATTACAACAACGGCGCTTATCGTTGCGGCGTGGGCTACTTACGAAACTCCAATCGCCAACATTCTACTCCGAATGCGAAAATATATTGTTGACTCCCACTTACATAGGTATAAATGATCATCAGAATAAAATACGAGTAATCAGAGCTCGAACGAAGAGATTCAGGTGTTCTTTCTTCCCGCGCGCTATTCGAGAATGGAATGGGAAATAAATAGCTCAACGGTGGTTCTATGAACCCTCTGCCAGATGTAGATGTAGATTAATGCACGGGTTAGCAGTCGTCTAGGGTGCAACTCATATGGTCGCGAGAGCACAGGACTGTCGCTGCACAGTGGTAATGCACTAGACTCGCATTCGGGAGGACGGTGGTTCAAATCCACCTCCGGCCATCCAGATTTTGGTTTTCCGTGATTTCCCTAAATCACTCCAGGCAAATGCCGGGATGGTTCCTTTCAAAGGGCACGGCAGATTTCCTACAGCATCCATACTCAAATCTCCGAGCGCTAGCTCCGTCTCTAATGACCAAGCTGTCGACGGGACGTTAAAACTTAAGCTTCCTTCCAGGCGCTGCAAGACTTGTGCTGTTAGCAATGATACTCGAGACCGTCGTCTGTTGCCGTAGCCCATTAGTACCAAATTCGCCCTGCGACTGTCCTAACGGACACGTTCGTCCTACGTCACATTGAATTCACTGACTCTTCCGTCAGTTCTTGACAGAATATTTTATTCATTTTGAAGAAATACACGAGATAACTGTGTAATATTCTGCAAAATTATTGTTTTTATTAAGCAGTTTTCGGCTGTTACGCCATCAGGTAAACACCACAGAGATATAGCGATGCAGCTGGGAGTCTACATTCAAAGATCTGAAGTTGCTGTGTAAATAATACATGTACAGCAATTTTCTAAGAAGACTGGTATAACAATAAACATTACAATTTCAAACATGACTGTAACAACAGACAATGTCTATGAGGAGTGCTACTGGAAAAGTTTTTCTTCTTAAAGACATTTAAACAATGTACTTATGTGCCACAGCCGCTATATTACTTATAATATTTCCCTATTTTGTACAACTAGTTTCAGTGAAGCTATGTCACCATTTTCAAGTACTTCTGTATCATCGAAGACATTTTTTAATCCTCTACAAAAGCCTCTTCCCAAAATAGAAGTACTGACTCTATACTAATACAAATGACTATGAAAATGCTAAAAATGGAACATCCTGTCTAAAATAATGGAGTCCTACAACACGTTGTTACATCATTTCTGTGATAAGAGAACATGACTGGGCTGAATGATTACAGACTGATGCAGGAATCCATTATTTTAGACAAGATGTTTATTATTTTCATTTTTATAGTCATTTGTATTAGTATAGAGTAAATACTTTCATTTTCGGAAGAGGTTTTTTGTAGGGGATTAAAAAAAATTCTTTGAAGATACAGAAGTACTTGAAAATGGTGACATGGCTTCACTGAAACTAGTTGTACAAAATAGAGAAATATTATAAGTAACGCAGCGACTGTGGCACATAAGTACATTGTTTAAATGTTTTTATTTTATTAAACATGACTGTTGAAACAGCAACCGTTCGTGAAAGATTAACTTTCAAAAATACATTTCATCATTTGCAAAACTACAGGTTGATTACTTAACCATGGTTTTCGCTTCAACTAAGCAAGCCTTCATCAGAAGTAAACATTTTTAGTTACCTATAAATAAAATCAAAATTATTATAAAGGAAACACCATAAACAGATTGACTTGCATGAAATGGAGAATGGTTCTTGAGCAACAGAACTCACATTCAAGTTACAAATGTAAAATTACATGTCAGGATTAATAAGCAGAACATATTTTAAGTAATTAAAACGCGCGCGTGTGGCCACCACTGTGCCTGGCATCTGATAAGCAAACACACCGTCGATGCTATGACGCGGACACGATATATCGCGCCATCTGGTATTGAATAGTAGTAATTTAACTACAAATGCTGTCCATAGAGCAATTTCTACCAATTTATCCTCTGAAAAATTACAAGACGGATATAATCTCATTAAAACTATTGCAGTTGATAATGGTAGCTTGGTGTTTAACGTCCCGTCGACAGCATGGTCATTAGAGACGGAGCTTACTCTCTGAGTGTTTGGGTAAGGACGGAGAAGGAGATCGGCCGTGCCCTTTCAAAGGAACCATCCAGGCATTTGCCTGGAGTGATTTAGGGAAATCACGGAAAACCTAAATCGGGATGGTCAGAGGTGGATTTGAATCAACGAATTCGGAAGTAGAGTTCTTTGTATTGACTTGGCTGAAAATCCTAAGAAATTTTGGTCTTATTTCAAAGCGGTAGGTGGATCAAAACGAAGTGTCCAGACACTCTGTGACGTAAATGGCACTGAAATAGAGGATGACACTCTAAAGGCGGAATTACTAAATATCTTTTTCCAAAGCTGTTTGACAGAGGAAGATTGCACTGTAGTTCCTTCCCTAGATTGCCGCACAGATTACAAAATGGCAGATATCGAAATAATTGACAGAGGGATAGGAAAACAATTAAAATCGATCAAATGAGGAAAGGCCGCAGGACCCAATGGGATACCAGTTCGTTTTTACACAGAGTACGCGAAGGAACTGGCCCCCCTTCTTGCAGTGGTGTGTCTTAGGTCTCTAAAAGAGCATAGCGTTCCGAAAGATTGGAAAATGGCGCAGGTCATCCCCGTTTTCAAGAAGGGTCCTCGAACAGATGTGCAGAACTATAGGCCTATATCACTAACGTCGGTCAGTTGTAGAATTTTGGAACATGTATTATGTTCGAATATAATGACATTCCTCGAGACTAGGAATCTGCTCTGTAGGAATCAGCATGGGTTTCGAAAAAGGCGTTCGTGTGCAACCCAGCTCGCGCTATTCGTCCACGAGACTCAGAGGGCCATAGACACGGGTTCTCAGGTAGATGCTGTGTTTCTCGACTTCCGCAAACGTTTAATGAACAAAGTAAGAGCATATGGTCTATCAGACCAATTGTGTGATTGGATTGAGGGATTCCTAGATAACAGAAAGCAGTAGGTCATTCTCAATGGAGAGAAGTCTTCCGAAGTAGGAGTTATGTTAGGTGTGCCACAGGGGAGTGTCGTGGGTCCGTTGCTGTTCACGATATATATAAATGACCTTGCGGATAACATCAGAAGTTCACTGAGGCTTTTTGCGGATGATGCGGTAGTATATAGAGAGGTTGTAACAATGGAAAATTGTATTGAGATGCAGGAGGGTCTGCATCGAATTGACGCATGGTAGGGAATGGCAATTAAAGCTCAATGTAGACAAGTGTAATGTGCTGCGAATACACAGAAAGAAAGATCCTTTATCATTTAGCTACACTATAGCAGGTCAGCGACTGGAAGCAGTTAATTTCATAAATTATCTGAGAGTAGTCATTAGGAGGGATTTAAAATGGAACGACCATATAAAATCAGTCGTCAGTAAAGCAGATGGCAGACTTAGATTCATTGGGAGAATTCTAAGGAAATGCAGTCCGAAAACAAAGGAAGTAGGTTACAGTACACTTGTTCGCCCACAGCTTTGTAAGATTACCGCCCAATAGAAATACTGGTAATTAATAGCATTTGATAATTAAACAGTATGAAGTTCACTGCAAACATTGACCATGCCAATGCACTAAATGTTACACAATTTTAATCTTATTAATTATGTTAGCAATGTATGTACACAGTTGGGTGACAACATTTATAGTTAGGCCATAGGTAGAAATTCTCCACGTTGAGATTTGCTGTGTGCTTGTAGCTGACTGGAGGCCAGCGAGCAGGCCGACGTTGGTGGCTTCTTCCAGCTTAGGATTTTCCAGTTCGTTTCCGGTGAGGGGAGAGAGGGACAATGGCGAGTGCCAGGCACAGTGCAGTGCACAGCGTGAAATAAAATATTCAAATACTACTGGCTTTTGAACTAATACGATGCAGTTAGGAACCTTTAAGGCCCTCATTACAAAATAGCCTGTTGATAACTGAACAATACATTAGCTGATATAGTCACATCAGGCGTAATATGTTTAATTGACAATGAAAAGTAATAAATTACCAATGAATACAAGACAGTTACACAACTAGCATGGCAATGTTTGTTTATAAAATAATGTATTAACTATTTCTCATTTTATTTTCAATTAATCTTGTGTATTTTATCTTGAAGTATTCAGTTAAATCACTTATCTGTGATATAAGAAATTGCACGATTATGGTAAATAGTACAAAGTATGTTTATACCAATATAAAAACCTAAGAAGACAATTTATTTAATGTGTAGTGTAATTATTTTGATTTTAAGTAAAGTTTTAGAAATGTATTGGCTGAGCGCTGTACGTTGGCAAATCGGTTAGAACAGCTCACATGGAGAAGTTGATGACGTAGGGGAAAAAACTCCGGCAGTTGAGCTTTTGGCGCGCACGCACTCGAGGGCAGGAACTGACGACTCCGGTGCACGTGGGGAAATGGCCGGGCGGCGTCGCTCTGGAGCAGTCGACATGTGGACCTCGAGGTGGAGGTTATAGATTTGTATGTGGCAATCGCCACGTGTGGGTGGTCGTCGTAGACTACACCAAGTTGAATCGAGTGCTACTGTGTGTTTGTGAATATTTAGCCGGCGGAACAAGGTGTGCATCGCATTGAATTAAAGTGACTGTGATTTGTTAATGTAACACGTGTCGTCGCATAGGCATGAACATAAACGGTGTTTGAGAAAGCCACATGGTGTGAAAACAATTTGCGACAAATATTCATTTTGTCTGGGGGCTGACGAGCTATAACTTTATTTGATAAATGTGTCGACGTACAGACGTATCAGCCACAGGGATCTAATATTGTGAAATAAACAACATAGAGTGAACTTTAACGTGTTTCAAAAATAGTAGTTAGTACACCCCTTTCTCTCATGAATTTGATTTTATTATGAATTTGTTTTGTTAATCATATGCAGGGAAGGAAAGTTGCGAACGTGTGATATCATCCCCTAGAAAACGAGTCAAACAGTCGCAATCACAGTTCCAGTGTTTTTGCATGTTTAGGAAATTGGTTCACAGCTGGTGGTTGTGTTTTAAAAATTAATCTTTCCCTATTTTAAACTCTCACCCCGCCCTTCCCGCTCGCAGCTTGAATACTGTTCACCGGTGTGGGATCCGTACCAGGCGGGATTGATAGAGGAAGTGGAGAAGATCCAACGGAGAGCAGCGCGCTACGTTACAGGATCATTTGGTAATCGTGAAAGCGTTACGGTGATGATCGCTAAACTCCAGTGGAAGACTCTGCAGGAGAGACGCTCTGTCGCTCGGTAAGGGCTTTCGACGAAGTTTCGAGAACTTACCTTTACTGAGGAGTCTAGCAGTATATTGCTCCCTCCTACGTATATCTCGCGAAGAGATCGTGAGGATGAAATCAGAGAGATTAGAGCCCACACAGAGGCATACCGACAATCCTTCTTTCCGCGAACAATACGTGACTGGAATAGGAGGGAAAATCGCTAGTGGTACTCAAGGTACCCTCCGCCACACACCGTCGGGTGGCTTGCGGAGTATGGTTGTACATGTAGATGTAGAATGCGAGTCCAGTGTGTTGCCACTGCACCACCTCGCTCGGTCAAATATAGTAGAGAATGTCTTCAAACAAAAAACCAATAGCAGAATTACCCCTTTGGCATTACAAATAACGAGCATAATGATTCGAACAAATACTATTCTTTACCGTACCTAGGACCAGTATCATACAGATTACAACGTCTTCTTAAAAAGAAATACGATTGCAATATAGTATTTTCTATTAATAACTGTCTGAAATATAAGCTTATCCGTAGATTAAAATGAAGCCATTCCTCTTTGCGAAACTCAGGCGTTCATAAAATCACCTGTGATACTTGTCCAACCAATCACATAAGACAGACCGGATGGGCCTTTTCTGTCAGATATAAAGAGCATTTTTTGGGGATAAAGGTACAAACATACATAATTCGTCCTTTGCCGACCATATTTTAATTACAGGCCACAACCCTAAAGAGGTTCATGACGTCGGTATCTTGCGCACGAAAAAGAAAGGTATCAGACTTGATATGCTTGAACGGTTGGGAAATTTCAAACACTTTTCCCTTAATGGCCATTTCATTCTCAATAAGCAATTGCAACTACGCGATAAAAACGTTTTAGATGGCGTAAAACCCTTACTTAGAATCACTTAACGTGAAACGTTAACACGTTTCCTGTGCTGTAGTCTCAGGTATTGTTTTCCTCCCCTCCCCCTTCCCCCCATTTCTGTGTATTATAAATTATCGCATTGTATCAATTATTGAATTTATTTTTATCGTCTTTAACGTACTGTGTAGAACATACTATGTACATTTATCAATTTAATAACAGTTATTAGTTGGATTCATTTGTTGTTAAATAACTACTATATACTCGTAATACCAGATGGCGCGATATATCGTGTCCACGTCATAGCATCGACGGCGTGTTTGCCTGTTAGTTAGATGCCACCCACAGCGGAGCGTTTAGTTACATGATCTATGTTCTGCTTTTTAATCCTGACGCATGCTGTAATTTTATATTTGTAACTTTATTGTGAGCTCTGTTGCTCAAGAACCATTATCCATTTCATGTAAGTCAATTTCATTTATAATAATTTTGATTTTATTTTTAGGTATCTAAAAATGTTTACGTCTGATGAAGGATTCCTTAGTTGAATCCGAAACCATGGTTAGGAAATCAGCCTCTATTTTTGCGAACGATGAGCGGTATTTTAATGTTAAAAACAAACATTTGTAAAATGTGAAGAGATTAAAATTCATAAAATACGACACAATATAAAATACAAAATTTGTACTACGAAAGTAAAGTTAACAATAGAAATTGGCTGAACAGATGATTTTAAATTTAACATGTCAAACATTTCGTACTAGAAGGGTGAGAATAAATTGAATGAAACATCTGTGAATATATAGGTAAAAATTTTAAACGGTTAAATTATTGTTACTGGTTTAAATGTCCGATTTTACTACTAAAAAAAAATAAACTGCAATTGGTATCTGGTAAGCAGTTAAATTTCTATGATTACAGAAAATAGTTAGGTTATGGATCTGTAGTAGGGAATGGAGGTCGAGGAATGGGAGTGGGTAGTTTATGTGGCCTGGTTAGATTCTGCAGACAGAAGTGGCGAGAATGGAAATTATGTTTGGCCATTTAGTACACTGTCTAGGGAAGTTGACATATGTTTATTAATTTCCATTATTTCAGAGCAATTCATTTTCTTTCCTCTCTGGATATGGTGTAGGACTTCATGTGTTATCTTGTATCTGTGGCCTTCTTTTAGTAGGTGGACTGCAAATGTTGAGTTTTCTTTCCTAAGTTTCCAACTTTTGTGGTGTCCTTTCAATCTGGTACACATTGCCCTTCGTGACTGATTAATGTAAAATTTGCCACAGTTGCAAGTAATTTTGTATTTCCACTATTTTCTAGGCTGGAATGTCTTTACCATTAGAAAGTAAGTGATTAATGGTATTGTATACGTTAAAGGGCAGTCAGAAATTTCTGGATTAAGTTTTCTGGCCACATGCAGAGATACTTTTCCCAAATATGGGATTGTGCACCATTTAGTACGGTCTTGGCCTACTGAGGTGTTAACAAAGGGTAAATAAGAGAAGTGACTTTTTTCTGTTTCTTGTGCGCATTGATTTCTGAGGTGACTTCACGCAGTGTACCTTCTATTTTAGCATTGAGGGAATTAAAGTTCTGGGAGAAAAAATATGAACTTTGCTGTTTCCCGATGACATAGTAATGCCGAATGCCTATGGGAAGAAAAACGTTTCTGAAGAAAGGAAGTTTGTAGACATTCAATATTAATTTAAATGTTAGGAAGTCCTTTCTGAAAGTATTTCTCTAGAGTGTAGCGTTGCATAGGGGAGTGAAACGTGGGTGATAAGGAATTCAGACAAATTGTGTTCAAGATAAAAATGATAAACTGAAGCGGTTAGAAATCCTATGGCCGTTTAATATTCTGTGAAGTCTGTATTTGCACATAGCGTACTTCTTAAGTCTACTAATGTTTAAATATCAATTAGTAAGATTTCGTCATGTTTACTATATGTCTGTACTTGGACATGGAGCATCACATAGCAAGCTTTCGACTTCTTTATTTTCAGGCAGTACCCGGACACGGATATGTGCAAGTATAGGAAGAGAGTAAACATGATGAAACCTTAGTATGTGATATAAATACGAGGTGGAGTTGGAAAATAAGTTTTCCCTGTCGACTGTGGTCCGAGTTGCGCATGAAAGTAAAAATATAGAATGAGTCATTAAAGATAAGACATATCTTTACTTTTCTACATAATTTCCATGTACATTGAGAAATTTGTCATACCGCTTTATATACTTCAAAAAGCCGTCCAAGAAAACAGCAGGTCGTTGCATACAGAACGGCTTGTTTGAAGTCAGCATTGCTTCCAAAGCGCCTTACGCCGAGATCTTCTTCAAAGCTGGAAACAGATGGAAGTCACTTGGTGGTAGATCAGGACTGTGTGGTGGGTGGTGCAGACGCTCCCAATCAAGAGCTGAAGTATGATTTTACGTCGCCCTCACCAAGTGTGGTCTCGCATTGTCATCGAACGCCATATCTGAGAAGGCCAGCCGCGGTGGAGCAGCCGAGCGGTCTAAAGCGTCTCGCCGTGGAGGTTCGAGTCCTCCCTGGGGCATGGGTGTGTGTGTTGTCCTTAGGTTAGTTTACCTAGGTTTAAGTAGTTTGTAAGCTACGGACTGATGACCACGCAGTTTGGTCCGATAGATTTACAGACATTTAAACATTTTGAGAAGGCCAGGCTGCTTTTCCCGAATCACTTCTTTCAATTTCGACGTAGGGGCACAGTACAGCGTGGCATTGATGGTTGCATCCACTCCTTGGGCGTCTCAGAAAACGGCCAGTAGCACTTTGCCTGCAGACGACGTGCTTTTAAACTTATTTCGAACAGGTGATGACGAATGTTTCCACTCTATGGATGTGCCCTTCCATTAGATCGTGTAGTGGTGGACCCACGTTTCGCCCCCCGTCACAATGCGAAACAGAAAATTATTGCCATATTCATGATCGACCTTTATCCAATGGTGTATCGGTGTTTTGTACGTGCGCGTTCACCTGCTGTGTCGTTTTTCGCCCATTCAACGCTTCTTCCGTATGCAACACCCTGATTTTTTTTCCTGAACGGATTTTTGAACTTATAAAAGCGGTCCGACAAATGTTCAAAAATGATCAAATGTTTATTAACCTTAAGGGACTTAACTGCGGGGTCATCAGTCCCTAAACTTACAAACTACTTACGAACTACCTTATACTAAAGACGACACAAACATCCATGTCCGAGGGAGGATTCGAACCCCCGACCGTAGTGGCCGTGCAGACTGTGACTGGCGCGCCGCAGATCGCTCGGTCACTGCGGCCGGCTCTGTTAAATGTCTCAGTGTACTTGAAAGGTATCAGTGACGGCGCGCCCTATGTGTTTACTGGTTCAGTAAATCCGCCAAAAATAGATCGTCGTGAAAAAAATAAATAAATAAAATAAAGTGGTTTTTAAATTATCATTCTTCGTTTCGTTCTTCTATCATATCATTTTATATGCATATTCAAAGTGTTTTTATCGCATTAGAAACGTCTTACGTCGCGGAGACAGCACGTATACTAGTCTTAGCGCGGCCGCTTAATATAGGCGGCAGTGGCCACAGTGTTGCAATGCGCATGCGCGGCTGAGGTTCAAATTCTCTTTTGGACTTCCTGGAGGCAACATACGGATGCTCATGCGAAAGGGAGAGGCGATGGGAAACGCCGCTTTTAATATTGGCGTAGTAGCTGGTAAAGACGCCAGCTCCTGGCTACTCGTGCTCTGGCGGCTACGCACGAATGGTCCCGAAGCAAGACAATGGATGTACTATGCACCTCGCCTTACGCATCGGAAAATCCTCCATTAAGGCAACATCCGCCCTTGATATTTGTTTTGGGCGCTTTGAAGAGTAATCAAAACCAATCATATTTGGTAAAATATCTTATAAGTACCAATAAAGACGCATCAAAAGCCTTCAGAAGATCCGGTCTCCTCTCGCCCCAGCAAGAATAGCCATGTGATTAGCGGCATCGCTTTTAGCCGATAAAGGCGGCCGGTTCGAGACCGACAACGAACAATTTTTGAAAACCCAATCTTCTTTTTAACAGATACGGGAACAACAATGACATTTGCGTTGTTACTTACCATATATCTTTGGACGTTTTAGCAAATATGTCACGTTTATGAAGGTAAATGTAATCTTCGCTGTACAAATATTCAACTGTTTAAAAAGAAGTGGGGGAGACCCTTTGTGCATGAGTCAGGTTAGGAAGAGGTGCTGCTTACAGTCTCAAGTGACTCGAATGTACTGTACACTACTGGTCATTAAAATTACAACACCAAGAAGAAATTCAGATGATGAACGGGTATTCATTGGACAAATATATTACATTAGAACTGACATGTGATTACATTTTCACGCAATTTGGGTGCATAGATCCTAGAACAACAACCTCTCGCCGTAATAACGGCCTTGATACGCATGGGCATTGAGTCAAACAGAGCTTGGATGACATGTACAGGTACAGATGACCACGCAGCTTCAACACGATACCACAGTTCATCAAGAGTAGTGATTGGCGTATTGTAAAGAGCCAGTTGCTCGGCCACCATTGACCAGACGTCCTTAATTGGTCAGAGATCTGGAGAATTTGCTGGCCAGGGCAGCTGTAGAACGTTTTTCTTATCCAAAAAGGCCCGTACAGGACCTCCAACTTGCAGTCGCGCATTATCCTGCTGAAATGTAGTGTTTCTCTGAAATCGAATGAAGGGTAGAGCCACGGGTCGTAGCACATCTGAAATGTAACGGGCACTGTTCAAAGTGCCGTCGATGGGGATAAGAGGTGACCGAGACTTGTAACCAATGGCACCCCATACCATCACGCTGGGTGATATGACGAATACACGCTTCCAATGTGCGTTCACCACTATGTCGCCTACCACGGATGCGACCATCATGATGCTGTAAGCAGAACCTGGATTCATCCGAAAAAAATGTCGTTTAGTCATTCGTGCACCCAGGTTCGTCGATGCGTACAACATCGCAGGTGCTCCCGTCTATAACGCAGCGTCAAGGGTAATCGCAGCGCCGGCCGCGGTGGCCGAGGCGACTGAGGCGCTTCAGTCACGGTCTGCACGGCCACTACGGTCGGGGGTTCGAATCCCCCCTCGGGCATGGATATTTGTGCCGTCCGTAGTGTTAGCTAGTTTGTAAGTTTAGGGACTGATGACCCCGTAGTTAAGTCCCATAAGCTTTACAAACATTTGAACATTTTTGAACAACGTTTCACCAGGCAACGCCGGTGAACTGCTGTTTGTGTATGAGAAATCGGTTGGAAACTTTCCTCATGTCAGCACGTTGTAGGTGTCGCCACTGGCGCCAACCTTGTGTGTATGCTCTGAAAAGGTAATCATTTCCACATCACAGCATCGTCTTACTGTCGGAAAAATTTCGCGTCTGTAGCACGGTATCTTCGTGATGTAGCAATTTTAATCGCCAGGAGTTTAGCTTGTCTCTTCATCGTAACAGAATCATTTTGTTACAATCACTTAGCAGTGTAATCAGTTACTTGACTTGTTTTAATGTTCATCTGCATATTCTTATGTATTGGTGTTTATTATCAAAGACAAATGAACAACTTTTATTACCTTTTAGAAACAAATTTCTCAGCTTGGAAGAAAACGGTGACATAAAGAAGCTTGGTAGGCCTCAGCTGGAGTTGAAGCAAGCACAAACAAGCCGAGGTAAGACATTCTTTAGATCTTCTACCGAAAATAGATTTAAAGAGCTGTGCCTGGTCGTCAAATTGTCTCTCTGGATGCCGAGCGGGAGGGGGGAGGGGACGGGGGGAGGGTGAGGGGATGCGCTGAAACTTCGACACGCTGGGGGGCAGGGGGGAGGGGAGGGAAGGCGGCGGCACTACTAACAAGATCCGGCACTCAAAGAAGTGAACTCCCAGTCATCTGAAACACCAGCCGCCACTGGACGCTACGTAGAAAAATAAAGATGTGCCTTATCCTTAATGTCTCATTCTATTTTTTCCTACCCACAGTCGACAGGGAAAACTTATTTTCCAACTCCCCCTCGTATTAATATACACGAAGATGGCCACATAGATTTACCGAAATTGGTCTCAATAAAATAATATTAAACAAGCAACCTTGGTTCCCCTGTTTATGTAGATTCCCTTTACGAAATGACTAATAGTTGTTCCAGGTTTCCCTCCGGCAGAACCACATTATGTATGCGGACGCAGTACAATTCAACATGTATTCTCTGTGTATGTGACCAAAGTTTTCCATATCGTGTTTGTGTTCATGTCACAGTCTGGACTAAATGAAAACAACTGCAGTAATAGAGAAAATAGTTGGAACAATATAAATTCAGGAAGTTTTTTTACTATGAGTGTGGTCAGTAACAAAACAGCCGGCGGCGGTGGCCGAGGGGATTGAGGCGCTCCAGTCACGGTTCGGACGGCCACTACGGTCGGGGGTTCGAATCCCCCCTCGGGCATGGATATTTGTGCCGTCCTTAGTTGTAAGTAGTTCATAAGTAGTTTGTAAGTTTAGAGACTGATGACCTCGTAGTTAAGTCCCATAGACTCTACAAACATTTGAACATTTTTAGTAACTAAACATGCTATGCCTTATCAACTTTAATAGACATATAAGATAGCAACATAGCTTTGCAAAACTGGTCACTACAAGAAAACAATTTAAAAAGCGACCTTGGTTCTTCTGCTTACGCAAATTCTCTTGACGAAATGACAGTAGTTATTCGAGGTTTCTCTCCGGCAAAACCGCAGTATGTATGCGGACGCTGCACAATTCAACATATTCTAATCTAGGTTTTTTTTCTAACCTCCTTTCCCAATTAAGGGATCTAACATTCCACACTCCGATCCGTAGAATGCTAGTGTTGTCTTTCCTGATGACCACATCTTCATGAATAGTATGGGCAAGAAGATCCGAACGGGGGACTATTTCAACTCCTTAATATTTTATCCGAGAGGATGCCATCATCATATATCCATACAGTAGAGCTGCATGTCCTCCGGAAAAGAAACGGCTGTAGTTCGTAATTCTGTTAGAGACAGCAAAGGAGCTGGAAGAGCAACTGAACGGAATGGACAGCGTGTTGAAAGGAGCGTATAGGATGAATATTAACAAGAACAAAACAAGGGTAATGGAATGCAGTCTAACAAAATCAGGCGATGCTGAAGGAATTATATTAGGTAACGAAATAATAAAGGCGGTAGATGAGTTTTGTTACTTGGGTACTAAAACAACCTGTGATGTGCGAGGGTGAAGGTCGGGGTGAGAGTTTAAAATAAGGAAAGATTAATTTTTAAAACTCACAACCACCAACTGCGAACCAAATTCCTAAACATGCAAAAACACTGGAACTGTGATTGCGACTGTTTGACTCGTTTTCTAGGGGATGATGTCACACGTTCGCAGCTTTCCTTCCCTGCATATGATTAACAAAACAATTCATAATAAAGTTCATTAGAGAAAAGGGTGTACTAACTACTATTTTTGAAAACACGTGAAAGTTCACTTTATGTTGTTTATTTCACAATCTCAGAACCCTGTGGCTGATATGTCTGTACGTCGGCACATTTATCAAATAAAGTTATAGCTCGTGAGCCCCCAGACAAAAATGAATATTTGTTGCAAATTGTTTTAACACCATGTGGGTGTCTCAAACACCGTTTATGTTCATGTCTATGCGACGACACGTGTTACATTAACAAATCACAGTCACTTTAATTCAATGCGATGCACACCTTTTTCTGCTGGCTAAATATTCACAAACACACAGTAGCACTCGATTCAACTTGGTGCAGTCTACGACGACCACCCACACGTGGCGATTGCCACACACAAATCTATAACCTCCACCTCGAGGTCCACATGCCGACTGATGCAGATCGACGCCGCCCAGCCAGCTCCCCACGTGCACCGGAGTCGTCACTTCCTGCCCTCGAGTGCGTGCGCGCCAAAAGTCAACTGCCGGGATTTTTTCCCCTACGTCATCAACTTCCCCATGTGAGCTGTTCTAACCGATTTGCCAACGTACAGCGCTCAGCCAATACATTTCTAAAACTTTACTTAAAATCAAAATAATTACACTACACATTAAATAAATTGTCTTCTTAGGTTTTTATATTGGTATAAACATACTTTGTACTATTTACCATAATCGTGCAATTTCTTATATCACAGATAAGTGATTTAACTGAATACTTCAAGATAAAATACACAAGATTAATTGAAAATAAAATGAGAAATAGTTAATACATTATTTTATAAACAAACATTGCCATGCTAGTTGTGTAACTGTCTTGTATTCATTGGTAATTTGTTACTTTTCATTGTCAATTAAACATATTACGCCTGATGTGACTATATCAGCTAATGTATTGTTCAGTTATCAACAGGCTATTTTGTAATGAGGGCCTTAAAGGTTCCTAACTGCATCGTATTAGTTCAAAAGCCAGTAGTATTTGAATATTTTATTTCACGCTGTGCACTGCACTGTGCCTGGCACTCGCCATTGTCCCTCTCTCCCCTCACCGGAAACGAACTGGAAAATCCTAAGCTGGAAGAAGCCACCAACGTCGGCCTGCTCGCTGGCCTCCAGTCAGCTACAAGCACACAGCAAATCTCAACGTGGAGAATTTCTACCTATGGCCTAACTATAAATGTTGTCACCCAACTGTGTACGTAATTGCTACCATAATTAATAAGGTTAAAATTGTGTAACATTTAGTGCATTGGCATGGTCAATGTTTGCAGTGAACTTCATACGGTTTAATTATCAAATGCTATTAATTACCAGTATTTCTATTGGGCGCTAATCTTACAGATGGTCGCAGTACGGAGAATATAAAATGCATAATGACAATGGGAAGAAAATCATTCTTGAAAAAGAGAAATTTGTTAACATCGAAAATTTATGTGCAAGAAAGTCTTTTCTCAAGGCATTTGTGTGGAGTGTTGTTTTGTGCGGGAGTGAAACGTGGACAATAAACAGTGCGGACAGGAAGAGGATAGAGGCTTTTTAAATGTGGTACTACAGAAGATTGCTTTTGATTAGGTGAGTGAATTGCGTAACTGATGAGGACGTACTGAACAGATCTGGGAAGAAAAGGAATTTGTGGCATACCTCGAGTAAAAGAAGTGATCGATTGGTAGGGCACATTCTTAGACATCAAGGAATCGTGAATTTGGCGTTGAAGGGAAGTATACGGGATAAACATCGCAGATGGTGACCAAGATATGAATACAGTAAAGAGATTGAAATGGATGTAGGTTGCCGTTCTTATGAGGAGATGAAGAAGCTTAAAAGTCGACCACTGTACGTAACAAGAGCCTTGCTTTGGCACTAAAATTAGTAAATAACGTCCGTGTGAACTACTGGTTACTCTCTGCTACAAAGCCTTGTTCCGTGGCCCAAACTGAGAACAGGTTCGTTCAAATTACTTCAATAACAGGAAATTAATACTACAGTGTTCAATATACATAGCAGTTCACACGTTATTACACACAGACATTAATAAGCAAGCCTCCACAATTAAAGTTATCTTAGAAAGGTGGCTAAGAAAACATTTATGGCGCATCGGAATTTAGTCGTAGGAAACATTGCATCTGAGCATGTTGTCAGCACTTGTGACACAAGATTAAATAAAAGAGGGAAGGTGCTCTAAAACTACAATTTATAGGCAACTTACGGAATATGCTGAACTTAAACTTGTTTTTCAGATAGAAAATGGGGAACCAATTTTCTTAATACAAGAAAATGCATCTCTTACATGGACTAACGCGGACGGTGACCAGCCTAATTTATACATGATTTAACGCTACTGGGTGGAAGAATTTCCAAACAACACTCATTTTCTCACACACACGCAATGCCACAGCGAAAATCACAAAAACAGCGTGCTGAGACGAGGCGGAAGCAGGCGCCGCTATCGTAGGCGAAATTCAGCAAGTCGGAGGTAGCACAAAACACAATATACAAACACTTTGAAGCTGGCTCTGGTCCGTCAAGCCTGTTTTGAGATGGTGCGTGTGTATAGCAAGTTAAGCTACATCTGAACAGAAAATGCGAGGAACCATGCTAACGGCGACACACGGCTACGTTACATGAACGCATTCCACTGAAGGTGAAGTGGTTGAAAGTCGGATTCATTATACAAAATCACGGTGGATTCTTAAGTTGCAATGTGTTAGAAATCGAGCTAGGTACTGGTTTTATAAGAGAAGTGGCGTGAACTCAGGCGACTAGCTACATACCCCGGAAGTCTGAACTCGGACGCACGCGATATAATTGAATAAATTCAGTTCAGAAAAATTAATAAAATTAACTACAGCATTCAGCCCATAGAAATGTTTAGAATTACATAAGGAAGCTATTGAAGGATGTTATACAAGGCTCAGAGAGAATAACTGACAAATCAGAGTTCGAACTAAAAGTCGGAGAAGAAACAGCGAAATTAAAATAGGCGGGGAGAGAAGATCGTGAAATATTAGTGCAAATCAGAAGAATACCCGCATAGTTACTTGCCTGATAGGCATGGAACAAACAATAGTGGAAGCTGAAGGCTTTGTTCTATGAACCAACCACGTGGAACACATATCACTCACGGAAGGAAACGATGAGAAGATTTTTACATGCACTGTACAAAAATGAACATATCACCTATTAGAAATCCGGCCCCACAAAGCTAGAAAGTATTCACACAGAGTTCATACACCGCCATATGATCACACATACTAAGCCGTTATCAAACTGCAACGAGAATCACACACACCGCGTTTATCTATTGGAATTCACTGAGCCGGCCGCGGTGGCCGAGGGGACTGAGGCGCTCCAGTCACGGTCTGCACGGCCACTTACGGTCCGGGGTTTGAATCGCCCCTCGGGCATGGATATTTGTGCCGTCCTTAGTATAAGGTAGTTGGGAAGTAGTTTGTAAGTTTAGGGACTGATGACCCCGTAGTTAAGTCCCATAAGCTTAACAAACATTTGAACATTTTTTAAATCACTGAATTCAAAAACGAGAACACATTTTCGCACACGATCGGAGGAAACATTAAAAAAAAAAATGATTGTAAGTTCACGAATCTAAGTTAAACGTGCTAGTCAATGAAGGACTACCATCTTGCGGATACCAGAGAAGAACCAACGTTGCCAGACGCCCAGTATAGAATGATCAGCCGAGTGGCCACCGGGGCGCGAGAAAACGGGGGAAGCCACCGGAAGTCGGAAAATCCACGAAATCAGCGGTGGTGGGGACGGACAGCGATACTCGCGCTGGAAGGAAAGGTTCGCTAACTAGCCCACAACCAAAGGGTGTGGAAACCTCTGTGGTAGCATGTGCAGCTATCGATACTGAGCCAGAGAGAACGATGCAAGGCGCGCTATCACTCCCCACTCTCAAACAGCCATAGATTCTCGCATACACTTAAAAGTACAACAACTGCACATTCTCACAGGGACAGTGGCGTAGCGGAGAAGTCGTACTTATGCTACATTAATGAATATAATAATTATTAATATAACAAAATAAGAAAAACCTAGCAATATTAACCTGTACAGGACTTGATCTTTATCCTACGGATGATAGGAAAATTATAAACCCATTCCAGCGCTGCATAAATAAAATGGTTGGAAGCGTTGTCAGGATGGAAGGCGGAGCGGTGAAGGCTTGTGGGCGCCCTAGGAAACGTTGGCTGATTGGCAAATAAAAGATAGGATGCAAGTTAATATTTGGTATATTCTGAAATAGGGATACATGGCGGGACTCGCCCTGGGGTCGGATGCAATGAATGAATGCCAGTCTAAACGGATTAGAAAACGGAAAAGGTAATGGTTACGGTTCACATAGTTGGTGGCTGATGCCGAACAGCCGCTAGGCGGGAGCGGACGGCATGCGGCCGTTCGCCCCGCACAGACGCTGAGCCTCTGGAGTGCGCCTGTTCTGTAGGAGAGCTCAAACTGAAGAGAGCCAAGGAACTGATTCTCGCACCTCTGCGTCCTGCAGCAGCAGCACACGTGATCAAATGTGGGTGTCTGCTATTGGCTCCACGGTACCATGGAAACGTCAGTAGTTTCAGCACGGACGCCAGAAGGGTGGCGTGATTC
The DNA here is from genome assembly GCA_026315105.1 of Locusta migratoria. Classification (NCBI taxonomy): domain Eukaryota; kingdom Metazoa; phylum Arthropoda; class Insecta; order Orthoptera; family Acrididae; genus Locusta; species Locusta migratoria. The sequence goes on along the minus strand of CM048749.1, from coordinate 5,067,307 downwards.
TAGAATGAGCATTCAATACTGGTTCTGGCCGGCTCTGTCCTGCAAGGTGGAGAGACTTGGTCACGTTGTCAAGGCGTATGTCGCAGTGGAAGAACACTTGTAAAACTTAGGCGAAGTTTTGAAATAAATTTTTGAATTTTTCCCTAACCTATTTTAGACTGGCTGGTCATCCTGTACAAACCAATATTTTAACACATGAAATAATAATGCTATTCTTCCAGCCTTGAAAAGAGTGGGGTTCAATTTTTAACAAAATAATAATCTAACGACATTAAATAAATTATAACTTTACAGAAATATAGAAAAAATATTTGGAAGACGACATACGGTCTTCTTTCAACGGTAAGGAACTCTTTTCTGAAGGCATTTGTATGGAGTGTCGCTTTGTACGGGAGTGAAACATGGACGTTAAACAGTGCGGACAGGAAGAGGGTAGAGGCTATTTTAAATGTGGTACTACAGAAGAATGCTGCAGATGAGGCGGGTGGATAGTATAACTGATGAGGATGTACTGAACATAGTTGGGGAGAAAAGGAATTTGTGGCATACCTTGACTAAAAGAAGGGATCGATTGACAGGGCACATTCTTAGACATCAAGGAATCGTGAATTTAGCGTTGGAGGGAAGTGTGCGGGGTAAAAATCGCAGAGGGAGACCAAGAGATGACTACAGTAAACAGATTGAAATGGACGTAGGTTGCCGTTCTTTCGAGGTGATGAAGAAGCTTGCTCAGGATAGAGACCGAGCGAGGTGGCGCAGTGGTAACGCACTGGATTCGTATTCGGAAGGATGGTGGTTCAAATCCACCTGCGGCCATCCAGATTTAGGTTTTCCGTGATTTCCCTAAATCACTCCAGGCAAATTCCGGGATGGTTCCTTTCATAGGGCACGGCCGATTTCCTTCCCTCATCCTTACCCAAAAATCCGAGCGTTAGCTCGTCTCTAATGACCACGCTGCCGACGGGACGTTAAACCCTAAGATGCCTTCCTTCCTTCAGGATAGAGTAGGGCTGAGAGCTGCATCAAACCAGTCTTCGGACTGAAGACCGCCGGTCGCGGTGGCCGAGGAGACTGAGGCGCTCCAGTCACGGTCTGCACGGCCACTACGGTCGGGGGTTGGAATCCCCCCTCGGGCATGGATATTTGTGCCGTCCTAGTTCGTAAGTAGTTGAGAAGTAGTTTGTAAGTTTAGGGACTGATGACCCCGTAGTTAAGTCCCGTAAGCTTAACAAACATTTGAACATTTGACTGAAGACCACAACGACTATTCTCTCTCTCTGTGTGTGTGTGTCCAAAGTTCTCTATACATTGTGATCGTGTCGCAGTCTGGCGTAAATGAAGACGATTACAGTAATAGAGAAAATCGATGGCAAAATGTAACTTGAGAAAGTTTTTCTTTTCATGATTGTGGTCAGTAAGTCGGCTGGAAGCCCCGCGTATCCGCCGATCGATGCGAGTCATGAAAAATGTATCGGCGGCTAACTAGCTATTAAGTGCAGCGCGGCGAGTATTCGGAGCTGGGCCGGGCCATTTACCTGGGCCGCGCGCCGCACAGTCGCGGCGTAATGTGATTTCACGCGGCATCGATGGAGCTAATACAATTATTTATCAACGTGTAACGCAGAGCTTGCGGTGGCGCGCGTCCGCCCGCACAGAGGAGCGGGGATGAGTATGTATTTTGCGTCCGGGGCGTGTTGCGTTAATCATATATGCGCCGTGATACAGCGGTGCTAATGGCTTTTCATTGATTCGGCAAATTGGCCGCGGGCGAGACGCGCGGCGCTGGCGGCGGCCGTTGTGCGTGGAGACCACGTGGCCACCTCCCCCACCTCGCCGCCTTGGCCGCTGCTTCTTAATTATATACACGGCGCGTTAATTGGCCGCACGGCGATAATAAACAGGCGGCCGTCCCCCGCAGGAGCAGCGGCCGAGCGCGCACTTTGCCCTAGCCCTAGCCTAGCTCGGCGCGTCGATGGCTACCAAGCTCTTCTATTTATAAATTTAAAAGATTTATTCCAAGCTTAAAGCTGAGTAATTCATTTTTAAAGACTAACAGAGCTGGAATCTTCATTTTTCTTTGATAATAATAAACATCAAGAAAATATGAATATGCACATGAACATTAACACACAGTATCCGATTACAGTGTTAAGTGACTGTAACAAAATGAATCTGTTTCGACGAAGAAACAAGCTATCTTCAGTTCACGTGATACTGAAGCAGCGCCCCCTCCCAACCTTACGCACGTGCAAAGGCTGCTCTCCCCCACATCTTTTCAGTTTGTTACAATGAAGAGTATAAATGTCATTTACCCTCAGAATCGCGACACATTTGCTAAAAAGTTCAAACATATGTGCCAAGAAACAATGGAAAGGTCGTTGTTGTTCCTGTATCTGTTAAAAAGATGATTGGGTTTCAAAAAATGCCTACAGTCGACCTCAAATCCACTACCTTCGACGGTGCAACGCAATGTCGTTAACCACATGGCTATTCTTGCTAGCTGGAGATTAGTGACTTCATTATTATTCATGATCGGATATTCTCAAGGCGTTATTATTTCACAGTTATAAGATATTTTACCAAATATGACGTGTTTTTGATGAATCTTAAATGCACCAAAAATCAATGTTGAAGGGCAGATGTTGCCTTAACCCTCCGTTACTAACATCTGGTTGTAATGCTCGCTACTAACTTTTGTTAGTAACACCCGTCAATTCGACGAGTGTGATACCAAACCACCACTCTACCCGTGTACACTTGTACATCAATTGTTTTTCAAAACGTCACAGCTCGCTGACAATATGAATGTAGCCGTAATTTTGACGGATGTTCCTAAACTAGGGTTAATGCAGGAATTGCCTATGCGCAAGACGACGTGCCCCATTTTGTTTCCTTCGGAACCATTCGTGCATAACCGCCAGATCTCGAGTAGCCAGGAGCTCGCGACTCTACCAGCTCGCCGCGGCGGAGCGGTCAAGCGCATTGAGGCGCTATGCTACGATGCGCGAGGCCGTTCCCCGTCGGGGGTTCGAATCCCCCCTCGAGCATGGATGTTTGTGCCGACTTTAGTATAAGCTAGTTCATAAGTACTTTGTAAGTTTAGGGACTGATGACCCCGCAGTTAAGTCCCAAAAGCTTTACAAACATTTGAACATTTCTACCAGCTCCAACGCCAATGTTAAAAGCGGCGTTTCCCCTCGCCCCTCCCTGCCGCGGGAGCGCCCACATGCTGTCTACAGAGGAGAATTTGAACCTCAGTCGCGCATGTGCATTGGAACGCTGCTGCGGCTACTGCCGCCTATATTAAGCGGTCGCGTACTACTCGTATACGTGCTATCTCCGCAACATAAAACGTTTTTCATGCGGTGGAAATACTTTGAATGTGTATATAAAATATCTGATAGAAGAACGAAACGAATAATGATAGCTTAAAATACTTTTTATTTATTTACTTTTTTTCACGACGAGCTTTTTTCCGGGGGTTCGCTGAACCAGTTAACAAATAGGATGCAACCCCACTGGCTCAAATAACAAATACTGAACCACAGGGCAGAACAAAACCTGGAAGTAAAAAATACAGCCAGGACAGGCAAACGATGTTGTGTTCTCAGCGTCGCGGGAATCAGTATTAAATGCTTTGAATAACTGAACATCAGCCTTTGGAATATTTTGTGATCTCTCAAAGGCTTTTGATTGTGTAAGCTTACGTGTTGTGGTATGAGTGGGACAGTGCACAAATGGTTCAAACTACTTAACTGGAAGAGTGCAGAAAGGTGAAATAAGCAGTTCTCATAATATAGAAGAAAAATTAATTCCTCTAACTGAGGAATTATCAAAAATGGGGTCCCATAGGGTTCGGTCTTGGGTCCTTTGCTATTAATATATATTAATGACTTGTCATTCTATATTCACGAAGATGCTAAGCGAGTCCTTTTTGATGGCGATACAATTATAATGCCTGACAAACAGCAATTAACTGATGCAATAGTAAACGATGTTCTTCAGAAAATTATTAAGTGGTTCTCTACAAACGGACACTCATTAAACTTTGATAAAACCCAGTATATACAATTTCATACAGTAAATGGCATGACAAAAATAATAAATTTAGACTTTGAACATAAATCTGTAGCTAAGGTTGAAAGCCAGATGTCTGCCATCTTCCCTAGGTTTTTTACTTTGTAATTTATCTAAGTTCACTAGACGGGCTTTTTTGATAAACGAGAACCCCTTTCGTTATGAGGCATGAGAAATAGCATTTCATTTAATGTTTTAAATGTTAGTTTCTGTAATATTGTTGGGATTTTATTATGATAATAATTTATCATTGTGTCTATAAATGTGGCAGGTTGAACGGTTTCTCTGTGACGTCACTGTCTCTGTGTACTTGCTTTATTCTGTATGTGCATGTATGAGAATCTTCTAGCATGGCAGTCTGAGTGTATGTATGAGAATTTCGTTGTCGGCTGCTGGCTGCACTCTTTGCATCTCTGGCCTTGTGTCGATAGGTAGTCGTTACCAACCTCTACTTTTGATGCTACCAAAGAGGTTCCTCCACCCTTTGGTTACAAGTTGGGTTGGCAATGCCCAGCAGCGAGCCTCGGCTGGACGCGCTGGTCTAAGCTCTCCCCACCACCTCGTTTTTCTTGGGTTTTTACAGATTTCCGGTGAGTGGTGGGGGTCTCGCAGGCCGATTGGCACTCTGTGGCTGCGCTTCGACCTGGTAAGATGTTCTGATTTTCTTTCCTGTCTTGAGATGTTAGCGATTCGTTGTCTGGGTTGTTCAAGTTAGACTTCAGAACTTATATGCATTTCTCGGAATAAGTTTCTCCAATCATGTATGGAAGTGTACTCAGTTTCATTTCGGTGATTTTGCTTAGGTAAACGCAGTGAATATGTAACTAATTCATTTTGATAACGGCTGAGGCTCGGTAACCTTTGTGAGACTAGCTGGCGGCGTACGAACTCTGTTTAATTTCTTTCTATCTTTGTGGGAAGCAACAAAGGTGCGGGAATATTTTTATTCTTTGTAGTGCATGTGAAGTAATCTTTTACAATTTCTCCTTTCGCGAGTGATATGTACTCCACGTGGTGTGTTCTTAGAACAAAGCCTTCAGCAACCCCTGTGTCTGTTTCTATGCCCTTCAGGAAGAAATTATCCATATATCTTTCTGACTTCCCCTAGTACATCGCGATCTCCTCTCCATCTATTTTAAATTGCTGTTTCGTTTCCAAACTCGTACTTTGCATTCAGACTCCGTCAGTAAATTCTCTTCTAGCCTTTTACGACCCCTTTATTAGCTTACTTATGAAATACTACGTATTTCTAGGGGCTGCATGCCGTATTTCTTAGTTGATTTACTCAGACTTTGCATTTTTCTCCATTTTTCTGATTTTTGAAGACTGGACTTCGTTTATCTATGTAAAGCCTACCAATCGTGTCTGGCTGTATTCTTTAGCTTCCTGTGCATTTCTAAGGGTTGCATGCCGTAGCTATTTTTCTTTATTTTTCGGATATTGAATTTTTGTATTTTTTGTATGTTTTCGGAACCACGTGCCTGCGAACTCCGAATTCAAGGGTTTATAGCTGGCCACTCGAGTTCTCGCCAGTGCTCACATACCAGTGCCTTACTATTGTGCATTCTTGCTTCGTAATCTATGATTCCGTTGATTTTTGTTGAAATGGACACGACCTTTAAGCACTTCGCCTTCAGTAGCAGACACGTGCCGTGTGTCTCAGTAAGTCTGCATGGTTACTGTTTGATTTAAATGGAAATTAATCTCGCTATTATCGCATACCATCTCAAGTAAAGAAATACCAGAGCCACCTACAAGTTTATTGTCCTTGCGTTGTGTGGTACATCCTGGTTCGCTGAATTTCGCCTACGGTAGCGGCGCCTGCTTCTGCGTCGTATCAGCATCTCAGTTGGGTGAGTTTCGCTTTGCTTCGCGCGTGTGAGTGGCTGAATGCTGGTTGATTGTAAATCCCTTCCCCGACGATGTTCAGTTCACATTAACTGAACATTCATTGGGATGCATTTTTATTGTTTAACAAAATTAGTTCCCCCATTTGCTCATGTTTGGATAGAATAAACAAGTTATTATCAGTAAAATTCTATCCTACTTATGAATATTTGTTAATGAATACCTTCCCCTTTTATTTAATGTTGTTTTTCTCCAGTATTGAGGCCAAATTCAGACGCATCAAACTTTTAATTCCGTTGCGCCATAAATGTTCTCTCAGCCATCTTCACGAAATGATTTAGTTCGGGGTGGCTTCTATATTAACGATTGTGTGTAATTCTCGTGATCTACGACGTGTGTTGGCCACCGTCTCTTTGTCTTCCTGCTGCTAAAGTAAATTTTGAGTCAGTTCTAAATTCTGGGCCAGGGAACAAGACTCTGTTGCAGTAAGTAGTTAGTAGTTCACGTGAATCCTTTAGCTGGCTTTTTACGGCCAGAATTATATGTTTAAAGTAAGCTTTTTAACTTGCTCCTTTCAGCTAGAATTAATTTTACTTATAACGGTGGTCTTACAAGGTAGAATATTGAAACTTTTTAGGTGTTTGTATTGACGAGACATTTCATTGGAAGAAACACATTTAAGAAACGTTTGGGTTCAGCTACTTATGCTATCAAGGGTCATTGCACAATTTGGTGATATACATCTCAATAAATTAGCTTACTACGCCTATTTTCGTTCACTGTTTTCATATGGGATTACATTCTGGGGCAAATCAACATTGATTAAAAAGGTATTCATTGCACAATAGCGTGTAATCAGAATAACTGCTGGTGCCCACCCAAGATCATCATGCAGACATTTATTTAAGAATCTAGGGATCTTCATTGTTGCTTATATATATATATATATATATATATATATATATATATATATATATATATATATATACTAATGAAATTTGTTATCAACAATCCGACCCAATCTATCAATCCGAAGTAATAGCAGTGGGCATAGCTCAGTGGCGACGCGTCCTATGTGTTCACTGGTTCTGTGAACCCCGGAAAAGAGCTCATAGTGAGAAAAAGGTAAATAAATAAATATAATAAAATGTGTTTTAAAACCATCATTCTTCGTTTAGTTCTATCGGAACATTTTATAAACACATTCAAAGTATTTTTACCGCATGAGAAACGTTTTACGTCGCGGAGACAAGAGTCGTAGCGCGGCCGCCTAATATTGGCGACAGTGGCCGTAGCGTCGCAATGCGCATGCGCAGCTCAGGTTCAACTTCTCTTCTGAACTCCATGGAGGCATCGTCAAATCCTACATTAAGGCAACAACCGCCCTTCATATTTGTTTTCGACATGTTGAAGATTCATCAGAAACGTGTCATATTTGGTAAAATATTTTATAACCATAAATTAAAGACGCATCAACTGTAAAAGCCTTCAGAAGACCCGATCATGAACAACAATTTAGTCAGTTCACCTGGCAAGAATAGCCAGGCATCGCGTTGCGCCGATTTGTTTTTAATAGGTACGGAAACAACAATGACTTTTGTATTGTTACTTCCACATTTCTTCAGACGTTTTTCGAATGTGTCGCAATTTTGAGTGTAAATGATATTTATACTCTTTTTTTTTCATTTATTTTTTATTTATTTATTCTGTTTTCTGTTCTATAGGACCCAATTTAGGAGTGAGACTCCATGGCCATGGAACAAGTCAATAAATGAATTTTTACAGAAGAATGGTAGGAGAAAATTTTTAAGTAGTCCTATGCACATGACAATCTTAAGACAAAGTGAAAAGAATCAATAAATTTAAAAAAATTAATTAGCTTAATTGTTTACCTTTTCTAGGAGTTCCACGACAGAATAAAAGGAGTGAGCCTGGAGGTAACTCGTCAATTTAGATTTGAAAGCGTGTGGGTTACTGCTAAGATTCTTTATTTCTTGTGGCAGCTTATTGAAAATGGATGCTACAGAATACTGTACACCTTTCTGCACAAGTGTCAAGGCGGTGTGATGCAAATGTAGATTCGACTTCTGTCTCGTATTCACCGAGTGAAAGCTACTATCTCGTGGGAATAAGCTGATATTATTAACAACAAACGACATTAAGGAAAAAACGTATTGTGACGCCAGTGTCAAAATTCCCAGACTACCGAAAGGGGTCAATATGACGTTCGTGAACTTACATCACATATTGCTCGAACCGCCCGGTTTTGAGCCAGAAATATTCTTTTTGCATCAGGCGAGAGTAGTATAATGGTGGGGGTTTCAGCGCAGTGACCTTGAACTTTCGCCCGTCGACGATAGGGTCATTGACCCCTCCTACATCGGCCAATTGCCAGACCGCAGATCAAAGGATACCGCCACAGGATGATTGATAGGTCTTCCTGGAAGAACGAAAGATGATTGACAGTTTACATTTAGGTCCTTTTGATTTGCTACTTGTCCGACCGCTAATCAAAGGACACCGCTATAATGCACTTAAGGATTGACAGGTTGCAACACCTCCCTCGGCCACACACGACGCCCCGCCCCCCTGCCCCCCCTCCACCCCTTGGCGCCGCCGCCAGACAGGCGGCACCTCCGACAGGTCCAGACTTGTAGACCCCTCGACATGTCTGTACTCGCACCCTGGACCACACACCTGGCCGGTTCGACGCCCCCCTCCACCCCTCGGCACCGTCGCCAGACAGGCAGCACCTCCGACAGGTCCAGACCTGTAGACCCCTCGACATATCTGTACTCGCACTCTTTTCCCACGCCACTACGTTCGGGGGTTCGAATCCCCCATCGGGCATGGATATTTGTGCCGTCCTAGTTCGTAAGTAGTTCATAAGTAGTTTGTACGTTTAGGGACTGATGACCCCGTAGTTAAGTCCCATAGACTATACAAACATTTAATTAATTTCTTTTCCCACACACCTGTCCGATACCGCCACCCCAACCCGCTCGCCAATTGCCTGACCGCCGCCGCCGACAGATGCTACCCCCTCCTCCTCCACGCTCGCTACCGGTTCTCAAAGGACGCCGCCACCCGCCCTACCCGCGAGAACAAACAATACCGCGACGATTGTCTTGGCCGCATCGACACCGCCCCCGCCTGCCGACCCCTGCGTACTGCACTCTTTTTACGGCGACCGCGCCCCGCCAGGTCAGCAGCCAATTACATTGCATATTTCTTATTAAGCGCGCCGCGACGATCCCTACGCCAGATATCGATTTATGTAACAACAATTTCCGCCGTTTATTATTATTAACAAGAATTTCGGTGTAATGCTAAAAAACAATTTAGAACAGAAATGCTTAGTTGGTCTCGTATACTACTGCATGTAGTAGTAAAATATTAAAACTCGTATGGAAAATTTGCAAGTAAGAATTTACACTCCCATCTCTCTCCACGGTCTACGCATAGACTACAGTAGCCGACAGACGTGTTTAATAATAATAACTAACGCCACAAACTTACGTATCCATCTTAAAATATACTCTTTCGATATACAAAAACAATTCTAACGAAAAGAAAAGAAATGGTCAGTTTCTGAACTCGACCGCAACCTTAGAAATGCAATCAATTTTATTTCGGTGATTTTGCCTAGGTAAACGCAGTGAATATGCAACTAATTCCGTTGATAACGGCTGGGAATCGATAACCTATGTGAGACTAGCTGGCGTTGTATGAACTCTGTTTAATTTCTTTCTACCTTTGTGGAACGCTAATAATAAGCGGGAATATTTTTATTCTGTGTAGTATGTGAAATATTCTTTTCCGTTTCCTGCTTCCACAAGTTATATGTACTCTACATGGTGTGTTCTTAGAACAAAGCCTTCAGCAACCCCTGTGTCTGTTTCTATGCCCTTCAGGCAAGAATTTATGCATGTATCTTTCTGATTTCCATTAGTACTTTGCGATCTCCTCTCTGTCTATTTTTAAATTGGTGTTTCGTTTCCAAACTTGTACTTTTTATTCAGACCCCCCAGTAAATTCTCTTCTAGCGTTGCACAGCCCCCTTTATTAGCTTGCTTATGAAATACTACATATTTCTAGGGGTTGCATGCCATATTTCTTAGTTGATTTACCCCGACTTTGAATTTATTCCACTTTTCTGAATTTTGGAGACTGGACTTCGTCTATCCATGTAAAACCTTCCCAATCGCGTCTATCTGTATTTCTTTAACTCCCTTATGATATACATTTCTAAGGGTTGTATGCTGTAGCTAGTTTTCTTTGCATTTCGGAAATTGAATTTTATATTTTTACTGGTTTTCGGAACCACGACTTCAAGGGTTTATAGCTAGTCACTAGAGTTCTCGCCACTAATCACACACCAGTGCCTTCCTATTGTGTATTCTTGCTTCGTAATCTGTGATTCCGTTGGTTTTTGTTGAAATGAATAGAATCTTTAAGCGCTTCGCCTTCAGTGGGGTGCGAATATGTAACGTAGCAGACACTTGCCGTGTGTCTCAATAATTCCGCATGCTCACCGTTTTGATTTGAATCGAAATTAATCTTGCTATTATCGTGTACCATCTCAAGTAAAGAAGGACAGATCAGAGCGACCTTCGAAGTTTATTTTTGCTTGTGTTCTGTGGTACATCCTGGTTCGCTGAATTTCACCTGCGATAGCGGCGCCTGCTTCTGCTTTGTATCAGCACGCTGAATTGGGTGAGTTTCGCTTTGCTTCGCGCGTGTGAGTGGCTGACTGCTTGTTGATTGTAAATCCCTCCTCCGACGATATTCAGTTCAGATTACTTTAAGTTATTTTAAATGGGAATGTATTTTTATTGTGTAACAAAATAGGTCCCCTCATTTTTTCATATTTGAACTGAATAAATAATTTATTGTCAGTGAAATGATACCCTTCTTATAAATATTAGTTTATGAATACCCTCCCTCTTTTATTTATTGTTGTAGTTTACCAGTGCTGAGAACAAACTCAGATGCAAATTATGTTTTAATCCCGTTGCGTCATAAATGTTCTCACAGCCAACTTCATGACATGGTTTAGTTCGGTGTGACTTGTATATTAATGATTGTGTGTAATTCTCGTGATCTACGACGTATGCCGGTAACCGTCTCTTCGTCTTCTTGCTGCTTGAGTTAGTTCTAAATTCTGGGCCAGGGAACAAGATTCTGTTGCAAGATGTAGTCAGTAGTTCACGCGAATCCTTTAGCTGGTCTTACGGCCAGAGTTATAAGTTTAAAATAAGCTTTTAACTGGCTCCCTTCAGCTAGAATTAATTTTACAATTAACGGTGGTCCTTCAAACTGAACTTAATTCTTGCCCAAGCTAGAAGTCAAATTAAACAAGAAAAACTGTTTTTCACTACTATTGCCGAGTTACCAATATTCTTCTCTCATTCACCTCAAATAATGGCTGTTCTTGACGCAGTTGTCAAACGAAGAGTCCCACATGGAATAACTACGAGATGGGACTTTAAATCAAGAACAGTACTTAGGCCTACAGTTCATGAGAATAAAGAGGCCATAATTGAATGTTTTCAACACATTGAAGATACCAGCAACCTGGCAACAACTGTGAATCAGGCATATCGTCTGAGGTTGAAATTGCAACAGTCAAAATTTTCTAACGACACGCATCCGTCGGCCAACTAGCCTGACAGAGAACTTCCTGCTCGATCGAAAAACCGGGGATTTTAAAGGCCAGTGTGGGAGCTCTGTCTTTCCCCACTTTCTGGTACCTAACAATTTCTTATTGGTCACTGCTGTGTTCTACCAATCTAATTTCTGGCTTGCCACCTCCCCGAATCCGCTAGCGAACCACGTTTCAGTCCTGTCCCCGCTGCCGTTCTCTGGGTTGGGATGTGACTTGTTTTTGCGCTAACAAACTCCTTACTTGGCAGCAACATTATTTTACGTCAGTTGACCACGCCTTACGTCCTCTCCAGAGTAGGGAGCTGCTAACAGGCAGTTTTCCATCTTTACCCGCTCATTCTAGCCTCGTGAAACCACTGACGTTGCTATTCCCAGGGAGTGGTATCAACTTTCCTACGTACGTTAAGATGTGCCTGTTGGTAACAAAGTACTAATGTAACATTTTACTACAGCGTCTAGATGCTGTATGAAGTTACCTTGCTATTCTCCAAAAGGAAACCCTCTAGCCTGGGACGGTGGCAGAAGACATCCGCAGTTCAGAAGGAGATTTCTTTACCGCCTACATCCCGTAACCTATATGGGTCCATTTTAGTCTGTTATCCAAGATGATTTCTCAGCGCGGACTGCGTCCCTTTGGCTTCACACAGCCTCTTAGCATCGGCAACAGTCGTTTTGTTAGACTTTTAGCATACAATTCTTATCATATATTCAGCAAAATGTTCAAATGTTTGTATAGTCTATGGGACTTAACTACGGGGTTATCAGTCCCTAAACTTACAAACTACTTATGAACTACTTACGAACTAGGACGGCACAAATATCCATGCCCGAGGGAGGATTCGAACCCCCGACCGTAGTGGCCGTGCAGACCGTGACTGGAGCGCCTTAGTCTCCTCGGCCACCGCGGCCGGCATATATTCAGCAGGCTACTACTTCCATAGTTCTGACAAAATTGTCTATTTCTCTTGTCTCTTGTCTATTTCTCTTATAAATTGGGCAAATCTGCATTTATTCCATACTTGATGAATATAAGCACTCCGCCAAGCACATATTCGTAAAATATAGAATTCTTATTTTTGCACTATTTGGTGTATATTTTGTCAGTTAGGTGTTAATTTTGTGAAATCTTGGAGTCTTGCTGTTTTTGCATCCTGTAGCCCCGCCAAACTAAGTAGGTCCATATTCCAGTATTGTTCAGCAAGAATTGTAAGAGCATCTTAAATGTTCTTCCAGAGTGTTCCGTAGTATTATAACCAACTGGATTCAGATATTTTGTTTATTTGCAGATTTTACTTATTTGTTTTGACGTTTCATTAATTTGTATGCTTTATCTTGCCTTCCTCCTAGGTCGTGTTGAATATCAGTAAAATATTTTAAACTATTGTTTCTTGTCTAACTTTTTATTCTCTAGGGCTTACTTTATTTTATTATGTAGTCTGATATTGTTATCCGCTGAGGAGTTCAAAGTTTGTAAAGAGGGATGTTTGAACTAGACTACGTAATTCTCCATCGCAGGATCACAGGCCCCATTTGAGAAAACTTTTCTTTTCATGCCCAGTGCTTCTGTCGCTTCTTTAGTTAGTGCTTTCTTTATATTAATCCATCTTGTGGAAGAGACCAGGAGACACCGGGAGATACCAGATAGAATTTATAATGGTAAGACATAGATTTCGGAACCAGGTATTAAACTGTAAGACATACCCAGGAGCAGATATAAATTCTGACCATAACTTCTTGGTCATTTGGAGATAAGAAAAACAGCTCTATGAATATCAAGAACACAGATGGAAAACCATTTCTCAGCAAAGAAGGGAAAGCTGAAAGGTGGAAAGAGTATATAGATAGGCTCTACGAAGGAAATGAACTTAGAGGCAATATTGTAGGAAGGAGAAAAGAAGTAGATGAGTATGAAATAGGAGATACTGTACTGAGAGATGAATTGGCAGAGCACTGAAAGACCTAAGTCGAAACAAGGCCCCTGGAGTAGATGACATTCCCTCAGAGCTACTGAAGTATCTGGGGGAACCAGCCATGACAAAACTGTTTCACCTGGTGTGTAAGATGTATGAGACAGGTGAAGTACCCTCAGACTTTAAGAAAAATGTTATAATTCCCATTCCAAAGAAAGCAGGTGCAGTCAGGTGTGAAAACTACAGAACCATCAGTTTAATAAGTGATGGTTGCAAAACATTAACACGAATTATTTACAGAAGGATGGAAAAGCTGGTAGAAGCCGACCTCGGGGAAGATCAGTTTGGGTTCAGGAGAATTGTAGGAACACGGGAAGCAATACTCACTTTACGGCTTATCCTAGGAGATAGATTAAGAAAAGGCAAACCTACATTTTTAGCTTTTGTAGATTTGGAGAAGGCTTTTGACAGTGTTGATTGGAATAAACTCATTCAAGTTCTGAAGCAAGCAAGAGTAAAATATAGGGAGCGTAAGGTTATTTACAACTTGTACAAAAACCAAACAGCGGTTGTCAGAGATGATGGACATGAAAGGGATGCAGTGGTTGGGAAGGGAGTCAGACAGGGTTGAAGCTTTCTCCAATGTTATTCAATTTGTACATTGAGCAAGATATAAAGGAAAGCAAGGAGAAGCAAGGGTGAAGAATTAAAAACACTGCATTTCGCTGACGACATAGTAATTCTGTCAGAGACAGCAAAGGACCTGGAAGAGCAGTTGAATGGAACGGACAGTGTGCTGAAAGGTGCATAGAAGATGAACATTAACAAGAGCAAAACAAGGGTAATGGAGTGCAGTCTAGGAAAATCAGGTGATGCTGAAGGAATTAGATTAGGTAATAAAACAATAAAGGAAATAGATGAGGTTTTTACTTGGGTAGTGAAATAACAAATGGTTGTTGCAGTACAGAGGAAACAAAATGCAGAATGACAATTGGTAGAAAAGCGTTCTTGAGAAAGAGAAGTTTGTTAACATCGAATATCGATTTAAGCCTAAGGAAGTCCTTTCTGAAGGCATTTGTGTGGAATGTTGCCTTGTATGGGACTGGAACATGGACGATAACCAGTGCGGACAGGAAGAGGATATTGACTTTTGAAACGTGGTGCTACAGAAGAATGCCTAAGATTAGGTGGGTGGATCGCGTAACTGATGAGGAGGCATTGAACAGTATTGGGGAGCAAAGGAATTTCTGGCATACCTTGACTAAAAGAAGGGATCCATTGGTAGAACACATTCTGAGACATCAAGTAATTGTGAATTTAGCGTTGGAGGGAAGTGCGTGGGGTAAAAACCGCAGAGGAAGACCAAGAGATGGATACAGTAAGCAGATTCAGATGTAGGTTGCCGTTCTTATGTGGAGTTGAAGAGGCTTGCTCAGAATAAGGTATTGTGGAGGGCTGCATCAAACCAGTCTCCGGACTGAAGACCACAACAACAACAATCCATCTCTTGCTTGACGTTATCTGCTTTTAACATTAGACTTTTTTCAAGTCTTTTCCGATATAATAACTGTATACTACTGTATCTTCCTGAAGTAAATACACTTTAAATAATCTATCGACATCATTTTACTTATCTTCCCTCTTTTGGTTAATTTTACCATTGATACTAACAAAAAATGATCTGTAGAAACATCAGGACCTCTGAAGACTCTTGTGTCTTGCAGTAAAGACAACGTCTTCTTATTTGAAATTACATAATCTATAATTGTGGCGAAATCTCTAGATAACCAGGTATATTTGTGAATCTTTTTGCACCTAAAAATGTGGTTGTTATTCTTAATTCATTATTTATTGAAAACGGATTCAGTTTATATCGAGTATCACTTATTATATTTTCCCTTCAGAACCAATAACGTCTGGTATTGGTTTGTTTCCCAGCCTTGCGTTTTGTGGGCCTGCTATAATAATTATTGTTGTTGATATTGTGTAGTGTACTTTGCAAGACATCGTCGTAGAATTCAGCATCCCAACCTGCTTCTGAAGCATATACTACAATTACCGATAAATAACATGTAATCTTTAATGTGACCATAATTATCCGTTCATTGATGACGGTGTAAGAGTGTATTTTATTCGTCAAAGTTTTCATCTATTGCACAGTAACTCCGCTGCTGGCTCTTTCGATTTTAGGAACTCAACTGAAGAGCATGTCATAACTGTGTATTGTTGTAGAACCTCTTTATTTATTGTTTCCGTCATTATAGCCTTGTCAAAATTTTGTGAGTGCAGTTCAGTTTTTAGATCCTTCTCTTTTATACTACGAACGACTCAAGTAGCCAGTTTGAATACTTTGTTCCGAATCGTTTGTTCCTGTTGTATGCCAATTTCGTCTTCATTTTATCCATCAGGCTCGGTTTCTTCCGGAGATTCTGGGTCATCGTCATTTAAGACAAATTATGCATTTCAGCGTCCAATCTTGAGCATAGTACCAGTTATAAAATTCTTCCATATCCCCTCCAATGCTAACATTGATGCCTCGTCTGATGTTAAGCCTGTTACTTCATATTCATTCTTGACCGAATTCAAGTATTGAGTCAAGCTTGACTCCTTCTACTCTATATTGCCAAACCAGGTAATATTGCTTCTCCAATCCATGTAACAGTACCCCACCATCTAAGCATGTTCGCTCTAAATGTAGCAGCTGTCGTATACACTCCAAGTATTTTCTTGCTTTCTTCATTGCGGACTTTTGTGTCCCAACTTCGTCGCCGCTTTTGTGTCCCAGCCTCGTCGTAGGTGTCGGTGGCCGAGTGGAATGAGACCGACACAGGAACAAAAATAGCACGCTGGTGCAGGTACGGAGGGGAGCAGCCACAAACTATAAACACTAGAGTAAATTAGTAAGAGATATATATTGCACAGAATGTAACAATACTTAACTTTTACATAGTACTGCAGAATGTTGATACATAGTTGTTAGAGGCCTGCCTAGTGCCTGTACGATAGCAAAGTCTTCACTGGTGCCTATCTGATTACGAAGGTCCTAACTGGTTGCTATCTCAGTCCCAAGTCGGTCGATGTCCTTCAGTGGTGGCCACGAGCGGAGTTGTACCAGAGGGCGCTCGTGGCTGTCGTCGTGAGAACGCCGCGTCGTGCGTGCATGGCGGCGCGCGGCGAAAGTAGGTGGCGCGCACTTTGTACTTGTGCCACACCACACGGACACCCTCCTGCCTTTGGTCCCATCTATTAGTACCTGCAGTCATTCTTGTAACTTTCATTTTTTGTATTCTCAATCTTATATTAATAAGGTAACTTGTATACACACAGCTTTCACTCGACATAAGAAAGTTCGTCGAAAGACTGAACGGTGCACTGCTAACTTATTCCTGGTACTGAAGAGATTAGATCTTAGCTGAACGCTCACTTTATTGGCTTCACTACCATTTCTTTCACTATGTTGCCATTTTGTAAGAAAATACATGCTAAGTATTTGAAAATGTCCACATCTGCCAACACTGTTCCTCATATTTGAGACTCAACCCGTTTAAATCGCTTTCCCACACAATACTTTCGTTTTGTGGATGCTTACTTTCATACCATAACCCTTACATTTCTAATGTAGCTCTGAATTATTAGTTTGCAAACTTTGAGTTACCACTAAGTCGTGAACATATGCAATACTGTTTTATTTGGTTGTCACATATTTCATTTCATCTTGCCAGTCTATCGGTTTCAACGTTTGATCCATAAAGAACATGAACAACAGTGATTTTTGTCTTACCCCCGAAACTACCTTTAACCATGAACTCAATTTACTGTCTACGCTAACTGCTGTCTGACAGTCGACATAAAGACATTTAATTGCCTGTTTGCCTCCCATTCAGCAATCTTGTAGAACTGACAAGTTTCCTCCCAGGAACATAGACATAAATCTTATCAAGATCTATTAATCACAGATACATTTCTCTGTTCCATTCATAGCACTTCTCCGTTAAATGCCGTAAGCTAAAGATATGGTCCTGACAGCATCTAAGAGAATGAAACCCTTAGTGATTTTCATCTATCTCGTCTTCAACTAATATTCACTTTCTCCTTTCAACAATACCTGAGAACTTTTTGACTTCAGTGCTGATTACAGAGATACCTCTTTAGTTGTTACAATGTTTTGTGTTTCCATTCTTGAAAACTGGTGTGACTACTACTTTCTCCAGTCAGATAGAACCTGTTAAGACTCCCACTTCACGCAATTTCACTTATATTGTGTAAACTTTTGAGAAATGTCATTCCACTGTATTTGATGACTTCTGATTGAATTTCATCTACCCCAGCCGCTTAATTGTACTATACTCTATTGCCCATACTATTCACTTCCTCAAATGTTATCTTGTTTCCATTATCATTCTTATTCCATTGTACATAGACAACTAGAATCATTACCGAGCGTTTCATCTACATTGAGCAACTCTTGAAATATTCCCATCATCTGCCCAAGGCATTCATAGGATTCACTAGCAGCTTTCCTGGTCTGTCCAAAACACATGTCACTTCCTTCTTCTCTCCCTTTCGAAGACTTCTAATTACACTTCTCATAGTTTTTGCAGTGGCCTCAACCAAAGTTTCCAACATATTTCCAAAGTCTTCCCATGAAATTTCCTCGTATGTTTCAATTATCTGTTTGGCTTTGTTTATTTCTTCTACCTAATTTTCTCTGTCTGCGTAAGTTCTAGTATGCAACCATTCTTCGAATGTCTTCTTTTTACTCTTACAAGCTGCCTTGACTGTGTCTTTCCACCAAGCTATCTGCTTCTTCTTGTCTTTACACACTACTGTTACGACATTCTCTAGCCACTTCTAGGACACTGTACCTTGTTAATAGTTTTTCTAATGACTGTAAATGATCAACTAACTGGAACCTTTGTGAGATCGTTGTTATGTGTTTCTACCTGATTTACTTGTCCTGACGTCTCTCCACTCTTATCCTCCTACATATGGATGTGACGTCCTGCACTTTTGGCCTCACAAAATCAATTTCGCTACAGATTGAGTAATGAACGGTGTCATCAAGAAATCTTTTGAATATACATTTGTCCCCGACATCCTTCCTGAATACCTGACCTGTTATTGTATAATCAATGACATAACTAGTTCTCTTGCCTTCCAAGTATACCGGAGGATGTTCTTATATTTAAAAAAGGAGTTTGTGATAACTAAGCCCATACTGGCACAGAACTCCAATACCTGTTTTCTGTTCCTGTTGGCTTCCACATCCTCTCCAAACTTATCCCTAAACGTTTCATATATTTCTGTTCGATTTCCTATCCTGACATACAAATCATCCATGGCGGAAACAGTCCTCTTAACAACTACATCACTAAGTTCATCATGGAATCCGCCCATATCATCTTGGTCCTTTCCTTTCACAGGGCGAATAAACTGACAATCATAATTATCTTGCTGGAAACTGCCAAATCTATCCACATGTCGTTCGTTTACATAACTTACTGCAATTATATTGGGTTCAGTTGATTTTCTGAAATAAAGCTCCACGCGACACTGTGCTCTTCCTGCTTTGACTTGTGAAAGGTAGCTCTTGTTTTCTCCTACTTCTTCTTTCTCTCTCTTTATACGAATGTCGCTACTAAAACGTCTAACCCCATCTTAATCACAGCTTCTGGCAGCTCTTACTTCTTCCCAGTATCACCCATTGATGTTAACAGCTCCCCATCTCATTCCAGATTGTTTGCCAAGTTGTATCTGAGGAGTTCCTGGTCTGTCAATTACATCTACATCTACATTTATACTCCGAAATCCACCGCAAGGTACGTGGCGGAGGGTACACTGTACCACCAATAGGCATTTCCTTTCCTACTCCGCTCCCAAAGAGAACGAGGGAAAAAGAAATGTCTATATGCCTTTGTATAAGCCCTAATTTTTTTTATCTTGTCTTTGTGATCTTTACGCGAAATGTGAGAAGGAGGCGGCAAGTTCGTTCCGACCCCTCTAAATTTCCTCAACAGAATTTCTCGAAAAAACGTTGTCCTTCCTCCAGTGATTCCCATTTGAGTTCCCAGAGCATTTCTGTGACACTTGGGCATTGGTCGAACCTACCAGTAACGAACCTAGCTGCTCACCTCTGAACTGCTTCTGCAAGTTTCTTTAAACTGATCTGCTGCGGGTCCCAAACACTTGAGCAATACTCAAGACATGGTTGTACAACCGTTTTATAAGCGCTCTCCTTTACGGATGAAGTGCGTCTTCCCAAAATTCTGTCGATAAACCAAAGTCGGCTGTCTGCCTTACTCACAACTGTCCTTACATGTTCGTTCCATTTCATATCACTCTGCAATATTATGTGACTGTATCAAGATGCACACTACTAATGCTGAATTCGAGCGTTATGGGATTGTTTTTCTTACTCATGTTATCACCTTATACTTTTTTACATTTACAGGTAGCTGCCAATCTTCAAACCAACTAGAAATTTTGTCTAAATTATCCTGTATTCTATTACAGTCAACTAATGACTAGACCCTCCCATACACCACAGCATCATCAGCAAACAGCCGCAAATTACCCTTGTCCATCATACCACTTTTATAGATAGAAAATAATAGCGGTCCTATCACACTCCCCTGGGGAAAGCCTGACGATACACTTGTCTGTGGTGAACATTCGCCACCGAGAACAGTGTACTAAGTTCTATTACTTAGGAAGTCTTCCTGCCGGTCACTGTGAATCTATTCCATATGCTTGTAAAATTAGAAGTGAGACTCTTTCATCTCCAAAGGTCCGAGGACTTTTGCTCTGATTGTTGCCAGCATCAAATTGAAGTACATGGGACTAGGGACCCATTGGATTTTACCCCTAATGGTTAAGGAGTCACTGGTGAATGTTGGTAATTTTTGCTGCTTGTGCAAAAAGATGACTACGTCTCAGAATATCTGAGATGCCCAACCTCATTCCAAAGTAACTGGAACCCTGACAGTCAGAATGACTCACTTGACCACTCATACGTTGCCCATGGTTCATGAACTACATAACTATCCCACGAATCACGAGATTCTGAGCAAGAATTTGTAATTTCTCTGCTACAGGATACCAGCCTATAACCATAGTAGCTAGGTGGTGGGACTGCCATCTTTAGGTGTCCCAGAACATGTTTTTCTTCAGGAGTGTCTCCTTTTGATGGTTGCCTATACTACACCTATGAATCCATCTCTCCAGTTTTAGTAGGGTGTCCTTCCCTGATTTCGTTGATGTTGTCTCCTCTAAGAGGCATGGCCACCGTACTCCTAAGAACTTCCCTCCCGATCTGACCCTATGTTGTGGAATTCTTTTTGTCTGACTCCTGCCTGGCATAGCTTTCTGGGTCACAGCGGAGTACACAAACTTCGTTACCAGCGGTAAGGCAACAGTCCTCAAGAAGGTAAACTTGAATAACAAATAAATGTTGACAAACTTCTTGTCCAATTCCTCACCCAAATTAGATAGGAACTGCACTTGGGATCGGGGGTTCAGGAGGACTGGGATCAGATCCTCAGAGAGGGCACCCCACCAGTTTCAAAGTGGGGGAGGGAAGGGAGAGGGGTGGTGTAAGAAAAGGAGTGGACGAGACGCGGAAAGTTAGTTTAAAGGAAGTTGCATATCATAGTGGTATGTAAGTGGGGAAGGGGCCAGAAATTTGGCAACAATGCAGAGCACACATGAAATGATCCAGAGTACCTATGCTTGTTAACTATCAAACTGATTTAATCCATACTCTGTACAGATATTTAGGAAATAATCGCTATTATGGTAAAAACCATCGGTGACACTTTTAATTCAGGACATATGAGTTGATAAACAATGAGAGTCATAATGAACTGCCGCATCATACGACACGTGAAAAACGAGAAGTTATTCCACCATTTGAGAATGAGAGCACTTAGTCACTCTTTTACACTTTCAAAATTTTAAGAAACCCTTTATTACTGACAACCCCATTGAAATGATGAAAGAAAAGAAATTTATTGCTTACTACTTTTCTACTGCTTATGGATTAAAACTACAGCATTCAGTATCACGTCAGTTTATTACTTCTAATCGTATTCACAAGACATTTTACAGACAATATTCACAATGTACACACCTCAAAAATAATATGGTACTGCAAGACATAGTTGACATCCAATCTCAAACATTTCTTTTATAAATCCTATTGACACTCCTAGGTGTCGACAAATACATACGTTTTGGTAAATTGTTTTCTGAAAACCTATAATAAAAGAAACACAACTGTTAAACAGTCTCTAGTCAAGCTTACACGTCAAGAACAGGATCTGAATTCAACTGAATTACACATATTTTCATTTTACAAACATCGTTTACATCGTTAAAGTAACATTTATTCTTTTTTTTATTCAAATATCGTAAAAGAAAGCAGCATAACTTCTTCTACCGCTCGACGGCCTTCGACGCAAATATGTCAGCAACTAGATATTTCATCTTTGGTGTCAGTGCTGAAGACGTTCACGATATACCGTTGCATCGCTGTTTCTCGTCATGAAACAAACAGAAATCACAAAACTTTAAATATATCACTAATATTAAATACCAATTGTTTCATTACCAGGTTCAAAGTCTTTATATGTTAATTACCCGTAAAACTGAGCTACTTTAAGGGTACAGTGAATACTTCGAAATTCGGCAGCACTACAAGTGGACTAACATAAGCAATGAATAAATACATAACCAGACAAAGTCACTTGGTATGTGTTCGCATTACAAACGTGGGATTGTGGGTTCATCTAGATAAAAAACACCTGTGTTGATTTTGATACCCAGACAATAACTCTTCTAGAATAAACAAAACCGACTGATAGTGGCGTGTTTTCCACTGAAACTAGTACAGGTTTCTTGTAGAATAAACAGAACCCACAAGTGATGGCAGTATTTCCGCTTAAACCAGTATGGGTATCAAAATAACAAAAGTGTTTTGCACAATAGAAAAATCAAAAATGTTTGTTAAGCTTATGGGACTTAACAGCAGGGTCATCAGTCTCTAAACTTACAAACTACTTATAAACTACCTTATACTAAAGACAACACAAACATCCATGCCCGAGGGAGGATTCGACGTTCGACAGGGAAGGGCCTCATGCATCGGAGCATATCACCTCAATGCGCTCGGCTACTCTGCTGTGGCTTTGCACAATCCCAAACACTTTATCACTAAAACAGTATTACGAAAAATACGAGGCGCGTCCAGAAAGTAAATTCCGTTTCAATTTATCTCCGCTGCAGCGCTGTGATTGCAGCTCCGCACATGCGCTGTAGACGATGTGTATCAAGGAGAAGAACGTGCGCCATTTGGAGATCACTGTCAGTTACGTACGCTTTGTTGTGCTTATTTGAAATGTCGGCGTTGATTGAAAATCCCGCCGCCTATGAAATCAGGTCGGTGATTCGGTTTCTGTATGCGAGTAAAGTGAAACCAAGTGAAATTTATCGGCAAATTTGCGGTGTTTACGGGACCAAACGCGATGAGTGATTCGATGGTGAGAAGGTGGGTCCGACAGTTCAATGGTGGGCGTAGTGATGTGCACGATGAAGAACGAACTGGGCGTCCACCTTTGGTTACAGAAGAACTGGTTCACGCGATTGATGACAAGATCCAGGAAAACCGTAGGTTTACAATTAGTGCTCTCGCTATAGACTTCCCCCAAATTTCACTGTTTCCAACTGGTTGAAGACACAGGCGGCAGATTCCTATGAAGAAGGTATACAAAACCTGGTGCCACACTATGACAAACGCCTGCAAAATTTCGGCAGTTATGTGGAAAAGCAGTTTAAGAGTTGTAGAATTTTTTGCAATAAAAATTTCTTCTGTCTCTGCCTGCAATTTCATTTTATTACTAAACGGAACTTACTTTCTGGACGCGCCTCGTATTACAAACAAAAGACAAAAAACATCAAGTGTTCAAATGTTTGTAAATCTATCGGACCAAACTGCATGGTCATCAGTCCGTAACTTACAAACTACTTAAACCTAGGTAAACTAACCTAAAGACAACACATACACCCATACCCCAGGGAGGACTCGAACCTCCACGGCGAGAACCGCGCGCTCCGCAGCGAGACGCTTTAGACCGCTCGGCCACTCCACCGCGGCACAAAAAACATCCCAAGAATTGGTGCACATCGTTTCACATCACAATGTTTGGGCACAAAAATAAAAATTTCTTCTGTATCTGCGTACAATTTCATTTTATTACTAAACAGAACTTACTTTCTGGACGCGCCTCGTATTACAAACAAAAGACAAAAAACATCAAATGTTCAGTTGTTTGTAAATCTATCGGACCAAACTGTGTGGTCATCAGTCCCTAGCTTACAAACTACTTAAACCTAGGTAAACTAACCTAAGGACAACACACACACCCAGTACTCGAACCTCCACGGCGAGTAACCGCGCGTTCCGCAGCGAGACGCTTTAGACCCCTCGGCCACTCCACCGCGGCACAAAAAAAACATCCCAAGAATTGGTGCACATAGTTTCACATCGTGCGCCTCGGTTGCACAGTGGTAGAGTGGCAGACTACAAATCCAAAGGTCGCCCACGTTAAACTGTAGGTCCCCCTATAACTGGCTGGGTAAGTTAGTTCGAAGGTCGGAGGAAGGCAACGGCATACCACCTCCAAACAGGACCATGCCTAGTAAAGCACTGTGGTGTTCAAACCAATCTTCGGATTGTTGACTGCTCTTTTTTTACTTTCACATCACAATGTTTGGTTCAAATTGTCCAAATGTTTGTTAAGCTTATGGGACTGAAATATGGGGTCATCAGTCCCTAAACTTACAAACTACTTATCAACTACCTTATACTAAAGACGGCACAAATATCCATGCCCGAGGGGGGATTCGAACCCCCGACCGTAGTGGCCGTGCAGACCGTGACTGGAGCGCCTCAGTCTCCTCGGCCACCGCGGCCGGCCAATGTTTGGTCACAAAGTGTTGCAATCACTCAATTATTTCACCAGAAAAATTGAAATGCAATTACATTTTTGGTTTTTACAATAGGCTGTTCATCATAATCAGAAAATGTGATTCTTTCAATATTTTCTAGCTACAGAACACCACACGTACAAGTTTCCGTAAAACTTTGCAGATGAATAATTAACAGTGACTAATTAGGACGCTGCCAACTTGCGGAAGCCCACTGTCGTCGGTTTGCATTCCGCAGGGAGTTCGGCGGCCAGTAGTTGGCAGCAGCGCAGCAGCGGCGGTGGCGCGGGGAAGCCCCTGCGGCGGGGCCGCGCGCGTTTGTCTGGAGGTTGTTGGCAAGACTGGCCGGGCTGGTAACGGCGGCAGACCGCAGCGGGCGGGCAGACCGCAGCGCCGCTCCCCCACCCCGCGGCCGCGCCAGGCCGGCCAACTCTGGCCGCAAGCCGCAGACTCCCAGCTGGGCCGACCGCGCGCCCGGAACAAGGGCCGCGCCGTGCCCTGCCAGCGTACACTTGCGGCCGCGGTCTACCGGCCGGCCGTGTGGCCGCGGGCTCTGCAGCCCTCGCACACACCGCCACTGACGCTGCGGCGCCCGTAATGAAACCGCCACTCGGTTTTCACGGCAATTACGCCACACGACTATTCCAAATAATTTCGTAACATCGCTCTCTGTTTTACCGTTTTAATACTTACTAGCTAAACCTGACCGCGATTGGCTGTGGTTCAGTCCCGTATCAAACGAATGGGAAAGTAAATTAAAAGAATTCTATCAAATGTAGATACAACTAGAAAATAATGAAATCAACACCACCATTTTGCATTTCTCAGGCTATAGGAAATTGCGAGCGTGAAGGTCGGGGTGAGAGTTTAAAATTGGGAAGGTTTAATTTTTTAAAACTCACAACCACCAACGACGAACCAAATTCCTAAACATGTAAAAACATTGGAACTGTGATTGCGACTGTTTGACTCGTTTTCTAGGGGATGATATCACACATTCGCAGCTTTCCTTCCCTGCATATGATTAACAAAACAAATTCATAATAAAATCAATTTCATGAGAGAAAAAGGGTGTACTGACTACTATTTCTGAAAACACGTAAAAGTTCACTTTATGTTGTTTATTTCACAATATTAGAACCCTGTGGCTGATACGTCTGTACGTCGACACATTTATCAAATAAAGTTATAGCTCGTGAGCCGCCAGACAAAATGAATATTTGTCGCAAATTGTTTTAACACCATGTGGCTGTCTCAAACACCTTTTATGTTCATGGCTATGCGACGACACGTGTTACATTAACAAATCACAGTCACTTTAATTCAGTGCGATGCACATCTTGTTCCACCGGCTAAATATTCACAACACACAGTAACACTCGATTCAACTTGGTGCAGTCTACGACGAGCAACCACACGTGGCGATTGCCACACACAAATCTAAAGTCTCTATCTCGAGGTCCACATGCCGACTGATGCAGAGCGACGCCGCCCAGCCAGCTCCCCACGTGCTCCCGCCTCGTCACTTCCTGCCCACGTGCACGCGCGCGCCAAAAGCTCAGCTGCCGGGGATTTTTCCCTACGTCATCAACTTCCCCATGTGAGCTGTTCTAACCGATTTGCCAATACATTTCTAAAACTTTACTTAAAATCGAAATAATTACACTACACATTAAACAAATATCTTCTTACGTTTTTATATTAGTATAAACATCCTTTATACTATTTATTATAATCGTGCAATTTTTTTATATCATAGATAAGTGATTTAACTGAATATTTCATGGTAAAAATACACAAGATTAATTGAAAATAAAATGAGAAATAGTTAATATATTGTTTTTATAAACAAACATTGCCATGCTAGTTGTGTAACTGTCTTGTCTTCGTTGGATTATTTATGACTTTTCATTGTCAATTAAACATATTACACCAGATGTGACTATATCAGCTAATGTATTGTTTATTTGTCAACAGGCTATTTTGTAATGAGGGCCTTAAAGGTTCCTAACTGCATCGTATTACTTCAAATGCCAGTAGTATTAGAATATTTTATTTCACGCTGTGCACTGCACTGTGCCTGGCACTCGCCATTGTCCCTCTCTCCAATCACCGGAAATGAACTGGAAAATCCTAAGCTGGAACAAGCCACCAACGTCGGCCTGCTCGCTGGCCTCCCGTCAGCTACAAGCACACAGCAAATCTCAAGGTGGAGAATTTCTACCTATGGCCTAACTATAAATGTTGTCACCCAACTGTGTACATACATTGCTACCATAATTAATAAGATTAAAATTGTGTAACATTTAGTGCATTGGCATGGTCAATGTTTGCAGTGAACTTCATACTGTTTAATTATCAAATGCTATTAATTACCAATATTTCTATTGGGCAGTAATCTTACAAGATGAAAGGAAAGTAGGGCTGAAGATATTTTTAAAAATACGGGGAATCCGATATATCGATATTTAAAAAATATTAATATCGGTCCGATATACGAGGCGCGTCCAGAAAGTAAGTTCCGTTTGGTAATAAAATGAAATTGTACGCAGATACAGAAGAAATTTTTATTGCACAAAATTCTACATCTCTTAAACTGCTTTTCCACATAGCTGCCGAACTTTTGCAGGCATTTGTCATAGCGTGGCACCAGGTTTTGCATACCTTCTTCGTGGAAATCTGCTGCCTGTGTCTTCAACCAATTGGAAACAGTTTCTTTCAGCTCTTCGTCACTGGTGAAGTGATGACCGCCAAGGAAAGACTTGAGATGTGAGAACAGATGAAAGTGAACCAGTTCTTCTGTAACCAAAGGTGGACGCCGACTTCGTTCTTCATCGTGCACATCACTACGCCCGCCATTGAACTGTCGGAACCATCTTCTCACCATCGAATCACTCATCGCATTTGGTCCGTAAACATCGCTAATTTGCCGATAAATTTCACTTGGTTTTACTTTCCTCGCATTCAGAAACCGAATCACCGACCTTATTTCACAGGCGGCGGGATTTTCAATCAACGCCGACATTTCAGACAAGCACAACAAAGTATATGTAAATGACAGCGATCTCCAAATGGTGCACGTTCTTCTTCTTGATACACATCGTCTACAGCGCATGTGCGGAACTGCAATCGCAACGCTGCAGCGGAGATAAATTGAAACGGAATTTACTTTCTGGACGCGCCTCGTATATCGAAGTAAAATATCGATATATCGGAGGTACAATATTGAACAATTGGTCTGCAAAAATATCGGCTGCACATTGTAAATACACTACTGCTTCTGAACTTTCCTGTTCTTCACCAGATTTGGTGTTGATGGTATTTGGATTGAAGAAACTTTCTGAGTTCTTCAGCAGGGCAGTTGTACCAGTGCCACTACTGGTAGCTTTTGTATCAGTTTTGCTAGATATTTGTACCTGCACGTATGCATAGTGGTGGTTTCTCTTTAAATATGCCGTTAGGTTTGTTGTGTTTCGAGTTGTTTTGTGGCGAACGGCTGCGCATACCGCAGCACGGCGCCTCAGTGCACACGGCTATTCTGCCGGGGCTATACGTTTTAATCGAGAATGTTTACAGCCATAAGGTGTGGAACGGGGTATTTTAAAAACCAAATGTGCATATGAATTTATAGCAAGTGGTGTCATTAAAGGAGAACTGGACTGTTTCATTATTATAAGTGATATTTGCAGCGGATACGTATCTGTCTACGATAAAATTAATAAAAGAATGTAATATAATGTGTAAATAAATGAATGGAGCTGTCCTAATTATAACTCAAAGATGGAATTGGAGAATATGGTGCTCATCAAATAACTAATCCCCTTATCTAAAAACTTATTAACTAACTAAATTAATGAGTGGGTCTTGAAATGGGAGTGTATTGCAAAGAGATTTAAAGTGCACATTTATTAACCCTAAAGCAACTTAGATATAAATTATTACCAAACAGTAAGCTCTGACAGAGAACTGTTATTTGAGAAAGCCTTAAATGGCAAAGTGGGGAAATCAACCAACTCTCTATGTCAATTTATGGATGCTCTGACAGTACTGATTTGAACATGCATTTATTATGTACTAGGCAACGAACCGTGGTAGACAGACTGCAATTACAAGTCGTGGCTGCTGAACTTGCCGTCTTGGCGGCACGTTGTGATGCTGCGACTGCAGGTTATTTCATTTCGTGATGATCGTTGCAGTAGCAAATTTGAACCCGAGAAGCATGACTGGCTCCCACTAAGGAGACCTGAGAGAACTTCAACATTGACTTGCTTCCCCGAAGGTAAAGGCAAGTCCACTCTCCAGAATCTAAATTGGACCACCCTAAGCGTAGCTTCCAACCTGAAGTCTAGACGCTGACCAAACTTCTCCTCATACTTTCCACGAGGATCCGTTAATATCGCCCCCACATCCGGGGCAGACAATCACCAGGTTGGCGCTAAAAATTGGCCAATCCCGACTCTTAAACGCGTTCCCTTACGGTCCGCGAGGAGTATTACTGTTTCTACGCCGTTTCCGGCAAATGAAATTGCTGCCTCGCGTTTTGTCCGCAGAGCTCTTGTTTATGCCTACGTTTCTCAGGGGCGTTGAACAGCTGCATGTTTTGCGCCTAGGTTCTGAAGAATGCCGCTGGCGGTTTCCCCGAAACGGCAGACCTCGCTGTGGCACCCACCTCACTTCCAACAGTACATTGTGAGCCGCACTCAGGCCCAGATGAGGAGTCACCGCAGGCCTCTAGGCACAGTGGGGTGCCTGTTTGAAGTGGCCGTGTGGCCAGACCGTCGCTCGCGAAGAATGGACAGTTGGAAATTCAGAACGGACACTTTCAGTTACAGAGGCCCGCATGCTAAGAATGCCGTCGCCGGCAGAGGGCTAAGCTGTGCAAAGTTGTGCCGACGTTGCCTCCAGGCACAGACAAATATATACAGACGGGAAACTTCCGTAACGCCCCAGTAACACACTCAGGGGTGCTGGGAGGGAAGGTTCTGTAAGATGTCCCATGATGGCGCTGCTGTCAGAAGCAGTCCTTTAAACTGGCCAGAGCAGGCGGCAGGTAGCGGCTACCCCCATCACCACCTCCCCTCAAACGCCGGCACACCGGATACAGCCGTGGCCTCGTGGAAGGCGGCGCCAGCTTTTCCCTCAGCCTGTCCTCCACGGTACCCTCTGGTGTGCGACAGGCACCCTCAGAAGCGCGTCAAGTGTGGTCTACCGATACTAAGCCAGGAACCACCTGACATCTGCTGGCATCTTACGAAACTACAAGAGGAGCGTAGGACAGAGGTTTAGGGGGCTGCTTCTCTGTATATGTTACTCTGTGCTCCAGGCACATATACAGAGAAGAAGTCCCCCCTAAACCTCTGTCCTATGCTCCCCTCATAGTTCCGTAATATGTCAGCAGATGTCAGGCGGTTCCTGGCTTAGTACCAGTAGACGACATTACAGGCGCTTCTGAGGGTGCCTCTTGCACATCAGAAGGTAGCTTGGAGGGGAGGCTGAGGGGAGGGCTTCTGCTGCCTGCCACGAGGCCACGGCTGTGTCCGGCTTGCCAGCGTTTAAGTGGTGGCGGGGATAGCCACTACCTGCCGCCTGCTCTGGTCAGTTTAAAGGACTGCTTTTGACCGCAGCGCCATCATGGGACATCTTACAGAACCTTCCCTCCCCGCACCCCTGATCGTGTGGCCGGGCCCTTACGGAGGTTTCCTGTCTGTATATTTTTGTCTGTGCACTGAGGTCAGAAGCAGCCCTTTAAAACTGACCAGAGCAAGCGGCAGGTAGCGGCTGTGCCTACCACCACCTCCCCTCGAACGCCGGCAAGCCGGACACAGCCATGACCTCATGGCAGACACCGCGAGCTCTCCCCTCACCCTCCCCTCCACGCTACCCTCTCATGTGCGAGAGGCACCCTAATAAGCGCTTCTAGTGCCGTCTACCGGTACTAAGCTGGGGAACCGCCTGACATCTGCTGGCATCTTATGGAACTACAAGGGGAGCGTAGGACAGTGGTATGGGGGGTTCTTCTCTGTATATGTTACTCTGTGCTCCAGGCCTATCCGTTTCGCTGATATCTGTACTTTGAGAAGTAAATATCGCGTTGTCGACCAGGAGCCCTTCTCCTAATACTAAAATTTCCCAACACTAGTGGCGGTGCATCCTATGTGTTCAATGGTTCAGCGAACACCCGGAAAAACTCGTCGCGAAGAAAAAATAATTAAATAAAGTAAAAATTGTTTTCAAAATATCATTCTTCGTTTAGTTCTTCTAACATATCTTTTTAAATACACATTCAAAGTATTTTTATCGCATTAAAAGGGTTTTACGTCGCGGAGACAGCATGAATACTAGTCGTAGCGCCGCCGCTTAATATTTGGCGGCAGTGGCCGCAGCGTTCAAAGCGCATGTGCGGCTGAGGTTTAGATTCTCTTCTGAACCCCTTGGAGGCAGCATATGGGGGCTCCCACGGCAGGGAGTGGAGAGGGAAAACGCCGATTTTAACATTGGCGTTGAAGTTGGTACAGTCACCAGCTCCTGGCTACTCGATCTCTTGCAGTTACGCACGAATGGTCCCGAAGCAAAGATAATGGATGTGCAGTACATCTTGCCTTGCGCATAGGCAAATCCTCCATTAACGCATCATCCGCCCTTCATATTTGTTTTTGTCGCGTTGAAGATTTATCAAAAACACGTCATAATTGCTAAAAATCTTATAACTATAAATTAAAGACGCATCAACTGTAAAAGCCTTCAGAAGATCCGATCATGAATAATAATGTAGTCAGTACTCTTCATCTGGCAAGAATAGCCATGTGGTTAGAAGCATCGCGTTCCGCCATCGAAGTAGTGGGATCGAGACGAACTGCCAGCAATTTTTTAAACTCAGCCTTCTGTTTAATAGATACGGAAACAACACTGAATTTCGTATTGTTACTTGCTACATATATTTGGATGTTTTATCAAATGTGAGGCGATTTTGAGAGTAAATGACATTTGTCCTCTTCGTTGTAACAAATATTTGTTTCAAAGGATGTGAGGGAGAGCAGCCTTTGTGCATGCATAACATTAGGAGGGGGTGCTCCTTACAGTGGCATGTGACCCGAAGGTAGCTTGTCTCTCCATCTTACGAGATTCATTTTGTTACAGTCATTAACAGTGTAATTTACTGGGTTTTAATGTTCATGTGCATATTCATATGTTCTTGATGTTTATTAGCAAAGAAAAATGAACTCGTTCAGTATCTTTTAGAAACGAGTTACTCAGCTTAGGCCGAGACTTCACCTCAGCTCACGATGTCCTATCAGAAAGGACACAGTTCGTTGTAATTGACGGCAAGTCATCGAGTAAAACAGAAGTGATATCTGGCGTTCCCCAGGGAAGCGTTATAGGTCCCTTACTGTTCCTTGTGTTTATAAACGATTTAGGAGACAATCTAAATAGTTTTCTTAGACTGTTCGCGGATGATGCTGTCGTTTATCGGTTAGTGAAATCAACAGAGGATTAAAAGCAACTGCAAGCGATTTAGACAAAATTTCTACATGATTCGAAAATTGGCAATTGACACTAAATACGGAAAAGTGTGAAGTAGTACACATGACCACTAAAAGAAATCCGCTGAACTTCAATTACGCGATAAATCCGTCAAACATTATGGTCGTAAATTCTACTAAATACCTACTAGTTACAATTACGAACAACTTAGACTGGAGAGACCACATAGAAAATATTGTGGGGAAGGCGAACCAAAGATTACGTTTCATTGGCAGAACGCTTCGAAGATGCACCAGCTCCACCAGAGACTGCCTACATCACACTTGTGCGTCCTCTCCTGGAGTACTGTTGTCCACTGTGGGACCCTCACCATGTGGGACGGAAGACATTGAGGAGGTTCAGAGAAGGGCAGTTCGTTTTGTTTTATCACGTTACGGGGGGGGGGGGGGGGAAAGCGTCAGGGAAATGTTGCACGAATTGGGGTAGAAATCATTAAAAGAAAGACGTTATTCATTGTGGCGTAATCTGTTTGCGAAGTTTCAATCACCGACTTTTCCTTCTGAATGTGAAAATATTTTCCTAGCATCCACCTACTTAGGGAGACATGACCATCCCAATAAAATAAGAGAAATCAGATGGAAAACAGAACGATTAAGGTGTTTTTTCTTCCCGCGCGCTATTAGAGAATGTAACGGTAGAGAAAAGTTATGGAAGTGGTTAATGAACCCTCTTCCAGGCACTTAAATGTGATTTGCAGAGTATCTATGTAGATGTAGAAGCAAGCACAAACAACCGAGGTAAGACATTCTGCAAATACATCTATTAGTGAGGGGGGGGGGGGGGGGCAAACCGCCGCCAATCGCAGAGGTGTGCCAAATTCTCTCTTTGGACGCCAAGCTGGCGGGATTCGGGGAGCGCCGAAACGTCGCCGAGGGGTGGGGGTGCGGTGCGGGGGAGGGAGAGGAGTGGAGGAAGGGTTGCAGCGCCACTATCAAGATCCGGCAGTCAAAGAAGTGAACCCCCAGTCTTCCGAAGCACCAGCCGCCACTGCCCAACACCAAGCTAACATCTCTCAAAACAAACCTTGAAATTAATTTAGGAGCCACGGGGGTGGGGGGTTGGAGTATGAATATATTTAATAAGAGGTTGCGAAGTGGCGCCGGCCGCGGTGGCCGAGGGGACTGAGGCGCTCCAGTCGCGGTCTGCACGGCCACTGCGGTCGGGGTTTCGAATCCCCCCTCGGGCATGGATATTTGTGCCGTCCTTCGTGTTAGCTGGTTCATAAGTAGTTTGTAAGCTTAGGGACTGATGACCCCGTATTTAAGTCCCATAAGTTCTACAAACATTTGAACATTTTTTAAAGTAGTGGCACGTCTCAGGCTCTGTGTGATTTCAACGTGTCAACAAACAGGCACAGCCGCACTCGTGCAAATGAGCGACTATAGAAGGGCTCAAACTGTGGCTTTCCCAGTGGTGGGATAGTCCTTCCCGAGATCTGCCACACGAGCTGGACATGCATGCGGGTGTCTGGCAGCTTGGAAGCACCATTAAAAATTTACGAGTTGAGTCTGTTAGTCTGGTTGTTTTCTGTCACTGCTAATACAAGAAGAAGGCGCAGGAGAGGACTTAGCTTATACACATTTATAGCTATGCACATGCGCGTGAACCCGCTGACAAGTGCCTGAACAAACCTAAAGTGTACGGGAAAGATACGATAGCCGTAATGTCAAAATAAAGCTGGCGTTTATTTTCTGTTATTTGCACTAATACCGAGGAAGAACGTTACAAAATAAAAAATACTGATACAACTACCTGGAAATGTAGGCCTGCATTACTCAACAGTAAAATTACCGCTACCTCTTTGGGCTGATACAGTTCTCAACCAGACTCTAGTGTTTGCAAAAAAAGAAAATTTATTTTTAAGCCCAGATCGCAAGCTGCCAATTTTCGGCCGCCAATGGCGAACTGGCGATCGTAAATTTCGCACCGTGGTGTAGGTGGTTTACTCAGACAGGCACATGCTTCTATATGTTGCTCTAGACAAAACTTTTTTGTTTCTAAATTTTTCATAGAGTGATGAGTTTTAACTTTTATAGCAACTTCCCCTCCTTCTTGCAGTCTCTACTTACATCTGCTGACATTTAATTTTCCCATATCAGTGAAAATTTGTTGCTCACCTAGACATAGGACATATATTACATCCTTAGTTTTTATCTTCCAAGCAAACCAGAAGTTCATGTAGTTCATTCTTTAATCCCTTTACTTTTATGAGTATCATGTGAAATTTCAACATTTTTATGACCTGCCTGTCTGGTTTTTCACTGGGCACTGATCTTGATCTAAGAAAGAGTCCTTCCTTGTGGACTTTGCAGCCAAACCCAGCTAGTATACCCTTCACTTTCGTATTGAGATACAGGTCATGCCTAGTGAAATCCCACCTACCCATAGCATCCACAGGAACCAAACCCTTGTCAGATCCAGCAGCAATCCTGACAAGCTGATCTGACTCCATATTGACCCTCCTTATACAGATCTTCAGCTTGAGCCTGCTCCATTTCTAGAATTTGTAGATTTGGAGAAAGCTTTTGACAATGTTGATTGGAATACAGACTTTCAAATTATGAAGTCAGTGGTGGTAAAATATATGGAACGCAATAGTATCGACAACGTCTACATAAACTAGACAGTAGTGATAAGAGTCGAAGGGTATGAAAGGGAAGCACTGCTTAGGAAGGAAGTAAGACAAAGTTGTAGCCTTTATCCAGTGTTATTAAATATATACATGGAGCAAACTGATAAGGGAAGCAAAGAGAAATTTGGAGACCATGACATGATCACCATCAGACCACAACTGTAATGATACATAATATATGTTTATGGAATATTCCATCGGTACTTGGAGGAACAAACTTAAATACGTAGCATTTTTGTTCCAAAATATTTTTTTATTTGCTTGTTATTAGCAGCTTTCGTCTTCTTAGGTAATCGTCAGATAACTTCGTACTAAACAGATAGTCCACACATGTTGCCACAAAGGCCGTACAATGTTGATAAAACGATCATTTGTTTCGCTGCTACGGAACTGATAAGTTCAGCTGCCCTATACATCTCGTGGCTCCTTTCCATATGGATTACCATCTTGGTGTGAGATCAGTCCCAGCGTAGTTTCCGGAATGTATTTTGATGCGTCGTGGAACCTGCGACCCTCTTGCTGTTTCAATTGAATCTTTCTTTAAATGGAACCAAGGTATTTTCCTGCTTATGTTGCCGTTACCTGCCCTGGCTGCCGACGTATTCTGAGGCAGTGTTTGTTCCGCCACTCTACCGATTAGTGCCTAGCGAGTGAGTGTATTTTGGCAGTTTAAATTCTTTTGTCCTTTGACTTTAATTTCATGATAACCGCCAGCTTTCAACCTTGCAAGGAATTCCTCCAGTTTCTTGGCCACTAGGTCTGCTTGGTGCATTATAGTCATACTGTTGTCCCTCCACCTCACGAATGGATATCCGACTACAATCCCCTGTATTTGCCCTATATTTGACGCACGTTGGTGTTTTACAGTTGTTGCTGCTGACCTCCTCCAGGAGCTTTTGATCTTGCATTTAAGAGGAGCACCTGGAGCAGGTGTTCTCAGTACATTATGAGACCTTAAATGCCAGTTTAGTGTAATACTTATTTATGTAGCTTGAGCAATCCTATCGTAAATTCTGTGTGACGATTTTGTATGTGCTAATAGCCTTAGTTCAGATTTTATTTATGGGCTCCAACTTGTAATTAGTTGTTGAATTTTGATGAGCTCTCTTTTATTTAAGGAAGGTTAAAGTCCGAGACTTTGTCTTCTGGTGCCCTGTTCATTATTATTTTAAAAACTGTTTTAAGTCTGGCGTCGTTTCTTACTTGTTTTCCGACATATTCTAAATCCTGCATGTAGCGAAGACTCACTATTTTAACCTGTTCCTAAATGTAACAGTTTTACGGACTCACGAAGTACGTATACTCCCGTTGTATTGAATAATTTTAGTAAAGGTGTAGAGTAGCCATTTTATTACATGATAGACGTCACTATTTTATTTGACGCTAATTTTCAGATTCAACTGCTTATGAGATATACATCTCGAAACTCGTGTAGTGCTTAAAATAAAAAGTTTAAAATTAACAACACTTGCGGATCCCATTATTTGAAATGCTTAAGGTTGGTTAAATTTCAAAGCACGGGCTTCACCCGCCGAAAGCTTCCTTTCTCTTGTTATTGTAGTTTTAACCTTTGATATTAAAACTAGAAATATTGTGTAGATTTTGAAGTGATCTAAACGGACTTCATCCGCTGAATGTTTCCTAACTTATCATTGTTTTATCCTTCAATTTAATACAAGCTATTTTTTCAAATGTTTAATCAATTAAATATGGGCTTCACCCGATGATCAATTTCAATTCTTCAATTTTAAAGGAAATAAAACCATTAAAGCTGCGATTGACTATATGGGTACCCACCCAGTCCTTCCATTTTGTCGTTATATTGTTTTGTAACGCAATTTCGAGGTCTCAACTGGTAGCGGAGCGTTGTTGCGATTGTGTAAAACCGCACCCCCTGCTAAAATCAGTTGCTACTTAGTTTGTCTTTACGTCTTTCTTGATTATATTTCCTTTCTTGGTACTGCTGTATTTGTTGCTTGGTACATGCTAAGCATGAAGCTCCGACGGTGTCCTGGGATTGAGGACCTGCGAAGGATTTCCTCATTTATGAAATTAAAATTAGAGGAAAAACGACTGGAGGCAGCGTCCCGGAATTGACAGCTAAGTTGCGATGTGCCCCGAATCAAACTATTTCCCTGTATCGCGAAACTGCAGGTGAAATTTGAAAGACCACCGTTAATTGTAAAATTAATTCTAGCTTAAGGTAGCCAGTTAAAAATCTTACTTTAAACATATAA
The DNA here is from genome assembly GCA_026315105.1 of Locusta migratoria. NCBI lineage: Eukaryota > Metazoa > Arthropoda > Insecta > Orthoptera > Acrididae > Locusta > Locusta migratoria. Next base: position 5,030,411 of record CM048749.1, on the reverse strand, counting down.
GTCGGGTCGTAAAGCTAAAGGATTCGCGTGAACTATTGACTACTTCCTGCAACAGAATCTTGTTCCCTGGAACAGAATTTAGAACTGACTGAAACTTTACTTTAGCAGCAGGAAGACAAAGAGACGGTGGCCAGCATACGTACTAGATCACGAGAATTACACGAAATCATTAAAGTACAAGCCACTGCGAACTACACCATTTCATGAAGGTGGCTGTGAGAACATTTATGGCGCAACGGAATTAAAACGTGATAATTTGCATCTGAGTTTGTTCTCAGCACTCGAGAAAAACTAGATTAAATAAAAAAGGGAGGGTATTCATGAATTAATATTCATAAGAAGGACAAAATTTTACTGACAATAAATTGTTTGTGCAGTTCAAACATGAGCAAATGGGGGAACCAATTTTGTTAAACAATAAAAATACATCCCACTGAAAGTTGGCCTAAAGTAATCTGATCTGAACGTCGTCGGGGGAGGGATTTACAATCAACAAGCATTCAGCCACACTCACGCGCGAAGCAAAGCGAAACTCACCCAACTCAGCGTGCTGATACGAAGCAGAAGCAGGCGCTGCCATCGTAGGCGAAATTCAGCGAACCAGGATGTTCCACACAACGCAAGGAAAATAAACTTCATAGGTGGCTGTGGTCTGTCTTCCTTTAGTTGAGATGGTACGCGATAATATCGAGATTAATTTCCGTTTAAACCGAAACATGAGCATGCAGACTTACTGAGACACACGGCACGTGTCTGCTACATCACATATTCACACCCCACTGAAGGCTAAGTGCTTAAAGGTCGTATTCATTTCAAGTGACTAGCTATAAACCCTTGAAGTCAGAGTTTGGAGCCACGTGGTTCCGAAAATCAGTGAAAAATATAAAAATGCAACACTTAGAAATGGGTAGGATACCATAAGAAAGCTACAGAAATACAGCCAGATGCGATTGGAACCGTTTACACAGTCCAATCTTAAAAAATCAGAATAATGGAATAAATTCAAAATTGGAGTAAATCAACTAAGAAATACAGCATGCAGCCTCTAGAAATATGTAGTATTTCGTAAGCAAGCTAATAAATTGGGCCGTACAAGGCTAGAAGAGAATTTACTGACGGAGTCTGAATGCAAAGTACAAGTTTGGAAACGAAACAGCAATTTAAAATAGACGGAGAAGAGATCGCGATGTACTAAGGGAAATCAGAAAGATACATACATAACCTCTTGCCTGAGGGGCATAGAAACAGACACAGGGGTAGCTGAAGACTTTGTTCTAAGAACACATCAAGTTCTGATTGGGTTGACACTAAATTTACATGCATACAAAACAAAATGTTACAAAAGTACTCATCTGCTTTCGTCGTCTTCGTCGTGAAGTCCATACAAGACAGATATGATTACAATAGGTACTCTTACTACAACGACGATCACACTCGGTGACAATAGACTTGATACCAAACAATTAATTTTCTTGCACACATGAAAAAAGATTACACTGATCGAGTATAAATAAACTTATTTCGCACTTTCTTCAATACATTAAACAGTACGCCTCTCAGGCTTATTGCAATTGCATTAAACTCGCGCCACACTGCGCCTACCGTGCCTCTGCACTATCAACAAAACATTTATGTGTTTACTATAGCGAGTCCGCTCCGCGACTGCATTTATGTCTTTACTTTGGCGAGTCCGTACCGCGACTGCTTCACCAGCGCGACACTCACAGCTACTACTTCTGTGCCAAAGACTGTCTTTACAAGAGGTTCAACATTGTCTCTGGCGCATTGCTAACTTATAGCATAAGAATGTCCTTGTATTCATGCGGGTTTACACTAAATGATTCAATATTGAAAGTGACGTTACATAAGAAATATCTCTAGCACACAAGAAATGAAAAATACATGAACTAAACAAATTTAAGACAATATATACATTACTTTAAATCAAACTGTAAGACACACCAACAGGTGTACTCTTACACCAGCAGCTGACGACGAAAATTCTCATACATACACTCAGATCCCACGCTAGAAGATGCTCATACATGCACATACAGAATAACGCAAGTACACATTCTCACGAGGACAGTGACGTCACGGAGAAACCGTTCACATTGCCACATTCATAGACACAATGATAAATCATTAGCATAAAAAATCCCAGCAATATTAACACAGTATTACAGAAACTAACATTTAAAACATGAAATAAAATGCTATTCCTCATGCCTCCGAACGAAGGGGTTCTCGTTTAGCAAAAAGGCCCGTCTAGTGAACTTAGAAAAATTACAAAGTTAAAAACCTAGGGAAGACGACAAGCAGCCGCCTTTCAAGTGTCGTGTGAGATAAGGGAAAACTTTTAGTTTTTTTATGTTAAGTAATTTTGCTCCCTTATGATTAATGATATCTTTACCTGTTTCGCCTAATTAGTATTGTCGTTTTGAGGGAAGGCTCTTGAACCGTGCTTATAACTAGCTGCAAGTACCCGGCTTTGCCCAGGTTTAAAATACGGTTTTCTGTTCATCACACGTCTTAGAACAGGCCCATGGCCAGAGTGAGATTGGGATGGAACTAAACCCATTTAAGAACCTTCGCCATGTAATTTTGTGTACGTGTTACCAAATTTCCCGTTGTTTGGTTGTCTGGATCCTGAGTTATAAGGGAACAGACAAACAGACAACAAATGTGTCTTATATGTATAGAGATTAAAATCGAAGTCTGTAAGTAAAGTACTCTCCCCCATGCACCGAACGAAATTTTATGTAGACAGCAACCTTCATCTTGTTTTCAAGGTCAAGTGTACAAAATTTTATCGAGATCGGAGCAAAAAAGTGGATTTTGGCGAAATCCATAAGTCCCCTCTACATGCACTGAAAGACATTTCCTCTTGTTTTGAAGGTCAATTGTGCAAAATTTCATGAAGATCAGTGCGAAGATATAGATTTACACGGACACATTGAAAACGCACTTTCACTTTTTCTTAAATTTTATGGTTGGTTTTACAAAAAAAAAAAAAAAAAAAAAAAAAAAAAAAAAAAATAAATTGGAACGAAACCTATTTAAGAACCTCCCCCGTGTAATTTTTTTTATGTGTACCAAATGTCACGTTATTTGGTTGTCTGGATCTTGAGTTATAAGAAAACAGACAGACAGACAACAAATGCGTACTATAAGTATAGAGCTTTATTTGGCGGCCAGGTCTGGTCTTGCAGTTTAGATATTTAGTTGCCGCCTATGCCAACGGTGGCGCTCCACTGTACTGGTAGTTAGAAAGCCTGTATAGGAAGAGAGTGGCCATGCGTGAGACCTCTCCTGATTGGCTGCGAGCCCAGGACGCCATGTTTTTACCAATTTAGCGGGCTTTACATTGAGTGAATAGCTACAGTGTGCGTTTCTGTACTGTGGTGTGTCTTAAAAGTTTCTAACCGATTTCACTGCACAGTTACGTACAGGTTGTATTACTGTAAGAAAGAAAGTTTGCAGTTTAACGTCCCGTCGACAGCGTGGTCATTAGAGACGGTGTATTACTGTAGGCACTGCTCCACTTTTGCACGTCTTTTGTTGGTTCTATATACGTAAATTAACTTGTTATTCGTAGGACGTTAACGATAACCTTAAAAGATCGCGGCAATTTATAAGATTATGCATTGGTTTGAAGTGATTTGCTGGGTATAATTAATTGTATTACATAATCATTAAGTGCAGTTAAGAGAAATGCCTCGTTGTTCCTCTGTTGGCTGTAAAAACCAAAGTAAATGCTTGTGTTCGCAAGGAATGAGGAAATACGGGAACAGTGGGCGGTGCAAGTTAACTAAGAAAGCGGGAACCGTAAATGCGACTTTTGGAAACCAACGAATTATTCCTGTCTGTGTAAAATAAATCTTTTCTGCTCCTCCCCCCTCCAGCGCCCCCCCCCTCTCCAAACAAGAAACACACATCAAATTCGCGCATGGTGTAGTAGTTGTGTACTGAATTCATAATGTGAAGCTCGCGAATTCGAATACGGTAAGCGGTAATATTTTTTAAATTGGATTTGCTAGCTTCTTGTAAGTTCATGGTTCAGGTTTTTGACATGTCGTGCTACAAGTCATGTTTTAACATGGCTACGGCACCTCACCGTCAGCTGTGTATTATTGGCTATTTACAATCGTATAATTGGTTACGGGATCTGACGTGAGAAAGGGAGGGGGCGGGACTATTGACTCGTACATATTCATTTACCTATTTGGTTCTGTTTCTGCCGTTTCACTAAAGATAGTATTGGTATTTTCCCGATTTTCTGTGATATACTGTCCATAAAAGTATGAATAGAATGACGTTTTTAGTATTTCCTATTTTCGTAAAATATTATAAGAGCGACAGCACACTTAAAATGCATTATACCGTGACGGAAAGTGATAATACTGTACTAATTTTATCGATGGATATGCAGACAGAAAATTCTGTAATAGCATTATTTTCTTTGAGATACATAACATGAAATACCTATTTTCCTTATTAATCAACTGTCAACTGTCGAAATTGACAGAACATCCTAAAATATGGTATTAACAACCGACAGTCATAGAAACTGTTTCACGAGATTTACAAATTTATTAGGCCCATATGAACATAGATGAATGGCATTTCTTTAACCACGTGCTGATTAGTAAGCTAAAAGATGTCATTTGGTGTAATGGGTGGAAATGATGATTTATTTCAATCGTCAAGTGGCTGCACTTCTGTCAGGGCGCTATGTAAACGCCCGTCCTGCGCGCAGTCTGGTAAAACATGGCGGCCACCTATATAGGCTCTCTATTGGTAGTCAGTGCGTCAAACGGAGTCTGGTGTGCTGAGTCAGTATGGACTGTGCTGTCGAAGAGCCTGGAAGGAGGTGGGCTGGAGTGTAACCGGTGACTAAAAGGGCACCACGGTGTTGATTATAATGTTTGATCGCGAGTCGGTCCACTGGGATGACGGAAGCAGTATGTCCTGACTTAATGCCTGTTAGCGGTGCGTGCCTGTCATTATCTTGGACTGGATGTACAGCGGTTAAGTATTGCCCTTGTGGTCTCGTAAGAGGTGCAGAGTTGCAGGTGCTGGTGCTTTCCGTCTGGCCTCATAGTCCTCCTGAGTTGCTTGTACTTCTCTTGGTGGGTTAAGCCACGAGGCAAGCCACTTATTTAACAAATAAATATGCCGTGTCGCAATCTGTAAGGGTATTGCAGTGTTTATCGCGATTGGTGTATTGTGGTTTGACCCTTTGGGCATTAATCTATCCAGAGGTTTTTTTCTGCGTTGTGGCCGTCCACGCTGCCATAGCTACCCCACTGCGCGGGCGTATTTATTGTAAGGAAAGCATAGCTTCCCTGTCTCCTTCTTTTTGGCCCACTTTAGGTTACGGTAGTAACACTAAAAGTGGGCCATTGCGATCGTCTTTTGACAACTCGAAATTTATATGAAAATAACGGCTTAACTATTCATCTGACACGAAAATTGAATAACCGAATTTCCAGAAGAGAAAATAATCTATAACTTTGCTCTCTTATGTTTTTTTTCATATCTCGTGGCGTTTCAAAGATATTTGCAAAAATAACGGCGATTTTTGGATGTATGTCTCTGTCTGCCCGTCTGTCTGTCCGTAACGTGTTCCCTGTTTTTAAGACGAACCGTTCAACCAATCAACACCAAATTTTACAGACATGATTGTAGGCCGCCAGAGACGAGAACCTCCCTTTTTCAAATTTTTCGGACAAAAATACGGTAGTAAAACCAAAAAAAGCCGTTTGTAATATAATTGTAATTGCAAACGAACCGTTCATCTGACACGAAAATTGAATAACCCAATTGGTAGAGGAGAAAATTCTCTACAACGTATCTCCGTTATGTTTTTTTCATATCTCGTATAGTTTGAGACATATTTGCAAAAATAACGGAGATTTGACACCCTACATTGAATTAACGAAAACCAACCGTTCGGAAATGTCACGTGACATTCCTCGCGTATTTGATGATTTTCTTATTGTAACTTACATGTTGTCATTTCAAAGCAACGGCACACTGAGGAATTAACAAAAACACATCGTTTTTCGTACGATAAATGATAATCTAATGTCTACAAATGCCATATTAACATCAGTTAACAACGTCCATCAATAGTATGAGATTAAAAAACTCCTGTTTTGATTTATAGCCGTAGCGTAGTGGGCAAGGTGCTGGACTGTGACGCGAAAGGTCTGTGGTTTGAATCCCGCCACTACTTAATTTTTTTTTCCTAAAAGGGTTTCAGACGCTCTTATTAAATAATTTATTATTATTTAGATTATTATTTTGGTCCAAAATGTTTGCAAAAACTTATAAAAGTACAAATCTAAAGTGGGCCGTAATACACGTCAGTGTGATTTTTTCTTCTCTCTCACGTACGATTTGCGTCGGGAGAGTTGCGAGGGTTACTTGCACTGCTTCTTCATCAATTCTGTCCTTTCATTGGACGGTTAGTAACTCCAGTATTACCACATTCGCTCGCTTGTTTCTAGCGTCGTTGCTCCGTAACGTCACGCACTGTTAGGGTTGCACGAACACATACTACATAAGGGCTAGGAAGCTTCCGATTGAGATACTTCTCTTCCTTCCATAATCACCCTTGTTCCTTTCAATTGATGTATTTTATGGTAACCTGATAGGTGTTTTTAAGTCTTCGGTGTTGTCTGAACAGTGCTCGGTGTTTGGGGGTAGTGTTAGAGATGTTACGAGCCACATTAATAGTATCTTACCATTTGAGTGACTGTTCTTGTTGTGTGCTTCCAGGTTATACTCAAAGCTCTTTACCGACAAGTTGTGACCTTTAATTGTCTGTAACTGACTGAAAATTTATAACCTGCCTTTGGTGTTTCTCATTTGTACTTCCTGGTGATAGTCCTCTTTCACGTTGCTGTTTCTATTTTATTTATTGCTTGTAATAAGTTGAATATCCACATAATAGGCTTCAAGCGATCAGACAACTTGTGCACAAAAGATGCTGATTGTAACGTGGTACCGCGCATACTGCTCGTTGGGAAGAGGGTGTGGTCTGTAAAAATGGTTTACATAAGCTTTTGAAATGTGTTGCTACATACGAATGATGTAAATTAGATGAGTAGATCACGAGTGAGTAACAGAATTGGGGATAAAAAGAGTTTCTGGCATATCTTGACTAAGAGAAGGGATAGATTGGTGGAACACAATCTGAGACATCAAGGAGTTGTCAACTTAGCATTAGAAGGAAGTGTGTGGGGTAAAAATCGTAGAGGGAGATAGAGGTACGAATGCAATAAGCAGATTCAAAAGTATGTAGCTTGCCGAACTTATTCTCAGATGATGAGGCTTGCAAAGGACAGGGTAGCGTGTAGAGCTACATCAAACCAGTCTGAGAACTGAAGACCACAACAACAACAATTACCTATCTCTAGGCTAGATGTCTTTTCCTGTTAAGAGTTCCAAGCTATAAAATGTTGATTTTTCAATGAAACACACGAATAACTGTGTAATATTACACATTCAAAATGGATAAAATATTCTGTCAAGAACGGACGGAACAGTACATGAATTCATTTAAAATATTGAGTCAGGGTTGTTATTAAGAGTATATGTTAAAAAAGGAAAGGGGGGATTTTAATTCTCCAAGGGTTCATTGCGTTTGTATTGTGGGTGTGTTATGGTTAGCCTGAATCTTTTTATTATTATATATTCAGTTTCAACATAAATTCCTTTAACTGGATTATTGTAATCTAATATTACAATTTTAAACATGACTGTTGAGACGGAACCGTTCGTGAAAGACTAACATTCAAAAATACAGCTCATCGGTAGCGGCGCGTTTTAGTTACATGAAATATGTTCTGCTTTTTAATCCTGGCGCATGTAATTTTATATGTGTAACTTGAACGTGAGCACTGTTGCTCAATAACCATTTCATGTAACTAATTTTTTTTTTTTTTTTTTTTTTTTTTTTTTTTTTTTTTTTTTACTTCTGATGAAGTTTTCCTTAGTTGGAGCCAAAACCTTGCTTAAGTAATCATTCTCTAGCTTTTCAACCGACGAGCTGTATCTTTGAATGTTAATCTAATATTGTTAACAAGGTTATAGTAATTTCAGTAATTTTAAGCGGGCGCTTGAATTGTGGGCATGTGCCTGGCGTGATTCATTATTATATATTCAAATTCAACAAGGACTCCTTAAAAATGACTTCAATTTAACACCCTTAAATTATTGTTCTTATTTTTGAAGTAACATCTTGTTTATGAAATTATTGTAATTCAAGTAAATTTTATCGTATGGAGTTGTCTTTTAGAAATAAAATGAAGTTGTGCAAACGGCGAAATAACAAAGATGGATGGTATTTTTCCCCAACCCTTCCACTCCCCTATTAAAAGTTATATTAGTAACATTAGAGCTACAGAAATTAAAACATCTACACTCTTTCATCACTATTACGTTCTACATACAAACATGATTTCTTTATCTTTTGTGGGCATCTATGGCAAAGTACCTTTCTACTTATATAAGTTTCATTTACCTCATTAACATTACAAATCAATTCTTCAATTTACGTGTTGATGTAATAATACTCCAATGAGGTTCCCATCTACACCTGAGGACGAGTAAGGATCGAATGATGCAGAATGTAGATGAACAAATCGTGTATTCTCTACTATGAAAATGCTCAAGTCAGTCAGCTGTACTAGATTCCTTGAAATGAAACGTATGTAATATGGGAATCAAGTCAACGAAAATGCACTGGAAGGCCATGACACCAACGTTTCGATCAAAACCTATCGAACCAGTAATATGATGATATCGTGACTGATGTAACATTGTGCGAGACTGCATTTCGAGCCCAGGTTTGATGTTTTCTTTGCTCTCTTCTACAAACTGTTTCGTAATAGTCGTAAATTTACCTACATAACCTTAATCCGTAAGCGCTGAAAGTTTTGTCCGGAGATCATGACTTTAGGGTAAGCAATTCAATAAAATAAACCTCCAACGTATAGTATACAAAAGTCACAAGCGTCACAAATATGACGACTACAAATTCTAAAATCGCAAACATTTAAAAAATCGAACAAATATAATCAAATTACGGTAAATTATCCTTTAACTGGGGTAGGAAAACATATTTCCACTCTCGATATATTTAATAATAAATATACAGTTAATGAGTGTTGTTGTTCCACCACGCCCAAGTGAGTTTATAAATTTCAAAATATGCGATCGCGCGTGCTTGCATGTATTTAAATAACGTTCTCCGCTTCTGGCGAATACCGGCAATCATGAAACGAAAATATTCCGGGCGAAACACAGCAAAATTATGTTTGCATCAAAGTTCATAGCGCGCACCGCAAGCTTCCTGTGCAGTGAACATTTCTTCTTACTTTTAATTTCAACCATTCCGCTTTCTTTTCACAAGCCTTCTATTTGGCCTTTACCAGTGTGTCTGCTAAGCGTGAGGGCCCTCCCCGAAAGTCAATGTTTAATAACGTTTACGCATTGGTTATAATTAATTCAGGTAATGATGTGAATTAATTTCAGGTGTGAGTATCCCCATGATTTACTATTAACTAAATTTATGTAATGGATTTACTACGTACACATTGAAAGTTTGTCGCAAGTTAATCCCTCTCCCCAGTCATTAAGTGGTTCTCTAGAAATGGACTCTCATTAAACTTTGATAAAACCCAGTATATACAGTTTCATACAGTAAATGGTATGACACCATTTAGACTTTGAACATAAATCTGTAGCTAAGGTAGAATATTCAAAATTTTTAGGTGTTTGCATTGACGAGGGACTGGATTGGAAGAAACATATTGAAGATCTGGTAAAACGTCTGAGTTCAGTTACTTATGCTATCAGAGTCATTGCAAAATTTGGTGATATAAATCTCAGTAAATTAGCTTACTACATCTATTTTCATTCACTGCTTTCATATGGGACCATATTCTGGGGCAATTCAACATTGAGTAAAAAAGTATTCATTGCACAAAAGCGTGTAATCAGAATAATTGCTGGAGCCCACCCAAGGGCATCCTGCAGACATTTATTTAGGGATCTAGGGATACTCACTGTAGCTTCACAATATATATATTCACTCATGAAATTTGTTGTTAACAATCCCACCGAATTCAAAAGTAATAGCAGTGTGCATAGCTACAACACTAGGAGGAAGGATGATATTCACTATTCAAGGTTAAATCTAACTTTGGCTCAAAAAGGGGTGAATTATGCTGCCACAAAAGTCTTTGGTCACTTACCAAGTAGCATCAAAAGTCTGACAGATAGCCAACTAGTATTTAAAAAGAAATTAAAGGAATTTCTGAATGGCAACTTTTTCTACAATGTAGATGAATTTTTAGATAAAACTTTAAAAAAAGTACTTAAAATATTGATTGTCAAGTATAGACAACATTTACTAAACTGACACGTTCCACATCATTACGAAATGTCATATATATGATCTATGGAACAAGTATTAATCTAATCTAATCTAATCTCCCGCAGGGTGTAGTAGGGATTGCCATCTCCCCCGTGGTTCTGGAGGCTTTAAGCACGGACGCTGTTCCTCCCGTGAGTTTAAGTAGATGAGAATCTCCGTCTTTCTCCCTACTCAGGAGTTTAACTTCTTTTTCCCAGCAAGCTGGTAAGCAGGTAAGTCCCAATACGTACTATAAGTTCTAAGTATGCACAAATTGCCAAAGGCATTACACGATTTTTAATTCGGCTCACAAAAAAAAGATAAAAGATATTAAGTAACTTGCAGGAGACACTGGTAATGTTGGGAATGGTAATTTAGCAAGGAAACGTGTTTGATGCAAAGAAACTTTCTGACGCGCCAATACCATACGACACAGCAAGAAATGAAAGCAATGATTATACTGTCGTGCCTGAAAGAGACACAGAGGTCACATGCAACACTGTGCCTGTCTGTCTAGTCTCGAAAAATAAGTCACTGGAAGGACTTATCTACATAGATACTCTGCAAATCACATTTAAGTGCCTGGTTGAGGTTCAAAGTTTTGTGACAGTCGTGTGATGTGATATTCTGGAGGCATTTGAAATGTAGGTGACCTTTCTTGACACACCCGAAACACTTTTTACGCTTTCATAAGTAGCTAAGCCAGAGCTACTTCGTATTTGTAGGCGCAATGGTCCGTGTCATCGGAGTCCAGCGTACACTTGGTATACTTCGTTTAGGACAGAGTAGGTACTGAAATCTTCTTGTACCGTGCCGTAGGGTCAGAGAGTTGCCATGAGTCCTGAGGCCTGGTATGGTAATGGTAGTTCAAACAAATGCTTGCCAGCGAAAGGCAAAAGTCCCAGGTTCGAGTCCCGGTTCCGGTAAACAATTTTAATCTGCCAGGAAGTTTCATATCAGCGCACACTCCGCTGCAGAGAGAAAGTTTCATTCTGGAAACATCCCTTAGGCTGTGGCTAAGCCATGTCTCCACCATATCCTTTCTTCCAGGAGTGCTAGTCTTGCAAGTTTCGTGGGAGATCTTATGTGAAGTTTGGAAAGTAGGAGGCGAGGTACTAGTAGAATTGAAGCTGTGGGGGCGGCACCGTGAGTCGTGTCGGGATAGCTCATTGGTAGAGCGCTTGCTCGCGAAAGGCAAAGGTCACAGGTTCGAGTTCCGGTTCTGGCACACAATTTTAATCTGCCAGGAAGTTTCATATCAGCGCACACTGCGCTGCAGAGAGAAAGTTTCATTCTGGAAACATCCCTTAGGCTTGGCTAAGCCATAACCTTTCTTCCAGGAGTGCTAGTCTTGAAAGTATCGTAGAAGAGCTTCTGTGAAGTTTGGAAAGTAGGAGACGAGATACTGGCAGAATTGAAGCTGTGGGGCGGCACCGTGAGTCGTGTCGGGATAGCTCACTGGTAGAGCGCTTGCCCGCGAAAGGCAAAAGTCTCAGGTTCGAGTCCCGGTTCCGGCACACTATTTTAAACTGCCAGGAAGTTTCATATCAACGCACACTCCGCTGCAGAGTGAAAGTTTCATTCAAGTGTATAAACTAAATTGCTAAAAATTTCCGGGCTATTATACCGTGGTGTTATGGATTTATTATTCAGATATTAATAATAAATCAATAAGACCACGGCATAATAGCCCCGAAATTTTTAGTAAGTTTGACGTTTCCGGCCGTGAAAATGTATAATCTGCAGCCCCACCCCAATTTGGTATGGTCAACAACGACGTCGCCAACATTTCTGTCTGTCTGGCCTTATTGATATCACGCTAGATTAGACTATATTAATACTTGTTCCAGATACCATGAGTACGACACTTCGTAATGATGTGAAACGTGTCAGGTTAATGAAGGGTGTCTCTACAAGACGTTACATTACACAAAATATTACGTGACACATTTTTATTTTCCTTTTTAGGTTTACTAATTTACATCTAAAAACTCATCCAATAAGTTGAAGGAGCTATTATTCAGAAATTCTTTTAATTTATTTTAAATGCTAGTTGCCTATCTGCCAGGCTTCTGATGCTGCCCGGTAGATGACCAAAGACTTTTGTGGCAGCATAATTCACCCCATTCTGTGCCAAACTCGGATTTAGCCCTACATAGTGAAGATCATCCTTTCTCCTGGTGTTACAGTTGTGCACACTGCTATTACTTTTGAACGAGGTTGGATTATTAACAATAAATTTCATAAGTGAATATATATTCTGTGAAGTTACTGTGGGGATACCTAAATCCTTAAATAGAGGTCTGCAGGATGATTGTGAGTGGACTCCAGCAATTATTCTGATTACACGCTTTTGTGCAATGAGTACTTTTTTACTCAATGATGAATTACCCCAGAATATGATGCCATAGGAAAGCAGTGAATGAAAATAGGCATAGTAAGCTAATTTACTGAGATTGTTATCGCCAAAATTTGCAATAACCCTAACAGCATACGTAGCTGAACTCAGATGTTACAGCAAACCATAAAAGTAGGCCACTGTACGAAATAAAAACTTAATTCTGGTAGGAGGTACCCAGATAAGAATTTACTGTTATAAAAAAGGTTAATTTTAGCAATAAAATTGGCAAAAGATCCGTGTGAGCTACCGGCTACTCCCTGCTGCAAAACCTTGTTCCCTGGCTCAAATTGAGAACTGACTTGGTTCAAATTATTGTAATATTAGGAAGTTAACGACTCAGTGGCCAACACATGTAGCAGCTTACACGAAATTACACACAGGCATTAATAAACAAACCAACACAATTAAAGTTATTTCATAAAGGTGGCTAGGAAAACATTTATGGCGCAACGGAACATAAGCATAAAATATTGCATCTGAGCTTGTTCTCAGTACTGGTAAAAACAATATTAAATAAAAAGCAGGAAGGTGCTCGAAAACTACAGTTAATATTCAAATCAAAATTATACTGAACTTAACTTGTTCATGTAGGTCGAACGAAAGCAATATGGGGAACCAATTTGTTAATACTATGAAATGCATCACCTTTACAGTGTCTAATACGGACGATGCACAGCATTGAATTTAACATAAATTACAAAGAACTTAACGCTATTGGGTGGAGGATTTACAAAGAACACTCACTCGCTTACACACACGCAATGCAACAGCAAAACTCACAAAAATCAGCGTGCTGAAACGAGGCAGAAGCAGGCGCCGCTATCGTAGGCGAAATTCAGCAAACCCGGAGGTACAACACAATACAATATACAATGAAACTTTGAAGATGGCTCTGGTATGTAGTGCCTGATATGAGATGGTGCGTGAGTATATCAAAGTTAAGTTCTATTTAGATTAGACTGCGAGCAAACACGCTAACGGCGACACACGGCTACGTTACATGATCGCATTCCACTGAAGGTGAAGTGGTTAAAATCAGATTCATTACACTAAACCACGGTGGACTCTTAAGTTGCAATCAGAGAGTAAACTATCTAGGCACTGGTTTTATGAGAAGCGGAGTGCATTCAGGTGACTAGCTGCAAACCCCTGAAGACGGAGTTCGGACCCACGTGATTCCGAAAACCGATAAAAAACTATAAATTCAACTTCTGAAAAATAAAGAAATTATCTACGGCATGCAACCCTTCGAAATACATAGAATTTCATAAGCAAGCTATTGAAGGAGGTTGTACAAGGCTCAGAGAGAATTACTGACAAAGGCTAAGTGCATACTACAAGTTCGGAGAAGAAACAGAAAAATTAAAATAGGCGGAGAAAGAACATCGCAACATGTTAGTGGAAATCAGAAGGATACATGCATAGTTACTTGCCTGATGAGCATCGAACAAACAAAGATGGAAGCTGAAGGCTTTGTTCTAAGAACCGACCACGTAGAACACATATCACTCAGAAACGATAAAATAATTTTACGTGTACTGTACAAAAATGAACATATCGCCTGTTGGAAACCGGGCCCCACAAAGCTAGAAAGAATTTACACAGAGTTCGTACACCGCCACATAATCACAAAAGGTTTGAATATAACAGGCCGTTATCAAACTGCAGCTAGTAATAGATACATCGCATTTATCTGTTGGAAATCACTGGATTGAAAAACTAGGACACATTTCCGCGCACAGTCAAAACAAAACAAAAATATTCCGAAAAATGAATCTAAGTTAAACATGCTAGACAATGAATCACTACCATCTCCGCAGACACAAGAGCAGAACCAACCTTACCTCACCGCAGTCCAAGCATAAAGTGACCACCGAGCAGCCAGGAGACGGGAAACCTACTGGAAACTGGGCAAAACCCATGATAACAGCGGTGGTGGGGAGAGAAGATCGTCAGACTCATCCTGGAGAAGGCTCATCTACTAGCTTGTAACCAGAGGGTGAGGAAACCTCTTTGGTCGCATCAGCAGCAGGGGTTGGTAACGACTAACTATCGACTCTGAACCAGAGAGACCCCTGCAAAGCGAGCTATCACTACCCACATTCAGCCATTAGATTCTCGCACATCCATTAAAAGTAAAAGAAGTACATATTCTCTTAAAATAACGAAATCCTAGCAATATTAACTAATATTTTAAAACATGAAATATAAATGCTATTGCTCACGCCTTGAAAAGAGTGGGGTTCTAGTTTTAACAAAATGCAATCTAGCGACATCAAATATTTACAATTTTATAAAAAATATATGGAAGACGACTGACGTCAATGTGTTGCTTCCAGTTTAATCTCTCATCAGTGCAAGTATCCAAAAATTTTGAAAATTCTGCCTTATCTACGGACCTGTTCAAAGTCTACATTTATTTCTGGAGTTGTGCCATTTTCTGTGCAGAACTGTATATACTGTGTTTTATCAAAATTTAATGAGAGTCCGTTTTCAGAGAACCACTTAATAATTTTGTGAAAAACATTATTTACGATTACATCATTTAGTTCTTCTTTTATGAATGTGATTACTATATTTGTATCATCAGCAAAAGGAACTAACTTTGCATCTTCATCAATGTAGAATGACAAGTCATTTATGTATATCAAGAACAACATTACGTGAACCATTTATTTCAACTTTCTGCTAAATTTACTACTTACGATCAAAAAGTGGTCGCCGACAATGTCAGCAGCCGCGTTCCTGGCCACCTCCTTCAAAAAACACTTGACCTAGAGAGTGCTTATGTCTATCAAAACAGTTCTTAATAACGATTTTGATAGTCCATTTCCTTTATTGACTGCCATGATCTTGTGCTACGACGTCGCGTTAGTGGCAACCGCTCGCGTTGCAGGCAGGAAGCAGAGAACGTGTCAGCTACAATCGGCTGCTACAGACCAATCAGGGACCAAGGACGCTTTTTGACTCAACCGTACCTGTAGAACATGACTGGTGACATTTATAAGGATGACTAATCCACGTGTAAGTGACAAGCTGATGAGAAGATATTCCATGCCTTCTCTTATACTGGAGGAGTCTCACGACGTCTAGAGGTAATTTGCACATTGTACCGTAGTAATAGATCGTAAAAAGAAAACTTGAAAAATGTAGTAGATAAATGCATTTCGCACAGGGAAGCTATAGCTCTGAAAATGTGGTCTAGAAAAGCATTATGCTGAGGAAGACCTAAATGTACGACGTGAATTTGAAACCCGAAACGTGTCGTTGTTCAAATCAGAACTTCAGAAAGTGGCTGGTAGTCTTATTTCTTGAAGTAACTTTAATATGTTGACTCCCATGCAATGAATATTAGAAGATTCTAGCGTTCGATGAACAAACAAATAAAGTACAGCTATCAAACAAGTTCCTCGTGATTTTCTGGCACAGAAATTTGGAAACACCGACAGGTGATTTCGGTACTGATTGCTTGTGGCCTCCAGTGGTCAAAATCACAACACTGTCCGTAGCCGCTCAGGTGTCGGCCATTTTATATTCACTTAGCTCGTTCAATGAAGGAGATTGTATGCAGCTATACGTCACAACGATGCGTATTTAATTGTCGCCGTGCGCTCTAGACACCTTGCTGCGGAGTGTGCCTCTACTCCCCATCAGAGGCTCGAGTCCTCCCTCGCGCGTGCGCGGTTTTTTGTTTTTGTTTGTGTGTGTGTGTGTTTTGTCTTAGCATAGTTAGTTTAAGTAGTTCATAAGTCTAGGGACCAATATTTGATTCGTTTAATTGTAAGCACTTCCTGGCAACCCCCGAAGTAACATATCTCATCTCTAAATTAAATCTAAATTATTTTGAAGT
Organism: Locusta migratoria; assembly: GCA_026315105.1. Lineage (NCBI taxonomy): Eukaryota > Metazoa > Arthropoda > Insecta > Orthoptera > Acrididae > Locusta > Locusta migratoria. The sequence continues at coordinate 5,013,731 of CM048749.1, read as the reverse complement.
ACTATTAAAATTTGCTTAGGGAAAAAATAGATACGACCTGCAGGACAATAAAAGAGACATTTGTAGACAAGAAAAGTAGCGGAATGAATATCAACGACCCAGATAGAAAACCAGTACTAAGCAAAGAAGGAAAAGCTGAAAGGTGGAATGAATACAAAGGCCTGTACAAAGGAAATACACCTGAAAGCAGTATTCTAGAAATGGAAGACGAAGTAGAGATAGATCAGATAGAAGGTACTACACTGCTACAAGAATTTTACAGAGCCCTAAAAGATTTGAGTAGAATCAAGGCCCCTGGGGTAGATGATCTTCCGTCTGAGCTGATACTACCGTTAGGAGAGCCAGTCTTGAAAAAAATGTTCTACTTGTTATGTAAGATGTATGAGACAGGAGAAACACTTTCAGCTTCAAAAAGAATACATAGTGATTCCATTTACTAAGAAAGTAAGAGCGGACAAATGTGAAAATTACAGAACTATCACTTTAATAAGTCATGGTTGCAAAATACTAACACGAATTCATAATGAAACTTCACTCTGCAGCGGAGTGTGCGCTGATATGAAACTTCCTGGCAGATTAAAATTGTGTGCGGGAACCGGGACTCGAACCTGGAACCTTTGCCTTTCGCGGGCAAGCGCACTACCGACTGTGCTATCCCGACACGACTCATGATGCCGCCTCACAACTTTACTTCTGCCAGTACCTCGCCTCCTACTTTCCAAACTTCACAGAAGCTCTCCTGCAAACACGCAAGACTAGCACTCCTGGAAAAAAGGATATAGTGGAGACATGGCTTAGCCACAGCCTAAGGGATGTTTACAGAATGAAACTTCACTCTGCACACAATTTTAATCTGCCAGGAAGTTTCATATCAGCGCACTCCGCTGCAGAGTGAAGTTTCATTCTGGAAACATCCCTTAGGCTGTGGCTAAGCCTTGTCTCCACCATATCCTTTCTTCCAGGAGTGCTAGTCTTGCGTGTTTGCAGGAGAGCTTCTGTGAAGTTTGGAAAGTAGGAGGCGAGGTACTGGCAGAAGTAAAGTTGTGAGGCGGCATCATGAGTCGTGTCGGGATAGCACAGTCGGTAGTGCGCTTGCCCGCGAAAGGCAAAGGCCCCAGGTTCGAGTCCCGGTTCCGGCACACAATTTTAATCTGCCAGGAAGTTTCACTAACACGAATTATTTACTGACTTTGGGGAAGAGCAGTTTAGATTTAGGAGAAATGTAGGAACACGCGAGGCAGTACATTACAAGCTAAGGAAAGGGAAACCTACATTTTTAGCATTTGTGGATCTGAAGAAAGCTTTTGACAATGTTGACTGGGAAACACTCTTGCAAATTCTGAAGATAGCAGGGGTAAAATATAAGGAGCGAAGAGTTATATTCAACTTGTATAAAAAACAGACAGCAATTATTAAAGTCGAATGTCATGAAAGGGTTGCAGTGGTTAGGAAGGGAGTAAGACAGGGCTATAGCCTTTCCCCAAAGTTGTTCAATATGCACATTGAGCAAGCTGTGAAGGAATGCAAGGAGAAATTTGGAGAGGGAATTAAAGTCCAGGAAGAAGGAATAAAAACTTTGCGGTTTGCTGATGAAATAGTAATTCTGTCTCAGACAAGAAAGGACCAAGAAGAGCAATTAAATGGAATGAATAGTGTCTTGAAAGGAAGATATAAGATGCACATTAACAAGAGTAAAACGAGGGTAATGGGATGTAATGTCAGAAAATCACGCGATGCTGAAGGAATTAGATTAGGTAACGAGACAATAAAAGTAGTAGATGAGTTTTGTTATTTGGGTTGCAAAAAGCTCCTGTTGGCCGAAGGAAAGAGGATATAAAATGCAGAATGGCTATGGGAAGAAAAGCGTTTACGAAGAAGCGAAATTTGTTTACATCCAACATTAGTTTAAACGTTAGGAATTCCTTTCTGAAAGAATTTGAAGTGTAGCATTGTATGGGACAAAAAGATGATAGAAGATTTCGAAATGTGTAAGGAGGCGTTTCACAGAATTAGAAGAAAAGGAGTTTCTGTCATATCCTTAGACAAAAGTTGGTGGGACCTATTCTGAGACATCAAGAAATCGTCAACTTAGCATTAGTGAGGGGTGTGTGGGGTAAAAATCGTAGAGGGAGACCGAGGGACGAATACAGTTTGCAGATACAAAGGATGTAGGTTGCCGAACGTATTCTCAGATGATGAGGCTTGCGCAGGACAGAGTAGCGAGGAGAGCTGCATCAAATCGGTCTGCGGACTGAAGACCACAACAGCAAGTTTGTTGTGGCAAGAAATGTCAAAAGAAAACATTTTAAATTCCATATTCCTTATTATAAATCTTTGTGGCAAGGTCATCGGCCTACAGATAAAATCACATTTTACTAATTACCAACCAATATCACCCGCGACCTGCAACCCGTTTGATTCTTACTGAAATGATGAACTGCACTAGTCTATACATGAAGGGCAAGAAAACAGAGGAATTAGCTGATATGCGTTTGGAAGAATTTGCAACAACTGTGACCAAAAGCAGCACCCCCATTACACGTCATGTCCAGGTTACGTACAACATGGATTTATCCTTCTGTCTCAAACGTCATTCCAAAGTTTGCATTCGCTTACTCTCGTCTATCACAGCGACTGACTAATAAGAGGGCGAGTCAACTGCCTATTATATAGCTAAACTACTGGACTCAATCAGTCCCAAGAGCTTCCCGTAAAAAGAGACACCAGATGAGAGATTCTACATCATCTGAAAGCGAAGCATACTCAACAAAGAGAAGTTCAGGTGCCTTCATTATTTTTGACAGTGACAAACTGAACATCTCTAATGTTCTTTCAACAAAATTTTGTAAACTGCGCAGCTGATGAAGAGAAATGAAAAACCGCCAAATAGGGCATTAATTATAAGGCGCAGGTAGTATGTAAGGCACTGTTCACTGAGAGATACTAGTAGACCGGGCAAACAGCAGAGCGGCTATGCATATGTCGCGGTAGCACGTGACTGTTGGCAAACATTTGCTGTATACAAAAAAACAACTTTGCAGTTTCCAAGAAATGGCACTATTTTAAACTTATAATACTTACACGTGAAATTTAATGCTACTTCCCTTGACACAAAACGCTTTGAAAATTCAATAGCAAAGCTGAAAACAATGACGTGACTGTTGGCAAAGCAGTGGTGTAGCCGTAGAGATGTTGGTGCCATGATAGCAATGCCATGCCCAGTCTAGCAATGTCTGTGGTCGAAGGTGCTAACGTAAGCAGTGGGTATTAGGCAGATGTATGCCCCATAACAGTTCCAGCGTCAGTAAAGAATAATCACAAGGTAAACAGCGAAACTAAACACTCCGCTGACGTAATCAGCAACTGAGCAACTAAGAAAGTGTTGGAAGACGTTGTCTGGTTTTGTCACGTGTGCTGTGAAACAGGACACCTTACCCGAGACTCTGGAAAAAGAGCATTAAGACTCTGTATGATTGACACCTAAAGGCTTATTGCGAAATTTCTTGTGTCCCTCATGTGAAAAATAATTTAAATGAGCCTCAAACTAGTTTCACGAGTTATTATTCATTTGGGTACTGAAAATGTTACGTTCAGAAATATTATTCACATTGTGATTAAAAAATTTAGTGGTGTCAAAATAATTTTGAATGCTGATTAAATTTAATAACCCGAAGAATTAAAAAGCAGTAAGACACCAGTCTGCTGTAATAGTTAAGTAAGAAGCATTTGTCTAAAAATTTAATTAAAACGTCTTTATATCATCTCTTTCCACTTTTTATTAAGTTAAAAGTAAATTAAATCTCTTGCAGTATGTTCAGACAGTTTCTGGCCAGTTATATGCTTCATGCAATAGGCAATATTCGGAATGAGAGCTCCTATTAAGGCTCATAAGCAAGAGATAAACATTTCCTTAATGTGATCATATTAATTAAATAACCTTTCAATTTTTAGTTCGCTTTCAACTGAATATATTTGTAAGATGTTAAACATACACTATAAGATGAAAAGTATCCATACACGACCATAACATACGTTCTCATATTAGGTGCGTTGTGCTGCCATTTACTGTAAGGTACCTCAGTAGTCACAAGACATCCTACGGGAGCAGAACGGGACGCTCCGCGGAAGTCACGGACTTCTAACATAGTCAGGTGATTGGGTGTCACTTGTGACAGAAGTCTGTACGCGAGATTTACACACTCCTAATCATTCATAGGTCCACTGTTTACAATGTGATAGTGAAGTGGAAACGTGAAGGGACACGTACAGCACGAAAGCGTACAGGCCGACCTCGTCTGCTGACTGACAGAGACGGCCGAAAGTTGACAAGGTCTTACGGTGTAATAGGTAGATGTCTACCCAGACCATCACAGAGAAATTCCAAACAACATCAAGCACCACTCAAATTACTACGACAGGTAGGAGGTGAGAAAACATGAATTCCATGGTGGAGCATATGCCCATACGCCACACACCATGCAAGTCAGTGCCAAACGACACCTCGCTTGGTGTAAGGAGCGTAAATATTGGACGATTGAACTGTGGAAAAACGTTGTGTGGAGCGACGAATCACGATATACAATCTGGCGATCCGATGGCAGTGTGTGAATGCCCGGTGATCGTCATTTGCCAGTGTTTGTAGTGCCAATAGTAAAATTCGGAGGCGGTGGTGTTATGAAATGGTCGATTTATTCATTGTTGTTTTGATTGGCACTACCACAGCACAGTTTACATTGATGTTTTAAACATATTCTTGCTTCCAACTGTTGAAGAGCAATTCGGGGATGGCGACTGCATTTTTCAACACGATCGAGCGAGTTCATAATGCGCGTTATTTGTCGGGGTGGTTCCACGATTAAAACATCCCTGTAATGGTCCGGCCTGCCCAGAGTCCTGAATCCTAATACAACATCTTTGGGATGTTTTGTAACGCCGAATCCGTGCCAGGCATCAGCGCCCTACATCCATACCGCTTTTCAGTGCAGCACTCCGTGAAGAATAGGCTGCCATACCCCAAGAAACCTCCCATTACGTAATTGAATGTATGCCTGCGAGAATGGAAATTGTCATAATAGATAAGGGTGGGCCAACTCGGTATTGAATTCCATCTGTTCTGACCAATATCTCAGAACATTTATGCGTAGGTCACGAAATGAGGATTGCTGCTTCTAGAACTAAGATCTATTTATTAGTCAAATACAATTTACAATGAGTTGAACAAAAGCTTAACTTTAGTATCTCCCTTAGGTGTGGGTCGCGAGGTGATGGCCAACTCGGCGACTGGCTAGCTAATACTTGGTGCGAGCCACAAAGCACCATCTGGCAATGTCTGTCCTGTGTGCCCGCGTGGACGTCACTGTACTGAGCGAGCTCTGAGCCGTCTCCCTCCGGGCTCGCGCTAGGGGGCGCTCGGTTGGCGCTAGAGCTATCGCTGCGATCGATTGTATCGTAGCAGTGATACTACACGATCATTACCGATGGAGGGCGCCACGAACTTGTCATTTTCAACCAGGTATCCGGGTACGTTTGATTATATAGTGTATGTACTAGGACTCTCTTCTTACGAGGGGCGTTTGAAAAGTCCGTGCAAAGACCGAGAGATGGCACCACCGGAATGTATCGAGGTCATGTTTAGTTAGTAGCATCTTTGGAAAGAACGCACACCAAATTTCAGCTTTATTGGTCTATTTCTTTGTGTTTGGCATTCGTGTGAATCAAGGAATCGAGTGATTATCAAAGAATGAACGAAAAAGAATTTCGTATGGTGATTAAAAATTACTTTATAAAAAGCAAAATGCCTCGGGAGACTAAACAGAAGCTTGATGAACATTGTGGTGACTCTGCACCTTCGATTAGAACACTTTATAAGTGGTTTTAAAATTTTCGGAGTGGCCTTATGGGCACAAGTGACACTGAAGGTTTTGGACGCCCAGTGGAGGTTACGACTCCAGAAATTATTGATACAATCTATGATATGGTGATGGACAAAAACATTAAGGTGCATGAGATTGCTAGTGCTGTGGGCATCTCGAATCAACAGGTATATAATATTTTGCATAAACATTTGGACAATAGAAAGCTATCCACAAGATGGGTGCCACGATTGCTCACGCTTGACCAAAAACGGAATCGTATTGTAAGGAAGGAAGAATCCGCAGGGCCTTAAGCGTCGTTTCGCTACTATGGATGAAACATGAATGCATTACTATACTCCTGATACCAAAGAACAATCTAAACAATGGGTTACCAAGGGAGAATCTGCACCAAACAAGGCGAAGAACGGTCCTTTGGCCGGTAAGGTTATGGCGACGGTGTTTTGGGATTCGTAACGGATAATCATCGTAGACTACCTGGAACAAGGTAAAACTATTACAGGTGCATATTATTCGTCGTTATTACACCGTTATAAAACCAAACTGCTACAAAAATCGCCGGCGATTGGCCCACAAAAAAAGTCCTTTTCCATCACGACAATGCACGAGCACACACCTCAGCAGTTGTCTTCGGAAAATTATTGGAAACAGGATTCCAACAGGTTTCACATCTCCCCTATTTTCCAGACGTGGCTCCCTCGGACTACTGTTTGTTATCTAATTTGAAGAAATGGCTGGCAGGACGAATATTTTATTCAAACGAGGAGGTAGAAACCAATAGCTATTTTGCAGGCTTGGACAATTCCTGTTTTTTGAAAGGGATCAACAAATTATAAGCAGCGTTGGACGAAATGTATAAGTCTAAAAGGAGACCATGTCGAAAAATAAAAATGGTTTTCCCCAAAAACGTTAGTAGTTTTTACTTTTGGACGGACTCCTACATGTACCGAATAATACATTCCTAATCTTTGGGTGGGCCTTATTTGGTACATATACCTTATAAAGTCAAATAATATGTTGTCTTTGGTGGCGTTATCTCTATTTTTAGTGACTGTTGTTCTTTGAGACCTTTTAGCTTTCACTTTCAGTGAGCTATCTATCCACTGCGGGTAGAGTAATAATCACGTAACTGCGCAGACCACAGGAATGCCTCTGGGGAAAGGGCTGTCCTCCTTTGGAATTCGGAGGGAATGCCTTCAAAAGCAGCGAAACGAGCTGTAAAGTCCGCAACAGCATCAGAGCGAGCGCTCACCCCTCCCCTCCTCACACACACATACACACACACACACACACACGGGATGCCCGCGCTTTTGCAATCTTGTAGAACAGCCGATCTGCCCCATCCGATAAATATTGACACGGCGGCGTATGGAAATACCAGATATCCAATAAAATAAACGGGGCGGGGGGAGCGGGCTGTTTTCATAAGGGCGGAATGCGGCGTGTTATATTGCGCAAACACGCGCTCACGCCCACCTAGGCCGCAGCGCGCGACCTGATTGTTTCCGCTGTGTCGGCATTAGCGACATAGATGTCACTGGCTGACAGACCGACCCAACCGACGCTCGCCCACCCCTACCTGTCTGGTGTTGTCACGTAAGCCCCTAACCTACCCGCTGAAGTTGACCGTCAAAAGTTATACCGAAGGCGTCGATTATGTAAACTAAAATGAAGTGCAATCCGTTAATAACACGATGGATGCAATCTAGACTCCTGGAAAATGGAAAATCATCATCATCATCATCATTACAGTCTGATTATGTCTTTCAGCGTTCAGTCTGGAGCGTAGTACCTCTAATAAAATTCCTCCATGATCCCCTATTCAATGCTAACATTGATGCCTCGTCTGATGTTATGCCTTTTACTTCAAAATCATTCTGCACTTTCTTTTTGGTCTACCTCGACTCCTCTTACCCTCCACTGAAGAGCTCATGAGTCTCTTAGGTAACCTCGCTTGACCCATACGTGTAACATGACCCCACCATCTCAGTCTGTTTGCTCTAACTGCTTCATCTACGGTGTTCATTCCCAGTTTTTCTTTGATTTCCTCATTATGGACACCCTCCTGCCATTGTTCCTATCTATTGGTACCTGCAATCATTCTTGCTACTTTCATATCTGTAACCTCTACCTTATGAATAAGGTAACCTGTATCCACCCAACTTTCACTCCCATACAACAAACTTGGTCGAAAGATAGAGCGGTGCACTGCTTAGTCTTGGTACTTACTTCCTTCTTGCAGAAGAGAGTAGATCTTAGCTGAGCACTCACTGCATTAGCTTTGCTGCACCTCGATTCCAGTTCTTTCGCTATGTAGCCATCCTGTGAAAAAATAAATCCCAGGTACTTGAAACTGTCTACCTGTTCTAACTTTGTTCCTCCTATTTGGCACTCAATCTGTTTGAATCTCTTTCCCACAGACATTACTTTCGTTTTGGAGATGCTGATCTTCATATCATAATCCTTGCACCTCTGGTCGAGCTCTGAAATATTAGTTTGCAACCTTTCAATCGAATCGGCCATTACAACTAAGTCATCCGCATATGCGAGACTACTTATTTTCACTTACTTTAATCCCGCCCTGCCAGTCTACTGTTTTCAACATATGATCCATGAATAGTATGAACAAAAGTGGTGACAGGTTACAGCCTTGTCTTACCCCTGAAACTACCCTAAACCAGGTGCTTAATTTGCTATCTACTCTAACTGCTGCCTGACAGTCTACATAAAGCCCTTTAATTGCCTGCAGAAGTTTGCCTTCTATACCATAGTCTTGAAGAACTGACAGTAGCTTCCTCCTAGGAACACGGTCATAAGCCTTTTCCAGATCTATGAAACATAGATACAATTCCCTGTTCCACTCATAGCACTTTTCCATTACCTGCCGTAAGCTAAAGATCTGGTCCTGACAGCCTCTAAGAGGCCTAAACCCACACTGATTTTCATCTAACTTGTCCTCAATTAATACTCGCACTCTCCTTTCAACAATACCTGAGAATATTTTGCCTACAGAAAAAAAATAACACCATGAATTCGCCGACCCAGCAGAGGCACATTTTACTGACACATTCTTGTGGTTGTATACAACACACGACCACACAGGCAGAGGTGTACGCACGTAGTGACGGACAGTTCGGATCATTTCACTGTTTCGAAACATACGGATCATCTGAGTTTACTGAGTCGACTCACTGTTTTGGCACACGAATCATCTGGCGCGCCGCAGTGTCTTGCGTCACTCTACCTTCCCTGATTCACGTGAACCGCGACAGCTGCAGGCGCCGTACTGAGTCGGCTCACTGCTTCGGCACTCGAATCATCTGGCCTCTCGTCTAGGGGAGCTTACAAATGCCTCAGAAAGATCCTTCTTCACAACTCTTACCTTTTTTGGCGGCCCTTCGCCTCGTTATTCTTCGGCGACCTCCAATGCAAGTCCTGGGGGGGGGGGGGGGCACTTATTTATTTATTTATTTTTAGTCATACATTTATTTCCAACGTGGCCTCATTCTGTTTTCCCGCCCTGGGCCTCCACCAGCCTTAGTCCACCACTGCTCCAAGTTATGGTTTTAACTGGATGAGTGTCACACATTGATGGCACACTCTAGCGAGATTGATTGGAAGTGATTGATCAGCTGACTGATTTGACTATTACAGGAATTACACGATATCTATAAAAGGACGTTCCAACTTTACATTTCCTTCAGATTTTCGAAAGCTAGCAAAGATTCCACGCCTTCTTACGTCATATAGAGATTGTAGTGGTTAAATGCCACAAAACGCTAATATTACATTTTTCCACGCATTTTTAGAACAATGTTACTCTTTTATGTGTGAAAAAACTAAGAAACTTCAGTGTAGTCAGTTATTGTTAGGCATCTTAATTCTTTGTTTTTATTTTTTTCAATGACATCAGTGTAATTGTCGAGAACACTTCATACCACAAAAAAGTATGTTTTCTCACAACGTTAGATTACACGTAGAATGAAATAGCAATAGTGCCAGGGATGGCGATTGTTTAACAATACCCATTGTACTTAACTGAAGAAAGTAAGAACCGCTGAAAATTCTCATTTGGTTTGATCACTAGTAAGTTTTGGACTGTGATCGAGTAGTTATACGTCTGTATAGGATTTCATGTAAGCTATATTACTCTTTGCAATAACTTCTGTTTATTACCTTTGCATTACAAATTATCATTTTCAAACATCAGTCACGTTCCTGCCCGCATTCTTCACACTAAAAAGCAACTGACAAATCTGAAAACGCTGTCAACCTCAGCTGAAGGGCATAATAATTACTAAAAGCCGCGCGTGACGTGACCTGATTGTTTCCGCTGTGTCGGCATTAGCGACATAGATGTCACTGGCTGACGGACCAACCCAACTCACGATCGCCCACCCCTAGCTGTCTGATGTTGTCACGTAAGCCCCTAACCTTCCCGCTAAAATCGACCGTCAAAAGTTAATACCATAGGCGTCGATTCCGATTGTAAACTAAAATGAAGTGCAATACGTTAATAACACGAGAGGATGCAATCCACACTCCTGGAAAATGAAAAAAGAACACCACGAATTCGTCAACCCAGCAGAGGCACATTTTACTGACTTATTCTTGAGGTTGTCTACAACACACGACCACACAGGCAGAGGCGTACGCACGTGGGTACAGTCACCAGAGCGTCCGCAATGTTGGCGTTAGTACCGTGTACACCCTCCTTTTGCGGCAATGTAAGCTGTAATTATTTCATGGAGACGATCGTAGAGGTTCCGAATGTGGCTATGTGGAATGGCCTGCCATGCAGTTTCCACCTGGTGCCTCAGTTGGGCCAGATTTCGTGTCTCTCATGCAGACCGCCCAACATGACGTGTCATGCGGCCCCAAACATGCTCAGTGGGGGAGAGATCTGGGGATCGTGCTGACCAGGGTAGTCGACGTACACCTTGAAGAGCACTTTGGGTGGTACGAAATACATGTGGATCTGCATTGTCATGTTGGAAAAGTATATCACCTTGTTGGTGCATCAGTGGTAGCAAGACGGGTTAAATGATGGATTCAGTGTACCGTGTACTGTTTAGTGTTCTCTAGACTACAGTTTCTCAAACTGTGCTCCGCGGAGCACTCGCTGTTCCTCGAAAGAACACCCGGTGCTCCGAAAAAAGGTAAGGATTTTTAATTTTTCTGATAAAGAAATGGGACAAAGATTTCGATCTAGCGTTTTTTGTGCCCTTGAGCGTCTTGCGACTTACCGTCTGTTGTCATATACATGGATGGTCTGTATACATCTTTATGTCTTCACACGGAAGTAAGGTGGCTCTCCCGTGGTAAAAGTTTAATGCGCCTCTTTCAACTGACAGTCGTCTTGACTGAAAATGACTTCGCTTTGGGAGAGAAGTTGTGTGACAATCGTTAGCTAATGAAATCGGCGTATTTACCCGACATTTTTACAAAACTTAATGATTTATGTCTGTTCATCCAAGAAAAAAGCAGTGACTTTATTTGATGCTAATGCTAAAGTCGAAGGATTTAAAAAGAAGCTAAAGCTTTGGGCAAAATCACTCAAAAATGGAAGCGTGGATACTTCTACAATGACAAAGGTCTTCAGAGATGAACTCGAATCAGACAATCCTGAGGATATTGTGAATGAGTTCGAAGTTCACCTGGCCGCGCGGGAATAGCCGAGTGGTCTGAAGCGGCACGTAACGGATCGCGCGGCTTCCCGCTTCGGAGGTTCGAATCCTCCGTCGGGCATGGATGTGTGTGTTGTCCTTAGGTTAGTTTAACTTAGTTTAAGTAGTTTGTAAGACTAGGTACTGACGACCAACGTAGTTTGGTCCCAAGGGATTACAAACATTTGAACATTTGAATTTGAAGTTCACCTGTTATGTTTGTTTGATTTCTTGAACTCATATTTTCCAGACAGGTTGCAAGAAAACATTAAAGAAAATGTTTGGGTTGTAAATCCGTATCTGTATTAGAAAAATCAGCCTCTTTGACGACGCGGCAGTATGAATGATTGCTTGATGTGACATCACATTCCCAGATAAGCGCAAAGTTTCAGTCTCTAAATTTTGGTGTACGCTAAAGGACGAGTTTAAAATCTTATCAGGTAAAGCTAAACTTATTCCTCTGCCTTTCTCAACCACATATTTATGTGAATCGGGGTGTTCTGCATATGTTTCAACAAAACAAAATCCAGAGCCCGTTTCAATATAGAGCAAGGTATTCGGTTGCAACTGTCCAATATTCAACCAAATATTGTCTCACTGTGCAAATTAAAACATTTTTATCCTTCTCGTTGACATCCTTGTTTTTCCTAAACAAGGAAAGCTTGTAACTATATCTTTAAATACCTATTTATCTGTGTGTGTGTAAAAAAGTGGATCAACAGTACTTGTTCTCCTGAGTTTATTCTCAATTATTTTGTTATTGTTTTTTGTATGTGCTTGAAGTTCTGTGTAATGTGAAACTGTGGATAAAATGAACATTTTCCGACACGTAGTTCATGAGATATGAACACATAAACAGTAACGTTTCGCTGTTCATGGACTAAAACTACGGCTTTCGGTATGACGTTACAATTTATAATTTTGACACTACGAATTGTAGCTGCAGGAAATTTTACAGATAGTATACAAGCAAATATTTGAGTGTACCTTCTAAATTGTATCACAATACAACACATAGTTCATGAGATATGAGCACATGAACAATGGCGTTCATGGAAAAACCACTCCATCAAGCATCAAGTTTTAATCTATTACTTCTTTACTACCAATTGTATTCCCAAGAGATTTTACAGACATACAGCCCTGATACAAATGAATATATACCTGAAAAACGGCAGGAATAAATACATTAATACCCGTGTAACGCCAGGTTTTCAGATAGTTTAAATATAATAAGCGGAATGTGTTCGAACTAAGAAACTCAAAGCATTTAAATAGTACTGCCGTTCTCGTTCAATTTCTCGATTGAATGCATCGTGCATGCAGCGATTAGGCGCTAGCAGTCCTAACTCGTGCAATATACCGCCGGATATCATCAGGCACAAATTCTCCATAGAATTCAATGCCTCGTCGTGGATCTCCGCGTAAAATTGAAGATTTGGATTCCCTAATGTTGTACGCAGTCCCTGCAGAATGTTTTCAGCCAATTGTCTCAAAACACGTTGAAATGATGATGGCAAAAAGTGATCGAATTTGATGTGTAGCATATGAAATAACAGCATCAGCGAGTGTCGTTATACTCAACAACAAAAACAAGAAAATATGTGCAGAACTGTGTAACAAACAACAACGAAAAGAACGAGTTATAAGAGGAGGGGCATTGCGCATATGTGTTCAAGGTCTTTGTCATCATCGAGCAATTTCAAACACTGACAGGCTTTTAAAGAAACGTTTCATGTTAAATTTGTCTGGCTTCAGACGTGCGGCAATTCATTTTTATTAATATAGATTATAGTTTTTACACTTTATTATAGGTTCATACTGTTAATTAGAATTATGTACAAAAATTTCATTTATGTCTATAGATCTCGTTTTACATGTTGAACTTGTTAGTTTCTCTACATCATTCCTGTAGGTCTTCGTTTATAGTTTGTCATTTGCAACCATATGGCACTTATACACAAAACTGTTTTTAGTCGAAATATTTGATCTGCTTTCTTATGTTATTTTTATGGTTAGGTCTATTACTTAATTTTATGTGAATGGCATCTGTCTGTCTGTGTTTTTATTTTTTTTATTTTTTATTTGTTTGCTAATGCAACATGTTCAACTTGCATTTGTTGTCATCAGCATACAAATAAAACACACACACTCACACACACACACATACAGATAGCATTGACATAAAATTAAATAATACAACTAACCATAAAACAACATAAGAAAGCAGATAAAAATTTCGACAAAAACAGTTTTTTATGTAAGTGCCATATGGTTGCAGATGACAAACTGTAAACGAAGACCTACAGCCATGATGTAGGAAAACTAACAACATTTAAATCAAGGTAAATATTAAATTCTTATACATAATTCTAATTAACAGCATGAAATTGTAATAACATGTAAAAACTAAAAAAAAAACTCCCTTTTTTTAATTTTAAGGCAATAAAAAAGATCCACTGAAGAAGCTACAACTGTAGCGAAAACATGTAGGGGCATATTTACTCAAAAAAACCTGTGTTTTACTCAAGTCAGATCCTTATACAGAAGGAACTAAATAGTTCACAGACTAGTCACCAGGAGGAGCCATCACAGAAATACTGTTTACCGCAGAAAGTATCCTGTCCTGGACTCGTTACTTTCCTGCAGTAAACAAGATATTGAAGATGTTTTCAAGACTACTCTTAATGCGGACACGTGGTTTTACTGCACTAAACGATAAGTTCTATCTATGGTAAACTGGTTTTTAACCAGTAAAATTTTGATATATATTCACAACGCTTCCTTGTTTCCAGACATTCGACCTGTTTAAGATAACTGTTTTCTCAATTTTTTCAGCCAATTTTTATTTCAAATTTTCAAATGTTTATAAGCTTTTTGGTACTTAACTGCGGGGCCATCAGTCCCTAAACTTACAAAATATTTATGAACTAACTTATACTAAAAACAACACAAACATCTATGCCCGAGGGAGGATTCGAACCACCAACGCGGCAGGCAGCGCGACCCGCAACGTGGCGCTCCAGACCGCTCGGCTACTACCGCGCGGCAATTTTTATTGTTTCAATTTATATGTTTTAAGATAACGCCATAATTTATTATATTGTCACATATTTTATCAATGTCAAGAATTTACACCATAACTTGAATGTAATAATTTCCCTCAGTTTAGTTACAAACCAAAGCACTAACCTCCCTTGAAGGCAGCTATATATATATATATACCAACTGAAGATCTTTGAAGCTTGATATGTTTACCTGATAATGGTGTATCAGCCGAAAACCGGTTCTTAATCCAATAAATTTGTAGAATATCTCACAGTTATCTTGTGGTTCATTCATCTATACTAATAAAAATTAATTGCCGCATGAAAGCGCATGACTTGACAATGGTTTTCCCGATTTGCTTGAAATTTTCTTTGTTCTGTTCGTAATTTACAGGACAAAGTTTGTATGAAAGAAAATTTTTGGGAAATGTGCCAGAAATATCAGAATTTGAGAAAAACTGAAAGTTCGCTGCCAGCTCGGATCATTTTCTAGATTGTCCTACAATCAGCTTATTCATTCGCTACTCGCCTAGCGACCAAATGCGCTGCAACGGTGCGAACAAATTGCCATTATGAGAATCTACCTTCACTTGGAAGAAAAACCAGAGGGGCGCTGCTGACACGCTGTCGCTATGTCACCAAACTAGCTGGCTTCAAGGGGATGAAGGGGATGGCGTCATCTATGCTAAGAACAGGCATTGCTTGAAGCCGGGGAGCAACTGGAGAATCTACAGGAAAATATCAGAATTTGAGAAAAACTCAAAGTAGGCTACGTTTCCAGACGGGAGGAATCACGGCGTAAAAATGACCCTTCACCATTATAGTGAAAAATCCTTCCTAAAACTAGCGGCAAGCGTGTGCTCACAAGGTTAAAGCAGCCAGACAGATTTAACACGAAACGTAGTTTCTTTAGAAGTCTCTCCGTATTGTTCTTATCTTCATGGTGTTATCGGTGGTTATCATATCTTTGGAGCGTTGCAAAGATAGAATTGATGTGGTTCCGACTGCAACAACAGTAAATAAGATCAGAGAGGGGGGAGGAGGAGAGAGAGAATGATTGAATTAAATGGATTTAAAAAGGGGATATAATATAGACGCAGAGAGGAGGGGGGCGAGATGGATATGTTGTGGGATAAGAGGGACTGGTGTGAAGATAGGAGGAGGAGGAGATGGGGAACTAGAGGAGGGAGAAAGGGATAGACATAGGGAGAAGAAGAGAAGAGATTAGGGTATATGTCAAATACAAATTAGCTACTGCGTTGAGTGGTTTGCTAGGCTTCTAGGCTTCTAATATATTAAGTAGAGTGTCCGTATATTTGTACGTGTTGCATACAAATCTACAGTTTTGTTCCAATCTCTATGAAATTTTGTACACGTAAGTTTCAATCCATGAGGACGGTAGCCGTAAGAATCACGTACAGAACGTTGTTAACGAGATATGACGTAAGAAACAATGAGATGAGCGAAAAACTGCGCCACTTAGCTACAATGCCGCTCATTTTCTCGTAAACCACTGGACCGATTTCAACCAAATTTGGTACACACATTCCTTACCGACAGGTAACAATTGCTGCAGGGTTAAGAATCACATACGGTACATGGTTCAAAAGATATTACGTCATAACCAATACAAATCGGAAAAAAATTCCTTATAATGCGGCGAGACTTCCGAAATACACTGTATGAGAATGAGAGTACTTAGCTACATGCAACAAACTTTAAACATAATTTCAAACCTTTATTAAACTTTTTCTTGCTGGCAACCATAGTAAAATGATGAAAGAAAAAAAGTTTCTCGCTCACTAATTTTCCGCTGTTTATGGAGTAAAACTACGGCTCTCGGTATGACGTTACAATTTATAATTTGAACACTACAAATTTTAGCGACAGGAAATTTTACACACAGTATACACGCGTATTGTTGAGTATACCATCTAAATTGTATCACAGTACGACACCTAGTTCATGATATATGAGCACGTAAACAGTAACTTTCCGTTGTTTATGGAATAAAACTACGGCATTCGGTATGACGTTACAATTTATAATTTCTACACTATAAATTATAGCCGCAGGAAATTTTACAGACAGTGTACACGCATATAGTTGAGTGTACCTGGTAAATTGTATTACAGTAAGACACATAGTTCATGAGTTATGATCACATAAACAGAACGTTCATGAAACACCGCCCCATCACGCACCAAGTTTTTATCTATTACTTCTTTACTAATAATTGTATTCCCATACAGTCCATATACAAATGAATATATATCTGGAAAATAGCAGGAATAAATAAATAAATACCCGAGCAACGCCGGGTTTTCAGCTAGTAATGTATTACCTTACTCATAAGGTAGAGGTTACAGATATGAAAGTAGCAAGAATGAATTCAGGTACTAATAGATGGGAACAATGGCAGGAGGGTCTCTATATTGAGGAAATCAAAGGAAAACTGGGAATGAACACCATAGATGAAGCAGTTAGAGCTAACAGATTGAGATGGTGGGGTCAAGTTACACGCATGGGAGAAGCAAGGTTACCTAAGAGACTCATGAGCTCAGCAGCGGAGGTAGACCAAGAAGAAAGTACTTAGATTCGGTGGAGAATGATTTTGAAGTAAAAGGCATAACATCAGACGAGGCATCAATGTTAGCATTGAATAGGGGATCATGGAGCCGGCCGCGATGGCCGAGGGGATTGAGGCGCTCCAGTCACGGTCCGCACGGCCACTACGGTCGAGGGTTCGAATCCCCCCTCGGGCATGGATATTTGTGCCGTCCTTAGTTGTAAGTAGTTCATAAGTAGTTTGTAAGTTTAGGGACTGATGACCCCGTAGTTAAATCCCATAGACTCTACAAACATTTGAACATTTTTGGGGATCATGGAGGAGTTTTATTAGAGGTACTATGCTCCAGGCAACGCTGAAAGGCATGATGATGATGATGATGATGACGTTCAAAGCAAGAGTACATACATATTAGCAATTGTGAAGTATTGCCGGGACGACTAGTGTCAAATACAAATTAGATGAAAGTCCAGCACCAGTTGCATTTATTGGTGTTCTATTTAAGCCCACACTACCGGTTTCGGCCTCTATGTTAGGCCATTTTCAAGTGTGACAGACCTGCATATAATGTGTAGCAATAAGTTTACAAAAATTACATGGTACAAGATAGAATGTTACATATGTAAAAAGGTACTGTACAGGAGCAGAAGGAAATTTACGTTATGCCGTAGAGAAAGCAACGTCAATTAATTAAAACAATAGAACTCAGTGAATTTAAAATTTTTGGCGCCCAATGGCAACATGAGAAAAATGGGCGTGTCATATTTAACATTCCACAACATTATAATCGGCATGTTTTGATGTGTTCTGATATAAACAATACATCATTGCAAGCATAAAATTATAAACATTAGTTGATAAAATGTAAAGGTCACTAGTAAAATATTATAAATGTCAGTTAGGATAAAAAAAAAACGGAACATATAGCGGCCAATGAGGCTATGTGAAAAGTGGGCGTGTCGTCAGTTTAAGATTTTGATACAGGAAGTACAATAAATTAGCTTAAGGCCAATTGTATTCAATTTAGTTTACATTAAAGTTGGATGTATTGTTTAAACAAGGTACAAAAATTCTTAGGATGTAAAATGTAAAATGATTGCATCCAGTGATGGAAAAACTAATAAATACAAATTAGCTACTGTGTTGACGGGTTTGCTGGTAATGTATAAAATATTCTGTCGAGAACCGACAGAACAGTCACTGAATATGAAAGATCTCAATAGTTGGACCAGTTGCGTTTCTGCAGTTAGCAATTCAATTGCGATTCCAGCTTGCGCAGACTGCCTCTCGAGGTGCTGAATGCCAGTACAATCAGCGCAGGCTGCAGCAAGGGTCAGTCGACCGCCGGGCAGCCCCGGCCGCACTCGGCGGCGGCGCTGCTGGGTTTCTTGGGACCGCGGCGGGTGGCCGTGCTGCGCAGTCCACTGCCCACTCACCACTGCGGTGGCTCTCTTCACAGAATCCGGAGAAGCCCGGCCATCGCCGCAGCTTACCGTCAATTAGTAGGAATGCCGCAGCGCGGCTCGCCCGTTTCACGGATCCAGAATATTCTGCAGCGCTCTGACTTCGGCGGCACTCGCTTTCGCGGTTTCCCTCGGCCTGATCGCTCTCCATGGACTCGGCTCGGCATCAGACAGGAGAGACCCTCGCCGTCGTACGTATGCCCGCCAGTATTCCACAGTCGCCGGCAGAAGGGGTCCACTGTGCCTTCCACAGCAGTCTGCGCTCCCAATCTGAATATGACATAAGGATTAGGGCGTTCAGCAGCTACATTCTCAGCAATCGGGCGCAGTAAAGCAGAGTCGAGTGTCAGGAAATACATTAAAGCAGGAGTAGAAGCCAGTGATATGACAGTATTATAAAATTAAGACAAACCATGCTTGCGTGTTGTAGTAATATAGGGTGATTCAAAAAGAATACCACAACTTTAGTAATTTAAAACTCTGCAACGACAAAAGGCAGAGCTAAGCACTATCTGTCGGCGAATTAAGGGAGCTATAAAGTTTCATTTAGTTGCACATTTGTTCGCTTGAGGGGCTGTTGACTAGGCGTCAGCGTCAGTTGATGCTAAGATGGCGACCGCTCAACAGAAAGCTTTTTGTGTTATTGAGTACGGCAGAAGTGAATCGACGACAGTTGTTCAGCGTGCATTTCGAACGAAGTATGGTGTTAAACCTCCTGATAGATGGTGTATTAAACGTTGGTATAAACAGTTTACAGAAATGTGTTTGTGCAAAGGGAAAAGTTCTGGTCGGCCGAGATCGAGTGATGAAAATGTAGCACGCATCCAGCAAGCATTTGTTCGCAGCCCAGGAAAATCGACTCGCAGAGCAAGCAGAGAGCTGCAAATTCCACAATCAACTGTATGGAGAGTCCTACGAAAACGGTTAGTTATGAAACCTTATCGTCTGAAATTGGTTCAAGCACTGTCTGCAGCTGATAAGGTTAAAAGAATCGATTTCTGTGATTTTATCCTTGCTCAAATGGAAACAGATGAATCTTTCGTTTCAAAGATTGTGTTTAGTGATGAAGCAACTTTCCACACTAACGGGAAAGTCAACCGTCACAATGTCTGTATATGGGGCACTGAGAATCTGCGGGAAACAACTCACTATGAACGTGACTCGCCTAAGGTGAACGTTTTCTGTGCCATTTCAGCCAATAAAGTTTTTGGTCCCTTTTTCTTCGAAGGTGCTACTGTAACTGGACTACAGTATCTGGAGACGTTAGAGAATTGGCTGTTCCCTCAGCTCGAACAAGAATCACAACAATTCATATTTCAGCAGGATGGAGCGCCACCACATTGGCACTTATCTGTCCGTAACTACCTGAACGTCAACTACCCGAGGCGATGGATCGGCCGCCAGGCAGCCCGTGACAGAGCACTTCATCACTGGCCTCCAAGAAGCCCTGATCTCACCCCCTGCGATTTTTTCTTATGGGGGTATGTTTCGGCCACCTCTCCCAGCCACCATTGATAATTTGTAACGAGAAATAACAGCAGCTATCC
Source organism: Locusta migratoria (assembly GCA_026315105.1). Taxonomy (NCBI): domain Eukaryota; kingdom Metazoa; phylum Arthropoda; class Insecta; order Orthoptera; family Acrididae; genus Locusta; species Locusta migratoria. The sequence goes on along the minus strand of CM048749.1, from coordinate 4,993,566 downwards.
AAACTGTTACGCCTGATATGCTACAGAGTGTGGAACGAGTTGGAGTATCTGGTTGATATTGCTCGAGTGTCTGGAGGGGGCCATATTGATCATCTCTGAACTTGTTTTTGAGTGAAAAAAAAACTTTTTAAATACTCTTTGTAATGATGTATAACAGAAGGTTATATTATGTTTCTTTCATTAAATACACATTTTTAAAGTTGTGGTATTCTTTTTGAATCACCTTGTACATTAATGAATTTTTTTAAAATAACTTCTGCGATGCTTGTCGTTGACTTCTGCTCTCTCTCTCTCTCTCTCTGCCAGTTTATCGATAAACATTTGATTTTTGTCAACTTTTTTGTAACAAGCTGAAGGGAGAGAGTGGAACTGTTCATCACTTACTGTGTTCGTCTCGAGATATTATGACGTGTTCCAGGATTTTGCCTAATTAATGTAAGTGTGAGCTTAGTCATTTTTTGTATTAATTTCAATAAATCCCCACAGTTAATTTGAAATATCTTACTTACTTACAATCCCTTCTCCATTCTCAATAATTTTAAAGTTATTTATTTTCAGCAGATCCAGCACTTCATAAAGTGATGCTCGGGTATTGTTGCAATTTGTTTCACGATTGTTCTAGAACATTCTCTGTGCAACTTTTATTTATTTCGTGTCTATGAATGGTTTATTACATTTTAATGCCTGCAGAAAAATCTTCGCGATGTTTATGAAGTCCGATAATTTTACAATTTTTGGCGACTATCTTGATTAACTTTCAACACGGTCATAGAACAATAGTAAACGAAATGCACAATGCCAACATCAATTTATCGAAGTAATATTCCAGTCATCTCAGCTAGAATCACTACAGAATATGACCGAAATATTAGTACCAGCTCTCAATAACGTAAAGTTTAGATTCCGCCGACTTCTTCTGTAATGTTGCTTTCTGGTGTTGTATTTGCTACCGAAATCACGACCGCTACCATTTAGTGGCGGAATCCAATAATTTTGTTTAAATTGTCCCTTCCTTGTCAAAATTGCTCAATATTTTCATTTAAAAATATTTCACTACCTGGTAAAATTTTATTTGCTGTCCCGAACCTCAACTTTAGTACGCAACACCCATTTTCATACGAAAGCAGTATCACAGTGTAAACAATGTGTAACATGTCTTGGTTTTTTGTCGTTACTGTATGGCTATCTCTTTTGATATGCAAATTGTAACAAAACAAAACAAGGCACGTTAGCACATCTTTAATCCGACAATTTACTATGTAAAATAATTTAATATATATATATATATATATATATATATATATATATATATATATATATATATATTATTAATTGGTATGATAAACTAGGTCACCATTATGTTTTTTCTAAACAGAGAAAAGTTAATTTTGATCTATGTGACCAGTCGCATGCACCATACTAGGATCAAGACACCATTAATTATTCTATTTTCTTACTTCTATCACAGGAATTTGGCCGCAGTGTAGTGGCCGATTGCACTGAAGCACTATGCTCCGAGGCATGAGGCCGTTCCCTGTCGGGGGTTCGAATCCTCCCTTGGGCATGGATGTTTGTGTTGTCTTTAGTGTAGTAGTTTGTAAGTTTACGGACTTGAAAGTAGCCTGTTAAATTAGTTAAACAAGATCTTGGGCTGTTAAGATCTGCAAATGCAAGTTAAAACGCTCACTGCTGCTACAAATTACTTTACGAGTGGCCACAGTACTTGCGAAACGGAAATTTGTCTATTGCTCACTCCTTAAGAGAGCAGCCAACGTTTTAACAAGCACAAAATTAATGTTAAAAATAACAGAATAGATAATTAAACATGGGACAGGGAGCATGAAATAAAGCAGAGGTTTGATACTTTAAATCATCATCTATTCAAATGTTCAAATGTTTGTAACTCTATCGGACCAAACTGCGTGGTCATCAGTCCGTAGCTTACAAACTACTTAAACCTAGATAAACTAACCTAAGGACAAAACACAAACACCCATGCCCCAGGGAGGACTCGAACCTCCACGGCGAGCAACTGCGCGCTCCGCAGCGAGACGCTTTAGACCGCTCGGCTACTCCACCGCGGGTCATCATCTATCCAATAAAATGAACAAGCAAATAAATGTGGAGAGATCAAATTAAGCACACACCTTGTACACTAGTGAATTAAATCATAAAGTTACTGCCTGTTTTGTGTCCCAACTTCATCGCCGCTTTTGTGTCCCAGCCTCGTCGTAGGTGTCGGTGGCCGAGTGGAACGAGACCGACACAGTAACAAAAATAGCACGCTGGTGCAGGTACGGAGGGGAGCAGCCAGAAACTATAAACACTCGAGTAAATTAGAAAGATATATATTGCACAGAATGTAACAATACTTAACTTTTACATAGTACTGCAGAATGTTGATACATAGTTGTTAGAGGCCTGCCTAGTGCCTGTACGATAGCAAAGTCTTCACTAGTGCCTATCTGAATACGAAGGTCCTAACTGGTGGCTAACTCCGTCCGAAGTGGCCGGTCCTTCAGTGGTGGCCACGAGCGGCGTTGTCGCAGAGGGCGCTCGTGGCTGTCGTCGTGAGAACGCCGCGCCGTGCGTGCATGGCGGCGCGCGGCGAAAGTAAGTGGCGCGTACTTTGTACTTGTGCGACACCACAGCCTGTAATAAAATTGTTTCTGCCCTTTATGAATATGGAGGTAACATAGGAGGAAATTTGCAAATACACAATGAGAAGAGGAAAGCAACTCATTTATTCACAGACACGCACATAATGCTTGCAACACTTTACTCATGCAGGATCACTTGACAGCAGTGACAAACGAAGTGCCAGTGCCGTTTTGACGAGATGGTGGGTGTCTTTAAGCACAAATTTAAAAATCACTATGCACCAAACGAACTCCCGTTCAGGGAGGCAGCAGCATCATATTCTTAAGTATCATGTGGTGTGCGGCCATGGCGAATAGAATTTACAAAAACAAATTAATTTAAAATAAGCAAGTAAATCACACATGAGAATTCATATAGAAGAATGCTAGTATCAGTAAAACCATGGCTGAAGACCGAAGTAACGACGGTTATGAAAGCATATGGTGCAATCGGTCATACAAGACAGGAAAGACGGAATCAAACGGAAAATCTGAGAAATATTTAGCATACATGCAGATACAGAGGCGACGAGAAAATGTTAGTTAAAAACAAAAAAGTAAATTTCAACATACTAAGTTTACACAAAGGCTGAAGGCCACTCACGAGTATTCTAACTTGAGAAAAATCGGACACAAAATCATCACCAGAATGAAAATTCAAATACTAAATTTACACCGAATTACTCGAGTTCTGTAAATTAAGAAACACTTCGCCTCGCATAGGAAAACAATTACTCAAGAAAACTATCACTGAAAAACCAAGACTGCCTGATCACGTCTGAACAGCATGCTTTCCCCTCAGCATGATGCGGCAGAGTACTTACTTCCAGTCTTTGGACACAGAACCAAACTTGATAAGATCTGGATGTCAACACTGCAGCAAAAGCATGACAATCGAATAATTTTAATAGAGAAGGTTGGCAATAGCAGAGACCACAGCACAGCCGACGTCACGTGATTGACAGCGGCGCCCTCTGTTTGGCTTATATATACGGCGCTCACTCGCGCTCTCGTTGCAGTACGCCGCTTTACCTCGGAGGATGCCATCCGCAGACGAAGGACCACGGCATCTCAGACCAGAAGTTTCAAGTATTTGTATTGTATGATGCTCTTGAAATTTGTCCACTGATCCCCAACACTGTCAGTGCTAGAGCAGCCAAGCAGCCAAGTTGTCTGTAATATCCCCGTTTTTGCTTTTCATAAACAGAAATATTTTCCTACCTTTGTTTATTTCTCTATTTACAGTTGTATTCATTACCCTGTAACGCCCTTGTGATCGCTGATTTCCTGTTCTATGCAAATTGATTAGAAAAGTTCGGATCTGTTTGTCATCAGAGGTCTAAGACTTTATCTCCACGAGTCGAATCTCTGTTTAACTGCTCGATGTTGAGACACCTATATCACTAATCAATCAATCAATCGAGGTGGTTTTCGGATAAAGTACTTATAATAATATCACTCTATAGTTTGTCCCTATCACCCGCTTTAAACAATTGAGTTCGTTAGTGTTGATCCTTTAGTTAAAATCTCCATCTAAAATATGATTAGGAACTCTGTGGGGAATAAGTTTCAAGTTTTCCATCAGATTTTCCGTCACTAATATTGATGTGCCAGACGGTCTATAAAAATCCTGTGAGTATGTATGGGCCAATTTTCACACTGATTTTCAGTTGCATGTACGTAAATTTTTTGCAAATCACTTTCATAATATTTCTCTACCGTTCCATCCTCTAACAGCTGGAGGGAAAAAGTAACATCTTTTATTTTATTTAGATATTTATAGCAATTGTAATTTTGTGTACGATATTTTGCTGTTTCAGCTCCTTACATGGCGTTTACGTAGACACCATGGGGCTACCATAATAGCGAAAAGTCAATCTCGTTGCCCTTTGATATGGTGCGTAATCAACTTGGACAGCCAGTACAGTTACACACCTGCGTGGCATGAACAGTATGAGGTTATCAATCAGCTCTTGAGGGATATTTGGCCATTCTTCCATGAGTGCAATATCCAGCTCTGCAGTCGTTGTGGCAGGTGCTGGTCTAGGTACAATGGTACAATGCGTCTGCCAAGTGCATCCCAGACATGTTCAGTCGCGTGTAAGACCGGTGAACAAGCTGGCCACTCCATTCGTTCGATTCCACCAGTACAGCTCTGCGGGGATGACCGTTATCGTCCTACAGAAAGAACTCATGTCCTAGGCACCAGCGTAGGGTGCAACAAAAGGTTGAAGAATCTCGTTTCTGTACCTCTAACTAGCCAAAGCGCCATTCTGAAAGACATAGAGGGCCGCCAATACTGACTCGTGCCCAGATCATTCGTCCACCACCATGATATGGTGATGTTTGCTGCACATAAGCAGGATTGTTCCGAGTTCCACGGTCTCCCCAGATGAGGGAACGACGATTGTCCGACAGAACACAAAACCATGACTCATCTGTGGACAGAAACCTGGGCCTTTCGTTACAACCCCAATCCTTATGTTATTTCGCTCAATTTAAGCGGACTAAACGGTGCCGTGGTTTTAATGACACACCATACGCCTCTATGTGAAGAGGCCACATTCCCGAAGGCGATTTCGAACTGTTTGTGCTGATATTGCGCCTCCTGTTGCTGTCTACAGAGTGCTTTGTAGCTGAGTTGCATTCAGCCTCCTGTGTCGTCGGGCTATTAACCGGTGATGTCGTCTCTTTCTGATGCTACCAGTGAATGACCTTGGCCTTGCGTCTTTTAATGGTTTCTGTTGTCCTGGAAATTACACTTTGGGACACTCCAATAGATGCAGCCATCTCCCTCTCTGTCTGCCCCATGTCCAAACTTCCTACGTCTCTCCACGCCATAGCTGCAGAAAAGTCACATTGTTGTTGAATTCCACTACCTGATCACTACACTACCTAAACCTAAACGCCTGAGTAATTCGTTTGGTAAACACAAGTCAATAACTGCGTCTGCAGCAACTTTCAGTTATTACCACTATCTCTGTTGCCGTAATGTTGTTGTCTCCAACCCGTATAACCGACATAAGGACGTCGAATCACTTTAGGTCATTCTGCCGATTCATAACCTAGATATATCAACCGACCCCCTAACTGTTTTGACCAGTGTATTACTATATTAACTTTCCTTTCTCTACTCTGTTGTGCGCACTGCAATCGCTGGACGAGCTATATCCTTGCTGCAGCATGTACATGACGAACTGTAATTCCTTCAGCGTCGCGGGAGAGAGGTGTTGTTTTGCTGGGTGTCGGGACACGTGATCATTCAGGGTAATGAAGATGCAGATCGGGCTGCTAAAGAGGCCTGCAGCACCCCTGATGTGACACAGTGCCCTGTTCCCTTGCGGGATATTACTTCCCTGTTGCGGCTGCGGTCCCTGCAGTTGTGGGAGGAAGATTCGCCCTCAGTGACTCACAATAAGCTGCGTTACCTGAAGCCCTCTGTCCGTCCGTGGCGTTCCTCCTGCCGATCTCTTAGGCGGGATGAAGTCGCCATAACACTCGTCCGCACTGGGCACTGTCCACTGACGCACGGTTTCCTACTTTGACGTGAGGAGCCCCCGCTGTGTGATGCCTGTGGCGAGCAGCTTACTGTCCGCCACATTTAAATTTAATGTGATTTGTGACGTACACAGAGGGTTGCGGCGAATCTTAGTGCAGATTTGCCCTCCTTTTTAGATAATGACGAAGCGTGTGTGCGCAAAGTTTTAAAATTTTGTGGTTTGTCCCAACTCTGGCCTAAACGTTTAGGCTGGAGGTTTTAATATGTTGCAGCGTGGCTGGCTCACCCTTTTATATGGCCGTGGTCAGCCGGCCGTGTTCCTCAGCTTAGTAATTTTAACTCTTTCTCCAGCTTTGGTATCGGGGTACTTTTTCACCAGCTTCGAGTCTACTGTTCACCTATGTATTTCATTTCAGCTGCACGTGTTACTTGCTGGATCGCTGTTCTTTGTCTCCTTACTGTTCACACTTGTTGGTCCGTATGTTCTTTAATTTGATAGGGCGCTGAAGACCTGGATGTCGAGCGGCCAGCAAACCCCCTATCATCATCATCATCATCTACTCTGTTGCGTTGAATATTTGCTGTCCGGAACCAGCAGGAAATTTATCTGGCCTGCAGATGGATATCCCAATAATATTCTACGCATTTTTCCGATCACCGTGAAGGTTGGCGAATACATGTAATGATTCAGGTGAAAGAGGAAATGGACAGAGAGAAGCGGAGAAAGGGGCAGTCAGAGGAGGAGGAGGGTGAGCAGCTTGAGATGAAACGGAGGGGATGGGAGAAAATGTGACAGAGACAATGGATAGACAGGGAGGAGGAGAATAACAAAGTGAAGAGGGGAAGGAGAACAGCGTCAGAGAGGAGATGGACTGTCACAAGATTGAAATAAATGAATAGCCGGGCAGCGCCAGGGAGACTATTCTGCTGAGATTACAACTTGCAGAGTCATCTGTGGTTCAGGCCGTGCGGAAGTCAGAGAAGCCACAAATCGCTGGGCCACCTCGCAGGTCTGGGAGCGGCCTAGCTGGATTCACCAGACGCACTGTCTGTCCTAAGCTGATTTCCTTGCGGTCGGACAGAGGCCGCGCTTGCCGCTTCCGCCTTCTCCTCCTTCCTGCTTCCTTTGTTTCCCTGGCTGCTGCCTCTGTGCTCTGCACTCCAGGATTACCGTCAGTGGCTTAGCTCCTTACCGACACGCGGGGGCAGAGGTTCTGTTGCGACCTGCCCCACCGAAGACCGACGCTACAGAATAGCTGTGTGCACGCTCAGGCCGAATTAAGCTCACTCTCGCTGCTTGTTCCCACCGTACGGCTCTTGCCGCATCACATAATAATCACACCGGACAACTTCCAGGAAAATACATATAATACTAACCTCAACAGGGCCATAGGTCGGCGAAAAAGGCAGAATACAATTTTTAAAAAAATCTTTATTTATAATATCATACAAATTAACCCATTACCTATGACAAAAATGTGTCATTTTATTATACAAAACTTTTAACAGGCTATTAGTGACTTAACAATACTCTGTTCTAGCAACCACTCGACATCCTACTGGTGTTAGTTAATTTTTTATCCCATCCTCGTCGCCACTTTTGTGTCCCAGCCTCGTCGCCGCTTTTGTGTCTCGTTTCCGGACTACGAGATCCCTATGGACGTCGACGCACCTCCGACGCAGTCGTCGCCGCTGCTGTCGCCGCCGCAGATGACAGCGTCACCGAAAGGAACTCCGGGACCGTGCGTGCCCCCACCGCCTGGGCCACGCACCTCAGAAGAAGATGACCTGCTCCCTCTGGGCGGAGGCGGGCGCCCTTCTGCTGGTTTTGGCGAGTTTTCCGGCGGATTGCAAGGTGTATACCGGGGCGCGGACGGCGTCTCGATCCCAGCCTCAGCTACGACGCCCGTCCCACCAGGCCCCCGCCCAGGCCCTCCTCCCAGTGCCGTCGCCGTGGCCCTCATCCCTACGCCACGACGGCGCGGCGGTTTGGGGGGAGGGGTGTGGTGTCGCACAAGTCCAAAGTGCGTGCCACCTACTTTCGCCGCGCGCCGCCATGCACGCACAGCGCGGCGTTCTTACGACGTCAGCCATGAGCGCCCTCTGCTACAACTCCGCTCGTGGCCACAACTGAACGACATCGTTCACGTGGGACCTAGTGGAACCAGTGAAGACTTGGCTATCGGATAGGAACTAGGCAGGAATCTAGCTCATCTATGTATCAGCATTCTGCAGTACTTAGCAATCTAAAAGTTAAGTATTTATAAATTCTGTGCAATATATATCTCGTTCTAATTTACTCTAGTGTTTCTAGTTTCTGCTGTCCCACTGGCTGTTCACCTTCGTACCTGCACAAGCGTGCTTCCTTTATTCCTGTGTCGGTCTCTTTTTATATGGCCACCGACACCTACGACGGAAACAAGACACAAAAGTAGCGACGAGGCTGGGACACAAAAGTTAATGTGTTGGTGTAGTGTGTTCTCTTTCCTAATATGCTACTGCTGTGGTGTTACAGGTGTGCCAGCGAGATAAACCTACTTGAAATGGCCAGCTCACCGAGCGAAACCCAGTGAGCATGCCCCTAGCACTGGGCGGCCGATTACTTTTGTCACCACAGCCCCCCCCCCCCTGCGCAAAAATTATCCCCGTTTGTGTTTTAACCTACAGAAATGTATTTAAAAAAACCTACATCTAACTTACGTCTAAGTGTCATGATCGGTGTTTGCTACATCCAACCCCTGAATGCAGGGGATGGCGAATACTGCCATTTCTGGCGACCAGTCCATCCCTCAGCAGCATGGCAGATGTGGCTGTCTCAGTCAGGTGTTATGTCATGATGAGTTATTGATTCTGTACGAAGTCCTGAAGCACTTTGCTAGAGATATTATTAGCCATTTGATCAAGTGTACGGAACGTGTCCGGACTCCTGATGAGCTCAGATCCGCAGCCATGCCGTCAAATGCAGGACATTCGTAAATTACATGTTCCGGTGTGCACACCTCGGCACCACAGGCACAAGCTGGCGTAGCCTGTCTCCTAAACCGACATAGATATGTCGGATAAGGTCAATGCCCGGTGAGGAAGTGCAGCATCCCCCTGGAGGGTTTAAAGTGCTTCATCCCTAGTCTTTCTTGGATGTCTGGTAGGAGAGCGTGAGAGATTCCTCTCCATCCCACGATTGCTGCCAGAGTTGGATCCCTTCCTGTCTAATTTCCGGTTTGCTGAAAAGTGGTTCCCCCCAAAATTTTGACTACATTTTCCCCATCTCCTTTTTTGGCCCAGTACCAATCTCCCTGCTCCCTGGCCTTGATGTCGAGAGGGCATAGCCCCATCAATACCAAGAGGGCCCTGCCGGGAGTGGTCCTGTAGGCTCCAACTGAATGAAGGAGGATATTTCGCTGCACCCTCCTCACGGCCATGGCAGGCATCACCCTCGTAAGCCTGTGGGCCCACACCGGAGATCAGTAGCCCACGATAGACGTCAGTATACTGTTGTGATACAGTTGTATGAGATTGGGAGGGAGGTGAAACCTCTATTGTGTCATATTTATCTAAAAACGCGCGCTCCTGATTATTCAGTATAGTGAGCAGGTTGTGCAATGCAACAACAGCTGCGCGGGAGTAGCCGAGCGGTCTAGAGCGCCATGTCACGAAACGCGTGGCCTCCCGTGTCCGAGGCTCGAATCCTCCCTCGGGCATGGATGTGTGTGTTGTACTTAGATTAGTTTAACTTTGTTTAGTTAGATTGTAAGACTAGGGACTGATGACCAACGTAGTTTGGTCCCAAAGGATTACAAACATTTGAACATTTTGGCAACAGCAACGTGACATACCCATACCTATGGCATGGAGAGCCATAGGAAGGTTTGAAGCGGGACACATAGAGAGGTGGCTGCAGCTGTTGGAGTGTCCCAAAGCGTAATTTCCAGGACCGGGACTTGCTTTCTAACAAATGGAACCGTTAAAAGATAGCAAGGCCAAGGTTGTCCATGGGTATCATCAGCAAAAGATGGCCGTTATAACGGGTGGCTGAATGCAACCCAGCTGCAGCGCACCGTCCAGGCAGCACCAGGACGCGCAATATCAACACAAACAGTCCGAAATCGCCTTCGGGAATATGGCCTCTACGCACCGACTCCTATGGTGTACGTCCCATTAAAACCACGGCACCGTTTAGCCCCCAGAAACTGGACGGTGGAATATCAGGATTGGAGTTGTAACGAATGGCGACAGATTCTGTTTACAGATAAGTCCAGATTGTGTGTTCCGTCGGATCTCATCTGGAGAGAACGTGGAACTCGGAACAATCAATCTTATTTGCAAGAAACATCACTGTATCATGGTGGTGGACGAATGGTGTGGGCAGGAGTGAGTATTGGCGGACGTACGGACCTCTGTCGTCCAGAACAGTACTTTTTGCTTAGAGGTTTTATTGTGCCACAGGAGATGGTTTCCTTCTGGTGGACGATAGTGCTCGTCCCCACAGAGCTGCAGTGGTAGACAACATGCTGTAAGCTGTGGGAACTGAACGAATGGAGTGGCCAGCTTGTTCACCGGCCTTAAATCCGATGTCTGGGATGCACTTGTCAGATGCACTGCAGGCAGACCATCACCCCACACAACGGTTGCACTCACGGAAGAATGGCGAAATATCCTTCAAGAAGTGTCGATAACCTCATACTGTTCAAGTTATGAAGGTGTGCAACTGTACTGACCGTCCGAGGTGATCACGCACCATATTAGAGGGCAATGAGAATGAATTTTTCATTATTATGATATTTTGCCTTACTCTAAGTAAATGCCATGTAAACCTTAAGTGAAGAGTTGAGACGGCAAAATATCGTACTGGATCATATGCAAATTATAACTGTAAAAAATATCTGGATGAAATACTGTAAATTATATCCCACCTATGTTTTGTTAAACATACAGCTGCTGGTATCCTACTTCCTATTTAATTTCTCTAAATCGTCTGTCAGTCCCACTTGGTGGGGATCCCACAATGCGCAGCAGCACTCCAAAACAGGACGCACAAGTGTAGTGTAGGCAGCTTCTTTAGTAGAACTGTTTCAACTTCTAAGCGTTCTGCCAAAGAAACGTAGTCTATGGTTCGCTTTCCCTACACTATTCTTATGTGTTCTTTCCAATTTAAGATGTTCGTAATTCTCCTAGGTATTTTGGAGTAGATTTGACTGATTTATCGTGTACATGAAGGCATTTGTGATGAGTGTCTCCTTGTACAGGAGTGAAATTTGGACGATAAATAGTTTAGACAGAAAGAGGATAGAGGCTTTTAAAATCGATGAGAAACTGGTCGATTATATTTGTTCACTGGCTCGTAAATAATTTAACAGTGGTCTTAGGTAGGCTCAACGCTGTATTTAACATTTTACAATGAGCCTAGTTTCGAGCGTTATACGCCGTATAGCCCTTATCGCCTACTGAGACTTAGTTCATTTCGTTCTGGACAGGTCATTTCAAACTGTACAGTTCGCCAGCACACAGCACAAATGCCTATCTCGGTGCCACTCCTGCAAGACCAAAACACCCTCCCACCGCACTGCTAGGCGAAATGTGTTTCCTGCTGCGGCCATTACAATAGTGGAGGCTGAAGGGAATGGAAACAAGTGGCGGCTCGTACGCCGTGTCACCACACACCACCCCTCTGCAACATGGCTGTGTTTAATACTTTTTACCACTCTTTTGCTGCGAGGACGCGGAAAGGTGCAACAAAACTAGGGCGAACACTGCCGCAACCAGCGGCACTGCCTGAAATGAGTTTTGCTCTTTCTGACTCAGCATTTTAACATTAGTCTTGTTTCACATTTCTCGTTTCTCTCAGTCCATGCCGTGAGCAATCTTACGAGTAAAAGTGGAGTATCATGTAGAAACGTGTGTAGACATTAACCTGAAAAATAAATACGAGGGTCACTCCAAAAGAAATTCATACTATTTTTTAATACAGTTTTTATTCTACATGTTTGAAAGTTTTACATTGGGTATATACATCCTTTAGAAACAATATTTTCATTTCTCCACGTAATCCCTATCCCTCTCAACTGCCTTACGCCATCTGTATACCCGCGCGGTAAAATTCTGGACCAACACGTTGCAGCCACTGTTTGGCAGCGTGCACAAGGGAGTCGTCATCTTCAAACCTTGTTCCACGAAGAGAGTCTTTCAGTTTCCCAAAGAGATGATGGTCATGGTCACATGGAGCCAAGTCAGGACTATAAGGCGGGCGTTTCAGTGTTGTCCATCCGAGTTTTGTGATCGCTTCCATAGTTTTTTGACTGCCATGTTCTTGTGTGCATTGTCGGGCAACAAATGTGGTCGAACAGGACTCAGCCAAGTTTGAAGTTTCTTCAGTGTCGTCACACATGCATCAGAATTTATGGTGGTTACACATGGCATGATGTCCACAAGTAAGAGTCCTTCGGAATCGAAAAACACTGTAGCCATAACTTTCCCAGCAGGAAGTGTGTGTGTATGTGTGTATTTTTATTCCTCTTGTGTGAATTTGCATGATGCCACTTAAAACGTTTTAATAGATTTTTAGATAATTACGGTTGATTCTACCACTTCCAAACAAGATACTTAGCTTTTCAACATTACGATTTTTGTGTCCCAACTTCGTCGTCGCTTTTGTGTCCCAGCCTCGTCGTAGGTGTCGGTGGCCGAGTGGAACGAGACCGACACAGTAACAAAAATAGCACGCTGGTGCAGGTACGGAGGGGAGCAGCCAGAAACTATAAACACTAGAGTAAATTAGAAAGAGATATATTTTGCACAGAATGTAACAATACTTAACTTTTACATAGTACTGCAGAATGTTGATACATAGTTGTTAGAGGCCTGCCTAGTGCCTGTACAATAGCAAAGTCTTCACTCGTGCCTATCGGATTACGAAGGTCCTAACTAGTTGCTATCTCAGTCCGAAGTGACCAGTCCTTCAGTGGTGGCCACGAGCGGCGTTGTCGCAGAGGGCGCTCGTGGCTGTCGACGTGAGAACGCCGCGCCGTGCGTACATGACGGCGCGCGGCAAAAGTAGGTGGCGCGCACTTTGTACTTGTGCGACACCACACCCCTCCCCCCCAAACCGCCGCGCCGTCGTGGCGTAGGGCTGAGGGCCACAGCGACGGCACTGGGAGGAGGGCCTGGGCGGGGGCGTTACTGGTGGGACGGGCGTCGTAGCTGAGGCCGGGATCGAGACGCCGTCCGCGCCCCGGCATCCGCCTTGAGATCCTCCAGGAAACCCGCCGAAACCTGGGGAAGGGCGCACGCTTCCGCCCAGATTGACCAGGTCATCTTCTTCTGAGGTGCGTAGCCCAAGCTGGAGGGGCCCGCACGGTCCCGGAGTCCCTCTCGATGACGCTTTCATCTGCGGCGGCGACAGCGGCGGCGACGACTGCGTCGGAGGTGCATCCACCTCCATGGGTATGATCTCGTAGTCCGGGGACGAACGATGTGGTTGTGCTCCCTGGCGGTGAACTGGGTCTGGAATCAAGAAACCCGAGACAGGATCGCGCAGCCTGTGCAAGCGCAATTGGTTTGCGTGGCGCCGCAGCTCCGACCCTGTGGAAGAACGTACAACATACATATTGCGACCGAGCATGCGCTGAATGGTGCCCGGCATCCATGTCTTCTTCTTGCCAGCAAACACCCTGTATAGCACCGGCGTAGAAACCTGAAAACGCGAAGCGCCATACGAACCGACTCGGTGCGTGGGAGGCTGCAGTAGGTGAAGGAGAGTGCGGTGACGGCGGCCGTGTAGCAGCTCGGCAGGAGACGGGCCGTCACGTGGCATGCATCGATACGTAGACAGGAAAATTTGAAGAGCTTGCTGCCTGGAGTGCTGACCTTTCATCTTCTCCATGTGAGACTTGAATGTTCGAACGAAACGCTCTGCTTCACCATTGGACTGAGGGTGAAAAGGTGCAGTGGTAATATGCTGAATGCCATTCACACTAACAAACTGAGGTCCATTGTCACTGACGATAGTTCCAGGCAAGCCTTCGATGCAAAACACTGATGTTAAGGCACTGATTGTACTAGACGCCGTCGTTGAGTTCATGGCAATCACAAAAGGAAACTTGCTGAAAGCGTCTACAACAATTAACCAGCGCGTATTCCAGAATAGTCCGGCAAAGTCAATATGTAAACGTTGCCATGGTCCCTTGGGGCGTGGCCAGTCTGAGAAACGCTGTGGAGGAGCCGCCTGATGCTCCGCACAAACTGTACACTGTGATGTCATGCTCTCTATCTGAGCGTCCATACCAACCCAGGTACAATGACGTCTGGCCAATTGCTTTGTCCTAACAATACCCCAATGTCCTTGATGCAGGAGAAGTAACACTTCTCGTTGCAGGGAACGAGGAACAATCACTCTTGCTTGGTCGTTGTCGGTATGCAACAACAGTACACCCTGACTTAAAGATAATGCATTACGTTGTGCAAAATAACGTCGAACCAGAGGCCGATCAATGTCTTTGGCTCTGGCAGGCCACCCTGAGCGAACAAAAGGTGCTACCACACTTAGGTCTGCATCCGCAGCTGTTTCCTGTGCAACCCGACGAGAGTTCAAAGGAAAGTCTGCGACAGCGGAAGCATCTCTGGAGTCTATCTGACAACATGCCATTTCTGAAGAATCAAATGATACATCCTGGCCAACCGGAAGTCGGGAAAGTGTGTCCGCGTTGGCATGTTTAGTGGTAGGTCGGTACAAAATCTCATACTGATAATTTGACAATATCAAGGACCATCTCTGAAGCTTTTGTGCCGTACGTGGCGGAATTGGCTTTGTGGGTGAGAACAACGACGTGAGAGGCTTGTGGTCTGTCAACAAATAGAATTTTCTGCCATAGAGATAATGATGAAACTTTGCGACGCCGTAAATGATTGCTAAGGCCTCCTTTTCTATCTGACTGTAATTCTGTTGCGTCGGCGTCAGCAGCTTGGATGCAAAGGCAATAGGACGATCGTGACATCCAATACGATGTGAGATTACAGCGCCCAGACCATACGACGAGGCGTCAACTGCTAACACTACAGGCTTCTGTGGGTCAAAGGGAATCAAACATGCATCACTGAGTAGTGCAGACTTTAATTTGTCAAAGGCAACCTGACAATCTTTAGACCATACAAAAGGAACATTCTTCCTACGTAAGTGATGCAGTGGAGCTGAAATCTGAGAGGCATTGGGAATAAATCTGAAATAATAGTTAAGCTTTCCCATCACTGCTTGCAATTCATGCACATTCTTAGGAGGAGGCAAGTCTTTGATTGCTCGAAGATGTGACTGTAAGGGATGGATTCCTTGGGCATTAATCACATGACCTAGGTACTCTATTTCAGTTTGAAAAAACGAACACTTTGCTTTATTGCAACGTAGACCTGCTGCAGTCAACACTTTGAAAAGGCACTCCAGGTTTGCTAAATGTTCTTCAACTGTACGTCCGGACACCACAATGTCATCTAAATAGTTCGAACAACACGGTACGGAAACTGTCAGCTGTTCCAAAAAACGCTGAAAAATAGCGGGGGCGGAAGAACTGCCAAAGGGTAGGCGTTGAAATTGAAAAAGGCCCATGTGAGTATTAATGACGAAAAACTTTTTTGACTCGTCATCAAGTGGAATCTGTAAGTATGCCTCTGCTAAATCAATCTTAGAAAAGAAACGAGACTGTCCTTATTTGTCCAACAGTTCCTCAGGTCTGGGCAGGGGATAAGTGTCGATTTGGCCTGAAGAACTACAAAAGCAACTGTTTTTGTTACACCTTGAAAAGAGGCGGGCAGGCTACATGTTCCTAGCACGGGAATATATTCACCTGTATAAGCTGTTAACACTTGCTGTGACGGCGACAATTTTGGCGAACCCAGAAGTTCATAAGTTTCTTTATTTATTAATGTGACAGCGGAACCAGTATCAAGCTGAAATTGCACCGTCTTATTTTCTATGAAGAGAGTCACAAACAGTTTTTGCTTGCGGCGCTCGACAGGTGCGCGAATGTGGGCAACGTCTGCTACGGTTTGTTTACTGCACTTGCGCGGGCCGCGAAGTGAAGGAAGCGGCGTAGCATCGGCACACAGCGGATTAACAACACTGTCACTAGATGGCAGTACCGCCGGATCGGCGTCCGCGCAATGCGAGGCTACTGCACTACAATTACTTTGAGTAGCTACACCAAGTCTACTGTCACTATCTACACAGTACTGGGCACTTTTACAATGAGCAGTTGCAGAAGGCACTACGTTCACTACAGGATTGCACTGTACAGAGTCATTTTGCTTGTCCCGAACCCTTTTCTGTTGCACTGTTTTACGCGCTCGTCGGCGCTTGCTACGTGGTACACTATATAGTTTTGCTATAGGCGCAGAACTACCTTCTTGCCATTAAGATCCAAGGAAAGCACTGTTCAACTCCACAGCCCGTATAACATTTACAGAATGAAATGTTCTCGCACTCTGCGAAGCACTGTTTCTAACGGTACCGTTCTTTGAGTTTTTAATTTGCATACACACAGACTGTACATGTCCTGATTTGCCACATTGATAACAGGTTGCGTTGCGACTAGGGCAATGAGCACGCTTGTGGCGAGACACACACTGGGGGCAATATTTACGTACATTTTTCTGAAATGAGCGTTGGCGCCCGTTATTCAAATCACTGTTTCTAAAACGACGGGGCGACCTTTGTGTCGCACTTTTACACTGGCTACTGTTCACTGTCTGTTCAGCACGGCCTGTACTATTGTAAGAATCACTAGTGCTACACTGAGAACTACGGCTTGGAAAGCATCCGTTACGGCGCACTGAATTAACACTGTGGCTTTGCATTTCTACATCTGCTAAGTCAAAAGTATCATGCGCATCTATAAGCTGCAGTACACTGCCTAATGAAGGGTCAGACTGTTTCAGAATTGCTGCTCTAATTCTGGGGTCCTGAATATTCTGCGTAATCGCATCCCTCAACATCACGTCACTATACGAAAGTCCACAAGAGCAAGTAAATTTACATTTGCGGGTTAAGCCCTTCAATTCCGTAATCCACTCTTGGTGTGACTGCTCAGGTAATTTTTTAAGTCTGAAAAATCGGTATCGTGCAGCGGCTACAAGAACTTTTCTCTCATAATGAGCATTTAGTGCCTCTAATATTTGTTCAAAGTCAACATCACGAGGAGATGCTTGCGGGAATAGTTTCTGCAGTAATACGTGCGTGCATGACGGTGCGCGTTGAAAGTAGGTGGCGCGCACTTTGTACTTGTGCGACACCACAACGATGTATGGGTGTTCTGCTTGCTGCAACATTATTCTCCTGGGGTGTCGTGGTAGAAATAAATACTCGCAAGTACAATTTATCACTTCTTCTTTAATTTGCAATCAGACTGCTTCTCCACCAAAACATTACAACTTTATTATGTACACAATACAACAGAACTTAGCGGATAGTAATTCCATTTTAAAACAAAGACAGACATAGATTCCAGAGCACATAACGATCGCCGAAACTCGAACTCCCCTCCGCAAGGCAGTGAGGCAAATATATAACATCGCCAATAATGGCATTACATTACACATTGTTCATAACAATTGGATATACTAATTTACAATTACCAAACATACAAATAAAACATTTCATGTACACAAAAATAATCCCAATATAAAATTAAAACTATACATACAAC
Source organism: Locusta migratoria (assembly GCA_026315105.1). Taxonomy (NCBI): domain Eukaryota; kingdom Metazoa; phylum Arthropoda; class Insecta; order Orthoptera; family Acrididae; genus Locusta; species Locusta migratoria. Next base: position 4,975,744 of record CM048749.1, on the reverse strand, counting down.
AATTTTACATGGCGTATATATTTTTAAGTCAAAATCGCCATCGTTTCTGTTTGATAACAAACAGCAATGTTAAATGTCAATTAATTTGTTAATGAGTACATCATACACGTTCCTAACATATAATGAACTATCAAATCAAATGTTCATTCAAAAATATACTCAAAATCTCACATCAGTCAATATATACAAATAATTCAATATTGTTAATCTCGACTATTACATTAATTAACACAATTAGCTGGTCAACACAACTTGTTTATGAGCCTAACATATATACAATGCCACTTATTTTCATGACTTTATGTTTTACAAAAGTTTTTCTCTTTGTCTAAGTCTTGAGATAACATACAATGACAAAACTATTGTTTATAGAACTGTCTGGAAACGTCTTACACAAATCTCTTAATCAATGAAATCTATCACTTGTTTTAATCACAGTATCACTGAGATACTGTCCTACACTGATTCCTAGGTTGGTTATTTCGTCTGTCACTAACTTCACACGCAACATGTATCACTAATGAACCACACGATTCTGGGTCCGATGCAGATGGTATCGTACGATAAGATTGAGATGGGAGGGCCAGCAGTATCATCACACACTCCATTGATTGACTCTTTGTCTCTGGTGAAAAATGATGGAGCCATGTTTCATCACCTGTCACAATTCTTCCAAGAAATTAATCTCAGCCATACCCGTACTGTTCCAAAAGTTCGCTGCATACCGTTTTTCGTTTTTCTTTGTGAGCCACTGTCAACATTCTGGGAACCCATCTGACACAAACCTTTTTTAACGCCAACACTGTCAGTATTCTGCAAACAGTTCCCTCCCCTAACCCAATGTAGCGTGAAAATTTGTTCACTGTGATGCGTCTGTCAGCAGTCACCAATTCGTTAACTCTCTACACATTCTCTGGAGTGTGTGCAGTACGAGGCCTGCCGCTGCGAGGACAATTCTCCATATTGTCGAGCCCGCTTTCAACACGTAACCTGCTTGCCGACTGACTAACTGTACTGTGATCGACAGCAGCATCTCCATATACCTTTTCCAACCTCTTGTGGATGTTTCCCACTGTCTCGTTTCCACAGCACCGGAATTCAATGACAGCACGTTGCTTCTGACGAACGTCAAGTGTAGCAGCCATCTTGAAGACATGCTCTGACGGTGCCACTCACGGGAACAGTTTGAACTAAGTTTGAAAACAAGCGGGAAGGATGTATCTTGCGGCAGAACGACCTCTTCGTGCGGCGGAACGTGTGCTAAAACCTTATCTTCAAAAGCACTCGTCCTGTATGATTAGGGCTGAATATGGCCGTGTCAGACTTCGTAATCCTTGAGGTGTCCACTTGCCCATAAAAAGTTATATAAAATTAAAAAAATATATGTTCATGTAAAATCTTTATATGTTGCAATATTTCAAAATCAGATTCTTGCGCCGAGGGAATAAGTCTTTAACAGTCACTCTTGTTAAAATATTTCTAAGTTCTCTCATAGATAAGACGGTCAAAAGAAATTCTTCAGTTTGTGGTCGTTGCTATAGCCACAGATAAAAAAAAATATTTCTTCAATGATTATCGATCGACGTATATGATCGATTAATCACAGTTCTAAAAGAAACATAAATCGAAGTCTTCTTGACGTAACCTTTCCACCAATAAAATTCATAAGAAAATCCTCCTTCAGATTGAAGAATATTTAAATTAAATATTCTCCTCGTTTCATTAATATATTATTTATTGTAAAATAATTCTTCATAAATGATGTACTCTGAAACTTTCGTCAAGCTTAAACACGATAACATTAATTGCTTTCTATAACATTGCATATGTAGTCATTGACAGACAAAAGGGAACTGACTTTTAAAATTTATTGTTTTAACATGAAATGTCGATAATAATGTCAACTCTCGCGACGACAACCGCAGAGATGAACATCTTCTCGCCTCGTGCCCGCCGACCCGCGACTTGATGTGGCCGGATATTTACTCCTTGGAATCGGTGTCGAAGATGTTGCCCTCGTAGGTTGACTCGCCTCACAGCACATGAAACATTAAAAAAAAAAAAAAAAAAACATACAAAAAAACTTCTTTAAGAATGATATAACATTAAACCTTTACATAAAAATCAGTTAAGAACACAAATATAAATAAGTTATCCTGCACAAACTGAGCTGACATGAGATATGTAGCGGAGGCAATAATCCGTCCCACTACAATCTACATACTGTAAAACTTTCAAATATGCAGAATGAAAACTGTATTTAAAAAAAGTAGTGTGCATTTCTTTTGGAGTGACCCTGGTAAAATTAGTATAGTCAGCATCGATCAGTCGTCGCTGAGATTTCGAACTTGATTCAAGCAAACAAAGATTTCAGCCAATAACTAGACATTCTCAATAGATACATTTCGAAGAAATATGTCAAGTATTTCGTTACACGGGATGAACTTGTTAATGAACAACTGTCACGTTCGTTGAGAATGTGAATAACTGTGCCAAGTGTCTATTGACACGTCCATGGCGTGTCACGGAATGCTTACCACACTGCTGCTTGTTATTATACGAAATCTAATTTTTCTTCAATATAGTCTGAAATCTCAGCGACGTCTGATTGCTGTCGACTGCACGATTTTAAATACAGTCGTGAAGTACACTTGTTAGTTATGCAATAAAAGTCTCAGTGTGTATCTGAATGAACAATTTGAAATCAACGAATTATTGCTATCTACAATACTGATCTTCTGAGTTTGTGTTGTCGTGTTGGAACTGTTTATATCGTGTTTCTGTGACTATACTTGACCTGAATACAATAACTGATTGCAAATATTATTGATCAACAGTTGTAAAAAATATTTCACTGAAGCATGATTGTATCTAAGAGGAAGCAAGTTAATTTCAGATACAATGGTGTGTCCCTGATATAAGACATGATTATAAATTACTTACTTTCTTCTTCAACTGAAGAATCAGACGACTACTGTTATAATCCAATGATCCAAATAATTTTAAGTCCAAATTTCTACTTTCAATTATGCTATAAGTTCATTTATCCATTGTTAAATAATCAGTTTATATTATTGGATAGAAATAACTAGTCTCTGTATACCCATCTCAGATGGACGATGGGACAACGGCGATGTATTAATTTAGCAAATGAAAAACCTTTCGCCGTTATTTTTTAAAATTTTTAATCAATGTTTACAGAAAAGAGGATGGACAGAGAGAGAAGGGATAGGACAAGTATTAACTCAAGACTTGATAAATAAATAAATACCCGGGCAATGCCGGGTTTTCAGCTATTCGGTAATGTAAAAAGACCTGAGTCACAAAGATGAAGTTTATTTGACTTAGGTTTCGGCGACGAGTGCCTTCATGAAAAAAAAATCTAAAATTTCCTACAACATAAATTACAAAAGAAAAACAAAAATAAATGTACTAGTTTGAAGTACAGAATTGAAGCAGAACTTACGTCACAAAATAAAACAGAGTGCAAGTGATGAAGCTTAAGTCGTACTTTAAAATAGAATATTACACGCGGCTAGCCTCTAAGTACAACTTAAGTGTATGAAAGAGGCATCAGACTGGCGTGTCCGCGGTAGAATTGTGGACAAGTGAACATCACATCAGTGGTGCCATCTAATAGCCCTAATTGTAAACAGGCTACTTTACAATAAAACTGTAAGGTTAATAAGACAACAAAACTATTTTCAATCCAATCACTAATACCACTCATGACTTTATCTACTTCAGGACCACAGGTAAACATTTTCATGAATCATATACAAAAAATAATACTTGAAGATATATTGACAAAGGAAAGCTAAAACATCATTTGCTGGTGCAGATAAATGGATGACATACTATGTGTAGTAGATAATGTGAAAACAAACTACAACAACAAAGGAAAGATATAAATACTATACATAAGAAAATAAAGTTTACAGTAGAAACAGTACAACATAACGAACACAACTTTTTAGACAAACCCGCAATAAAGTACAATCCCAAACATACATTTGAAATATTTATAAAACCCACCACTTAAGACAGTATTTTACATGCAACATCAAACCAATAATACAATTACGAACTACAATGAGATTCGTGTTAAACACACTCACTAAGATCCCTCTAAACACCTCTAATTACAAAAAGAGGCAGCCGCGCTGGTCGAGGGGACTGAGGCGCTCCAGTCACGGTCTGCACGGCCACTACGGTCGGGGGTTCGAATCCCCCCTCGGGCATGGATATTTGTGCCGTCCTTAGTCTTAGTTAGTTCATAAGCAGTTTGTAAGTTTAGGGACTGATGACCCCGTAGTTAAGTCCCATATGCTTTACAAACATTTTTTTTTTTTTTTTTTTTTTTTTTTTTGAAAGAACAAAGAAAGCATTAGCACAGCCTACAAAACAAACAATTCAATTCAAAACACAAGCCCAACCTAAATTTTAAAAAAGGACAAATAGCAGCAATTTGGTATCTATCATCTCAACAACAGAGACTGTAATAATATAAACAGTGGAATGACTGGCAGTACATTCGAGCCTGGCACCTTTACCTTTCGCTAAGCCATGTCTCTGCCAAATCCTTTCTTCCAGGAGTGCTAGTATTCTAAGTTTAGCAGGAGAACTTCTTTGAAGTTTGAAAAGTAGGAGACGAAGTAGTGACAGAAGTAAAGTTGTGAGGACGGACCGTGAAGCGTGCCGGGATAGCTCAGTCGGTAGAGCGCTTGTTCGCGAAAGGCAAAGGTGCCAGCTTCGAATCCTAGTTCCGACACACAGTTGTAATCCACCAGTAAAGTTTAATATCAGCGCACACTCCGCTGCAGAGTGAAAGTGTCATTCTAGAAACATCCCCTAGGCCGTAGATAAGCCATCTCTACACCATATCCTTTCACCAGGAGTGCTAAAATTTTGCAGGAGAACTTCTGTGAAGTTTGGAAAGTAGGAGGTGAGGTACTGGCAGAAGTACAGTTGTGAGGATGGACCGCGAAGCGTGCCGGATAGCTCAGTAGGCAGGGGATTGCCCATGATAGGGCAAACGCCACAGATTCGAAACTCCATTTTCGCACACAGTTTTAAGCCTCCAGGAACGCTTCATATTAAAATTCGACCGCTGTACGTAACAAGAGCCTTGCAATGTCATTAAAATTAGTAAATAAGGTCCATATGAACTACTGGTTACTCCCTGCTATAAAGTCTTGTTCCCTGCCTCAAACTGAGAACTGACTCTTTTCAAATTACTTCAATAACAGGAAATTAATATTACAGTGGTCAATATATATTGCAGTTCACACGTTATTACACAGACATTAATAAGCAAGCTACCACAATTGAAGTTATCTTAGAAAGGTGGCTAAGAAAACATTTTAGGCGCAACGGAATTTAAATATGAGAAAAAATTGCATCTGGACTAGTTCTCAGCACTTGTGAAGAACAATATTAAATAAGAGGAAAGGTTCACTAAAACTACAATTTATAGGCAACTTACGGATTATGCTGAACTTAGACCTGTTTATTCAGGTAGCAAACAAGCAAAATGGGGAACCAATTTTGTTAATATAATAAAAATGCATCTCTTACATGGATTAATGCAGACGGTGCCCAGCCTAAATCATACTTGATTTAACGCTACTGCGGGGAAGGATTCACAAACAACACTCATTCTCTCACACACACGCAATGCCACAGCGAAAATCACAAAAACAGCGTGCTGAGACGAGGCGGAAGCAGGCGCCGCTATCGTAGGCGAAATTCAGCAAGTCGGACGTAGCACAAAACACAATATACAAACACTTTGAAGCTGGCTCTGGTCTGTCGTGCCTGTTTTGAGATGGTGCGTGTGTATAGCCAAGTTAAATTACATCTGAATTGGACTGCGAGCAAACACGCTGACGGTGACAGAAGGCTACGTTACATGAACGGACTCCACTGAAGGTGAAGTGGTTGAAAGTCGGATCCATTATACAAAATCTCGGTGGATTCTTAAGTTGCAGTCTGTTAGAAATCGATCTAGGTGCTGGTTTTATATGAGAAGTGGCCTGAACTCAGGCGACTAACTGCAAACCCCGGAAGTCGGAACTCGGATCCACGAGATTCCGAAAACCGATAAAATGGAACAAATTCAGTTTCCGAAAAATAAAGAAAATTAACTACTGCATGTAACCCATAGAAATGCTTAGAATTATACACGGAAGCGAATAAAATACAGCTACACGCGATAGGGGGACGATTACAGAGACGGGTGAAGTCCAGTCTCAGAAAAACCACAAAAATGAAATAATTACACGTCGGAAAAATAAAATAAGAATTACGGCATGCAACCCATGGAAATGTTCAGAATTTCATAAGGAAGCTACTGAAAGAGGTTGTACAAGCCTCAGAGAGAATTACTGACACAGACAGAGTTTGTATTACAAGTCGGAGAAGAAACAGCAACATTACAATAGGTGGGGAGAGAAGATCGCACACAATCGGAGAAAATATTCCCAAAAAATTATTCTAAATTTACGAATCTAAGTTAAACGTGCTAGTCAATGAAACGCTACCATCTCCAGAAACGAGAGCAGAACCATCCTTACCTCACCAGACGCCCAGAACAGAATGATCCGCCGAGCGGCCACCGGAGATAGCGTGGGAAGCCACCGGAAGCCGGAAAATCCCTGAAAACAACGGTGGTGCGGACGGACAGCGAGATTCACGCTGGAGGGAAGATTTGCAAAATAGCCCGCAACCAAAGGGTGTGGAAACCTCTGTGGTAGCTTGAGCAGAGCAGCTATCGATACTGAGCCAGAGAGAACGATGCAAAACGAGCTATCACTCCCCATATTCAAACACTCATAGATTCTCGCACACACTTAAAAGTACAACTGCACATTCTCACAGGGACAGTGGCGTAGCGGAGAAGCCGTACTAATGCCACATTCATTAATATAACAATAAATTATTAACATAACAAAATAAGGAAAACCTAGTAATATTAACTAATATTTTAACACATGAAATAAAGATGCTATTCCTCAAGCCTTGAAAAGAGTAGAGGGGCAAGTATTAACAAAATGATAATGTAATGACATTAAATAAAGTGTAACTTTACAGAAACTATACAGAAATATATGGAAAACGACAGACGGTCGTCTTTCAATATCAGCTAGCACCCCGCTACAGAATAAAAGTATCATTCTGGAGATCAGGATAAATGACTGTTATCTTTGATAACAATGATTTATTCTTACCATATGGGCTCCAATGAAAGTTTGTCTGTATCTTTTTTAATACAACGTATTACGTATAGTTTGACACTACATATAGTTTGACATTACATATAGTTTGACATTCGAAAATGCTTATCATTTAGTATATCACTTAATCCACAATTTGTAGGAACTTTGGATGGATTTTAGCTGTAGGACATCTCACGCACAATTGATGATATTTTAATAAGGTAAAACCAATTTTAATCCAGAAAAATGACGTAGGATTTAATGATCAGAAAAATATCATCAATGGGGAATCGACTTTGTACAATTGTGATTTTGGTAAAACTTTATCAAAAAAAGGATACTTTCCTTCGATTTGTTATTAAACAGGAGCAGTTTCTTGAGTACACTGATAAACTAGACGGAAAATTTGAAAATAACAATAAATCAGATTTAATCAGGGAAATTTCAGTGTTCAACAATTGGGTTGGAATCATACTTTCAGTATTCGGGATTGAGGGAGAATAAATTATGGTAACAATTGGAAAGGACTGCATTGGGAGTATAAGAGGAAGGAATTTAATGAGAATGATAAAAAAGGAAAGGTACTTGAAATAATGAACATAGGGGCAGACGATCGAATGGTAAGGGGCAAAATTAAAACCACAGACAAAGTGATAAGAGGAACTGGCATTTAAAGCAAAAGACATCCCATTGGGATCCTGTCAGTTCAGGATGCGGACGTGGCCGGCCGCAATAGCCGAGAGGTCTGTGGCGTGCCACTCACTGTCTGCACGGCCGCTGCGGTCGGGCGTTCGAATCCTCCCTCGGGCACGGATGTTTGTGCCGTTTTTCATATAAGCTAGTTCATAAGTAGTTTCTAGGTTTAGGGACTGATGAGCCTGTAGTTAAGTCCCATAAACTCTACATACATTTGAACATTTTGATGAGAACTTGTACCTAGATCAGAATAAGTATAACTCAAATAGACAACATAAGCAGCAGGGACCTGTAGTTTACAGACACAATAATATCAGATAAATTCATTTTCTAGAGATGGATATAGTTTCAACATGTCGCAGTTATTGATTAGAAGTCAAGAACTTAATTAAAGTTTGGATTGTAGAGGAAGACATCCTAAGTGCTCCACACCTTCTCTTTGTTTATAATGCCAGATTGGCTAAATGGATAAAGAGACTGTCTAGTAATCTGGGAACCTGGGTTGTAATCCTGGCCATGGCACAGATTTTAATTTGATGCCTCACACAACATGTAAGCAATTTTAAATCGGACAAATAGTTTTGGAGTGTAATTAGGGGAATGCAGAGTATGATCAGAGTAACAAAAAAAAGTTGTACACAAAGTAACTTTAAAGGAAGATAATATTCTAAATTTGTATGAACAATGTAATTGTTATCATAATAATGTAGACTATGTTGTAGATTGATGAATTTGGTTTGAATTAATTAATGGATAATGTTAAAAATTTGTAGTGTGCTATGATGGTGTTACTAATGTTGTAGCTGGCAAATCAAATGTTCATATCGAAGTAGTTGATGGTGAGTTATTGTATTGTAGTGATGGTGGTGATGTGAAGTCAAGGAGTAGTTCTTATGTTGTGGTAATGATAATGTAGTTAGAGGTCTTTCTGATGATTATAATCATTATGTGGAAGAGTTTGATGGAAAATTGGATAGGATTCTGTTTGTTGAGGTTTGTGGAGTAGACCGGAGGGTTAGATAGTATGAAGCTGTTCAATTCGAGAATCAGATTGTACCAGTACAACTTACGATTACAGACGAGATAATTGTAAAAACAATGTGTCAGGTAAGATTTTGGAAACCGTTTTGGATGATTATAAAATCAAAAGTAAGCTCATTTGTGAACAACTTCATTCTTTTAAAGACAAGACAAGACAAGTTAGATCAGCAAATAACAGGTTATGCAGCCAGGTAGAGTTTGAAAAATGTAGTACTGTAGAGGATTCTGGTTGCGTCTAACTAAAATAAAAACCAAACGAGAGAATATTCTTAAAAGTCAAGAATCTGTGGGTGTAGTAGAAGATCTGTTATAAGAAGACCAAGGATACAAAGAAAATGAGACACCCAGATTAAAACTGAAAGTTGGAAACGACGCAGTTTACTTGATGCAGGTAGTCCCACTTGGGCAGTTTCAAGTAAATTAAGAGATAGGAATAAACAAGGTTCAGATTCTGTGCATTTACCAATGTGAGAATCAAACTTAGTAAATTAATTAACAGATAAGTGCTATTATCCTTTACTGTAAATGACATACAGTTCATACAATGGTGTGTAGTCATACATGACTTTGATTGGAGAAATCAGAAATATGTTCTGTAAGAGATTTGTAAACTGAAAATTGTGTTGACAGTCAAATTCCGATTAAGATATTAACATTTGTAAAGGACAAAGGCTACTGTGAAGAACATGTGGAACAAGAAAGCGAGGATGAAGATTATGCTAAGATTATTGTAACTAAATTACACGAAGCGATAAATTAATTCAGGAACAGAAAGCTGAGTTCAGGGAATATTGTGGTGATTCTGACAACAGACCTAGGCAGGTATAGAACAATGAGTGTAGACGTAAGTTGAAGCCACATGATTGACTTCTCACAGAGACATTTCCAAAATAAGGGCAGTAAAGGAGGACTGGAATAAGATGGAAAACTGGAATATCGTAGAAAGTAGTTTTATTGAATATAATAATCTACTACTTCAAGTAGCTGAACATGATCGTTGTATCAGGTTGCTTTTAGTCCTAAGACATAAGTTCCTAAAAACAGATTTATTGGGGCTTAACCTCTTCAGTCTCACATCATGAAATCAGCTTTAGAAAAATTAAAATTCAGTGTTTTCTGGGTTAATACGGAGCAGTAAACATCGAAATATGTGTTTAAAAATCCTTGGTCGAACTATTGATCTTTTTACGTTATGTATTTCATGCACAACACAGACGTTTGTATCGGGGTATTTTATTTTTTGCACGTTATTTTGTTGATAGTTATCACTGCCAAATCAATAATGCTACCATAATCTTCGCCACAGCACGAAATTTGTTATCCAAAGTAATCGTGAACTTTCGAAAATCCTCATACATTTAGCTCTATTCACGTTGATATACACTGAAACTAGGATTAGAACACCGTAAAGTATTGCCTCTACTAATTATGTATTTACGTTTCCACTATCTGGTACTTAACACATCTCAGAAAGAGACATTTTCAGTAGTTATGGAGGAGATATCGTAATTTTTTAACTTCTTTTTCTATTTGCTGACTAAAACTGACGTTTATTTTCGGTAGATGGTGCTTAGTAACGATTCTTCGATGTATTCAGTCTTAATGGAGGCAGAGTTATTAGAGCTGTGTCATTACAATGTTACCTCACAATCTACAGGATCTTTCATATTTGACTTTTTGTTTTATCTTGACATCAAGCTTTCTCTACTAATAGACAGTTCGTAATTTTCTCTCGTCCATATTTAAGCGAATATTTTAGGTCCAATCAGTGCGACGTAGAACTCTTGGCTTCTCTCTTAAGTTTGTTGTTGTCGCCTTCAGTCATACTGGTTTGATGCAGCTCTCCACACTACTCTGTTGTGTACAAGCCTCTTCTTCTGAAAATACGTACTACACCCTACATCTTTTCGAATCTACTTACTGTATTCGTCCCTCGGTCTCCCTCTACGATTTTTCCCCCACACACATCCTTATAATGCTAAGTTGACGATTCCTTGATGTCTCAGAATGTCTCCCACCAACCTATCCCTTCTCTTAGTCAGGATATGCCAGAAACTCCTTTTCTCCCCAATTCTGTTTAGCACCTCCTCATTAGTTACGTGATATACCTATGTAATCTTCATCATCCATCTGCAACACCACATTTCGAAACCTTCTATCATCTTTTTGTCTGAACTCCCTATCGTCCACGTTTCACTCTCATACAATGCTACACTCCAGACAAATTCTTTCAGAAAGGACTTCCTAACTTTGAAACTAATATTTGATGTCAACAAATGTCGCTTATTCAGAAACGCATTTTATATCTTCTTTACTTCGACCATCAGAAGTTATCTTGCTATCCAAATAACAAAACTCATCTACTACTTGTCACATGTACCTAATCTAATTCCTTCAGCACCGCCTGCTTTTCCGACTCTAAATTCCGTTATCCTTGTTTCACTTTTGTTAATATTCATCTTGTACCTTGCTTTCAAGACACTATCCATTCCGTTTAATTGCTCTTCCACCTCCTTTGCTGTCTCTGAAAGAACTACTATGTCGCCAGCAAACCGCAAGGTTTTTATTCCCTCTCCCTGGATTTTAATTCCCTCTCCAAATTTCTCCTCGCATTCCTTCACAGCTTGCTCAATGTATAGATTGTACAACATCGAGGAAAGGCTACAACCCTGTCTTACTCCCTTTGTAAGCACTGCGACCTTTTCATGTCTTTCGACTCTAATAATTGCTGTCTCCTTTTTGTACAAGTTGAATATAGCTCTTCGCTCCCTATATTTTACCCCTGCTACCTTCAGAATCTGAAAAAGTATATCCCAGTCAACATTGTCAAAAGCTTTCTCCAGATCCACAAATGCTAAAAACGTAGGTTTCCCTCTCCTTAATCTATCTTTTAACATAAGTCGTAATGTGAGTATTGCCTCGCGTGTCCCTACATTTCTACTAAATCCAAATTGATCTTCCCCTTGGTTGGATTCTACCAGTTTTTCCATTCTTCTGTAAATAATTCGTGTTAGCATTTTGCAACCATGACTCGTAAGTATGGTATCTGAATTATTTTAAGCAAGCATTGCCGTGGTAAACAGTCATATTTCCCTTTATTGGTGAGGGTAATTGTGTGTTCGTGGTGTGAAGTTTTTCTTAAAGTAATAATAAAAATAAAGTAATAATAAAAATAAAGTAATAATAAAAATAAATAATAAAAATAAAATGTCAACAGTGAAAAAAGCTTGATTTCGCAAAAGTAAAAGGGGCTTCATCGTAGATTATTCTCTGAATATGAGGAGCAAAACTGACACAATATATCTACTTACAATTATCTTTTCGTTCGATTAATCTTGCCCCGTCAAAATAAATAAATAAAAATAAAATAAAAAGTGTTATATTAGCCACTGGATCCAGCGCATGAAAGCTTAATTTGCACAAAGAATATATAAAAATACATTGTTTAGATTCGAGCAGACGAACCTTCCTTCAACAATTAACTCCGATGTACTTAGCCAGAAAATAATAGTTCAAACTAAACATTACCAATTTCAGTGACACTAGGACGCAGAATGCACTATACTGAACTTTATTTACGGTGATCTTGTCTACGACCTTGAGAAATATGTGGGGGGGGGGATGAAGCACATTGCACTCTACAGCCTGATTCTGTAAAAATAAATAAATAAATAAATAAAAAATAAATAAATAAATAAATAAAAATAAATAAAAAAATTTATAAAAGAAAATAAAAAAACTGGAAAACCATGTTGTCATACGGACTTCTTCAGAAACAAACTATGTTAGCGTGATAATACTTTTACCTCAAATGAGTTTACCTACACACAGAAAGAGGATTTTATACACAGATGAGGTAGCGATCTGTGCAAGAAGATAGCCTCAGATGTGTCGTATTAGCGCGTTAGTCGATCCCACGTTGTATTCGAGCGGTGTAAGCAGGGAAAAATAGAGCAATCCAACCCTGTTCTGTTTTAACCTCTTTCTGTGACGTTGCTAAAAGAAATAAAAGAATGGGAAAAAACGTTAAAGAATATTAAACAGCGGCGCGCACTTTGTGAAATGAATGTAATTTCGCACGGAGCGCGCTTATCTTTGTCCTTTTTTTTTTTTTTTTTATGCCCGCAGCCGCCGTATCGACCTCGCGGTGGGCGCGCTCGTGCGCCAGACTGTACCAGCCGCGCTGCGGTCTCCTAATGGCCAGGCTGCGGTCGCCCGCTTTGTTTACTGCGCTCAGGCCGTAATTACTATCGACGCGCGCCGCCAGCGCCGCCGCTCGTGATGAGCTTCAAACTCGGGCGCACAGGTGGCAGCAGCGGCGCTACAAGCCGGATTAGTGTTTCCCCGGCCGCCGGCCGCGACCCACCGCCGCAGATTAAGCTGGCGTGCCACTTAACAATGCCGCTGCTGCGCTCTTCCGGCGGTCGCGTGCACTAGCGCTTAATTTATCAAATGTACCTTCCTTACCGGCCTGCCGAAACGCCCGCGGGGAGCCCGCCGGTGAGGGAGAGTGGTCTACCGGCTGATGTTATTAGCGCCGAGTAGGGCGGGGACAAAAAAAAAAAAGGAAAGGAACGCGGGAAAATAACAGAAAAGCGACGGGGGGACGGTGTTCTTTCACTCAGTCGATAACGGAATAAAGGCGGGCAGTGCGTCTCGTGAATATTTGTATTATGACATTTTAACGAGCGGTCTGGGTAGACTTGTGAACTGACATTGGAAAGAAAGGAAAATGAGAAAGTGGAACGGAAGCGGCACGAGTGTGAGAGCAAAATAACAAGTTGCCTGGGAGGGCTGCGCGGGAGTGGCCGTGCGCTCTAAGACGCCTTGCTGTGGAGTGCGCGTTCTCTCCCTGTCGGAGGTTAGAGTCCTCCCTCGGGCGTGGGTGTGTGTGTGTGCGTGTTGTTCTTAGCATAATTTGGTGCAAGTAGGTTGTAAGTCTAGGGACTGATGACCACAGCATTTTGGTCCCATAGCTTTACAGTTTTTCCCTTTTCCCAACAGAAGTTGGATTCCCCCCTCGGGCAAGGAAGTGTGTATGTTGTCCTTAATGTAAGTTAGATTAAGTAGTTTTGTAAGGCCTAGATTAGATTAGATTAGTTATTTGTTCCGTATATCCATATTGAGGGGATCCTCGTGGATGTGGAACATGTCAAGAAACAAAATTTACAAGTTGGATAACAGATAATACTAATAATATAAATACAAATACATACACTTATAACATAAATACAGATACATAAATTTTTAAGGGTATTTTTTTCTGATAATATAATAATACTAATATAGTATGAATGCATGCATCATTTGGTACAGTTTAGAAAATCACTAATGGAGTAGAAGGAGTTGGCCACTAGAAAGTCTTTTAGGTTCCTCTTAAACTGATCTTTATTTGTGGCTAAATTTATTATACTTGATGGTAAATTATTGAAAATGTGTGTTCCTGAGTAGTGGACCCCTTTTTGAACTAAAGTAAGTGCTTTTAAATCCTTGTGTAGATAATTTTTATTTCTAGTATTGTATGTATGAACTGAACTGTTTGTTGGGAAAAGGGACATATTATTTATGACAAATTTCATTAAGGAATAAATATACTAAGAGGCAGTAGTTAATATACCCAGTTCTTTGAAGAGGCTTCAAAGGCTTGGTACTGATGACGAAAGCAGTTCGATCCAATAAGTTTTCCAGCATTTTAATGTTATTTCCCTTTGGTTTAGTGTCTAGAATAGTCATTTCTAGAATGCCAGATCAATAATGCTAGCATAATCTTCGCCACAGCACCAAATTTGTTATCCAGAGAACTCGTGAACTTTAGAAAATCCTCATACATTTAGCTCTATTCACGTTGATATACACTGAAACTAGGGTTAGAATACCGTGAAGTACTGCCTTTACTAATTATGTATTTAACACTTCTCATAAGTATGTCCGAAAAAGCTAAAATATGGCCTGCGAGAGACAAAATTTCAAACTTACATTCATTTTAATTATCAATTCCTTCTTAGAGGTCAGTCAATCATTTCGTTTACTACTAATACGAGGGGTGTTAAAATGTAAAGGTACAAAACGTCTTAACCCTTTCATTCCCACATTAAGGATTCAGATTTAGAACAATTAAAATTCTGTCTTTTCTGTATTAATACAGTGCACTAAACATAAAAATATGTTTTTTTTTAATTTTATGTAATTTATTTCATGTACAACACAGACGTTTGTATTGAGGTATTTAATTACTTGGAAAGTTATTTTGTTGATACCTTCTGGATGGGTTGGTCAAACAAGTAAACCCTAAAACAGAATCTTTAACACCTGGATGTAATGTGAAGGGAAAGTGAGAAGAAATTTTTGTTAAGGTTCGCCAGTCCAAATCACGCATATTCCCAAAGCTTATATAATTATATAGTCTCCATGTTTCTCATTTGACCGTTTCTTCTCTCTTTTGCTCCTACTCCTATTAACTGTAAACATGTATCTTCTTTACTACCACTGCCTCTATCTTTGCTCCTACTCATATTAACTACACACATCTATCTTCTTTACTAACCACTGTCTCAATATTTTGCTCCCACTCCCGTTAACCCAAAACAGTTATCTTATTTACTACCACTGTCTCAACGTTTTGCTTATATTCCTATTAAAATTACACATTTATCTTCATTACTATCACTGTCACTTTGCTTTGCTCTCACTCCTATTAACTCCACACATATATCTTCTATACCAACACTGTCTTTCTGTTTTACTCACATTCTTATTAAATCCACACATTTATCTTCTTTTCTACCATTGCCTCTTTTGCTTCCACTCCTATTAATTTCACACATTTATCTTCTTTACTACCACTGTGTCTCAGCTTTCCTCCCACTCCTATTAACTCCACACATATTGTCACGTTGAAATGGAAGCAGGCTTGACTTCGAAGGCAACTGAATACCGCACGTATTCAGAAAGCAGGTTTATTACAAACTTAACATACAGGCAGCACTAACTGCCTCTCGGGCAGAGTGCTCTGATATTTATACACGGACAGAATGTACCAGAAATTAGAAGAATAGTTAACATAAGAAACAAGTAGAAATTACAAGTGAACATAAGAAACATGTAGAACATGGTGGAAATGATAATTACAAAGAAATAAATTTTTATATACATGTGGCGTCTGTTCGGAAAGAACAGACGTCACATTCTGATCCTGCAGCTGTTATTATTTAATATTCATAGAATATATGACTTCAACTGCTATTGGGCAAAGCTGAAAATGTGTACCCAGCCGGGATTCGAACCCGGGTCTCCTGCTTTCTAGGCAGTTGCGCTGACCCCTACACCACTGGGGACACAGTGATCACCGCACCTGCAAGGACTACCCATGCACGCCTCCCGTCAGATACAAATTTCCAGCTTCGCCCTGCCTATGGGCAACTGCCTAGAAAGCAGGAGACCCGTGTTCGAATCCCGGCTGGGTACACATTTTCAGCTTTCCCCAATAGCAGTTGAAGTCATATATTCTATGAATATTAAATAATAACAGCTGCAGGATCAGAATCAGACGTCTGTTCTTTCCGAACAGACGCCACATATATGTATATAATATGCCGGTGACGGGCAATGATCCTATCGTTAGTGGGGAGGGGTGGGCAAGTTTGAAGCCCTTACTCTTACGGGAATTAGTTAAACTACGAGTTTGACTACTATGGGCAGGGCGAAGCTGGGAATTTGTATCTGACGGGAGGCGTGCATGGGTAGTCCTTGCAGGTGCGGTGATCACTGTGTCCCCAGTGGTGTAGGGGTCAGCGCAACTGCCTAGAAAGCAGGAGACCCGGGTTCGAATCCCGGCTGGGTACACATTTTCAGCTTTGCCCAATAGCAGTTGAAGTCATATATTCTATGAATATTCAATAAATTTTTGCCGTTGGACGGGAGTGAACCGGCGACCTTGAGCACCGCAGTCAGTGACACAATCCCCTGCACTACGCCGGCAGTCGGGTTTGGTTCGCACCACATTCTTTGTACGTCGCTGGCGTAGAAGCTCAGCGCTCCTAAAGTGCAATCTCACGAAGGCAGCGTCTGGAGCTTTCGCTACCCCACCTCCCCTTCTGACGTCATATGGTGCGTCTCGCCCTTTACCGTCGGCGAGCTGCGTAACCGTTTCTAACTAAAATGTGTTTACCGCCGATTCGCACACAAAACTCTGTTAATAATTTATGCACTAAAATAAAATAAAAATTCTATCAAACTATAGGAACCCTGACAGTGGACGTAGCACCAAGGGAGGGGAATGGGAAGCTCAGGGGAAGGGAAAGGAAAGGAAAGAGGCGTGTAAAGACTCCAGGAGAAGGGGGCGGGAGGGAGAAGTCAAGTGGGGGGAGGGAACAGGAGGAGGTGGGAAGGAGGAGGCGTTGGATCTATGGGGAAGGGAGTGGGAAGGATTAGGGCTGACAGGATGAGTAGATACCGGGATGGAGGGCGTCATCTGGCGGAATGAGGAGGCGAAAATTACTCTGGGAAAGGATGCGAAGCATGTGTACGTGAGGGATGGGGGGATACAGTGGTGTAGGCGTGGCAGAGGCCCAGGAAGGGTAAGGAGGGGTAAACCACTGGGCTGCGGGAATTCATTTTGACGGGAGGTTGAGAGCTTCCACTAGGGGGATGACTTAAAGCACCCGTGAGGCAATCTGCTGCTCTGTGGGATAAAATACATTTACACTTAATGGTGGAAGGGGCTGATAAATTAAGTAATTACTGGTTTTATTAATTTATTTAATAAACTGGGCACTGAATCAATTTACAAAAATATAAAAATTAAAGCAAGAATAAAACAGGGTTTATATTTCCTGACTTGGCAAAGTTGGGAATGTGGAGTGCAAAATGTCTAACTCTTAATGATCTTGGAATGATTCCTAACGCATGAACTGTGCAGATCCGTACAAGCAAGTGTCCTTCATACGACCTGACGGGAAAACGGGCTGCGATCATCAATATGACGCCGAGCTGCGGATACGTTACCACGTGCGGCATCGTCTTAAGCCCGTTTTAAACGATGAACGAACTTGTAATAGACTGATAACAAGTTGCGTTAATGGCGGCCGTCTGTCGTTTGAACGGCTGCACTACGAGTATGATCGCGCTAGTATCTAAGCGCGATAATTATAGCGATAAAGAAATAGGGCTAGTTCTAAATTCGGTACTAGTGGGTTCACTGCGCATACGCGAGCTAGTAGCTGTCAGCTGCAGTCATCGCTCCAGTTAGTCCGCCATTTTTCTTCATATTTACGTATATTTTGCGTTATGTCGAAGTTTATGATCAGAATGTACTCCGAAATGTATTTCTAATGACGTCATTCATACTGTCCGTCATCAGACCGTCACCTAACGTCAACGTCACGTTAAGCTTTCCCGAGAAGATTGTTTTGATTGAACGGTCGTCTGCTGACATCGGAAGTTAACATATTTTCGTCACGCGATTTTCATATTGTAGTCGAGAATTACACGGTTTGCACGCAAATTTGTGTTATTTATCTTTATTTTATTATTATACTTTGGTTCAGCGGTAAATTACAAATTTTTCATGACGACTTCAATATTTACCTCAATTATTATTCACCGAAAAGCGAGGTCGTATATCTGACACCGAAAATGGTTTATGTTTTGCAATATTGTAACAGAAAAGACTGAAGCCAATTGTTTATTTGAATAAGATTATAATTTGATGATGCAATTTTCATTAAATAGTATTTTAAAAGAAAAAATCAGTCCAATGCAGTTGTGCATGACATTATTAACAATGTTAGTGGGCAAATCGTAGTAGATAAAGAAAAGAAGGTCTACTTATGCTCTTATAAATATTGTTTGATGTGTTCACAAGTTTATTTTTTTCGCTTGAAAATAGATGTCATTGTTTTGAAATGTTGTTTCACTTCCCAGAACTTTACCACACTAAGTTGACCAAAAACATACATTGCAAGGTTTTCTTTGGCCGTCAATAACATTTAGCGTTGTTTCCTCAATTCCAGCATTAAACTATGACTTCCTACATAACAGATTGCCAGTTCAAAAAAAATGTTCAAATGTTTGTATAGCTTATGGGACTTAACTACGAGGTCGTCAGTCCCTAAACTTACAAAGTACTTATGAACTAGCTAATACTAAGGACGGCACAAATATCCATGCCGGAGGGGGGATTCGAACCCCCGACCGTAGTGGCCGTACAGACCGTGACTGGAGCGCCTCTGACCCCTCGGCCACCGCGGCCGGCAGATTGCCAGTCATTTCCTCACTTTCAACATCGGGTATTACTGTCCGATTACGTTTATCGTCTAAACACGCTGCCACAAGATCTTGCATGAGTATGTAGTTCAGGACTAGTACGCTAGGAGCGCTTCAGTAGACTATTATCTATCTTGTTCACTTTCGTTCATCGTTTAAAAAGGGCTTTACTGGTGTGCGGCGGCAGGCTGCTGTTTACCGTAAAGAGAGCAATCGCGCGCCTCGGTAGGCAGATTTCTAGCTGCACTTGTTTGCCGTGTCCTTTGCCCTTAGACAACTCGCACGTCTCGTCTCGTCAAGACAAGGGAAGCATCACCCAGGGTATCGGCAAACTGACACAAGACAAGTATGCCCTTGCGCCAATACGGTATGGCACAAGTGGTTGACTACTTAACTGCTGCTACTCTTCACAAGAACTAACAGAGGTCAGACCGAAGTCTAAGTACCAAACTCGACCAAGCCTAAACGCGAAGTTCTTCTCTCTACCAGAGTGAAGGCACCAATGTCGTTCCTCCACCAGAGTGAAAAATACGAAATCCCTTCTCTGCCAGAAAAATGGTGTGTCCTCCCAAATCAACCTCCTACGACCTCTCCTCGTTCTAGCCAATTTGGGCTCCTTGCTTCCGGCGGGAGCCAATTGTGAAGCAGATGCTGTACTTAACTGGAAGAGAGCAGAAAGTTGAAATAAGCAGTTCACATGATGTAGATGAGACAATTAATTCTTCTAACTGGGGAGTTATCAAAAATGGGGTCCCACTAGGTTCGGTTTTGGGTCCTTTGCTGTTCTTAATATATATTAATGACTTGCCATTCTACATACACAAAGATGCTAAGCTAGTACTTTTTGCTGATGATACAAGTATAGCTATCACACCTGACAAACAGGAATTAACTGATGAAATTGTAAATGATATCTTCCAGAAAGTCATTAAGTGGTTCTCTACAAATGGACTCTCATTAAACTTTGATAAAACCCAGTATATACAGTTTCATACAGTAAATGACATGACACCATTTAGACTTTGAACATAAATCTGTAGCTAAGGTAGAATATTCAAAATTTTTAGGTGTTTGCATTGACGAGGGACTGAATTGGAAGAAACATATTGAAGATCTCCTGAAACGTCTGAGTTCAGCTACTTATGCTATCAGAGTCATTGCAAAATT
Source organism: Locusta migratoria (assembly GCA_026315105.1). Classification (NCBI taxonomy): domain Eukaryota; kingdom Metazoa; phylum Arthropoda; class Insecta; order Orthoptera; family Acrididae; genus Locusta; species Locusta migratoria. Next base: position 4,955,360 of record CM048749.1, on the reverse strand, counting down.
TGGTGATATAAATCTCAGTAAATTAGCTTACTACGCCTATTTTCATTCACTGCTTTCATATGGGATCATATTCTGGGGCAATTCAACATTGAGTAAAAAAGTATTCATTGCACAAAAGCGTGTAATCAGAATAATTGCTGGAGCCCACCCAAGAGCATCCTACAGACATTTATTTAGGGATCTAGGGATACTCACTGTAGCTTCACAATATATATATATATTCACTCATGATATTTGTTATTAACAATCCGATCCAATTCAAAAGTAATAGCAGTGTGCATAGCTACAACACTAGGAGAAAGGATGATATTCACTATTCAAGGTTAAATCTAACTTTGGCTCAAAAAGGGGTGAATTATGCTGCCACAAAAGTCTTTGGTCACTTACCAAGTAGCATCAAAGGTCTGACAGATAGCCAACTAGTATTTAAAAAGAAATTAAAGGAATTTCTGAATGGCAACTCCTTCTACAATGTAGATGAATTTTTAGATAAAACTTAAAAAAAAAAAAAAAAAAAAAAAAAAATTAAATAAAAATAAAAAATAAAAATAAAAAAAGTTCTTAAAATATAGATTGTCAAGTATAGACAAAATTTACTAAACTGACACGTTCCACATCATTACGAAATGTCGTATACATGATTTAAGGAGCAAGTATTAATCTAATCTAATCTAGGCCAGTCGTCAGGTATGTTTAGGTCCAAAACAATTGCAGGAAGCTGAATTTTTGGTGTGTTGTTAGGACATATTAGAGTAGTATTAAACCAAGTTTGCAGCTTCGAAATCCTTTTGCGTAACTTTTAAGAGCCAAAAAACCTCGAAATTTTTGGACTTTTTCTGGTTTTGGCTTATAACTCGTGAAGGGTGGTTATTTGACGAAAAGTCACTCACACCTCTATTAAGGTAGATAAAATATTCTAAAATTTAAGCCCAACCGCAGCTCTGTAAGTCCAATAGTTCCCGAGATATTGGACTTCAAAAATTGACTTATTTCTCCAAAAAGTTCAAATTTTCGATTTTAGTCATTTTTGGGCTAGAATATTGGCTCTAATGATCATCCCACGGGGAATGTCATACAAAAAAGTTATAGAGCAGTTATTTAACTATAATCTAAGCAATGAATGAAGTCCATAGGCCCAATAGATTTCTAGTTATCGTTAAAAAACGAAAACTTGAAAAAAATCGGAGTATTCAATAAATTGATCCAGACGAATTGCAGTCCTCTTATCCTGTGTAAGTTAAAGAAAAAGGAAGAATGACTCATTGACGATGATTATTAACGTATTGTATATACATAGGTATAATTATGTTTTAGTGCATACAAATATATTTGTGAAAGTAGGTATTGCTGTAAAAAAAAAAAAAAAAAAAAAAAAAAAGACGAAAGGCTCTCTATTTTTGGGTATTGGTCAGCCATAAAGGGATTGGATCTTTCGTTCGTAGCGAGGCCTTTTATTGAGCGAAATTATCAATCCCCCTCCCGTGAGGGAGTCGTGACTTCTTAGAAATAGCCGTATTCGGATCCGTGAATAACGTTTCATACACAAATCGTCTAAATCTTGATCTTGTTGGCGTTTTAAGTGCTTTCTGTTTTACAATATGTCGGAGCTACCCCCTTCGCATGTTTGTTTCGGGGTCGTCGGTAAGTGCTTGCAGAGGGAACAGTGACAGTGAAAAAACGCGGAACTTAGACGCTGATAAAAATGAGTCAGAAACGTGGGCTTGAAAGAAACATGAGGTTTTTTGTGCAGTTTAAACGAAGTGACCGTACATGACGCATGCAGGAAGAGGTACACTGTGGAAAGTAATGTGTAAGCATTTTTCCATCGAGGAGAAGATGTTTGATTTGCTCAACCATCGTCTTCGTGTGGGGAAAGGCTGAAAAGTGCGTCGGATTCAAGGCGTCACATCACTGGATATTATTGTTTCCTTTGTGGTGAAAAATTCTCCAAGGAATATTTCGAGAAGCAGATAAAATTGCCCAAATATCTACAGGATGAACTCCATCAAAGGGAAACCCTGGAAGTGAAAGATCGATTGTGGAAAAAGCTAGACAAGCTAGTGAATGGGGACAACACATTCTTCGACGTCTTTCATGTGTAAGTGAACTTGTTGCTACTGAGGGTAAGTAACACAAACATTGCCACGTAAAATTGCACTCCTTGTCGCGATCTACTAGTGCAGGAGGTAAACAAGGCCGTCCTGAACATCCCTTCCTTATCGAAGGTTTGGAGCGTATATATGCATACCCTGCAGAAACAAGACAGGAAAACCAATTTTCCATAAGTGACTTGTTTGCAGAGACCTTCACTTGTGATTACAAACCAGCAGTTGCAAGTGTTCAAGCTAATCTAGAAAAGCGATATGGATGAAAAATTATTTTTGCGCAGGTTGGTCCGTATCACAGGCCAGTCTTGATGTTCAAAGACATTGGACAAAACATTCTTTATGAAAAGTGGTACAATCAAAGACTTAGCGATGCTGCTGAAGAGCGGCATAGAGTTGTCAAAGCTGCAGCAGAGATTATCCTGCAAGACATTCGTTCCTAAACATTTGCCACTACTAAATATCCCCCGTCAATTGCTTTTTTAAAAGACGCAGAGGCATCCTTCTCTTGAACAGTGGAAAAAGAAGTGCATAGGATTTGCTCATGCAATCATGGCTGCAACGAGGCCCAAATTCAAATAAGCTTTGGAACCTATTTGTATAGAAAATTTGAATCAAAGCACCTTGTTGAACTTTGCCACTGTATGAGAATTTCTTGTACATATACGGAGGCTATGCATTTTGAAAGTTCCGCTATCCTCCGTGGAGAAGTGGCCCAACCAGTCGACAAAGGAGCTTTTATGCATTTTGTCTTCGACAATGCAGATGGAGAAAATACGTTCCATGAAATGGGTGGTACAATGATCATGACCCCTCGCTCATCCGTTCGCCCAGACATAAACAAACCACGTTTGAAGTCTGTATGTGCCGAGTCTATCAGGTTCACACACTGCCACACACATTAAACATTCTTCTATTAGAAAGAAATTTGGCTTGTCAGCCATTTCAATTAATGAAGTGAAAATCGCTGAAGTCATTTTGCCAAAATCCACAGACCTGCTGTGGTTATTTCGAAAAGCAACTAATCTGCCAGGCACCCAGGATGGAATGGATTCATGGAGCAAGTGACAGAAGATCTTCCTTACAAACGTTCAAAGATTGTATATCTCCCTTTTATCCATGCTTCCCCAACCGACTACGACACTGTTTTAACATCACTTTTAGAAGCTAGTTAAAGAACAAGCATTTACGATCAGGAAATATGTTTTGTGACCTACGATCAACCACTGTACTTGAAACCAGCATCATCAGCTTGTCAGCATAGGGGTACGACTTAGAGGTTTTCACCACCTCATGTTATTCATAGGAACCGTCGGTGCCATAATGGCAGGAGGTGACTCAAGGAACTTCTCTGTTCAATATTTGCGGAAAACAGTGTTTAAAAAATCCTTTTTATATACGATGCGTTAATAATCATCGCCAATGAGTAATTCTTCCTTTTTCTTTTACATACACAGGAGAAGAGTACTGCAATTCGTCTGGGTCAATTTATTGAAAACTCCGAGTTTTCAGAGTTTTCGTTTTTTAACGATAACCAGAAATCTATTGGGCCTATGGACTTCGTTCAGTGCTTAGATTAAAGTTAAATAACTGCTCTATAACGTTTTTGTACGACTTTCCCCGTGAGATGATCATTAGAGCCAATATTCTAGCCGAAAGATGACTAAAATCGAAAATTTGAACTTTTTGGAGAAATAAGTCAATTTTTGAAGTCCAATATCTCGGGAACTATTGGACTTACAGAGCTGCGGTTGGGCTTAAATTTTAGAATATTTTATCTACCTTAATAGAGGTGTGAGTGACTTTTCGTCAAAAAACCACCCTTCACGAGTTATAAGCCAAAACCAGAAAAAGTCCGAAAATTTCGAGGTTTTTTGGCTCTTAAAAGTTACGCAAAAGGATTTCGAAGCTGCAAACTTAGTTTAATACTACTCTAATATGTTCTAACAACATACCAAAAATTCAGCTTCCTGCAATTTTTTTGGACCTAAGGCCAGTTTTTTGTCTACGACGACTGGCCTAGTACTCCACGTGGAGTGCGGAGTAATAGCCAGAGTTGGCCTATCATTGATCTGCGTTTTCGCGCTCGCGGCAATTTCGTAACTTTTGGCGGGAGTTTCCATTCTCACCATTCCCTTCCGACCCTGGAGCGTTCTCGGAAGCTGCGTTCCGCGAAGGCGAGAGACCCCCATGGCTTCAATATCTGCTCCAGCGAGGGGACGCCTTGCTTATTCAGTTTTCGCGATTGTGGTTCGCCGGCCTCAGTTTTCCCGTCGATGTCTGCTAGGCAGCCCTGCACAAAATCTCTCTCTGACAGTTCATATGCTGGAGTACTTGTTTCATTACTATAAGCAAATCGTGACATGTGTGTTGGGTGGAATGAATGTTATTATATAGGCGAGGTTGCGAAACCTCTCACAACCCCCTCCTTCTATCCTAGTTTGCACTCACAGAGTATCACACTGCAAAATTGGTTAGTGTGATATGAAACGGAGCAGAAATAATAATTTTAATTGTGGGTTTGGTAGAGATACTCTGCCAAGGTTGGAAGATACACATGATTTTAGTATTAACACATTCACACTCAGTTAATCATTGATTCACTGATTCGCTTCACTGTCTGCGAACGTTTTCAAATTTTGTAATCTGCCTCTTCTGTTGGACTACAATGTCCAGCAGGCGTTTGTTAGGACGATAACTTAGATAACGTGAAGATCAGACACTGCTTATCCTTTCCCGCAGTCATTGAGATCAGAGGTCATTTAAAGCCTAGAATATTACAGATTATGCTAATTCAGTCTCTGTCTCCAGATTTATTCCTCAACACGCATATTCGATATATTTTTTTTAACATTTGACTAATTTCCAAGACCAACACTCGCATTCATTCTCCAAAAGATATATCTAATGTTGTGTTGCTGTTGAAGATGTCAGTACAAATCTGTCCTTGTTGTGTTGTGGTGAGGAGGCAACTAAAATTAACATTTTTTGTGAGAAACAGTGAATGTTCTCACTTCAGCATTTAATTAACTGATTTATGCACCCTAATAAATATTAAGCAAGTTAACAAAGAAAAATGTACATCAATTTACTTAGTTGAATTAAAATCGCGGTAAAGTGATGGTAGGCACTTCTCCTCCTTACACGAGGCATCACAACAACGTTTCACCAGGCAACGCCGGTCAACTGCTGTTTACTGTTCATAACTGTTTATAATATAATTGTAAAAAAAATCATTGTAAATATGAGCAGGGTCTGCATGAAACTAAAGACACATCCATAGTGCTATGCAAATTGGTGCACATTTTTCATTTTTAACTTGTTTAATATTTTTCAAGGTGCACAAATCAATTACTTAAATGTTGAATTGATAACATTCACTGTTTCTCACAATAAATGTTAATTTTAGTTGCCTTCTCATCATAACACAACAAGGACAGACTTGTGGTGACACCTTCCACAGTAACACAACGTTAGATATATCTTTTGGAGAATGAATGTGGGTGTTGTTCACGGATATTAGTCAAATGTTAACAAAAATATGTACTGAATATGTGTGTTAGCTTTAAGACACCCCCTAGTGTAAGCTCTCAATGGCGACCCTGTACGAGGATCCTCCTACCTTGGATATTCTGATCCGTAGTCAGAACCCGTAACCTCGTAAAATCAGGAGCAAACCCCATTAATGTACGTTGTGATCAGTAAATCTGCGTAAATAAAAAGGCGCAACTGTGAACATACACTCCTGGCCATTAAAATTGTTACACCACGAAGATGACGTGTTACAGATGCGAAATTTAACCGACTGGAGTAAGATGCTGTGATATGCAAATGATTAGCTTTTCAGGGCATTCACACAAGGTTGGGGCCGGTGGCGAAACCTACAACGTGCTGACATGAGGAAAATTTCCAACCGATTTCTCATACACAAGCAGCAGTTGATCGGCGTTGCCTGGTGAAACGTTGGTGAACCATCACGTTTCCGACTTTGATCCAGATTGGATTGTAGTCTATCGCGATTGCGGTTTATCGTATCGCGACGTTGCTGCTCGCGTTGGTAGCTATCCAATGACTGCTAGCAGAATATGGAATCGGTGGGTTCAGGAGGGCAATACGGAACGCCGAACTGGATCCCAACGGCCTCGTATCACTAGCAGTCGAGATGACAGGTATCTTATCCGCATGGCTAAACGGATCGTACAGCCACATCTCGATTCCTGATTCAACAGATGAGGATGTTTGCAAGACAACAACCATCTGCACGTACAGTCCGACGACGTTTGGGCTATCAGCTCGGAGACCATGGCTGCGGTTACCTTTGACGCTGCATCACAGACAGGAGCCCCTGCGATGGTGTATGCAACGACGAACTTGGGTGCACGAATGGAAAAACTTCATTTTTTCTGATGAATCCAGGTTCTGTTTACAGCATCATGATGGTCGCATCCGTGTTTGGCGACATCGCGGTGAACGCAAATTCGAAGCGTGTATTCGTCATCGACATACTGGCATATCATCCGGCGTGATGGTATGGGGTGTCTTTGGTTACACGTCTCGGTCACCTCTTGTTCACATCGACGGTACATTGAACAGTGGCTGTTACATTTCAGATGTGTTATGACCCGTGGCTCTACCCTTCATTCGATCCCTGCGAAACCCTACATTTCAGCAGCATAATGCACGACCGCATGTTGCAGGTCCTGTACGGGCCTTTCTAGATACGGAAAATGTTCGATTGTTGCCCTGGCCAGCACATTCTCCAGATATCTCACCAACTGAAAACGTCTGGTCTATGGTGGCCGAGCAACTGGATCGTCACAAAACGCCTGTCACTACTCTTGATGAACTGTGGTATCGCGTTGATAATTAACACTTAACAATCATGGATTACGGGATATTCGTGAAGATCTACGTATTTTGCATGTGCAACCTAAGGGGCTGACAGTCAACATCTGAGAAGAAATCGGCATCGTGACATGCAGGATTAATTACCCGGAGAGTGCACTTCAAGAAACAAATTGAATTAAATCACAAGAGCATATTAAGTAACTATATACAATGTTTTCAGGGTATCTTCACATATCTAAACTGTAGGCACTGTGCCTACCCTTCATACATTATTTTATGTTGTTATTGTAGCATCTGCTTGTCCTTTCCTCGGAGCTTTGGCCTAATTTTAGTGGTCATAATTGCATTCTGGTTTAATGAAAGAATTTATCATTAGTTTCGAGGCCACCCATTTGCATAGTTTCGTGGCTTTCTGCAATATTCTCTTGTTATTCGTCCTCTTGTTATACACTGTTATCAGTCACGTTATTTTTTTGAATTATGTATAATTATAGTTTGGTTCCTATCTCACCTGGTGTAATTTCTTGTTATTAGTGCTTCTCTGTTACATAAATGCAGTCGGGTTAACATTCAGGGGCATTGGGCGCTAGTTATTAAGCTCTTTTTCATACAATTACGACCAAAACAATTACTATAACGGTTGGACGGTGCAACTAGCGCATAGTTGACGATACCGCTGCTCGCCTGCCTGCCAGCAGTTCATCTGGTTCGGTGGCCGTTGGAGACCTGATGCGGTGCTTGGGAGGTTCGGTAAGTTGTATTTCTACAAGGGGCTGACAATTTGGTGCGGTATAGTTAGGCACACGGAATATACAAATTCTTTTCTGTTCTTAATAGTGCCGATTTTCTATCTTTTCGATGTTTCACTTCTTAATTATGGGACGTATTGTTTTACATGCATACCCTGCCTTGTGAGTGACTATGTCGTGCCTAAGTTGCCTACAGTGCCTCACGGCTTGTTGCACGTAGCAGAGAATCACTATGTAACAGTTTTAAGGAGTCACTAACTACGTATATTCCCATTGTACTGAATAATTTAGTAAACATGTAGGGTAGCCATTTTGTTACATGTTAGACGTCAGTATTTTATTTGATTGTAATTTGCAGATGCTCATGATGATGAGATACAGGTCTCGAAATTAGGGTAGCGCATAAAATATAAAGTTTAAAATTAACAACTGTTGCGGATCCCATTACCTAAAACCGAAATAAAGTACATCCCAGGACGTCACAGTCTGTATCACAAAATAAATATTGCTGCAATACGAGGTAAGCTTACAGAAGTAGTGTTTTTGTCCAAACCGGTTGGCCTAATTTAAGATGCGCTTTCTGCCTTCGTAATCGTAACTTCTGTTATGTTGTAAGTAAGTATACACGACAGGATGGTCGTAAACTATCAGTATATGCGGTTTATAATTCTTGCCATAAATAAAACTAAAAAAAATAATGTAGTGTAGTTCTTAACGAAGACATTGATGAAAATTCCACGTTCATGCAGTGAGTAGTTTGCGAGTGTGAGCGAGTTGAATGAAACGCGAGGTAACGCGTGAGCTCGTCCGGAACGTGGCAATTCCTACAGTTTGGGGAAAAATGGCGGATAGTTCAGCTCCGGTTTTATAGGAGCCGTACTTCGAACGATTGCGCAAGAAGCACTTGATTACAGTTTCCAACAGCTGTACAACCGACATCAGAAGTGTATTGTATCCAATGGCGATTACTTTGAAGGCCAGTAAAGGTATTTTGTTTGTAACTCGTGTTTCCTATATTTCAGACGGTTATTGTGTACCTTGCACAGAACACTCACTGTAGGTAATTTTGTAATTGATAGAAATTATAACTGTGTCATCATTAGTTTAAGATAGTAGGTCACTCTGTGACAGAGATTGTATGAATGGTATTCTTATTTCATGTCATCTTCAAATGTTAGCCTTTTCTTTTAATGTTGCCCAAACAAGAAATGTATGAACAGGGTGTATTGTCTGTCATCTTACATCTTATAAAATAGGCTGTATGTGTGTGTATGTATGTATGTATGTATGTATGTTCCACATCTCCTCTTAAACTTCTGGATCGATTTCAACCAAACTTGGTACACATGATCCTTATTATCAGGCAACAATCGCTGTCGGGGTAAGAACCACCTACGACACATATGTAAGGAGATATGACATCATAAACAGTGACAGTCGTGAAAAACGGCCGCATCATGCGATAATATTCTATTCTACATCTCCCCCTAAAATAATGGACCGATTTCAACAAAATTTGGTACAAATATCCTTTAAGATCAGGAATCATTCGCTGTGGTTGCAAAAATCATATACGATTCATAGTTCATACGATATCACGTCATAAACAACATCAATACACTACACCGACCGCTGCCGGAAGGATACTCGTAGCCATTTGGTATACATACTATGTAAGTAACTGCGTCTCTATCGGATCTTTGCTATACTACGCTGCAATTCAAGCATAGCATATACCAGAAACAACAAATTACGATACTTTTTCTTTCCTTGATTTGATTTTGATGAAATGAAGCTTATATATTGCGCCAAGGTATTCTCAGTTGATCCATAGACACTCCTGCTTAGCCAGTCTGCACTTCCTGTCAATCTCATTTTTCAGACGATTGTAGTCCCTTTTGCCTGCTTCACTTGATACATTGTTATATTTTCTCCTCTCATCAATGAAGTCCAGTATATCCTATGTTATCCAGGGATTTCTATTAGGCCTTGCACTTCTGCCTATATGATCCTCTGCTTCTTTCTTTCTATCTCTCAGGGCTACCCATTCCTCTTCTAGTGTATTACTTTCCCCCGTTTCAGCCAATCCTTGCCTAAGACTCCCTCTGAAACCGTCAACCACCTGTGGTTCCTTCAGTTTGACCAAGTTCCATCTCCAAACTTTTCTATATTTCTGCAGTCTCTTTAAGTTTTAATCTACAGTTAATTACCAATACGTTATGGTCAGAGTCTATATCTGCCCCTGGGTATGCCTTACAGTTTAAAATCTGATTCCTAAATCTATTCCTTAGCATTATAAAGTCAATCTGGTACCGTCCAATGTCTTCTGGTCTCTTCCACGTACACAGCCTTCTATCATGATCTTTAAACCAAGTGTAGGTGATCATTAAATTATGCTCTGCACAAAATTCTACCAAGCGATCGCCTCATTCATTTCTTTTCTCCATTGCATATTCACCTACAACAATTCCTTCTCTTCCTTTTCCTACTACCGAGTTCCAGCCCCCATCACAGTCAAGTTTTAGTGTTCCTTATTTTTCTGAATAATTTCTTTTAACTCCTCATACATTTCTTCGATGTCCTTATCATCGGCAGAGCTAGTTGGCGTATAAACTTGTACTATTGTGGTCGGTGTTGGTTTTTTGTCTATGTTTGCTATGATAATGCGTTCAATATGCTGTTTATGGAATCTTATCTGCATTCTTATTTTCTTATTCATTATAAGACCTACTCCTGCGTTACCACCAACTGATTTCATGTTTATAACCCTGTACCCACCTGACCAGAATTCCTATTCATCCTGCCACCGAACCTCACTAATCCCTATCTAACTTAAACCTATCCATTTCTCTTTTCAAATTTTCTAACTTACCTACGCAATTAAGCGTTAGAACATTCCACGCTTCGAGCCGTAGAATGACTGTTTTGTTTTTTTCTTGATGACGACATCCGCCTGAGTAGTCCTGGCCCGGAGATCCGAATGGGGGACTATTTTACCTCCGGAATTTCTTACCCAAGAAGACGCAATCATCATATATTCATACAGTAGAGCTGCATGTTCTCGGGAAAAGTAGCGACTGCATTTTCCCCTTGCTTTCAGTCGTTCGCAGTAACTGCCTGGCAATGTCATGTTAGCTGATGTTACAAAACCAGCTCAGTAAATCATCCAGACTGTTGCCCCTGTAACTACTGAAGAGGTTGCTGCCCCTCTTCAGAAACTACAGGTTTGTCTGTAGTATACACAGCTCTGTACAGCAAAGGGCACGATACAATTAACAAACATAGACTTTAGACAGAAGTCTGTAGCTAAGGTAGAGTATTAAAACTTTTTCAGGTATATGCTTTGATGAGAGATTGAATTGGAAGAAATACACTTATTAACTGATGAAACGTTGGAGTTTAGCTACTTATGCTACTAAGGTTAGTGCAAATTTTGTCGATAGACATCATATTAGCATACTATGCCTATTTTTATTCGCTTCTTTCAAATGGCATCATATTATGGAGTAAATAATCACTCAGTGAAACAGTATTAAGCGAACAAAAGCGTGTAATCAGAATAATAGCTTGTGCTCACACAAGTTCATTGTGCAGATATTTATTTAAGGAACTAGGAATCTTCACAGAAGCCTCACAATAAATATACAGCCACTTATGATATTTGTTATTATTAACCCAACCTAATACAAAAATAATAGCAGCGTGCATAATTACAAAACTAGGAGAAAGGATAATCTCCACTTATCAACATTAAATCTATATAACTTTATCGCAGAAAGGTGTGAATTATGCTGCCACAAAAGGCTTTGGTCACTTGCCAAATAGCATCAGAAGTCTGAGAGATAGCCAAATACAATAAAAAAATTAAAAGACGTTTTGAATGGTAACTCATTCTATTCAGTAGATGAATTTTTAGACAGAAATTAGTAATTTTATTAAAAAATGAATGCATGTCTTCAAATATCGTGTAAAGATAACTTTTATTAAACTGACACACCCCGTAATATTAGGAAATGTATTTATGATCTATAGAACAAGCACTAATTTAATTTAATCAAGTGAGAGCATCCTTTTCACACTGATAACTGTTTAGTTTGGATCTTTTCTGTGTCAACAAAATTGTGTAAGTCTTTACGTCCTTGGATATTTCAGACGTATAGTCAAAGTTTGGGTAAATGCTTTTACCTGATGTTCAAAATTAACGCGTTTACTTAACCAGAACAGTTATTCATCGCCTGGCCCACATTTTCACCTTGTCATTGTATCTAGTAAAAATATTGAAGAATATAGGCCTATCAATTCTTGTGAATTATAAAGAAATTTTACTTTTTAGCAAGTTATTGCTCTGCGCTTTTAACTTTAACCATTTCCTCTCGGTCGTCAGTGTGCCGTTGTTCGTGTACCACCAGCTTTTTCTTTACAACCAAATCAATTCGTAAAAGCCATATATTTAACAATAAAGTCCAGCTGTTATCAATTGGGTCTCAGTGCACTGCATAGTAGACTTGCGCATAATAGTTCGCGTTCGGGAGCGCTCACTTTAGTTCGCGGATGTGCCGCGAACTAGTTCGTTCTTTTAGTTCGTCCGCTCCCACTGACGGCTGAGCGGCGTGGTCTGCGCATGCAGGTGGAAGGAGAAGTTCCCCCACCTAGCTGCTTGCTGCTTGAGCCGCTAACGATATCACGCAGACCAAAAGAAACAGTTTGTGGATAATTTCTCGCGTTTAAGTTTAGAGTTATCTCTATATCTTGGCATTATGGAATTTATTAGATATTGCAGAATGCAGAATACTTCAAAACAAACATTTTGTAGCACTGAACTATGTAATCCAGCAGGCACGCGCTCATCTCGAAATGGCTCTCATCAGCAGAAGGCAAACACGTGATTTTTAATTCTGCTGCGCGTCCTCTCGCTTTTGCCCGTCGGTCTTCGGAAAAGAATCCAACGAAGTAAGAAGCGAGATACGTATGGCATGATAGTTTGCGACCGGTAACGCATGTTTTAGTTCGCGACAGATTGCACATATTTTAGTCCACGACCGATCGCGCATATTTTAGTTCGCGACCGATCGCGCATATTTTAGTTCGTGACCGGTAGCTCTCCTTTTAGTTCGCAGCTCGGCCGCGAAGCAGGTCGCTCTTTTTAGTTCGTCCGCTCTTTTTGACTTTTGCTACCGCTACTAAAAGAGCTCTTTCTTTTGTTATGACAGCTTTTTATATAATGATCAGTGTTGACCGAGCGTGTACTATTGCCCGTATTTTTGGGCAATTAGACATCAAATACTTAAGCAAATAAACCAGTTATTTACACGAATGGGTGATACAATGGTATTCAATTACTTTGCATACAGAGTAATCGTAGTAAATAATATTTAGACACTGCTGAATGCCTTAGAAAAGAAAATTTGTGGCAGTGAAAATATTCAAATGTTGTATAGCTTAACTACGGGGCCATTAGTCCCTTACAAACTACTTATGAACTAGCTAATCCTAAGGACGGTACAAATCACAAATATCCATGCCCGAGGGGGGGGGGGGAATCCGAATCCCCGACCGTACTGGAGCGCCTCAGTCCCCTCGGCCACCGCGGCCGGCTGTGGCAGTGAACTATGAAACTACTGTTGAGCTGCATCTCAGCTCGAAATTAAGGTAACTGTGAGAAGGGAATCACTCGATTCTGCGCGCTCTCGCGTCTTCTCGCTGTTCCCCGTCAGTCTTCGGAAAAGCAGCGGACGAACTAAGAGGCGAGGGATCTGCGAATTAATTCGCGTAGTTCGCCTGTGGGAGCGCTCTTCGGAACTAGTTCGTTCGCGAACTACACAAGACTACTGCATAGAAGTGAAGCAAATCCATTGCACAGATACGGTACTAAAATAGATAAATAACTTTGCGTTCAGTTGTGTCAAATTCAATGCGAAAATTCACGCCGTTTTACCACGTCACTATCGGACGTGAAGTACGATTCTCGCATGCTGCCAGTTTTTGTAGCGCACACAAGAGCGCCATCAGTAGTTCTCACACACAGTCCACAGTTGCCAGTCTCGAGCATATTTCCACTGACGTAACGACAGCATCACCGCATTATACCGCACGACAGGTTTTGAGCTTTATTAATTTTATACGATATCAATTTGAAGCAATTAATTATTTCAGTTTAATTAGTATGTATTGGTTTTAGATTTATATGAACAACAACAAAAAACAGCGTGCTGATACGGCGCCTATATTTGCATTTTAATGAGGGCTGGTGGCTGCTGCGGGCTAAGCCATCCATATGAATCGAATCCCGCTATTCCAAGCGAATTTCATTTTTCGACCGCGTTTTTTTCTGGAAGACAATTCTCTGCGTAACACCGGCTGCGTCCTGAGGATCTATCTGCACATACTGGAGAGCGAAACCTCTCAGAATAATACTCTAAAATGTTAAAAAGTCAACGGCATATGTGTTTTTTTTTGGATATTACTCTAAATCGAACACAACTGACTTGATACGAGGAAGATGTAATGAGTAAAGCAACAAGAGGTTTCACAGGTATACATTGTCAATAGGAATTTAATTCTACAGAAAGGTGGAAAACACGATCAAAACTTTCAAACGGCGCTTTGCATTTAGGTTTAGAAATGCAGGTTCATGATTCAGTCGTTGACGGGTACTTTGGTCAGTGATTAATAATCATAAATGTAAACAGAGTTCTGCTTTCGCTAACGTCTCTGGAGAAGGCGGCCAACCGTCCCGGGTTCTGCGGAACAGTCCCGCATTTGGACTCGTTGTCCCGCATTGGAATATATACTGAAAATATCGCGCAAAACGGCAAAACCGTCCCGCATTCCAGTAATTTTAAAATTGTTGGTCTAAGAGCAGAACCAGAAACTATTTGTGTACGGCATGCTATGTCATACTGCTTGCAAGTCAACTTCACAATGCATCATTTATGAATAAATGAGAGTATTTTTAAATTAAAATTTTTTTAAAAAGAAAATAAAGATACACATCTATTCCAAAATGACAAATACGCTAGCATTGAAAATTGCTTTTGTTGTAGGCTGGTACTTCATTTGGTGATAGGATGACTTATTAAAAAATTCTGGTCTTGCCTATTTTCGGTGCTTTTCGAAGTACGTTTTAGTAAGTGTAATAGAATAGTTTTCGTTGCTCAAAGTGGTGAATATGGTGCAATTTTTTTTTAATTTGTAGTTTTAGGGCGCACAACTGCTGGGGTCATTAGCGCCCAACCCAACACTGCCCATAGTAAATAGGAACCGGGGTTAGAACTTAAATGGCTGTCGCCATATTTTCACGATATAGAAATAGTAAAACTCTGTCAGCAGAATGCGGATCATCAGCTAAAATATCAGACATTTCAAATGATAAGCATAGATCATGACGGAGACGATTAAAAGACGGACATTGCACTAAAAGGTGGTACACAGTAAAAGGTTCATTACAGTACTCACATAAGGGAGCAGGATCACCACGAAGTAAATACTGGTGGCTATAACGGCAGTGGCCAATACGAAGCCGGGCGAGGACAATCTCCTTTCGACGAGGGGGTCGAGATGACGTTGACCAAAGATCAGGCACAGGTTTAATGGCTCGCAATTTGTTCCCTGACAGGGGTGACCAATGTGAAAACCAACGGGAGATGATACGCCGGGAGACGCCAGCGCGAAGGTCATCAGAGCTAGTAGAAAAGGTAGATAGCCGAGGAAGGAGAACTGCCTCCTTGGCAGCCGTATCCGCAGACTCATTCCCCAACATTCCCACGTGGCCAGGGACCCACAGAAACGTCACAGTAGTTCCGCTCGCTGAAAGAGAGGTAAGGCAACTGCGGATGCCTTCTACCAGGGGATGAACAGGATATAGCATGCGAAGGCTCGAAAGAGCACTCATACAGTCCGAGCAAATGACAGTCTTATTGAGCGAGTTTCGCCGGACGTATTGGGTGGCTTGATATAATGCATGCAGCTCAGCTGTAAAAATGGAACTCCACTCATGGAGACGATATTTAAACGAGACGATGCCAAATACAAAGGCACACCCAACACCCTGGTCTGTTTTTGAGCCATCAGTGTAGATGAACAAATGGTCATCAAATTTGAACCGGAGTGCGAGAAATTCTCTCCGATAAACGAAACTAAGTGTGGAGTCCTTTGGAAGAGAATGAAGGTCCAAGTTAATACGGACTGCGGGGCTTAGCTACGGTGGAGAAAATAGCAGGCATAGTAACGCCGAGCTGGCCAAGTAACGAACGCAAGCGTACTCCCGGTGGTAGCAGAGCAGACGTTGGTGCAATATTATCTGTATAAACGTATTTAAAATCTGTCATGGAAATACAATATCAGCATTCATCTTACTTCCTTGAGGAATAAAAAGGTGGTGAAATTCTGAAAATACAAGAACGAAAGTGAGTGAACATTACATTTAGTAAGCCACAATTAAACTCTGCACTTCGTCGAAAGAACTGTTATTGAGTAGTTCGAAAGGTTTTAAAAAGTAGTTTTAATCAAATTTTATTCGAGATTATTGCGAAACATAATTCTTATCAAAATATGTGGAGCACGATGCTCTAAGAGCTGGAACAAGAAAAGTATTACAGACAACCAAGGTGATCGGAAAAACGTAACGTAGAAAGAATGTGTAAAAATTGGCAGACTCTAAAATTCGAAATAGGAACATGAGAAGATATTTATGAACTGTAAATAAAGATTCAAAATCTGTACTAATAATAAATCTGTAAATGAAGACCTGTCGCTTTTCGCTTGAATCTTCAAAACTACTGCAAGAATATTCATGTGGTTTTCATAGAAAAGATCAGCGAAGATTGGTTCAGGATCTAGGCATGATTTCATCAAAATATAATCACGAAAAAAAGAGATATCGCAATTTTAAGTGTTTTCTGTAACCGCCGTACTTGCAATTACTCGTGACGTAAATACTGGTGATAATTCGTTTGACTAATTACAACTTAGAGGACAATGCAAAAACACATGAATGTGCAAGTACGCTGCAGTTCTATGGAGAGAGACCAGCATTATACATCCAGGTTATATAGAGATCACTATCTGCCACCAAAGAGTAGAAATATCTGCAAGGTCTATTTCAAATTCCCTCTTTACGAAGTAATCACTGCATGACGAGTGGACATGTATTAGCTAAAAGAGTGGCCGATGCTGCCAACACAGTCAAGACAATTCACTGGAAGTAAGTACTATATTTAATGGAAAGTTAGAGAAAATCAGCCAACACCAATCCTTCAACGGTTACCTACACTTCCTTTATCACATATTGACAGCACCAAGATGTATTATGTAAACAGCGATGAATTGCTCTGTTGTTTGAATTACCAAACTTCCAACATTCGTCGAGTTTTCGATAATAGTGAGCACTGCAATACAGAATAACTATATTGTCACCAGTGCAGCACTGCAACGTACTAATACTGCAACATACACTTAAATATGACAGATAAACTGTTTAGTACTACACCAAATAACCAATATATGGCGCTTATTATTACTATTATTTGCAAATAATTCATGAAGGAGAGGAAGGAAGAAGGATTGACAGTGGCTGCTTTAGGGCATTGAAATGAAGCAACGGCGACAAGTGAAAAGTGAGCCGGGCCGGGAATCGAACCCGGGTCGCCCGCTTCGGGCCAGCGGTCGAGTAACCACTTTTTTTTTCTTTTTTTCTGGTAGAGCTATCTTTTGCGGTCGTCGGTTCAGTTTGTTCTTGGTCGTTCTTTGATCATTTGGCTCGGCTTTTTTTTTTTTTTTTTTTTAATACAGAGAGCGTTGAGTCCACTGACCGGACGCGCTGCGCCACGGCGCCCGGCACCTCTTGGCTATCCGTGCTCGCCTCTGGTCCGTCTCAAATTCCCACAAGTCGCACGTTATGGCTGTAGCGCCCCTATCATTCATACCCTCTTACACTCGCCATTACGGATTCCGGTGCGAGGTCGAACGTATGACCGCATCTGCGGTGAAGGAATTGAAGCTCACGCCGTCTTCGCGTGTAAATACGTATTATACTGGTGTGGTGTCTGTCCGGAAGATCAGACACCACACCAATATAGTGAATTATTAGTATTATTATTACTATTATTATTTCTTGTCTCAACGACAAAAGTGTTTCCTGAAGTTTACGCCAGACATACAATTACACACCGCGCTCTTAACGTTATAAACACAACCCAACATTGAATTTACATCGTTACAGTGTACGGACATAAATTAATTCCACTTTTTGTATCAAAAACTTTATGAAAATCCATAGATTCGGACAATGACTTTTACTTGCTTTTGACATCTTGGGTAGGACAACTAAGTTCATTGACAAAGCGATCCAACAAGGACTCTATTTTTACTGGCTTAGGTTCGGAACCCTAAAAAGCCATGATACACACAGGCCCTTCTTTAACAACCGTTGAGCAGCACGGGCATATAAGCTAGTTAAGAATAAAACGTCAATCAAGTTAAAAAATATATATATATATAAAAAATAAGTTCAAATGTTTGTTAAACTTATGGGACTTAACTACGGGGTCATCAGTCCCTAAACTTACAAACTACTTATCAACTACCTTATACTAAGGACGGTACAAATATCCATGCCCGAGGGGGGATTCGAACCCCCGACCGTAGTGGCCGTGCAGACCGTGACTGGAGCACCTCAGTCACCTCGGCCACCGCGGCCGGCCAATCAAGTTAGATATGTTAATTAAATGAGTAGGCCTACTCTACTCACCTAAACTTTTTTCATAGTTTCGGGGTAACTGGCACAAATCGCACAATGAGTCACGTGATCTTCGTTGTAACTGGGCGGCGACATGGTTTGCTTTGGTGACTGGTGCGACAGTTGTGTTGACTTCGTTTTATATTTGGCTTTAGCTTGCGACTTTTAACTGTAGATTACGTCTTGATTTTCACAGTTGTATTGGATGTATAGGTTCAAAATTCTATTTGTCACCTCAGTATGAAAATTAAGTTGGTAGACCTGGTACTTCTTCGCAATTAATAAAATTTATATCTTTGTTGAATTTTTCACTGTAAATATTGGTTCTGGATTTCATTATACTTAAAGACGTTTCTTAATGTTTGAGCATGAAAATCTGTTTCTCAGGGGCTGATATTTAATAAACCAAAGAATAAAAATTTGAATCATTGAGTCCGGGTAGTTCAGATAATTTGACGCCCGTCACATGATACTGTTTTTGCTTTATCCTTTTCCTTTATAGAATTATTATTTAGAAAATTTCACCATAAGTTTCTCCTAACCACTACTGTTAGATATATTTCTTCACTTTTAGAATACGCTGGGACAATATTAGGAAACTAAATATCGAATAGCTGTTTAAGATTTTTTTAAGCTTCATAGATTCTCTATTCTGAAATCAATAGTTACATTCACTACACTTTCACAGTACACACTTTATAAATTCACAACTCGTTATTATTTCCGTCAAAGTTTGATTGTATTAATCTCTCTGGAATGTTCATTAGTTTATTGCGGGAGGCAGAAGTTTCTAATTCTTCCGTCCTAGCCTATCCCGATCAAAGTCCAAAGATAATGTTGGCTTACGCGTATGATCACGATATGAAAGTTTATATTGAAGTTTAAATATGTTTTCGGGTTTTTTCCTATCTTGGAATTAAACCGCGTATAATATTTTAACTAAGCACTGATAGCTCGTTACATAGAGAGCTGAGCACATAGAGAAAACTACGCACATCGAGAGCTAAACATAAAGAGAGCTAAACACATAGAGAATGAGGAACTCAACTGCCGGTACTATTTATAGTAGCAATATGCAAATGATCTCTGATATACAAGATGTTTTGACCTAAGTATTCCCTGGATATAATTACTCTGAATTACGCTGATATCATTTGAAATTACTAAAAGTTTTGAAGAAAATGAGAAAATTCTGCCTCTTAACAGATTATTAAAATTACGTAACGATGAAAAAGGTCGGAATACCGTGATTCTAATGCTATGGTCGCGATGTGGTGTTACATCGTCCTCCTTCACGTCCTCGAAATGTCCCGCATTGAGTCTTGAACAAGTTGACTGCATAATCCCTAGCTACAATTCATCCCCAGTACAATGCCGGAAATAAAAATTAGTACACCTCTTACAGTTTCCCGATTCACTCAAGGTTCATTGTTGAAACGGTGCATATGAAGTACATAAAATGATTACATTTACAGATAAACAGCTCAAGCGGTACTGAGATACCAGCTGTCGATACTTACTGAAACACGCATACTAATGTATATGGTGTGGCTTACACGGGCGGCAATAAAGGCGCTGTATGTCGTCATTGGATCACACAGATGGCGACTGAGATCTTGGGATACATCAATTAGTAGAGGGTGTCTCACGAAAGACGCACGGGTGAGGTCCGCGGGGTGTGGCGACCGTATTGTCGCGTGTGTCCTATAGTGTGTGACTTCGTGTTCCGGTGATTTGTTTTCAGTTTTTCAAATGTTCAAATGTTTGTAAAGCTTATGGGACTTTACTGTGGGGTCATCAGTCCCTAAACTTACAAACTACTTATCAACTACCTTATACTACAGACGGCACAAACATCCATTCCCGAGGGGGGATTCGAACCCCCGACGGAGGACGGCCTCGCGCATCTTAGCATAGCGCCTCAATGCGCTCGGCCGCTCTTCAGTTTTTCTATCGAGTTCCTTTTCCTATGATTTACACGAAGGATCAACGAGTGTTTCTTGTATTGAACTACGCAAAACAGAATCGTATGTGGAATGTATATCAGCATGAATTCATACGGAAATTTCCCGGTGTGCATGTTCCCAAAGAATGAACGATATGCAGATTAGTGGAGAAATTTTAAGAGACTGGGCCTATATTAGACAAACAAAGGCACAGAGAAGGTAGTGTTTTAACCGAAAATAAATTACCATGTCGTCAACGTCTTACTTCACTTACAGATTTTGGTAGCGCCTCTTTGAATGATGGGAGGTGTATGGTCTCTCGTTTTTCGGTATGCGAACAGTTCAGTGTTGTGGACATGATTATTTTTTACGAAAATTACTGCAAAACTGTTTTTTTTTTTAAATATATCAGGACACGATGAAAATGTGCAAGGAATATTTTCACCAATTATCACTCAGTGGCCTGATAAAAGTAATAGATTGAATATTGAATATGATAAAGCATTTTCATATTTATCTTTTTACAATTATCTGCTGAGGAAGTCCAAAAGTCCGCAGAAAATTGAATCTTCAGTGAAGTATCAATATTTTTTTTAATGTGGACGTTGAAGGCAAAGGAGAACGTTTTATTTTATTTATTTTTTTATTATTTTATTTTATTTTACTTTATTTTTTTTTTTTTTTTTTTTTCGAAGCGACGAGAGAAGTGATGAGAAGTATTGTATGGCATCACTTACATTAAGTAAAAAGTTTGATTTTTAATTTTTTATGTAATTTATGATCATTTTATGGTATGTAAGCATTTTTGCAACTATTTTTGAAACAGAGGGTATTTTGAATTCAAATTGGGTAATTTGAAGATCTTTGGTGGGTAATTTCATTGATAAGCATTGGCAACACTGGCCAGGCTACAAAAACAACCTTGTTTTGTGCAACTGAAGCCAATACTTTCATTATGGAGGGTATGTACTTATGAAACAAAAACTTATATCACTATTAAATCATCAATTATGTATGTTTATTTTTCAATTAACGTACTTCAAGAAAACAGACGAGAAAATTTTAAAATGCCCTTGTAAAGAGAGATAAGTTACGAGTTCCAACACATTCCGCTTTCTTTTGCACTGTGTCTGCAACTATACATTATTACCTTTGTAAATTAAGCTTCAAAGCCTGCTACTAGTTGCTAATTTGGCTTTGAATCGCGTTTTAAGCGAGACATCTTCAAAAATGACAATAGAATTAAGCAATTATGAGCTGCAGTTGTAAAATTTAAATTATAATCGATGCGTAGAAGCAGTGAAAAGACTAAATAATTAGAAAAAATTGACGAAAAGTGTAACTTGGAATTTTTTATTTTATTTTATTTTTTATATTTTATTTATTTTTTATTATTTTTTATTTTTTTTTTTTTTTTCAAAAATAACGAAACCTGTTAAATTGATGAGAAACCTGCAAGTGTCACTAAATCATCAGACCGACCTGCTACAAAATTTGAAACATTATCCGCAAGATCCAAAAGAAGGATAACTGGGAAGATTCGTACAAACGTCAGTTCTGTAGAATTATCGTTCGCTGCACAAATAAGTCTTCGAGCTTTGAGGCACCCAAACGCTGCGAATATTGTAAAAGACGTCACACTCTCAAGCCTATTCAGGGCAAAAAAATAAAGGCAGGCTTGCGATTGTCAGCATCATCGCCATCCTCGTATGATACTAATGAAAGTTGAAATAAGTAGATCACATGCTACAGAAGAAACAATTAATTCATCTAACTGAGGAGTTATCAAAAATGGGGTCTCACAAGATCGGTCTTGGATCCTTTGCTGTTCTTAATATATATTAATGACTTGCCATTCTATATTCACGAAAATGATAATAGTTCTTTTTGCTGACGATACAAGTATAGCTATACAAGTATAGCCTGACAAACAGGGATTAACAGATGAAATTGTAAATTATCACTTTCAGAAAATTATTAAGTGATTCTCTGCAAATGGACTCTCATTAAATTTTGATAAAACCCAGTATATACAGTTTCATACAGTAAATGGCATGACAACATTAATAAATTTAGACTTTGAACACAAATTGGAAGAAACACATTGAAGATCTGCTGAAACGTTTGAGTTCAGCTACTTATGCTGTCAGGGTCGTTTCAAAATTTGTTGATAAACATCTCAGTAAATTAGCTTATTATGCCTAGTTTCAACATTCGTCGAGTTTTCGATAATAGTGAGCACTGCAATACAGAATAACTATATTGTCACCAGTGCAGCACTGCAACGTACTAATACTGCAACATACACTTAAATATGACAGATAAACTGTTTAGTACTACACCAAATAACCAATATATGGCGCTTATTATTACTATTATTTGCAAATAATTCATGAAGGAGAGGAAGGAAGAAGGATTGACAGTGGCTGCTTTAGGGCATTGAAATGAAGCAACGGCGACAAGTGAAAAGTGAGCCGGGCCGGGAATCGAACCCGGGTCGCCCGCTTCGGGCCAGCGGTCGAGTAACCACTTTTTTTTTCTTTTTTTCTGGTAGAGCTATCTTTTGCGGTCGTCGGTTCAGTTTGTTCTTGGTCGTTCTTTGATCATTTGGCTCGGCTTTTTTTTTTTTTTTTTTTTTTTTTAATACAGAGAGCGTTGAGTCCACTGACCGGACGCGCTGCGCCACGGCGCCCGGCACCTCTTGGCTATCCGTGCTCGCCTCTGGTCCGTCTCAAATTCCCACAAGTCGCACGTTATGGCTGTAGCGCCCCTATCATTCATGCCCTCTTACACTCGCCATTACGGATTCCGGTGCGAGGTCGAACGTATGACCGCATCTGCGGTGAAGGAATTGAAGCTCACGCCGTCTTCGCGTGTAAATACGTATTATACTGGTGTGGTGTCTGTCCGGAAGATCAGACACCACACCAATATAGTGAATTATTAGTATTATTATTACTATTATTATTTCTTGTCTCAACGACAAAAGTGTTTCCTGAAGTTTACGCCAGACATACAATTACACACCGCGCTCTTAACGTTATAAACACAACCCAACATTGAATTTACATCGTTACAGTGTACGGACATAAATTAATTCCACTTTTTGTATCAAAAACTTTATGAAAATCCATAGATTCGGACAATGACTTTTACTTGCTTTTGACATCTTGGGTAGGACAACTAAGTTCATTGACAAAGCGATCCAACAAGGACTCTATTTTTACTGGCTTAGGTTCGGAACCCTAAAAAGCCATGATACACACAGGCCCTTCTTTAACAACCGTTGAGCAGCACGGGCATATAAGCTAGTTAAGATTAAAACGTCAATCAAGTTAAAAAAATATATATATATAAAAAATAAGTTCAAATGTTTGTTAAACTTATGGGACTTAACTACGGGGTCATCAGTCCCTAAACTTACAAACTACTTATCAACTACCTTATACTAAGGACGGTACAAATATCCATGCCCGAGGGGGGATTCGAACCCCCGACCGTAGTGGCCGTGCAGACCGTGACTGGAGCACCTCAGTCACCTCGGCCACCGCGGCCGGCCAATCAAGTTAGATATGTTAATTAAATGAGTAGGCCTACTCTACTCACCTAAACTTTTTTCATAGTTTCGGGGTAACTGGCACAAATCGCACAATGAGTCACGTGATCTTCGTTGTAACTGGGCGGCGACATGGTTTGCTTTGGTGACTGGTGCGACAGTTGTGTTGACTTCGTTTTATATTT
This sequence comes from Locusta migratoria, assembly GCA_026315105.1. NCBI lineage: Eukaryota > Metazoa > Arthropoda > Insecta > Orthoptera > Acrididae > Locusta > Locusta migratoria. The sequence continues at coordinate 4,931,236 of CM048749.1, read as the reverse complement.
GGCTTTAGCTTGCGACTTTTAACTGTAGATTACGTCTTGATTTTCACAGTTGTATTGGATGTATAGGTTCAAAATTCTATTTGTCACCTCAGTATGAAAATTAAGTTGGTAGACCTGGTACTTCTTCGCAATTAATAAAATTTATATCTTTGTTGAATTTTTCACTGTAAATATTGGTTCTGGATTTCATTATACTTAAAGACGTTTCTTAATGTTTGAGCATGAAAATCTGTTTCTCAGGGGCTGATATTTAATAAACCAAAGAATAAAAATTTGAATCATTGAGTCCGGGTAGTTCAGATAATTTGACGCCCGTCACATGATACTGTTTTTGCTTTATCCTTTTCCTTTATAGAATTATTATTTAGAAAATTTCACCATAAGTTTCTCCTAACCACTACTGTTAGATATATTTCTTCACTTTTAGAATACGCTGGGACAATATTAGGAAACTAAATATCGAATAGCTGTTTAAGATTTTTTTAAGCTTCATAGATTCTCTATTCTGAAATCAATAGTTACATTCACTACACTTTCACAGTACACACTTTATAAATTCACAACTCGTTATTATTTCCGTCAAAGTTTGATTGTATTAATCTCTCTGGAATGTTCATTAGTTTATTGCGGGAGGCAGAAGTTTCTAATTCTTCCGTCCTAGCCTATCCCGATCAAAGTCCAAAGATAATGTTGGCTTACGCGTATGATCACGATATGAAAGTTTATATTGAAGTTTAAATATGTTTTCGGGTTTTTTCCTATCTTGGAATTAAACCGCGTATAATATTTTAACTAAGCACTGATAGCTCGTTACATAGAGAGCTGAGCACATAGAGAAAACTACGCACATCGAGAGCTAAACATAAAGAGAGCTAAACACATAGAGAATGAGGAACTCAACTGCCGGTACTATTTATAGTAGCAATATGCAAATGATCTCTGATATACAAGATGTTTTGACCTAAGTATTCCCTGGATATAATTACTCTGAATTACGCTGATATCATTTGAAATTACTAAAAGTTTTGAAGAAAATGAGAAAATTCTGCCTCTTAACAGATTATTAAAATTACGTAACGATGAAAAAGGTCGGAATACCGTGATTCTAATGCTATGGTCGCGATGTGGTGTTACATCGTCCTCCTTCACGTCCTCGAAATGTCCCGCATTGAGTCTTGAACAAGTTGACTGCATAATCCCTAGCTACAATTCATTCCCAGTACAATGCCGGAAATAAAAATTAGTACACCTCTTACAGTTTCCCGATTCACTCAAGGTTCATTGTTGAAACGGTGCATATGAAGTACATAAAATGATTACATTTACAGATAAACAGCTCAAGCGGTACTGAGATACCAGCTGTCGATACTTACTGAAACACGCATACTAATGTATATGGTGTGGCTTACACGGGCGGCAATAAAGGCGCTGTATGTCGTCATTGGATCACACAGATGGCGACTGAGATCTTGGGATACATCAATTAGTAGAGGGTGTCTCACGAAAGACGCACGGGTGAGGTCCGCGGGGTGTGGCGACCGTATTGTCGCGTGTGTCCTATAGTGTGTGACTTCGTGTTCCGGTGATTTGTTTTCAGTTTTTCAAATGTTCAAATGTTTGTAAAGCTTATGGGACTTTACTGTGGGGTCATCAGTCCCTAAACTTACAAACTACTTATCAACTACCTTATACTACAGACGGCACAAACATCCATTCCCGAGGGGGGATTCGAACCCCCGACGGAGGACGGCCTCGCGCATCTTAGCATAGCGCCTCAATGCGCTCGGCCGCTCTTCAGTTTTTCTATCGAGTTCCTTTTCCTATGATTTACACGAAGGATCAACGAGTGTTTCTTGTATTGAACTACGCAAAACAGAATCGTATGTGGAATGTATATCAGCATGAATTCATACGGAAATTTCCCGGTGTGCATGTTCCCAAAGAATGAACGATATGCAGATTAGTGGAGAAATTTTAAGAGACTGGGCCTATATTAGACAAACAAAGGCACAGAGAAGGTAGTGTTTTAACCGAAAATAAATTACCATGTCGTCAACGTCTTACTTCACTTACAGATTTTGGTAGCGCCTCTTTGAATGATGGGAGGTGTATGGTCTCTCGTTTTTCGGTATGCGAACAGTTCAGTGTTGTGGACATGATTATTTTTTACGAAAATTACTGCAAAACTGTTTTTTTTTTAAATATATCAGGACACGATGAAAATGTGCAAGGAATATTTTCACCAATTATCACTCAGTGGCCTGATAAAAGTAATAGATTGAATATTGAATATGATAAAGCATTTTCATATTTATCTTTTTACAATTATCTGCTGAGGAAGTCCAAAAGTCCGCAGAAAATTGAATCTTCAGTGAAGTATCAATATTTTTTTTTAATGTGGACGTTGAAGGCAAAGGAGAACGTTTTATTTTATTTATTTTTTTATTATTTTATTTTATTTTACTTTATTTTTTTTTTTTTTTTTTTTTTCGAAGCGACGAGAGAAGTGATGAGAAGTATTGTATGGCATCACTTACATTAAGTAAAAAGTTTGATTTTTAATTTTTTATGTAATTTATGATCATTTTATGGTATGTAAGCATTTTTGCAACTATTTTTGAAACAGAGGGTATTTTGAATTCAAATTGGGTAATTTGAAGATCTTTGGTGGGTAATTTCATTGATAAGCATTGGCAACACTGGCCAGGCTACAAAAACAACCTTGTTTTGTGCAACTGAAGCCAATACTTTCATTATGGAGGGTATGTACTTATGAAACAAAAACTTATATCACTATTAAATCATCAATTATGTATGTTTATTTTTCAATTAACGTACTTCAAGAAAACAGACGAGAAAATTTTAAAATGCCCTTGTAAAGAGAGATAAGTTACGAGTTCCAACACATTCCGCTTTCTTTTGCACTGTGTCTGCAACTATACATTATTACCTTTGTAAATTAAGCTTCAAAGCCTGCTACTAGTTGCTAATTTGGCTTTGAATCGCGTTTTAAGCGAGACATCTTCAAAAATGACAATAGAATTAAGCAATTATGAGCTGCAGTTGTAAAATTTAAATTATAATCGATGCGTAGAAGCAGTGAAAAGACTAAATAATTAGAAAAAATTGACGAAAAGTGTAACTTGGAATTTTTTATTTTATTTTATTTTTTATATTTTATTTATTTTTTATTATTTTTTATTTTTTTTTTTTTTTCAAAAATAACGAAACCTGTTAAATTGATGAGAAACCTGCAAGTGTCACTAAATCATCAGACCGACCTGCTACAAAATTTGAAACATTATCCGCAAGATCCAAAAGAAGGATAACTGGGAAGATTCGTACAAACGTCAGTTCTGTAGAATTATCGTTCGCTGCACAAATAAGTCTTCGAGCTTTGAGGCACCCAAACGCTGCGAATATTGTAAAAGACGTCACACTCTCAAGCCTATTCAGGGCAAAAAAATAAAGGCAGGCTTGCGATTGTCAGCATCATCGCCATCCTCGTATGATACTAATGAAAGTTGAAATAAGTAGATCACATGCTACAGAAGAAACAATTAATTCATCTAACTGAGGAGTTATCAAAAATGGGGTCTCACAAGATCGGTCTTGGATCCTTTGCTGTTCTTAATATATATTAATGACTTGCCATTCTATATTCACGAAAATGATAATAGTTCTTTTTGCTGACGATACAAGTATAGCTATACAAGTATAGCCTGACAAACAGGGATTAACAGATGAAATTGTAAATTATCACTTTCAGAAAATTATTAAGTGATTCTCTGCAAATGGACTCTCATTAAATTTTGATAAAACCCAGTATATACAGTTTCATACAGTAAATGGCATGACAACATTAATAAATTTAGACTTTGAACACAAATTGGAAGAAACACATTGAAGATCTGCTGAAACGTTTGAGTTCAGCTACTTATGCTGTCAGGGTCGTTTCAAAATTTGTTGATAAACATCTCAGTAAATTAGCTTATTATGCCTAGTTTCAACATTCGTCGAGTTTTCGATAATAGTGAGCACTGCAATACAGAATAACTATATTGTCACCAGTGCAGCACTGCAACGTACTAATACTGCAACATACACTTAAATATGACAGATAAACTGTTTAGTACTACACCAAATAACCAATATATGGCGCTTATTATTACTATTATTTGCAAATAATTCATGAAGGAGAGGAAGGAAGAAGGATTGACAGTGGCTGCTTTAGGGCATTGAAATGAAGCAACGGCGACAAGTGAAAAGTGAGCCGGGCCGGGAATCGAACCCGGGTCGCCCGCTTCGGGCCAGCGGTCGAGTAACCACTTTTTTTTTCTTTTTTTCTGGTAGAGCTATCTTTTGCGGTCGTCGGTTCAGTTTGTTCTTGGTCGTTCTTTGATCATTTGGCTCGGCTTTTTTTTTTTTTTTTTTTTTTTTAATACAGAGAGCGTTGAGTCCACTGACCGGACGCGCTGCGCCACGGCGCCCGGCACCTCTTGGCTATCCGTGCTCGCCTCTGGTCCGTCTCAAATTCCCACAAGTCGCACGTTATGGCTGTAGCGCCCCTATCATTCATGCCCTCTTACACTCGCCATTACGGATTCCGGTGCGAGGTCGAACGTATGACCGCATCTGCGGTGAAGGAATTGAAGCTCACGCCGTCTTCGCGTGTAAATACGTATTATACTGGTGTGGTGTCTGTCCGGAAGATCAGACACCACACCAATATAGTGAATTATTAGTATTATTATTACTATTATTATTTCTTGTCTCAACGACAAAAGTGTTTCCTGAAGTTTACGCCAGACATACAATTACACACCGCGCTCTTAACGTTATAAACACAACCCAACATTGAATTTACATCGTTACAGTGTACGGACATAAATTAATTCCACTTTTTGTATCAAAAACTTTATGAAAATCCATAGATTCGGACAATGACTTTTACTTGCTTTTGACATCTTGGGTAGGACAACTAAGTTCATTGACAAAGCGATCCAACAAGGACTCTATTTTTACTGGCTTAGGTTCGGAACCCTAAAAAGCCATGATACACACAGGCCCTTCTTTAACAACCGTTGAGCAGCACGGGCATATAAGCTAGTTAAGATTAAAACGTCAATCAAGTTAAAAAAATATATATATATAAAAAATAAGTTCAAATGTTTGTTAAACTTATGGGACTTAACTACGGGGTCATCAGTCCCTAAACTTACAAACTACTTATCAACTACCTTATACTAAGGACGGTACAAATATCCATGCCCGAGGGGGGATTCGAACCCCCGACCGTAGTGGCCGTGCAGACCGTGACTGGAGCACCTCAGTCACCTCGGCCACCGCGGCCGGCCAATCAAGTTAGATATGTTAATTAAATGAGTAGGCCTACTCTACTCACCTAAACTTTTTTCATAGTTTCGGGGTAACTGGCACAAATCGCACAATGAGTCACGTGATCTTCGTTGTAACTGGGCGGCGACATGGTTTGCTTTGGTGACTGGTGCGACAGTTGTGTTGACTTCGTTTTATATTTGGCTTTAGCTTGCGACTTTTAACTGTAGATTACGTCTTGATTTTCACAGTTGTATTGGATGTATAGGTTCAAAATTCTATTTGTCACCTCAGTATGAAAATTAAGTTGGTAGACCTGGTACTTCTTCGCAATTAATAAAATTTATATCTTTGTTGAATTTTTCACTGTAAATATTGGTTCTGGATTTCATTATACTTAAAGACGTTTCTTAATGTTTGAGCATGAAAATCTGTTTCTCAGGGGCTGATATTTAATAAACCAAAGAATAAAAATTTGAATCATTGAGTCCGGGTAGTTCAGATAATTTGACGCCCGTCACATGATACTGTTTTTGCTTTATCCTTTTCCTTTATAGAATTATTATTTAGAAAATTTCACCATAAGTTTCTCCTAACCACTACTGTTAGATATATTTCTTCACTTTTAGAATACGCTGGGACAATATTAGGAAACTAAATATCGAATAGCTGTTTAAGATTTTTTTAAGCTTCATAGATTCTCTATTCTGAAATCAATAGTTACATTCACTACACTTTCACAGTACACACTTTATAAATTCACAACTCGTTATTATTTCCGTCAAAGTTTGATTGTATTAATCTCTCTGGAATGTTCATTAGTTTATTGCGGGAGGCAGAAGTTTCTAATTCTTCCGTCCTAGCCTATCCCGATCAAAGTCCAAAGATAATGTTGGCTTACGCGTATGATCACGATATGAAAGTTTATATTGAAGTTTAAATATGTTTTCGGGTTTTTTCCTATCTTGGAATTAAACCGCGTATAATATTTTAACTAAGCACTGATAGCTCGTTACATAGAGAGCTGAGCACATAGAGAAAACTACGCACATCGAGAGCTAAACATAAAGAGAGCTAAACACATAGAGAATGAGGAACTCAACTGCCGGTACTATTTATAGTAGCAATATGCAAATGATCTCTGATATACAAGATGTTTTGACCTAAGTATTCCCTGGATATAATTACTCTGAATTACGCTGATATCATTTGAAATTACTAAAAGTTTTGAAGAAAATGAGAAAATTCTGCCTCTTAACAGATTATTAAAATTACGTAACGATGAAAAAGGTCGGAATACCGTGATTCTAATGCTATGGTCGCGATGTGGTGTTACATCGTCCTCCTTCACGTCCTCGAAATGTCCCGCATTGAGTCTTGAACAAGTTGACTGCATAATCCCTAGCTACAATTCATTCCCAGTACAATGCCGGAAATAAAAATTAGTACACCTCTTACAGTTTCCCGATTCACTCAAGGTTCATTGTTGAAACGGTGCATATGAAGTACATAAAATGATTACATTTACAGATAAACAGCTCAAGCGGTACTGAGATACCAGCTGTCGATACTTACTGAAACACGCATACTAATGTATATGGTGTGGCTTACACGGGCGGCAATAAAGGCGCTGTATGTCGTCATTGGATCACACAGATGGCGACTGAGATCTTGGGATACATCAATTAGTAGAGGGTGTCTCACGAAAGACGCACGGGTGAGGTCCGCGGGGTGTGGCGACCGTATTGTCGCGTGTGTCCTATAGTGTGTGACTTCGTGTTCCGGTGATTTGTTTTCAGTTTTTCAAATGTTCAAATGTTTGTAAAGCTTATGGGACTTTACTGTGGGGTCATCAGTCCCTAAACTTACAAACTACTTATCAACTACCTTATACTACAGACGGCACAAACATCCATTCCCGAGGGGGGATTCGAACCCCCGACGGAGGACGGCCTCGCGCATCTTAGCATAGCGCCTCAATGCGCTCGGCCGCTCTTCAGTTTTTCTATCGAGTTCCTTTTCCTATGATTTACACGAAGGATCAACGAGTGTTTCTTGTATTGAACTACGCAAAACAGAATCGTATGTGGAATGTATATCAGCATGAATTCATACGGAAATTTCCCGGTGTGCATGTTCCCAAAGAATGAACGATATGCAGATTAGTGGAGAAATTTTAAGAGACTGGGCCTATATTAGACAAACAAAGGCACAGAGAAGGTAGTGTTTTAACCGAAAATAAATTACCATGTCGTCAACGTCTTACTTCACTTACAGATTTTGGTAGCGCCTCTTTGAATGATGGGAGGTGTATGGTCTCTCGTTTTTCGGTATGCGAACAGTTCAGTGTTGTGGACATGATTATTTTTTACGAAAATTACTGCAAAACTGTTTTTTTTTTAAATATATCAGGACACGATGAAAATGTGCAAGGAATATTTTCACCAATTATCACTCAGTGGCCTGATAAAAGTAATAGATTGAATATTGAATATGATAAAGCATTTTCATATTTATCTTTTTACAATTATCTGCTGAGGAAGTCCAAAAGTCCGCAGAAAATTGAATCTTCAGTGAAGTATCAATATTTTTTTTTAATGTGGACGTTGAAGGCAAAGGAGAACGTTTTATTTTATTTATTTTTTTATTATTTTATTTTATTTTACTTTATTTTTTTTTTTTTTTTTTTTTTTTCGAAGCGACGAGAGAAGTGATGAGAAGTATTGTATGGCATCACTTACATTAAGTAAAAAGTTTGATTTTTAATTTTTTATGTAATTTATGATCATTTTATGGTATGTAAGCATTTTTGCAACTATTTTTGAAACAGAGGGTATTTTGAATTCAAATTGGGTAATTTGAAGATCTTTGGTGGGTAATTTCATTGATAAGCATTGGCAACACTGGCCAGGCTACAAAAACAACCTTGTTTTGTGCAACTGAAGCCAATACTTTCATTATGGAGGGTATGTACTTATGAAACAAAAACTTATATCACTATTAAATCATCAATTATGTATGTTTATTTTTCAATTAACGTACTTCAAGAAAACAGACGAGAAAATTTTAAAATGCCCTTGTAAAGAGAGATAAGTTACGAGTTCCAACACATTCCGCTTTCTTTTGCACTGTGTCTGCAACTATACATTATTACCTTTGTAAATTAAGCTTCAAAGCCTGCTACTAGTTGCTAATTTGGCTTTGAATCGCGTTTTAAGCGAGACATCTTCAAAAATGACAATAGAATTAAGCAATTATGAGCTGCAGTTGTAAAATTTAAATTATAATCGATGCGTAGAAGCAGTGAAAAGACTAAATAATTAGAAAAAATTGACGAAAAGTGTAACTTGGAATTTTTTATTTTATTTTATTTTTTATATTTTATTTATTTTTTATTATTTTTTATTTTTTTTATTTTTTTTTCAAAAAGAACGAAACCTGTTAAATTGATGAGAAACCTGCAAGTGTCACTAAATCATCAGACCGACCTGCTACAAAATTTGAAACATTATCCGCAAGATCCAAAAGAAGGATAACTGGGAAGATTCGTACAAACGTCAGTTCTGTAGAATTATCGTTCGCTGCACAAATAAGTCTTCGAGCTTTGAGGCACCCAAACGCTGCGAATATTGTAAAAGACGTCACACTCTCAAGCCTATTCAGGGCAAAAAAATAAAGGCAGGCTTGCGATTGTCAGCATCATCGCCATCCTCGTATGATACTAATGAAAGTTGAAATAAGTAGATCACATGCTACAGAAGAAACAATTAATTCATCTAACTGGGGAGTTATCAAAAATGGGGTCTCACAAGATCGGTCTTGGATCCTTTGCTGTTCTTAATATATATTAATGACTTGCCATTCTATATTCACGAAAATGATAATAGTTCTTTTTGCTGACGATACAAGTATAGCTATACAAGTATAGCCTGACAAACAGGGATTAACAGATGAAATTGTAAATTATCACTTTCAGAAAATTATTAAGTGATTCTCTGCAAATGGACTCTCATTAAATTTTGATAAAACCCAGTATATACAGTTTCATACAGTAAATGGCATGACAACATTAATAAATTTAGACTTTGAACACAAATTGGAAGAAACACATTGAAGATCTGCTGAAACGTTTGAGTTCAGCTACTTATGCTGTCAGGGTCGTTTCAAAATTTGTTGATAAACATCTCAGTAAATTAGCTTATTATGCCTAGTTTCAACATTCGTCGAGTTTTCGATAATAGTGAGCACTGCAATACAGAATAACTATATTGTCACCAGTGCAGCACTGCAACGTACTAATACTGCAACATACACTTAAATATGACAGATAAACTGTTTAGTACTACACCAAATAACCAATATATGGCGCTTATTATTACTATTATTTGCAAATAATTCATGAAGGAGAGGAAGGAAGAAGGATTGACAGTGGCTGCTTTAGGGCATTGAAATGAAGCAACGGCGACAAGTGAAAAATGAGCCGGGCCGGGAATCGAACCCGGGTCGCCCGCTTCGGGCCAGCGGTCGAGTAACCACTTTTTTTTTCTTTTTTTCTGGTAGAGCTATCTTTTGCGGTCGTCGGTTCAGTTTGTTCTTGGTCGTTCTTTGATCATTTGGCTCGGCTTTTTTTTTTTTTTTTTTTTTTTTTTTTTTTTTTTTTTTTTTTTTTAATACAGAGAGCGTTGAGTCCACTGACCGGACGCGCTGCGCCACGGCGCCCGGCACCTCTTGGCTATCCGTGCTCGCCTCTGGTCCGTCTCAAATTCCCACAAGTCGCACGTTATGGCTGTAGCGCCCCTATCATTCATGCCCTCTTACACTCGCCATTACGGATTCCGGTGCGAGGTCGAACGTATGACCGCATCTGCGGTGAAGGAATTGAAGCTCACGCCGTCTTCGCGTGTAAATACGTATTATACTGGTGTGGTGTCTGTCCGGAAGATCAGACACCACACCAATATAGTGAATTATTAGTATTATTATTACTATTATTATTTCTTGTCTCAACGACAAAAGTGTTTCCTGAAGTTTACGCCAGACATACAATTACACACCGCGCTCTTAACGTTATAAACACAACCCAACATTGAATTTACATCGTTACAGTGTACGGACATAAATTAATTCCACTTTTTGTATCAAAAACTTTATGAAAATCCATAGATTCGGACAATGACTTTTACTTGCTTTTGACATCTTGGGTAGGACAACTAAGTTCATTGACAAAGCGATCCAACAAGGACTCTATTTTTACTGGCTTAGGTTCGGAACCCTAAAAAGCCATGATACACACAGGCCCTTCTTTAACAACCGTTGAGCAGCACGGGCATATAAGCTAGTTAAGAATAAAACGTCAATCAAGTTAAAAAATATATATATAAAAAAAATAAGTTCAAATGTTTGTTAAACTTATGGGACTTAACTACGGGGTCATCAGTCCCTAAACTTACAAACTACTTATCAACTACCTTATACTAAGGACGGTACAAATATCCATGCCCGAGGGGGGATTCGAACCCCCGACCGTAGTGGCCGTGCAGACCGTGACTGGAGCACCTCAGTCACCTCGGCCACCGCGGCCGGCCAATCAAGTTAGATATGTTAATTAAATGAGTAGGCCTACTCTACTCACCTAAACTTTTTTCATAGTTTCGGGGTAACTGGCACAAATCGCACAATGAGTCACGTGATCTTCGTTGTAACTGGGCGGCGACATGGTTTGCTTTGGTGACTGGTGCGACAGTTGTGTTGACTTCGTTTTATATTTGGCTTTAGCTTGCGACTTTTAACTGTAGATTACGTCTTGATTTTCACAGTTGTATTGGATGTATAGGTTCAAAATTCTATTTGTCACCTCAGTATGAAAATTAAGTTGGTAGACCTGGTACTTCTTCGCAATTAATAAAATTTATATCTTTGTTGAATTTTTCACTGTAAATATTGGTTCTGGATTTCATTATACTTAAAGACGTTTCTTAATGTTTGAGCATGAAAATCTGTTTCTCAGGGGCTGATATTTAATAAACCAAAGAATAAAAATTTGAATCATTGAGTCCGGGTAGTTCAGATAATTTGACGCCCGTCACATGATACTGTTTTTGCTTTATCCTTTTCCTTTATAGAATTATTATTTAGAAAATTTCACCATAAGTTTCTCCTAACCACTACTGTTAGATATATTTCTTCACTTTTAGAATACGCTGGGACAATATTAGGAAACTAAATATCGAATAGCTGTTTAAGATTTTTTTAAGCTTCATAGATTCTCTATTCTGAAATCAATAGTTACATTCACTACACTTTCACAGTACACACTTTATAAATTCACAACTCGTTATTATTTCCGTCAAAGTTTGATTGTATTAATCTCTCTGGAATGTTCATTAGTTTATTGCGGGAGGCAGAAGTTTCTAATTCTTCCGTCCTAGCCTATCCCGATCAAAGTCCAAAGATAATGTTGGCTTACGCGTATGATCACGATATGAAAGTTTATATTGAAGTTTAAATATGTTTTCGGGTTTTTTCCTATCTTGGAATTAAACCGCGTATAATATTTTAACTAAGCACTGATAGCTCGTTACATAGAGAGCTGAGCACATAGAGAAAACTACGCACATCGAGAGCTAAACATAAAGAGAGCTAAACACATAGAGAATGAGGAACTCAACTGCCGGTACTATTTATAGTAGCAATATGCAAATGATCTCTGATATACAAGATGTTTTGACCTAAGTATTCCCTGGATATAATTACTCTGAATTACGCTGATATCATTTGAAATTACTAAAAGTTTTGAAGAAAATGAGAAAATTCTGCCTCTTAACAGATTATTAAAATTACGTAACGATGAAAAAGGTCGGAATACCGTGATTCTAATGCTATGGTCGCGATGTGGTGTTACATCGTCCTCCTTCACGTCCTCGAAATGTCCCGCATTGAGTCTTGAACAAGTTGACTGCATAATCCCTAGCTACAATTCATTCCCAGTACAATGCCGGAAATAAAAATTAGTACACCTCTTACAGTTTCCCGATTCACTCAAGGTTCATTGTTGAAACGGTGCATATGAAGTACATAAAATGATTACATTTACAGATAAACAGCTCAAGCGGTACTGAGATACCAGCTGTCGATACTTACTGAAACACGCATACTAATGTATATGGTGTGGCTTACACGGGCGGCAATAAAGGCGCTGTATGTCGTCATTGGATCACACAGATGGCGACTGAGATCTTGGGATACATCAATTAGTAGAGGGTGTCTCACGAAAGACGCACGGGTGAGGTCCGCGGGGTGTGGCGACCGTATTGTCGCGTGTGTCCTATAGTGTGTGACTTCGTGTTCCGGTGATTTGTTTTCAGTTTTTCAAATGTTCAAATGTTTGTAAAGCTTATGGGACTTTACTGTGGGGTCATCAGTCCCTAAACTTACAAACTACTTATCAACTACCTTATACTACAGACGGCACAAACATCCATTCCCGAGGGGGGATTCGAACCCCCGACGGAGGACGGCCTCGCGCATCTTAGCATAGCGCCTCAATGCGCTCGGCCGCTCTTCAGTTTTTCTATCGAGTTCCTTTTCCTATGATTTACACGAAGGATCAACGAGTGTTTCTTGTATTGAACTACGCAAAACAGAATCGTATGTGGAATGTATATCAGCATGAATTCATACGGAAATTTCCCGGTGTGCATGTTCCCAAAGAATGAACGATATGCAGATTAGTGGAGAAATTTTAAGAGACTGGGCCTATATTAGACAAACAAAGGCACAGAGAAGGTAGTGTTTTAACCGAAAATAAATTACCATGTCGTCAACGTCTTACTTCACTTACAGATTTTGGTAGCGCCTCTTTGAATGATGGGAGGTGTATGGTCTCTCGTTTTTCGGTATGCGAACAGTTCAGTGTTGTGGACATGATTATTTTTTACGAAAATTACTGCAAAACTGTTTTTTTTTAAATATATCAGGACACGATGAAAATGTGCAAGGAATATTTTCACCAATTATCACTCAGTGGCCTGATAAAAGTAATAGATTGAATATTGAATATGATAAAGCATTTTCATATTTATCTTTTTACAATTATCTGCTGAGGAAGTCCAAAAGTCCGCAGAAAATTGAATCTTCAGTGAAGTATCAATATTTTTTTTTAATGTGGACGTTGAAGGCAAAGGAGAACGTTTTATTTTATTTATTTTTTTATTATTTTATTTTATTTTACTTTATTTTTTTTTTTTTTCGAAGCGACGAGAGAAGTGATGAGAAGTAGTGTATGGCATCACTTACATTAAGTAAAAAGTTTGATTTTTAATTTTTTATGTATTTTATGATCATTTTATGGTATGTAAGCATTTTTGCAACTATTTTTGAAACAGAGGGTATTTTGAATTCAAATTGGGTAATTTGAAGATCTTTGGTGGGTAATTTCATTGATAAGCATTGGCAACACTGGCCAGGCTACAAAAACAACCTTGTTTTGTGCAACTGAAGCCAATACTTTCATTATGGAGGGTATGTACTTATGAAACAAAAACTTATATCACTATTAAATCATCAATTATGTATGTTTATTTTTCAATTAACGTACTTCAAGAAAACAGACGAGAAAATTTTAAAATGCCCTTGTAAAGAGAGATAAGTTACGAGTTCCAACACATTCCGCTTTCTTTTGCACTGTGTCTGCAACTATACATTATTACCTTTGTAAATTAAGCTTCAAAGCCTGCTACTAGTTGCTAATTTGGCTTTGAATCGCGTTTTAAGCGAGACATCTTCAAAAATGACAATAGAATTAAGCAATTATGAGCTGCAGTTGTAAAATTTAAATTATAATCGATGCGTAGAAGCAGTGAAAAGACTAAATAATTAGAAAAAATTGGCGAGAAGTGTAACTTGGAATTTTTTATTTTATTTTATTTTTTATATTTTATTTATTTTTTATTATTTTTTATTTATTTTTTTTTTTTTCAAAAATAACGAAACCTGTTAAATTGATGAGAAACCTGCAAGTGTCACTAAATCATCAGACCGACCTGCTACAAAATTTGAAACATTATCCGCAAGATCCAAAAGAAGGATAACTGGGAAGATTCGTACAAACGTCAGTTCTGTAGAATTATCGTTCGCTGCACAAATAAGTCTTCGAGCTTTGAGACACCCAAACGCTGCGAATATTGTAAAAGACGTCACACTCTCAAGCCTATTCAGGGCAAAAAAATAAAGGCAGGCTTGCGATTGTCAGCATCATCGCCATCCTCGTATGATACTAATGAAAGTTGAAATAAGTAGATCACATGCTACAGAAGAAACAATTAATTCATCTAACTGGGGAGTTATCAAAAATGGGGTCTCACAAGATCGGTCTTGGATCCTTTGCTGTTCTTAATATATATTAATGACTTGCCATTCTATATTCACGAAAATGATAATAGTTCTTTTTGCTGACGATACAAGTATAGCTATACAAGTATAGCCTGACAAACAGGGATTAACAGATGAAATTGTAAATTATCACTTTCAGAAAATTATTAAGTGATTCTCTGCAAATGGACTCTCATTAAATTTTGATAAAACCCAGTATATACAGTTTCATACAGTAAATGGCATGACAACATTAATAAATTTAGACTTTGAACACAAATTGGAAGAAACACATTGAAGATCTGCTGAAACGTTTGAGTTCAGCTACTTATGCTGTCAGGGTCGTTTCAAAATTTGTTGATAAACATCTCAGTAAATTAGCTTATTATGCCTAGTTTCAACATTCGTCGAGTTTTCGATAATAGTGAGCACTGCAATACAGAATAACTATATTGTCACCAGTGCAGCACTGCAACGTACTAATACTGCAACATACACTTAAATATGACAGATAAACTGTTTAGTACTACACCAAATAACCAATATATGGCGCTTATTATTACTATTATTTGCAAATAATTCATGAAGGAGAGGAAGGAAGAAGGATTGACAGTGGCTGCTTTAGGGCATTGAAATGAAGCAACGGCGACAAGTGAAAAGTGAGCCGGGCCGGGAATCGAACCCGGGTCGCCCGCTTCGGGCCAGCGGTCGAGTAACCACTTTTTTTTTCTTTTTTTCTGGTAGAGCTATCTTTTGCGGTCGTCGGTTCAGTTTGTTCTTGGTCGTTCTTTGATCATTTGGCTCGGCTTTTTTTTTTATTTTTTTTTTTTTTTTTTTTTTTAATACAGATAGCGTTGAGTCCACTGACCGGACGCGCTGCGCCACGGCGCCCGGCACCTCTTGGCTATCCGTGCTCGCCTCTGGTCCGTCTCAAATTCCCACAAGTCGCACGTTATGGCTGTAGCGCCCCTATCATTCATGCCCTCTTACACTCGCCATTACGGATTCCGGTGCGAGGTCGAACGTATGACCGCATCTGCGGTGAAGGAATTGAAGCTCACGCCGTCTTCGCGTGTAAATACGTATTATACTGGTGTGGTGTCTGTCCGGAAGATCAGACACCACACCAATATAGTGAATTATTAGTATTATTATTACTATTATTATTTCTTGTCTCAACGACAAAAGTGTTTCCTGAAGTTTACGCCAGACATACAATTACACACCGCGCTCTTAACGTTATAAACACAACCCAACATTGAATTTACATCGTTACAGTGTACGGACATAAATTAATTCCACTTTTTGTATCAAAAACTTTATGAAAATCCATAGATTCGGACAATGACTTTTACTTGCTTTTGACATCTTGGGTAGGACAACTAAGTTCATTGACAAAGCGATCCAACAAGGACTCTATTTTTACTGGCTTAGGTTCGGAACCCTAAAAAGCCATGATACACACAGGCCCTTCTTTAACAACCGTTGAGCAGCACGGGCATATAAGCTAGTTAAGAATAAAACGTCAATCAAGTTAAAAAATATATATATATAAAAAAAATAAGTTCAAATGTTTGTTAAACTTATGGGACTTAACTACGGGGTCATCAGTCCCTAAACTTACAAACTACTTATCAACTACCTTATACTAAGGACGGTACAAATATCCATGCCCGAGGGGGGATTCGAACCCCCGACCGTAGTGGCCGTGCAGACCGTGACTGGAGCACCTCAGTCACCTCGGCCACCGCGGCCGGCCAATCAAGTTAGATATGTTAATTAAATGAGTAGGCCTACTCTACTCACCTAAACTTTTTTCATAGTTTCGGGGTAACTGGCACAAATCGCACAATGAGTCACGTGATCTTCGTTGTAACTGGGCGGCGACATGGTTTGCTTTGGTGACTGGTGCGACAGTTGTGTTGACTTCGTTTTATATTTGGCTTTAGCTTGCGACTTTTAACTGTAGATTACGTCTTGATTTTCACAGTTGTATTGGATGTATAGGTTCAAAATTCTATTTGTCACCTCAGTATGAAAATTAAGTTGGTAGACCTGGTACTTCTTCGCAATTAATAAAATTTATATCTTTGTTGAATTTTTCACTGTAAATATTGGTTCTGGATTTCATTATACTTAAAGACGTTTCTTAATGTTTGAGCATGAAAATCTGTTTCTCAGGGGCTGATATTTAATAAACCAAAGAATAAAAATTTGAATCATTGAGTCCGGGTAGTTCAGATAATTTGACGCCCGTCACATGATACTGTTTTTGCTTTATCCTTTTCCTTTATAGAATTATTATTTAGAAAATTTCACCATAAGTTTCTCCTAACCACTACTGTTAGATATATTTCTTCACTTTTAGAATACGCTGGGACAATATTAGGAAACTAAATATCGAATAGCTGTTTAAGATTTTTTTAAGCTTCATAGATTCTCTATTCTGAAATCAATAGTTACATTCACTACACTTTCACAGTACACACTTTATAAATTCACAACTCGTTATTATTTCCGTCAAAGTTTGATTGTATTAATCTCTCTGGAATGTTCATTAGTTTATTGCGGGAGGCAGAAGTTTCTAATTCTTCCGTCCTAGCCAATGATCTCTATACTCTCTGGATGTTGAACTTAAGTTGTCTTAGCGTGCCAGCCATAGATATTCATATTTAGTTTCTTGCCAAATTCAAACATGGCTGCTAAGAAGCATTTAAAGAAAAAGAGAAGAAAGTATGTTTCGATTCCGTTCCCATATCAGCCTACAACATCGAATATTGAATTAAATTCTAAGTCAAGAGGTAAGCAAGCAATGCTTTGTCACCTAATAACTGATGGAAACTCGTTTGCCAAATTTAAACATGGCGGACAATGCGAAATCGTGTGCAAAACATATGAATGTGCAGGCACGCTGCAATTCAATGCTCAGACACCAGAGTTATACATCCAGTTTGTATAGAGATCACTGGTCCTAGCCTATCCCGATCAAAGTCCAAAGATAATGTTGGCTTACGCGTATGATCACGATATGAAAGTTTATATTGAAGTTTAAATATGTTTTCGGGTTTTTTCCTATCTTGGAATTAAACCGCGTATAATATTTTAACTAAGCACTGATAGCTCGTTACATAGAGAGCTGAGCACATAGAGAAAACTACGCACATCGAGAGCTAAACATAAAGAGAGCTAAACACATAGAGAATGAGGAACTCAACTGCCGGTACTATTTATAGTAGCAATATGCAAATGATCTCTGATATACAAGATGTTTTGACCTAAGTATTCCCTGGATATAATTACTCTGAATTACGCTGATATCATTTGAAATTACTAAAAGTTTTGAAGAAAATGAGAAAATTCTGCCTCTTAACAGATTATTAAAATTACGTAACGATGAAAAAGGTCGGAATACCGTGATTCTAATGCTATGGTCGCGATGTGGTGTTACATCGTCCTCCTTCACGTCCTCGAAATGTCCCGCATTGAGTCTTGAACAAGTTGACTGCATAATCCCTAGCTACAATTCATCCCCAGTACAATGCCGGAAATAAATATTAGTACACCTCTTACAGTTTCCCGATTCACTCAAGGTTCATTGTTGAAACGGTGCATATGAAGTACATAAAATGATTACATTTACAGATAAACAGCTCAAGCGGTACTGAGATACCAGCTGTCGATACTTACTGAAACACGCATACTAATGTATATGGTGTGGCTTACACGGGCGGCAATAAAGGCGCTGTATGTCGTCATTGGATCACACAGATGGCGACTGAGATCTTGGGATACATCAATTAGTAGAGGGTGTCTCACGAAAGACGCACGGGTGAGGTCCGCGGGGTGTGGCGACCGTATTGTCGCGTGTGTCCTATAGTGTGTGACTTCGTGTTCCGGTGATTTGTTTTCAGTTTTTCAAATGTTCAAATGTTTGTAAAGCTTATGGGACTTTACTGTGGGGTCATCAGTCCCTAAACTTACAAACTACTTATCAACTACCTTATACTACAGACGGCACAAACATCCATTCCCGAGGGGGGATTCGAACCCCCGACGGAGGACGGCCTCGCGCATCTTAGCATAGCGCCTCAATGCGCTCGGCCGCTCTTCAGTTTTTCTATCGAGTTCCTTTTCCTATGATTTACACGAAGGATCAACGAGTGTTTCTTGTATTGAACTACGCAAAACAGAATCGTATGTGGAATGTATATCAGCATGAATTCATACGGAAATTTCCCGGTGTGCATGTTCCCAAAGAATGAACGATATGCAGATTAGTGGAGAAATTTTAAGAGACTGGGCCTATATTAGACAAACAAAGGCACAGAGAAGGTAGTGTTTTAACCGAAAATAAATTACCATGTCGTCAACGTCTTACTTCACTTACAGATTTTGGTAGCGCCTCTTTGAATGATGGGAGGTGTATGGTCTCTCGTTTTTCGGTATGCGAACAGTTCAGTGTTGTGGACATGATTATTTTTTACGAAAATTACTGCAAAACTGTTTTTTTTTTAAATATATCAGGACACGATGAAAATGTGCAAGGAATATTTTCACCAATTATCACTCAGTGGCCTGATAAAAGTAATAGATTGAATATTGAATATGATAAAGCATTTTCATATTTATCTTTTTACAATTATCTGCTGAGGAAGTCCAAAAGTCCGCAGAAAACTGAATCTTCAGTGAAGTATCAATATTTTTTTTTAATGTGGACGTTGAAGGCAAAGGAGAACGTTTTATTTTATTTATTTTTTTATTTTATTTTACTTTATTTTTTTTTTTTTTTCGAAGCGACGAGAGAAGTGATGAGAAGTAGTGTATGGCATCACTTACATTAAGTAAAAAGTTTGATTTTTAATTTTTTATGTAATTTATGATCATTTTATGGTATGTAAGCATTTTTGCAACTATTTTTGAAACAGAGGGTATTTTGAATTCAAATTGGGTAATTTGAAGATCTTTGGTGGGTAATTTCATTGATAAGCATTGGCAACACTGGCCAGGCTACAAAAACAACCTTGTTTTGTGCAACTGAAGCCAATACTTTCATTATGGAGGGTATGTACTTATGAAACAAAAACTTATATCACTATTAAATCATCAATTATGTATGTTTATTTTTCAATTAACGTACTTCAAGAAAACAGACGAGAAAATTTTAAAATGCCCTTGTAAAGAGAGATAAGTTACGAGTTCCAACACATTCCGCTTTCTTTTGCACTGTGTCTGCAACTATACATTATTACCTTTGTAAATTAAGCTTCAAAGCCTGCTACTAGTTGCTAATTTGGCTTTGAATCGCGTTTTAAGCGAGACATCTTCAAAAATGACAATAGAATTAAGCAATTATGAGCTGCAGTTGTAAAATTTAAATTATAATCGATGCGTAGAAGCAGTGAAAAGACTAAATAATTAGAAAAAATTGACGAGAAGTGTAACTTGGAATTTTTTATTTTATTTTATTTTTTATATTTTATTTATTTTTTATTATTTTTTATTTTTTTTTTTTTTCAAAAATAACGAAACCTGTTAAATTGATGAGAAACCTGCAAGTGTCACTAAATCATCAGACCGACCTGCTACAAAATTTGAAACATTATCCGCAAGATCCAAAAGAAGGATAACTGGGAAGATTCGTACAAACGTCAGTTCTGTAGAATTATCGTTCGCTGCACAAATAAGTCTTCGAGCTTTGAGGCACCCAAACGCTGCGAATATTGTAAAAGACGTCACACTCTCAAGCCTATTCAGGGCAAAAAAATAAAGGCAGGCTTGCGATTGTCAGCATCATCGCCATCCTCGTATGATACTAATGAAAGTTGAAATAAGTAGATCACATGCTACAGAAGAAACAATTAATTCATCTAACTGGGGAGTTATCAAAAATGGGGTCTCACAAGATCGGTCTTGGATCCTTTGCTGTTCTTAATATATATTAATGACTTGCCATTCTATATTCACGAAAATGATAATAGTTCTTTTTGCTGACGATACAAGTATAGCTATACAAGTATAGCCTGACAAACAGGGATTAACAGATGAAATTGTAAATTATCACTTTCAGAAAATTATTAAGTGATTCTCGGCAAATGGACTCTCATTAAATTTTGATAAAACCCAGTATATACAGTTTCATACAGTAAATGGCATGACAACATTAATAAATTTAGACTTTGAACACAAATTGGAAGAAACACATTGAAGATCTGCTGAAACGTTTGAGTTCAGCTACTTATGCTGTCAGGGTCGTTTCAAAATTTGTTGATAAACATCTCAGTAAATTAGCTTATTATGCCTAGTTTCATTCGCTGCTTTCATATTGTACCATATTCTGGAGCAAATCAACATTTGTCAAAAAAAGTATTCATTGCACAAAAACGTGTAATCAAGAATAATTGCTGGAGCCCACCTAAGATCCTGCAGACATTAATTATATGGATCCTCACTGTAGCTTCACAATATATATATGTTCACTCATGACATTTGTTATTAACAATCCAAACCAATTAAAAAGTAATAGCAATGTGCATAGCTGAAACACTAGGAGAAATGGTGATATTTACTCCTCAAGATTAAATCAAACTTTGGCACAGAAAGAGGGTGAATTATGCTGCCACAAAAGTCTTCGATCACTTACCAAGTAGCATCAAAACTCCGACAGATAGCCAACTGGTATTTAAAAAGTAATTAAAGGAATTTCTGAATGGCAACACCTTCTACACTCCAGATGAATTTTTGGATAAAACTTTTAAAAAAATGAAAAAAACGTTTAAAAAAATCCTTAAAACATATTGTCATATATAGACACCCATTACTAAACTGACATTCCACATCATTACGAAATGTCGTATATATGATCTTTGGAACAAGTATTAATCTAATCTAGCACTTCTTTTCGATTTGAAATTGTCAAAATAATCTTACCAGCATTTGAGAAATGGGCTAAAGGGAAAGGCCTAAACACTTTTTATCCACCGTACTGATATGTTTTGGCAGCAAAAAAAGACTTGCTGCCCTCACTTTAAAAAAAATCAAACGCAGGGGTACTTTTTCAGGCTTTGTTAGACCACACAGTTCAACTGTTCTGCTACTAAAACGAGACGATATTGTACATATGAGTGATTCAGAAATGTAATATTTTACACCATCTTCAGTATTTCGTCCTTTCTTCAAGCTTTCCACTTATTTATTTATTTATGTATTTTGCTTTATATTTTAACCATTAACTACAACAAACTCTAAATACTGATTTTTATATAAAGACTACCTGAACCCCCGCCGCTTCGCATGCGTAGGCTGGTTGGTCTGCACCAGTTGTTTCTTTTTGATCCTGATGAAGAATCCATATCTTATGTTTCGTAGTTTTCCAAGAGTCCATATCCAATACCGAAACATGTATTTTTAAAATCATAACGAACAATACAAATGCCAATTTTTGTAGTTATAGCTTCAAAATTGTCTTGACAACAATGTGTTTTCAATAAGAATTTTTGATCCCCTCTTTTACGCCCTTAGTTGTTGAATTTCCAAAAATACCGAAACACGTGTCTTTTTAATCATGATCAAGAGTCCATATCCTAAGTTTCGTAGTTATAGCTCGAAATTTGAGTTAACAGCAACATATTTTTCAAAATCAATTTTTTGCGTCACCTATTTTACCCCCTTATTAGTTGAATTTCAAAAAATGCCGAAACACGCGTATTTTAAATTCGAACCCCGAATCCAAATCAGAAAATTTGTAGTTCTAACTTCAAAATTGCCTAAATAGCAACATTTTTCGAAAAACACCCCCTTCCCAATTTAACCCCGTTGATGGTTGAATTTACAAAAATACCGAAACACGTACTTTTTAAATCATAACGAACAATACAAAAGCCAATTTTTGTAGCTATAGCTTCAAAATTGTCTTGACAACAATGTGTTTTCGAAAAGAATTTTTGATCCCCTCTTTTACCCCCTTAGTTGTTGAATTTCCAAAAATACCGAAACTCGTGTCTTTTCAATCATGATCAAGAGCCCATATCCTAAGTTTCGTAGTTATAGCTCGAAATTTGAGTTAACAGCAATATATTTTTGAAAATCAATTTTTTGCGTCACCTATTTTAGGCCATTATTTGTCGAATTTCAAAAAATGCCGAAACACGTGTCTTTTAAATTCGAACCCTGAATTAAAATCCGAAATTTTGTAGTTCTAGCTTCAAACTTGCCTAGATAGCTAAGTATTTCACCCCCTTACGGACGGTATATCGAAAAATCGCTTCTTAAATGACGCCATAGAGTAAGATCAACACCCTCCACATATTTCAAGTTTCTATCTTCAGTGGTTTGGGTTGGGTGATGATGAGTCAGTCAGTCAGTCAATCAGTCAGTCAGTCAGTCAATCGGGATACTTCCTTTTATACGGGGTGTTTCAGTAAGTGTGTTTGCCTCTGTAACTTATAAAATAATAGGTGACGGGAAATTTTAATGCGGTAGGTCAACACAAGAAATGTTACACTTTCTGCGGACCTATGAACATAGTTTATTGTATTATTTTCCAAAGAGCTACACCACAAAGATATATTTTTTTAAATGGAACAATTGTTGGTTGTATCGTGTATTGGATTCGTTTAAACCAGCTGCGTCCAAATCAATTTAAACTACATTCGTATCACTGTTAGTTTGGGAGCTACAGCCCTTCAAAGTTTCGGGGGCGGAGGCTGCGATAGCGTAGCTGACTGGCCGAGTGGCTATCCCCTGGGGTACGGCCCACTGTCTCGTGACCACCAGCCAGTTAGCTACGCTGTCATACATAGCCTGCGCCCCCTAAACTTTGAGGGGTTGTAGCTCCCAAACTAACAGTGATAGGAATGTAGTTTAAATTGATTTGGACGCAGCTGGTTTCAACGAATTCAATGGACGATAGAAAAAACTATTGTTCCATTTAAAAAATTATATCTTTATGGTGTAACTCTTTTGAAAATGATACAATAAACCATGTTCATAGCTCCGCAGAAAGTGTAACATTTCTTGTGTTGACCTACCGCATTAAAATTTCCCTTCACTTATTATTTTATAAGTTACAGAGGCAAACACGCTTAGTGAAACACCCTGTATATAGAGATAAATAAATATGAAGACATGAATTTTTGACCGCTATATTGAGTCCACTATTTGTAAAAAAAAAATTTGAACTCAGTCTTCGTCAGCAACCTCGATAATTACCTAAAAATTACTTTTATATGAATAAAATCCCAGTAGTGTACACAGAGCCCATCCTTTTTTCACTTTTTGAACTCACTCTTCACCAGCAACCTTAATGTTACTTTTTTATGAAAATGACAGTAGTGTACATAGAACCCGCCATTTTCGATCCGCCATTTTTTTTCAGTTTTTGATGCCATATTCTCAATCAGAAACTTTGTTAACCCTTACATACTAAATTTGGAACAAATAAAACGCCTCCTTATATTTTGACCATCTTTTTGGGACTCTGACCCACTGTGCGTTGTCCAGGCTCGCGTCGTCCGCTCCGTCGAGCGACCATTTCACCGCCGCCGTCGTTCCCCTACCCGTGTCGGGACGCCTTCCCAATCTCAACCGTGATCACCCTTTGACCCGGTTCGCGCAGGTGGATTACATTCTCGGCGTCATCGGGACCACAAATGACGACACTCGTTTTGTGTGTCTCATTAGCCATCTCTAATCTGATCCGGAACTCATCAGTGACTTAACTATGTTGACGCCTCCTTCACTTGAAGAGACGTTATTCCATATCATTGGGTGAATCACTCACAAAACCGAACGCCCTCACAGCTCTGGCCGATCCCAGAATCGGTTGTGTGGATCATCTGAGTATCTAAGCTGCCCCTGAATCCACTGAAGACTTATCTATGTCAACAGTCCTACTTGACGAGCGCCTTAGTCATACAAACCGTGTGTTTTTCTAATAAGATAATGCATACTTGAGAACATGCTGCAAGGTAGCACTGAAAAAAGCATCTGTTGGACAAAACCACCGAGATAGTAACTCACGGTCCTCAGCCCCATCATACAGAAGCACTAGCAAGCCCTCATAGCCTATATCTTTGAAATGAGGACAAAATACAAAACCTCCTCCATTGCATTGTCCTTTTGATCTTCAACCCGCTTCTCTTCCACACAGTTTTCGTTCACGCACTATCTCCCAAAAATATTAATGAGTTAATGAGTTCTCGGCATAGTCCAGCGATGAACTTCTAGGATGATCAGCTGAGCAGTGGCGTCGTCAAGGCACAATGTTTAGATGAGTTTCGTACTCATCATCCTAAGGTGAGGTGACAGGATTCAAATTGCAGTAATTGTGAGGGCAAAATTATTACCTGTCTTTATAACAGAAATTCAAGCCTTGGGCTACACCTTCACTGATGATAATGATGGCTGCTGAACTTGGCTGATTTGGTTGTCTTAGTGTTACACTGTTTGCATGTGTTGGTTGCCGATGAGAAGCCTATTGCTTCTTCTTTCTCTTGTGCACCTGGATACTAGGCAGATCCTATTTGTGTGGCTTCTACCTCGCCTCACTGTATCATTCCTTTCCCACTGTGCACCCATATTGATAATGTGTGTCCAGTCAGAGTAGGTAAACACAGGATAGGAATTTATTCGCCAGAGTTCCTTCTTGGGAAGAATGGTGTATCGTTCTGAGGAGTAATGAAGGTGAGAATAGGAACTATCACGCAGGGAATCAGCGATCTTCATCAAGACCTTCTGCACACTGTTCCTGTCAGGTAGTGGGAGGCAGTAGGGTACAGTCTCTTCTTTCACGGCGCCATCTCGAGGAGCCGCAGTAGCTGACCTTGTGTTTTTTTGTGCATGCATGGTTTCTCTTCTTGAGAGGACTGTACTTCTTCTTGCACCTCAGGTATGGCCTTCTCAGGGGGAGGTGTGTCCACCACCATGGGCGCCGCCTGCATTGCTGCAGGGGCCGTCTGCATCCAATACTGATTTAGTCTCCACAGGTGGGAAGCCAGCAATAGCGGCCGCCTGTTCTTTCACGGCACGAAGTTCATTTACCAGTTCTTCGACCTGGTGGTACGCCACATTGACTTTGGCGTGAAGCATCGCTTTTTCCTCTGCCATGTCGGTTCTGTGAGCGAGCAACGCGTTGCCATCAGTCGCGCGCAATCTCTCTTCTGTCATTCATATCAGTACTTGTAGATGTCACTCTACGACTAATCCCACTTTCCTCTCGCGATTGAGGGGGCATAATCGCCGCAGGTTCTTCTTGTGTCTCCATCCCCTCAGTGGAGACCTTGTCACTGCACCTCTTCTTCCTCGCTGTTCCAGCTACTGAAGTAACTGCAACTGGAAAAGTTGGTGGCATGAGGGCCGCCGCAGTTTGCGCACTTCTTTGCAGCTTCCCTCACTTTTTTGCAATCTTGTGTGTTTTGCGTCTCAGCACACTTCAGGCACGCAACTGCTTTGTCGCAGCCCTTTCCAAGCTGGCCAAGTATCTGGCAACGAAAGCACTGCACAGACTTCTGCTGCTTCTTTTTCTTCTGCCTATCGCCTCCACCCATACTCAACACCTCGGCAGCGAGACGTTGCATGATAACCAATAGGAGGCTGCCTTTCGACATTCCCTTAACTTTGTCCCCCTTTCCGCGTCCGGACATTGCTGGTGGAGAGTCAGTGTGAGACAAGAGCTAGAGCAGTGAAGATCCTACCTGCAGTGAGTTGAGCAGCTGAGTGAATGTGTTGGGATATTATGCTGCACATCACTATATAATCGCTTTACCAATGTTCACTTCTACAGATGGCCAACTGTGAGCCTTCGGAAGGGGTTGCCAAGTCAGTGGTGGGGGTTCACTTTGTGGCTCTGGTACATACTTTGAGTCCTGGTGGCTGTCCATTCTGTTGGTGGACGCCATCACGTGCAGAACAAGCTTTCATGTCTTATCTTCTGTAGGATGCCACGCTGCACTAATTGGAAATCCACTATCACGGTTGACCAGATTGTTGTGGAGATGTATTTCCACTGCTTCCTTCAAGACCGAGTCCAAGAATCCATTGGCACTGCGTATCTTCTTTGTTTCTTCAAAACTGAAAGTATGCCCTTGGTCAATGCTATGCTCTTCTACCTCGGACTAGCTCCCCCCCCCCCCAGGTGCACATTTCTGACGTGCTCCATATGTGCACCATTATGTTGTCCAATGCACAGCTTCCCACATTCATACTCGATACTGTAGGTGCTCGGTGTCTGCAGTTGTAAGTCATAAGTATGTCCTTTGCTTTTCGCGTTGCGTGGAGATATTTCAGTATTTTTGTGATTTTGGTTGTTGGCAGGCCAGCATAGGGCATGAACGCCACATATTTTGCTTCTTCTTCTTCTGGCTTGTCCTTCCATCTGTCTGTCTGTAAAGAGTGTCTTTAACTGCTGCATCTAACTGTGGCCATTTTTGTTGAAAGTTTTCTACAGATGCTGCAAATCCTGTGGCATACATTTCTTGTCACAGATGGACCTGGCTCTCTGTGCCAACTTACTTAGTACTGGATAACTGGAGTAGGCTAGGGACATGCAAGTTACCAAAGTGGCGTCCAACTGAAAGACATGCAAGAGGCCAATGAGACACACCAAATTGTTATTATTATTATGTTACAGAGTTGCGTTGAGCTGGATGGTGGCAACTCAGAGCATTGAGGTAAAGGTCCATGTGGATCTTCTCCCTGTAGGCTGTGTGTGCCAACATAGCATCCAGATTTCTCTTGATTAAAATGTCCAAGAAGGGTTGGCATCCGTTCACCTCTAATTCCATCGTGAAGTTGATGCTGTCATGTGCTACTCAGATGACGGAGAAATTCTTGTATGTATTCCCTGCCATGTGGCCATACCACAAAAGTGTCATATATGTATCTGCAGAGGGCCTTTCGCTTTAGGCGGGTGGTATTCAGTGCTATCTCTTCAAAGTGTTCCATAGTAAGATTGGTGATATTCGGAGCTAATGGGATGCCCATGGCAACTCTTATTTGCTTGTAGAGCCTCCCATAACATTTTGAATAGGTGGCGGTTAGCAGATGAGGGAAGAGTTTTACTGTCTCTTCATCAAATTGTCCGTTGAGAATCATCCAGTGGAACATGGGTGAAAAGGGGCATAACAAAGCTGAATAGTAGGTCCTTCTCGTCTATATGCAGCATTTTGTGTACTTTGACAAAATCTGTCAAGTTCTTGACGTGGTGTGGGTTGTGACCCACAAGTGGTTGTAGCGGCTGTGCTAGATGTTTGGCTATCTCATATGTTGGTGAGTTTTATGGTATTCAAAATTGGACGTAATGGGACATTCTCCTTACGGATCTTCAGGAGGCTTTGAGAAATGGTTATCAGTAATCATGCGTCCGACCAAAGAGAAAGGGGGGGGGGAGGCGAAAGACGAATTGTGCTCCCTCCCCAAGAAAATTTTAAAATTGCAAACGTGATTTAGACCATTAAATGCGTTTCTCACATTTACCGTTCTTGACTATTTACTATGAATAAAGACTATTCTAAATTAAAAGAGTCAGGTTAGATGGGGAAACCTAATAAATTATTTTTGTTTATATCAGGGATGGCTTAGAAACAGTTCTGCAATTTTCACGTACTGAAAAATCGAGACATTTATATCTAACAAATTATTAATGAAGATAAAAGTAATACATGGAATCAAAATCCACTCACATTACATTATTAATGAGGGACTTGTTTTCTGTGTTTTATATTCTTCGTGGATCTGCGCATTCTTGAGTAACAAAGAATAGTTTTTCATTGTTTTCTGAAGATGATTTTCTCTCGAGAGATATCCTTTTGCATGCTTAGTAGCTCGAATATGATCGATTATGAAAGTATTTTGGTAACATGTTCTTTCTGCAGACAAATGGTTTATTTTACTGACTATCAAAGAACTGAAGGTTACAGTATTATAACAAGAATATTAAGAAACATTTTTCCTAACAGTACTGAAAATTCTGTCACAGGCATCATTGCTCAGAGGAACAAGAAGTAATACGTACATAAGTTTGATCAGTACGTATACTTTTAATGACAGAGCAAATATTTTGCACAAAGTAGTATCATCCCTCTCCTTTTTCTCTACCACTTGGCATCAAGCAGACTTCTCAAACTGATCTTGGGCGACAATAAGGATTCTCTTGGTTATTTCCACCAATCCTCTACCTGTTTGCGACTGTGGTGTATGGGAGGGTGTCTTCTGTAACTGACTGTAATAGCATACAGGATGACTTAGACAAAATTTCTAATTGGTGCGAAGAATGGCAGCTAGCTCTCAATGTAGAAAAATGTAAGTTGATGCGCATGAGTAGAAAAAGCAATCCCATAATGTTCGAATACAGCATTAGTAGTGAGCTTCTTGATGCTGTCACGTCGTTCAAATATCTAGGCGTAACATCGCAGAGCGATATGAAATGGAACGAGCATGTAGGGGAGAGTGGGGCAACAGTGGACATGGGGTAAAAGTGGACATACATTTATTTCAGTGATATTATCGTTGGAATTTTTTAATTTTCATGTTGGTAGTACCACAGAATTTACTAAACAACTAATCAAAATTTGGCGCCAATATGATAATTACTGCAGGCAACAGAAGTTAAAATATTATTTTAGTGCTTTTGTATTCGATTTTTGTGACACACAGAATTCCAGATAAGTCCAAAATTTTAATTTTGAAAACATTAAAAGTTGTGGTTTATGAATCTATAAAAGTGTCATATCTTTTTCTTGTCCAACACTTCATCACTTCAGCTAAATAAAATCAGTGTTTGGTTTCATATCCAAAATGGCCACTTGGGTAAGTATGGACAGATGAAGTGGGGTCAGTGTGGACAGTGTCCACTCTTACCCTACTTCTGACTGGGACCAGAGGTCCGCTTTCAGTCTTAGGGGTGGCCTAAGGACAGTTGTGAGTAAGGCGGACAGCCGACTTCGGTTTATTGGGAGAATTTTGGGAAGATGTGCTTCACCTGTAAAGGAGACCGCGTATAAAACGCTTGCACGACCACGTCTTGAGTATGATCAGTTTAAAGGAAGACATAGAGGCGGTTCAGAGACGAGCAGCTAGATTTGTTACCGGTAGGTTCGAGTGTCACGGAAATGCTCCGGCAACTCAATTGGGGATCGCTGGAAGAAAGACGACGTTCTTTTCGTGAATTTCTGTTAAGTAAATTTAGAGGGCCGGAATTTGAAGCTGAGTGTAGTACGATCTTGCTGCCGCCTACTTACATTTCACGTAAAGATCACAAAGACAAGATAAGAGAAATTAGGGCTCGTACGGAGGCATATAGGCATTCTTTTTTTCCTCGTTCAGTTTGGGAGTGGAATAGGAAAGGAAATGCCTAGTAGTGGTACAGTGTACCCTCCGCCACGCACCTTACGGTGAATTGCGGAGTATGTATGTAGATGTAGATGAAAGACTTAGTAAGGCCATTTATTTTTAGGTAAAGTGACTGTTAAAACAAAGTATTTGAATATAGTCAAAAGTAGCACTTAGTATATATATATATTTTTTTTTTTTTTTTTTTTTTTTTTTTTTTTTTTTTTTTTTTTTTTTACTTACCTGATCTGCTTCATCAATAACCTTTACTACTTAAAGTCATACACTACGTGATCAAAAGTATCCAGACAACTAGCTGAAAATGACTTACAAGTTCGAGGCGTCCTCTATCGGTAATGCTGGAATTCAATACGGTGTTGCCCCATCCTTACACATGGTGACAGCTTCCACTCTCACAGGCATATGTACAATTAGGTGCTGTTATGATTCTTAGGGAATGGCAGTCCATTCTTCATGGAGTGCTGCACTGTGAGGTATCGATGTAGGTCAATGAGGCCTGGCACGAAAACAACCTAAAGGTGTTCTATACAATTCAAGTCAGGACTGTGCAGGCTAGTCCAGTACAGGCACATCATTGTCATGTAACCACCCTGCCACAGGCCCTGCATTACGAACAGGTGCTCAATCGCTTTTAATAATTATTTTTTAAATGTTGTGGAGAATATAGGATCCAAATGTTCATTAGAAGAAGCTAGGCAGTTAATGGAACAGGGCGTACCTAGACAGTTTGATGCAATGGAAATCCCACCCACCTCTCAATCTGAAATTAGGAAATTAATAAACTCCCTCAAGAGTAAAAGCTCTCATGGCATTGATGGCATATCCAGCAGGGTATTAAAAGCTTGTTCCCAAGAAATATGTAGGATTCTTAGCCACATTTGTAATAGCTCACTGGAGCAGGGTATTTTCCCTGATAGACTGAAATATGCTATTGTCAAACCACTTCATAAAAAAGGTGATACATTGGATGTCAACAACTACCGCCCAATCTCACTTCTGACTGCTCTATCAAAAATTCTTGAAAAAGTAATGTATTCCAGAGTAACTTCATATATTAATAAAAATAAAGTTCTAACTAAATGTCAGTTTGGTTTCCAGAAAGGGTTTCCAACAGAAAATGCAATACACAATTTCACTAATGAAATATTAAATGCTTTGGATAACCGTAAATCACCCGTTGGGATTTTTTGTGATCTATCAAAGGCCTTTGATTGTGTTAACCATGGAATTCTTCTAGATAAGCTTAACTACTGTGGTATGGGTGGAAAAGTGCACAAATGGTTTAAATCATACCTAACTGGAAGAGTTCAGAAAGTTGATATAAGTAATTCACATAATATACAAAAAACTGCCAAGTCCTCAAACTGGGGAACTATCAAGCATGGGGTGCCACAGGGTTCGGTACTGGGACCTTTGCTGTTCTTAATATATATTAATGATTTGCCTTTCTATATTCATAAAGATGCCAAGCTAGTTCTCTTTGCTGATGATACAAGTATCACTATCACACCCGAATCACAGGAATTAACTGATGAAATTGTCAATGAAGTATTTCAGAGAATTATTAGATGGTTCTCTGTAAATGGACTCTCTTTAAATTTTGAAAAAAACACAGTATATTCAGTTTCACACAATAAATGGCATCACACCATTAATTAATATTGACTTCAACCAGAAATCTATTGCTAAGGTAGAATATTCAAAATTTTTAGGTTTATGCATTGATGAGGGGTTGAATTGGAAGAAACACATTGAAGATCTGCTGAAACGTTTGAGCTCAGCTACTTATGCTATTTGGGTGATTGCAAACTTTGGTGATATACAACTCAGTAAACTAGCATACTATGCCTATTTTCATTCTCTGCTTTCTTATGGCATCATATTCTGGGGCAATTCATCATTTAGTAAGAAAGTATTCATTGCCCAAAAGCGGGTCATCAGAATAATTGCTGGAGCCCACCCAATATCATTCTGCAGACATTTGTTTAAGGATCTAGGAATCTTCACAGTAGCTTCACAATATATATATATATATATATATTCACTTATGAAATTTGTTATTAACAATCCAACTGAATTCAAATGTAACAGCAGTGTGCATAGCTACAACACTAGGAGAAAGGGTGACATACACTATTCAAGGTTAAATTTAGCTCTGTCACAAAAAGGGGTTAAATTTTCTGCCACAAAAGTCTTTGGTCACTTACCTAGTAGTATCAAAATTCTGACAGATAGCCAACTAGCATTTAAAAATGAATTAAGAGAATTTCTGAATGGCAATTCCTTCTACACATTAGATGAATTTCTAGATAAAAGTTAGTACTTTAGGAAAAACTTAAAAAAAAAATAAAAATAAAATAAAATAAAATAATAAAAAAAATAAAAAAATAAAAAAAAAATAAAAAAAAATATGCAAATATTGAGTGTCATGTAATATTATGTATAGACACAGTTCATTTAACTGACACGTTCCACATCATTACGAAGTGTCGTATTCATGATCTATGGAACAAGTATTAATCTAATCTAATCTAATCTAATCTAAAGATGCAATCACAATCCCCAAATTGCTTTTCAACAATGGAAAGCAATAAGGTGCATGGCTTATGGACAGCTGTTCCACTATGAAATCCAAGTTTTCTTACCTCCTGACTGTCATGGTACTTGGACTGCATCCTGATACTGTCTGGAATTACTGTGTGATGGTCTGGATAGATGCCTGTTGTTGCACGTATGACCCCTTGAATTGTTGGTGATCTCTGTCAGTCAAAAGATGAGGTCGGCCTGTACGCTTTTGTGCTGTACGTCTCTTCACATTTCCTTTTCACTATCACATAAGAAACAGCGAACTTAGGGATGTTTAGGAGTGTGGAAATTTCATGTACAGATTTCTGACACAAGTGACACCCAATCACCTGACCACGTTCGAAGTCCATTAGCTCCGCAGAGTGCCTCATTTTGCTCTCTCACAATTTCTAAGGACTACTGAGGTCACTGATATAGTGTACCTGTCAGAAAGTGGCATCATAATGCAAGTAATATTATTTTATTAATTCATTTTTTATTTACCTTTCTTTTTGAAATTCTGTCGTTTTCGGTTCCTCCTCCATACCCCCATTCCCACACATACCTCCACACCTTCCTTTTTTCACTCTCCCATCTGTTCCCTTTACTGTCTTCCCAGCTGTATCACATTTACATGCATCAGAGGCTTTACAGTCCACCATGCAAGACGGATTGT
Source organism: Locusta migratoria (assembly GCA_026315105.1). Taxonomy (NCBI): domain Eukaryota; kingdom Metazoa; phylum Arthropoda; class Insecta; order Orthoptera; family Acrididae; genus Locusta; species Locusta migratoria. The sequence goes on along the minus strand of CM048749.1, from coordinate 4,897,944 downwards.
TCCATCCTCATCCTTATCCTTCCTGGCAGCCTTTCCCCCCTCCCCCCATCCTCAATATCAAGATGCTTGTTGTGCTGGAGTGGCCAGAGGTGATGGTTTTGTGTGCTTGAGTTATGTCTGAGTAATCGAATGTACACATTTCTTTTTCTGATGAAAGCCATAGCAGAAAATTTAAGTTTTCTTAATGTGTTTATCTATGTTCCTGTCAGCGGCTCAGCTATCATATTCATGGTGATTGTTTTCTATTTTCTATTACAGCAATTCCAAATATATAGCACAATTAGTCTTGTAGATCAAGAGCACATGTATGAATTCTGGATGCAACAATGAGTGAAATTTTGCACTCTGCCATTGTATCTCAGTGAGTGATGAAGAGGCATGTTTAACATATACAAGAACCCCAATCTTACACTTTACAAGGCATGTCAAAAACATTTGTGTAATATGCATGAAATAATATTTCAAGCAATAAAATTTGATTATGGGTTACCCCTTACATTTTCATAGCTTATGTATATTTTTATTTCTCTATTATTTACAGAAAATTAAATCCAATGAATTATCATTGACATAAAAGGAGAACAAAAGTAGACCCAAGCCTGATCCTTGTGGCACTCTGGAATGAACTTACTTTTTTTCCCCCAGGATTTTTCCTTTCCACAAACAATATTTTGCCGTCTATTTTTGGGTAGCTTTCAAACCACTACAGCGCACTATTTGAGAATTTGTTGTAGCATTTTATTCAGAAGATTTCAAAATAAACAGTATCAAAAGCTTTGCTGAAACCTTGTAGTGTCAATACAGTAGCTTCAGAGTTGTTCAGGGTGAATTTCAGGTGATCAGTTAACCTGATTATTGCAGTGTTTGTGCTACAGTGGACTGATATTTGTCAAATAAGCTGAATTTGCACAAGAGTTCCACATTTTTATCATGAATTATGCATTCAAGGCATACGCTGAGTGGCCAAAAATTACAAAATGATTTCGTTTGTTGGACTATGCTTCTTTTCCAAATGGTAGGATAAGTTCCATTCACGAGGGAGAAATTATGTGTATATATTGAAACAAGTAATAAGTTATCTGTGACATTCTTAATCACACTAAAAAAAACTTATGAGTATGCAGTCAGGTATGAAAATCAACATCGGCCAATATTTTAGCAGGAGCACACCCTGCCATTTTCAAGGCAACAATGCAGTGAGAAAGCAATGTGCAACTCATTAATAAGGCGAAAATTGGCAGTTAAAACTATGTTACGAGACTTGAATGCGCTTCCAGCTCTTCTTCCTTTTCATCTCCTCTCGAACGAACTTCACAACATTAGATGCTTTGTCGGATGCAGATGGAGATGATGGGTACACTTTCACCAGATCAGAAAATGTCAAAGCACAGAGAGATGACACTGTTAGTACTTTTGGAAATAGTTACTAATTATAATGTAACCACAATATAAAAGAATGAAAAAATAAACAATAAAGTTGTACAAGCATTGAATCATTTCTATATAAATCTATTAAGTTCATGTAATTACATATTTTTTGATGTAAATACAAAATTACTCCTTTGAAACCAATGTTGGTGTACGCATAATTTTTTATACAGCTAATTACTGTAAAGTCACTGCCATTTTTCGATCAGCTTCAATTGGAGTTTGTACTGCACTGGTACACATTCCAGTTATATCTTCCTTCACCATGCTTAGCATAAAATCAAAGAGAGGTGGAATAAGCCTTATAAAGTTTATGACCCTTTCTTCATCATTTTGCAAGTGGCCGGTTACTAAGTTAGCATACATTCCTTCAGTTTTCCATGTTTGGAATATGCTGTGAGGGCGAGATCTTGTAAGCATTGCCATAATTTCCTCTTCCTCATCCACCAACAAAACTACAATATTAGTATCCATGTTGCGTACCTTCACAGAGGTGACACACTGAGTGGCCTGACCACCAAGTTCAGCAGCCAGCGGCAGTTACGGTTGGCAGCTACTGCCGCTACAGACTCTCCTTCAACTTTGATAAAACACAGTATATACAGTTTCATACACTAAATCGCATTACACCATTAATAAATTTAGACTTTGAACATAAATCTGTAGCTAAGGTAGAGTATTCAATATTTTTAGGTTTTCGCACTGACGAGGGATTGAATTGGAAGAAACATATTGAACACCTCATGAAAAATTTGAGTTCAGCTACTTATGCTATCAGGGTTATTGCAAAATTTGGTGATATACATCTCAGTAAATTAGCCTACTATGCCTATTTTCATTCAATGCTTTCATATGGGATCACATTCTGGGGCAATTCAACATTAAGGAAAAAAGGATTCATTGCACAAAAGCGTGTATTCAGAATAATTGCTGTAGCCCACCGAAGAGCATCCTGCAACATTTATATAGGGTTCTTCACTGTAGCTTCACAAAATAGCAGTGTGCGTAGTTACAACACTAGGAGAAAGGGCAATATTCACTGTTCAAGGTTAAATCTAACTTTGGCACAGGAAGGAGTGAATTATGCTGCCACAAAAGTCTTCAGTCACTTACCAAGTAGCATCAAAAGTCTGACCGATAGCCAACTAGTATTTAAAAAGAAATTAAAGGAATTTCTGAATGGCAACTCCTTCTACAATGTAAATGAAGTTTTAGATAAAACTTGAAAAATAAATAAAAAACAATAAACAATGTAAATAAAAAATCCTCAAAATATTGATTGTCATGTATATACATTTACTAAACTGACATGTTCCACATCATTAAAAAATGTATATATGATCTATGGAACAATTAATTATCTAATCTAATCTAGCAGTTGCAGCCAAATAGTACCTTAACTGCGCCTTTATTTTAAAAAATAGTCGGAACATACATTTCTAGTCATATTTGAATAAAATATGGCCAACTTTGTTAGAAATACTGCCACCATATGACAGATTGTCTGCTGTCTTGGGTGCCACCTCTGTGCTATCATCACTAGCCCATTGCGCATTTGGTTGATAACGCAACACACTTTTAATCTGCCCTTCACTGTAACCATTCTGGTGAAAAGTGACCTCTAGATGGGACAACTCGGTAGACAAACATTCAGTGTCTGAGATGACGTGTACCCTGTGCACTAAGGTACGTAGAACCCTTTCATGCTCAGCTGGGTGGTGACAACTATCAGCCTGCAGATACAAATCCGTGAGAGTTGGTTTCCTATAAACAGCATATCACAACGTACCATCTACCTTCTTCCTAACGAATACATCAAGGAAGGGGAGCCAACCATACTTTCCACCTTCATGGTGAAACGGATGTTAGGGTGGACTGAATTTAGGTATTCCAAAATATCATTCAAGATGTCACTACCATGAGACTAAGTAACAAACCTATCATCTACATATTTGGAAAAACAAGCATGTTTCAATGCCGTTGACTCCAATACATGTTCTTCAATGTCCTCCATCAATAAATTATCAATGATAGGTGGCAAGGGACTCCCCATCGTAACTCCATCTATCTGCTCACAGTATTGGTCATTACATAAGAAGTAGGTGGAAGATACATTGAAATAAACTCATTAATTTACTACCCAACCTAGTCTCAATTAACGGGAATGAATCAGACAGAGGAATGCAAGTGAAGAGAGAAAACACATAAAAACTGACCAAAATAACAGTGTCATTCCAATGCACGCTCTTCAATCGGTGTAGGAAATCTGCAGATTTCTTAATGTGATGCTCACAATGTCCCACAAGAAGCCTCAACAAACCAACAAGATGTTTTCTACACGATATATTGGAGCATCAATGTTTGAAAGAATTTGTCTAAGAGGACTCCTTCCCAATGAACATCAGGAATGCCATATAACCTGCGAGGTACAGCACAATAAGAAAGACTCTAGATACTCTCCTGGGGTCAGGACTGCATTTTTTAACATAATCCTGCAGCATACCCAGAAAACTTTTATGTCATAATCCTGCTCGTTTAGAACAACAGTAGCATTTCTCTTAATTGCAGGTAAAATAACAATATCAGGATCTACCCTAAATGAACTACAGCAGCTGCCTCAGTTATTGGTATATTACTCACTGGCAGACGTACCCTAGTCCAGACACAAGTTTCCATCCTAACCACCTCAAAAAGAGTCAGAAGGTAGTTTAAAAACAGCCTGTTGATAGAAGTAATAAAATCAACAACAGGTAAACACTCAGGCTTTGATGCATAGTTCAAACCTTTTTCCAGCACAGATAAACCTGCATCATCCAAGGTTTTCTCTGTGAGATTAAACACAGATTACAAACATTCTCAGGACTACCAAACCATTCAAGTTTTTCTGAATGTGGACTGTTACAGTTTGAAACTCCCATTCAGATTGTGACCAGGAATCACTGTCCAACCAGTCCCAAGAAAATTCTGAAATGTCACATGCAATTTCTTAGAAACAAACTTCAATTATTGATGGGTGTAATGAATACTTTCATGAACAAGAGCTAAGCCAGCTCGTTTGATGTAACTAGCGGCAGCAGTATTAATATGATGCACAACCTTAGTAAAAGTTATAACAATACTATTATCTCAACACTTCAACAAAAATGACAATACACATTGCATTCTCACTCTGCTACTACAAAGTTTATGTAACTTCCATAAAGAACAATATATTTTATCCACATACAGGTATACAATGTGATTCCTTAATTTCTCCCACTGTATGGCCTATTCAAAAATCTTACAGGTATGCAGCCAGGGTATGAAACTTGATGTTAACCGATATTTTCGCAGGAGCGGAACCTGCCATTCTCAAGTTATACTAATGTCATTGCCGCCTATGCTGCAGAAGAGATTCTCATTATTGCTTTTCTTGCTGTGTTTATTGTTACATGTATTAGGTGAAATATGACATTGTTACTTATGTAGGTAGGGGATCCTTCGGGGTAGTTGGCACTTGAATGGTGGATAGAAAATGTCATACAGTTTGTCAGCTGAGATCTGAAAAAACAGGTTCTGCAGAGCCTTTCCAACACTCAGGCTATGGAGTTTATTCTACAAGGTTGGTGTGGTAGTGTTATTGCATACAAAAGAATGGAGGTACCTAATTTTTACATTTCAAATGTGTTGTTTTACCTTGTTTCATAGCTTTCTGTATTTGTTGCAATGTTGGGATTTTGAACTTGCCTTGAATCATCTGTGAGCAACATCCCTATTATTCATTATTTGATGTAATTCTTCTGTCAGCCACAGAGTTGGGGATTTTCTTATAATGATAGTATGTATAGGGGCACACTTGTCATATAGGGAAGTAAGTTTATTTGTAAATTCAAAAATTTTACCTTGAATCGTGGGTTCTCTGGTTAATTGGTCCCATGACATTTCCGAGCAGTCAGCTGTTAGAGCAGCACAGTCTATTTATTTCATGTTTCTATGAGTAATATTTCATCTTTGGCAGGTGCACAGAGTAGGACATGAATATTATTACACTATGTGCTGAGAGACCTGTGGCTGGTTTGACCTAGCTCTATTACATTGTCGAAATTTTTTGTTGCCCCAGACTTTATGAGTGTGACTGCTCTGTATGGTGAGTGGTTCTGTTATTGTAGTTAAACTATCTTCTTAGGTTTATTGGGAATGGAGTGTCTCTTAAGAAGTTTACGTTCAGAACTTCCACCATGATGACGTGTTGATATTGATAGTGTCGTAAATGTAATTCAGTTTTAAAGAAGATATTGAGCTAGTTTATGGTGATTTGTAGATGAAACCAGTTAAGAACTTCTAAGTATGTGCATATATTTCAATGAACATGAATTCAGCCCCACTATCATTTGTAGAGCTTTATGCCCCGACACATCCACCACATTTTTTTAATCTCTCCGTCCTAAGAAATGGATATGAAGGATATTTTTTGGACAGGTTTGTCCGAGTTTGGTGAGCTGTTTCATGAAGGCTGTTAGAAGGGTAGTTGAGGAGGAGGGGTGGCCAGACATTAGCAGACATGGCATGCTTTGCTCAGGGTTGGCCATAACTTTTGTGTGCCTTAGTGACACCCACTCTTGTAGAATTTAGTGATAGAGAAATGGGAGTCTAAATGCATCCTACGTTTATGAGGAATGCTAAGAAAAGTATTCTTGGCAAGAAAAGTGGAGTCTGAGAAATGCAATAATTCAGTGAAATAAAGGACTTAAAAGTAGTATATTATAAAGGTCGGAGAGAGTAGTAAGAGGCAGATTGGTTCACAAGTCCAATGCCACTAGCAGGGAATATAGCTTTTAGTAATTGCAAGATTTATACAGAAAACTAAAAATTAAACTAGAAATTTGTACAGTGTCACTAATAGTTGACAATCTACGCCAAGAGGGTTAATATGAAAAGGAAAAAAATTAATAATTACATAGCTACTGAAGGTAAAGTAAAGATGAGTAATACTACAGTTAGGGGTCATATAAAGTTGTGCAATGGTGGCATTAGTACACAAGTTATTGCAAGAAATTACAGAGGAACTGATAAAATAATAAGCAAGAAAAAGAAAATAGATAAAAAATACAGTTCCAGACACTAACATAAATCTAGGAGAGCACTATTGTAAGGGACTTTACAGTGGGTCAGTATTGAAATAAGGCACAGGGTGCTAAGTATTTAATTTGGCTCACACCGTTTCACTTTATGTCATCCAGTCTTCTTTACAACCGCAGTCTTAACAATCACTTTGAGGTCCTAAGTCCATATGTTCTTAAGGTCAAAATGGTATATGCCATTGTTCAAGATCTTTATCCATCCCTGTGTGAGATCTTTTTCCTATTGTGAACCCAGGCTTCGCAAGTTTCTTATTCTGCCTAAAAATCTCCTCTCTTCTTCTGCAGGAGATAAATTTTACAATTACAGAATGAGGATTGAAACCACCCAATAGTTTTGTCCCAATTTTTCCCAAGCCACCTGTACAAGTAGCTCATTTGTATCTTCCACCTCACATTTTTCTGTGCCAAACAGCTGCAGACCATTTTGCCTTTGGAACTGTTCAAGTTCGTCCATCTACATCTTCATCTGCATAGATACTCTGCAAATAACATTTAAATTCCTGCAGAGGGTTAATTAACCACTTTCATAACCTTTCTCTACCGTTCCATTCTCTAATAGCACGCAGGAAGAAAGAACAACTAAATCGTTCCACTTTTGATCTGATTTCTCTTATTTTATTGGGATGGTCATTTCTCCCTTTGTAGGTGGGTGCTAGCAAAATATTTTCATATACAGAAGTCAAAGTACGTGGCTGCAATTTCCCAAATAGATCTCGCAGCAACGAATAACGTCGTTCTTTTAATGATTTCCACCTCAAATTTTGCAACATTTCCGTGATGCTTCCCCCCCCTGTAATGTGATAAAACAAAACAAGCTGCCCTTCTCTGAACCTTTTCAATGTTTTCCGTTAGTCCCACCTGGTGAAGGTCCCACAATGGGCAACAGTACTCCAGGAGAGGCCCCGCAAGTGTGATGTAGGCAGTCTCTTTGGTGAAGCTGTTGCATCTTTGAAGAATTCTGCCAATGAAACATAACCTTTGGTTCGCCTTCCCCACAATTTTTTCTATATATTCTCTCCCATCTAAGTGGTTCGTATTGTAACTCCTAGTTATTTGGTAGAATTTACGACCTTATGGTTTGACTGATTTATTGTGTAATTGAAATTCAGAAAACTTCTTTTACTGGTCATGTGTATAACTTCACACTTTTCATTAATTAGTGTTAACTTCAAATTTTCACACCATGTAGAAATTCTGTCTAAATCACTTTGCAGTTGTTTTTTATCCTCTGTTGACTTCAATGAATGACAACATGATCTGTGAACAGTCTAACGGAGCTATTCAGATTGTCTCCTAAATCATTTATAAATGCAAGGAAGAGTAGGGGACCTGCCATGATGGCCGGCAGTTTTTCTTCTAGCTCTTGTGTCTCTCTCATACTCAGGTACAGACTTTTTTCAGAGTGGTAAATTCAGCAGTACTTTTCTCAACATCAGACCACATCTTAAGTTATGAGTGCTGCTGTTACCACATCTGATACTGTTGTTGCAATGCAGTGTGGCACTTACCTTGAAGTGGGCCAGTTCTGTGATACCAGGAACCAGGGCCTCACCTTCCATCATGAGCTTGGCCACTGCACCTCCTGCTGTTATGTTGCTGGATGCACCATGGTTCTGATTCCTGTATCCCATCTTCTTTGGTCTTCTTATTAATGGAGCACAGAAATTATTCCACATATGAGATGAACACTACTATTAACCCGAGATGCACTTGCACTGAACAACTAAGCTCGTGACATCACCTTCGATATTCACTTTGATTTGCAAGCCAATATATGTATGTAATAGGCATCATAAAAAAATCAGGAGCTTTATTTAATATGGAATAGAGGTTATATTTATTTTTAGTTCCAAGTGTAGCTGGAACCGGTAACATCATTGAAGTAGTAACATTTGCCTGTTATTTCATTCATCGTGCTCAGTTTTCAGCAAGCCTTTGCATTTTCACAATGTAGATAATAAAGCACTGCACGAGTTTGTATTTTTCCATGTTTTGCACAAAGATAGTCGAGAATTTATTGTTCTCAAAGGCAAATATGTACATAATTATTTTTTTGTGTCATTTGTATGGGGTCTGTATCTCATACTGCAGTTATCTTTTTGACCTTCATTCTCATGGTTTATAAAATGTCACAAAAAATACTTACATAAAATTTGCATTTCATAAAAAGAATAAATTCTCAAATAACGATATGCTAATCATAAACTCTACAAGCTGTGCAAACTAAGATGACGCTTGATGAGATGGCTGTTGGGTGCAGCAGAAAATGGGAAAAGCATTTATGATACTCCCGTCATTCACCACAAACTGACTCAACTTTGTGCATACTGCAAACAATGAAATGAAAAATACCTAAGTAAAAAATTCCTGATTGTGAAGAAACCTGAAAGTGTAATGTTTATGAACAATACTAAATGAAAAAGACAAGCCAGCATCAATTTATGTTAATTACATGCTTTTTCTTCATGAACATTGTTTCATAAAGCGTAAATTGAGGGGGAAAAATAAAAAAAAATGTTAATACAAAAACAGGGGCAAATGAACATTGTGAACATAGGGAATGTGACTGGAGCAACAAAAAGTGTCATAAATGGCGGGAAAACATTAATTCCAGTCATGTAAAAATGAGGTTATACTGTATTAATTTCCCTAATAATTACTGTAGTACAATTACCGTGGAGCAGTTAAGATGTTAACAGATTGATTTTTCCAGTTATAGAAATAAATATTACATTAGAAAACAGCCATTAGTATTCATTAAACAATTTAAAATGAGTGACCATTTACTCATCATTAATCTTTTCTTCTAATTTTCCTTCACAAACTCTTATGATGTTAACAGGCAATATAACATTTACTTCATCTACCAAATGTTGTGTTTTCTCTAACACCGTGAACTAGTGATCAGTAATTGCAAAAATGGAATTCAAATTAAGTAATACAGTAAACTGAGTTCTAATTGTCAGTATATGGTAAAGAAGATTCACAGAGAGCTGAAAAGAAAGAACGACTTCTTATCTAAAGAGAAATGATGTGATGTTTATTTCAAAAAGGGGTCACAAACATGAAGCGAGAGAAAATTAAGTACTTTATTGCTGATTCTGCAGTCAAAGCAATATATTGTCATGCATAATAACATAATTAGCAACAAAATACATCAAGGTAGGTTGTTATTGTTAAAACATTTTACTAGCAATGTCAAGGCATTCTACTGTTAAGTACATATACAATAATCCACAATTTTGTTCTATGTACATAAATAAATAATCATTTTGTGTCAAAAATTAGAATAAGACATTAAAGTAACTTCAAGTAATAAGAATTACTTTTGTTTAGAGCTTGAAGAAAGACGAAACACACAATAACATAAGTTGCTTTGACTGCATACTTCTCACACATCACAAATTGAGAAATTCTGGTTATGAAATCAACAAAATGTTGTAGCAATTGATGCAGATGACACAATATCTATTTCATACAGTCAAATATTATATGGCACATCATTATAATACATAACATAATTCTTATACTTTAATAAAAAAATAAAGGAAACAAATATGATTAACAGAGATTTTAATAGTAAATAGGATTATTATCTAAAATAATTAATGTACACTTAATAAAAACAGCATGGAACTTTGGCTTCTTAACATTGTCTTTGAATTGAAAAATCCTTTCCTAGTCCCACAAGGGTAGCAGCAGCGTTGAAGAACCTCTTGTCATCGCTGTATCTTGTTGGACGCCCTCCACTTTGCATAAAAAGTAACAATTGACTCCATGTTGATCCCTTTGAACAGAAAACAAAACACGATTTTTTTTACTTAATTGCATGCATTAATTAGTAACTGTATTAGTAGGTAATAAAAAGTAAAACAACTAAATTATCACTGTAGCAGAGTTTAGTCATTTTATAGATGGAATTATTTTCCCTTAATTAATACTTGTTCCAAAGATCATGATTAAGAGATTTCATAATAATGTGGAACATGTCAGTTTAGTAGAAAGCCATGGATCCAAGATATCTGTTGTAACTCTTTCACTACTACAATTAGCCTTCAGTAACTTTTTTTCCCCATAACATAGTGATCTCCTTATATATGAGGAAGAGTTTTCTTTCGATTCTTTCTTATTTATGCAGTTCTAGTTCTATTTCAATTTTCATAAAATTTGGCGCATTTGACCTTCAAAATAGAGGAAAATCATTGTCTACCTATGATTTCGTATGGCACATGGCAGAGGGTATTTTATAACAAACTTTCTCTGTTTAAACTATCACCATCACAGTTGGCACATGTATGATTGTTGTCATAGACAAAGTTACTATACTGCCTAAACCATGTATGTTGTCATTTATAAAGCGTTTATATTCCAAAAACCATATATGGTGCTTCATAAATGATAGCTTACAATAATCTCTGACTTACAAGGAAAGTACCTGGACTCAGACAAACACAAATACACCAAAATCGTGTGAGAGATATTGTAAAGGTCCCTTATTGCACTACTGATACTTCTGAATCTGCAAAACTCTGTAGTCGTCCATCAGATGCTTATGTGTTTGCCATTGCATGTTGCTCTGCTGGTACGCCAATTAGGACCAATAGGGACGGTGCTTCTGAAGTTGCTTTTTGTGATGTTATTGCTATATTGAAGTATCAGATAGATCGGTGATCGATAATCAGTCCTGCTAATGTATTATGATTGTTTGAGATGAAGGTACAAAGAACCCTTTTTCGTGAAGATGGTATTGGTGTATGAGAAGAATCATTTGCAGGTTTTCTGGTATCCATTACATTTCAGAAATGTGAGCAGAAGTTAGAAACAGACACTGTTGTAACACTAACACACAATGATGATGTGGGATGATAATTTGGTTATGGCCTCACTATTCAACCATACCAACAATTATAAAAATTGAACCATAAAAGGATTAGTAAGGAAAAATTTGTTTTTGTAGTACCTGCAGTCTCGGCCACTCCTCTAGGACTGTATGTAGCTGGTTCATCAAGAGGGACTCCTGTCAGCAGTGTGACAAGAGGAGCTTGTTCTGGGCCTGTGTCTCCTGTACCTCCTGCAGCAGCTGCCTGCTTACTGAAGTAATGGCAGCATTCTACAACCTGAAACATGATATACTTAAGCGTGAGTCTTCTGTAAAAACTAAAACAATTATGGCAAATCTGAAAGTTGTGGGTGAGGAATAAGACTTCTAGACATAAAGAGTTACAAGGCTACTGGAGAATTAAAATATGTTCAAACATAATTATATCTCGTCCCCCCCCTCTCTCTCTCTCTCTCTCTCTCTCTCTCTCTCTCTCTCTCTCTCTCTCTCTCTCTCTCTCACACACACACACACACACAGGGGGAGGCAGGGGGAGGGGATGAGAGAGAGAGAGAGAGAGAGAGAGAGAGAGAGAGAGAGAGAGATATGGACACATGATCACACCTGTGTTCCTACATCGTGTTTAGTGTAGACAAAAGGAGGTGTCTTTGAATCTCTAAAAATGGTAGCAAAAGACAAAATTTCAAATAACTATACCTGAAAAAACAGCCAAGCCTCACGCTCCTTTCGACGTGGATACTTAATCAGAGGAAGAGGTAATCGTTCATGAAGTCGCTGAGCACGCAAAAAGCGGTTGCCACGTTGGAACTGTGCTTCAAGCCAACGGATAGCTTCTCTTGCTCGGCTCACTTCACGCTTCATTTCATCTAGAGCCTGGACAACTGAAAACAAAACATGGAAAACTGAAAACACACACACACACTTTTTGATATATTCTTCTATCAGTTATTGGTAGAACATAATGTTGGATTAAAGCACAACTTTGTGTATTTTCTACAAGTTATTTTTTATTTTCTTAAATGCTTTTGGGCCTAAATGATCATCTGGGGCCTTTAACTGTTTCTGTCAAAGACTAACAAATTTCTTTATCTAAACTGACAAAAACAGCTAGTCTGTAGATGGGCTTGTAAGGCAAAATCTGGTTAACAAAATAAAAATAAGCTTTTATAACATAAATAAAATTGTGCTTTCAATTCAGATATATGTGTTATTTAATTTACAAGGTGATAACTTTTAGAATACTACAATTTCAAATGCAGATGACACATTTTGTGAAAGCACACATATGCAATGCAGTATAATAATTTACCACTGCATCAGTGAGATCCACATATTCCATTTAACACAGTTAAATATTATGTAACACATTGTTATAATACAAAAATCAGAATAATAGAACTTGAAAGATGCCTGTCTACAACCATTGGGAATGGCACATTTTAAATTCGAACAGTTTAATATGCCACTGTCACTGTGAATATGGTTCTGATTTGCCAAAGAATTTTAAAAAGGAACATCATCGTCAATATCAGACAGTGATTGTAACAGAGAAGTTGCATTGTGAATGGACATTCAGTATGTCGAAAGGTTTACATATGTTACAATATCAGCACTCAAAGCAGAACATAAGTTATAAATTCAGCCAAATATTGGGAAAAAGAGGGTTTTTTCAATTACTCACCTACCCAGACGGTGTGGAGCAAGAAGGTCTACTTAAGACGTGTATGGGAAATCTGACAATGTGATTAACAGTAAGGTACTGAAATGTTAAAGAGATACAGATAACTGATAGCAGGTAAATAAGCAGGTCAAAAGCAGTAATAAAGAACAGGCCCACTAGTCCAATAAATACATCAACTTTCCAGTACTTAAGTTACTAGATCTTTGAGGCTTATGGTGTTTCCACCAATAGCGATTGATGCAATGATTCTTAAAGTGTAGTGAACTGAAATGTTAGATGTTACAGTACTCCTTATGCTTAATCTGTACTTCGTCGTTCATCAAGTCACTGATAAGTGAACTGTGGATCAACCGACATATATACATCTACATCTACATACATACTCCGCAATTCACCGTAAGGTGCGTGGCGGAGGGTACACTGTACCATTACTAGGCATTTCCTTTCCTATTCCACTCCCAAATTGAACGAGGAAAAAAAAGAATGCCTATATGCCTCCGTACGAGCCCTAATTTCTCTTATCTTGTCTTTGTGATCTTTATGCGAAATGTAAGTAGGCGGCAGCAAGATCGTACTACACTCAGCTTCAAATTCCGGCCCTCTAAATTTACTTAACAGAAATTCACGAAAAGAGCGTCGTCTTTCTTCCAGCGATCCCCAATTGAGTTGCCGGAGCATTTCTGTGACACTCGCGCATTGGTCGAACCTACCAGTAACAAATCTAGCTGCTCGCCTCTGAACCGCCTCTATGTCTTCTTTCAAACCGATCTGTTGCGGGTCCCAAATACTTGAGCAATACTCAAGACGTGGTCGAACAAGCGTTTTATACGCGGTCTCTTTTACAGGTGAAGTACATCTTCCCAAAATTCTCCCAATAAACCGAAGTCGGCTGTCTGCCTTACTCACAACTGTCCTTACATGCGCGTTCCATTTCATATCGCTCTGCAATGTTACGCCTAGATATTTGAACGACGCGACCGCACCAAGAAGCTCACTACTGATGCTGTATTCGAAAATTATAGGATTGTTTTTTCTACTCATGCGCATCACCTTACATTTTTCTACATTGAGAGCTAGCTGCCATTCTTCGCACCAACTAGAGATTTTGTCTAAGTCAACCTGTATGCTATTACAGTCAGTTACAGACGACACCCTCCCATACACCACAGCATCATCAGCAAACAGCCGCAAATTACAACTTACTCTGTCCATCAGATCATTTATATAGATAGAAAATAATAGCGGTCCTATCACACTCCCCTGGGGCACGCCTGACGATACACTCGTCTCTGATGAACACTCGCTGTTGAGAACAACGTACTGCGTTCTATTACTTAGGAAGTCTTCCAGCCAGTCACAAATCTGAGAACCTATTCCATAAGCTCGCATTTTCGTTAGGAGTCTGCAGTGTGGCACCGTGTCGAACGCCTTTTTGAAGTCAAGAAAAACACAATCCGCCTGTTGCCCTTCGTCCATGGCTCGCAAGATGTCATGTGAGAAAAGGGCAAGCTGAGTTTCACATGAACGATGTTTCCTAAACCCGTGCTGATTCATGGAAAGAAGCTTTTCTGTTTCAAGGAAATTTACTATATTCGAACTGAGAATATGCTCCAAAATTCTACATGAAACCGATGTCAACGATATTGGCCTGTAATTGTATGGGTCAGTTCTCTTTCCTTTCTTATACACGGGAGTCACCTGCGCTTTTTTCCAATCACTAGGAACTTTGCGCTGAGTTAAAGATTCACTGTAAATGCAAGCTAAGTAGGGGGCCAATGTCGCAGAATAGTCTTTGTAAAACCGAACTGGTATTCCATCCGGACCAGCAGACTTTTTCGTATTTAGCTCTCTCAGCTGCTTCTCTACACCGGAAATACCTATTGCTATGTCCCCCATTTCGGAATTAGTACGTTGATCAAATGATGGTATATTTGTGCGGTCCTCCTGCGTGAAAGATTTCTTAAAGGTTAAATTTAGAACTTCAGCTTTCCGTTTGCTTTCTTCTATTACTGCCCCGGAATGATCAACTAGTGACTGGACAGTGGGCTTTGACCCGCTTATCGATTTTACATAGGACCAGAATTTTTTCGGGTTCTCGGAAAGATCTTTTGCTAAGGTATGACTGTGATAATTATTGTATGCTTCACGCATCGATCTTTTTATAGACGCACTAATCTCTACTAACTTTTGCCTGTCACCATTTGCGTGTTCTTTTTTGAATCGAGAATGCAACAGCCTTTGCTTTCTCAGCAGCTTTCTAACATTATTATTATACCACGGTGGATCTTTTCCATCCTTAATCGT
The DNA here is from genome assembly GCA_026315105.1 of Locusta migratoria. Lineage (NCBI taxonomy): Eukaryota > Metazoa > Arthropoda > Insecta > Orthoptera > Acrididae > Locusta > Locusta migratoria. The sequence continues at coordinate 4,882,571 of CM048749.1, read as the reverse complement.
CTTTACTGGCACATATTTCTCTAACCCTTCATTAACAATGCATTTAAATTTAGTCCACAAGTCCTCTACATCCATAGTCCCAGAATTAAACGATGCCCATTCATTTTCTAAGTGCGATCATAACATTTGCTTGTCGGCTTTTCCCAACAAAAACACGCTCCTAGCCTTCTTGACTGGTTTATGAACTTTGGTCACCATCGACGCTATGACGATGTCATGATCACTAATTTCTGTCTCTACACAGACATCGTTAATAAGGTCAGGCCTGTTTGTGGCTATAAGGTCTAGAATATTTCCATTGCGCGTGGGTTGCCGGTTTAACTGCTCAAGACAGTTTTCGGAGAATGTGTCCAAAAGTAGCTCGCAAGACTGCTTGTCTGTACCGCCTGAAATGTAACTAGCGAGGTCCCAATCTATACTCTTAAGGTTGAAGTCACCTCCGACCAATATTGCATGGCCCGGATACCTATGCACTACCTGGTGTAGACTGTCCTTGAATGATTCTAAAACTGCTACAGCAGCACTGGGGGGGGCCGGTAAAAACACCCAACTACTAACTTTACTTCTTTTAGACAATACACAGTGCTCACTGCATTGACTGTTAACTGTTAAAGAAGTGGCACAACTGTTCTAGTGTATCTCTGCAGCCACCCCAAGGTGCCAGGCCTGTCTGCCCAGTGGGCCCAGGTTCTGGTACTACTCAACTACAGCAAATGTGAAACATCCTGATGGTACATCAAAGACCATGAATACTAACACAGATTTGAGGACACCTTTACAACATAGTTTGCAGACACAGACACACACACACACACACACACACACACACACACACACACACACACACACACACACACACACACACACCAAGTACTCAATACGGCATGCCAATGGGGTCTTCCACAATCTGTAGTTGAAACAGCCTTGCCAACGGTCAAGCTGAGCCAACACAATAGGTATCAGCTCAATGGCATAAGCTGCTGGCCCAGAACGCCTATGGAGGCTACACACAAGGAATCACTGCAAAATTGGCTTGAAAACTGTTTACAAATTTATAATGTTTCAATAGAATTGAGAGATGCTCCATAGGTTCTCAACTCCATCCTGACGACATAATGATGTTCGTGCTCTGCTTTGCTATAGTTTCTTTACTTAAGAGCCTCATTCAATTATGTGGGGTTCTACAAGAGAGACTGTCACATTATATTGTTTGAACTTCAAGTCATTGTGTGGTTCACCTGTTGCCTCTTTTCTTTTCAACTCATATTTTTTCACTTTTTTAAAATTTTGCTGCTGCAGTACATAGTACCCGAGGATTGGAATTTTAATATTCTAAAACTGAGCATACTGTAACTCAACTGTGATGTGACATACTGCTTAGAAGAAACAAACTTGTTGATATGAAACAAGTGCAGTGTGTTAGATTTTAAGCTTATTGAATTCCTGAAAGCAAAGCAATTTTTCAATTTTTAGCATCACCAACAAGGAGAAAATTATGTTCATTCACATAATGATTAAGTTACATTTTGTACAGAAATCTGTAATCAATGTTTCACAAGAACATTGAGTATGTCAATAATAACAGATCATTTCCACAAAAACTGGCAAGATTTTAGTGTTAATCACTCGATACAAAGCAGTCTCATTTGCATTCCGAACACAACATTCACCTAGACAATAAAAGGTGAAAATATGAAATTTGTGCAAAGTCTAAGAACATAAAATTTTATTCTGGCATAAAGTATAATCAGCATTTGAATGGGCACCTATACTTGACTTGAAAGTTGTTGGAAGCTGGTGCATCCTCAAATGACCAAGTGATAAAGTGTCTTTTGTAAAAATTAGTTTTAATTTTTTAAGATTTCTTACCACTGTTGAGTTGTTTTCATGATTCTTTTTCATGAAATTATCTGTCCGAACCTGGATCATAGCAATGAAATGATTGGCATCTAATTTACAAGACCAGCTACCATAGCAATACCACTGAGTGAATGAGTTTCATTGAGCCTTCTTTTCCGTTCGCCATTCTCGTGTTGTCTGGCTACAGTAAGAGCCAGTCATCAGGAGCCAGCAGCCAATTATGTAGCAGTCACAATTTGATTTCATTGTTTACTTTTTATTGTTTGACATGTCTATTTTACAACACAGGAAGTGCTACACTAGCTGTAAAAGTATGCAGAAAAGAGATACAAATATCACTGCTCTACAAAGCAAATTCGATACTGGACATCAAAGGGCAGAGGCTGAAAGTATTCAGAGCAATATTGGCCAGTTGTTTCTACTGCAGCTGTACTGTGTGTGGAAACAAGTAGGAAATGAGAACATGAACTTTGCACCTCCTTCCCCACTCTAAAATCATAGCACATAACAAGTTGTGTGTGTTTAATATTGTTACCAAGACTAGTGGAGTATATAATGGTTTTTAAAAGTGGAACATGTTGAGTAATCTCTGTTAACAACATGGAGATACCAGATAATGGTGATAGAGAGTATTATTAGCAGTTATTTGTGGCTACTTATGCATACTCACATGTATGTATGGACAGCAGATCATTTGTTGGACTTAATGGAAATACAAGGGCAGAAATACTAGTCCAAGTTTCATCACACACCATAAGGAGGACCACTGTACTGTGTACAAAGTACATTGTACAGCCTATGCATCTGCCACCCAAAAACAAGTGATGGACTCCCTGCAACCCTTGTCATCCTCTATTGATGGTAGAAGACCAGCAGCAATCAGACCGGGGAATTACCCTACTACACACAGGCTGTCATTTAAACAGAAATAAGCTTTGTTGGTGTATAAATGAACAAGCCACACATATTTTCAAAAATGTTTTATTTCAAAGACATTTCTGGTTTCAGGCTACCTTGCATTTCTTCAGACGGGTAAATTTATAATGATTCTTGTCAGCAGCATGTCATGTGCTTCTTTATTACACAAAATATTCAGAAGTTTAGTGCTACATATAATTTGTTTCACACATAAAGAGACATATTTAGGTGCTTGTATTTACTTGCATACCAAATGAAACAGTTGTGTTCACATATTTGAGTTCTGCTGAATGGCAAACTTTTCCTTTGACATTTATCTTCATGTTGTAAATACTACTGCATTGAAGGAAGCACATATACTTCAAACATATTTAATCATGACACATTTCAATATTTCCCCTGGAGTAATTTAAGAAAATAATGGAAAAATTAAATTTGGGTGACCAGGTGTGTATTTAAATTGCCATCCTTCTGAATGTGAGTACAATGTGCTAGTGAATTTGCTACTTTACTTGGTACTAGCCAACAAGACAATTGATGATGCACACTAACTGGGGAGAGGTCTCATTCTCGCAATGTTCTTGAGAGGTGCAGTGGTGTTCCATTTGAAGATACTTTTATTGAGGTGTTCTGAGGGCACAGGCACTTACCAACAGCAGGCACGAGCACGATGAAACGCCGAGCGGCGACCAGATGGCGCACCTTTGGCAGGTGCAGTGTAAGTGCAGCGCTGTCGACGGCCAGGTAGGGTGACAGGCGCGGCCCGCGGCCCAGCCGGCGGACGCGTGTCTCCAGCTCACGCACCTCCGCCTTCAACCACAAGCGGCCCATCTGCTTCATCAGCTGCTGCCCGCGGCTGCCCCCCTCCTGCTCATCCTCGCCCTCACCTGCCTCAGTCTGTATGGATAACCAAAGTTGTGCTGTCAATAAACTTGTTACCAACCATACACCAAAGATGCTGCAAACAATACACAAATAATTAAATAAATCACCTACAAAACAAACTGGTGTAAAAACTTAGCCATGGAAGTAATCTTTGCACGATGTGTCACTGATGAGTAACAATCAAACTTGAACAGAATATAAAAATAATTTCTAACCCGTAATAGAGAAGGTTGTTGCTGTTGTGGTGTTCAGTCCGGAAACTGGTTTGATGCAGTTCTCTACACTACTCTATCCTGAGCCTCTTCATCTCCTCATAAGAAAGGCAACCCACATCTGAATCTCCTTACTATATTCGTCTCTTGGTCTCCCCTGCGATTTTTACCCCACACACTTCTTTCCAATGCTAAAGTCACTATTTCTTAATGTCTAAGAATTTGTCCTACCAATCAGCCCCTTCTTTTACTCAAGATATGTCAGAAATTCCTATTTGCTCCAATTCTGTTCAGTATTTCCTCATTAGTTATGTGATCTACCCACCTAATTTTCAGCACTCGTCTGCAGCATCACATTTCAAATGTTTCTATCTTCCTGCAATCTGAACTATTTATCATCCATGTTTCACTACCATACAAGGCAACACTACACACAAATGCCTTCAGCAGAGACTTCCTAAGACTTAAATTGATACACAATGTTAACAAAATTTTCCTTTTCCCACTGCCATTCTGATTTTTATATCATTTATACTGCAACCATCATATGTTGTTTTACTGCCCAAGTAACAAAAATTATCCACCATTTTTAATGTCTCGTTATCTAATTTAATTCTTCCAGCATCACCTGATTTTTCATAGATTGCATTCCATGACTCTTGTTGTTGTTAATGTTCATCTTACACACTTGTCTTGCAGGACAACTGTCCATTCCATTCAATAGATCTTCCCGGTCCGTTGCTGTCTTTTACTACTTTTAGATTTTTATTGGCAACATAATGCCTTCTTCAGGATGTGTTGCTGCATTCTGTTTGCCAACAGACCTAGAAACCTATTATGTTTGCTTTACAGCATGGGCTTCCAACACAGTAGCTAAAGCGGTGACAAAGATTGTTCATGATACTCTTCATGGGTTTCCTGCCATATAATGGAGTCACCTTGATACAATATTTCGACGCTCCATTTGCTGTTTGACACACTCGCTGCAACTTGTGAGCCGCAGCCCCTATATATGCCGCGAAAGGACACATGCGCCTGCGAGAAGAATCGACTGTTCCACCCTCTGCCATACAGTGCTCCAGTGGTGGAAGTCAGCGCAAAAGTAAAATAACACAGAGTTCCACATTTTACTTAAGGGAAAACATTTGTCTCTATTTATAATATTGTCAGAAGGACGAATTTTAATTGCTTCTTTTAAAACACAGTCCCAGTAGCGAGATGCAGAGGCTACCATTTTTGTCTCATCATACACCATTCTGTGTCCCTCAGTGAGACAGTGCTCGACCACCATAGTTCAGTGCATCGATCTTGAATGCTTCTTATTGTTTGGCCAATGTCAACTTTTCCACACCAGGCTTCCTCAATTCTAAATCATACTTTACCGAGCCCAAGAGTGCTCTAATCATACTTAGCGGTCAAAGAACACATTTAATTTCATAGTCCTGAACACAACTCTAAGGTCATGCATTTCCTTTGTCAAGCTATCTGCATCTGAAATGACAGAAGCTCTTCTCGCCAACATTTGCAGAACACCAGTGTGTTGGTATGGAGCATGACAGTTTGTTGTATGCAGTTAGCAGTCCATGTGTGGTGGCTTCCTACAGACACTATGTTCCAGTGTGCCATCTTCCTTTGTGTACACCATGACGTCTAGGAACAAAGGTTTCCATCCTTCCCTACCAACATCATAAACTTGATGCTGGGATGAAGGCAATTAAAATGATCTACAAAACGATTCGGAGCGTCTTTCCCATGTGGCGATACCAAGAAGGTACTGTCAACGTACCAAAGGTATTTTCAACGTACTTCCAAAAACAGATGAGTTTTAAAGACGCCATCTTCAGTGCCATGTCTTCAAAATCTCCACAGAAAGATTGGAAACTACAGAGGACAATGGGCTTCCCATAGCCACTCTGTCAGACTGTTCGAAATATTTGCCATTGAATAAAAAGTACGTCGACATTAGCACATGGCGGCAAAGCTCTGTCGCTTGTTCCTCCAGATTCTCTACAAATGAGCTGCAAGGATTCTTCCAGAGTAACCCGGGTGAAAAGTGACACTACATCAAGACTGACCATCAAATCTGAGGGAGCCAAGCTCAAAGACTTAAGTCGCTGAATAGAAATCGTAGAGTTGGAAATGTGATTTTAACATTTTCCGACGTGAAGACTGAGAACCAACGCCAGATGCTTGGCCAAATTGTATGTAGGAGCACCCAAATTACTCACTATCGGGCAAAGAGGTATCTCTTCCTTGTGCACCTTGGGCAGACCACACAACCTCGGTGGAACGACAGCACCAGGATAAATGTGTGTGTGAAAGTAACAATTTTTAATAAGGATGGGAAAGGATATTTGTCATGCCGTTTCAAAGGAAGCACCCTGGCATTCGCTGGTTGGTGGGGACCAAACTGCTAAGGTCTTCAGTTCCGCATTGGGGAGGGAAAAGAGTAAGGAAGGGAAGAGAAAAAATGCATTCCAGGGCAAAAAGAAGAAAGAAAGACTGCATTGGCTTGGGGTCCCATGCTCACCATGTATGTACTCATGGAAGAACCACGAGCCCCCTGGGGAGCCTGGCATTTACTTGGAGTGATTTAGGGAAAAATCACAGAAAACCCAAATCTTGATAGCAGGACGTGGATTTGAACAACTGTCCTCCCTAATGCGAGTCCAGTGTGTTACTAGTGCCACCTTGATTGGGCAGAGAAATGCAGAGCTGCTCTGTGAGCACAAGTGAGGACTACTATATTGTGCATGAAAAACACCATATCCCTTGCACATCTGCACTTGGCATTTGAGAACAAGTAGTGTACCCCCTGCAACAATCTGTCACCATACAGTTGCATCCAGAGAAGACAATTAACTGTGCCATGCACAATACTACTGATTGCATTAGGAGTGATGCAGTGACCAAAAGCAATGACTTCTGACAAATGATGTCATATAGTGTTCAGTGACGGAACAATCTTCCAAAGTTTTAGGTGTTAGTTCAAATCAAATGTTCAAATGTTTGTGAAGCTTATGGGACTTACCTACGGGGTCATCAGTCCCTAAACTTATGAACTACTTACGAACTAGGACGGCACAAATATCCATGCCCGAGGGGGAAATCGAACCCCCGACCGTAGTGGCCCTGCTGACCGTGACTGGAGCGCCTCAGTCACCTCGGCCACCGCGGCCGGCTTGGGTGTTAGTGATTGCATCAATGTGCTGGGAGTCATCGAATAACAACAGTAGTGATTTAGGGATGTCTGTTAGCACAACGGTACGAGGCAGACATCCCACGTCCGCACGTCTAACATCTTGCACAATAGCACCGTCGTGCCATATTTCAACATGACATTGCTCATTCACAGATGTCGGAGGTTTCTGAACTGGCTACAGTGTAATGTCGTATTCACGTGGCTTTCAAGCCAAGAGAACAAGAGATGAGCTCGGTATTGAGAACCGGTGAGACTGACAGGAGAAGCAGTGTCGTACTGGTAAGTGGTGCGTGGTGTACTGCCAAGTTGAAATGTTTTTGTAAAGAATATAATAATAATTTCGTGTGGCTCATTGGCCTGGTGCAAGTCTTGCAATTGGACACCACTACGGCGCCTTGCGTGTCCCTAGCCTACCCCAGTTATCCAACCGGGGAAAGGTGACCTACAGCTTAACGTGGAATCAGAACCACGTGTCGTTTCTGGCGACTCCTCACATCGTTCAGAGGGGTTTCGAACCCGCGACCCTTCGGTTTCCAGTCGAGCGCTTTACCCCAAGACCACCGGGCCCGACTTTTGTAAACAATGAAATACCATCATATACCTTCCCTCAAACTATGAAGTTCCTCCTTTTGGATGGTTCACTTTTTTACGTCAGGCAGTGTAATGGAAAAGGGGTCATTGTGTCAGCTATGCCTGTAAGCGCAGCCTGTGGACGGTAATTCTTCCATTAGTGGCTCCCCTCGCCTTCGAGCGCGCCCGTGTCGGCAGATTCGCAGGTGGCGCAGAGCAGATTATATTCCGCCAGCCCCTTTCTCGGCCTCGTCAGCCGCTCTCAGAGGCTGACCCGCGCGCCCAGTCACCGGCAGGAAGCCCTCGCTATTCGACAGGGCGGCCGCACGATCCTCAAACACAGTTGGCGCGGCTACAGTGCCAATCACGGCTGCGGGCACTGGTGTGTGGCGCCAGCTCAGCACGGCTGATGGTACAAGGCATTAGCAAGTGGCGGCGAGAGGGGGGGGGGCGGAGGGGGGGGGGCTATCGCGGGGCGGCGCTAATAACGGCGAGGCGAGGCGGCGCTCCACCTCATCTGCATGCAAACAAGAGGCGCGCGCGTTAACTGCGACTTCCCAGCGCCGCCAACTTGCCGACCCAGCAGGTAAATTACCTCCAGCGGCGGCGTGCAGACGGAGACAGAAAATTGTGCCGTGTACCGCCGGCTCGTTGCCCCGCCCCTGCGACCCCTTCGCGATTTCCCAGCTCCCTTTTACTGCGCCCTCGCACGCGATTTCGAGATAGCCGCTCCCTACCACCCGATCATTAAACGGAACCACCGCCTGTGTATAAACGGGAAGCCACGGCCGGTTGTAATTACCGCTAATTCGTCACTACATATCGCGCGCCGGCAACCTTCCGGCGGTATCTTGCGAGCTGTCGAAGCAGGGCGGCGGCCACATTCTATATTCCCAGATATTCGGAAGCTCTCGGCCGTACCACACGATGGACGTTTGGTACCAACCCAATCTAAAAATATCGATATCAACAGATCATTTGTGAGGGCTGCCGTATACGCCGTCTGTTTATAAACCTTCCGTGACTTATTATACTCCTGATGTGTTAGTGAAGACGAAGTAGTACCCTACTGAGGCATCTTGAACTAGCTACAAGCAACTGCATTCGAGCAGTGAGTTGTGAGCAGACAATGCGAAGTAATGGACGTATCACAAATAGTAAGAAAACGCTTTACACTGTTTTGAAGAAGAGAAAAGTGTGTTCTAAGTATGATGGTGAAGCTGATCGTGCGGCATTTTGGGCCGTAAGATCCTAACTGCGGTCGTGTTCGGCCTGCCTGAAGTAAGTCTTTTTAAGTGCTACCACTTCGGGGATTTTCATGCCTATCATTATGAAATGATGAGGACGTCACAACACCTAGTCCCGAACGGAGAAAATCCCAGACCCATCCAGTTATTGAACCCGGGGCCCCAACGTGGCAACCCACCACGCTGTCCACTGGATACGGAGGCGAATTGCAAAGTACGTTCCTCACATCTAGACTTTTGGACATAAAAACAACGAAGCGCAGACGTCTAATTGGAATTAAAAACGTGGACAAATGTTTTCTGGACGAGATGTGGTGACTTCAGCATCAAATACCACAAAAAAAAAAAAAAAAAAAAAAAAAACCGACAAACTTCAGATGGGTAACTGACGACTCGCTAAGAGTGTGACACGCGAATTGAACAACATCCAAAAGCACAATATTTCTGACAGTTTCACATGGTAGTATGAATATTGAGTGTGCATTACTCAGGTCTGTGAGTGTGGCGCGGAGGATGGTGTTATGCATAATACATCAAGCATTTTATTATTATATTTCCGTAGTGGAGTAGCCGAGCGGTCAAAAGCGTCTCGCTGCTGAGCGCGCGGTTGCTCGCCGTGGAGGTTCAAGTCCTCCTTGGGGCATGGGTGTGTCTGTTGTCCTGAGATTAGTTTACCTAGGTTTAAGTAGTTTGTAAGCTACGGACTGATGACCACGCAGTTTGGTCCGATAGATTTACAAACATTTGAATTATTAATATTAATATGATTATTATTAACACTACTCGAAACGCTCTGGAGTAATGGTATAGCCGAGGTGCTAGAAGATCCTCGAACGATGCCAACGATTGGGACATTCAACGTATATTGTACGCCCTTCTAAGACGCTGGGGTTAGCTGATGGCTTGTTGTTCAAGACTGCAGGCCCAGAACCGCCGACAAATTAATTTCCAACGATAAATAGTTGGAGATTGATCGGGAATATTTGTTATAATACTAACTGAAAAATCTCGGAAAAACTGTGAAACTTGATAGTGAAAATTCCCGAGTAAATGTCAGTTTAAAGATCACGGAGTGATGTGCCACAGCTAAGAATAATTATTGTGTACATCAAATACGGAATTGACAGGAATGTACGGAACAGATGAAGCAGCTTTTAAGTTGCAGCTTCTAAAATACAAAGATTGACTAAGAAGTTAAACAGAGAAACACAACAAAACTTTTTTTGATTCTACACTGTTTCGTCTTCTGTAGGTGCTTGTATTAATTCAACCAGCATGAATGAAGAGGAACACAGCCTAGAAACAAGGCCTCACCACAGACCGAGTCACGTCACACCGAGGAGCCGCGGTGTTGGCTGTGGAGACACCTGTCACATATCCCAGTTGCCCATCAACACACGATTTATTTCTTGCTTCACAATCTGGATGTAGAAAATTATAGAGCCCATATCTCCTTCGCCATAATTTTCTATCAATTTTGTTGTCGACAGAACTCACGAAGAAACCTTAGCAGCCAAGTTAACCGCTACACATGTCAAAAATGCGGTGGTGCTGGCGTTCCAAGCGGTTACGTATTTCATTGCAGGAAAAAAGACTGACGCATTCTTTGATAAAATCTAACGCCAAACGCTAGATTTGATTAACGAAACTGGACAAAAGGCGAAATTTGACAAACGTGCCCTATTACACAACATACCATAGAGGGAGAATCAAAAGCCGCAGTCGTCACTTTTATTTCAAAAACTCTGCAGTAACAGGAAAATGTGAATACTCGAGTGAGGTGGTCTATCTTTTACGGTATGTACCGAACAAGGGCACCATCTTGAAATCGGACATCTTGAACCCATTTTTCGTTGTTTTTTAAGGGTCAAAAGTTAAAAGATTCCTCTTTTGCACAAGGTGTCTTGTCCAGTGATAAGGCAAACTTTGTCAGTGGTGAAGTCAAACATCACAACTACAGATACTGTAATGACCAGAACCCACACTGGCTGTAACCTTCAAATTCAATACGTGACAAATGTTATGGTGTCGTTTCGAATATTGAATATCCGGGTAATTGGATCTATTTTTATTGAGCGGAAACGAAATTCTCAAAGGGACCTGTAAATGCTGCAAGTGGTGTTTGCCTTAGTTTAGAATGGAAATGGCAGCTTTCCCTCTCATTTGCAACAGGCTGGGACTCCACCACGCTTCGGAGCAGTTGTACGTCAGTGGTTATATGGTCAATTTCATGGTCATTGGATTGGCCGGCTGGTTCTATGGAATGGGCTCCCAGATGACCTGATTTCACGTGCGCCTCGGTTGCACAGTGGTAGAGTGCCAGACTACAAATCGAAAGGTCGCGGGTTCGATCCCCGCCAGGTCCTACGATTTTTATCTGTCACTTTTCCACTTCTTTCACCTCTCATGTGAAAAATACCGAGTAGCACGTTAAACCCCCTATAACTGATTGGGAAAGTCAGTTCCAAGGCAACGGCATACCACCTCGAAACCAATCTTCGGATTGTAGATCTGTGGGGCCATCTAAAGCAAATCGTATATGTAGAGCAAATAACAGACACCAACTAGCAACACGCTGAAGGAGCGTTGCGATGGACGACGATTGGATTTAGCGTCGTCAAATGTGCCTTGACAAAGAGGAACAGCATGTTCAAGACATTACTGTTATTTTTGAAAAGCCCAGTCTGTAGTAATAAAAATTGTGTTTCTTTTGAACCATAGCTACTACGTCGAATCTGTTTACAAAAATGATTGTTCTCACGTTTGTTACATTCCGAAAAAAAGTAAAAAAGAAAAAAAAATAATAGCTCACCTTCCCCATACCTTACTGGAACATTCAGTTTTTCCTATACTTGCGAAGTTTTTGAAATAAAAGGGTGTATTGCAACTTTCCACTCACTCTGTAAACTGGATACATCGTCTTTGTCCAACATCGGATAAAATAATACCAGCCTAACGTAGCTTTGCGGGTACGCTGCAGATTGTTATCATAGGCAAGATACCGGAGCGGTGGTAGGGTGAGTCGGTACCAGTATCACAGTAAAGCCAGTAATAGTTGGTTATTTATTAGCTATTCGTTTTCCTTTAGTACGACTGATAAGTAAGATGGCTTTCTGGGTGGTACCCAAAAAAGAGACAAATTTCAAATGGAAAGCACGAAAAGAATATCGAGCGCATGACTGATCGCCAATACGGCGCAAAATGAGGTGGTTAGACGGCTCCCCGGAAAGTTGAGCGCGGCTGATCACCGCACCCGCGGTGTTAGCGCGGCGGGGAGGGTGATGTAAGAGGGCGGGGGTCCGGGAGGCAGCCGCCAAGCGCCGGCGACAAGTGAAGTGAAATAGCGCCGTCTCATTCCCGGGCGGCCCATTTACGATCCATCAGCGGCAGGCGACCCGCGGTGATTGAGCTCGAGATGACAGGCCGGCTTACCCTCCGCTACTGCGGCGCGCCCGGGGGTGACTTTATTCCGCCTCGTAAGGCAGGGGAGCAAGTTGAAAAAAGTTCCCCTCAGCCCTGTCATCGCAGGGGCCGCCCCTGCGGGCCACAAAATAAAGAAAGAGCGAGCGCTCGCATCCCTCACGGAGGGCCTTTCAGGATCGACGAACACGCCACAGTTACTGGGTATTTGATTTCTCAGGGGCAGCTACGACTCTCCGGAGAGGCGGAGGGGGCCTCAGCCTGACAGCGCGACCGCTGCTTCCCAGCATACGGAGACATCGCTCGTCCTTGCGTCTGTAAACAATGCTAAGAAACGGTCTCAACTCGCTCTAACTAATATTCTGCTGTTTCGGACAGCTAAAAAACGATATATTGAGGGTCATTCATCACACGAAAAAGTGGGTGAACATCTCTAAGAAGGAGATTACCCGGGTATCGGATTTTAGCTGGGAAGGCAAGGGAATCAGAATTAATGGAAGAAGGCTTACCAACTTGAGATTTGCTGATGATATTCCCTTACTGGCCAACGACTTCACAGAGCTCCAAAACTTAGTTACGGATCTTGCTTCGGAATGTCAGTTAGTTGGCTTGAATTTGAACCTCTCAAAAACAAAAGTAATGTCAAACAAATGGGTCCCAGCTGGTGATGTGAAAGTCAAGGACAGTCCATTAGAAGAGGTCAGTGAATATATCTACCTTGGCCAGATTATAAACACGAAGGGAAATGTAAGGCCCGAAATCTATCGGCGCATCAAGCTTGGCTGGCAAGCATTTGGGAGGAATTCTACAATATTCAGATCAAAAATGCCGGTAAATCTAAAGAAAACATTGTTTGATCAATGCATTCTTCCTGTGCTGACGTATGGCTGCGAGACATGGACACTGAACTCATTTACAAAAGGTAAACTTATGACAGCACAGAGAGCTACGGAAAGAGCAATGCTGGGCTATAAGGGTAGGAAAAGAGCAGATGACATCCGATCTGTGACCAAGGTTAAGGACATCTTAGAGGCCGTAGGGTCCTTGAAATGGCAGTGGGCCGGCCACATCGCTAGAAGAAAAGACAACAGATGGACGAAGATAGTACTGGAGTGGAGTCCAAGAGAGCACCGGAGGCCTAGAGGAAGACCACCGGACAGATGGGACAAAGATATCAGGAAGATCGCTGGTAGCACCTAGCAAAGAACTGCTCAAGACGTTCCACTTGGAGAAGACTGCTGAAAGCCTACCTAAATCCACAACTCGAAGAGGCCACATCATTAAATGATTGAAATGGGTGAAGATGATGATGTTACCTGAAGTTCAGAACTCAAATAATCAGCCAAAGTCGTTCGACGCAACTCTCGGAAATTCTCGAGAAAATCAAATTTAAGTTTTCCAAGTACAAGTAAGTACCAATAATTAAATCAATTGCAGCATCTGTCGATTTCGCTTAGGTGGTAGCGTTCTTCCAATCATAGAGTCGGTGGTTCAAGCCACGCCATGGGAGATTTTTCTTTTTTTCCGATGTGTTCGAATACTTTTTAATATCTAATGGTAATTTTACGAAAAATGCATATATTTTTGTTTATTCATTACTTTCTGTGGTTTATAAAAGGTTGTTAATAATTATGAATTCAATAAAAAATAAGTTACGATTTTTATATTATTGGCGTCACTATTAGTTGACGACGGCTGTCTTTGATTGTGCAGTTTGTGAAGAGCTATGACGCTGTTTTTGGAGAGTCATCTCCATAGCTACTAATAGCTTTTCAAGCAGCTAAACTACTCGATCATTGTTTTAGATAACGACAAGGTGTTCAGCTCGTCTAGATACATACAAACAAAAACTGACACAACACGAGTAGATCCCAAAATGTTTTATATAAGTGAATTCGAAAACAACGAAAAAATGTCACACCGGGATTCGAAATACCGATTCCATCGGTGTGAGGCCAGAACGCTACCACCTAAACTACACAGACAGATGCTGCAACTCTTTTAGTTATTGATACTTACATGTACTTGCAAAATTTTCTTGAGAATTTTTTAGAGTTGCTTCGAATGGCTTTGGCTGATTGTTATTTAAGTTCTGAACTTCACATACCATAAATATATATAAAAAATTTCTAAAATCCGATACCCATGCGGTCTCCTTGGTAAATATTCGTGGGGTTAGGTTCAATAACAATACCACAGAAGTTCAGTTAAATACGCTTTGCCCATCAGAGGACAATGTTATTGGTCTATTCCCGCTATTTTCAAACCATTTTGCTGTATGGGGCAGCGCGATTCACTAGTACAGAGTATTTATTCAGCAGAACCGAGAGGTAAGAACATTGTATAACATTGCTTATTGGGAAAGCCATTTCACCAATCTGGAAATTCTTAAACAATCGCTTCACAATACAGTTGAAAAATCGAACACTATCTTCTTTTTAATTGCATAAAAATGAGAAGCCATTCTGATACCACAGAAATACGCTGCTGACATCATTGCAAAAAAGACAAATCTTTACCAACCCCGAATGCGAATGTTAGTTTGGTACATTTAACGCTTTCAGAACTACTCAAAAATGTTCAAATGTTTGTAAGCCTACTGGACCAAAGTGCTATGGTCATCGGTCCCTAGATTTACTAACAACTTAAAGTAACTTCCACTAAGGACAACACACACATCCATGCCCTCGAACCTCCAGCGGAAACGGCCGCCAGTCCGTAGCATGACGCCTTAGACCACAACTACTCAACTGATCGTCATAAAGCATAAACATTGTCAACAGTACAGAAAAGGACGAAGCGTACGTTTCATCCAGAAAAAGAAAAAAGAAGTCCCCAATGGATCCATATTTACATCCCTACGCAACAATCCACCTCACGTATGTGGCGGAGGGTACTTCGTGTACCATTGTCGAGTATGGTTCGCGGATAAAAAAAAAAACGACCAACAGGTTGGCCTCTAATCCATCTAATTTTATCCTCGTTCTGACTTCGCAACATACACTTTATAGTTTGGTGGTTGTGTAGACTTTCCCGGCGTAATAATTGATAATATTTTCTTCTCGGTCTGCAGCCGGATAGCATCGTCAACTAGACACAATATTTCGGCAAACCAACTGGCTATTATTTTCAGGTGAGTGCGCTGATTACACTTACTCACCTGAAGATTGCAGCCAGTTGGTCTGCCGACCCAAGAAGAATATTACGATTTATTATTATTTACAGTTTGTGTTATCAAAAACTACGTTATAAGTTCATATAAATAAAACCCGCATAAAAATATGTGCAGTGCTTCCAAAACATAGTACACCCACATGTCGTCTTACGCCTAGTTGGAAATATAAGGGACATTTATAGCGAACTAGCTGCTCGTCCGCTAGTAGCAGAAGCCCTACTTTTTTTTTTTTTTTTTTTTTTCGCAAAGCAGAGCCGATCTAAAGAACTCCCAGAAGTAGGTGCTTTTCATCGACGTTTGCTCATTAAGCAGCGAATATCTGGTTGATTTTTATTGCAAAATATCTCCATCTCTTCAAGAAGATCAAGAACTCTCCTGTGTAAAAGTTTTAATTGCGATGTGAAATCAGGAGGGATATGTCCAGGGGCAATGAGGTGAGCTGCAAAGTTAGATTTATCAGCTATGTCATTTTTATCCAATGCCAAGTGCTAGCGGAACTTCAAGCTTGCTTCCTGTTCGTCCCACGTACACGGCATCACATTCTGTGCACGCTAATCTGTAAACACCTAATTCATGATTATTAATTAAAAGGCTGCCCACTCCATTATCAGGTGATTCCTTTTCTTAAGAGTACCTGCAATTCTAGTATTCATTACACCATAATACCGCAACGTTACAAATTGTTTTTACTATTGAATTGCCTTAGTTGTAAATTTAATTTATTTAAATTAATTTCTGTTTAACTTTGTACCGTCGTCTACTCATTCCTACAATTTTAATGTTTATTTTTTTTAATGTATCAGTGTTATAGAACTTCTTAAATACAGTGAGCACAAAGCCACAAACGGCCTGAAACTCAGCTGCGTAGGTGGCAGCAAATGTCCCAGTTGAAACTTGTAATGCTCTTTGACAGGCCTTTCATGTATTTTGACTACAGAAAAGATTTATGCGGTGTGCGCGACTCCTCATCAGGACCCAAATGTGGTACGTAATTTCTCTACACAGTTGTAATATTCTAGGTATGCTTGTCTAACGTCTGACTCATGGAACTTGTTTTTACAGTAATGATGTTGTTCAGCTATTGAATGAAATCTTTATATGCAATATTTTTAAATAAATATTTTCCATCATACCACCAAGCGGAAAATTTGTTATTATTTCAGCAACATTTTTTTTACAGGATCCTAATCTAATAAATGTGTTCATTGCAAATCGTACTTACATTTTAATTCTCAAGCTAAAGTACCAGTTATTATTATAATCAGAGCTTCATAAAGTCCAGTGCCAGTACCGAAGCGGCATGTCGCTACAGTTGCTGGAAATTTCTTTTCTGCTTCACCAACACACAAACGAAGAGTTGATTTTCAACCTGATCACCTCCGGCTATGTATACAACAGTAGATCACAATATCTAAAAATGTTCAAATGTTTGTATAGCTTTTGGGACTTAACTACGAGGTCATCAGTCCCTGAACTTACAAACTACTTATGAACTAGCTAACATTAAGGACAACACAAATATCCATGCCCGAGGGGGATTCGAACCCCCGACCGTAGTGGCCGTGCAGACCGTGACTGACGCGCCGCAGTTCCCTCTGCCACCCACAATATCTAAGACGAAGTATTAACCGCTTAACCTAAGATTTACGATCGAGAATTTTGGGTCGGAAACGTAAACAAGGCTTCGAGCCATTCGCACGACTTGTGTGCCGCGGCGGGGCGGCCGAGCGCATTAAGGCGCTATGCTGCGATGCGCGAGGCCGTTCCTCGTCGGGGGTTCGAATCCCCCCTCGGGCATGGATGTTTGTGCTGCCTTTAGTATAAGGTAGTTTGTAAGTTTAGGGACTGATGACCCTTAGTTAAATCCCATAAGCTTCACAAACATTTGAACATTTTTAAACGTCTAGTGTAGTATGCTGATCGAGCCAATTGTAAATATTTCGGTCATCGCTCGTGATAGGACAATCGCAGTTTGTAAATATCATAATCAAGGCTCATGATGTATCTCTTCGTACCGTGATCAGTTTCAAGTTATTCTTGGGCACATTCTAGAGAAGCAACCCCATAAAATGTTCTCAGGAAAAAGATTTGGCGATGGAAGCAGTGACGATTGTTTCAATAATTTTGCTACCGAAAGTGACAGTAGTGACGATGTGTGTCGTGTTCAAATAAAGTAAAGGCGATTAGTTATTGACGCTGGCTTTGGAAGGAAATAAGAAGTAGTCCAAAAATCTGGGACTATACGATGATTCCTGGCATAAGAGAGGCAGCCCTATGTCAGTGAGGAGGACGTAGAAGAGAATGTGATATATTTAATATCTGATGGCATTTTCTGGAACAATATTGTAACCGAAACGAACCAGTGTGAAAATGAAATACGAGCAGATCCACATAGAAGACGATAAATCGACGACACTTGGTTTCCTGTAGATTCTACCGAAATTAAAAGATTTTCGCATTAACCATAATAATGGCACAGGTAAAAAGCAAGAATACAAATGAATTGGTCGAAGAGGGCTGTTATCGAACCGCCGATATTTAGAAAATCAATGTCTTTGAAAAAATATTTGCAAATTACATGGTGTTTGCATTTCTCAAACAATAATCTGATTGCCAATACAGATAAATTGAGCAAGATTAAATCTGTTATCAGTTTTTTCAACCAAAAATTTAAAGAAGTTTATATAATGAAAAAAGACATTGCTATTGACGAATTGCTCATGAAATTCAAGGGGCGCGTCTCTTATAAGCAATTTAACTCCTCAAAAAGGACAAGATTTGGCATTAAATTTTATAAATTATGTGAGCTCGATTCAGGCTATTGCTATGAAATTTAAACATATACAGGCCACGATAAAACAAACTGTGATGATAGTGCTTCGGAAAGTATGGCGCAGTGGTGAGACACTGGACTCGCATTCGGGAGGATGGTGGTTCAAATCCATCTCCGGTCGTCCAATTTAGGTTTTCCGTGATTTCCGTACATGAATCCAGGCAAATGCCGGGAAGGTTCCTTTCAAAGGACACGGCCGATTTCCTTCCCCATCCTTACCAAACAACCCGAGCGTAAGCTCCGCTTCTAATGACCATGCTGTCGACAGGGCGTTAAACACTAATCTAGTCAACAATCGGAGGATTGGTTTGAACAACACAGTGCTTTACTAGGCATGGTCCTGTTTGGAGGTGGTACGCCGTTGCCTTCCTCCAACCTTCGAACGGACTTACAGTTTAACGTGAATTCCGAACCACCTTTCTATCGATATTTTTCAGAACAGCAACATTGCCAGAGATGAAAGAAGAGTAAAGTGACAGATAAAAACCCCAGATTAAAACCCGCGACCTTTGGATTCACAGTCTGATACACTACCACTGTGCTACCGAGCCGCACGCACGCGAAGAAAATGAGACCAATGCACGCGAAACATTGGGATCATTTTTCAAAGCACACTGATCCAACAGAATCAAAATTAAGATCGTCAAAACCTTGTAGAGGTCGCCAAAAAATAAAATACGTAGAGAAACAACGTGGGAGTGTAAGAACTGCAAAGTTCCTTTACATCTACCAGAATGCTTCGAATTACATCACATCATTGGAGATTATTAATTTTGTATTACTGATTTTTGTATAAATAAACTTTCTGTGGTACTTGCATTTACCACAATTATTGCAGCACGCTGTAATTACATATCAAATATTCCACAAATATTTATAATTTTAAGAGGGCGCTACCGCTAATATTTACCTTTGGCCCGATCATCGTACACGGGCTATTCCCGTAATTGTAGGTGAAGGGTTAACATTCTAAGGCTTCTATAAGCATTATTTAGTTCGCCAAATCTGAACTGTCATCTCTCAACTCTACCTAGAAAAAGTTGCAATATAAATGCTGTCATTGTCGTGGTTTTTTTTTTTTTTTTTTTTTTTTTTTTGTTTTGTTTTTTTTGTTTTTTTTTTTCTGTTTGCTCAGGTGTAGTAAAGTTATACACCACCTCACTATTGAACTAAGCTGATACCTGGTATCGGTAGGTTCAATTGACTTTAACCCTGACTCTAAATATATATAAAGGGGTCACTACCTGTTTTATAAAAAAGAAAAAGTAACAACAGTTGTCGGATGAAGCATGGTGGATGCCTCGCATGCCAGAACGAGGCAATGCAAGCAATTTTGGCGCTCGGAGGAGTAATTAGCATAAAACGGGGGGCAGGCGAGCAGGCCGGAAAGCGTTCTCGCGCCGCCATCAGATAGCCGCGTGGCGTGTCGTGGATTTGTGGCGCCTGACAATGCACGCGCTATCGGCCAGCGGCGCGCTTCCGGGGCCCGCGCCGCAGATAATGTTATCTCTGGCGCGTTTTCACGAGGGCGGCATGCTTCGTTTATCTGCGGCGAATTTCACTTGAGCCGCTAGTAATTGCAGCGTTCGTTCAAAGCACATATGCAAAAGAACCGGTCCCAGTCACATACGACACAACAAAAAATAAAAAGTAAACCTTTGACCTCTCCCGCTCTCCCCCCCTCCCAAAAAAAAATATACAGGCACTACAATGAAAAGAATAATATGACGAAAAATCAACAAAAGTATTATAAAGGAGGAGTTATGATAAAACCAAACAACTGTTAAATTTACGAACAGGAAATGTACTGGCACGTATAGGCTGAAAAATATCAACTGCCGTCGCACATCCGTTTACGAGTATGGAGTAAAATATATTAAAATTATGCTTAAGTTTGAAGCGTCGTTGATGAGCCGAGGTCATTAGAGACATGCAATAACGTCCGATGCTCTGGGTTTACGATACACACATGATAATTGTTTTGCTTTTTGATTGTTAACATCCATTGAATAATACGAGGGTAAGTCAGTTATTATCCGCAATTTAGTTATATTTTTGTTTATGTTGGTAGAACTGTCGTTTTACGTTGGTGACGCATGATTTGTTTATTTGTTGTTATATCTTTTAATTTTCAAGCTGCTACGTTAGTTTCGTTGTCGCTGTCGTGCTGTTAATCATGGCTGCTCCGCTGTCTATTTGTACCAAAGAAGAGCAACGTTCAGTGATACGTTTTTTGTGGGCTGAAGGCGTATCAGGGGCCGAAATTCATAGAAGACGTTCAGTACAGTACGGGAGCAATGTTTTGCCACAACGAAGTGTGTACGAGTGCATTGGAAAATTCCGAAATGGTCGCACGAGTGTTAAGCACGATGAAGGAGCCGGACGACCGTTTACAGCCACAAATGAAGAACCCATTGAGCAATCACATGAAATGATTCTCTTAGACAGACGATTAGCTATTGATGAAGTGGCTCATCGTCTTCAAATTAGTCATTCTACGAAATTATTCACAACAGGGTTGGGTTTCGTTAAGTTTGTGCAAGATGGGTCCCAAAACAACTCACACAGTTGCATAAGCAAACGCGCCTCGACATCTGCAAAAAAATCATTTGAATCGCAATGGTAACGAAGGGGACAACGTCTTAGACAGAATCATTACTGGTGACGAAACATGGATCCATCATTACGAACCGGAGAGTAAACGGCAGAGTATGGAATGGAAACATCCAAATTCGGCGTGCAAGAAAAAGTTCAAGACCCAACTGTCCGCAGGAAAACTGATGTTTACGGGTTTTTGGGATGCACGAGGTCCTGTACTGGAACATTATGGTGAAAGGGGGCACAACAATAAACAGTGTACGTTACAGTGAGATGCTTACTGACAGGCTAAAGCCTGCATTCGAAGCAAACGCCGAGGATTGCTGTCAGAAGGTGTTGGGTTGTTGCACGACAATGCCCGTCCGCATACTGCTGTCCGCACCGCTGAAACGCTTCAGAAACTCAAATTCGAAGTACTGGATCATCCTCCATATAGTCCAGATGTTGCCCCTTCTATCACTTGTTTGGTCCACTCAAACAGGCATTAAGGGGCCGTCGATTTGACTCGGACGAAGCAGTGAAGGAAGCGGTGCATTCCTGGCTCGCAGCTCAACCGAAAACCTTTTATGAGGGCATAAGGAAGCTTGTAGAGCGATGGACGAAGTGCATTGAAAATGAGACTATGTCGAAAAATGATGTTCTTGTAAGTTTCGTATTTTATTACAATAAAATTTTATAACTACTTTGCGGATAATAATTGACTTATTCTCGTATATTATAAACGGTTTCAGGTATGTGGATGAACCACTAACAAAAATTGAAAACTACACAAGTCGTCAACAAGGTATACATAAATAAAAACAATCAGAATTAAACAAGAACAAGGTGACTAAATTAACTTTCCGGACACAATAATCAAAAACAAAAGTCTCCAACCGATATAACATTGCAAACAATGGGTAAAGTGTGACATAGTAAAAACGCTAAACAACAAAATAAAATCACAGACAAGAGCAAAACATAAGCAAACAGTAACTGCCCGTACCATAATTACCGAGGCAAAAACACGAAATTGTACACAATGACATAGAGACACAGACCTACACACAAAATAATCAACATTTTCAAAAGTCAGAGCATAAACATGGTATCAATAACAGATTATCCTATTCAAAAATACGTCCCAAAACTATGAAGACAGACGTGTTATACTGATTACCAAGACTGCTTATGTTGAAACTATTTTATTCCACTACTAGTTTCAGCAGAACTAACTTCCATCTTCAGGCGCTCCCACCTCATAAAACAAGCTTCCAATGTTGTCGTTGAAATGAGAATCTGCTCAAGTTATAAAATACGAGGGTGAGTCAGTAAATAAGTCGCAAACTGAGGCAGATACGCCAGTACTGCATTTACAATCCTGAAAATTGCTTTAATTTTCTGCTGACTCCAGCTGTAAATTTAAACACTGGTCTCCTCGTCCGAAAAGGCTTTAAAAGCCTGGAGCTTGGGATTCCGAGCGTGGTATGGGATCCGTACCAGGTAGGGTTAATAGAAGACGAAGATAAGATCCAAAGGAGAGCAGCACGATTCGTTACGGGCTCATTTAGTAAGCGTAAAACGTCACAGAGATTATTAAGAAACTCTAGTGGCAAATGATGCAAGAGAGGCGTTCTGTATCACGGTGCACGCTTTTGTGCAGTTCCAAGACCAAACACTTCATGGAGAGTCAACCAATATATTACTTCATCCTACGTATATCTCGCGAAGCGACCAAAAGGATAACACCAGAGAGATTAGAGCCCACACAGAGGCATACAGGTAGTCATATTTCCCGCGAACCATACACCACTGGAATAGGAAGAAGTGACAATGGCACCCAAATTACCCTCCGCCACACACCGTGAGGTGGTTGCAGAGTATGAATGAATGTAGAAAACACCCTGTTGGAACTCAAGACGACCTGGCACATAGCACTTGCACAACCAAGTCTCCGAAGGTTCTCTATGCAGCTGGTACAGGGAGAATGTGCTGCGGAAACAATAAACCTGCGCCCTGTGTGCCCCACTATCATATGATGTAAGTAAGGTAAGTACACTAAGTTGTAGTGTCATGAAAATTTCAAATTTGAGCAAGTTGTTTCACTCGTTGTGAATGTTCATGTTTTCTCAGCGTACGTCATAGTAAATAAAATTGCGGGTGTTCAGCCATCACCGTAGCGATACTTAACCCCTTCATTCCCTCATTATGAATTCAGCTTTGGAAAAATTAAAATTCATTGTTTTCTGTATTATTACAGTGCAGTCAACATCAAAATGTGTGTTTTAAAATTTTTGGTCGAACTACTGTTTTTTGTGTCGTGTATTTCATGCATAGGTATTTTATTACTTGGGACGTTATTTTGTTAATAGTTAACACCGTCAGATCAATAATGCTAGAATAATCTTCGCCACAGCACCAAAAATAAGACAAGCCATTGCTGAAATAAAACAACATGAACCACCCTCACGTTCACACTCACAGCCACGTACAGATGGCAACATAACACAAGCTCCAAGACAGGTGGATTGATGCTTCATAAGTGGCTACACGCCGTACCAAGCGGCAAAATGTCGTAATAGAAGCATGTTGTTTATCAACAAGAAGGGCTGATAAACAAAATACGGTATAAAAACTTCCTGGCAGATTAAAATTGTGTGCCGGAACCGGGACTCGAACCTGGGACCTTTGCCTTTCGCGGGCAAGCGCTCTACCGACTGAGCTACCCCGACACGACTCACGATGCCGCCTCACAACTTTACTTCCCCCAGTACCTCACCTCCTACGCTTGACCGCGAAAGGCAAAGGTCCCAGGTTCGAGTCCCGGTTCCGGCACACAATTTTAATCTGCCAGGAAGTTTCATATCAGCGCACACTCCGCTGCAGAGTGAAAGTTTCATTCTGAAAATACGGTATAAATCAACTTTTAATAGGATGTTGTTCAGAAATAACAGTGGGAATGAAAGGGTTAAGTCAAATAGATGGTCGGCAGCCTCCATGCTCGGCAGAGTGTTTACAGTTGTAACATCTCTGGAACGCCGGCCGCGGTGGCTGAGGACACTGCGGCGCGCCAGTCACGGTCTGCACGGCCACTGCGGTCGGGGGTTCGAATCCCCCCTTGGGCATGGATATTTGTGCCGTCCTTAGTGTTAGCTAGTTCATAAGTAGTTTGTAAGTTTAGGGACTGATGACCACGTAGTTAAGTCCCACAAGCTCTACAAATATTTTTTAAACATCTCTGGAACGGTCACAGTTGGTGATCGTCGCGAGCAGTCTCCATACGGGCCGCCAGAGGGCGCCTGCGAGTGTGAGCTCTCACGTGGGCGGCCGAGGCGACAGTCTCTCTCTCTCTCTCTCTCTCTCTCTCTCTCTCTCTCTCTCTTTCACTATCTGGTTCTGCTAGGAGCTAGTTCAATGGCATTTCATTTTAATCGTAGCCACGAATATGTTGCTTATGTGGAACTGTTGCAACATACTTGTTGTTTAGTGTACTTATAATAGGTGTAATTCCGTATAGAGCGCGTGTCGCGCATTGATGGCTATTTGTACATGTTATTAATGTAGTATTTTTTTCAGACAGTAAACTATTATAATTGATAATCCCCTATCCCGAATCCACGGCACCGAGCCTGCAGATTGTTAATAACTGTGTCAAAATCTTTGTTAAGCTTAAGGGACTTAACTGCGGGGTCATCAGTCCCTAACTTACAAACTACTTATCAACTACCTTACACCAAAGACGACACAAACATCCATGCCCAAGGGGGGATTCGAACCCCCGACGGAGGACGGCCGCGCGCACCGCAACACGGCACTCCAGTACGCGCGGCTAATCCGCCGCGGCAATAACTGTGTCAAAGATGGTCTTAGGGACAGGGGAAATTAAAGTAGTGGTGTTGTTGCCTTCCGCACGTGATGAAAAGTTAAATGAGTTTTTGGGGGAAAAGAGGGGGTGTTCTACAGTGCAGAAGGTGGACGGAAACACTCTGCCGACAGTCTAGTTGTTTTAAGTATCGCTCGGGTAATGACTGAAAGATATACAACCGAAATATTAGCAATAAGAAATTAATGGTTACGGCTGAATACCCGTAATTTTATCTATTACTAGCTGAAAACCCGGCGTTGCCCGGGTATTTATTTATTCCAGCCATTGGTGCGTGATGAATCGGTTTTCCATGAACGTTACTGTTTATGTGCTCATAGCTCATGAACTATGTATCGTACTGTGATACACTTTAGAAGGTGCACTCAACTATATGGGCGTATACTGCCTGTAAAATTTCCTGCGACTACAATTTATAGTGTAGAAATTATAAATTGTAACGTCATAATGAATGCCGTAGTTTTAGGCCGCGAACAGCGGAAAGTTACTGTTTATGTGCTCATATCTCATGAACTACGTGTCGTACTGTGATACAATTTAGAAGGTACATCCAACTATATGCTTGTATAGTAACTGTAAAATTTCCTGCGGCTAAAATTTGTAGTGTAGAAAATATAAAATGCAACGTCATAGCGAATGCCGTAGAGTTTTACTCCATGAACAGCGGAAAAGTAGTAAGCGAGAAACTTTTTTCCTTTCATCATTTTGCTATGGTAGTCAGCGAGAAAAAGTTCAATAAACGTTTGAAATTATGTATAAAGTTTGTTGCAAGTCGCTAAGTACTATCATTCTCATACAGTGTATTTCGAAAGTCTTGCGGCATTATATGACATTTTTTGCGATTTCTATTGGTTATGACGTAATATCTTTTGAACAATGTGCTGTATGTGATTCTTAACCATGCAGCAATTGTTACCTCACGGTAAGGAATGTGTGTACCAAATTTGGTTGAAATCGCTCCAATGGTTTAGGAGAAAATGAGTAGCATTGTCGCAAAATGCAGCAGTTTTTGGCGCACCTCATTGTTTATCACGTCATATCTCGTGAACTATATATCGTATGTGATTCTTACACATACGGCGACCGTCTTCTTGGATTGAAGCTTACGTGTACAAAATTTCATAAAGATTGGAACAAAACTGTAGATCTGTATGCAACAATTACAAACATACGGACACTCTGCTTTATATATTAGAAGACTAGCTGAAAACCCGGCGTTGCCCGGGTATTTATTAATTCCTGCCTGGAGTTAGTACTTGTCCTACCCTTCTCTCTCTGTCCGTCTTCTTTTTTCTATCTTTATCGGAGAACATATAAGAAATAACGCTGTCTTG
Source organism: Locusta migratoria (assembly GCA_026315105.1). Lineage (NCBI taxonomy): Eukaryota > Metazoa > Arthropoda > Insecta > Orthoptera > Acrididae > Locusta > Locusta migratoria. Next base: position 4,856,455 of record CM048749.1, on the reverse strand, counting down.
TAGAATGCACAAAATTATAAGCGCATTATTCAAACAAAGAAAGATAGAAGCCAAAACACAAATGACATATAAAATTCGCACAATCTCATATTTATTCAGTTATATGTGGTACAATTGCATAATTTTTCAGGTATGTATTCATTTGTATAAGTGCTGCATGTCTAAAATTTCTTGGGAATACAATTGGTGTTAATGAAGTAATAGATTACTTGGTGCGTGATAGGGAGGTTTTCTATGAACGTTACTGTTTTATGTGCTCATAGCTCATGAACTACAGGTCGCACTGTGCAACAATTTCGGAGGCAGATTCAACGATATGTGTGTACATTGCCTATAAAATTTCCTGTGGCTACAATTTGTAGTGTAGAAATTATAAACTGTAACGTCATACCGAATGCCGTAGTTTTACTCCATAAACAGCGGAAAAGTAGTAAGCGAGAAACGTTTTTCCTTTCATCATTTTACTATGGTCGCCAGCGAGAAAAAGTTTAGTAAAGGTTTGAAATTATGTTTAAAGTTTTGTTGCAAGTCGCTAAGTACTCACATTCTCATATAGTGTACTTGTAAAGTCTCATCGCATTGTGGCAGTTTCTTGCAACTCCTATCGTTTATGGAGTTATATCTCTTGAGCCATGTGTCGTATGTGGTTCGTACTCCTACAGAAAATGTTATCTCACGTAAGGAATGTCTGTACCAAATTTGGTTGAAATCGGTCCAGTGGTTTAAGAGAAAATGAGCAGCGTTGTCGCTAAACGCAGCAGTTTCTCGTGCATCTCATTGTTTATGACGTCATATCTCGTGATATCGCACGTGATTCTTACATTTACGGCGACCATTCTGATGGATTGAAGATTACATGTACAAAATTTCATAAGGATTGGAACAAAACTGTAGATTTGTGTGCAATACGTACAAACATAAAAACATACTCTTTATTCACCTCTTCTTACACCTAAAAATCTGTTCCACTCATGCTAGGGTAAATGATTGGAATTACAAAAGATCCCTTCCTGTATTTCCCGTGGATCCGTATGCGGTGCGCCGACAGACAAGAATTGAAATGAACCTCACTACTGCATACATATTCGCACATGCAAAAAAAGAGAAGCGCGACTTAATTCGCGGTGACCGGCGAAATAAAGTTCCAATCCGTGAAAACGCTGCGGATGATTTTCGTTTAGTTCTTCTTTTTTTTCCCCTCCTCTCTTCGTCGTTCCTTTCCGCTCGGCGAGAGACTATAAAAACAGACGGGGACTTGCTGCCCCCGCCCTAAGGTTTTGAGTGTCGCGTCGCACACAACTGGCAAGTGGGCGGAAGTAAGCCGGATGGAGGCAACAAAACCGGAGGCGTAATCCGAGCCGACTGCGGGGGCGGAGGTGGAGGCGGAGGCGGGGCGCCCTTTTTGTCGGCGGCGAGCGTACCCGGCCGGTGGCGTTATTAGCGGCTGCAACTGGGTTAGGCGCAATCTCCCGGCTCCGGCAGCCGCTGCCGGCAGCTCACGGCTTCATTCCCCCGTCCCCGCCCCCGCCGCCCATTCCATTCCGCCCCATCCGCCGGCGCGCCGTGCCATCCGGCGCTCCGGGCGCCGATATTGCCGTTCCGCTGCTTGCAGGGCATTCGTATGCCGGCTCCGGAAACAGAACGGCCCGCAGCCGCAGCCGAGGTCGGAACCGCGAAATTCCTCGGCGGCGCGTTACACACGCCGGGCCGTACACTCGCGCGCATTACGACCGCCGCATTCTGGAGGTCGCGCGCTCGACCCCTGGCGCGCCGCCGACGCCTCTCTTATGCACGCTGCTCTACTCTCTGCTTTAACCCTACCGTACCGAATTATTTACAATCATCTTTTGATGTTGCTGTTCTTCTTTCTTCCGTGCTTGCTTGGATAAATGGTTTGGATTTTCCGCCGTATACAAGACACCTGATTTTTAATTTTTCCCAAACACGTTACAGCACATTTTATGCTATCATCAGTGGGATGGTTTATTTTCGTTCTGAAATTATAGTTACTGTACAATACTCTTTTCCGTTACTTCTAAAATGTTTTTGTAGGTTCATTCGTTTTTAAATTTTACTTAGCTTATCTCACTATATAACTATTTCAGTTTAGTGACTATTAGGCCTAGATATACGAGTATCACATTTCTTACATACCTTTTTACATTAGGCTACATAATTAAAAATCAGGTGTCTTGCATACGGCGGGAAATCCAAACCACGAATCATTTATATTATTCCTTATCGGTGTTTTTTTTGTGCGTACGCCTTACCTTCCGTATTACTTATCCAAAATTAATGACTGAGGTATCATTTTCAAGGTTTCGTTCTCCACTAATGACGAAAAATACGAGCCGCGTCCAGAAAGTAAGTTCCGTTTGGTAATAAAATGAAATTGTACACAGACACAGAAGAAATTTTTATTGCATAAAATTCTACAACTCTTAAACTACTTTTACACATCACTCAGAAATTTTGTAGGCACTTGTCATAGCGTGCCACAAGTTTTTGCTCGCATCCTTCACAGATGGTTGCCGCCTGTGTATTCAACCATGTGGTAACAGCTCTTTATCATCTTTGAAGTGTTGACCACCAAGGACAGATTTTAGGTGTAAGAAGAGATGAAAGAAGCTAGGAGAGAGGTCCGAGCTGCATGGAGGATCATCAAACAGGTCCCATTGAAATTTCCGTAAGAATTGTTTGGTCACATTCGGTGAGAGGTCAGGCATTATCGTGAAAAAACAAATCTTTTGACAGTAATCCTCGTCTTAATCTAAAATCTGTCCTTGGTGGACAACATTTCAACGATGATGACGAGCTGAAAGAACATGTTACCACATGGTTGAATACACAGGCGGCAACATCCTATGTTTAAATGTTTGTAAATCTATCGGAACAAACTGTGTGGCCATCAGTCCGTTGCTTCCAAACTACTTAAACCTAGGTAAACTAACCTAAGGACAACACACCCCCATGCCCCAGGGAGGACTCGAACCTCCACGGCGAGCAACCGAGGGCTCCGCAGCGAGACGCTTTAGACCGCTCGGCTACTCCACCGCGGCAATATTTCTGATACATTATTTGGTAACGTAAGACCTATCTTGTGCAGAATTCATCATAATTTATCTAAAAAAATATAGTTTTATAGACAAATAGGAAGTTGTCTTCAAATGAGGGCAGTGAATACGAAAACTGCTATTTTTGCATGGAACATCTAGGCCTATTATTAATATGAAAGAATATATATTTTGGAAGAATGCATATTGTTGAATTTTTCGAACAATTAAATTTGTTTCAGGCACTCAGGGCACACTTCTCTGAAATGTTAACGTGCTTTCCGTCAGCAGTCACGATCATGACACCTCTTGGGATTGGGATCAGCTGACTTGGCTGGCCAGTGTTATACCCTATCGAAACGTAATTCGTTGCGTACCGAATAAAAGGCTTTCTTTCTTCCTTCCTTCCTTCCTTCCTCTTTTTTTCCATTTATGTACAGACAACAATGTCCTTTCATCTGCTGGCCTGCCTCTACTTTTTCTTGTAATCTCTACTTTCCGTTTCATTATTAGTCCAACTACTAACAATGCCGTCTAGGAGACATTCCAGCATTCACTATTAGTCCTCATATGACCTGTGCTTTTACGGTCACCTCAGATGTAAAAGATGACGAAAATGAGACAAAATTTAAGTGTCCTTATTTGAGGACGCGACGCATGAGAGGGTTAAAGTTATTGTTTTCACAAAAAAAAAACTTTATTACAAATTGTACTGTTCCTACAATCTAAGTTAACACCCAGCGAACGTTAGTAAATAGGATATGTATTTACGGTTGCTCCCATCAGCCACAGCGCCAAGTATCAACTTAGTTTGCGCGGCCTATATAAAAGCAATGTAGAAGGTGCCATCTCTTGACAATCTGTTTAACTAACATGAACGACTGCTCTTGCTGTTGTTTAAGATTCTTTATGCTAGCCAAAGTTCTTCTTTGGTGCAAGCATAGTTTATCACACGATTTCGTTTATACACGTCGATGAAACGACGAGAAACACACAATTTAACTAACAGACGAATACATCATTACTGCTAAATTAATTGATTCAGGTAAAACTATGCTAATACCCCGCCTTAAACCCACACTTATGATCCAACTATGCCTTTTCAAACGTTAAGAAGACTGTTCTCGATAAAATTAGGCTTCGCTATGACCATAAATAAAGCACAAGGTCAGACTATTCAAAGGGTAGGATTATATTTACGATACTAAAACCTGTTTTTTCGCATGAACAGTTATACGCGGATTTTTCACAAGTTAGCTCATTCAGTGATATTTATGTTTGTGCTTAAGACTCATACAGCCCAAAAGTAAATGATGATCACATTATAACAATTACCACTGTTTTCAAAGAATTTTTGTAAAATAAACAAGTTTTCAAAAAATAAAATAAATCATATTGTATTCAATTATATAAATTTTCAGTAAGACTAATATTTGTTACTACTATTCAAAGTTTATTATCTTTATACATATGTACTTGCATCTGTCTTCTCTCCATTACTATCTTACCTATCTCTGACTGATCAGGACAGAGTGCGAATTATTCACAGGGGTCAACTAGTAACAGTCCATATATTTCTGACAATATTTCACACTTTGTGGGAGATCTTTTAAACTGCAAAAAAGCGCCGGTTGCTTAAGTTCGCTTAAAAAACTATTATCGGTTTCCGCAGTTCTAGGCTACCATCAATAAATACTGTATATTGTTAACTGTTCATGACTTACATGTCAGCCATTGGTAGAGTGACCAGATTCAATCGTGTAATAAAGAGAAAAAAGTGCTTCAAAACAGAGGACAAAGTAAGGAAGAAAAAAAAAAGGACGCAAAGAAACATACGTTCATATTTAGAAAATGAGTCTATTTTTACACTACTTGACATTTATTGATACTTTCCTGAAGATCTAATTTTCTGAAGATGTTTAGCCTTTCTTAGCAGATAATTCTAGAAAGATACACACAGAAATTCTTTTAAATTATATTGTACCATCGACATACCTTTAACACATAAACGGTTCAACCTATTCCTGTCATCAGTTTACTGTATAGTAATTAGTGACAATATTCTTTCCGCTGAGAAAGTATACAGCAAGTTTCAACAATCCTGAATGACAATCAATAGACTTACTTTCGCAATAAAAAAAAAAAAAGAAAAAAGCCCATATTTTTATTTCTAGCATTCACCTACAAGTCAAACAGCAGCCGCCGATATAGAAACTGCACTTAAACCTTCCCAACACAAATTAACTGAATGACTTAAGACACCATGAAATAAAACCACGTCAGTAAAAACTTCGTCGAGCTATTTGTTACCTTTATTTGTCACTCAGACGTAAGTTCCAGCTACACAAATTTTTACACTCTGCTTACAATTCGTTTCACCCTTCATTCAAGGCAGAATATTTGTAAGAAAGAACATCTGGAATTGATATTTTATGAAGCACTCGGTTACAATGGGCAGCAAGTTACACTCACGAGTCAAGTGTGCACGACATGAATACCTATAATGCTAACTGCGAAGCCTAGACAATGTGAATCCGGAACTAAAGATGCGGAGGGGAAATTTTAAATAGCCGATATTTGTATTCGCTTAGTGGTCTACCCACAATAAAAACAACGCTCCTGTTGCCATCTGTAGCACAGCCTTCGTGGGTATGTATCACGAAGGCAGTGCCTATAGAGAAATTGTTTAAGTACAGAGAAACAGAACAGTACTAATTATAATTTTAATAACCTCAACTTTGCGAAAAAGGAGGACAATGTAAAAATTCGTCCTCACCCCTGACACAAAGATAAAAAGGAGGACATGTCCGGATTAATTCGGACGTCTGGTCACCCTAGAGCCATGGGCCTTCCATCATAATGGCAGGATGCTGAGCACATAAGCGCGTCAAGAATAAAACCAACACCAAAATAAAATATAAACTATTTTTGCCGATGTGCCCAGAAACTGCCGCACTTAATAAAAATTACCTAGGGTGAGCCTTTATAGGTTTTTTTCAACCATATGCAGACTCATCCTTGTTAAATTGATACAACACTATGCAGACTCAACCTTGCTAAATTCATGTCAACACAGTCGCCATTATTTTATTAAATGGAATAGTATCTGAGTATACCAGCAAAAATGTTATTTACTTTTTTTCTTCTTCTTCTTTTTCTTTCGACCCGCCAATGTTCCCAGCCTCATGCTATTATGAAGGAAGAGCAATGGTGAACATGTGCGTCATGCACTGTTACACTACAAGAGAGTCACGAAATGTTACAATAAGGCACCCTACATCCGCTGAAACGGTAATAACTTTTTTTTAACTGTGTTACACAACCTATGCTTTTTTCAATTTTTAATCATAAAAGTCAATTGAAAATGCAGGTAAGTTGTACAAGTAATATAGATCCAGATGATACTGAGTTTCGAGCACAGCCCATCATCGAACGAGTGATGACAATAAAAAAAACAGATGCACATTAGCGGTATCATCCAAAACAGACATCCGATCTGGCACAAATTTTCAAGTACCGCGAAATGATAGTCATGTCATAAAGCGCCCCTTACGTCGGAAGATACTGCAAATTGAGGATAAAAATCTGAAAATCTGGGACAGTTGCGGATTCTCGCTAACGTATGTTCGTTTGGAAAAGACATTGCATAGTAATTTCAAACTATATTAATTCTGAAAAAAAATTAAAGTAAAAATACATATCATCAAGGATTATAAGCATTATTTTATAAAGACCATGCAAAGGTGTTGCAGAATATGTGGTGCCATATACTACACGTGGTCCAACTAGTAGCTGACTACGGATACGGTGTCAAGCGTAGAAATGAAAGCAGTGATTAACAATGGCGGTAAATTATATTTCTTTGTCATATTAGAAGTCAATGTCACATAAAAATCACATGCTTCCGTAAATAAAATATTACAGTGGGGTTTAAAACGAATAATAAACTGCGTAAAATACCCTGACAGCTTAAAAGCACCATCAAATACTGTAAATTCTGCAGTGCGGGTATCTATAAAATTTCTTCCGATCGTGTGAAAAATATTACATCAGGCAAACTGGTAGGAAGTTTCACTTTATATTTCAAGAACATGGATACGCAAGTAGCGGCAGTGCGTTATGATACTATTCGAAGGAGAACAAACGTCAAACTTATCACCAAAATAACAGGACCACTCCAAACAAAAGCCTACGGAAAATGTGACGTCTAATACAATTACAAATCGTACGTTAAGACTACTTCATCAAAATGATGTCTTGTCAAATGAATTGCTTTTTCTAGATATTAAAAACACAGTCCACCGTTGACGTGGAGAATATATTCTAAAAATGTATATTATTTTGCTACCTACAGAGTCCCGAATCTGTTAATAAAAACTTACCATGGGGACTCTAATCTGCAAAATCACTAGACGAATTGTCATAGGCTACTTGAGCGTATCTTTGGGCAACATATAAGCTTTATTTCATCAAAATCGCACCAAGAAAGCTAAAGAAAATTTAAGAATCTGCTCTGTTTAGTAGTGTTGCGTAAAGCAAATAAAAAAAACTGTAGTATGTTAATTTTGGATTAAAGAAATATACTAATAGATGGCGCTTTTTAAGTTCGTTATCAATGAAAGTAGCCTTTTTGTAAGTTAACGTCAGGAACAGAATTAAGCTCTGTTGTCTTACCTTTACGAACTATTATAGAATTTACTTAGCTAGAATGTATGAATATACTCAATTCCCTTTTTGTATTAAAAAGTTAAACGATTATTTCTGCTTCTATCGGTAAATTTAATTAACGTCTGTATTCTTTACTAGGAAAAACAACTTTATAAAGTGAACGTAGAAGGTTCAGTTTCCCAAAAGTATTTACGGTCGGCGCTGCTGTCTGTAGGTAGGTTACAACGCTGGAAGTTGACATGCACACGTGTGCATTGCACATAAATAGCCAAAGAGGTCCACTTCTGTCCCTCTACACTACTGACGATAAATGACTGGAAAATATCGGATGTTTCGAAATGAAGATCAGAGTTTACAGCTTTTGTAGGCTTTTTTACAAATACGAGTAATACGCCAAATTAAGGAACAACTCAAGTGGGTTTATTTGTGTAACTGTTTACCATGACTGTTCCGTGGGTTTTCCACTAGAGTGTACTAATAGGAAATATGGCGACTAGTGAGCATAAATCCGTATTTTATAGTGTAACCAATGTAATAAACATCATGCCTGCATTCGTAACTGCTAATATCACCTGTGAAAAGCTTTTGTCAGTCTTTGGTTTCACATAGTTCTTAACCTGTGGTATAAACATACTCTTTGGTTTGTATACAAGCTGAAAGTTGTGGTAGTGGCTGTAAAGTCGTAATGTGTGTGAAGTGTTTGTTAATTTTACCATTTGAAAGTCGTGGGAGTTGCTGTAATGTGTTGATGGAAAGGAAGTGTAGTGAAATGCTATTCAAAAGCGGACCAAATATGGACAAATTACATGTGAAACGCTTAACTGTAAGTTAACGCCTTGAAGACAGACTTTGATTGTAATTATTCAATGTAGCATACCAAAATTAGTGTTTACTATTTTCTCGTTTTCTGCCCTGCCACAGATACAAATGTAATTTGCACTAAATGTATACCATCTGATGATGAGCTGCTAGGCAGCTCGAAACCGGTAATTGTTGAAATAAATCTTCATTAAGAAGAAACAAAAGGCGACTGGTTGCAGTAATTTCTGAAACCTGTTTCAAGAAACAGTCGCAGGTTCCAACACAATGGATAAACACAATGTTACTCGTATTTACCTTTTACCTACATTCCATTACATTAGACTTATACATGATGTTCTTTGTCCCCTACTACAGGACTTGACATCAGAACTAGGGATTTTATGTCTTCATTTTTTTACAAAGCAAAGTGTATCTCAAATTTATTCAGCTTTTAGAGATACTAGATCTGCATCTCGCTAGTTTCACGTAGTTGAACTGTAATAATTTCTTTATCGTTCAAGCGCCATGATACGTTAACCACAAGACTTAGGAAAATCGAACACATATATACATATATAAATCACGAAAAAATACAAAATAAAATCGAATGTTTGTCAAGCTTACCCTTAACTGCGGGGTCATCAGTCCCTAAACTTACAAACTACTTATGAACTACGTTATACTGAAGTCAACATAAACATCCATGCCCGAGGGGAGATTCGAACCCCCGATGGGGAATTGCCACGCGCATCGCAGCATAGCGCCTCAATGCGCTCGGCCGCGGCTCAGGATTCAAAACTGGCTTAACTCTAGCTTAGTAACATCCGTCAAAATTACGGATATGTTCAAAAGGAACAACTGATGAACAAGTGTACACGGGTAGAGTGTTGGTTTGGAATCACACTTGCAGAATTGACGTGTGTTACTAACAAAAGTTCAAAATCCCCTGAAAGATGGGTGTTAGTAGCGAACGTTAAAACCAGATGTTAGGAACGCAGGGTTAATAGAAGCATTTTTCAAAAATCCTTTCAACCCCTATTTCTCCCCCTTAATGGCCGATTTTCATAAAAAGACGAAAGACGCCGTCTTTTAATTCTAACCAAGAATCCATATACCAATTTATGTAGGCCTAGCATCAAAATTGACTGGATAATAGCGTATTTTCAAAAAACTTTTCATCCCATGTTTCACCCCCTTAGGGACGGAATATCGAAAATAGCTTCTTAAACGATACCAACGGTGTAAGATGAACACCCTCTGCAAATTTCAAGTTTTTATCAGTGGTTTTGGATGGCGATGATGACTCATTCATTTAATCAGTCAGTCATACGGTCTGTGCAGTGTTCTCTGTTATATACTATTACCAAGCGTAGTCGCTTGACTCGGAATACGACCCTGCCGCTAGACGAACTGATGCACGATGAACATATAGATTCTCTGAGTGTCAAACAATAGTCCCCATCGCCTATAATTTCGTCACCTTTACAGTTTTGAGGTAATGATTAATTTTTACCCAAGGCGGCGGCGTAGATTGGTAATGTGGGCAATGGGATGTTCACTTCATGAGTATCATTAATTTTCTCTCAGGATAACCTGTTAACAAGAGAGGAAGCACAAAAGAATGTTCCCCTCACCCTTTGTCATTGGTTGTTCATCTAAATTTCACTTACGGTGTCAGCAGCGTAGAGTAGTAATGTTGGAAACGAAATGTTCAGTTTACAAAGATTATTGATTTATTGACAGTGGTTCGTACAAGAACGTTTTAACGGCAGAGGAGGTACTACATTAAATGGTTGTTTTATGGTCAAATAAACGATTCATTCAAAATATTCAATCTGTTAAGAATCCCCTTCGAATTACCATTGCGTTACAGAAAACAATGTTCCCCAGTAACGATCTGGAACCAGATAATTTTTAATGTTTGCAACTGAAGTAGCCGGGCCTCTATCGGTATATATCAAATGAACGCTTCTAAATCCTGCCGACAAAAAAAATGGACGTTTACCATCGTAGAACTGCTTGGAAATGAAGCTTACGGCAGCTGCGGCACTTGGTGCTAATGAAATATTACATGGTAAACGCGGAAGATTATTAGCCTCATTGTATGTAACTGAGTTTTCAAAGAGTAGTCAAGAAATTTTGGCAACATTAGCCACTAGCGCAAGTGAAATTTTACGAAAATCATTATACAAATACATCAACACCAAAAAATAAATAAATAAATAAATAAATAAAAAATGAATGAATGAAGTGCCGGCCGTGGTGGTCGATGGGACTGTGGCGCGCTAGTCACGGTCTGCACAGCCACTACGGTCGGGGATTCGAATCCCCCCTCGGGCATGGATATCTGTGCCGTCCTTGGTGTTGGCTAATTCATACGTATTTTGTAACTTTAGGGACTGATGGCCCCGTAGTTAAGTCCCATAAGCTATATAAACATTTGAACATTTTTGAAAAATGAAGTATCGATTTTCGATTATAATTATACAAGGAGGCCAATGAAACTTACACAATTCAAAAGGGGCTTTGCCATAGATGTGTGCAAAACGAAACTCGTGTGTATACGTAGCCATTAAGAGAAGCAAGAGGAAGCAGATGTTTTCATATCTATAGCTCTGATCACGCTTTTAATTCTCCAGCTGACAAATATGAGTGTCGAAAATTGAAGTGGTACCAACTACTGTCTTGCGTACCGGTCAGGTGCTATGGTAAAAACGTGACACTAAAATAACAACTTTTCGTGGATACGCATTTTAGATACATTCATGTTTAATGGTTAATTTTCAGCATTATCGATCATGATATTATCAGTGGAAACCAAAACACCGTAGAAACTAATTCTGAACAAAACGTTGTTTATAAGCGTCGTTATTTCATTTAATTTTATGTAACAGTAGCTTTGTGATAGTTTCCAGCAGGTTTTACATAATTTGAAGCAATTCCCTAATTTTTAATTTCTACTTTTTACATAGGTACGATGAGCGAATGACGATACGTGCATAAAAATAAATGGAGGAGGAGATTGAAGATGGATGGAAAGAAAGGGAGTGATGAACAGAAGCCTGGGATTAGATAGATAGAGGATGAATAGATAATTAGTGGGGAAGCAGGAGAAGGACATAGCGGATGGGAAATAGATGGAAAGAATATAGAAAACAGCTTTTTACAAAGGTGAACTATACGTCACACGGTCCAGAGTCGGTAAACTGATCTCTATGTCTATGGAGCAAACGAACGAGGGGGACTGATGACCTCCGTAGTTTTGTCCCCCTAAAACATCCACACACAACAACAACAACAACAACAAACGAACGATAAAAAATGTAATCTATCTTATGGGATGAAAATAATGAGTATCTGTGAAACTATTCATTTATAACTTTGGTTTCACATAGCCACAATAGCTTAACGAACGATATTGATATGACTGAAGCATACCGACGCAATTATATGATTTTGAAGATAAAGTCAAACATGCAGTAATGTACAAAAGAACAAAATGTATACTACGAAGTAGTTGATCAACACAGCAGTTTTATCTACACCAGCAGAGCAGATGATTAAAACAATATATGAGAAGCGTTTGAAAACTCCGTGAAAAAGTCCGAGAGCCGCGCGGGAGTAGCCGAGCGGTCTGGAGCGCCAAGTTACGGATCGCGCCTCCTCGCGAGTCGGAGGTTCTAATCCTCCCTCGGGCATGGATCTGTCTATTGTCTTTAGGTTAGTTTAAGTAGTTTTCGTGTCTAGGTACTTATGACGAAAGTAATTTGGTCCCATAGAATTACAAACATCTGAACATTTTGAAAGTTCGAGAGATGGCACGACCGGCGCGTTTCGAGGTCATGTTAACTCACTAGCATCTTTGGAAAAAACGCACACCAAGTTTCAGCCATATTGGCCTATTTCTGTGTGTTTGGCATTCGTGTAAATCAAGAAAGTCGAGTGATTGTCAAATAATGGACGAAAAAGAATTTCGTGTGGTGATTAAACATTCCACCCTTATGGACATTGCCGAGAAGGGTGTGGGGGGGGGGGGTGGCTTGCATGCCTCAACTATACAGATGGCCGTACCGTAAGTGCAACCACAGGGCAGAGGGAGAGCCCAGGTAAACGTGCGGTTCCTGAAGAGGGGCAGCAGCCTTTTCAGTAGTTACAGGGGCAACAGTCTGGATGATTGGCTGACGCATATAACATCAGCTAACATGGCTTTGCCATGCAGTTTCTGCGAACGGCTGAAAACGAGGGGAAACTACAGTCGTTAACTTTCCCGAGGACATGCAGCTTACTTTTATGAATAAATGATGGCATCCTATCGGGTAAAATATTCCGAAAGTAAAATAGTCCCCCATTCCGGTCTCCGAGCGGGGACTACTCAGAAGGATGTCGTCATCAAGAAAAACAAAACAGGCATTCTAAAGATCGGACCGTGAGATGTTCTAACCCTTAATCGGATACGTAAGTTAGAAATTTGAAAAGAAAAATGTATAGGTTAAAGTTAGATATGGCGGGGTATAGTAACGTTCGTTGACAGGATAAACAGGGTTTTTCGTCAGGTGAGTACAGGGTTGTAAATACAAAATCAATGGTGGTAACGCAGGAGTAGGACTGACAATGAAAAATAGGAATGCGGGTTAGTTACTATGAACTGCACAGTGAACGCATTATTGCAGCAAAGAAAGACGCGAAGCCAACACTGGCCACAGTAGTATACGTTTATATGCCAACTAGCTCTCCTGAGGAAGAGGAGATCTGTGGAGAGGCCAGAGAAACGTGTGGTTCCTGAAGAGAACACAATTGTGACGGGGGCATGGAACTCGAGTAGGTGAGTATGGACTGGGGAAAAGGAATGAAAGAAGAGATCGCATGGTAGAATTTTGTGCAGAGCACAATTTAATGATAATTAACACTCGGTTTAATCATCATGAAAGAAGCTTATATACGTGGAAGAGATCAGGAGGCACTGGGAGATACCAGATTGACTTCATAATGGTAAGGCAAAGGTTTAGAAACCAGTTTTTAAACTGGAAGACATATCCAGGGGCAGATATAGACTTTGACCAAAATTTATTGGTTGTGAACTGTAGATTAAAACTTAAGAGACGGCAAATTGAAGGAACCACGGGTGGTTGGTTTTAGAGGCAGCATTAGGCATGGATTGTCTGAAATGGGCGAAGTAATATAGTACAAGAAGAATGGGGAGCTCATGGATAGAGTAGTGAAGGCCGCAGAGGATCATATAGGCAGAAGGACAAGGCCTTTGGACAACACAGGAGATACTGAACTTAATAGATGAAAGGAGAAAATATAAAAATGCATCAAGTGTAACAGGCAAAAGTGAGTACAGACGACTGAAAAACGAGGTTGACAGGAACTGCAGACTGGCTAAGCATGAGTGGCTACAGGACAAAAGCAAGACAGCAGAAGAATGTATAACTAGAGTAAAGATAGATACCGCCTACAGGAAAGTAAGAGAGACATTTGGAGACAAGGAAAGCAGCGATATGAATATCAAGAACTCAGATGGAAAACCAGAACTAAGCAAAGAAGGAAAGCTGACAGATGGAAGGAATATGCTGAAGGCCTGTACAAAGGAAATAAACTTGAAGGCATTATTCTAGAATTGAAATACGAAGGAGAGGAAGATGAGATAGGAGGTACTATACTGAGAGAAGAATTTGACAGAACACTAAAAGATTTGAATAGAAACAAGCCCGCTGATATACATTATGTTCCGTCTGAACTGTTATTATCGTTACGAGAGCCAGTCATGAACAAATTGTTCCACCTGGTATGCAAGATGTATGAGACAGGGGAAATACCCTCAGACTTCAAGAAGAATATAGTGATTCCAATTCCTAAGAAAGTAAGTACAGACAAATGTTAAAATTACGGAACTACCAGTTTAATAGGTCATGGCTGCAAAATACTAACACTAATTATTTACAGACGAATGGGAAAACTGGTGGAATTCGACCTCGGGGAAGATCAATTTGAATTTAGGAGAAATGTAGAAACATGCGACGCAATACTCACATTACGACTTATCTTAGAAGATAAATTAAGGAAAGGGAAACCTACGTATTTGGCACTTGTGGATCTGGAGACAGCTTTTGACAATGTTGACTGGAATACACTTTTTCAAATTCTGAAGCTAGCAGTGGTAAAATGTAGGGAGCGAAGAGTTATATTCAACGTGTACAAAACGTAGACAGCAATTATTAGAGTCGAAGAGCAAGAAAGGATCGCAGTGGTTAGGAAGGGAGTAAGATAGGGTTGTTGCCTTTCCCCACTGTTGTTCATTCTGTATATTGAGCAAGCTGTGAAGAAATGCGAGGAGAAACTTGGAGAGGGAATTAAAGTCCAGGGAGAAGAAATAAAAACTTTACGGTTTCTCGATGACATAGTAATTGTGACGGAGAAAGCAAAGGACCTGGAAGAGCAATTAAATGGAATGCACAGTGTATTGAAAGGAAGTTATATGATGAAAATTAACAAGATTGCAACGAAGGTAATTGAATGCAGTGTCAGAATCTGGCGATGGTGAAGGAATTAGATTAGTAAATGAGACAATAAAAGTAGTAGATGAGTTTTATTATTTGGATAGCAAGATAACTTCTGATGGCCGAAGCACTGAAGATATAAAATGCATAATGGCTATAGGAATAAAAGCTCAATGAAAGAAAAGAGTCACTGCCATAAAAAAAATTTCGGATAAGCGCCAGTTCTAACAAAAATGGTGGCCATGTCTGGGATAGCGATGGCGTAATCCTTATTCATTGCGTAGCAAAGAATTCCACAGTGAGAGGTGCAATCTATGGCAATATTTTGCAGTAAAATTTACTTCCAGGATAGCATGAAATACGGCTGTAAAGGCTGCACGTGCGCTGTTTCAAAATGTTCAAATGTAAATCTAAGGGACTTAACTACTTTTGGCATTATTTCCCCTAGGCTTTCAAATTACTTCAACTATAGTATTTGTCATGGCTGAAGGCAGCCTAATTTTCAGCCGCTCTGCGTATCAGCCACCATTACCGCACTGGTAGCCAATAATACTCATTCTCTAGGCGCGTGGCTGGCTGCGAGTTACGCAATGTTTCTTCCGCAAGGCTCCACGATTGGCGCTCGGCCGTAGCCCCCCCCCCCCTCCCCTTCGCTGCACGCTTCACCTATTGCGGAGGCCTCAAGTGCGCGAAAGCGCCTTCCTACATGACGCCAACTATAACTTTACGCTAAGGAGAACACACACACACACACACACACACACACACACACACACGTCCGATTAAGGACTCGAATCCCTGACGACGATCAGCGGTGTGCTCCGCAGTAAGGCGCCTTAGAGCGCTCGGCCTTTCCACTGCGGCTCCAAAAATTAAACACGCTCTTTGTGGTCGCACATTCTTTAATCAAGCTTAAAATGCGTCAGAAATTTTCACAGTGGTCAAAGGAGACTCCTAAAAAGAAACCGTTTGCGGCGGCCATGGAATCATGGCATCGTCGTCGAGGAAAGGACAAAAGAGTTAACTGTTCTAGGGCAATTAAGACGAAACGTGACGTAAGTGTTACATACAAATAAACAATCCCTGAGACGGATTTTCGTCTCGAATATTTCGAAGACAATAACAATAAATCTGAAGCATAGAATTAAAATTTGTGATGCGGCCAGGAATCGAATCCGGACCTCCATGCTTACTAGGCAGACGTCTTACCGGTAGACCACTACACCACTAACGATTAAGGCGCCTCGGAATAGTCTAAGTACGATTTCCCTCCACGTCACAAACTTTAATTCAGCTTCAGATTAATCATTATTGTCTTTGACATATACGAGACGAAAATCCGTCTCAGGGATTGTTTATTCGTATTAAATTGATATTTATATCACCTTAAAAGGATTTTTCTAATATGTCCATTGCCGAGGTGCTATTCTGCTGCATGGAGAGCCTTGGCAGTAGAGGCAATTATCTTTGGAACACAGAAGCTGAATTAAAGTTTGTGACGAGGAGGTAAATCGTACTTAGACTTTTCCGAGGCGCCTTAATAGTTAGTGGTGTGAACGGTACGACGTCTGCCTAGTAAGCATGGAGGTGCGGGTTCGATTCCCGGCCGCATAACAAATTTTAATTCTATGCTTCAGATTTGTCAGAAGTGTTACAGTTTGGAGCGCGATACGTTGGTGAGGAAAGAAGAATTAATAACAACTAGCTGAACCCCCGCTGCTTCGCATGCGTAGGCTGGTTGGTCTTCACCAGTTGTTTCTTTTTAATCCTGATGAAGACTCCATATCTTAAGTTTCGTAGTTATAGTTTGAAATTTGAGTTAACAGCAACACATTTTTGAAAATCAATTTTTTGCGTCACCTAGTTTACCCCCTTATTGGTTGAATTTCCAAAAATACCGAAACACGTAATTTTTATCATCTAACCAACTATACAAATACCAATTTTTGCAGCACTAGCTTCAAAAGGATATCAATAGCAACGTGCTTTGAAAAAGAATTTTTGATCCTCTATTTAACCCTCTTACTCGTTGAATTCCAAAAATACAAAAAAATCATGGATTTTTAATCCTGATCAAGATTCCATATCCGAAGTTTCGTTGTTTTAGCTTAAAATTTGAGTTAACAGCAACGTATTTTTGAAAATCAATTTTCTGCGTCACCTAGTTTACCCCCTTATTTGTGGAATTTTTGAAAATTCCGAAACACGTGTCTTTTAAATTCGAACCCTGAATTAAAATCCAAAATGTTGTACTTCTAGCTTCAAAATTTCCTAAATAGCTATGTATTTTCATAAAACGTTTCGTCCCCTATTTCACCCCCTTACGGACGGAATATCGAAAAATCGCTTCTTAAATGACGCCTTCAGAGTAAGGTCAACACCCTCCACAAATTTCAAGTTTCTATCTTCAGTGGTTTGGGCTGGGCGATGATGAGTCAGTCAGTCAGTCAGTCAATCGGGACACTGCCTTTTATATATAGAGATAATAATAATAACAAACAGGGACATGCTATAGCTTAAATGCATGTCGTGTAATATTCTTAGAACAAATTAGTTAGCTAAAATAATTTTTTTGTTCACACTGATTTTGAAATTACGTCTAAGAGACACTGTAGGGCGCACAAGTCAACTCTGTCGACACAGCATGACGCCAATCGGAAACAAGGTAAAGAGTGAATGTGTCGTAGATTGCGGTTCGCAGACGCGGACCTGGCTGCCTCTTTAATCTGTGAGTGAGAGGAATATTTTGGGCGCCGGCCTCGCCTTCTGCTGCAGCCGCGGGCGCGGGCGCGGAGCGGCGCTGATCCGTGTCAGATGTCAGCGGCGCGGCGGTGAAGTAGAGCGCGCTAGCCGGCGGCGCGGGCGAAGATTGGCTCAGTAATGGGGGGCCTGGAGTTGACTTAATTCGTCGCGAGGCGCCCGGGGCCGTGATTGGCAATCAGGGGCCAATTTCCGCGCAGGCAGAGGCGCCGCCGCCGCCGCGTCTCCAGGGGCGCCTCTGTTTTGCGAGCCGCCTCTGCCTCTCGCCGCGCCGCTCTGCAACCGCCTCGCTAATTACCAGCAGACACCTGTTAGCCGCCTTCCCGCAACAAGTCAGCTGCCTGGCCGGCGACGAGCAAACACACACACACACACACACACACACACACACCGACCATGTTCAAATTAACTACAATGGATTTACTGAGGCTATTTTTGTCTCAGCTGAAAATTTGTGCTGCGGCTGGTGCACTACCTAGGCACGTAGGCTTCAGAATCCTTCGCGGACTAACGAAGCACATACCCTCCCCTACCGAAATGGTCGAAGTAGGAGCGTATACACTATATCAGTGTTGAAACTTCTTGGCAGATTAAAATTGTGTGCTGTCATCGAGACTCGAACCTGGGACCCTTGTAGTCTTGTGTAGTTCGCGAACGAACTAGTTCGGAAGAGCGCTCCAAAAGGCGAACTATGCGAACTAGTTCGCAGAGCCCTTGCCTCTTAGTTCGTCCGCTCCTTTTCCGAAGACTGACGGGGAACAGCGAGAGGACGCGAGAGCGCGCAGCATCGCGTGATTTGCAGTTTATGTTCCTACAATGACCTATTAAATAAATTAAGAAATCCATTTTAAAAATAAAATACTACGAGTACACCGTATGCACAGTAGTTGAATATCATTGTATCACCCATTCGCGTAAATAACTGGTTCATTTGCTTAAGTATTCAATGTCTAATTGCCCAAAAATACGGGTAACAGCACACTCTTGCGCAACTCTGATCATTACATAAAAAAGCTGTCATAACAAAAGAAAGAGTTCTTTTAGTAGCGGTAGCAAAAGCCAAAAAGAGCGGACGAACTAAAAAGAGCGACCTACTTCGCGGCCGAACTGCGAACTAAAAGGAGAGCTACCGGTAGCAAACTAAGATATGCGTCACCGCTCGCGAACTATTATGCCGAACGTATCTCGTTTCTTAGTTCGTTGGATTCTTTTCCGAAGACCGACGAGCAATAGCGAAGAGGGCGCGCACCAGAATTAAAATTCATGTGTTTGCCTTCTGCTGATGAGAGCCATTTAGAGGTGAGCGTCTGCCTGCTAGATTACATAGTACAGTGCTATAAAATTTCTGTTTTGAAGCATTCTGCACTCTACAACATCTGACTAATAAATCCCATAATGCCAAGATAAAGGGATAACTCTAAACTTAAACGCGACAAATTATCCACAAACTGTTTCTTTTGGTTTGCGTGATATCGTTAGCGGCTCACGCAGCAAGCGCGTGAGGCGGTTAGGTGGGGGAACTTCTCCCTCCACCTACATGCGCAGACCACGCCGCTCAGCAGTCATTGGGAGCGGACGAACTAAAAGAACGAACTAATTCACGGCAGAAGTGAGCGCTCCCGATCGCGAACTATTATGCGCAAGTCTAGACCTTTGCCTATCGCGGCAATTGCTCTAGCAATGAGCTATCCCGACATGACTCACGGTCTGTCCTCACAACTTTACTTCTGCCACTTTACCGTGAGTGGTGTCGGGATAGCTCAGTGGTAGAGCGCGAAAGGCAAAGGTCCCAGGTTGCGGCACAAAATTTTAATCTGCCAGGAAGTTTCATAACAGAGAACACTCCGCTGCAGAGTGAAAGTTTCATTCTATATCAGTGTTTTTCAACCTGTGGGTGGGGACCCCCCAGTGGAGTCGCAAAGTCTTCCTTGGGTGTCGCCGGCACAGGAGGAAGTAATTGTACCATAAGATAAACACAGGTTCAGTAATACAAAAACGTATGCCTAAGTGAAATTTATTTAATGTTACAGTTACGGAGTACCTTGTGTAACATTCATTATGAATTGATAGATCATAGAGTGTGTTATAATACAGTGTATTAAATGACGTATAAATGAAAGATCTGAAAACTGTTTTCAGGAACCAATCGATAGGTAAAGGTACATAATACAGTAAGTTATTCTGAAAAATTCGAAAAATGATCTACTTCTTTAGAAATTGTCCATACAGTGCGAACTTTCTTAGTGAGCATAACTCAGTTCAGAGTCTTGCATGAAACGTGAAACACTCGTCAAGCAAAATACACTTTTCTATCGGAAATTATGTAAAAATGGGTTGTTGTTGTTATTGTTGTTGTTGTCATCAGTTCGGAGACTGGTTTGATGCAGCTCTCCACCCTATTCTATCATCAGCACGCCTCTTCAGCTCCTCATAAGAACGGCACCCAATATTCATTTCAGTCTGCTTACTGTATACATCTCTTGGTCTCCCTCTGCGATTTTTACGCCACACACTTCCCTCCAATGCTAAATTCACGATTCCTTGATGTTTTTCATTCAGAAAAATACGCACAAAAATTCGTCCAAAAATTTAAAAGAAAACTGAACCATAAAAAAAAGTTTTCTTCCCAATGAGCTAGTATAATTCTGTTATGGCTCGTGAGAAGGGGAGAAGGTCGCCAGAATATTTTCATTTGGAAAGAGGTCGCCGGATAATTTTTACTTGTAAGGGGTTGCATATATGCGACTATATCATCAAACATATATGCGCTATATGATCAAAAGTATCCGAACACCTGGCTGAAAATAACTTACAAGATCGTGGCGCCCACCACAGGTAATGCTGGAATTCAATAGGGTGTTGGCCCACCCTTTGCCTTGATGACAGCTTACACTCTCGCAGGCATACATCCAATTAGGTGCTGGAAGGTCTGTAGGGGAATGGCAGCCCATTATTCACGGAAAGCTGCACTGAGGAGAGGTATTGATATAGGCCGGTGAGGCCTAACATGAAGTCGACGTTCCAAAACATCCGAGACATGTTCTATAGGATTCTAGTCAGGATTCTGCGAAGGTCAGTTCATTACAGGAATGTTACCACTCCGCCACAGACTGTCCATTATGAACAGGCGCCCGATCGTGTTGAAAGATACAGTTACCATCCCCGAAATGCTCTTCAACAGTGGGAAGCAAGAAGGTGCTTCAAACATCAATGTAGTCCTGTGCTGTGATAGTGCCATGCAAAACAGCAAAGGGTGCAAGCTCCCTCCATTAGAAAGACGACCACACCATAAAACCACCGTCCCCGAATTTTACTGTTGACACTACACACGCTGGCCAATGTCGTTCAACGGGAATTCACCATACCCACACACTGCCATCGGATCGCCACATTCTGTACCGCGATTCTAACTCCACACAAGGTTTTTCACTGTTCCATCGTCCAATGTTTACGCGCCTTACACCAAGCGAGGCGTAATTTAGCATTGATTTTTATGATGTGTGACTTCTGGGCAGTCCTTGACCACGAAATACAAGATAATTCCCTACCGCCTGCCGCCTGTCATAGTACTTGGAGTGGATCCTGATGTCAGAAGTCCGTGAGTTCCGCGGAGCGTTCCTCTCCTCTCTCTCACGATGTCTAACGGCTACTGAGGTGGCTGCTATGGACTACCGGCGGTAGGTGGAAGCACAATGCACCTAATATGAAAAACGTATGTTTTGGAGGTGTTCGGATACATTTCATTACATAGAGTATGTAGTGTGTGAACCCCATGCGCCTCATTGGCGCAACATTTAACGCAAATGCCTAGTAAGCATCAGATCCGGGTTCGAGTCTCGGCCGCAGCAAAAACTTTCGTCTGTCCATGTTGTTTGATTACAACATCTACGAGCAGCTGGGACAAAAATACACCCAGTAAATCTATATTTCAAACATCTCCAGCATTACACAGTCAACTCTGTTCTTTCGGACATGTCCGGAAGAAGACACGCCGTAATTCTTAGCTACAATGGAGCTGAGATTATCCTAATACTAATAAACCGATACCGCACTACTCAAGAATCTCACATTTGCGTCCGCCACAACAACAACAACAACAACAAAAAGAAGAAGAAGTCGTTCCAATACCGATAATCTTGCGCCACCACAATTAGAATCTGATGAGACTATTGAGGGACACTGCTGCCTTGTGCATCTGGTACTATGGCTTCGGGCGGTATTGCCTCCCACTCCCGCAACCCCCTAGTACACATCGCCAGAACACTAACCAGCAAGCGTTACATTTGTCAGGTGTTAAAACCAGTTGTCATCCCATTCATTTGGATGGAGCTTGCCGACGGCCACAACGCTAGAGAATAATGTAGCGCCACACGAGGCTCAGAATGTTCAGAACTACTTCGTCGCCTATC
Source organism: Locusta migratoria (assembly GCA_026315105.1). Classification (NCBI taxonomy): domain Eukaryota; kingdom Metazoa; phylum Arthropoda; class Insecta; order Orthoptera; family Acrididae; genus Locusta; species Locusta migratoria. The sequence continues at coordinate 4,834,264 of CM048749.1, read as the reverse complement.
GGATTACATTGCTGCCTTGACCTACCTATTTTCCCACTATCTCGTCTTTTTTAAATGAATGGTCGATGGTTGAGGAACAACTGGCGCAGTACACACCAATCACTACTATACCAGATCAACTTTGACAATATGTCGTAACAGTGTGGACCCGTACGCTCCAAAAATACACCCGCAACCTCTTAGATTTAATTCCAGAACTTTTAACAGCGGTTAGGTCATCAATGAAAACACTGATTTTGTTATCTTTCTCGCGTCATACGGGGCTGTATTTTCAATCGCTTTATCTATGTACAACGTCTTATTTACCAAATACACTTCGCTGCGGTTTCTCTGGTTTTAGGCCTTGTATCTTTCGTAGCCAGTACTGTGCTAGACACACACACACACACACACACACACACACACACACACACACTAGTGTTCCATTTTCTACTAGCACACGAGAAGTAGGAAGACCTAAATCTTTAACGAATTATACCTATCTTTTAATGATTTCCACCACTACTCGTGCATCATTCCCGTGACAATCTACAGCCGGTTTTGGGATAATACAAAACAAGTTGCCCTTCTCTCACCTTTCTCTATATATTCCGTCAGTCTGGAGGGGATCCCAAAATGCGAAGCAGTACTCCAAAACACGACAAACAAGTGTACTGTAGGCGTCTCATAGTAGATCTCTTGCATCTTCCAAGTGTTGTGCCAATGAAACGTAGCTATTGGTACGCCATCATCACAATAATTTCTGTGTGTTCTTTCCAATTTAGTTTGCTTGTAACTGTAATTCCTAGGTATTTAGTTGATTTTAACTGATTAATTGTGTATATGAAGTTTAATATATTCTCTTTTAGTGCTCATTTGGATGACTTCACACTTTTCATTATTTAGTTTCGTACCATCCATGTATCTTATATAAATCATTTTGAAGTTGCTTTTGATTTTATGGTGACTTGACAAACCGTTAAATTACAGCATTAATTTAATTTCCAATTAAAGTTGCTCGTAATTCTAATTCCTAAGTATTTATTTGACTTTACGACCCTGTGATTAGACTAACTAAGCACTAAAGTTTGAATCTTGATTCTATTCACACAGAGTAGGAACAGTGTAAGGCGATTTTAGACATTGTATGGGCGTTCCGACGACAAGAAGAACATCAACGGTTTAGATCACACACGGATTGTTGCTTTATATCATCAAGATCTGTCACCAAGATAATTTGCAAGGCTCGAGTCGTAATTTAGAGTGACGTGGTAAGTATCTGAAATTGTTTTCAAACTGCCGCGGTACAGTGGCCGAGCGTTCTAAGACTCCTTGCTGCGAAGTGCGCAGTTGCTCGCCGTCGGAGGCTCGATTCCTCCCTCGGGCATTGGTGTGTGTGTTGTGCTTACGTTAGTTTAGTGTAAGTAGTTTGTAAGTCTAAGGACTGATAACCATAGTAGTTTGGTCCAATAGGTTTACAAACATTTGAACATTTTTCGTTTTTAAATTACAGGCAATGTTCATGACTTGCCCCGCACTGGTCCTCCTAGGGCTTTGTTTTCCTACCTTTCCGAACATACGACCCCCTGGCAAGTAAAAAATATTCTCGCGACCCCCTTTGAACAACTCCCTCCCAAATAAAAATTTTCTGGTGACCACCCCACTCCCCCCCCCCCCCCCCCAAACCTCACGAACTGTAACAAGAAAACGTATTTACTTTCTTTTGCTTCAGCCTTCTCTTAATTTGTTTGGCGAAGTTTTTTATTTTGTATTTTTCTGAATGGTACATATCTCATTTTTACGTAGTTTCTGACACAAAAATATATTTTGTTTAACGAGTGTTTCGCATTTCAGGCAAGACTCAGGAGCGAATTATGCTCATTAAGAAAGGTCCCATGGTATACACAGTTTCTAATGACAATTTCGAATTTTTCAAAATAACTTATTGAATCATATTATTCTTCCTATAGTTTGGTTCCTGTAAACAGTTTTCAGGCTTTGCCCATATTCGTCATTTTACAAAGGAGGATACCGTGGTTATAGTGGGTGGTCCAGGAATATGAATATTCCATAGAGAGTAACCTGGTGAAGTTAGCATCAGCAAAATTATCTTTAAAAACAACGCATTCAAGTGGTTACGATAAAATATCAACAAAGTTAATTAAAGCATGCCCTTGTGAATTTAGCACAATTTTTAGTTATTTGTTTAACCAGCCTATTATAACTGGAACATTTCCTGATTGGTTAAAATATGCGGATATTCAAGAAAGGGGATAAAGAGATACCTTCAAACTATAGACCGATTTCACTTTTCCCTGCATTCTCAAAAATTCTAGAAAAGGTAATGTACTAGCAGCTTCTCAACCACTTAACCGCAAATGACATATTCTACAACACAGTTTGGATATCTGAAAGGTTCAGATATCGAAAAGGCTATTTATAGCTACAATGAGAATGTATTCAATTCATTAAATAATAAATTACAAGCAGCAGGTATTTTCTGTGATTTATCAAAGGCATTTGATTGTGAGAACCATAACATTCTTTTACGTAAATTAGAATTTTATGGTGTCACCGGAATTATTGCAAAATGGTTCAAGTCGTACCTCGCTAACAGGAAACAAAGGGTGGCAGTGCAAGGGACTGGTGAATTAAGCCAACAGTCATCATCAGATTGGGAAGAAATTACATGTCGTGTCCCTCAAGGATCCTTTGCTTTTTCTTGTGCACATTAATGACCTCTCATCAGTTACACTGCTAGAAGCAGAGTTCGTATTGTTTGTAGATGATACAAGTATTGCAACAAATAGCATGTAGAGCTTAGTTTTAAAAACGTCTGCTAATGATATTTTAATGAACATTAATAAATGGTTTAAGGCCAACTCATTGTCATTAAACTTTGAAAAGATTCGCTACATGCAGTTCAGAACATGTAAGACATTCCCATCCAGTATATGCATAAAGTGTGAAGAAGAGCAGATGGACGAGGTTGACAGTATAAAATTCCTGGGATTACCGGTTGATAATAAATTCAGTTGGGATGAGCACACCGCAGAACTGTACAAACGACTTAACAAATATGTATTTGCAATACGAATGGTATCAGACATAAGAGACATAAAAATAAAATAAGCTTGCATACTTTGCTTACTTTCATTCCATAATGTCATATGGTATAATATTTTGGGGTTAATCTTCAATTCAAGCAAAAGTTTTCAGAGTCCAAAAGCGTATAAAACGTCTTATTTGTGGTGTAAATCCACGGATATCCTGCAGAAGCCTCTTCAAACGACTGGGTGTATTAACTACTGCCTCACAGTATATTTATTCCTTAATTAAATTTGTCATAAATAATATATCCCTTTTCCCCAACAAACAGATCAGTTCATACCTACAACACTAGGAACAAAAAAGATCTACACAAGGACTTAAAAGCACTTACTTTAGTTCAAAAAGGGGTCCACTACTCAGGAACACTTATTTTCAATAATTCACCAACAACCATAAAAAATTTAGTACAAATAAAGATCAGTTTAAGAGGAGCCTAAAAGACTTTCTAGTGGCCAACTCCTACTCCACTGACGAATTCTTAAATAGAACCAAATGATTCATGTATCTGTATTTATACTATTAGTATTATTATATTATCGGCTTGTAAAAAGTGTATATACCTTTATTAGTATTATTATACTATCAACTTGTAAAACAAAACAAAACGACATGTTCCACATCCACGAGGATCGCCTCAACACGGATCTATGGAACGAACCATCTAATCCAGAGGTCGGCAAGTAATCTTAGATGGGGTCCGGATACTTTTGAAATTTTTTATCGAGGTCCAGAAGGAAAAGTTCATATCCCTTATTAATTTTTTTATTTTAATTTTCACTCTCAAACTGATATGAAATATAACAGATGTAATAATAATAATAATAATAATAATAATAATGTATAAAATATCCAGAAAACATATTATTTGCTATTTATTTTTTCTTACACAAACAAAAAGTATGAAATGGATAATCTTTCAATGAAAAGTCCAGAAATAGGTCATGCATTATAGAACCTACGTTTTATTTTCACTAAGAAAGTATCAAATACAACGAAATGTGCGTATATCTCTTTAAAAAAATCCATGGGAAAAATTACATTTTCGATCTTGAGGAGGTTCTTAGAGTTAGTTTCCCCTGCGGATCTGCTTATGCGAATAATGTCTTCAAAATTGGTGACCGTTAGTCTTGAGCGAAAATTATTCTCCAAGAAATTCATTTTTGAAAATGAAATTTCCCAAATGTATGATGAGCCAAACATAGCAGCTAGCTAGATCGATAATTTTTTGTAATTTCATATTTTTCCGGGTCACGTTGACTCCTAAATTCTTCAGTGGATACAGTTTGATACAGTTGCAAGGAAATGTCTTCCTGAAATTGTATTATCTCCATTTGGAGTAAAAGCTTTAAAAGGAGGAACAACTTCGCAGCCATTACTGTCCATTCTGCTACAAGAGAAACCTCAAAAGGCGATTTTAAGAATCGTGACGATTCATATATTTCTCGTACTGCAAATTTATTTTTAATTTGATAATATGGAAATGTCTAATTCAGGATTATTTTTATATTCAAAAATTGTTGCAAAATGAGAAATTCTTGACTTAAAATGTCTCTTTCAAAGAACCAGCTTGCGAAGGAATGATGATGCACTTTGAACCAAATCACATTTTTATTTCCTACTAGCTTAAACCCGCGGCCCCGCTCGCTTGTTGGTTGATTATGATAGATAATGCGCGAAACGTCAAATCGATTTTTTTAAAGATATGCATTAAAAGAAATTTCTTTTTTACTTATTTAATTATTTATTCTTATACTTCCTTATTCGTATGCTTATCCTTACAGAGAAAGAGCTGAAGACATTGTAGCACACATAGACCAAAGATATGATCTGTGGCATCACTTTTCGCTTTAAGCTGTAGAATCGCAAACGTCATCGCTGTCCTTCGATGATATATATATATATATATATATATATATATATATATATATATATATATATATAATTTGACGACTTTCAACCACCATATCTTCCACTTCCTTACAGCTATCGACATGGAACTGCTATGGTGTACAACGGGAGACTTCGGACAACAATTTCACACAGACCATGCTTTTGCGTTCTGTAGTTTTCACTGCAGAGCGAAATATTAACATACACATACGTATAATTGTATATACATCTATAACTTTCCATCCCAATATACTCCACCCTTTATCATTATCAACCCTCAAGCAACAATGCAACCAATAAAACTATTTTCAAAAAGTAAAAATAATTTTCAAAGAGTAATTATTGTTCCGTATTTGCGTTATAATCTTCAAATTACTAAATATCTATCATATCGCAATAAAAGCGGGCGTAAAACCTTCCGCAGGTATAAATTAGTAACTGTACAAATTTTTAAGTCTCTGCGTCTTGTCGTTCGGACGTAATAAGCGTACACCGAACAGGCATTCACATTATATATATATATATATATATATATATATATATATATATATATCCGATCGCCATAAAACCGTGCCTAAAACCTTCCCCGGGTAGACGTTAGTAACTGAACAAATTTTTAGCTCTTTATGTCTTGTGTTTCAGGCGTGATAAACGTACACCGAACAGACATTTACATTTATAGATATAGATTACCTTGTAGCTCGGTGTTATCTACAGGAAAAAAATGTTTTTTTTTTTTTTTTTTTTTTTTTTTTTTTTTTTTTTTTTTTTTTTTTTTTTTAAGAATTAGAGTATGTAAGTTACACTTTGAAAATACTTAGCGGAGCGGTATAAAGCGTCTCGCTGCGGAGTGCGCGGTTGCTCGCCGTGGAGGTTCGAGTCCTCCCTGGTGTGTGTGTGTGTGTGTGTGTGTGTGTGTGTGTGTGTGTGTGTGTGTCCGTAGGTTAGTTTACCTAGGTTTAAGTAGTTTGTAAGCTACGGACTGATGACCATGCAGTTTGGTCCGATAGATTTACAGACATTTTTTTGGATTTGAAAATACTTTTGGCGGTCCAGCTTTTGCCCTTCTGCGGTCCGGAAGTGGACCGCGGTCCGCCAGTTGCCGACCGCTGATCTAATCTAGTCAAATGGGGGGTCGTTGGAGGAAAGGCGACATTCTTTTCGAGAAACACTGTTGAATAAATTTAGAGGTTCGAATTTGAGGCGGACTGCAGAACAATTCTACTGCCGCCACCCTACATATTGCAGAAAGACAAGAAGGACAGGCTCAGAGAGATTAGGGATCGTACAACATTCCTTCTTTTCTCGTTGTATATGGGAGTGGAACAGGAGAGCACGTAACTAGTAGTGGTACTGGTACTGAGTACTCTCCGTGCATTGCGGAGTACGGACGTAGATGTGGTTGCCTGGAAGTAATGACTGTTTGCATTTAACATACGGCGGTCCACTGCAATGAGGCGTGCCTGTAACGCGCTGCCCGCTGGCAGCCAATATAACGGCCGGCCCTTTAGGGCGGGCAGCGGCCCTCGACGCGCCGAATGCACAATGAGCAATTACAGCGGGCAGCGCGGCGAGGACGTGAAGAAGCGGCGCCGAATTAGGTGACAGCCGGCCATCAGCTCAATAACGACGCCCTTCCTGGCCGCGCAGGCACAGGAATCGTCCTCGCCGGACGATTGTTTCGGCCGGGGGCCGGTAATTGGGAATACGAGTGCTCTGGCGCAATCGCCCCCTCTCTCGGGCCCTTTCCCCGACACTCCAGGGGGCAGCGGGCATTACTCAGCGGCCCGCCGCAATAAACCACACACACAGAAACTGCCGCGAAACTCACAGTGACTGCCTGCAACTTAGCAACTGCAGCGCCACCATGCGGTCGGGTCGTATAAACGTACCGCGAAACGAGCAAAAGCAGCATTACAAATTTAAACGCGCACAAAACACCTTTTATAGAAAATATAAATTTAGTTCGAACTTCAATGTGAGAAGCTTACAATACTCAGAGATTCCAACCATTACGTTTTAATCGTAATTGTTAAGAAAATTGCTTAAAATTACGATTTTATGATTGAAGTGGTTCCAATTCCGATTTTCAGGTTTAGCCGGCCGCGGTGGCCGAGGGGACTGCGGCGCGCCAGTCACAGTCTGCAAGGTCACTGCGGTCGGGGGTTCGAATCCCCCCTCGGGCATGGATATTTGTGCCGTCCTTAGTGTTAGCTAGTTCATAAGCAGTTTGTAAGTTTAGGGACTGATGACCTCGTAGTTAAGTCCCATAAGATCTACAAACATTTGAACATTTTTTTTTTTCAGGTTAAAATAACAAATTGGTCTCATTTGTTTTGCGACGTCAAAACTCGGTTCCTTTTGAGTTCGACAAAAATGAACTGGTTTTGAGCAACACCTTCTAGCATGTTCTTGTGGAAATCGCCAGTATTGACACCGACTTCTACGGACTCGGAAACTTCGTAATAGGCATACGGGATGAATCCACAAAGGCGCGCGATTGTAGAATCTAGCAGCAGCCATTGGAAATGCCGATCGTCACTTGACTCGTAGCTGCGCCCCTACAGGAAAAATCGTGAAGGGTGTGGGTAATACTAAAAGATGAAATTTTCAAATGTTTGTAGAGCTTATACGACTTAACTACGGGGTCATCAGTCCCTAAACTTACAAACTAGTTATGAACTAGTTGCTACTAAGGACGGCACAAATATCCATGTCCGAGGGGGGATTCAAACCCCGGCCGTAGTGGCCGTGCAGACTGTGACTGACGCGTCGCAGTACGCTCGGCCACCGCGGCCGGCACTAAAAGATCGTTCATCATATATCCTCCATCGTTAGTCTGTGTTCAGAAGTTGAAGTTGTGTTGGTTTTGTTTCTTATTGCATTGAATCTACCAATAACACCGATTTCGTGTGTGTGTGATATGCTGTACCGAAGTGTGTGATGAACGTTTCATATTTGTAAAATAGAGTTCTACGAGAAAATCGCCAATAAATGTTATCTCGTTCCATCGTTTTTCGTAAAATGAAGAACTTTTTGTTACAGGAAAAATCTAATCCTAGTGAAAGTGATGCTTATGAATAATTGCGAAATACACTTATGGAGCAAAAATATCGTAAGGGTATCCTTGTTTGAGGATTTCTGCGAAATAAATAAATATTAATCTGGAAAGAAAAAAAACTAAGTACTTCTGTATCGAGAAAGAAAATAATTAGTTATTAAATTTTGTTCTCCCTGCCCCCCCCCCCCCCCCACACACACACATTCCAACTGTACTCATCAGGATGATGTAGTAATATGCTGCCTCTATATCATCTGCAACCTTACAGAAACTGTTTTCACAATTTTTCTGCTGATACATATTACGTCGTATACGAAAGTTGGAACCACCGAAATACTTACCTCGACGAAACCCTGTCACGTAATTTGGTAGAGCAACCTAAAAAATTCTGGTCATACGTATACTAGCGGCAAAACACAATAAATACCTTCACTACACGATAGTAACGGCGATGCTATTGATGATTTCTTAACACAGCTCTCCGACATTCCTTAACTAGAGAAGACGAAGCAAATATTCCAGAATTCGTATCAAGATGCGTAATTTAGAAGTAGATACCCCAGGTGTATTAAAGCAACTTAAATCACTTGACAAAAGTAAGTCTGTCGGTCCAATTGTACACCAATTATTTCCCTTTCAGAGTATGCTGATGTAATAGCCTCATACTTAACAATCATACACAACCGCTCGCTCAGCGAACATTCCGTATCCAAAGACTGGAAAGTTGCACAGGCCACTCCAATATTCAAGAAAGGCAATAGCAGTGATCTGCAAAATTACAGGCCTATATCACTGAGGTCGGATTGCAGTAGGATTTTAGAACATATACTTTCCTCAAATATTATGAACTACCTAGAAGAGAATGAACTATTAGTCAACACGGATTCAGAAAGAATCGTTCCTATGAAACACAGCTAGCTCTTTACTCACATGATGTGATGAGTACTATGGACAAGGGTTGTCAAAAAGATTACGTATTTCTACATTTCCGGAACTCTTTCGACACTGTACCTCACAAGCGTCTTCTAATCACACTGCCTGCTTACGGAATATCGGCACAATTGTGAAATTGGATTCGTGATTTTCTGTCAGAAAGAACACAGTACGTTGTAATTGACGGAATGTCATCGAATTGAACTGAGTATGGCGTTCCCCAGGGAAGTTTTACAGGGCCCCTACTATTCCTTATTTTATAAACGATTTAGGAGACAATCTGAGTAGATCTTTTAGACTGTTCGCGATTGATGTTGTCATTTATCGGTTAATAAAGTCACCATAAATGAAATGCAACTCGAAAATGATTTAGATATCTGCATGGTGCAAATATTGGCAATTGACTCTTAACCCTACAAGCACCAAGCATTGCGAAAAATTGTCCATACATTTTTCTTTTATTAAAAAAATCATGCGATATATACTTCATTCTTTATGGGCCTCGTACTACTTGTCTCTCACCGTATAAAGTAATGCACTGTACATTTCTATGTCCACAATTTTAAAACCCGTAAATAATATATACAAATTTTATACCCAAGGGCACATTTTCCTGCATTTAACTGCAGATAATCCAAGACGACAATACTGCAATAAGGATCACTCAATGTACAATATTTGATACACAACAGCTGATAGCAAAGACAAAAAAATAAATGCGATTTACAGACTATACGGCTCATTGTAACACGGATTGTAGCACTCGATTGGTGCTCCGTGTAAGCTAAATACCTTGGCGCTACTAGGGTTAATAATGATAAATGTGAGGTCATCCATATGACCACTAAAAGAAATCCGTTAAACTTCAGTTACACGATAAATCAGTCAAACATACAGGCCATCAATTCTACCAACTACCTAGGAATAAGAATTACAAACAACTTAAATTGGAAAGAAAACATTGAAATAATAGAAATAGGGAAGTCGGACCAAAGACTATGTTTTATTGGCATAACACTTCGTAGATACAACAGTTCTACTAAAGCAACTGCCTACATTACACTTGTGCGTCCCTTGTTGGAGTATTGCTGCACATTCTGGGTTCCACACCAGGTGGGACTTACGGAAGATTGAGACAAAATTCTGAGAAGGGCAGTTAGTTTTATATTATCACGATATAGGAGAGTGTGTCACGAAAATGATGCACTAGTTGGGGTGGAAATCATTAAAAGAAAGGCGTTATTTGTTGCGGCGAGATCTATTTGTGAAATTTCTTTCACCAACTTCTTCAGAATGCTAACATATATTGTTAGCACCCACCTACATAAGAAGGTATGATCATCATACTAAAATAAGAGAAATCAGACCGAAAACAGATTTAACTGTTCGTTTACCCCGCGAGCTATTATAGAATGGAACTATAGAGAAAATATCATAAAAGTGGTTCGATGAACCCTCTGCCTTGCGCTTGAATGTGACTTGAAGAATATCCATGTATTTGTATTTGTAGAATGATTGTGTACTGAATGTGTATTTGGGAGTGCAGCAGCACAGACTTTTTGAGTATCGCCCGCAGCTGCAATGAAGGTAACACACGAGGAACAATTCGCAACTTTGAAATTCTACTTTCGTCTCAAGAAATCTTCAGCTGAGGCCGATACAGTGTTACAGGAGGCTTATGGAGAGACTTTTTCCCTACAGCACAACTCGAAGGTCATTTAAAATGTTTAAAGATGGGAGACAATTTCCAAGGAAGGTGGACGCAGCGATTCAATTACTGCTCTCACGGAATAAAAGAACACTGCTACTGACATTGTGAAAGAAGATCGACGAATTACTTTCTGAAATACGGAACATTTTATTGGGTGCCACCCACACGTTGATGACAGAAACATTACCCACGAGACGTTTCCGTCCGCTATGGGTTCCAATACTATTGATTCCCTAACAAAAGAACATTATTGCATGCAGACCTGCATGCGAAAGTTGATGTTAGAAGAAGATCCGGAGTTTCTTTCAAATGTAATCACTGCTGATGAAACTTGGCTACATCATTTTGATTCTGACAGAAAACAGCAACGCTCTGTCACTTGTCAACCATTTTTATTGCTTCGTTTATGTGATTGTCCTTACAACCTGCCATTTTCTGCTACAGAGTGTCCAGAAAAGGGCTCCCTGATTTCAAAATTAAATATTTCGAAAACAAAGATCGATAGAGGAATGCACTAAACGGTATGTTTATTGTGAAAGCTGTAGGAAGTTTATACAGCAGTTTGAAATAATAGTTACAAACGCTGCTAACAGATAGCGCTGTACGCTGTACAGCTCATATCAGCAAACATAAGTGAAATAATCTTATGAAAACACTCTTTGCAAACAATCCCATCACAATGTTTTCAAAATGTTCACCATTGGCACTACAGAGGTGGCGCAAACGAAGAATGAAATTCGCCATCACATTTCGTAGTGTCTCAATCGAAATGGATTCACATGCCACAGAGATCGCCGATTCAAGCTCGTCCAGCGTGGCGGAATGCTTCGGTTAGACCATGTCTTTCACTGTGCCCCACAAAAAAAGTCACAGGGAGTCAAATTCGGCGAATATGGAGGCCAACCCATGCCTGCACCAGGAAATTTGGGATATTCCAAAGCAATGACTTGATTCCCGAAGTATTCCTCAAGAAAGCGAAACACTTGTTCGGTCCGATGTGGTCGGGCTCCATCTTGCATAAACCATTCAGTACCTGGTCGATGCTCTAACGCTTGCTGTGTGGCGACAAATTGTTCCAAAATTGCAACGTAACGTGCACCAGTGACCGTTTCTCGACTGAAAAAAGGGCCAATAATGCCTCTGCTGCATACTGCAGCCAACACAGTAACTTTAGGAGAATACAGGAGTTTCGCTTCACACCAATATGGCTTTTCGGAACCCCAAAATCGCCAGTTCTGCTTATTCACGTATCCATTCAGGTGGAAGTGTGCTTCATCTGTAAACCAGATGCAGCCAACATCAAATCCTTCACTATCAATCATTGTGAGCATCTGATTAGCAAAGGCAACCCTTTGTTGCACAGCTCGTACGGGTATGGCCTGGTGCGTTTGAATTTTGAATGGAAACATGTGTAGGCTCTTTCTCAGTATTTTCTGCGTGCTGGGAAGCTTCAAACCAGTCTCGGATGCAATTCTACGGACGGATGATATTGGATTTCGCTGAATAATTCCAGAAACGATATTTTCAGGCGTAACCGCGGTTTGCTTGCGGCCAACATGCCCCACAATATCATCAGTTACACTGCCCGTTCGTTGAAGTTTTGCGAGTATGGTTTTCGCATCGGCTCCTTTTAGAACATTAAATCGTGCTTGAAAACTTCGCCTTGTTGCCGTAGGACTCTCGTCTAACCTGTGGTACTATAGCACTAGAAAAACACGTTGTTGAATGGAGTACATGGTTTTAATCTCTTCCTACGGTACGCTAACCTACTTTCACGTTTCAATAGTGGAACTGATCGCTCTGGGTTGCGGATCACTATTTATACTAGGCATTACGTATGGCGATTACAGCGCCATCTGTTAGCAGCTTTTGTTCAAAATGTTCAAATGTTTGTAAATCTATCGGACCAAACAGAGTGGTCATCAGTCTGTAGCTTTCAAACTACTTAGAAATAGGTAAACTAACCTAAGGACAACACACACACCCATGTTCCAGGGAGGACTCGAACCTCCACGGTGAACCACCGCGCGCTCCGCAGCGAGACGCTTTAGACAAGATGTTCAAATGTTTGTGTAGTGTATGGAACTTAACTACGGGGTCATCAGTCCCTAAACTTACAAACTACTTATGAACTAGGACGGCACAAATATCCATGCCCGAGGGGGGATTCGAACCCCCGACCGTAGTGCAGACCGTGACTGGAGCGCCTCAGTCTCCTCGGCCACCGCGGCCGGCCACGCTTTAGACCGCTCGGCTACTCCACCGCGGCAGCAGCTTTTGTAACTATTATTTCAAACTGCTGTGTAAACTTCTCACAGCTTTCACAATAAACATATCGTTTACTGCATTTCTCTATCGATCTTTGTTTCCGACATATTTAATTTTGAAATCAGGGAGTCCTTGCCGGCTTCGGTGGCCGAGGGGACTGAGGCGCTTCAGTCACGGTCTGCACGGCCACTACGGCCGGGTGTTCGAATCCCCCCTCGGGCATGTATATTTGTGCCGTTCTTTGTCTTAGTTACTTCATAGGTAGTTTGTAAGTTTAGGGACTGATGATTCCGTAGTTAAGTCCCATAGACTATACAAACATTTGAGGGAGTCCTTTTTCTGGACACCCTGTAGCTTTCTCTCAGTACGTTAGTTTAGAAATTTGAAACTGTTTACTGAAGCGTTTTAGGGGTTCGCGAGCTCCATGAAAAGCCCCGGCGCCTGAGGCTTGCCTATTTGCGAGCACACACGGTGGGCGAGGCACTACAAACAGGTAGCGGCAGAAGCGAAGCTCGCAGTGCAGCGGGGCGGGGCGGGGCGGGCAGCGCGACCGGCGCTAATACAGCCGCGGCGCCGGCTTAATTGCTGTAATGTAGAATTGGTTAGCGCCAAGTGCGCTCTTGCGGCAGGCCGCGTTACCGCCAGCTGCTACGCTGCGTGCTCTCTTTAGCGGCGCTCTCGAGTGCGTGTGGACGGACGCGAGCCGCCGGCAACCCACGTACGCGCACAGTGCGAGCACGTAATTGCTGGTCTGCACGAGGGAAAACAGGGATTGGCGTGTACACAACTTTCCGACTTTATCTGTCCGAAATTAACAATATCATACTCGCGAACTTTTGAAAATGCCTATCAGTAAAAATGACGCGGGACAAACAATCAGGCGAATTTCGACATATACACCGGCTTCGTGGAAATAAAAATGTTCAAATGTTTGCTGAGCTTTTGGGACTTCTCTACGGGGTCATCAGTCCCTAAACAAACAAGCTACTTATCAACTACCTTATACTAAGGACGGCACAAATATCCATGCCCGAGGGAGGATTCGAGCCCCCGACCGTAGTGGCCGTGCAGACTGTGACTGGTGCACCGCAAACAGCTCGGCCACCGCGACCGACTGGAAATAATACTTCTGGGCTTCAAAATACAATAATTCGTCGTTAAAACATGACATTTCAGTGAAATCATATTTACTTACATCATAGGCCAATGTTTCTAGATGAAATCCGTGTTAAATAGCAGAGGGTCCACCAATTTTTCATCTTTGTGCCCAGTGGAATAACTTGCAGCACCTTGATTTCGAACCTGTCATCTACCGGAAGAACTTTGAACTGCTTGTAAAGCTCATTCACCACCTCATCTGTACTTCCATTATCTCCCTTGCCTAACATGCTAGCAAAGTTTCACAAGGAAAAACGAAAGGAAGGAAACTGTGCATCTTCAGTTTTGTCAAACCTTGGAACCTTCTCCAAGATACGAGGTATGTCCACAAAGTAAGTTTCGTTTGGTTATATAAAACAAACGTGATCAGATACAGAAAATTATTTATTGTACAAAAATATACAACTATTAAACTACTTTTCTACATAGCTTCCGAAATTTTGTAGGCATTTGTCATAGCGTGGCAGAAGTCTTTGTAGGCTTTCTTCGTAGAAGGTTGCCGCCTGTGTATTCAGCCATGTGGTAACATGTTCTTTCAGCTAGTCATCATCGCCGAAGTGTTGACCACCATGGACAGGTTTCAGATGTAAGAAGAAAGTCGCTAGGAGCGAGACTATACGGAGTATGATCAAACACGTCCCAGTGAAATTCCCGTAAGAGTTGGTCACATTCGCCTTTGAGGTCGGGCGGCAACGTGAAAGGAAGAAGAAGCCTCCTTTCATCTCTTCTTACACCTAAAATCTGTCCTTGATGATCAACACTTCAACGATGATGAGCTGAAAGAACATGTTTACCACATGGCTAAATACACAGGCGGCAACCTTCTATGAAGAAGGCACACAAAAACTTGTCCCACGCTATGACAAGTGCCTACAAAATTTCGGAAGTTATGTAGAAAAGTAGTTGAACAGTTGCGGATTTTTATACAACATATATTTTTTTCTGTATGTGTTTTATATTTGCTTATATAACCAAACGGAACTTACTTTGTCGACATACCTCGTAGTCACAGGTGGTACGTACACAACTACTTTCTCATTGATGAAAGATTACTATTTTCTTTGTCTGAATGCCAATAACTAGCTCATCATCACTTCTTTGGATTTGCGGGTTGGACCGATTCACATGGAGAAATTGTTATCTGGCTATAAATTCAGCGACAAAAACATCCCACTATTAAAAGTGACAGTCATATGAAAGAAAGAGTTATCGGCTATCGTAGACTTGCCTTCGATCCACGCAAGCAATAGATTGCACGAAAGTGTTTTGAATGACGAATGTAAAAAGTTTCGAATTTTTGTCCGTGAAGTCGTAAAATAACACCGTCCATCCGTAAAATAGTAAAATTCTGCAATTTCCGTAAATTTTACGGATAAACCGTAAAAGTTGGCAGATATGAAATATACTTAATCCGGCGCTGTCTCAGTAACAACTGAGTAGAATTCTTCTTCTAGTGCTGCAAAATACTCGCCTTAAGATGTAATGATTTTCCCGCCTATCAGAGCCTTTACAATTCGTCATGCAACGCGGAACGTCCCATTCCCACCATCATGCTTTGTTCACAGTGGCACAGACAAACCGTCGGAAGACGCCGTCCCCCAAGGTTGACCGAAAACATCGGCCGACGGCATGGTCACACTTCATCCGATACAATTTATCTCATCCTGGGATTAAGGAGGACGTTAGGCTAGGATGTTAGATTAGAACCTATTCTGTGTGTGAAATAGTTTTCAATTTCCTGGGCTGCAATGGATGTCACGACATTTTTAGATTTCGAAATGAGTGCCACGAAGCGGCTTTTACTGTTAGTAAAGACATCGAATGCGTATGAATGAGGTACATCTGTCTAGAAAAAAGAAAATGGCGAGGATTGTGTACAGTGTCCTCAGTTGTTCCTATCACCAGACAAGCTGCATGAATATACCGGGTGATCAAAAAGTCAGTATAAATTTGAAAACTTAATAAATCACGGAATAATGTAGATAGATAAAAACTGACACACATGTTTGGAATGACATGGGGTTTTATGCAGGATGGCGCTCCACCCCATATTGCTAGACGCGTGAAAGATCTCTTTCGCGCGTCGTTTGGTGATGATCGTGTGCTCAACCGGCACTTTCGTCATGCGTGAAGAACAAGGAGGTAATTTTCAGCAAGTAATATAATGTAGTGTAAAAGATAAGATCAATTCACTGAATATAGACCTTTGTATTAGTTTATTTCTTATTTATTAACAAGTTTATATACTTTTTGTGCTGTTTGCTTGTGATGGGCAAGTTGTGATTAAATGGCGAGCAGTTTATACTTAGGGACGGTTTTTCGTGTGGCAACCTGTATAAAAAAGCAAAGAAAGAGTACGTCTAAAACTTTGTCATTCCTCAGAAGGGGGCGCCTTCGGAATAGAAAATCAAGCGTAGCGATATCAATGGTATATGAAAGGAGTATAAATCTTCAAAAGCGAATATACCAATAAATTTATTAAGAAAACACAGACTTTAAAGTCAAGACATACTTCAGAAATTCAGGTACCGCAACTGTTGCTAAAAGTAAGCCAACTTTGACGTCGTAATAGAAGGTGCGTCTGACAGATTCGGTGAATGTCCCCATATCGAGGGTTTGAACCAAATAATGGCAACTATTTATTCATAACCGATACAAATGGGTTACATGTTTGCACCTGTTACTGTCCTTCCAAGTAGTCACCAGCGTTGTGTAGAACACGCTGCCAGTGATGTTGAAGGTGTAGTATACCGTTAGCAGAGCCTGTTCTGTTCATGATGCGAATGGAGCCGTCTACTGACCGTCGAATCTCTCGAACAGTTCTAAGGCTAATTCCATGACGTGGTTCCTTCATCTTAGGAATCAAATAAACGTCAGAAGGACTTAACTGCGGGGAGTGTGTTAGGTGGTACAATATTTCCAGTCCCATCGACCGAACAGAGCAGCCACAGCTTGCGCAGTATGTGACCGCGCAATGTCGTGCAAAATGATGGGGGGGGGGGGGGGGGGTGCGCAGAAATTCTACTACTGTCCACTAACGCCCGTCTTCAGAGACGCTAGGACCTCGTGCCCGTGCATGTCTGCCGCTTTTTGCCGACGTTCATTGAAGGTTTTTACCCAACGTTCCTCTGTTCTGTACGGCAATGCCCAATTTCCCGCACGCCTCTTAAAGTCCTTGATGACAGTGTCGTGCTGAACGACCTCTAAAACTATCAATCTTGAGCGAACTTCTATGTTCCTGTTTCGAAAACATAGTGAGACCGTTACGTTAGACCGCTCGCTCACAAGTGAGTGTGTTTCCCTAGATTGTGCGCACGCCGGTGACGTGGGACGGACGAGTCCATTTGGTCGGAGGTAAGGTAGATATGTCCACGACGTGTTTGTATCGGCGAGAATAGTTAAAAGTAGTGTGTGTGTGTGTGTGTGTGTGTGTGTGTGTGTGTGTGTGTGTGTGTTTGAATGAATGCTAAAGATAGTATGTGTGTGGGGCGAGCGTGTCACTGTGTTACGAGACCGTCCCTGCTAAAATTCACAAATAAATGTTCTGTTGTGGTTTTGGTTACAAAATAATTTGACTAAGCAATGAGACTTAGTATCTTCCTTTGCCCTGTTAGAATAAATTGCAACTGACATGGGATGCAATGATCTTACGTACACAACTGCGAATGCAAGACATACTCCAAAGATAAAACTAAGTCTTTGGTTTACAGCAAAGATATGAAAATAAGTACAGTATGTCATATCGATTAATGACAATGATACAAAATATTACATAAATTTGTTGTCTACAGAAATATAGCTTAGGTTTTTGTAACAAAACATGTTCAAGGTTGTATGGCAGGCAAAAATTAAGTGAAAATTATTTTGCGTACTCCTTTCATAGTACATTCCATTGCATAGTGTCTCAGCAGCAGTGTTGGCACTACTTTAAGTTTCAACCCTAGGATTACAAACTGCGCTGGAGAGGATAACGTGCGCGCGCATACACATTGAGGAACATGTCAACAAGCGCCTTCTATTGTGCAGATCACTGTAGTGACCCATTTTACAGTGTTAGTATTGGAACTCGTGTCATTGCAATATTGAGCGCAAAATGCAGCAATTCAGCAACAAGTAAACATTAACTTTTGTTTCAAATTATGCAAAACGGCGGCGGAGACCCATGGGATGTTAGTGCAATTGTATGGCATTGAAGCAGTGAGTGAAAAGTTCGTAAAACATGTAAAGTAGGTGGCGAGGTACTGGCGGAAGTAAAGTTGTGAGGCGGCATCGTGAGTCGTGTCGGGATTGCTCAGTTGGTAGAGCGCTTGCCGCGAAAGGCAAAGGTACAAGGTTCGAGTCCCGGTTTCGGCATACAATTTTAATCTGCCAGGAAGTTTCATATCAGCGCACACTCCGCTGCAGAGTGAAAAGTTTGTGTTTGGGTGGTTTTGGAGATCAAATGTTCAAATGTTTGTAATTCTATCGGACAAAACTGCGTGGTCATCAGTCCGTAGCTTACAAACTACTTAACCTAACGTAAACTAACCTACGGACAACACACACACCCATGCCCCAGGGAGGACTCGAACCTCCACGGCGAGCAACCGCGCGCTGCGCAGCAAGACGCTTTAGACCGCTCGGCTACTCCACCGCGGCGTTGTGGAGATCCAACAACGCGCGACCTCAGTATTTCGAGCGATTTCACAACCAGCCTTTGGTGTCCGACCGATGTCAGAAGTGGCGATTACTTTGAAGGCAACTCTTGTTTCCTATACTTCCTGAGTCCATTCACCAACCTTTTCAAAAGCACCTTGTACAAAGATGTCAGATACACTCGAGAACGTCAGCAGAGACAGGAAAAACGGCCATTTGCGGAAGCCAGACAGGAAAAGACGCAGTGCCGGTAGAAGTCAAAGGCACGTCGCAGGGTGCTCCGACATCAGAAATGCGGAAGATGTTCTGTATGGATCGGCAGGGGGCCGGAGGGTCCTCTGGCAGACTAGAGGCGGCCGATGGGAAGAAAAAGATAAGCTGTTCTTTTATCGCCGAACGGTGGGCGGAGATTAAAATTTAGGAGGCGGCTGTGTGTGACGGGCGGCCGCTAATCCGCCAGAGTGCTCCGCCAGCGCCGGCGCCGGCAATCTCCTAATTACAGCGACGCCTCCGCCGCGCCTTCTCTCGCCGCTTTTTCCGACGACAAACAAGAGCCCGGCCCCGCGCCCGGGACCTCTCTTGATGGAAATGACGCCCGACCCGCCTCCGCCTTCACGGGCTCCAGCTTTCTTGCCACATAATCGACGTCGCCTGCCGTCCTTACTCTTCCCTCGAGACGACTAAGTGTTTCGCTCCTCCTCCTCCTCCTTCTCTTCTTCTTCTTCTTCTTCTTCTTCTTCGACAAACACGTCGACGACAACTAAGCACACGTCACTAACATCACGAGAAAAACTCAAACGCTATAGCATCGCCTAGCTAAGACTGAGTGTATACTGACATTCCATCCTACATAGTGCTTAAACAATCAGAACCCATCATATAACCTATTGGGTGTCCCATGATCTTGAATGACCACCACAAATTACAGTTTGTCCAAAAGCACCCTGAAAATAAGTAAACAAAAATGTAGCAAGTAAATGTTGTTTAGTTACCAGGGTAGTATTAACCAACACGTTTGCCTTGCCTTCATAAGAAAGGTGGTGGTGGTAGTGCTGGTGGAGTTCTTCTTCTTCTTGCCAGACTTGAGACTGGTTTAATACAGTTCTAAATGTTCAAATGTTTGTAATTCTACGTTGGTCATCAGTCTCTAGTCTTACAAACTACTTTAACTAAGTTAAGCTAAACTAAGGCAACACACACATCCATGCCCCAGGGAGGATTAGAACCTCCGACGCGGGAAGTCGCGCGATCCGTAACGTGGCGCTCCAGACCGCTCGGCTACTCCCGCGTGGCAATACAGCTCTCCAACCTATACTATCCTGTGCAAGTATCTTCATCTCCTCATAAGAACAGCAACCCACATTTGAAAATGCTTACTGTATTCGTCACATGACTTCCAAAATGTTTGAAATGTTCAAATGTTTGTATAGCTTATGGTACTTAACTACGGGGTCATCAGTCCCTAAACTTACAAACTACTTATGAACTAACTAATACTAAGGACGGCACAAATAGCCATGCCCGAGGGGTGATTCGAACCCCCGACCGTAGTGGCCGTGCAGACCGTGACTGGAGCGCCTCAGTCCCCTCGGCCACCGCGGCCGGCGCACGATCTCCCTCTGCGATTTTACGCCCACATTTCCCTCCAACACGAAACTGACAATTCCTTGATGTCTCAGAATGTGCCCTACCAATCGATTTCTTCTTTTAGTCAAAGCAGGCCAGAAATTTACTTTCTCCGGCATCTGTTCTTTTCAAAAGCTTCAATCTTCTTCTTGTCTGGACTATTTATCGTTTACGTTTCACTCCGGTGCACAAATGCCTTCAGAAAATACTTCTTAACGCTCACATTTACATCAGATGTTAACATATTTCTCCCCACTGGTATTATGCATTTTATAACATCTGCACTGAGACCATCGTAAGTTATTCTACTGCCCAAGTAACAAAACTCACCAACCACGTTTATTGTGTCGTTAGGCAATCTAATTCCTTGAACATAACTTAATTTTCTTAGACTACATTCCACTATCCTTGTTTTCCACTTGTTAATGTTCACGTTATATGCTGCCTTCAAGACGTACAACTGATCTTCCAAGACCTTTGTCGTCTCTTACAGAATTACAATGTCATCGGCAAACCGTAAAGTTTTTTTTTTTTTTTTTCCACCCTGAACTTTAATTTGTTCTCGAATTTTATCCTTGTTTTCCTTCCCAGCTTTCTCAATATACTTCGGAAAAAGGCTACAACTATGTCATGCTTCCCTCCCAATCACTGAGTCCCTTTCATGCCCTACGACGCAACTTCTGTCTGGTTCCTGAATAAGAACGGCATTACGCCTTTTTAATAGCATCCCTCATATTTTTACTCGGCAGTCCGCTTTCTCTCCTCAACATCTGTTCAACAACGCAGGTACTGCAGGTATCGTCCGCTTACTGGGGTTCACAGTGAACAAATAAAAGCAGGAAAATACACACTCATAATTCAGGCCGGTGCCTTCAGTTAAAGGTTTGTGTGAGTGCAATGTAGATTAACGAAGACGAGATACAAGAGCTATTCATATCTGGAAGCCCTAAGTTAGCGTAATTTCTTATATATATTGGACCAACTGTTTATGGTCATCTACATACATACTCCGCAATCCACCCAAAGGTGGGTGGCGGAGGGTACTCAGTAGTACTACTACTAGTTACTTGCTTTCCTGTTCCACACCCATATAGAACGAGTGAAAAACGAATACTTGTATGCATCCGTACGAGCCCTAATCTCTCTCATCTTATCCTTGTGGTCTTTGCGTGAAATGTAGGTTGGCGGCAGTAGAATTGTTCTACAGTCCGCCTGAAATTCCGGCCCTCTACATTTCTTCAACAGTGCTTCTCGAAAAGAACGTCGCCTCCCCTCCAGCAACTCCCAGTTGAGTTCCCATAGCATTTCGGTAACACTCGCGCATTGCTCGAATCTACCAGTAACAAACCTAGCTGCCCGTCTCTCAACTGTCTCGATGTCCTCCTTTAAACCGACCTGATGGGGATCCTAAATACTCCCCCACGACTATTATTATATGCTCATTCCATTTCATACCGCTGTGCCGTGTTATGCCTAGATATTTGACGCGACTATGTCAAGCACCACACTACTAATGCTGTATTCGAACATTATACGATTGTTCCTCCTACCCATCTACATCACCTTACATTTTTCTACATTTAGCGCTAGTTTCAATTCCTCACACCACCTATAAATTTGGTCATCCTGCATCCTACTACAGTCATTCAATGACAACATTCTCTTGTATACCACAGCATCATCAGCAAACAGTCGCAGATTGCAACTGACTGTTCGTCAGATCATTTATTTAGATAGAAAAATAGTAGCGGACCTATCACACTTCCCTGGGGCACCCCTCCACAGACTTAAAAAAAAAAAAAAAAAAAACCAACACACACACACACGCCCAGTACGTAGCATGATGCCTCAGACCAAGCGGTCATTCCGCGCGGCTTTATTTACAAACTTTACACAGCCATAGTAATTCTCTGTTACCCTTTTGCTATCTTATATTTCTCATACAAAAGTAATATTTGTTTCATCTCTCAGGAGGTTTACAATATACTCACACAAACCTGCAACTGAAAACTGAACTGACTGAATGAACACTGCATCGTTTCCATTTGTTTCCTTTTGTTCATGGTCAACTGAAATTGCACTAGCCTTGATTCGCTGTCATCCGCATTTAGCGCTTATACGACGAAAATTTCATGGTACGGCTTGGTAGAAGTTAATATTGTGTACTAATCTAATATCATTTGCTACATAAGGTGCGCCAGTTAACTTGAACATCCGAATTAACTTTTTATCCAAAGTAAAATAAAATATTATCGAGCAAAGTTTATTTACCGGGAAAATATTAACCAGCATAATTAACTTTCTAGTAACCTTCTACGCTAGGACAACATGAACGATCAGATTAGCTGTTCGTTCCATATATCCGTAGTGAGGAGATCCTCGTGGATGTGGAACATGTTAAAATACGTATATATTTTTTACAAGCTGATAATATAATACTAATAGTATGAATACAGATACATCATCAATTGGTTGTATTCAAAAATTCGTCAGTGGAGAAGGAATTGGGCACTAGTAAGTCTTTCATGCTCACCTTAAACTTATCTTTTATTAGCAGCTTAATTTTTTATGGTTGCTGGCAAATTAATGAAAATGTTTGTTCCTGAGTAGTGGACCCATTGCTGAAAAAAGTAAGTGCTTTTAAGTCCTTGTGGTGGTGTGTATTCTATCAGGGCGCACGACATCGAAGTCTTTACCCACGGACGAAAACAATGCGAGACGAGTGTAAAACGAAACATAAAAATGAGTGTTACAAAGAGGTCACAAGAAGTTCCTTTCTTTCCCAGTTACAAAAAAAAAAAAAAAAAAAAAAAAAGAAAAGAGTATGACATGCAAACTAAAGAGCAGAAAGCACGGTTGGCTGATTACACAAATAAAAAAGGGTGAGCCAGACACTCTACAACAGACTAAAATCCCCAGCCTTAAGTTTAGGCCATAGCGCAGACGAGTCACAAAACCTTAAAAGTTTGACCTCACGTCTCATCAAATGGTCTGCAGATCAACACTAACATTAGCATCTGCCCTTGCAGCACAATACGAACTTCACTCAAAAAGTGGCATACAGTAAGTTGCACGCTAGAGGCAAAACAAAAAAGGAGGATGTTTGCGGCGAAGTAAAAAGTTGTGTGTTATCGGGCAGTGACCGATTCGGAGCCGCGTCAGGGTAACCTTCATGCCATCGCAATGACTGGGAAAAGGTTCGCCAGAGCTGGACAGTGGGTTTCACTGACCGTAGTTTATGACCTGTCACTGCCAGCCATGTTCCTTCTCACAACTGAAAGGACCTCTGCCGAATAACAGAGGACATCCTGCAAGGAAATGGCAGATTGTGCGGCGTGATTGTCGTTACAGGCCGCCTTTGCAGCCCTATCAGCAGCTTCATTCCCCGGAATACCTAAATGCTCACGAAACCAGCAGAATGACAGTTGTTTCCCCCGGCGCTGGAGGGAGTACAGTTGACTCTGTATGAGCTGCGGGACCTTCTCTGATGAGTACAGGCTCTGCAATGATAGCAAAACAGATAAGAAACGAGTGTCCTGAACACGTCGCAATTCCTCGAGTGCTTTCGAGATGATGTGAAGCTCGGCTTCAAAAACAGAAAAGGCTGTGGAGAAGCGAATCCTGATAACATGGTAAAGGAACACTCAGGAACTGCCAAAGGAATCCTCATGCTTACTACCATCAGTGTAAACTTCCGTAAAATCGTGATGCCTATCTAAAATGTTAAAAAAAAAAACGGAGATCGATATGTAAAATCAGGAGTGTAACCTTTCTAAAATTCGCCAATTATAAAATAATTCTGGGCCTCTAAAAGATCCAGTGAGTAAATCTGCTCCAACCGCAATGTAAAACAGTAAAATCAGGTAAATCCATCCGTGTAAGACAATCCTTCATGCGAATCCCAAAAGGTTTGTTGGCCACTGCCGAGTTTGAAACAGCCTTTCCATAGGAAGCCGAGCTACATCATGGTATGCTGGTGTGTATGGCGTTGACAGCGTTTTGTACACTTGGCGCCGTATGAGCAACAGTGGCCTGATGGCATGTGGTGGTACAGCAGCCTCGGCACAGACGCTCGGAATGCGGTTTGTTTTCAATGTCCCAGTGGCCAGCCGAATCCCTTCATGGTGCACCACGTCCAGGTTTATCAAATAAGAGGGTCTGGCAGAACCATACACTGTGCATCCCTAATCTCAAGGCGAGATCACAAAGGCTCCATAAGATCGGAACAGACAGGTCCTATCTGCACCCCAAGAATTGGGGCTGAGACATTTTTCAGTAAGTTTAAAACAGAATGGGAAAGAGAGAGAGAGAGAGAGAGAGAGAGAGAGAGAGAGAGAGAGAGAGAGAGAGATTTCTCGGCTTAAAATTTAAAACCACTCTTCTTCGCTCACTCATCTAAGTCCTTGTGTAGATCGATTTTGTTTCTTCTAAGTATAAACTGAGCTGTTTCTTGGAAAAGGAGATATATTATTTACGGCAAATTTCATTAAGGAATAAATATATTAAAGGCCGTAGTTGATATACCAGTCCCTTGAAGAGGCTTCTACAGGATGTCTGTGACTTTACTCTACTTGGACTCTTGAAAAATGTTGTCTGACTTGAAGGGTTACCCCAAAATATTATACCATATGACATTAAGGAATGAAAGTAAGCTGAGTATGCAATCTTTTTAATTTTTAAGTCACCTACGTCTGCTAACATTGGAATTGCAAATACGGCTTTGTTGAGGCGTTTCTGAGTTCTGCAGTGTGCTCCACCCAACTGAATTTATTATCAAGTTGTAGTTCCAGAAATTTAATAACCAGCGTCTTCTAACTGCTCTTCTTTATACTTTATGCATATGCTGGATGGAAACTCTTACATGATCTGCATGTAGTGAGTCTTTTCAAAGTTTAATATCAATGAGTTGTCTTTAAACAATTTATTAATGTCCATGAAAATAGCATTAGCAGACATTTCTAGAACTATGCTTGACTTTCTATTTATTGTAATACTTATATAATCTGCAAACAACACTAGCTCTACTTCTGGCAGCGTAACTGACGAGAGGTCATTAATGAACACAAGAAAAAGCTATGGCCCTAAGATGGATCCTTGTAGGATACCACATCTAATTTCTTCCCAATCTGATGATGACTGATAGCTTAATTCACTAGTACCTTGCACTGACACGCTTTGTTGCTTGTTAACGAGGTATGACTTGAACCATTTTGCTGCAATGCCCTTGACATCATAGAACTCTAATTTACTTAAAAGGATGTTGTGATTCAAATGCCTTTGACAAATCACAGAATATAAATGACACCATTTTTCTATCCAGTGTTAGTTGCAGTGCCATGACATCCTACTACTTCTAGTTTTTCTAGTGATATAGATAGTTCAGAGAAACGAGAAATAATTCTTCGAGTTATAAAATTTGCTTAACTCCAAAAAGGGTATACATGTCTAAAACAAGTTAATCATGGTTCCTGGCTAAGAGAATAGTGATATTCTCGCATATGCCTAGGCAATCGCTTGTCATTCAATTTTTTGACGAACAGAGTATCATCTTTTCGTCTGTCAAAGAAACGAGCCCAACTTTCCTCCGGCGGTGTGAACTGACTTTTCCAATTTTTCCTCCCACGACTCTTTATCTTTTTATTTTAGATTCACCAACCACATAAGAAATCTGCGTCAGTATCCTCCACTTGACGCTATTACAACTGTTTCCCGATTAGAAATATCGAATCAATCATTGTTTAGTACTGTTACGCCAAGTTCTTATTTGCCATTATTGTACTTTGCAGTTGATACGATTTCAATTGATCTTTTTCACCCTCCATGGCTTTTCCCCTCCTACATAAAAACATTTGATTAGACTGACATTAACACGCAACATAAGAAGAGTTGCACAGAGAAAATTGCGAAATGTTCATATTTCTTTCTACGACGTTGCACGCATGGAAAATATTATATTACCCTAATTTTAATTGATTTAGTTTATTTCAACGATAAAACTTGTAAACAAAAACTAAAGTGAGCTTATCTAGAAAGTTTAAACTAACTTTAAGAAATTCGAAGAAGGCATGATTTTTCAATTTTCCATTATCTTCAAGTGCAATGCGCGACCGAAAGATGTCATGTAAATTTAATTTTCTTTGTGCCAATTATTTTCGTATTACAACATAGCCTCTCTAAAGCATTCTGCGGAAAAATAATATTTTTCGACCCACCGTAATCTACATGACTGTTCTGCAATTCACACTCGAGTGCCTGACAGAGTGTTCGTCGAACACTTAAATATTTTGGTCGAGCTCTGTTATCTCTTATTTTATTATGATCATCACTTTTTGTCGTTTAGGTGCGGGTCAATAAAATATTTTCGTATTCATACGAGAAAGTAGGTGACTGAAATTTTCAGAAATAGATCTCACCGCAACGAAAAATACACCTTAACTAGTGTGGCATACTCGTGACACTCTCCTACTGCGTGATAAAACGAGCCTTTTTTTTGTGTTTTTTCTATGTTCTCGGATAATTCTCCTTGGTACGGATTTCATACCGCACAGAAATATTCCGGCAGATAATCGTTGTGTCGACTCTCTCTTTAGACGATCTATTGCATCTTCTACGGATTCTGCTAAAAAGCGCAGTGTTTAGTTCGCCTTCCCCACAATATTACTTAAATGGTCTTTCCAAGTAAAGGTTGCTAGTCCTACACGGTTCGCAGGAGAACTACTGTGAAAGTTGAAAGGTAGGAGGCTAGGTACAAAGCTGTGAGGATGGCTGTGAGGCGTGCCAGGGTGGATCAGTCGATAGACCACTTGCTCTCGAAAGGCCAACGTCCTGCCGGGTTCGAATCCCGGTTCGGCACGCAGTTTCAATCTGTGGGGAAATTTCACATCAACGCACACACCACAACAGAATGAAAATGTCATTGAAAGATCGCGTAGTATTATACACTGAATCGGATGACCACGTGTATTCCATAGTACCAGAGTGAGCTTTAAACACTTTCGTTACACTAAGGCTAGGGACAGATTATCACCAACACTTTTTTTTTAAATAGTGGATCTATTATTGTAAAGTGTCAGAGCCTACTGGATGACAGCAAAATGCTCACCTACATACAACAAAATATATTCGGTACACACTTCGTCTCAATAATACGGTACGGCTATATGATGGTACAAAAAAAAAAAAAAATACACGTCAAGATGTATGAATATTAACGGCAACGTAGATACGACAGTAGCGAGGTTTAGACATACGCCGCCTCCCGTCGATCAGTGATCAGCGCTTGAGGCTGCTATGCGAAGGCCTGTGGTTCGATTCCTGCACTAGCGAGACGTTTTCCTGGGTGCAAGGACTGGGACATGGAGCATTCGGCATCGTGGTGACAGCTGAGAAGCGACTGTAGTGAGATGTAGCGACTTCTTGGCCAAGAAAGCCGACAACAGCGTGTAGAGGTGTGTTCTGGGGTCATGCCGTTCCATACCACAACCACAGGATGACACGGTGGAATTTTCTTTCTTCCCTCATGTACGATCGAATCGCAGATAGAACATTCGAGACTGTTCAGCCTTCGCATAATCTGGTTCTTAATTCAAACGGGAACATTTTATACGATGCCAAAAGGAGCCTAAAAGAACATATTACATTCTATACACAGATATCGTGTAGTGATAAGGAGAGATATCTGGTCTGATGCGATTAATGTACAAACGGAAAGAGAAAGGTGAGCGTTGTTAAAGTTACAACAATCAAGACGTCTGAATATGTTATTTTATTGAAAAATGAAAATCTGAGATTGTGACTGTGTACAAAATATAAGTTGGTTGTTGTAAAGGAGAAAAACAATCATCCGCTATTAGTAATGCTACTATTTTTTTTTTTTAATTGCCGTTACCGGTTTTGAACCTAAAGGTTCATCATCAGACGGCTGTTCACATCCAAATATGTTTGTTATTGTTTACTTCTTGATTCTAGTCCCTTGTGTCGAAATATTCTTCGTGAAAGTAGCTAGCACTAATCGCGATGTAACAAACTGTAAACAGATCTTGACAATTGAATGTTCAAATGTTTGTAGAACTTATGGGACTGAACTACGGGGTCATCAGTCCCTAAGCTTACAAACTACTTATGAACTACCTAAGACTAAGGACGGCACAAATATCCATGCCCGAGGGGGGATTCGAACCCGCGACGGGAAATGGCCTCCCACATCGTAGCATAGCGCCTCAAAATGCGTTCGGCCGCTCCGCCGCGGAAATTCTGTGCGCAGGAATCCAGAAGTAAACACAATAACAAATGTATCTCTGTGTGAAAAGCCGTCTGATAATGGAGCTTTAGGTTCGAAACCGGTTACGGTGTTATATTTTCATTTATTTATCCGCGACGGAGTGGCTGGGCGCATTGAGGCGCTAAGCTCCGATGCGTGAGGTCATTCCCCGTCGGGAGTTCGAATCCTCCCTCAGGCATGAATGTTGGTGTTGTCTTTCTTATAAGTTAGTTCATAAGTAGTTTTTAAGTTTAGAGACTGATGACCCCGCAGTTAAGTCTCATAAGCTTAACAAACATTTGAACATCTTTTATTTATTTTTTAAAATAAATAGCATTATTAATGATGGCTGCCTACTGTTTCTTCTTTGCAAGAAACAGCGTGACCTCTGAAATATAATCGTGAATGCACACTGCCTTCAAAGACCTGTTCGTAGCGTACCTAAACAATGGCTGCCTGAGGAACAGAAGAGAAACAGTACTATCTTGCGAACAATAACTGGCGCGGGCAATAAAACAACAGACGGGAGGAAAATATACGGCAATGACGGAACAAGGTCTCCAGTGCGCGCTAACCGTCGTTAAAACCCATTTACGGACGCAGGGCTTTCTCTCATTTTTATTTCGGCAAAACGAGGAGGGAAGGGGACACAGAAACAATAATTCCCAAATTCATCACTGAAAGAACAGCCGCCAGCTGGGCTGCAGAGGGGGGAGAAAAAAAAGGACACAGACACACAACACGTTTCAAAATAAGCATATATTCTCCGGGGCGGGCGCAAATAAAATAATAAATTGAAAACGTAAATATAAGCCCCGCAAACGGCCGCAATGCGTTTGTCGGGAGAGAGGTGAAAAAGGGCAGGGGTAGGGCGCGCGAGAGCGGAGGAATGGTGTGTGTGTGTGTGTGTGTGTGTGTGTGTGTGTGTGTGTGTGAGCAATACAAACAAGTGCAATATTAAAATAAAAGCGACGTGTCGCGGCGCGGGAGGAGGGCCGGGCGAGCCACCACACCAGCAGCAGACGGTCGCGCGGCGCGGGCGCAGGCGGAGGCGGCGGTGTATAAACATGTGCTCGCCCGCCCGGTCGCTCGCTGCCTGGCGCGCCGTCTGGTCGATACAAATGCGAGAGTGTTTGCCCAAGCCCGGCAGCCAGAAAAAAATCCATACAGCGGCAGCGGCAGGGGGGCTGCAGAGGCTGCGGGGGCGGCGCGAGCTTCCTCTGCAAGAGCGGGCTGCGCCGAGTGCCGGCGCGAGGTGTGGCGGCGGCGAAACCGCGAACCGAGTGCGGACGGGAGGAGGAGGAGGAGGAGGAGGAGGAGGAAGAGGACGAGTGGCGGACGGGGTGGAGAGAGGCTGGGGGTGGGGGAACGCGCGGCGGCTCGGCGGTCTCGCCCGCGGCGCGCTCGTCTTAATCCGCTCTCGCCCAGACGCCGGTGGCGGGGTGAGGCGGCCGCACACAGGCAGCGCCGCGGCGCGCCACTCTGGTGAACTACTCGGCAGCCGGCGGCGACGCGTCGCGTGTAAACAAGCGGCCCGGCTCCCCCTCGCTAGCAGACCCGCCCCCACCCCCGGAGCCATTCCAGCCGCTGAGCTAATTAGCTGCTTATTGTCGCCGCCGCAGCACATCGACTGGAGCCGGGCAGGGGGCGCACGCGCACCGGAAAGAGCAAAGCCGACGCCTCGACACCCAGGGCGACAAGTTTCGCATCCGCCAGTGTCGGCTCGCGCTTCTGCCCGTTTACTCTCTAGGAGAGAGCCCATTCAATTTCTAAAAATAAGAAAGCGAAAGAAACAACAACATGTCATAATAGTTATGTGCCTCATTGATAAATGCATGTCTATCATACTCATAATAAGGACAAACAAACCCTTTAATGAAACTTCCTGGCAGATTAAAATTGTGTGCCGGAATCGGGACTCGAACCTGGGACCTTTGCCTTTCGCGGGCAAGCGCACTACCGACTGTGCTACCCCGACACGACTCACTATGCCGCCTCACAAATTTACTTCCGCCAGTACCTCACCTCCTACTTTCCAAACTTCACACACACTCTCCTGCGAACCATGCAAGACTAGCACTCCTGGAAGAAAGGATATGGTAGAGACATGGCTTAGCCACAACCTAAGGGATGTTTCCAGAATGAAACTTTCACTCTGCAGTGGAGTGTGCGCTGATATGAAACTTCCTGAAAGATTAAAATTGTGTGCCGGAACCAGGACTCGAACCTGGGACCTTTGCCTTTCGCGGGCAAGCGCACTACCGCCTGTGCTATCCCGAAACGACTCACTATGCCGCCTCACAACTTTACTTCTGCCAGTACCTCGCCTCCTACTTTCCAAACCCTTTAATGCCCAGGTATGGTTTCCCTCGAAAGAAATATCTGACAAACTCCCATAATCGCTGCTACGACCAAACAGTTACAAGACGGACCGACAGAATGGGTTCCATACATTGACATTGTTACAATTATGACACATTGCCCATTAGAGAAAAATGAGTTTGTCAGCTAATTATTTACTGCAGTTTCCCAGTGTTACATATCTGTAACAAGGGGCATTCTAGGGTTAAATGCGAAATTTGGTCATCGCAGTCTCTCAGATGGATGTTGCTGTTATCGCTAGTATTTCACGTATTACCAGCTGAGGGTTAAAATAGTTCATTTGTTTGGATGCCATGTCACAACTGTATGAACTATCACACTAAAGTTTCTGCTCCAGTTGTCTCAATGTAAAAATGTCTGAACGACACGTTTCAGACCTACATTAGCCCATTCTCAAGTTCTAAAAAGAAGGAAGCCAAGGAAAACGTAAATTAAAACGAAAACACTAAAAACCTTAAATACGATCCATGTCAATATAACAAAGTATGTTCATCGTAGACTGGCTTACCTTGAATTCTAAAACATATCTGCCCAAAGGCAACGTGAAGCGTAAAATATTTGCGGCATATGTGCAATATCAATGGATAAACATTCCTCTCACTATAACATGTTGCTAGTTGGAGGCACAGTTGTGGACTGCTAACATCTGCTCTGCTATATCAGAGATAGTCCAAATGCTACCCACTACCAAAGATAAGCCTACTTGTGGTGTCGCACAAGTCTGAAGTGCGTGCCACATACTTTCACCACGCACCGCCATGCAAGCACGGCATTATTATGACATCAGCCACAAGCGCCCTCTGCTGCAACTCCGCTCGTGGCCACCACTGAACTGGATCAGTCACTTGGGATTAAGACAGGCACTGGAACAGTCTCTCATCAGTAGGCAGGACTCTACCTAGTTAAACAATGTATCTGCATTCCACTAGTATTCTGTTAACAAAGGTAAGTATTGTACTAACTCAACGAAATATATCTTGTACTAATCTAGCATAGTGTTTCTAGTTTCTGCTGTCCCACTGGCTGGTCACCTCAGACTTTGTACCCGCACACACGTGCATCCTATTTCCCTGTGTCTCTCTACTCGGCCACCGACACCCAGGGGAACCGGCGGAAACGAGACACAAAACCAGCATATTGCTTTGGTGGTGGGTAGCGTTTGGACTATCTCTGATACAGCAGAGCAGATAGTTAGTAGCCCACAACTGAGCCTCCAACTAGCAACATGTTATACTGAGAGGAATGTTTATCCGTTGATATTGCGCATATGACGCAAATATTTTACGCTTAGGCAGATATATTTTAGAATTCAAAGTAATATAGTGAGGACAGTTTACAACTCACCGCAAAGACGTGGCGACGAGCTGCGACAGGCATATACAAAAGACACACACACATACAACACATTTAGCTATCGGCCATGGCCTTCTTCAGAAAATAGAGCACTCACACAATCTCACAGGCACACAACACAGTCATACAACCATCACCTCCGACTGCCACACTTTGAATCACGCTCTGCAGCGAATCGGGGACGGGAGGGGAAGGGAGGGGGAGGGGATAGAAAGGTTACGTCACGGTGGTGGGGATGGGTTAGATGGGAATAACGAGATGCAGCTTAGGAATGGAGTGGGGAGGCGGGTGAGCGGAGAAAATAAAATAAAATAAAGTAAAATAATGTATGTATATATATATATATATATATATATATATATAAAATGCATGCACACTGCAAGTACACAAGACCGCATACACACATACACACACACACACACACACACACACACACACAAACACACACGCATATATACATATACATACATACATACATACATATATACACATATATATGTACATACACACATACATACATACATACATATATACAAACACACGATCACACATTCACACACCACTCAAAATAGGTGAGGTTTGGGATAGAGAGGTAGGAACTGTAAGGTATGGAAATATATATATATATATATATATATATATATATATATATATATATATATATATATATATAGGGAAGTTATCGTAGGTTGAGGCCTGGTTGATTTCGGGATCGGAGAATGTATTGTAGGGATAACTCCCATCTGTGCAGTTCAGAAAAGCTGGTGGTGGATGGGAGAATCCAGATGGCCCGGGTTGTGAAGCAGCCATTGAAATCAAGCATGTGCTCCGCTGCATGCTGTGCCACAGGGTGGTCCACCTTGTTTTTGGCCACAGTTTGGCGGTGGCCATTCATCCTAATGGACAGCTGGTTGGTGGTCATGCCAATATAGAAAGCTGTACAGTGCTTGCAGCACAGTTGGTAAATTACGTGGCTGCTTTCACAAGTGGCCCGGCCTCTGATAGGGTAGGATAAGCCTGTGACAGGAGTGGAATAGGAAGTGCTGGGTGGGTGGATTGGACAGGTCTTGCAGCGGGGTCTTCCACAAGGATATGATCCCTGTGGCAGTGAGCTGGGTTTCGGGGTGGCATACAGATGAACTAGGATGTTGTGAAGGTTGGGAGGGCGACGGAACACCACTTTAGGAGGGGTGGGAAGGATCTTTGGCAGGATGTCTCTCATTTCAGGGCACGAGGATAGAAAATCAAAACCTTGGCGAAGGATGGAATTTAGTTGTTCGAGACCAGGGTAGTACTGGGTGACAAGGGGAGCGCTCTTTTGTGAATGGTTACTGGTGTTAGGAAGAGGATATGGGGTGTGTGAGGATATGGCACGGGAGATTTGTTTGCGGACTAGGTTTGTGGGGTAGTTTCTGTTTGTGAAGGCCTTTGTGAGACCTTCAGCATATTCAGAAAGGGAATACTTGTCACTGCAGATATGCCGTCCACGGGTGGCTAGGCTGTAAGGGAGGGATTTTTTGACGTGGAAGGGATGGCAACTGTCAAAATGTAGGTACTGTTGGTGGTTGGTAGGTTTAATATGGACAGAAGTGTGAATGGAGCCATCAGTGAGGTGGAGGTTGACATCCAGGAATGTGGCATGGTTGGTTGAGGAAGACCAGGTGAAGTGGATGGGAGAGAAGGAATTGAGGTTCTGAAGAAAGGAGGATAGGGTGTCCTGGCCCCGAGTCCAGATCATGAAAATATCATCAATGAACCGGAACCAGGCCAGAGGCTTGAGGTTTTGGGATGCTAGGAAGGATTCCTCCAGATGGCCCATGAACAGGTTGGCATAGGAGGGTGCCATGCGGGTGCCCATGGCTGTGCCTTGGATTTGATGGTAAACTTTCCACTCAAAGGAAAAGTAGTTGTTAAGTAGGATGAAATTGGTAAGGGTTATGAGGAATGAGGTATCAGGCTTGCGTTCAGAGGGACGTTGGGAGAGGTAGTGTTCCAGAGCGGCAAGGCCATGGGCATGTGGGATGTTGGTGTATAGGGAGGTGGCATCCACTGTGACAAGTAAAGATCCAGGAGGCAAAGGGGTGGGAATG
Organism: Locusta migratoria; assembly: GCA_026315105.1. Taxonomy (NCBI): domain Eukaryota; kingdom Metazoa; phylum Arthropoda; class Insecta; order Orthoptera; family Acrididae; genus Locusta; species Locusta migratoria. The sequence continues at coordinate 4,799,807 of CM048749.1, read as the reverse complement.
GTGGAGAGTCGGTGCAGGAAGTGGTTGGTATCCTTGATGTGGGAAGGTAGATTTTGAACAATAGGTTGGAGGTGTTGGTCAACTAGGGCTGAAATTCGTTCGGTAGGAGCACAGTAACCAGCCACAATAGGGCGTCCAGGATTATTAGGTTTGTGAATTTTGGGGAGCATGTAAAAGGTGGGTGTGCGGGGTGTTGCTGGGGTGAGGAGGGAGATGGATTCAGGGGAGAGTTTCTGGGAGGGGCCATAGGATTTTAGTAGGGATTGGAGATCTTGTTGGACTTTGGGGATGGGGTCAATCTGGCACAACTTGTAGGTGGAGGAGTCAGAGAGTTGGCGGAGCCCTTCTGCCAGGTAGTCACTGTGATCCATAACTACAGTGGTGGAACCTTTATCAGCAGGGAGGATGATGATGTCAGGATTAGTTTGAAGGTTTTGGATGGCTCTTCTTTCTTCTGCTGAAAGGTTTGAGTTCTTGGGAAGGGACTTGGGAAAGGATGGTGAGGACAAGTTGGAGGTGAGAAACTCTTGGAGGGTAACCAGAGGGTGGTTAGGTGGGAGTGCAGGGGGATCTTTGTTGGATGGTGGTATGAATTGGGACAGGCAGGGTTCAATATTGGGATTAGGTAGATTGCGGTCAGAGGGATTGGTGGCAAAGTAGTGTTTCCATCGTAGGGATCGGGAAAAGGAGAGTAGGTCTTTGACAAGACCAACATGATTGAACTGGGGTGTAGGACTAAAGGTAAGACCTTTGGATAGAACGGAAACTTCAGTGGGGTTTAGGTTTTTTGTGGATAGGTTGACCACAGTGTTCTGGGGTTGTTTTGGTATTGGATGTTGTGGAGTAGTGGTAGGGAGTTTGGAGGGATGAGGTAGGTTCAAGAGGTCAGCTAAGCATGGTCTGGGACCCATGAGGGGCTCATGAGGAGGAACACTGTGGTTCGGATAGGGATTGGATATGGGTGCTCCAAGTCGGCAATATGATGTCAGCAGGCTGGACAGTTTGTGGAGGTGGTGTTTGGAATGCTCCTCCAGTTGCTGGAGAGCAAAGGATTCGATCTGGGAGATGGGATGTAGGTATTTTTGGTTACACAATAGTAATATCTTACGGAGGGAGAGAAGGTAGCTAAGGGATTTATGAGCCATGGAGAGGTGATTTTGTAGGACTAGGTTCGTGAGGGATAAGGATTGGTGGAATCTGAAATGGTGCAGGTCATTGTGGAAGGAGGGGTGGGATCCAGACAATGAAATTTTTAAGGTTAGACCGTTGGGAGGGATACCATGACTTAGACAGCATTTTAGGAATAGGATGTGGGATTGGGTTTTGGCCAGGGAAAGGGATACTTTCCTGAACTGGTACAGATAGAAGGAGCAGGGGTCCATTGGGACAGGGATGGTGCCGGGAAAGTGAGGAATGATGGGAGAGACAGTGGATTATGATAAACCTGTGAAGAGGTTCCTCAACACGCAAAATACGCACCAGGCACGCAAAAGTATCATTCATTCAAAGTAAGCCAGTCTAGAATGAACATACTTTGTTATATTGACATGGATCCTATTTAAGGTTTTAGTGTTTTCTTTTTAATTTACATTTTCCTTTGGTTTCATCTTTTTAGAACTTGAGAATGGGCTAATGTAGGCCCGAAACGTGTCATTCGGACATTTTTACATTGTGACAACTGGAGTGGAAACTTTAGTGCGATAGTTCATACACTTGTGAGATGGCATCCAAACAAACGAACTATTTTAACCCTCAGCTCGTAATATGTGAAATACTAGCGATAACAGCAACATCCATCTGAGAGACTGAGATGACCAAATTTTGCATTTAGCCCTATAATGCCCCTCGTTACAGATATGTAACACTGGTAAATTGCAGTAAATAATTAGCTGAAAAACTCATTTTTCTCTAAAAGGCAACGTGTCAAATTTTTAACAATGTATGGAACCCATTCTGTTGGTCCATCTTGTAACCATTTGGTCCTACCGGTGATTATGGGAGTTGTCAAATATTTCTTAAGAGGGAAACTGTACCTGGGCATTAAAGTGTTTGTTTGTCCTCATCATGAATATGATAGACATGCATTTATGAATGAGGCATATAACCATTGTGACATGTTGTTGTTGTTGTTGTTGTTGTTGTCTTCAGTCCTGAGACTGGTTAATGCAGCTCTCCATCCTACTCTATCCAGAGCAAGCCTCTTCATCTTTTCCTCATAAGAACGACAAACCACGTCCATCTGAATCTGGTTACTATATTAGTCTCTCGATCTCTCTCTGCAATCTTTCCCCCACACACTTCCCTCCAATGCCAAATTTACGATTCCTTGTTGTCTAAGGATATGTCCTATCAATCAATCCCTTCTTTTAGTCAATGCATGCCAAAAAATTTCTTTTCTCCCCAATCTATACACTACCTTTTCATTAGTTATGCAAGCTAAGCACCTAATCTTCAGCATTCTTCTGTACCATCACATTTCAAAAGCCTCTATCCTCTTCCTATCTAAACTCTTTATCGTCCAAGGCAACAAGCCAATGAATGCCTTCAGAAAGGACTTCCTTGCACTTAATTAATAGTCAATGTTAGCAAATTTCTGTTCTTCAAAAACACTTTTCTTCCCATTGCCATTCTGCATTTTATATCCTCTGTATGCGACTGTCATGCGTTATTTTTTACTACCCAAAGTACCAGTTCTAAGTCTGGTTTGATGCAGTTCTCCACTCTAGTCTATTCTAAGCAAGCCTCTTCATCTACTCATAAGAACAGCACCCTGCATCCTTTTGAATCTGCTTAATGTATCTACCTCATGGTCTCATCAATCTACTATTTTTACCTGACACACTTCCCTCCAATTCACGACTCTTTGATGTCTAAGAATATGTCCTACCAATCAGGCCCTTCTTTTAGTCGATGTACGTCACAAATTCCTTTTCTCTCCAATTCTGTTCAGTATCTCCTCATTAGTTATGCGATCTACCCACCTAATGTTCAACATTCTTCTGTAGCACCACATTTTAAAGGCTTCTATCCTCTTCCTGTCTGAACTATTTATCATCCATGTTTCACTCGTAAACAAAGCAACATTCCACATGCATACCTTCAGAAAAGATTTTCTTACACTTAAATTAATACTCCATGTTAACAAATTTCTGTTTTTCAAGAATGCTTTTCTTCCCAGTGCCATTTTGCAATTTATATTCTCTATACTGCGAGCATCATACGTTATTTTACTGACCAAGTAACAAAACTCACCTACCACCTTTATTGTCTCATTACCTATTCTTATCCCTTCAGCAGTGCCTGAATTTTTTGGACTGCATTATGTTATCCTTGTTTTGCTCTTGTTGATGTTCATCTTATAGACTCCTTTCAACACACACTCCATTCCCTTCAATTACCCTTCCAGGTCCTTTGCTGTCTCTTTACGACATATTTACTAAATTTCTTACATTAAATTTTTGGACAGGAATCTTCCAAATTGGACACTCATCAACACTCAAATGAGCCCCAACACAATACACGTTAAGATACTTACAAGGGAAACTCCCCATTGCAGTCCCCTCAGATTTAATGGAAGTTTGGTGCAATGGATAGCTCATTAAAAACTGAACACAGAACAAACACAAAAACTGAAAGAAAGTGTACAGAACTATGATAAACAGAAGCAAAATAAAAAAGTAACACTCCAAGCGCATGACATGCCACATTAAGAAAGCAGCTGCAGCAGACTATTTTGGTTCTGTGGCCATGGTGTTGGACTAGTTCAAATCACACTTCCAAACAAAATTTTTATCTCATTTTCGTCTCTACATTATGAACTGTCCATCATGTCACTGACATCTCTGATCTATTTTTGTAGCACTGGCAATTTTCATACTATACATTAGTTACAGAATATGAGTAATGTGTTGAGAACAAGCAAATGGGATGAATAGTGAGGCGCTGATGACCTCTATGTTGAGCGCCCTATATCACAATCAATCAATGAATAGTGAGTGCAAGCAAAATGCTGCTTCCCTATCAAAACAACAAGTAAATGGATGGGAACTATGTCTTAATAAAGGCTCATTGCACACAGTCAAATACCAGTGAAATAGGTGAGGCTGATTGCCGTGTAATCACATTGTCAAGTACTTGTGAAATAAGATGATCTTGGATACAAACCTACAAGTAGTTTGGACCCCACTGGAAGCAGTAAATATGAAATGAGGTAACCAAGCAGTAATATGGGGTTGCTACACCTTAACAAACAACTAAACACATTACAGCAGCTGATTACAGTCCACAGCAGAGAGAGGATTCCACTGACGAAGGTCTATGACTGGCAGTTGACTGTTCATCACTTTGCACAAGAGTGTCTTAAATAGGTGAATTGTATTCTGTGGGCATTATGAATCCAGCAAATATAGTTTGAGACTTGCATAACAATATCAATGAAACATTTTCTGAACTTTAAGGAATCTACAAGTTCCTGAAAAGGTCGAATGATTGTCCAACATTTGTATGTTTATATCCTATATTTCTTGATGATTAGTAGTGATGCGGGGCTGTATGTACCAGATTATGAGATTATTGAAGATCCGTATGAAAAACACTAAAACGAGATACTGCACCATCAATCTGATAACATTTTGTTCACTTACATGAAGGAAATCCTCCAATACAGGGTACTGTCCAAATTAAATAAAAGATGCAAACATAAATTATGGAGTAAAGTCACAAATAAATATAAGAAAGTAAAAAGGATAGAGGAAACAAGCAAATATTAAATATTTAAATAAGTGTGTGTGTGTGTGTTTTGTCCTTGGTGTAAGTTAGTTTAAGTAGTTTATAAGTCTAGGGACCAATGATTATTGCAGTTTTATCGCTTAGATTAACAAACATTTGATTTGAAACAAAGCAGAATTTTTCATACCTACATTTTAATTGTGTTTGCAGGAAAACAGTGGCTCAGCAACATTTAAATAGGGTACTTGTGCAAAACCCAAATGTCATTGTGAATTGCAGTGCATAAGACCGAATGAAGAAAAAACTAGTGAAAGATTTAAATGAATGTGAGTTTGCTCCACACGTGGTCAAAGATTTTCCCTTAATCCTTGAGTGCTGTACGGGACAAAAGAATTAGGCATTATACAATTTTAGTATGGGAGTAGATGTGATTACAATTCCTACAGGTTGTACATCTCTTGTGCAACTGTTAGATGTGTGTGGTTTTCTGCAAGTGAACTACTTTGTGAAAAGGAATATGATTTTGCAAAGCTGCACAGATACACACAGCAGAAAAGTCAAGGTTCTTGCAGATAATCAACTTCACTCCCTGAAATTCCAGTAAATGTTCACAGTTGCTTGGACACATGCATGATCTGACACATTACATGTGGAAAACTTTAGAAACATATATTTTGACAGAGCACAGAGAAAACTGTAAAAATGTTGTATTCATTTGTTGCAGATTATGCAACAAACTCTTTATGCATTTATCACTTTTTTGGGAGTGATTACATCCTCATGCACACAAAATTCTAAATTGGGTAAATAAGTATCTCATCACTCATTTATCATGTATAGGTTGACAAGAGATTCCTATCATATGATGCACATACCATCACCAGTTTCAAGTATAATCCATTATAGGTGTATCTCTGTGGATGTTTTGACTGACTTGTCATCTTGTGTTCAAACATTTCGATGATGTTGAACAGCAACCTTGTATGTCCAAAAAATCCAGGAGAGTGAAATAAGCATTATAATTTCAGTTATCTCAATAAGCAAATAAATAAAAATCAATTATTATCACTATAAACTATTCCATTGATAAAATATTCCATGAAAACATACTGCAAAATAATTTTCAAGCCATAAATTAAATAAAAATTGTGAACGATGTTCTTACATGAACAAACTGACATATGAGATTGCAGTTCAACACCATCGATTTGCAGTTCCCATTCAAGAGCCAAGACCTAATGGGTTACCCATTCCAACAATCACAACCAGTGGGACAACATGTTTGTTGAGCAAGTTGATGCTGTCAAAATGGATAACCCTTTAGGTCATGCAATTGCTAATTTTATTTTTGTAACAATCAATAATTAAGTTTTATCTTTGTCAAAAGATATCTCCATTGATCACGTGACAACCTGATGACATCCATTTTAGAGAGTATTTATGCTGCTCTCTGACATCTGACTCGTCTGTCAGCAAGACTCAGCACCCCTAGGAGCACTTCTGAGAATGTTTAGTGCAGCTCTGGATGAAATGTCAGAAATGGAAATGTTCCATAGACCATGGCCCTGCAACCTGGAAGAATCATAGACAACTACGACATCAGTCATAAAAGCCTTCATCAGGCATTATTCATTTGAGTAGTTTCGGGAGTTTCTTCTACCTAAGTACTTCCCCTGCAGAGTAGGACACAAAGCTGATGCAGAGTTATGCCTGAGATGACTGATTAGAGAGATCCTCATTCTTCACTTAAAGACTTCAGGCGACACAGAAAGAACAACCTACATATTAAAATAAAGTAACAACTTACATTGGTCATAGGAGTGTATTACCACCAGTGTTAGAAATACATTGGGTATTAAAAGTAGAACCCCATTTTTGCACTTTTCAAGGGACTTCAGTAAAATGGTGTAAAATGGTGCAAAACATAAAATGCGGGATATAATGTTTTAAATGGTAAAATAGGCTTACTGGATCACCCTTGCATTTTTGTAGTTTATTTGTGATATATGTACCTAAATAGGCATCAAAATACTCACCACGAAGTTTATTATATAATAAAGGTTATCCAAATTTTTACTATTTCCTCCTCTTATTTGCCTCTACTATTTGTCTTTCTTTCATCATACTATGTAAGACTACCTTATCCCCAAAGCCACTTTCATTTCTCAAAAGCCTCCAGGCATTTTCCCTCTCACAGCTATATGGTACATATTTCTACAGCATACAGGGGAACACACTATGCAAATCACTTCATTTATCCCTTTGTGACTAGCAGGTAACGTAGGTGTCAGCATTTCCTCTAAGAAACTATTCCTTTCCACCACTCCTCTTTAGCATTCTGTGTGTTTCATTTTCTGATCTAACTTTTGCACAATGTGTGTTTTTGTTTGTTTGTTTCTTCTTTCAATAATATATCTTTCTTTTAGCCTATTTTTCACCATTCAGATTTTAGGTGTTCAAATCTTTCAGTGCAACAGTCTCTCTCATCCCATCTGATAAGTCTCCCTTAACTGGGAGTCCTAGGTTTCTTTTCTATAACTCTGCCACCTTCCAGACATAGATAGTCCCTTTTTGTACCACCCCTCCTGCTAGGAGGAGGAGCCACCGGCTCTAAGAGCTGGGGCATTTTCATGTGTTCATTCCTGCCACTAATTGGTGAGTATATTTCATCCATCCAATAAGATATTTTCTAACAATGAAAACCCAGATTGAAATTCAACAATATAATGAGGATAGTTTACAGCTCATAGTTGCAAACTACCCTTATTGTATTGTTCAACAGGCTATTTTCCTATGGTAAAAATATGGTTCAAATTATTGTTATTCTGAATGAATAGCATTTTCAGTCATTATTCTTACAAAAATCTTTTCTTTTTATGTAATAAAGTTTAAAAATCATTACATTTCAAGATTAAGTTATGTAACCGAAAATGCTAGGCTACTACAGTCTGAAGCTGTGTATGTTATAGAACCGTTAGCGAAAGTTAACTAGATTTTTAATTTACTTTTCTGTGCACAGTTTAGTTTCTTTGTGATGGAGAGAAAAGAAGATGAAGAAGAAGAAATGAAAGAAAATATTTAGTTTTCTGTAAGAATGGAAATGAATTTTTGAAGTCTGATAGTGGAAACCTTTTGAAAGTTTGTGTGTTTATGGTATCTTTGTTCTTCACAAACAACCTTCAGTTTTATGTGCTGGGAATATGGAACATGAAAATGGTAAATTCAAAGCTAACAGTTACTTCTTATGTCAGCAGAAAGACTATAAAAATAAAAACTACTATAGGAACCTCATAAAAATGATTCAGTCTTTATTTTTTGCCAAATGCCATTCACTTTTGAATGAGCAATGTTGTTAGTAACCACTGTAAAAATTACATAGTAAGTATACATCCATTTTAGTTACAGTTATGATTCAGATTACTTTTTGTGTATATGTAAATTACACTTGCGGACTAGTCACTCCAACATATTATTATCTACTTTTCCTCATGTTGATTGGTTACAAACAAACTAGTCAGGTTAATTCGAAAATAAGACTGAATGGCCACTGTCACACTGTGGCCAAAAGCAGGAAGGATCACCCTGTGATGCAGCATGCAACTGAACACAACATACATGCTTTACAACCCAGCCAACTGGATCCCCTCCACCACCAGCTTATCATCCCTTACACCCATGCCTACCAGCCGTACTCACTACCCTGTATCTCCTTTCAATTCATACCTTTATTTTTGTCATTTTACAGTTTCATTATTACACACACACACACACACACACACACACACAAACAACAACAACAACAACAACAATACTCCTTTTTTCCTCTCCGGCTCCTTCGCTAACATTCATGCCCATCAAAGTATTTACAATCCAGCATGCAATGCACAGAATATTCCATCCTCACACTTGTCCAGCATCCTTTCTCCTGCACTCCGCTCTTCACTTACTTATAATATAATTGTTGTGCTGCAGTGGCCACAGATGGTGCTCATGTGTACTTGGGTTATGTCTGACAAGAAAAGTACTTGGGCTCGAACAAACACATATACACCAAAATCGTATGAGAGATAATGTAAAGATCCCTTATTGCACTAGTGACACTCCCGCATCTGCAAAACTCTGCTGTCGTCCGTTAGAGGCCTCTGTGTGTGCCTTGCCACATTGCACTTTGACCTGTCGGTTCGCCAGTAGGGACGATGCAGTGTCGCTCCTAAGTCGCGTTTTGTGACGTTATTTGTGTGGTGAAGCGTTAGATGGGGCGGCGATAGGCAATCAATCCTGCTAATGTATTGCGATTGGCTGAAATGAAGTTACGAAGAACCCTTCTTCGTGAAGATGAATCATTTGCATGTTTTCTCGTATCTGTTATGGTACAGAAATATGAGCATAAGTTAGATACTGTTGTAACACTAACACATAATGATGATAATAGGGATGATAATGACGAAGAACTCATTGCTAGCAGTAGTGCAACGGTAAATATGGGAAGATGCGATGGAAGCAGTGGCAGTGAATACCAACAGTCTTCCGAGAAGAAGGTTAAAGTTGCGACTATCATCACGGCTTGTGATGGCAATAGCTAGAGAATATGTACAACGATTATTACATAAGTTATAGTTCAGATATCTGCATTACGTATGACAGCTACAATTACATCTACATTGCTATCTAGAGCATGATTGCAAAGTTTTGCATAAAAAGGACACCCACCAGCACATTGAGGTGTACGTGGAGATACTGTAACCAAACATTCATACAGATATGTTTGTTCGAGCCCAAGTACTTTCCTTGTGAGTGATTATGTAAATGTATGTGTATCTTCCTCTCCAGGTGGGACTACCGTGGCATACCACTGTCCTTGTGGGTGTAGAGGATTGTCAATTCACATGAAGCTGAGTGCTATGCAGAAGGTTCAGGAACTCAGCCAATGGATCCGACTAAGAGTGTCCCACAATATCTCACCTTCCATATCCTTTCCTGGCCCTTCTCCTACTTCCAAACTAAGGTGTGATACAATCTATGTCGAGGGCTGCACAGCACAAAGGAAGCTGTGTCGAGAACATAGCCTCAGGGATACTGAGTAATTAGTCTTGCACCGAGTGGGTTTCTGTGGTGTGGACCGATTAGATCCCCAACTCTTGTGGGAGCAATATGGACACAATTAATGCAAACAAAACTGAGGTACAAGCTGCAACCTGGCACACCCAAACAGCAGAGCCAGGACCAATGAAAAGCATTCCTTCTAGTGAACTGGGGTCTAGACATGATCAAGAAGTGGGAACTATAACCAAAACGTTTGACCAGATTAAGGAGGAAACTTCTCAAGAAGCAGAAACAAAAGGAAGAAACAGAATGGCTTCCTAAACGATAGTGCAGAAAATTAAAAGGGCTTGAGCCTAAGACCCTCCGCAGAGAGATGGTCTCACGTTGAAGGGGATTCCAGGTCCCTTCAAAGTCAAAGACTGGTAATAAGAAAACAAGAGAGGAATCCAAGACTCCCTCTTTTCAGAATAAGTGCATCCAGAAGAGGGGAGTGTGTGGGGGGGGGGGGGGGGGAGGACAAAAGGCAAGAAATAGGATAACAGACCTCAGGCTGAAGGATGTTTCGGTTTAGTACGATCACTGGACAACTACCAACTGACATATATTTTATGACTCAACCCTCAGTAGAATCTGCACCCTTTGCGGATTAAGCAGTGTGACATCCATTGGGTTTCGAGTTGTGTGTTATAATATTTCTTTTTCCATTTCATTAGTATAAAAGCTTCACCATATTCCTATTCTCTTATCTTTCAAAAAGTAATCTTCTACTATGGTGCTGATATTGACCAATCGGTCACCTGCAACAAAAATTATAACTCTTCTGTAAAACTTAGACTGCCTACATATAGCAATCAAGGGCATTGATTGGCTTTATTAGGTACAGAGTTTTGATGTGGACAGTAGTGGGTTGGGCCAAAGCTATCTTGGATTCCCTGCTATTTTTCAGATAAAGGTTATGGCTAAAAATTTAATTTCTGACAATGTGATTGTGCATTTTATGTGCTGTCAGCAGCTCAGTGATAATTTTTACAGTGAGTTGCTATCTATCCTCTGTCCCTTTCAGACCCAAGGTTGTATGTGACTTGACATTAATATATAGAGGGATGTTTAAGATACAAAATACAAACAGTAATTCATTACCAAAAAGAAAATAAATTTATTTTCAAAAGTTTTGTACCCACACAATTGTCTGTTCTGGGCCTTCACTACATGTTTTTATGATCTGCACCAACTTACAGTAACACGCCTTTGAAAGAAATGACATAATAACACCACAGGATCATATAGAATCAACTGGCTGTCAGATATGATAGATTCACATGTCAAAACAAGGATATCAACACCTCGTCAGCAAGTCTTTCTTGCTGCCATTGCAAGTGTACTGGAAGTTTGCTGAAAGCTGGTGCCACATACTGTAGAAACATGGAACTAAAACACATTGCACGTGTTACCACGGCCCACCCAGGATTGTGTCATGCAGGCCTGAACTTCCTAGCGTGAATCACAAAGAAATAAAGTGAGCAAAACCATAACCGCATAATTGTGCGTGCAGGGCCTGAAAGAGCTATTAATGACATTTCAACCAAGGATTTTCCATTTCTAAGTTATTTATGTTTGAAACTAGTCTTAAGCCACAAATAATGTTAGTCTAAATCCATTTAGACCTATAAATGAAGGAGATGGTGTTGTTTTTAACTGGTTCTGCACTACATAAAAGAGGCAATGCTTGTTAAACTGCCCAATGAAGCAGAACTGCTATTAATGTCAGCTACATGATTTGTCCAAGTAATTCTGGATTGCAAACATGTAGCTTGTCCTCCAAATGTCATGTTCATCTTTTTTTTTTATGTAGGGAATAACTACTTAACAATCATTTCACAGACAAACCTGTATCCCAACTAACTCACACTATTTTCAATTATCATGCAGATTGCAAATATCTGTACACATGGTGTTGACCAGATACAACAGTTCTGTAAAGTTTGTGTTAGGAGATGTGATATTACTACTGTTTCATCGTTTGGTTTTGTTTAAACACTGACAGTTCAGAAACTGGATGATAATTTGTTCACTATGAGCAGTCAAAGATAAAATGTTTTGAAAAAGCATAATTTTGATTTGTTTAGGACCTCTTGGGTGTGGGGAAAAAGAGGTTATTGTACGTTGAGACCTGGATTATTTTGGGACAGGAGAATGTACTGTAAGGATAACTCCCAGCTGTGTAGTTCTGGAAAGGTAGATGTGAGGGGAGGCCGAGAATCCAGATGGCCCAGGTTGTGATTTCAACTGCTGCTTCATGATCTGAACCATCTGGATCCTCCACCACCACTACCAGCTTTTCAGAATTACACAGACTGAGAGTTAGCCTTACAGCACATTCTCCGATCCCAAAATTACCCAGGCCTAAACCTCTGATAAACTATTTTTTTGCCCATATCTCTACCATTCCATGTGCCGTGTGTGTGTGTGTGTGTGTGTGTGTGTGTGTGTGTGTGTGTGTGTTTGCATCTCTTTCCAGCCATCTAGTAAGACCGTGGTGTATCGATCCTCACCACTTATTTGGAACCTTCCTGCCCCCCCCCCCCCCACTCCCTTCCTCCTATCTTCTCACCACAAAGTGTGACTTGGTATGGCAGCAGCTGGAGGTGATGGTTGTGTGTCAGTTATGTGTAATTGTGTGTATGATCATCTTTTTTTCTTTTTCCCCTGTGAAGGTTAATGGCCAAAAGCAGCAGTTATGTGTTATGAGTATCTCGTTTATGTGCCTGTTGCATCTCGATGTATGTCTTTGTGGTGAGTTTTAAATTATCCTCATTATTTTGTTGAATTCCAACCTGGACTTATATTCAAAAAATGTTCAAATTTTTGTAAATGTAAGCAACCAAATTGCTAGGGTCATTGGTCCCCAGACTTACAAACTACTTATTCTAAGGACAACAAACACACACACACACACACACACACACACACGAAGAAGGATTCGATCCTACAGTGGGAGTGGCTACATAATCCACGATGTGGCACCCTAGACCACATGGCCATTCTCAAGCAGGGCATTCATTAATAACTGTTTATATGCTAGAGGTTAAAATGCTTATAGGAAGAGAACATATACTGGAGCCATCTAATTGCTTAAATCTATGTCTTTCAGGATATCAAATCAGAAGAGCACAAGTTGGGTTTTCCATGACCGACAAGCTGGTTGCCATGTGAAAGATCATTCCTCTCTCTCTCTCTCTCTCTCTCTCTCTCTCTCTCTCTCTCTCTCTCTCTCTCTGTGTGTGTGTGTGTGTGTGTGTGTGTGTGTGTGTAGGCACACAGGTGTGTGCATGCAATCATTTGCAGTGAGTGCCAAGATTCATAGAAGCGTCACTTCCTACAATACATAACAAATGTCCTTTTGCTGAATCATTTATCCTTAACTGTAGTTTCAATGTTTGATATTGCCACATAACATATTAAACAAAAAGAGAATATCTACTTACCGTATTGTTTCCATCCACTCCTTCTTCCGCATCTGGTTGTTCACTTTCTTCCCTGATATCTTCGGCACTTGATATGCGCAGGAGGCCAGAGGCTTCATCGTAGCTCACTCCAGTTTCTGGTATTGTAGCTAAATAGCGACCAAAACTGGCCAGTTTATATGCTCGTAGGAGTGACTGTGAACAAATTGTATGAATGTATTTACAGAATCAGTGACATCTAAATTGGTGATGATACTACAAAACAGCACTTTAAAAATATTTACAATGCAAAACAACTTATGCAGCCAAAAAATGCAAAAAAATTCAACTGTTTTGCCAGTAAACAATTTATCTATGTTTACTAAACAACATGTTTTGCATAAGATGCAAATGATATCTTATGAAATAAAAAGTTTCGACTGGTTTTACAAAATCATCTTTATGGCAATTCTGAGCCAAAGTGATATCAAAATAAGTAAAGATAAAGAAACTGAAAAAAGTATAATGAGACAAAAGACGTTACTTGGACAGTTAACGGAGAGGAAAACTTGATTGTGATAGAGGTCTGGAAATAAGGAGTAGGAACAGGAAGAGAAGGAAAAATGTTAGGTAAATATGGATTGGGGGGGGGGGGGAAGAAGGAAAGGGGGTCACCTGGTAGAATTTTTCACAGAGCACTGTTTAATCACCACAAACACTTAGTTGAAGAATCATGAAGGAAGTTTGTATATATGAGAATCATGAAGGAAGTTTGTATATATGGAAGAGATCAGGAGACACCAGTTACTACCAGATTGGTTTCATAATAGAAGACATAGATTTCAAAAACATGTTTTAAACTAATGACAAATCTTGGGGCAGATATAGACTCTGACTATAACTTATTGGTTATGAACTATAGATTAAAACTTTAGAAACTGCAAAAAGGTAGAAAAGTAAGCAGAGGGGACCTGGTTAATTTAAGGAACCAGAGGTACTTGAAAGTTTAAGAGGGAGTTTTAGGCAATGATTGCCTGAAATGGGGGGAAAGTATTACAGTAGAAGAATAATGAGTAGCTTTGAGAGATAAAGTAGTGAAGGCTACAGAGAATCATATAGGTAGATGGACAAATCCTTGTATAACAAAGGAGATAATAAACTTGGTGGGCCGGCCGCAGTGGCCGTGGGGACTGAGGCGCTCCAGTCACGGTCTGCACGGCCACTACGGTCGGGGGTTCGAATCCCCCCTCGGGCATGGATATTTGTGCCGTCCTTAGGATAAGCTAGTTGATAAGTAGTTTGTAAGTTTAGGGACTGATGATCCCGTAGTTAAGTCCCATAAGCTATACGAACATTTGAACATTTTTGAACTTAGTGGACAAAAGGAGGGCAATATAAAAATGCAGCAAGTGAAACAGAGTACATGTGGCTAAGAAATGAGGTTGACAGGAAGTTCAAATTGGTTAAGTGGTAGTGGCTAGAGGAAAAATACATGTCTGTAGAAGAATGTATAACCAGGGGAAAGATAGATACTGTCTATAGTAAAATTAAAGAAACATATGCAGGCAAGAAAAGTAGCTGCATGAATATCAAGAGGTAAGCAACGACAAAAGGTTGGAGCATGGGCACAGGAAGAAATATATAAAGGGACTATAGAAGTGAAATGAAGGCAGTATTGTAGAAACGGAAGAGAAAGTAGAAGAGGAGATAGGAGATATGATACTGCAAGAAGAATTTGCTGGAGCATTGTAAGATTTGAGTTGAAACAAGGTCCTTGGAGTTGATGATATTCCCTCTGAACTGTTGATATAGTTGAGTGAGCCAGTCTTGAAGAAATTGTACCGCCTTGTTTGCAAAGATGCACGATACAGGGGAAATACCCTCTGACTTCAAGAAGAATATAATAATTCCAATACCAAAGAAAGCAAGCGCAAAAATTATGAAAATTACAGAACTATCAGTTTAATAACTTATGATTGCAAAATACTGACAAGAATTATTTACAGATGTATGGGAAAAATAATAGAACCTGTCCTCAGGTAAGATCAGTTCATATTCAGGAGAAATCTAGGAATACATGAGGCAAAACTCACCATAAGCCATATCTTAGAATATAGGGTAAAGAAATGCAAACCTACATTTTTAGCTTAAGTATTTTTGAAGATAGCTTCTGACACAGTTAACTAGAATAAACCCTTTCATATCCTGAACACAAGATGGGTAAAATATATAAAAGTAAGGTTATGCTAAAGAATTAGTTTAAGGAATGAGATAATAGGAATAGTAGATGAGTATTGTTACTTGAGTAGTAAAATAACTTTTGACAGCCAAAGTAAAGAACGTCTATGAGAAGAAAAGCAGTTTTGAAGAAGTGAAATTTGCAGTTTATTGATAAAGGAGAGAAAGGAAAGGATTGACAGTAGCTGCATTAGGGCATTGAAATTAAAAAATGGTGACAAGTGGAAATGTAAGCCGGGCCAGGAATGTCCGAAAGACATCACACCAATATAATAAGTATTTACATGCAAAGATGGCTTTACTTACTTCACGACAGATGCGGTCATATGTTCTACCTCGCACGGGAATCCGCAATGGCGAGTCTAATAGGGCATGAATGTTAGGGGCACTACAGCCATAGCATGCAATTTGCAGAAGTTTGAGATGGATAGGAGGTGAGCACAGGTAGCCAAGTGGTTAAGGCGACCATGGCCCGAAGCGAGAGAGCTGGGTTCGATTTATGGCTTGGCTCACATTTTCACTTGGCGCTATTGTTTCATTTCACTGCCCTGATGCAGCCACTGTCAATCCTTTCCTTCCTAATCCTTCTTCCTTCCCCTCCTTTATTAATAATTTGCAAATGCAATATGGCTGTGAAGCAGGTGTGATGTCCAAAAGAACAGACACCACACCAATATAATAAGTAAAATTTGTTGATGACCAAAATTAATTTCAATGTTAGCAAGTCTTTCCTGAAGGCATTTGTCTGGAATGTAGCTTTGTACACAAATGAAATGTGGAAAATAAGGAGTTCAGACATCAGACAGAAAAATGATAGAAGATTCTGAAATTTGGTAGATCATGTTAGAAAGGGGAGATAATGAACAGAATTGGCGCGAAGAAAAATTTCAGACATATCTCTGCTAAAATGTAGGATCAATTGATAGAACACTACTCAAAAAATCATTAATTTAGCTTCACAGGTAAGTGTAGGGGCAAAAATCACAGAAGGGGACAAAGAGACAAATATAGCAAGCAGGCTGAAAGGGATGTTGGTTCCCAGTCTTATACAAAGATGCAGAGGATTTCACAACATAGGGCAGTGTGAAGAGCTGCCTTAAACCAATCTTTGGGCTGAAGACTGCAACAACAACAACAACAACAACAACAACAACAACAATTCGGATTCCACATTAAGCTGTAGGTCCCCTTTCCCCGTTTGGATAACTGGGGTAGGCTAGGGACACCCAAGTCGCCGAAGTGGCGTCCAATTGAAAGACTTGCACCAGGCCAATCAGCCACACGAAATTATTATTATAACAGGTAACTTTGATATGCACAGCTGCCAACCTTTAGAAATGGCTGTCAGTAATGATGCGCAAGACCAAAGAGGACGTGGAGCTACGGCCGTGTCCCAAGAATATTTTCAAAATTTAAGACTGACACTGTATTCATAAATATCTGCCACAAACCGTATAAAAACTATTCTGTATCAAAAGACTGAGGTTAGAAGGAAGAACCTAAAACATTTGTGTAAATACCCTGAGTGGCTTAGAAATATTCCTGTGAGTTTCAAATAACTGTCTTTACGGAAAGTTAACAGTTGCCGAAAGGACAGACAAGGGTGGAATTCCTTGCATTTTTTAAATATAAAATCCTTAGCAACTAAGGATACACAAAATGGTTTTGGATTTTAAACGACGAATAAAACCACTGAACAGAGATGTCATAAATGGCTCATCACTCATATTTAATTCTAGCTGCACAACGCTACTATGAAAACAGGTACACGCGAGAAAGGCCAGTAAAAGCTTTTCTCTTTGGAAACAAACTGGCTAACTTCCGCCACCCGGTAAAACACATGGGCTGTTAAGCTTGAACCAAAGACATTATACTCATTATAGACCACAGAATTTACATAGATCTTGGGTGTGTGAACATGCAGTTGGTACGTGTGTAGGAGATTATAGGCGGGATTTGATCCACATTTGTTCCAACGGAAATGCTATCTTTAACATTTCCTACAGCTTTGCTACACACTCAGGAATGAAATAAATTATTTATATAAAACTTTTATTGGCTATTACCGAAATGTAGATTGTACCTACTCCGAATTTCTTAAAACACATCAGATCGTTCAAATGTTTGTATAGCTTAGGGGCCTTAACTATGGGGTCATCAGACCCTAAACTTACAAACTACTTATGAACTAACTAATACTAAGAACGGCACAAATAACCATGCCCGAGGGGGGATTCGAACCCCCAACTGTAGTGGTCGTGCAGACCGTGACTGGAGCGCCTCAGTCCCCTCGGCCACCGCGTCCAGCACATCAGATCGTAAAATGTCTAGTATCCGTAATTTTTCGCGAACTTACCATAACTCCGTAAATATGACGATAAATCTGTAACAATTACAGAAAATCTGTAATAGTTGGCTGCTATGTTCATAGTTTTGTATTTAAAAGTACTTTACTTATTTTGTAATGAAGATTGTAGCGAAAACTTGAAATTGTGTGAATATGATCCTCTTTATGGCGAGTTGCTACCTCTCCTCCTATTACTGAATCCTAAGAAATGTTTCTCTAAAATGGAAAAAATGTAAATAAGCAATTGCACACGAAGCATGAATGAATAGCTTCTAAATATATATAAAAAAAAGTATCCCTTACCCCAAAAAAGTTAACTCAGCACTGAAAAATTCTGAATGGAATAACCAAATAGTAGGAGGAAAGACAAACAGTCTGCAATACAGAGGGCTGTTAAGTAGTGAAAAGGCACATAAATGAGAACTTGAATGTGTTAGCTCAACTTAGTAGATTGTATTTTTTTCTGAGCAACCACCCCTTCCCATCATTCCTCCTCCCAAAGATACCACAAATACATTGTCTTAGCCTTCCAGCACAACTGGTGTAGGCTGCTGTCTTTGGTGCAGCAAACTGAATGAACCCAGAAGAAGATAAAACATCAAAGGAAAGGTAAAACAATTAGGAAAGTCGAGGAAGTTCCATAGCTCTGAACACATAACTTACATGAGGGAAGAGGTAAGTAGGAAAGGAATGATGAGCACAGGTAAAAAGACTAGTAGCAACTTATGGGAAGGAGGACGTTTCGCTGGCTACCGTGCCTGTGATTGCACTGAAATACGACGAGCCACCATTTGAAGTTATGATGACTTCGCAAGTCCCACTGCCACTTGGTTTCCACTCATTCCGTCAAAAGCATGCCTAACCAGCTGGGATCAACATGTGGTTCATCAAATTCTCTACTGCTTCTGGCTTTGCAGTTATGTCAAGATATGTTTTCAATGCCGCACTCCATCAGTGGGGTTAGGTTTCCTCACACAATGACTTGTGTATTACACCCAATGTACTTTTGAGTGTTACACTCCTATTCAGTGTTAACAGACGTCAAAACAGTTTCCCGTGTGCACAGCATTTCCCTAATGCCTATTAGAACAATTCAAGTCTTATTAATTTGAACAACAGACCTGCAACTGCCCCGGCAACAAAGTGCGATTTCGCCGCCACAACCAAACCTTTTTTTGGTCCTGGGCCACCGTGACTTTGCTCAGAATGCAATTTCAGTTTCTTCTACGAGCTGCTCTTATGGTTCTGAAAGGTTTCTCTCATGCCTCGAGTGCATGCAGTAATCGTTACAGACAATGCTCTTGCATCACCTTTCGAGCAGTCACTTATTGTGAGTGTGAACAGTAAAAGTGTTGTGATTTTGAGTTATTGTCCAGTGATTTTACATGTTCAAACCCCGTATAACTGACAGTGCTTTCAGTGTGCAGTAGTGTGCTGCAACCACAAACAGTCATTCTTACACACGCGCGCACAAGCGTGCGTTCTCTCTCTCTCTCTCTCTCTCTCTCTCTCTCTCTCTCTCTCTCTCTCTCTCTCTCTCTCTCACACACACACACAGATGACACGTTCAGACACCCCTATCTGACCTCTGATGCATCAGACTTCTGCTCTGTCTCGATGCATCATGCCGACGTTCAACTGCTAATTTTTTCAGTCCCACCAGGGATCCTGGCCACACAGCCTCCCTGCCCTACCAGGGTGTACAGTGATGCTACTATCACCAAGAACATAGGCTCAAATACCACATCCACCACCTTCTCACCGCCTGGTTGGCTACCCAAACGCCACCATTTTCTTTCGATGCACAAACCACTTGATTTGCACTGGTGTGGAACAAATCTTCAATCACAATTCATTGGATGATGCAGCCAGATAATTGTGCCTCATCATCCATGCCCACAAACACGTCAACTTTCTCTGTGACCAAGTGACCTCGCCACCAATTGCTGACCACTACATCATTGCCAAGTGCACTATACTCAAGTGTGTCTCTTGTACTCCAGATGAATCCAACAGGTACATCATTTATGAGGGTCACCTTGGATATAGCAAGCCTTCGCAGCTGTGGAGCTGTCTTCAACTGCTCGTATATGAGCCCAATATGCCTCTTCGACTCTCATGGCAGTTTGGTCCAGCAAGTTTCCCCTCGCCATCCAAACTGTAATGACTTGAAACATTATTGAGTCTACCAACAAATCCACCTCCATAATGCTCACCTCAAACAACAGAGCCTGCCACCGCACAACACATCTCACTTCCCAGGTTTCAGTCGAGGACACCCTAGCAACATGGATGCCACACAAATAACATCTGGTTCAGTATGCTACCCGTGTGCTGTTGAGGCTCCAACTTCATCACCTCCTTCATGCTATTCGAACGATGGCACCCCACCGCTGATTCATTTCCCACACTATGTGTTCTCCTACTTCCTTAGTCGATTTAGTGATACCGCCAGGAAGTGTCGCCCTCTGTGTCACCACCTAAATGCCGATCACAGGATAGTCTATGTGCCGTCTCCTGCACTGACAAGGGCAGGTGCCTTCACACTCGGTTTGTGAGTCCTCACCCACTGGCAGTCGCTTATATCTTCAAGACTCTGCCTCTGGTACTTGTTTTCTTGTGGACACTGGTGTGGATGTCTATCTCCTCATCCATGTCCAAAAGCCAGCTATGCCCACATCACACACTGCTTCGAGTTGTCAACGTCAATCAGCTGACATGCCCGGATTCGACGAAATTCACCATTCAAATGTCGCTGAACTGCAAGCTCAAGTGGAATTTTCCAGTGGCTAACATTCCTGAGCCAATGGTGAGAATCAATTTCTTGACACACACAAACTATCTCTGGACATAAAGTGTTGCTCAATGTATCACCACACTATAGTCATACATTTCTTGTGTGCTTTGTCGAGCTTATAGACCTCTGACTCACTCATGCATGTGCAACTTACTCACAAGAGGATCAACAAGGCAGATAAGATTCATCATATAATATATAAGTGGTTCACAGAATATGAACAAGTGCTTTACCTACAGCACGAATGGGATGAGATTGCTCACCCTCTGGACAATGTGGATCATAACTTGCCTCCATGCTACAGAAGATCTGTGACATTGCACAAGAATTCTCCGGACAATTCCTCTCAGGTTAGAAATTGTGCCCTCACTATGAGTGTTGTCAGTGACATTGCATATGTACGCAGGTTTGACAGTACATGTGGCAGTTCTGCATTCTTGTGCCGTTCCTATGCAGGCGTTTGTAAAAAAAACTCTGTTGCCATGCCAATGCACCACGATGACCCAGCAATAGCTTAGTCCTGCTTCCTTGTGGCTGCCTCTTGTACTGCTAATGGTCTCACTCCATGCATGCGGCGATCTTGTGTTTTGTGCCATCCAAGTGCCGCCATCCAAGTGCCACCATCCAAGTGCCACCATCCAAGTGCCACCATCCAGTCCCATTTCCAGAACTGTAACTTCTCCACCACGCAGACCGCCACTTCCTTGTGTCACTGTGGCGAACTAAGCTGACAATATTCTCTCGACCAATGGTTAACAAGCTCATGCCCTGCCATCTTCCGCACATGCGCCAGTGTCACTCTCACCTGAGCTGGCAGCCCTTGGTGTTACTACCTCCGCACTTTGTCAACCTTCGGCTGCCCCGAACTCTGTCGAGATTTCTCACCCTGAATCCAACAGCTCTCATTCCATCTCGGGTGCTGGGTGTCATTACACTGCCTAGGGACACCTCTGGCACCGTGCTCCTCTCCAGTTCGCATGTTATTGCCTTCCCATGCTCCACCATGACTCGCCAGCATTCTGTATGCAAACCAACCCTGGCCTCCATGCAAACGAGCATCTCAGTCATCACAAACTGCACTGTACACAAAATTTTCCTCATAGACTGCCTCCCATTGAAAAAAGCTGTTTCATTTTCTCACAAATTTTCAAATATTCTGGATAACTTTCCCAAATTTTTAGTTCATAAAAACATTCTTATTTCGTTGAACGTCAAATGATCAAAATTTTATCGCAGTCGAATACTTTCTACAGTATGTCTGCCGAGGTGTGTTTGTGTTTGTGTATATGTGTGTGTGTGTGTGTGTGTGTGTGTGTGTGTGTGTGTGTGTGTGTGTGTGTGTGTGTTTGTATTTGTTTACCCTCCTTTCCCCCCCCCCCCCCCAAGGTAAGTCTTTCCTGTCCTGGGATTGGAATGATCCTTACCCACTCCCTTAAAACCCTCATCATTTCCTTTTCCCTCTGCTTCCCTTCTGCCTGAAGAAGCAGCTAGGCTATGAAAGCTAGTGTGTGTGTGTGTGTGTGTGTGTGTGTGTGTGTGTGAATTTATTAATTTATTTGTGCTACTATCACTTCCTGTGCTCCTTCGCCAGGTAAGTAATCTTCATATATAACAAAAAGTATAGAAGTCTGTCTGTCTGTCCAAGTGTGTTTGTGTTTGGATATGTGTGAGTGTGTGTTTATTTATCTACCTTCCTTTTTCTGCTCTAAGGTAAGTCCTTCCACTCCTGGGATTGGAATGACTCCTTTTCCACTTCCTTAAAACCCATATCCTTCCCTTTCTCCTCCCCATTTTCTCTTTTTCCTGAAGAAGCTGCCAGTGGTGGCGAAAGCTTGTATGTGTGTTTGAGTGTGATTTTTATTTTTGTGTCTATCGATGAACCAATCCTTTTGGGTAAGTCAGCCATTTTATATGTTCACCTTCCTTTTCTTCCCCCAAGGTAAGTCTTTCCTCTACTAGGATTGGAATGGCTCCTTACCCCCTTTCTTAAAACCGTCATCATTTCCTTTTCCCTCTACTTCCCTTCTGCCTGAAGAAGCAACTGTGTTACGAAAGCTTGCGTTTGTGTGTGTGTGTGTGTGTGTGTGTGTGTGTATTCATTTATTTATTTGTGATGCTGTCACACCTGTGCTCCTTCGCCTGGTGAGTAATCTTCGTGTGTGTATATATATAGTTCACTTACCAGGCGAAGGAGCACAGGCAGTGATAGCAACAAATAAACACACACACACACACACACACACACACACACACACACACACACACATAAACGCAGGCTTTCGCAGCCTAGCTGCTTTGTCAGGCAGAAGGGAAGGAGAGGGAAAAGGAAATGATGAGGGTTTTAACACGTTGACTGCCAACTACGAGTTATCTCATATGTGCCGAACTGGCCACAGGCGCCCAATACGAGTTAACTCGTAGGAAACGAGTTTCTACATAAAGTCAGATACGAGAACATTCGTAGCAAATACGTGCGATTTACAGGTCTTGGGCGTCGGGGACAGGTGAAGTAAATCATCTAGGCGTGGTGGAACAGGATTTTTAATTTCACAGTTTGAATAAAGTAACAGAAAAGTTCCTACAAATGATCATACAAATATTTTAGCTTTAAACGTAAAATGTATACATTGTCTCGCTAATGGCAATGAAAACAAAGTTTTTTCTTTATTTATGATAAGTCTTGAAGCACTCTTCAACGCAAAGAGCAGGTTTTTCTTCACAAACGGGACAAAAGTATCATGATTCACGGCGTTTCTTTTGTTGTGTGCACACTCTGCACGGCTTTGTTGGCCGCAGTTTTTTCTCTGTGGGTGGTATTGCCTCTAAATAATGAAAGCTGCCCTCCCTCTTGCTTTTCTTATGGGTGTCTGGTGTCCTATCCCAAATCAATGCCGGAATAAATTTTTTCTCTAAAAGCGAGAGACTTGATACTCGTTCCTGCTGTCTGATTATAGAAACGATGAGCATTCTGAAGACAAATTTCTATTATGTGTAGAGCAAGCAGTGAAGTACTTACAATGAAGACTGAATAAATACTGACACGTTTACAACAATGACGTTTCGTATTGTCAAATGTACTTCAAAATACTCAAGCTCGTCTCTGATTGTTGACAACGAGTTATCTTGTAGCTGGCGCCTGAGCTGAATTTTCTACTCCATACGCCAACTATGAGATAATTCGAAGGCCCCATTTTCCCGCCAAAAATGTTAATTTTAAAGTTTCGATGATACACATGGACTTCAAATGAGATGACGAATCAAACTATATGAAGTGCTTAAGATGTCTTCTGGGAGCAGTTTACTCATTTTGGCCGTAGCAGTCAACGTGTTAAGGGAGTGGGTAAGGAGTCATTCCAATCCCAGGACAGGAAAGACTTACCTTGGGGGGAAAAAAGGAGGGTAAACAAACACACACACACCCACACATTTACACAGACGCAAGTACACTTAGATTATATTTCCTGCTGTGATTATTATTATTATTAAGATGTGTTTCATAAATGTATATTTGCTTATAAAGACAAAAAATACATTTGTGAATTTATTGTCGAGTTTGAGACAATGAATGGACAAATCCCAAGGGCATCTGCATGACTTCGGATGCCACCAGGCATAGTGCACCGCAGCCTTAGCGTGTGTAAACTGGGAAACATAAGGCGTATCCTTACCTTGCAGCCACTTACGACTCACACTAACAGAACTTAAATCGTAAGGCAAAGGGTTAACGTATAAAGTAAAACCCCACTTTTACGTTCCAGATTTTACGTTTTCTCGCCATTTACACAATCTTTTGTCAGTCCTGTCAAATTTCGTTATGTTCACAATGTTAATTCATCCCAGTTTTTGCGTTAACATATTTACACTTTACCTGTGTTTTACGCTTTTTGAAACCATGTTCGTGAAGAAAAAAATGACGTAATTGACATTCAAGTATGGTGTTTATAAATGTAATGCAGCAAGTTTCTTGACACTTTGCATTTATCCAAATGTATATTTCGC
Organism: Locusta migratoria; assembly: GCA_026315105.1. Taxonomy (NCBI): domain Eukaryota; kingdom Metazoa; phylum Arthropoda; class Insecta; order Orthoptera; family Acrididae; genus Locusta; species Locusta migratoria. The sequence goes on along the minus strand of CM048749.1, from coordinate 4,775,212 downwards.
GTTTTGTTGTTTGCAGTACGCGCCATTAGACTCATGATGTGGTGGCTGATTGGAGTATAGTATCCTATCAGCTACCATGCTGATCGTTAACTTGTCTTTGTTTATGCAACTGGTAGTTTTTCATGCTTTGCATGATGTGTTTCAAAAATTTATTTTTGTTGTGAAATGCATTTTTTTTTTTTTTTTTTTTTGTGGCTTTTATAAACGGTGAGACTGATGGTTTGCCTGTGTATGTCTTTCTCCACATTAAAGGGGGAATGGTATATTATAACCTCAAAAAAGCGATTATAGTGTGCGATGCCAAACCCATGCAAATGTCACAAAAATACTTATGCATATATTTGAACTCAATAATGCAGATAAATTCTCAAATATCATCAATAGAAAAGAAAAAAAAGTCTGATTGGACTAATTGTTAATAGACACACTGAGTTTCAGGACCTCTACAAATCTACGTGTCATAAAAAATATATGAAGAAGACATTTCTTTATGTGATGGGATTCTGAAAAAGGTAGAATCACACAGGACATCACAAGATTTACATGTAAATAATTAATGCCAAGGTCGATTATGATGAATGAAATTACATCACAAATTTCGACTTCTTATAAGGTTACCTGTTCCTGTTCCACCTGGTGGTTAAAATGGTAAACATTTGGATAACTTTTATTACATAACAAACTTCCTGGCAAGTATTTTGATGCCTATTATGTACATGTATCACAAATAAACTACGAAAATGCAAGGGGGAAGCATATTTTACATTTTCCCCACATTTTACACCATTTCATCAAAGTCCCTCAAGAAGTGTAAAGACAGGGTTCTACTGTATGTGGATTTTATTTAGGGCATACAACCCTAGCAATTCCCGTAAAGTGAATGAATGAATCAACACTATGTAGTACTGCATCCTCATCAGTTGTATTTCATGTGAGGAATAGTAAATCTATTGAAACTTCCTGGCAGATTAAAATTGTGAGCTGGACCTGGGATTCAAACCTGGGATCTTTGCCTTTCCGGGCAAGTGCTCTATTGCCTGAGCAATCCAGGTATGCTTCACAGTCTGCCCTACAACTTTACCTCTGCCAGTACCTTGTCTCCTAGTTTCCAAACTTCACAGAAGTTCTCCTGCAAAACTTGCAGAATCAGCACTCCTGGAAGAAAGGATATGGTGGAGACATGGCATAGCCACAGCCTAGGGGATGTTTCCGAAATGATAGTTTCACTCTGCAGCAAAGTGTGCACTGATAAGAAATTTTCTCGTAGATTAAAATTGTGTGCCTGAATCAGGATTCGATCCTGGAACCTATGCCTTTCACAGGCAAGCAATTTACCATCTGAGCTATCTCAAAATGGTTCACGGTCTGCCAGATTCCAGGTTTGCATCCCGATGTCGGCACTCAATTTTAATCTGCCACAAAATTTCATATCAGTGCACTTTCCATTGCAGAGTGAAAATATCATTCACAAAATCTATTGTTATACACTTACATTTCATAACAATTAGACCTGTTTTAAGAAACTGATAAATATGGGTAACATACCGCTTGCTTGGGGCTTATTGAGTGCCAACGGAAGTAATCCCAATCCAATGCAGCATGAGCCTCTTTTAAGGTTCCCAGACCACGTAATTGCATATCCTCTGGAAGTGGAACCTTTAAGTACAGATCTTGTGCCCCTCGAAGTACCTCTCTCTCTGTGAAAACAACAGGTACAAATAATTTAACTATTTACACCTTACACATCACATAAACTCCTTTAAGGATAGAACTTGTTAAATGTAAGAACACGGGGGGGGGGGGGGGGGGAATCAAAGAAAAGCTAACTTACAGTTTATCACTCAATTATTTGCCATGTTTTGATCACAAAGTCCTCGACATAAATAATCTATATCTACATAAAGAGGTGTGTGTGTGTGTGTGTGTGTGTGTGTGTGTGTGTGTGTGGTGTGTGTGTGTGTGTGTGTGCGAGAGAGAGAGAGAGAGAGAGAGAGAGAGAGAGAGAGAGAGAGAGAGTTTTCTATGGACTCAAAGACAGCTGGAGTAATTTTCATGAAATCTTATGATTAGCCAGGCAGTTACACTTATGAAGTTTGGTAGCATTCAGGTCAAGATATTTATTGATTTAAAGAATATAATGCAAAATATGGAAGAATAATTATTCTTTTGAGAAGCTATTCACTCTGACTTTTTCAAATTTATCATATTTCAGAAAATGTTTTTATTAGTTTCTATGTTCTACTTAATAAGATTCAACACCATTTATACCAGACTCATTCAATCCTCTGCATCTCTGATCCATACTTACATACTTAACATGTTTCACTACTCTGTGTGACTAACTTTTCGAAGGGAATCCTGAATCAGTACACCAATAACCTAATGACAGCTTTCACATCCCACAGCTACTCTCCTGATCTGGTACAGAAGCAAATTGCCTGGGCAACTTCCTCATCCCCCCCCCCCCCCAAACCCACAACCTTACACAGAAGGACCCCAAAAGTGCCGCTGTTGTCACAGGATACTTTCCGGGACTGGATCAGACTCTGAATGTGGCTCTCCAACAGTGATATGACTTCCATTATATCCTGCCTCGAAATGAGATCCATCCTTCTCAACATCCTCCCCACTCCACCAAGAGTATCTTTCCACTGCCCAACTAATCTTTGTAATCCCTTAGCTCATTCCTATGAAATTCCCAAACCACCTTCCCTAACCTCTGGCTCCTACACATGTAACTGCCCCCCCCCCCCCCCCGGTGTAAAACCTGCCCTATGCACCCTCCCACCACCACGTATTCCAGTCCTGTAACCTGTAAGTTGAACATGATTAAGGGCAGAACCACTTGCAATAGCACCCAAGTGATTTACCAACTGACATGCTTGCACTGCGAAGCCTTCTATGTGGGAATGATCAGCAACAAACTGTCCATTCGCATAAATGGACACAGGCAGACAGTGTTTGTTGGTAATGAGGACCACCCTGTGTCTAAGCATGCCTTGGTGTACGGCCAGCATATCTTGCCACAGTGTTACACCGTCCAAGTTATCTTGATACTTTCCACAGACACCAACCTTTCAGAACTCTGGAGATGGGAACTTGCCCTTCAGCGTATTCTCTCTTCCCGTTGCCAACCTGGTCTCAACCTCTGCTAAATTCAATTCCCACCCAGCATTCAATAACATCTTTGTCTCTGTTCTCTGGACAGAGCCTCTGCCTCGACTGGCATCTCTGTCAAACTTATTTGCCTTTTACAAATGTCTGCCTTGGTGTGTTTGCATGTATATGTGTGTGTGGGTGTAGGTGTTTGTTTACCTTTCCTTTTTTTCCCTACGGTAAGTCCTTCCACTCCCGCAATTGGAATGACTCCTCATCCACTCCCTTAAAACCCGCATCCTTCCCTTTTTCCCCTCCTTCCTTCCTCTTTTTCTGATGAATCAACAGACAGTTGTGAAAGCTTGAATTTTTGTGTTTGTGTGTGTTTTTATTTGTGTATCTGCCAACAAGCCTGTGCTCTTGGTAAGTTAAAGCAACTCTATTTTTTATAAACATTTTTTCCTACCAGCAATGTTTCCCCCTCTATATCTTAAACCATCTCTATTTTTATACACATTTTTCCTACCAGGAATGTTTCCCTCCATATTATAGATGGAAACATATGTGTAAAAAATAGAGATGGTTTAACTTACCAAAAGCACAGGCTTTTTATAGAGGGAAACATTCCTAGTAGGAAAGTGAAGAAGTTGTGGGTTAGGATGAAGCTGGCTAGGGTATTAAGGAAAGAGGTTTTAGGTAAGGAAGTGGGTGGTCGGCGTGAAAGGAAATATTCCATCGCAGCGAGGCCCTGGGCATGTGGGATATTAGTGTATAAGGAAGTGGCATTGATGGTTACAAGGAAGGTTTCAGGAGGTAACAGGCTGGGTAAGGATTTCAGGCGATCAAGGAAGTGGTTGGTGTCCTCCCAGTCCTTCCTGAGAAACCTTAATCCTACTCCCAACATTACCGCAGCTGAATCCCGAGCTATCCGTGATCTGAAGGCTGACCATTCCATCGTCATTCTCCCTGCCGACAAGGGATCCACGACCGTGGTACTTGATCGGCGGGAGTATGTGGCAGAGGGAGTGCGTCAGCTTTCAGATAATACCACATATAAAGTTTTTCAAGGCGATCCCATTCCTGATGTCCAGGCAGAGCTTCAAGGAATCCTCAAACCCTTAGGCCCCCTACAAAACCTTTCACCTGACTCCATTAACCTCATGACTCCACCGACACCCCGCACCCCCACCTTCTACCTACTTCCCAAGATTCACAAACCCAATCATCCCGGCCGCCCCATTGTGGCCGGTTACCAAGCCCCAACAGAACGAATCTCTGCCTACATAGACCAACACCTTCAACCCATCATGTGCAGTCTCCCATCCTTCATCAAAGACACCAACCACTTCCTTGATCGCCTGAAATCCTTACCCAGCCTGTTACCTCCTGAAACCTTCCTTGTAACCATTGATGCCACTTCCTTATACACTAATATCCCACATGCCCATGGCCTCGCTGCGATGGAATATTTCCTTTCACGCCGACCACCCACTTCCTTACCTAAAACCTCTTTCCTTAATACCCTAGCCAGCTTCATCCTAACCCACAACTTCTTCACTTCTGAGGGCCGGACATACCAACAACTAAAGGGAACAGCCATGGGGACCAGGATGGCCCCCTCGTACGCGAACTTATTTATGGGACGCTTAGAGGAAGCCTTCCTGGACACCCAGGCCTGTCAACCCAAAGTTTGGTATAGATTCATTGACGACATCTTCATGATCTGGACTCACAGTGAAGAAGAACTCCAGAATTTCCTCTCCAACCTCAACTCCTTTGGTCCCATCAAATTCACCTGGTCCTATTCCAAATCCCATGCCACTTTCCTCGATGTCGACCTCCATCTATCCAACGGCCAACTACACACATCCGTCCACATCAAACCTACCAATAAACAACAGTACCTGCATTATGACAGCTGCCATCCTTTCCACATCAAACGTTCCCTTCCCTACAGCTTAGGTCTTCGTGGCAAACGAGTCTGCTCCAGTCCTGAATCCCTGAACCAATACACCAATAACCTGATAACAGCCTTCACATCCCGCAGCTATCCTCCTGGTCTGGTACAGAAGCAAATTGCCAGAGCCACTTCCTCATCTCCCCAATTTAAGAATTTTCCACAAAACCCCAGAAGTGCCCCTCTTGTCACCGGATACTTTCCAGGACTGGAGCGGACTCTGAATGTGGCTCTCCAGCAAGGATACGACTTCCTAAAATCCTGCCCCGAAATGAGATCCATCCTTCATGACATCCTTCCTACTCCACCGAGAGTGTCTTTCCGCCGCCCACCTAACCTCCGTAACCTCCTAGTCCACCCCTATGAAATCCCCAAACCACCTTCCCTACCTTCTGGCTCCTATCCTTGTAACCGCCCCCGTTGTAAAACCTGGCCTATGCACCCTTCCACCACCACTTACTCCAGTCCCGTAACCCGGAAGGTGTACACGATCAAAGGCAGAGCCACTTGCGATAGTACCCACGTGATCTACCAACTGACATGCCTGCACTGTGAAGCGTTCTATGTGGGAATGACCAGCAACAAACTGTCCATTCGCATGAATGGACACAGGCAGACAGTGTTTGTTGGTAACGAGGATCACCCTGTGGCTAAACATGCCTTGGTGCATGGCCAGCACATCTTGGCACAGTGCTACAGCGTCCGGGTTATCTGGATACTTCCCACTGACACCAATCCTTCAGAACTCCGGAGATGGGAACTAGCCCTTCAGCATATTCTCTCTTCCCGTTACCCACCTGGTCTCAACCTCCGCTAAATTCGAATTCCCACCCACCATCTTAACATCTTTGCCTTGGTTCTCTGGACAGAGCCTCTGCCTCAAGTGGCATCTCTGTCTAACTTCTAACTTCTTTGCTTTCTACAGTTCTACAGTATGTCTGCCTAAGTGTACTTGTGTCTGTGTAAATGTGTGGTTGTATGTGCATTTATTTACCTTCCATTTTTTCCCCCAAGGTAAGTCTTTCCTGTCCCGGGATTGGAATGGCTCCTTACCCCCTTCCTTAAATCCCTCATCATTTCCTTTTCCCTCTCCTTCCCTTCTGCCTGATGAAGCAGCTAGGCTGCGAAAGCTAGCATTTTTGAGTGTGTGTGTGTCTGTGTGTTTATATATATATATATATATATATATATACGAATATTATAGAGGAAAAATTCCTAACAGGAAAAAAATACGTAAAAAATAGATGAACACTTACCAGGCGAAGGGGCACAGGCAGTAATAGTAACAAGTAAACACACAGACACACACACACACTCAAAAATGCTAGCTTTCGCAGCCTAGCTGCTTCATCAGGCAGAAGGGAAGGAGAGGGAAAAGGAAATGATGAGGGATTTAAGGAAGGGGGTAAGGAGCCATTCCAATCCCGGGACAGGAAAGACTTACCTTGGGGGAAAAAATGGAAGGTAAATAAATGCACATACACTCACACATTTACACAGACACAAGTACACTTAGGCAGACATACTGTAAAAATATATATATATATATATATATATATATATATATATATATATATATATATATACACACACACACACACACACACACACACACACACAAACATGTATACACACAAATACACCAAGGCAGACATTTGTTCACCTCCACTAATGGTTGCTTTCGCCTCGGGCTTGCCGAGTCCCGCAAACTGGCCAGAGACGGCAGTTGTCTTTGTCTGAGTGAGTGTGTGTGAATTTCTCTGACTGATGAAGGCTGTAATGGCAAAAATATTTTTAATGTTGTAATCTATTGTGTGTGCCTTTTCACAGTTCATTGAGACATCTATATAGTGAGTAGCAGCCTATCCTTATCTAATATGATATTAACTATATTTTAGACGTGTCTCATCTTATTGCTATGTTACACCGAATATTTCCATCACATGACATACATAATGGAGCATGACTGATGTCAATTAAAATACCATTTGAATAGAAAGAAGACTTTTCAGACAATATCTCTGTTCCAGCTAGAAACCCAATAAAGAACTTGGTATCAAACAGCAAACATTCATTTGGTCATGGTGTACTAATAAATTAGAGAGAGGTGCAAGAACTGAAGGGCCAAGGCTTCTAATGACTATTTATGAAGTGTGATTCTTCAGTTTCTCCTGGCGTATTTGATAATCAAAATATCCATGGGTGTACTGCCCGTTGGACACTATAGACACACAAAGACAAGATAAGAGAAATTAGGGCTCGTACGGAGGCATATAGGCATTCTTTTTTTCCTCGTTCAATTTGGGAGTGGAATAGGAAAGGAAATGCCTAGTAGTGGTACAGTGTACCCTCCGCCACGCACCTTACGGTGAATTGCGGAGTATGTATGTAGATGTAGATGTAGATCGGCAGTAGACCCGTGGATATTTTGATTATTTATGAAGTGTTTTAGGTATAGAGGTTGCTTCATGGTCACAACTAGTAGTGCCAATTTATGGTCCAGCCTCTGGCAATCGCCCAATGCAGGCAGACGGCTCTCTCCTCAAAATGCTTGTGCATGCAGATGGCAAATGCACACATGATCCTGAAGTTACAGGTGTAGTCTCTTCCTCAGCATTGTGATGTTTTCCTTATCCATGATGTTGAGAGTTGTAGTGCACTCCTCGACTGTTTATACTGATGAGTATGAGCGAAAAGTGGTGCACAAGTGGGCATTCCCCCCCTGTAAAAGTCATCTCAATGTCAAGCTCCTCAGCAAATATTCCTCCAGCTTAGAAGCACAGAATCACTCGGGACGTGTAAGCAACGTTGAAGAATGAGTGAGAGGTGCATGCTTAGCACCTTTAAAGGGTAGCCTGGCATCATGAAGTGTTGTGACTCTTCCAATCATGACAACGTAAATGTTCCAGTGGACCTCGTGTCCTCCTATAGAGTTGTTCTGTTGCAACTTTAATAAAAATGTAAGTGCTTTCACTGCTGGGAAATTGTATATTAGATGTTTGTACCAGACTTTGTGTCTTGCCATTTGATTGAGACTAGAATGGAGAACCATAACATGATGAATGCCATTCCCAGAGCTAAACACTTGAAAAAAATCAAGCCACCACAAACTGGGGACACCTGCCTGAGTCCAAGTGCGCAGTAACCTTTTGGTAGCAAAAAAAGAAAAAAAATTACATGCCTTTACAGCTGCATCTATAGTGGTAGACTGACAGCAAATGACATATGGTAACTCTGTAAAAGCATCAATAGTTAAAAACTAGTTAGTATCTAAAGAAGGTGCTGCCAAATGAATCCTTTTTCAGAATGGATGCTGACATGCTTAGTCCAGGAGGCTCCCTGGTGCCCTTGATGTCAAATCGTAAACCTCTGTCATGGGTAATTAGCTGTGTGCACTGGGGCACCATGCTGTGGTGCGCGCGACCGTTCATCGTTGGGGGTTCGAGTCCTCCCCTTGGGCATGGATGTTTGTATTGTCCTTAAGTTAGTTTACCTTAGTTTAAGTAGTTTGTAAGCTAAGGACTAATGACCAAGCAGTTGAGTCTGATAGATTTACAAACATTTTTGTAAACATATAGCTGAAACGTCATTAAGATCACAACATGGGGGATAGATCTTTCTGTAGGAAGGAGAATAACACCCTCTAACAAGGAGAGCAGAAGTGCACAGTGGGTGAGATATGTGTCCCAAGGGATAGTACCAGCAGCCCTGTTGAATCATGTGACAATTCAGCACAGGATCTGCTGCTAAGAGTGATACGATTCTGGAATTTTTAACCATCTGCTGTATGCCTTGCTTCTGTATCTGGTTGAAAATACACATTTCTCCTGATCAATTAATGCATTTAAAATTCAGAACATGTTAAATATAGTTGCTGTTAAGAAACCCATTACAGTACTAGATGCACAGGGTTGGCAATAGAAAATCCAAAAGTAATGAAGGCAAATAAATAAATTTTAAAAACATCAGTCATTAACAACCAAGAAGGTGAAAAGGGAAACTAAAGATTTTATGCAGTGTTGGCAGTAAATTAAAGAAGTGTGTTTATTATAACTTAGCAAACAACAGTCAAGACATACCAATGATCGGGACCCCAGAATGTATACATTCGTGAATTGAGCAGTGAAACAGCTGCTTTATTGCCCACATGTAACATTAACATTTGTTGAACATACACACTTTGATCAAGAGCACATTCTTGTATAACAAGTTCTCAGTTTACTATCTACACCAAACTCTTAAAAAATGTTGAGCTTTTCTTTATCATTGTTGGCAGAGCAAAGTCTGACTGTCACGAATTGACTGGATTATGTTGTTATGACAACACAGAAATAGTGCATAGGGAGAGGGTGACCTCTACATCCATAGATTTTGTTTGCAAACATTATTCACTGTTGCAGCAGCACCACTTGCAATAAATGATAAATTGTGACAAGTCCCCTGTACCCTTTCTTTATCAAGTGCCAACTTTGTGGCATTGCTAAATGCATAGGTGGTGTCTTTATTGAAGATATTTTCACATACTACAATTTCAACTGCTGAACTTATCACTAAGTCCCAGAAGATCAATATGTGAGCATCTATTCTTTTTTGTTCAAACAAGATCTTGTGTTTATTTATCCGGCTGTGCTTCGTTTCCTCAGGCTTTTATGAATATCTGTGTTCGAGAGGACACTGGTGGTTGATCAGTGATCAGCAACAGATTCATTAAAATTAGGCTGAAAACTGTTTGTTACAATCACAAGGAATATTAGACAAGATCTGAATAAAAAGTAATGAGGGCTTTATTGATAGAGGTGCACTTATACATCTTCAATATAGCCCTAATTGCCTCTGTTATTTATAACTTTTTCCCTATGTCAATAAGGCATTGTATACCGACATCTTTTTCTGTGGATGTCCCATAGTAACTTTCCTATCAGATGGATGTCATCTTTGATGTTGTAATAGATCCCACACAGCAGTTCTTTCGCTTTGGTAAAGAGTCATAATCACAGGGACCTGTTAGGTGGGTATGGTGGATGTTTAAGAATCTCCCATTGTTGGCAGTGCATGAGATCCTGGACAGCAACAGCAGTGTTGCATCATGCACTGTCATCCAGAATGATGGAGTGCTGTTTCACAAAATGTCATTGCAGTGATCATCCAGCATTTAGGCAAAAGCAATGAAATTTCACGGAACAGCATCTCATCATTTTGCACAACAACGCACAATGCCAGACTGCTGTTGGTGACCAGAACCTCTTGTACCAATGGTAATTGGAGATTCTGACACATCAATGTTACTGCCATGAGTCACTGTGATTATGATCTCTTAGCCGAAATGAGAGAACCAATGCAAGGGGATCAGCCAAATACCAAAACTGACATTAATAAACACTACTGTTGTATGGTTAATATTGATGCCTAGGCAGTCCTCCTCTGTGAATCTTGGATATGTAGAATAAGGATAGCTGTTTTCTAAGATGAATGGTAAAAGCTGTACAAGTAAAGAGACAAGTTACTATGTGTTGTTTTCCATTCCAATCAAAGGAAGGTAATCCTACATTTCCACTGTAACTATTATATTAGGATCTATACTATTCAAATGAGCAACGTACTGCAGCAGCACACCACTGCCATGTGGCCAAATTAAAAATGTAATACCAAACCTCCGTTCGACATTCACTCTTCAAAATCCTTCATGAAAAAATTAGTAATGGCTGGTGACATTCATGAACCCACAAATTCTCCATCAATCATTTCATAATATTTTCTACTGCACAAAAAGTAAGTTTTTGCCAGTATGTGCTGAAATGATTCCAAAATTTCAAGAAACAAATGAGCAGCAAACATTTTTTTATGAGTCTCCCATGTTTAACTTTGTAAATGAGGAGATAATATCAAGGCTTGCCCTTCATTTGGGTGTAATCTCATCTGCTTCATGATATCAAGATAAATTTGCGAGTTCTTCACATGATGTCTATAGTGACCAAATTCAGGTGTCAATAAATTGCTCAAACAAGTCAATGGCACTAACAACTGGTCTGAATGGTAGACTGTCATTGTGTATCCTGGCAGACTATACAAACTGGGTGGCCTAGGTGGTTTTCACCTTAAATTCTTCACAAGTTTGTCAGGGAGGCTAGAGTTCTTTAGTAGCTTTCCTATCTTCCAGGTCCATTGTGAGGCTCCGGTATGTACTATCTTCCATTTTGAAGCCATGAGAGCTTGTTCTGACCTATGAGTAGTGATGAAATAGAACAAATGTCAGCATCAGCTTAAGGGAAAGGCCACGAACAAATGACAGACAGAACATGACCTACATTGTGCCACTTATTGCACAAAGCTTATTACTTGGGACAGGAAACCCTGCCATGTTACACAAAACAATACAGGCACAAAGGAAGTGAAATAGCTCTTGTAGTTGCCATGTTTGTCCATTATGGCCTGGCTGCCACTTTTGTGCTGAATCCACATCCTGTTCAGTGTGGTTCACTGTCAATGATGGGGACAGTGTTCCATGATTTGGTCGTCGCAGTTTAAGAAACTTTGAATGATTCAGCAATGTTTAAGAACACCTCTGATGATGGTACTCACAGCAGATATTTGCTTGTACCAAATCAACATTTATGGCTAAAGTCATACATCTCTGCTGCCTATGCACAATAAGACTGCTGGGGTTCATTTAAAAATAGCAGAAATGTATATAGCCTGCAAGAATGAGTACATTTACACTAAAGAGCCAAAGAAACTGGTACATTTGCCTAATATCTTGTAGGGCCCCAGCGAACACACAACAGTTCTACAAAACAATGTGGCATGTACTCGACTAATATCTGAAGTAGTGCTGGAGGACACTGATACCACAAATATGACAGGGATATCCATAAATCCTTAAGACTGTGAGGGGATGGAGACCTCTTCTGAATAGCATGTTTCAAGGCACCTCAGATATCCTCAATAATGTTCATTTCTGGATAGTTTGGTGGCCAATAGATATGTTTCAACTCGGAAGTGTGTACCCACAGTGACTTTGTGGAAATCCTGGATGTGTGGCATGTCACATTGTTCCCACTGGAACTGTCCAAGTCTGTTGGAAAGCACAATGGACATGAATGTGTGCAGGTGATAAGCCAGGATGCATACATACGTGTCACCTGTCAGAGTTGTATCTAGACAAATCGGGGTCTCATATCACTCCAACTGCACATACCCTACACAATTACAAAGCCTCTAGCAGCTTGGAAAGTCCCTGGCAGATATACAGCATCCAAGGATTCTGAGGGTGTCTCCATACTCATACACATCCATATGCTCGATAAAATTGGAAACTAGAATTGGCAGACCAAGCAACATGTTACCAGTTATCAACAGCCCAATGATATGTGTTGACAGGCCCAGGCAAGGCATGAAGCTTTGTGTCATGCAGTCAGAAAGGGATCACAGGTATGCCTTCAGCTGCAAAAGTCCATACTGATGATGTTTCACTGAATGGTTCACACACTGACACTTGTCGATAGCTTAGTATTGAAATCTGCAGCAATCTATAGAAGGGTTGCACTTCTACTTCTGTCATGTTGAATGGTTCTCTTCAGTCACTGTTGGTACTATTCTTACAGGATCTTTTTCTGGCTTGCGGCTTCACTGATATTCAAGCTTCACTTGTGAAATAGTCGCATGCGAAAATCTCCATATGATTACTACCTCAGAGATGAGTTATCCAGTCTCACAGAGCCGAATGCAACATCACTTTCAAACTCATCTAAATCTGTTAACCTGCCATTGAAGCAGCAGGCAGTACCAGACACCTGTTGCCTTATATAGGCAATGACCTCTTGAGTGTTTACATATCTCTGTGTTTGCAGATGCATGCCTATACCAGTTTCTTTGCCCCTTCAGTGTAGAATGGTATGAAGACAAGACACTACACATCCCCACCCCCTACAAATAAATAAATAAATAAATGGAGGCTGCATCTTCAGGAGGAGTCAGGGGTCACGAGCTGGCAAATGGTTTTCCAATCTTCTGCAGAATCATAGTAGAGTGAGTAGATTGGAAAGGGTGGTAGAGGCACCTGAGCAGTGACTCAATCCGTGTGTGAGCCACAGCCATAATAGTGTTTCTCTAAGGCAGCTGTATGTTCCTGATGTTGCTACAACAAGATCATATGCATATGATGTTGTTTTAGAAGGGCTTGAAGTACATTGTCCATAGCTGGAGTTCTCTGGTGAAACAGTCACTGAAGTTGAGCACACAAAATTCTACCATCATTCATCGCTACTTGTGTTCTAACTTGGAATGCTATGAAGAACATGAGAATCAACCACACAACATTTATTGGTTATGATCCGGCAATGAGAAAGCAGTACCTGAATTAAAGGGCAAAGAGCCAAACATGCTATTTATTTAAAAAAATTCCAGCTATGCTATGCTTTGTAACTATTGCATGCTCAACATACAGCTAGTGGCCTGGTCCCTGGTTGGATGGCCACTGGCAAATGCCTGATGCAAGCATATAAACTGCCTCTTAAATGCACAAGTGCACTAATGGTACACACAGTAGCAAACAGCTGCAGAATTGTGTGGTAAGTAATCTCCTCAAAAAACAGAAAGGAAAATGTGAAGCATTATTTTAAGTATTTCATGTGCAATGCCATCAAAGTATATTTAAATTATTTGTCTCAGAAACAGAAGCTCACCTGCACTGAGTCTGACAGGGTCAATGCGTAGCAAGTTGAGCAAAGTGACTAAGCGTGTAAGTAAAGTCCTGGGACGAGTTTTTCCACAAGCTTGTAATGTCTCCACATTTGATTCACATTTTAGCCAGTCAGACAGGACTTGTATGGCTTCAAGCAAACGACCTTCACCAACCATAAGCTCCAAGACATCAGCAGGCTCCAATGCTCTTTCAGCTACACCATTGCTAATTCCTTCATTGACTCCATTCTGCAACTGTTTAACAGTTGCTGCACTTGGCTGCTCAACAGACTCCTTTCTATCATCCAGTTTATGGTTCTTATTATGCTGTTCATTTTTATGCAAATATTTTTCTTTTTGCTCATCTGATCGTAAACTGGCATTTCCAGACTTTTCTGGGCATTGTTCTTGCACCTCCGGCAAACCATTAACTTTAGCTTCTATTGCTCCGACCTGATAAAAAGAAAATTAACTGTTCATACATTTTTAATAAGTTTAAATTTTAATACATTAAAAAAATCCACATTCAGACATTAATTGCTATTTAATCAAGGACTTAATTATATGAAAGACTTTGGATTACTATAAAGTGCTTCATACTTGGGTACTACTGGATGTTTCGTCTGATTCATCTTCTTCTTCCTCAGAGCTCAGCACAATAGGTTCTTCACCTTCTGAGTTTGCTTCATCAGAGCTAGAAGACAGTGGATAGAAAAATTCTCCTCCTGGAAAAAGAGTAACACTTTATTTGAGGAACATAGGTACTGATTAAATGCACAAATTCTATAAAGTTTCTCAGATACACATTAACAATCTCAAGCAAATGTCCCGTAATTACTAACATACTGGGAATTGTAGAACAAAGGTTAAACAATGGTTTAAAGAACAGACAATAACACATCTCAAAACTTTTCTTATTTCTTTTATTCTCAAGAGGAAAAATTGTCATATAATATGTTGTTGAAGGTTTGGTCATTTAGTGATTGAACAAATATTACTTTGGGGGAAGAAATATGCTATATTACTTCCAAAGGAACCATAATGGAAATTTCCATCAACACTTGAAGGAAATCAAGATGTCTAGACAAGGATTCAAAGACTGTTCCAATGAAATATTGTCTCCTTTTATACGACTTCAGAATTTCCATTTCACAGTTTGAAATCTCATTCTTGGCTATGGACACACTCCACACATTCTTAGTAATGTGCAGTGTGTGAAATAAATTATGTAGACATACTTGGAAAACTTGTCATTGGAAATAAATTAATTTTCTGTACTGCTACACTAATAAATCAGGATAAATAAGGGCTACCATCATCATTTTGACAAAGAGTTAAACATAAGATCCAGATCCAGAATGAAACTTTCACTCTGCAGCGGAGTGTGCGCTGATATGAAACTTCCTGGCAGATTAAAATTGTGTGCCGGAACCGGGACTCGAACCTGGGACCTTTGCCTTTCGCGGGCAAGCGCACTACCGACTGTGCTATCCCGACACGACTCACGATGCCGCCTCACAACTCTACTTCTGCCAGTACCTTGCCTCCTACTTTTCAAACTTCACAGAAGCTCTCATGCGAAACATTCTGGAAACATCCCTTGGGCTGTGGCTAAGCCATGTCTCCACCATATCCTTTCTTCCAGGAGTGCTAGTCTTGCATGGTTTGCATGAGAGCTTCTGTGAAGTTAAGATACAGATGTATAAAATAGCCTCAAACAGGAAAGCAAGTTAAGAAAAAGAATACACACAAAAACATAAATTCTAATTTAATAAATGTATTAATTAATCAGCATAACATACATTTCTTAATGTTTATTGTTATTTATCTGAAGATCTAATCTTCTGTAGAAGTATAGGTGTGCATAGTGGACAGTTGCAACATGATACACAAGAAAATTATTTTATAGTGGACCATCAAAATAACCTTTAAAAGATTCAGTGTTTAACCCAATCCTGCTATCAATCCAATGTTTGTAATGAGTGGAAATACTCATTCTGAATCCTTCAAATACTGTTCTACTTTTCTTGAAGGCATGATATTTGTTAAGTTAAAACATCTGACAATGTACACTTGTGTTTAACAATTGCCTGATATTTCATAAAATTCACTCAGTTGCAATTAATAGCAAATCACATTCACACGAGTACTGAGTTCATGACATGAAACCTATAACATCAAGCCAAAACAATATGAATGCAAAACAGAAAATATGGTATGGAAATTTTAAATGATTGGTATTTGTACTTGGTAATGGATTGAACCATGATCAGTAGTGAATTCCTGCAGCCGGCTGTAGTAAAGGCATTTAAGAAAAGAGCAGAAGAACAGGAACAATTGCAAATATAATTTTATTATGCTCAACTTGGCAAAAAAAGGAGGACAATGTAAAAATCCACCTGGACAATGGACAAAGAGAGAATTGAGAACACGTCCGGATTTATCCTGACATCTGCCTTGTCACCCTGTAGTTGGAACCACGAAGGACGATGGTTGAGTTTAGGTTTGGTTCACGTCACAAATTCTTCGTCAGGCAATGAGCGAT
Source organism: Locusta migratoria (assembly GCA_026315105.1). Lineage (NCBI taxonomy): Eukaryota > Metazoa > Arthropoda > Insecta > Orthoptera > Acrididae > Locusta > Locusta migratoria. The sequence goes on along the minus strand of CM048749.1, from coordinate 4,758,935 downwards.
CAATGTGTACTGAAAACAACTGTCTTAGGGATTTCCAAAATTAAACTTGATTGCAATGAGTTATCCAGTGTATTTTAGTGTATTGGGGCAAGTTTTTATCACTGATGGAGCCAGCATGTATCAAATTCTATATCAGCAAGCAAAAGCCATTTTTTGCAGGCTATAGTTAATATCACTACTCCTGAGATAAATAAGGAAAGCCCAATTGTACCCAAGTACTGAAATCTCAAGGTCCACTTACTGGATTGGAAAATGCAAACAGCTAATAGTTCATATACCATAAAGGACTGAAATTATGGAGTATTTCACCTCTGATTAACATAAAAGGTCCAGCTTAATCCAGAAAATTGTGTTGTATAATGTTAATCTGATATAGGTCTTTGACCGAAAAAAATGTGTGGTTCAAACTCGGGTTCATATGTAATCATCAATTTACAGTGTAATGGCATTTACAAAACAATGCTTCTGTTTTGTGCAAATGTGATATAATGAAGTACTTTTTATTAACTCATAAATCTACCTGTAAAGAAACTACAAAAAGGTAGGAAAATAAGGAGATGGGACCTGGATAAATTGAAGGAACCTGAGGTTCTTAAGAATTTCAGAGGGAGCTTTAGGCAACAATTGACAGAAACAGGGGGATATAAAACAGTAGAAGAGGAATGGGTAGCATTGAGAGATGAAATAGTGAAGGGAGCAGAGGACAAAATAGGTAGGAAGGCAAGACCTACAAAGAATCCTTGGATATCACAGGGGATACTAAATTTAATTGATGAAAGGAGAAAATATAAAAATGCAGTAAATGAAACAGGCAAAATGGAGTACAGATGACTAAGAAATGAGATTGACAGGAAGTGCAAAATGGCTAAGCAGGAGTGGCTAGAAGACAAATGCAAGGATGTAGAAGAATGTATAAATAGGGGAAAAATAGATACAGCCTACAGGAAAATAAAATAAACATTTGGAGATAAGAAAAACAGCTCTATGAATATCAAGGACACTGATGGAAAACCAGTTCTCAGCAAAGAAGGGAGAGCTGAAAGGTGGAAAGAGTATATAGAGGGGCTCTACAAAGGAAATGAACTTCGAGACAATATTGTAGGAAGGGAAGAGGATGTACATGAAGATGAAATAGGAAATACTGTACTGAGAGAAGAATTTGACAGAGCCCTGAAATACCTAAGTCGAAACAAGGCCCCTGGAGTAGATGATATTCCCTCAGAGCTACTGTCTCTGGGGTATGACAAACATGTTTCACCTGGCGTGTAAGATGTATGAGACAGGCGAAGTACCCTCAGACTTTAAGAAAAATGTTATAATCCCCATTCCAAAGAAAGCTGGTGCAGACAGGTGTGAAAACTACAGAACCATCAGTTTAATAAGTCATGGTTGCATAATATTAACACGAATTATATACAGAAGGATGGAAAAGCTGGTAGAAGCCAACCTCGGGGAAGATCAGTTTGGGTTCAGGAGAAATGTAGGAACACGGGAGGCAATACTCACTTTATGGTTTATCCTAGAAGATAGATTAAGAAAAGCCAAACCTACATTTCTAGCTTTTGTAGATCTGGAGAAGGCTTTTGACAATGTTGATTGGAATAAACTCTTTAAAGTTCTGAAGCAAGCAGGAGTAAAATATCGGCAGTGCAAGGTTATTTACAACTTGTACAAAAACCAGACAGCGGTTGTCAGAGTTGAAGGGCATGAAAGGGATGCAGTGGTTGGAAAGGGAGTAAGACAGGGTTGTAGCCTTTCCCCAATGTTATTCAATTTGTACATTGAGCAAGCTATAAAGGAAAGCGAGGAGAAATTTGGCGAAGGAATTAAAGTTCAGGGTGAAGAATTAAAAACGTTGCATTTTGCCGATGACATAGTAATTCTGTCAGATACAGCGAAGGACCTGGAAGAACAATTGAACGGAATGGACAGTGTGCTGAAAGGTGCAAATAAGATGAACATTAACAAGAGCAAAACTAGGGTAATGGAGTGCAGTGTAAGAAAATCAGTTGATGGCGAAGGAATTAGATTGGGAAACGAAGCAATAAGGGAGGTAGATGAGTTTTGTTACTTGGGCAGTAAAATAACAAATGATGGTCACAGTACAGAGGATATAAAATGCAGAATGGCATTGGGTAGAAAAGCGTTCTTGAAAAAGAGAAATTTGTTAACCTCGAATATTGATTTAAGCCTAAGGAAGTCCTTTCTGAAGGCATTTGTGTAGAGTGTTACCTTGTATGGAGTGAGACATGGACGATAAACAGTGCGGACAGGAAGAGGATTGAGGCTTTTGAAATGTGGTGCTATAGAAGAATGCTGAAGATTAGGTGGGTGGATCGCGTAACTAATGAGGAGGTAGTGAACAGAATTGGGGAGAAAAGAAATTTCTGGCATACCTTGACCAAAAGAAGGGATAGATTGGTAGGGCACATTCTTAGACATCAAGGAATTGTGAATTTAGCATTGGAGGGAAGTGTGTGGGGTAAAAATCGCAGAGGAAGACCAAGAGGTGGATACAGTAAGCAGATTCAGACAGATGTAGGTTGCCGTTCTTATGTGGAGATGAAGAGGCTTGCTCAGGATAGGGTGTTGTGGAGAGCTGCATCAAACCGGTCTCCAGACTGAAGACCACAACAACAACACAAATCTACTCTCTTATCAAAGAAGTTTGAAATCAGCTAAATATGCAAATAATAACCGACTTAATGACAATTATTGAAGACGTCTCATAATTTATATGATTAATGCAGTCTGGATTGAAATTCAACAATATAATGAGAACATGTTGCAACTCACTGAAAAGACAATCTTCAAGCCAATTACAAGCAAACAGATACACAAATAAAAACATACACAAACACAAAAATTCAAGCTTTTGCAACTATTAGCTGCTTCATCAAGAAAGGAGGAAGGTAGGGAAAAAGGGAAGGATACAGGTTTTATGGGAGTGGGTGAGGAGTCATTCCAATCCCGGGAGCTGAAGGACTTATCTTAGGGCACAAAAGGACAGGTAAACAAACACGCCCACCAACACACATATACATGCAAACACACCAAGGCAGACAAGTCTGGCTTGGTGTGTGTAGGTGTTTATGTGTGTGGGTGTGTAAGGCAAGTTCTTCCACTCTTGGGATTGGAATAACTCCTCATCCACTCCCTTAAAATCTGCATCCTTCCCTTTTCCCCTTCCTTCCTTTTTTCCTGACGAAGCAACTAACGGTTGTGGATTACACACACACACACACACACACACACACACACACACACACACACACACAATTACAGGAAAGGGAAAGGTAAGGGTGCATACCAGTACTGCCTGATTGAGTATTTAGGTACTAGATTGGTAAAAGAGATGCCAGGTTTGTAATGAAATTTAAATAATAATAATGACTTTTAAGAACCTTTTTGGCCCACTTTAGGTTACGGTAGTAACACTAAAAGTGGCTCTTTGCAATCATCTTTTGACAGCTCGAAATTTAAATGATGATACAGTAAAACCTCGTTTTTACATTCTCTGTTTTTACGTTTTCCCGCCATTTACATCATTTCTTGTCGATCCCGTAAAATTTCCTATGTTTACAATGTTAATTCGCCCTCATTTTTGCATTAACATATTTACGCTTTTTCCGCTTTTTACACTTTTTGAAAGCATGTTCATGAAGAAAAATGATGTAATGTACATAAATTGACACAATCATGGCTTTCCCCTTTAAGTTTAGCGCTTAAAAATTATTCGCATTCGAGTTTCTTGACACTTTGCGTTTATTCAAACTTATATTTCGCCTTTTGTTGTTGACTTAAAGACGCGCCGATTTGTTGCAATGTACTTCTTTTCACCAGCTTCTTTGGCAGAGCGCCTGGCATGTACTCAGACAAAAGAATGGTTTGTTAACAAGAGAATAACGCGGATTTTTGGCGGTGTAGTTCGTCTTTCCACTAGCAGCTTTGCCAGAGCGGCTGGCGAGTACTCAATCAGAACCAGTTGCTTTGTTGAAGTAAGAATAAATAGTTGCGTTGTTTTTGTGCTACATATTTCTGATTAATAAAGAACTTTTATCTGTTACAGTTGGGTATCATAATACCCACAACCTCAAACAAGGGATAATAGTGAGGGATTCCGATCCTATGCAAACATCACAAAAATACTTATGCATATGTTTGTACTCAAGAACGTGCATAAATTCTCGAATATTGTAGTGTGAAACATCGAAAAATACAAAACAAACGGAACTGTAGGAGTTTTACTATGTAAATCATTAATTATGTAAAAGGCGGTAATTTTGAAGATGTGTTACATAGCCTGGCAGCGGCGTCCAAATGATATCTATCAAAACGGTTCAGGTAATTTTGAAGATGTGTTATTGCCCAGCAGTGGCGTCCTCGATTATAATGAATGAAATTATGTAAAAAATTTCTACTTCCCATAAAATTACCAGTTTGCCTGGCGCTTAAAATAGCAGCATCCTCAATTATAATGACTGAAAGTACGTCAAAAATTTCCACTTCCCATAAAATTACCAGTTTGCCTGGCGCTTAAAATGGTGAAAATTTGGATATCCTTTATTGTATAATCAACTCCCTGGCAAGTATTTAAATGTCTATTATGTACATATATCACACATAAACTACGAAAATGCAAGGCTGATCCAGTAAGCATATTTTACCATTTAAAACATTGTTTCCTCCATTTTACATTTTCCTGCATTTTACATCATTTCACTGAAGTCCCCTGAAAAGCGTAAAAACGAGGTTCTACTGTAATGGCTTAACTATTCATCTGACACGAAAATTGAATAACCTAATTGGTAGAGGAGAAAATTCTCTACAACTTAGCTCGCTCTCTCTCTCTCTCTCTCTCTCTCTCTCTCTCTCTCTCTCTTTCCGTCATATCTCGTATCGTTTGAGACATATTTGCAAAAATAACAGAGATTTGACACCCTCCATTGAATTAACGAAAACCAGCCATTTGGAGATGTCAAGTGACATTCCTGGCCCAGAACTCTCTCCAGTATGCGCCATCTTGCGTTGCGTATTTGATGATTTTCTTATTGTAACTTACACATTGTCATTTCAAAGCAATGGCCCACTGAAGAATGAACAAAAACACATCCTCCTTCATACGATAAATGATAATGTAATGCCTACAAATGCCATATCAGCATCAGTTAACAACGACCATCAATAGTATGAGATTAAAGGACTCATCTTTTGATCGATAGCTGTAGCGTAGTGGGCAAGGTATTGGACTATGATGCTAATGCGAAAATTGGCAATTAACACTAAATAATGAAAAGTGTGAAGTAATACACATGACCACTAAAAGAAATCTGCTGAACTTCAATTACACGATAAATCAGCCAAACTTTAAGGTCATAATTTTTACAAAATACCTAGGAGTTACAATTATGAACAACTTAGACTGGAGAGACCACATAGAAAATATTGTGGGGAAGGCGAACCAAAGGTTACATTTTATTGGTAGAATGCTTCGAAGATGCAACAGCTCTACCAAAGAGATTGCCTACATTCCTACATTATATTTGTGCGTCCTCTCCTGGAGTACTGTAGCCCAGTGTGGGACCCTCACCAGGTGGGACTGACGGAAGACATTGAGAAGGTTCAGAGAAGGGCAGTTCGTTTTGTTTTATCACATTACAGGGGGGAGAGCGTCATGGAAATGTTGCACGATTTGAGGTGAAAATCAATAAAAGAAAGATGCTATTCTTTGCGGCGAGATCTATTAGTGGAATTTCAATCACCAAATTTTACTCCCTCTCCAAAATTCCCCTTTCTTTCCTTCACTGCTTGCTCAATGTACAGATTGAACAACATTGGGGAAAGGCTACAAACCTGTCAGTACATGTTCCAAAAGTAGCGATGATATAAAATGAAAGCTTGTAATATTTGTCTACGAGACCCAGAGGACTGTAGATAGAGGCTCCCAGGTAGATATCGCGTGTCTTGATTTCTACAAGGCATTCCATACAGTTGGGTACTGTTGCCTAATAAACAAAATTACAGCCTATCCAGAATATCAGACCAACTGTGTGACTTGAAGGTTGGTTTCAAGAGTTTCTAGCAAACAGAACAAAGTATGACATTCTCAATAGAGAGAAGTTGTGTGATGTGAAAATGACTTTTGGTGTGCCCCAGCGGAGTGTTGTGGGACAGTTACTTTCCATAATATGTAATAAATGACCTCATAGTTAACACTCTTAAGTTCAATGAGGTTTTTCATGGATTATGCTGCAATATACGGAGAGTTACAACACTGGAAAACTGAAGCAAAATGCAGGAGAATCTGCAGTATATTACTGAATGTTGCAAGGATTGGCAATTGACTCTCAACATAAACAAATGTAAACTGCTGTGAAACCAAACATAGATTCTTAATTATATAATAAAGCAACAGCAGGAGAAATACTGGAAGCAGTTATTCCCATAAAATATTTGGGAGCAGGCATTACAACCATTTGGAAATGGAATGACCATATACAGTTAACCCTAAAGTGCTATACCTGCGCATCTGGCTGGCTGAGTCAGGCCTGCCGTTGCAGCCACCTGTGCTGGCACCCATCTCTGCGAACTATTGTGTATACCAGAGCTTTCTGTTCGGCTGTCTTTGCCCTGGCCTGAATATTTCTGGAAGCAGGGCAGCCGCGACAGTCTCACAGTCAGTGTGCTTGCTGATGTTACAAATAAGCATAGTATACCTGGATACTTATTCCATAGCTTTGAATCTGGAAATGATTACTCGACAGACATAATGAACACTAATACTGCCTACACTGCTAACATTTAACTCCTGGGTCATTCCATGACATATCGCCTAATTTTGGAACATTTTCCAGCTTCACCATCAACATGTGAACATTCAAACACATCCCCTATGAACATTGGTAAACTTCAAGATTAATTGAAGCAATACTGGCCAAGATATAGTCAGTTGGTGACGCCATGCGCAATTTTGCGAAGGGTTTTATTAATTTTTACATTGCTTTGATGAGGAAATGTTCTCGGTCTGTTTGAATACTGGGCAACGCTACATGAAAGCCTGAATTTAGAGTGAACTGTTACGATCTGGAGCTACAAACGAAACTGTTTTCTTAAAATCAAATAACAAGTATTTTGTAGAGCCACCAAGTCCGCATGGACAGAAATGCAAGCACAGACCCATGTCTGTCCATTGGACATAAAACCCTATATCTCGAGAATGAAATGAGTTATCGTTCTGCTCTCAATATTAAATAAAATTTAGATATCTTACCTACACTTCATCTGCAGTTTTGTATGTGCTAAAATCAACCCTATGCAAAGTCTACGCAATGTGATTTTTAGTCTGCGAACTCTTCGTAATTTTGCTCAGTAGTTTAATCAATCTGCTGTAGCACAGAAACTATAAGGAATACCAAATAGAAAGTGAGATCATTATCGAGTGAATATATTATACTATAAAGTGTAAAAAAATGAAAAAATTTCATTGAATAGTTTTCTCAGAATCGATTGATAAATATTCTAAACACTTGAAATGCTGTAGCAGTCAGCATGTAAGAAGCGGCTATTGATGTCCGCAGGCTCACAGGCAGTGAAACCGGCTGTGGCATATGATATCTTTAGTACTCAGATACCGGCCAGGCCGTGCGGTGAATGCTGCCTGCAGAGCCCACAGAATATACCACTGCCACGGCAAATGACGTCCACAGGCTCCACGCCAAGGTGGGGTGCTGTGGCATATCACATCTATAGCACTCAAAGGGTTAATTATTAGTAAGGTAAATGGCAGACAGGACACTGGAAGAATCCTCATTAAGTGTAGTCCATCAACAAAGGAATTAGGTTACAAAACACTCATTTGGCCAATGATTTGAGTATCACTCATCAGCATGGGATCTGTACTAGGCAGGGTTGATTGGAGAGAGAGAGAGAGAGAGAGAGAGAGAGAGAGAGAGAGAGAGAGAGAGAGAGAGAGAGAGAGAGAGAGAGAGGTGGGTGGGGGGTGTTGAGGGAGATAGGGGAGGTGATCTAACAGACAGCAGCATGCTTCATCACAGGTTGATTGTGAAAGCATTCCCACATATAGGTATACAGGCAATTGTTTTTACACAAGCCATACATGACTGGAATGGAAAGTAATGATGCTACACAAAATACCCTCCACCAAGAAGTGGCTGGAAAAGTATTGAATTTTAAAATATAATATAAAAATTAAGAACTTTCAATGACTTTTAGGAAGTGTATAAACCTGGACATAGCATAGGAATGAGATTAGGGAAGCAATTTTTCAGTCCACATTTTCAGCCAGCCTTCACCTCTCGACAATGTGAGGAGTTGCCAGAAACTACATGTGGTTCTAATTCCATATACAGCTGTAGGACCCTTTTCCCAGTTGGATAAATGAAGTAGGCTAGGGACACACAAGTTCCTGAAGTGGAATCCAGGCGAAAGACTTGCACCAGGTCATTGAGCCATACAAAATTATTATCTGATGGTATTTGCATTGATCACAGAAAGTGCTACCACCATGGGAGTACTTTCAGCTGAATATCACATACCTGCAAACCAGTCCATGCAGTACTTGGGGCAGGCTATGACTTCTTAAAAAGGAGTTACTTGGGGCACTACACCTCACATCTCTATAGCCCATCATTCGTACACCACTACCCAGTGTCACCCATCCCCAATCCTGGACAAATCACAGTATCTATGACAACTATTGCCAAACTGGGACTTCAACCATGCATCACTATTAGGGCTCAATCAAAAAGCTACCTGCCAGGTACTATCTTCTCTTCAACTTTTATAACAAGTGTTTGGTCACCTTTTGTGGCATTATTCTTTTGTTAATAATAAATCACTTATTATTTTCAGTTCAACTGACTGCTATTACTTTTACTGGCACTGCACATGCAAACTATAAAAATGAGGATTCAGATATTCAAAGTTTCTCCTATCTTCTTCTATGCTTACATATATTTTCCATTTATCTATCTATTTTGCTTTGCTCATTCATTTTCATTGCTGACACTGAGGGTAACCTATTTTCTTGTGCCATTCTCATCCCCTTTCAAACAAGCAAAGACCGTAACATTACAGCCCATTTACCATCTAGTCTTCCATTGCCCCTACAGGTGTCTGATGCTATTTCTTGTCAATCTGCATGTTGCAGCCATAACACTCTCTTTTCTGTGCTTCAATACCAGTTTTTCTCTGGGTCTAGCTAACTAAATGTTCTTTTTTCTCACTATATCTTATATTTTCTGTGGGTCCAATGGCTCTTTTTAGGTTCACGTCCTGTTTTGCTTTCACACTTTCTGTTTGCTTCTACATCTATATATTTTCTCTGCAAATTGTGATTAAGCGCCTGGCAGTATTCAACAAACCAATATAATAATATTTCCTCTACTTTTTCATTCTCTAATAGCATGCAGGAAGAAGGAACAACTAAATCTTTCTGTTTATGATACGATTTCTTTTATTTTATTATTATGATCTTGTCTCCCTGTGTAATTAGGTGCTAGCAAAATACATTCACATTCAGAGGAGGAAGTTGGTGAATGAAATTGTGCAAACATATTTCAATGTAACAAATAAAGCCTGTATTTTAATTATTTCCACCCCAACACATGCACAACTTCCTTAACACTCTCTCCCTTGTATTACAATATAAAAAATGAGGTTTTCTATGTCCTTCATCAATCCCGCCTGGTGAGGACCCACAATGGGGAACATTGCTCCAAAATAGGAAGGGCCAGTGTATTGTAGCTAGTTTCTTTAGTAGAACTGTTGCACCTTCTAAGTATTCTGCCAATGATGTGCAGCCTTTGGTTCGCATTCCTCATATTTTGCGTGTGTTCTTTCCAATTTAGGTTGCTTGTAATTCTAATTCCTATGTATTTAGTTGATTTTAACTGATTTATTGCATATATGATTCCCCCCCCCCCCCCCCCAATGCTCCTATGGATGACTTCACAATTTTCATTATTTACGGTCAATTGCCAATTTTCACAGCATGCATGCATTTTATATAAATAATATTGCAGATGCTTTTGATCTTCTGGTGACTTTTCTGATCAGATTGTCTCCTAAATCATTTATAAAGACATGGAACAGTATGGGCCCGAGAACACTTCCCTGATGAATGCAAGATGATACTTCTGTTCTACTCAATGACTTTCCATCCATTACCCTGTCCTGTGTACTTTCTGGTTGGAATTTACAAAATCAGTAGCACAATTGACACAATATTTCATCAGCACACAATTTGATTAAAAGTCTCTAATGAGGCACAGTATCAAAAGCCATCTAAAAATATGGAACTGATTTGAGATCCCTTCTTGATATCACTCGTCCCTTCATATATTTCACAAAAATTATGTTTTCTGAATCCGTGTTGACTATGGATCAAAAGGTCATTATCTTTGAGGTAGTTCATAATGTTTGAAAAAAGTATTGTTCCAAAATCCTGCAGCAAATGGACATCAACAATATAAGTCTGTAATTTTGCAGATCACTCCTATTACCCTTCATGAATGTTAAAGTGGCCTGTGCAACTTTCCATTATTTGGTACTGATATTTAGCTGAGTGAGCAGTTGTACATGATAGCTGGATATGGAGCTGTTGCATCAGCTTACTCTGAAAGGAACCTAAATGTATATTATCTGGACTGGAAGACTTGGTTTCATTAAGTGATTTGCTTTGATTTGATTTGCTACTCCAAGGGTGTCTACTTCTAAATTAAGCATGCCGGCAGTTGCTCTCGATTCAATTTCAGGAGTATTTATTCAATCAATTTTGGCGAAAGAATTTCAGGATGCTGTGTTTAGCAACACGGCTTCAGTAGTACTGACATCAGAAGCATCGCCTTTGCTCTTGCACAGTGGAGGTATTAATTGTGTTTTGCCACTAGTGTACTTTACATGTAACGAAAGTTACTTTGCATTTGCTACCAAATTATGGGATAGAGTTTTGTTGTGGACACTTTAATAATCTTCTCACATTGCAGTATGAACTAAATTTCAAGTTTCAGTAAAACATTGCCAGCCATTGGGGATTTTGAATCCCTTTAAATTTGGTATACTTTTTTCTTTGCTTCTACAACAATGGTCTGACCTGTTTTGTCTACCACAGGGAGTCAGCCTCCTCTTTTGTTAATTTATTTGGTATAAATCTCTCAAGTGCTGTCAATATTATTTATTTGAATGTAAGCCACATCTTATCTGCAGTCACATAATTAGTTTCGAAAGACCTGAGGGTCTCGCTCAAGAAAGTTTTAAGTGAATTTTTATCTCCTGTTCTGAAGAGATAGTAAAACCCCTTTTTTACACTTTTCAAGGGACTTAATGAAAATGGTGTAAAATGCGGGGAAATAATCTTTTAAACAGTAAAATATGCTTACTGGGTCACCCTTGCATTTTCGCAGTTTATTTCTGATACACTATATGTCCATAATAGATATCAAGGAAGTTTAATTATTATGTAATAAAGGTTATTCGAATTTCGTACTATGTTACGTGCCAGGTGGAACTGGAAATGGTAACTTTATAGGAAGTAGAAATTTTTTATGTAATTTCATTCATCATAATAGATTTTGTCAACAAGCCTTTAAATGGCATTCATTATTTATGTAGTGAAACTGCACATGTTCCATACTTTATGTATTTTTCAGTGTTTTTCACACAACAATATTTGAGAATTTATTCACTTTTTTGAGTACAAATACGTATATGCAGAAGTATTTTTGTGACATATGCACAGGGTCGGTATCTCACACTATAACCCGTTTTTGAGGTTATAATATACCGTTCCCATTCTAACCACCTTGGCGTGCTCCCGTCCATGTGCAGAAAAACATACATAAACAAACCATCAGTCTCACCTTTTATAAAACTTCACAAACAATACTAAAATAAATATTTGCATTTCACAATACCAATAAATTCTCAAAAGGCATCATGCAAGTCATGAAAAACTACCAGTTGTGTAAACAAAGCTAAGCTGACAATTGGTGCTGTGGCTGAAGGGAGCCTCGTGAGAACTAGGAGTGTACTGCAAACAACGAAACACGAAATAGACCTTTGAATAAATGCAAAGTGTCAAGAAACTTGACTATGTAAAGTTTATAAACACTCTACATGAAAGCAAAAACCATGCCAGCGTCAATTAATGTCAAATACATGTTTTTTTCCCTTGTTATTTTTTCTTCTTTCATGAACATGGTTTCAAAAACGTAAAACGTGGGATAAGTGTAAATATGTTAACACAAAAACGGGAGTGAATTAACATTGTGAACATAGGATATTTGACGGGGCTGAGAAAAAATGGTGTAAATGGCGGGAAAAAGTAAAATCTGGGAACGTAAAAATGGGGTTTTAATGTATTTTCATTTATTGTGGTGGATTTGGGAATTTCAATATTCAGTCTTGTTACAACAGCTTTGTGTTCACTAATGCCTGTAACTGTTTTTTATGTTCATTATTAGCTCAAGATTATTTGTTGCTGGGTTGGACAAGTGTGTTTTCACAACTGTTTACTATTCTAGTAGAGTCATGACTAAGTGCTTGAAATAGTTACCAGAGAATGCATTCAGTAAATTTTGGATAAATTTTTATGCCAGCCTACAGTTTTGAACATGTATTTTTGTCAACATATTGAGGATAAGTTAAAGTCACCATTAATTATAATTGTATGCTTTGGGTAGATGTTTGAAACTACATTCAAGCTTTCTTCAGGTTCCAGTTTGCTTCACCTTGTGCATTATCTTCCAGCCCATCTCGTTTTGCAGTTTTCTGCCTCCTAGGTGCCTGGGTTGTGGTATTTCCAAAATTTTGCTGCATGAAATTAGGGGATTCCAATTTTTTTTTTAAGTGTGTAAGCAGAATGTGCTGAAGATGCTCATGATGAAATTAGAGCACTTTTGAAAGTTGTATATATGCCTAGTATGCATACCAAATGATCTACTGCCATCATTCACACGCTTTTTTCACATAACAACAGTTTGCCTTAGTGAAATTATGATCGTGAGGCTTTCCAGTAGTATTTTACAATTGAAACTATTGCTTATGTTTCTTTGTCCAAGAATTAACTTTTGTAAATACAAGACAATGCAAGATCTACACCTGTTTGAATTGAATTAGACTCACAGGTTCCTAGTTTCTAAAATGTAAAAATCTCATAAAGTGCTCACATCTTCAATCCATCGCCAGTTCTTATCCACTGCATCAGGGTCACTCACCACTGAGGGGCACCCACCAGGGCTCACCCGTTACTTAGGGATATCTGCCACCAAGTGGTCTTCCACCTCCGAGGCTCTGAAGGATACTGCTTTCAGGCTTTCATTGGCCCTGTAATGTTTTCACACTAAATAGATTCCCTGGATGCAACATTTTTCTCATCCATCAACTATAGTGACTCAGTCTCCTCAAAAAATACTCCAATCGCATGACATGCCAAATAACGAAGCAGCTGCAGAAATGTGCTGCGGTTTTGTAGTCAAAACAGAATATCATTGGTTCAAATCCCATTCTACATCTACATATATACTCCACAATACACCGAAAGTTGTGTAGTGGAAGATACACTGTACCACCACTAGGCACTCCCTTTTCTGTTCCACTCCCAAATAGAATTAAGGAAAAATGAATGTCTATATGCCTCTGTACGAGCCCTAATTTCTCTTATCTTGTCTTTGTGATCTTCACGTGAAATGTAAGTAGGCAGCAGCAAGATCATTCTGCAGTTGGCTTCAAATACCGAACCCTCAAAATTTCCTCATCAGAAGTTCTCAAAAAATATGCCTTCTTTCCTCCAGCGATTCCCATTTGAGTTTCCAAAGCGTTTCTGTGACACTCGCACATTGGTCAAACCTACCAGTAATAAACCTAGCTGCTCGCCTCTAAACTGCTTCTATGTCTTCCTTTAAACTGATCTTCTGCGGGTCCCAAACACTTGAGCAATACTCAAAACGTGGTTGTACAAGCGTTTTATAAGCTGTCTCTTTTACAGATGAAGTACATCTTCCCAAAAATTCTCCCAATAAATAGAAGTTGGCTGTCCTTACATGTTCTTTCCATTTCATATCACTTTGCAATGTTATGCCCAGATATTTGAACGATGCAACTGTATCAAGAAGCTCACTACTAATGCTGTATTCAAACATTGTGGAATTTTTTTCCCTACTATGTGCATCACCTTACATTTTTCTATATTTAAAGCTAGCTGCTATTCTTCACACCAACTAGAAATTTTGTCTTAGTCATCCTGTATGCTATTACAGTCAATTAATGACGACACCTTCCCATAGGCAACAGCACAATCAGCAAACAGCAGAAAACTACAAGTTACTCTGTCCATCATATCATCTATATAGATAGAAAATAACAGAAGTACTATCACACTTTCCTGAGGCATGCCTGACGACATCTTAGTCTCTGATGAACACTCTCCGTCGAGAACAACATATCACATTCCACCACTTGGTAAATCTTCCAACCAGTCACAAATCTGTGAACATATTCCATACGCTCATATCTTTGTCAACAGTCTGCATCGCAGCACTGTGTCAAATGCCTTTTTAAAATCTAGAAAATGCAATCTGCTGGATGCCCTTCGTCCATGGCTCACAAGATGTCATGTGAGAATACGACAAGCTGAGTTGCACACAAACGATGTTTCCAAAACCCATGGTGATTCATAGAAAGAAGCTTATCCGTCTCAAGGAAATTTACTAAATTTGAGCTGAAAATATGCTCAAAAATTCTACAGGAAACTGATGTCAACAATACTGGCCTTTCTTATAAATGGGAGTCACCTGCGCTTTTCTCTATTCACTAGGAACTTTGCACTAAATTAAAAAATTGCTATAAATGCAAGTTAGTAAGGGGCCAATGCAGCAGTATACTCTTTGTAAAACCAAACTGGTATTTGATCCAAACCAGGATATATATATATTTTTTGTATTCAGCTCTCTAAGCTGCTTCTCTACAACAGAAATACCTATTACTATGTCATCCATTAGCAAGTTAGTGCATTAATCAAATGAGGGCACATTTGTATGGTCCTCCTGCATGAATGATTTCTTAAAGGTTAAATTTAGAACTTTAGATTTCCATTTGCTTTCTTCCATTACTAACCTAGAGTGGTAAACGAGTCAAAGATGACAGTATCTCTGACTTCCACAATCCTTAAACATCATCTCATGACCTAGGTCATGAATTACCTTCCCCTTCTGTCACCATTCCTTTTTTCTTCCCTTCTCTCTTATCTGATGAAGGAACCCTGTTCCAAAAGCTTGTTGTTCTCTTTTTTTGTCATTGTTTTCCTTTCTTCGTGTGACTCTCGGTGGTACACAATAAAGGTAAGTACTAGCCAACCAACTCATCTCTTTAGAAATATAATTTCTATCATTAATCAAGTTTATTAAATATGTGAATTGTATTCCGTGGGCAATATGAATCCAGCAAATATAGCTTGCAACTTGCATAACAATTTCAAGACAACATTTTCCGAACTTTGAGGTATCTACAAGTTCCTTATGAGGTCGAATGATTGTCCAAGATTTGTATGATGTTTTGCTTCATTTGTTGATAAAAAGTGTGGTGATGACGATACCTTGCTGACTGCTGAAGGGCTGTGTGTATCAGATGATGAGACTGTTGACGATCTGTGTGAAGAATATGAAGAAGAGATGCTATGACATTAATTAGTTTGGTTTGGTTTCATAAAGAAAATGAGTTGTGATACTACAATCAAATGTTTGTGATTCCCATTCGAGAGCCACTTCCTTTCAGCTGCTAACTGAATGGTGGTGTGGCACAGACATTACAGCACAACACAGATACAAGACTGATCTTAAGTAACTGAAATGCCTATAAATGGATGGACAGTTCATAATTTTGTGAAGAAGAAAATTTTGGCACTGGGGAATGGAATACAGTTCACCATCATAACTACAAGACTATGATGCTCTCTCTGTAGGTGTTTCTCTCCAGTTTTCGATGTTCTACTTGGGATATTCACAGTTAATATTTTGCTTCTTTTTTCCTTCCACACACTTCCTTCCAGATTTCATGCTTGATCAGTGATCAGTTTTTGAGCAGCTATCCAATGTGCCATACTACCACTAAATCTGCACTAGCTACACCAAAGTAAAGACAATCCTTTGACAGAAATGAATTAAGTGCAATCAAAAGTGCGAAACAGGTCTTTGAAGATATCTTGTCTGGAAACCTGGCAAACATGAACATCAGGTTTGCAGTGGTGTCAAAAGTTTTCACCAAATGGTACTCAACAGTGTCAGTCCCTGGATATTGTGTAACACATGCACAGTGATTTGGGTTGAACTAGCATTGAAGTAGCTTACAAAGTGATCAACAAATTGCAGAGTGTTCCCAACAAAATCATGGCTTTTTTTACAATGGGAATATCAGAAACAGTTTTTCTGAGAATGCTATAATATTTGAAGATAGTGAACCGAAGCTAGGTTGCGGTGACATTACCACCTTCAAATATGCTCCTGTGACATCCTGTCACGCAGAGATGATTTTTTCCAGCTACAAAATTATCCTCTGTGACAACATAGTTCTTTGAATATGACGTCCTGAAAATGCACTTTGTGATCCAGTGCAACTCTGCAGAATCTAAAGATTTACAGGATGTATTAATATGGGATACTTCAAACACGTTGTGTGTTGTATTCATAAATTTTATTGTTTCCACTTGTACCTTCTTTGTTTCACACACATGGAAATGTTTTAGAAATAAATGCTATTTGGTTTAAAACACTGCAAGAAGACTATATTCACAATTTCTTCTGAAGAGAATTTTTCATTACATAGTAAATAAAGAAACATCAAAACAAGCATGTTTATTTTATTTTAAATGTCATATTTATGTACGCTTCATGAGCTAAATGCTTCCATATTTCACATTTTGTAGGTAATTAAAATATGTGCAATTCATTTATCATTATTTCTAAAGAACGAATGTACTTCAAACACTCCAATAAAATATTTTCAGTTTACAAGACAACAAGATGTATCACACTGAATAAAATACTACAGCTTTCAATAGAAAAAAAAAAATATTTTACTGAAGCTTGCCACAGTGAAATATTTCTGCGGATACTTCAATCACTTTGCATCAGATTGGAGAAATTTGAAATAGTCATGTTAACATGACTCTCAACAGCAAATACTAGGTACTGCATATTCTTCTCAGCATAATTTAAAAAAATATATGGCAAGGAGGGGGGGTGGGGTGAGTAACTGGTTTCATATCGCCATGTATGATTAAAAAAAAAAAAAAGGTAATTTGTGAAAGTTTCAAGGGGGATATTTTTTACACTGTGTGTTCTTACCATCACTAAGATCAGAGTCTTCTGAATTCAAAGGTAAACGCCTACGCCGCCTTCGTAGTTTGGCTATATGTCGACTGTAACCAGACTTTCTGCTGGAAGGTTGTGCATCTCCATTTTCCTGTGCCTGAGGTGGTGGTAGTTGCTGACTTCCTGCCATTGCCAGTGGTAGACTGAACACTGACTCCTTTATGTGAACTGCTACCTGTTCTACCAGCTGTGAGAACACAGCCAATGTAAATGCCACCAAGTTTCCACATAAGGTCTGAGAACCTGAAAATTAGCATACTGTCTTTGTAATCAATATTAGCTGTAATAATCAATAGGTAATAGAACGTGAACTTCTAAGTAAGGCCGGTATTACACGGTCATATTTCTTTGTCAAAAATTTACCCCAGTCTGTGACGCTATCCCCTGCGCCATGCCGGCAGTCGGTTTACATGGTGTCTCGCGGCAATATAACTTTGATAGTGTAATAGGGAACTTTGACATATCTCTGCTTCCATCAAAAAAATATGATCATATCTAGTGCCTCACGGTAAGTTTGATCATAAAAATTGTTTTTCTACTGTTCACTTCAATGCGAAATGTGACAGCTTGGAGCGCTAGCATCGCTGTAGCTCTTGGACCGCACTTATTTGAAAACAAACGTCCTCGTTTGAAAACATGACGTCGAAGTTTATTTGGTGTGTGCCATCATCGACAAAATTAATCGAACTTTTTGAAGCAGACGAAGCAATGTATAATCGCAGACACCTGAATAAGAACAGATTAAGGAGACTCTAAACTTGCAAGAGAATGGCGGAGGTACTGAACGGAGAAATTCGGCCTGGGTGTAAGAAGAAGATAGACGGCCTTGTGTGTTACATCAATAAAAAAAGTAATAGAAATATATGAGGCAGATTATAAGTTCTCCACTCTTCTCAATCTAAGAATAATCGACACTGTTCCTGCTCTGTTGTTGACAGGTTCTTGTAGGCATTCTTGTCCGGCCAGTAAGTTAATCCTTTTCGTAAAGCAAACAATTTATTACCAACATGAGCAAGTTATGCCGCCGCGCAATTAGTAATATTTAACCCCAGTAGCAAGAAATTGCTGTGTCACTGAAATACTGTCTTCTGCTGATGCAGTCTTCTGATGTGCGTATACTGATTTTTAATGTGTGGAGCCACGTTACTGAGTAAATACCGATACGTTGTATCATCCATTCTCCAGTAATTTATATATGCCTTGGCGCCCTCCGCTTGCAGCTTCTGCAACACGAAATGATTTCTACAATTTCCTCCAAGTAAGCCCCTCTTTATTCTTCAAAATGCAGTTTTCAAAGTAGCAATGACAATGCATGATAACATATGTTTACTGTCAGCCATCTCGAAATATGATCAAAAATATGACGAGTGTAATACCCCTTTTTAGCGTCACGTCAAAGATTTATGATGATATTTTTATGTCAAAGATTTGATCAAAAATTTGACAGTGTAATACCAGCCTAAGCATAAGCCATGTTGAAGCCTTTTAGATCAATAGCTTTCTTGTACATCATGTGATGAACAAGCGAAATAACTTCAAGAAAAACTCTAGATTGACGATTAGTCAAAATCTTTTGGTGCAAGTAATTTGTTTGATGTTAAACAATAAAATGGGTTCCAGACTAGTTATCAATCATCATTGTAATCTAAGTGAGAGTATAAGAATATTTTCTTGAAGTGCACTATATATATATAACTGCAATATTTTAGAGGTCAAATTCCAATCTATATTATGCAGAGTAATATAGCAACAAACAAATTTATTCATTTATTATTTATTTTGAACATTTTACATCTTATCTGGTGTAAAAAATTACATCTAAAACTATAAGCACATTAAGATTTCACATTACTATATCAATAGAATGGCGTTTCATGTAATCTTACAATTATATTTGTTGGAACAAGCTAACAAATCATTTGTTATAGGTTATTTGTTTTTGCTATTATTTTATTGTGTTCAACTCAGAGTGACAGTAAAATGTTAAAGTTATATGGAGTCTGTTGAAAAATCTGAGGTTAAGGTGTTTGTGGCTATTATGAAATTTGCTGCATCATTGTATGGTTTAAATCAATTGAGGGGGTTGACAGTAAAAAATGGTAAGGGACAAATCAGTAGTTCTGAGAAAACACACCACAAATATTTAACAATATCCCACAAATCAGATATCTGAAACACACGCAAAATCATAAACTTTTTCAGTTACAGCATTGCTTTAATACACAGCTTCAGTAGTTGCATGTTTTCAGTAAGTAATATCAAATCAAAAATATGTTTTTAAAAATTTCAGAAACATGTACTTAACATTATTTACTCAAAACATTGTAGTCTTGAAACAATTACTTAACATTGTTTAACAAAAACATTGGCATCACACTGCCATGTAAATAATGTTAAGAAATGCAACTTAACACTGTTTACTTGCAGTTGCTGCAACAACTCTGGAGCTGTTTCCATCTTTAGGAACATATTCTGGTTTATTATCAGAGTCCTAAGTATCCACGTCATCTCCAGACTCGTTCAAAAATTCACTGAAAAGCTTGTTTTTCATGTAAACATTGGAGACTTCACTCTCACTTGCGGCCAAATTTTAGGCATTTACCATAAAACTGCCAACAGCGAAAATCAAAGTTTACAATTAATGTCTCTGTTTCTCCCCAACTGGCCTTTACCACTGTTTACCGCTGCCCCCCCCCCCCCTCCAACTGCTTGCCCTTTTCTTATTCTGTACTGATGTATTGACATTGTAAGGACAAATTTATTTAAACACTTTTTAACATTAAGGAAGTGCTATACATACAGGTGGAAGTTCTTTGAAGAGACCTACATACAATTCTCTTGAAATAAGTGCTGTTAAACATCCCGTGTTTTTTTGAAACTGGAAAACAATTTTTGAGACAGAATTGTTTCTACATAAAAGAATTCCACGGGTAAGGTGGGAGTGGAAAAACACAAAATATGCACACACTAATAGGGTTATGCTTATTTTCCTCAATTTTTACAACAGATAAATTATTCAATATAGTTTGGACACTAGATTTTCTGTATACCCACCCAACTGAGTTTTTGACCTACGTGAAAACTTAATAGTTTATTTATTTTACATCTTTATTATAGATACTGCCATTAAAACAATGTCATTGATTTACAAGCCAACTGGTAAAGCTGTAGATTACTGTATTTATATTGACATTTCCTTCAGATTATCAACTTATTACATAAGTTTACAGTACTGCTTCATATGACAAGACTGATGGTAAATCAGTTACATATGCAATAAAATGAAAAGGACCAAAATGATCCGTATGGGATGATTTTTGTAACAGATTTTATTTATTATTTTTGACAATAAGGTGAAGGGCACTCTCACTAGTTCTGTGGTAATTTAGTTAGTTAGTTTGTTTGTTTCTATTTTTCCCCCTTATAAATATTCTATGGGAAACTATCTACAGCTTTTCTCAGCTACAATGGAATTGCAGATGTAATTTTCTCATTTTCAAAAGAATCTTTTACTTTTGTGGCGATTGTTTCAATTGCTTTGACAGCGGAAAGCTGTGGTCTGAACCTGTATTGTGATGTGATAAGTAGGTTACTTTTGGCCGAAATGCTGGTTCATCTTTTTTACATAAAACATTGTATTATTTTTTATATTATTACTATGAGTGAAATGTGACGGTAACTATTGGGGGATGCTTCATCATCTTCCTTATAGATAAGCGATACACTAGAAATTTTCAGGCAATCTGGAAGGATTTCTCCATAAAGTATTCAGTTGACGATTATGGTTATGCAGTAAAATTTCTTTATTTATATTTGTTAAATCAACTCAGGGTCTATTTTAAGTCTTCTGCTTTTGAGTTGCTAAGTTTGGCAATAGTGACTCTAACTTGATTGCAACACCCACATGACCAGATGGTTTACTTTCTGGAGCTGGGAGCAAAGCTTCAGTTTTATTTACATATTCAGAGAGATTTTATTTGAACCAGAACTAATAAAGTTCACATTTGAGGTGCCTGGTCGGATCAGAATAATGTTATGCTTATTTCCGGGGATTATTTCAGTTTTAATAAGTTTCCGGCAGACAATTTTAATCTGCCAGGAAGTTTCATATCAGTGCACACTCCACTGCAGACTGAAAGTTTCATTCTGGAAACATCCCTTAGGCTGTGGCTAAGCCATGTATCCACCATATCCTTTCTTCCAGGAGTGCTAGTCTTTCAAGATTCGCAGGAGAGCTTCTGTGAAGTTTGGAAAGTAGGAGGCGAGGTACAGGCGGAAGTAAAGTTGTGAGCCGGCATCGTGAGTCGTGTTGGGATAGCACAGTCAGTAGTGCGCTTGCCCGCCAAAGGCAAAGGTCCCAGGTTCCAGTCCCGGTTCAGGCACACAATTTTAATCTGCCAGGAAGTTTCATGTTTACACCTGTTACTGTCCTTCGAAGTACTCACGAGTATTGTGTAGAATCGATTGTCAGTGATGTGGAAGATGTAGTACACCATTAGCAGAGCCTGGTTTGTAGAAAGGGTCAAATGTAGTGGTCTGCTGTCTTTTGAATCTCTGGAACAGTTTTGAAGCAAATGCCAATAAGTGGTTCCTTCACCTTCGTAGTCTAATGAGAGTCAGAAGGACTTAAGTCTGGGGAGTATAGTGCATGTTACATTACTTCCCAGTCCCATCGACCGAACGGAGCAGCCACAGCTTGTGCTGTATGTGCCCGCGCACTGTTGTTCAAAATGATGGGTGGGTTGTACAGGAAGTGTTGCCACTCTTTCGCAAAGCTGGTAGCAGGTGATGGTTCGAAAATGAACAGTAATACTGTGCATTGACGGTCTGCCTTGGAAGAACGTAATGCGATAGGATAACTCCATCACAGTCGTACACAAGAATCACCATATCTTTCACCATTCTGGGGCTCTGACACAGTTTCTACTTTCAAGCCAACCCATAATGACACCATTTGTTGGACTGGCGTTTCAGTTTTGGCTCAATTCATGTCTGCCATAGTTTTCCGACATTCGTTGAAGGTTTTTACCCAAAGTGCCACTGTTCTGTACAGCAACGCTGATTCCCCGCACACCTCTTGACAACCTTGATAACACTGTCATGCTGTACTACCTCTGGCACATTCAATCTTGATCCTGTTACAAAAATATAGTGACACTGTTACGTTATACCAACTGTTCACAAGTGACTGTTTCCTTTGATTGTGTACACGCCGGTGACATGGGACAGGTGAGTCCATTTGCTCAGAGGTAAGGTAGGTATGTCAACAAAGTGTGCTATCAGCAACAATAGTAAATACCATTGCATAGTGTCTCCATAGCAGTGTTGCCATTATTTAAGTTCCAAACCTTGTACATTGTCTACAACTAACTACAACCTGTACAAATTTTCCATAAAAAGAGTACATGGCGTAAGTCTGTTACTCTCAATAAAATCATTGATAGAAGAAAGTGTCAGTGGTGCATGCCCCAAGTCATTAATAAGACACATTAGTACGTTGACAGAGTGCAGCTCAACTGAATTCTGGCTGGACATCACACGTGGTGGCAGGTAGAGACATAAAATGTATCGGAGATGAAACTTCCTGGCAGATTAAAATTGTGTGCCAGAACCGGGACTCGAACCTGGGACCTTTGCCTTTCGCAGGCAAGCGGTCTACCACTGAGCTATCCCTACTCGACTCATAACCCCTCCTCACAACTTTACTTCCGCCAGTACCTCGCCTCCTACTTTCCAAGGTTCGGAGAAGAGCTTCTACGAAGTTTGGAATGTAGGAGGCGAGGTACTGGGGGGAACAATGGTTACATTTTGCATTGCAGCGAACAGAAGACAAGCAACTTTTATAATCAAATATACGGCGAGGCGCTATATTTGACGATATTTTGTTGATGAAAGATACCTGTATGTCAAAGTTTCCTGTTACACTATCAAATATCTTTGATTTAAATACATGACATATCGACTTTGACAAAGATATATGACTGTGTAATACCAGTCTCAGCTCCATTTATTTAAAAACTGTTCAGGTTCTATAAGCGTCCATTTCAGTGTATGTTACTGTGAGTGTTTTCAGAGTAATACATTACAAATGAAATATTTTTCAATTTGAATGAGAACGTTTATTAGGTTAAATATGAGAATTTTATGGGATTGGTACCAGATTCGCACGCTCTGGATATGACAATCTTGCACTCCTCTCTCTCTTTTTCGAATTTAACAGATGTGACATGCCAAGATAGCTGCCTTTGCGTGCTTTTCAAAGCCAACAGGTGGCATCCTCATCTACACATATCAGCGTTGTCCTCTTTTTTTTTCTTTTTTTTTTACCGGCGTCAAAATTTAGTGGTGCGCAGATTACTCGAGGGGGAGGATTACTCGAGTATATACGGTATTTAGTTTGGAGCACATATGGCTCAGTACTTATCATGCAATATCTCTTACTTCTGCTTATCATCCTTCACTTCATCTTTACTCATGACCTAGCTTGTCAGTAAACAAAATCCACTTTCACTTCTACCCCCAATTGTCTCCTACTTGATGAAGTTTCTATCCGCCCCTTTCCTAAAAGCTTGGTTCTACTTTTATTTTCTTCTTTTTTGTGTCATTATTTACAGTACTGTGCTGAATTATCTCTTTTTCAAAAATATTTTTGTAGCTATTCCTTGTTATGCATAATGCACTGAAAATTGGGAGCAATAAAATGTGTTTCATTAGTCCACCTATATGTTTCATTAACAATTTATGTGCCATTAACTGCTATATACAGTATGTCTGCCTAGGTGTGTTTGCTTGTGTGTGTGTGTGTGTATTTGTTTACCCTCCTTTTTCCCCAAGATAAGTCTTTCCTCTCTTGGGATTGGAATGGCTCCTTATCCACTCCCTTAAAACCCCCATCACTTCCTTTTCCCTCTCCTTCACTTCTGCCTGAAGCAGCAGCTAGGCTGCGAAAGCTAGCCTTTATGTAAGTAAGTGTGTGTGTGTGTGTGTGTGTGTGTGCGCGCGTTTTATTTATGTTACTATCTCTACCTGTGCTCCTTCACCTGGTAAGTAATCTTCATCAATTATTTATATATATTTTTACTTATATGAATTTTTCCTCTTATAATATATAAGAGGAAAAATTCCTAGAAATTGTAAGAGGAAAAATTCCTAAAGTAAATATATATATAAAATTGATGATATCGAAAAAGAGGAAGGAAGGAGAGGAGAAAGGGAAGGATACAGATTTTAAGGAAGTGGAAAAGGAGCCATTCCAATCCCAGGAGTGGAAGGACTTACCTTAGGGGACAAAAAAATAAACAAATATACACACACACTCACACATATCCACATGCAAACACACCTAGGCAGACATTTGTAGGGAGTGGTTGTTGAGGGAGAGTGTGTTGAGGGAGAGTGTATTGCCTTTCCGGAGGTGGGTGACAAGGAGTTGGGATAGTTTTTTGAGGTGGAGGGTGGCATGTTGTTCCAATTTCCGGTTGGCCTGTAAGAGAATGTTCTGAACTGTGGGTGTGGATGCGGGAGTGGAAAGGTTGAGGATTTTGAGTAGGGATAGGAGTTAACAGGTGTGTTCATTGGTGGAGTTGATGTATAGGTTAAGGATTAGGCAGGTGAGGGCTGTGGATTGTTCTGTTTGGAATTGGTGTAGGGCTTGATGAAAGGATGGGTTACAGCCGGAGATGGGAACTTTTAGTGTGAGGCCCTTGGGGGTAATGCCAAATGTTAGACATGCATGAGTAAACTGAATGTGGGACCGTAATCTGGCTAGGGTGAAAGCATGCTTTCGGAGGGAATGTAGGTAAAACTTGATGGGGTCAAGGTAGGGTAACATAATGTATGGAATGGAAAAGTGAGAACTATGCGTTGAATACCTGACTACAAAGTGATAAAAAGAAAAGAAAGGAAAGAAATAAAAATAAAGAACAATAATAATGAATAATTTATAAAATTAAATAAAAAGGTGGATAGATAGCGAAAGGAATTCAGCAAAGAAAATAGAAATCTATAAAGTTGTTCAAGAGAGTTGTGGAAGTTGAACCTGGTAGAAACTGAGGTCAAGTACAGTTGGTTAACAACATAATGCACAATGGTTTGGTGGTTGTATTGGCGTCCAAAACAGGTTACAGGGAGGAGAAAATCAAAGGAAAGTGTATTATGGCTGATTATGTAGTGTCAGATTACGACTATGAGGTAGACAATAATCTGAGGAAGGAATAATAGGGTTAAAACGTATGGAAAGTTAGAGAAAGTTTGAAAAAATGATCGCAAATGTCGGAACAATGAACGGAAATGTGGAAGAACGAGAATCGGAAATAATCGCGAAGTTTCTAGGAAAAGCCGAAAATGGTTATTATAGGTTATTGTAAAATGAAGTTGTGAAATAGTATTACCACAGTAAATTTGGATGAAGGGAGATATTATACAGGAGATGCAGTGATGAAAGCGGTAAATAACAAAAAATAAAATAATAATGAAAAGCATAAACGGAAAGTTGTTAGTTGTACTATTAAGTTAAGGTTCAGAAGTCAATACTGATTGTTGTATGTGGCTAATTTGGCCAGGAGAAAAATGAACTTAGATGAGAGCAAATATAGTGTGAAATTATTATGTAAAACAAAAACAGAAGGAGAATGTAAGAGGACAGAAAAGATTTCGAAAGGCAACAGAGCAATAATAAACATAAGTAATTGTTAGGTTCAAATGGATGAAACTAATATTATAGAAGGAGACTTTCCAGGTGGGAAAATATGTATAAAATAAAGATTTTGTACTTACCTAAAGTACAGGCTCATAGATAGAAACATAAAACACACATAAAAACATACAAACATTCGAGCTTTCGCCACCACTGGCAGCTTCTTCGGGCAAAAGAGGAAGGAAGGAGAGGAGAAAGGGAAGGATACAGGTTTTAAGGAAGTGGAAAAGGAGCCATTCCAATCCCAGGAGTGGAAGGACTTACCTCAGGGGACAAAAAGAAAGGTAAACAAATATACACACACTCACAAATATCCACATGCAAACACACCTACGCAGACAGCTACAAATGTCTGCCTAGGTGTGTTTGCATGTGGATATGTGTGAGTAATTCATCTCTTTTCTATTTTATATAGAAGGAGACTTTCCTGGTGGGAAAATATGTTTAAAAATGAAGATTGTTTGACTTACCCAAAGCAAATGCTCACCAATAGACTCAAAACACACAACTGTTGGTCGCTTCTTCGGGAAAACAGAAAGGAAGGAGAGGACAAAGGAAAGAATATGGGTTTTAAGGAAGTCATTCCAATCCCAGGAGTAAAAGGACTTACCTTAGGGGGAAAAAAAGGAAGGTAAACAAATACACACACACTCACACATATCAAAAAGCATTTGCTTTCTACAAATGTCTGCCTAGGTGTGTTTGCATTTGGTGTGTGTGTGTGTGTGTGTGTGTGTGTGTTTGTGTGTGTGTGTGTGTGTGTGTGTGTGTGTGTGTGTGTGTGTGTGTGTGTATTTACGTTCCATTTCCCCCCCCCCCCCCCCCCTAAGGTAAGTCATTCCAATCCCTTTTCCACTATCTTAAAATCCTTATCCTCTCCTTCCTTCCTCTTTTCCTGAAGAAGCGACCAACAGTTGCGAAAGCTTGAATGTTTGTGTGTGTTTTTATTTGTGTTTTTTGTGTCTATCAACGAGCCTGTGCATTGGGCAAGTCCAACAATCTTTATTTTTATACTTATTTTTTATACTTTCCTGGTGGGGAAAATGTATAAAAATAAAGATTGTTTGACTTAACCAAAGCACAGGCTCGCCAAGACACAAATAACACAAATGAAGACACATGAAGAGTTCCATCTCCGGAGTTCTGAAAGGCTGGTGTCGGTGGGAAGTATCCAGATAACCCAGACGGTGTAGCACTGTGCCAAGATGCACCAAGGCATGTTTAGCCACAGGGTGAACTTTATTACCAACAAACACTGTCTGCCTGTGACCGTTCATGTGAATGGATAGCTTGTTGCTGGTCATTCCCACATAGAACACTTCACACTGCAGGCATGTCAGTTAGTAAATCACGTGGGTGCTATCGCAAGTGGCTCTGTCCTTGATCGTGTACACCTTCCGGGTTAAGGGACTGGAGTAAATGGTGGTGGAAGGGCACATAGGGCAGGTTCTACAACAGGGGCGGTTACATGGGTAGGAGCCAAAGGGTAGGGAAGGTGGTTTGGGGATTTCATAGGGATGGACTAGGAGGTTATGAAGCTTAGGTGGGTGGCAGAAAGAGACCGAGAGTGTTGATTCCTCTCCCGGGCACGAGTGTGTGTGTGTGTGTGTGTGTGTGTGTGTGTGTTGACCTTAGTAGAAATTAGTTTAAGTTATCTAGGGACTGATGACCACAGTAATTTAGTCCAATAGGTTAACAAACATCTGAGCCTATTCATTACTCACTCACATTTTACAAATAGCAACATAAATTATTGAATTAATTACTAAAACTGTAAGGATAACATATCAAAAACTATTTAGCAGCAGAAATAGTAGTATATCCATATGATATAAACAGTTATTAGAGCTTTCAATTTTATTAATTCCTTTTTTTTTTAAAAAAAAAAAGGGTGTTATAAAAAGTACACATATTATACTAAATGTGTGTGTGTTTATTTCTTTGTTTAAATGTTTTAACCATTAAATTTTTGTTTTGCCCGTGCAGTAAAGCTCAATATTAAGGAAATAGTATATTCTTACCATTCACTTGCAATCTTGCCACACATATCAGCAACATTGCTACTAATTGGAAAATGATAGTTTCTGACAAATGGCTCTGTTGTTGCTGGTCCTCGCGGGGGTGGTGGCCTTTGACAGGTGTATCATTTCTCTCATCTTCCTCCCCTTCTTCTGCAGATGTACAAGAGTCTCCATCAGGAGACTGCTGGGACAGACACGCCTGAAGATCTACCAAGGTCTGATGACACAGCTACAAAGTGAAACACAGTTTCTAGTTTATTGAAATTACTGTCACATTAACAAAATTTTGTCAGAGAATTTTTAATGGAAAGATAAGTAATTTCAACAAGTAATCAAAATGCACTTATCTATGAGGGTCATCCACAAAGTAAGTTCCATTTCTATTTCCATCTGCAGCAGTGCTACGATCGCAGTTCCGAGCAAGCACGGCAGTTACTCTGACTCTATGAGAAGACATGTATGCCATTTTCAGATCGCTGCTGCCGACGTGTGCTCTGTAGTGCTTCTTTATAATGTTAGCTTTAATTGTTAATGCTGCCGTGTGTGAAATCAGATCTGTGATTCATTTTCTAAATGCAAAGGAAGTTATACCAAAGGAAATTAATTGGCAAATCTATGAGGTTTACGGACTAAATGCTATGAGTGATTCAATGGTTAGAAGATGGGTAAGACTGTTCATTGTAGGACGTGATCAAGATCACAATGAAGAACGAAGTGGACAACCATCAGTGGTTACTGATGAACTGGTTCACACAATTGAAGAGAAGATTAAGCACAACCGTAATTTACACTTGGTGCCCTTGATATAGAAGTTCTGTAAATCCCACAATCACTAATTGATGAAATTGTTACTGAAAAATAGAACTGTTGAAAACTTTGCTCACATTGGGTACCCAAAATTTTTACTGAACAACATGAAAAACAACAGATGGACAGTGCACTTCAGTTTTTGACAGACTACAGCATTCGGTTGCGCAGTGGTAGAGTGCCAGACAATAAATCTGTAGATCGGGGATTCGTCCCCACCAGGTCCTAGGATTTTTATCTGTCACTTTACACTTGCTTCACCACTGGAAGTGCTGCTGATGTGAAATATACCAAGTAGCACTGTGGTTCAGAACCCACATTAAACTGTAGGTCCCCCTATAACTGGCTGGGTAAGTTAGTTCAAAGGTCGGAGGAAGGCAACCACATGCCACCTCTAAACAGGACCAAGCATAGTAATGCACTGTGGTATTCAAACCAATCTTTGGATTGTTGACTGCTTTATCTTTTATAATGAAGAAGGCGATTTTTTTCTTTCTCAGATAGTCATGGGGGATGAACTTGGGTATCGTACGATACCCCTGAAACAAAACGACAATCAATGGAATGGAGGCACACTTCATTCTCAATGAAGGTTAAGCTAAGCAAATCCTGACACCTCAAAATGTGATGTGCACCATGTTTTGGGACAGAAAAGGCATTTTGCTAATTGATTTCTTACCATGATGTCAAGCAATCAATGCACATGGTTACTGCGAGACCATTAAGAAATTGTGCCGCGCGATACAGAACAAGTGTCGATGATTACTTATAAAAGGTATTGTTTTTTTCCATGATAATGCCTGACCTCACATGGCAGAGGTTCCTACTTTTGAATATGGCAAACAGTAATGTGACCTAATATGTACGAGTGGAGGAGGGTAAGAAGGAGTCCAAGGGGAATAAGTTAATAAGAAATAAACAAATTTGTGAAAACAGTTTCTCTAAGACTACAGATGAGATAGGGACAGTGTATTAATACATCATTCTGATGAGTGCAATAGGAATTTTGGGTGGCGGGGGGGGGGGGGGGGGGGGACTTAATAACCAATTGTTTTCTTCCTCGAAACAGAGCTTTACAAATTTTTTATTTCCAGATTAATATTTATTGACTTCGCAGAAACCCTCGAACAAGTATATCCTTGTGATGTGTGTTTTTCGCAATGATTCATAATCATCAATTTCATGAGGAGTAGATTTTTCCTGCAACCGACACTTCCTCATTTTACGAGAAACAAGATAACATTTATTTATAGTTTCTCGTAGTATAAATAAGAAATGTTCACCACACACTTTGCCGCAGTACTTTAACTCACGAAATCGCTGTGAGATACGATGCAATAATAATAAAAAAACTAACACAACTTCAACTTCTGAACACAGATTAACGATGTGGGATATACGATGAATGTTGTTTATTATTACTCACACACTTCATGATTTCTCCTATAGGGGCACAGATACGAGTCAAGTGACACGCCGTATTTCCAATTGTTGCTGCTAGATTCCACAATGGCACGCCTTTGTGGATTCACGCCGGCCAATTTGTTATCTAAACCTGAAAATCGAAATTCGAACCACTCAAATTGTAAACTAGCAATTTTACACAATTTTCGTAACAATTACGATTAAATCATAATTGTCTGAATGTATGTCACATGGTGAATGTGGCCAAACAACTCTTAGGGGAATTTCATTGAGATGTGTTTGATCTGTACAGCCTGGACCTCACTCCTAGCGACTGTCATGTTTTCTTACACCTAAAATCTGTCCTTAGTGGTCACCACTTCAACTATGATGACAAGCTGAAAGAACATGTTACCACATGGTTGAATACACAGGTGGCAGTCTTCTATGAAGAAAATGCCATGCTTTGATAAGTGCCTACAACATTTCGGAAGCTATGTAGAAAAATAGTTTAACAGTTGTAGATTTTTGTGCAATAAATATTTTTTCTGTGTCTGTACGTGTTTGTTTTATATAACCAAACATAACTTACTTTGTGGACGTACCTCATATTACACATTCACAAAAATTAATAGAAATAGTAAGGGTCTAACCCTTATTTAACTCAATTTACAAAGGCCAGAAAAGTTGTGACATGTCCTGTCACAGCAACATTTTAATTTTGCTATATGTCACATTTCTGTTAACATTCTCAAATATACTCAGATCTGATTAATTGGCACTAACAGTGGCTGAGGGAGGATGAAGAAAAACCAGGAAGCAAAGTTTCCATTATTCATGGAGGATACTTAGCAACACCACAAGACATGCGACTCAATTCAGTGGTTTTCTGTGGCAATCCTGATCTTATGCAGCCAATGGAAGAATATTATAAATCTGAGAATCATACTGTGTTTACTACATTATTGTTTTCCTGTTTTGATAAGAATTTGCAACTGAGAATGAGATGACTTTTACCTATGAAGCTTTTGAGTTTATTTACTGCAATTTTATATCTTTAATATAAGGTATTTACATCAGGACCTTCAACTTCAACACCTAGTGACAACCATGTAAACTAAACACCTTAACATTAGAATTAGATCCACAAAGCTCTTTAGGAAACACACTTTACAGATTAAAACACATTAGACTATATTTTGTCAAAGATAAAACAAATAAGAAGAGGTGGCACCAGACTCCTGGGTATGAATGACAATTGAAATGACAAATGAACAAAAAAAAATGCATTATTTATTAGATGCATCAGTCAAATCCAAGAAAGGCATAATATCAAAAAGTGAATTTCCGTGCACAAATAGTCCTGCTCGGTCACAGCTCCCAGGGGATTTACACTCCACAGTGATCAAGTTCATTATCTCAAAGCTAGGACATGGGAGAAATGATGGAATGTGTATCCAGATAATAAGACTGTTTTTACCACAAACTTTGGGACACCAATACTGCATAGTTGTGACAAATGACATCATAAGTGCCAAATTTATTTTATTTACCTTGATTGGAACTTATGTTAAACTCAATCAACACAGTCCATGACTCACAGAAACTGAATTTTGACAATGTGTCTTTACAGTGCTGCAAGTAATTTCATACTCTTCGATTTTTACTGTGTGGTAAATGATTGCTACAATTTTTGCCAATCCCGAAAAATGTGGGCATTGGTGGATACCTGTTGTCATTGCCTTGTGCGGGTTGTGGACTGATATGCAGTTAAACATTTCCACAGAATGGCAGTCTGGCTAATATATTTACTTAGGTCGGTCACATGCTTTGCCTCCTTTAAAAAATTAAATAAAAGATAATTAAAAAATCAATTTACTCACACATCAGACAGAGGGTCAGTACAGTTTTATGAAGACAAACTATATGAACAGATTGCTCTGTGCATGCCTAAATGAAGTTCTGTAGTGATTTTGGGTGGTGCCACCACAGATGATGAAATATTCTTGGTGAAATTTAGCATTCAATGGGAATTCACCAGTATCTGCGAGTTCTTCAAATGAATCATAACACTACAATTTATGGCATAAAACAACAATAAATAAATAAATTGTTATGAAGTTTTCATGGAAAACCATAACTAAGCAATAAAATTGTGTGTGAACTAACCATAACTCATCTTGTGTGTTAATACTAGGAGGACCAGCGTTAGCGAACTACCTGGAAGGACCGCTACCGGTCATTTTGACCAGTGACGTGTTTCTTTAATTTTTTTTTCCCCCCCAGTTTGCCATGTTGAATTAATTTAGTTTAATTTTTTAAATGTTGCTAGGGTACAATGGTTACCCCACCAATGTGCTGTGCGTACAAATATGTAGACAATACAATTTTCATTTCATTAAAAATTGGCTCAAGGTAAGGAATACACCGTAAAAACATTAATTTGAAATTGAAAATTATAGAAGGAAACTTTCCTGGTGGGATAAACAAACATAAAAAATAGAAAACGGATAACTTATCCAAAGGACAGGCTGGTTGCCAGACACAAAAAATCACACACATACAAGCTTTCGCAACTGTTGGTTGCTTCGTCAGGAAAAGAGGAAGAAAGGAGAGGAGAAAGGGAAGGATATGGGTTTTAAGGAAGTGGAAAAGGAGTCATTCCAATACCAGGAGTAAACAAATAAACACACACTCACACATATCCAAACGCAAACACATCTAGACAGACATTTGTAAAAAGTAAAGACGTTTACAAATGTTTGACTAGATGTGTGTGCGTTTGGATATGTGTGAGTGTGTGTGTATTTGTTTACCTTTCTTTTTTCCCCTAAGATAAGTCCTTCCACTCCTGGAATCGGAACGACTCCTTTTCCACTTCCTTAAAACCCATATCCTTCCCTTTCTCCTCCCCTTCCTTCCTCTTTTCCTGAAAAAGCGAGCAACGGTTGCGAAAGGTTGTATGAGTGTTTTTGTGTGATTTTGTGTGTCTGTCAACCAGCCTGTCCTTTGGGTAAGTCATCCGTTTTCTATTTTTTATATTTGTTTATTTGAAATTGAATTTACAAATGCAAATAAACACATAATTAAAAACAAATTATTTTATTTCTATGAAATGTTTCAATCATATCCACCATCTTGGACAAAAAACTTTCCTCACACACACTGAACACTTCCAGCACAAGGACCACATAGGAATTTCTTGCATTTCACACACAGATTTTTAGTTTGTGACCTCTGCAAGGATAGAGTTGCCCATCTACAGTTATAAATGAACCTGGTTTATACTTCCGGATACGATTGTCTACAAATGGTTTCTAAATTAGGGTAGCTGCTGCGAAGCTGTCAGTTTGCAGTCTTTCAGGACGAGTTTGCTGGTTATCAAATCTCTAAAATTGATGATTTCTATGAACTTATTTCATCCCATAGAATGAGAAAAAGTGGCGGTCCACACACTTGATGCCATAGAAGTTTCAGTAGGAAACTCTTTCCTCCACACCCTCCATGTGTATACATTATGCCAATAGCAGCTTCTAATTGGGCTATGTCGTGTTCCCAATTTTGATCTTTGAGTACTTTGCAGGATCCCATTTCTGTACAGGTTTTTACTTTCTGCATAATATTATTGTCTATCAACACTAGCCATCCACTTAAGTAACTTCCTCTGACTCTCAAGTTTCTTAGAACTGCCCGTTGGCCCTGGAGTTTCCACAAACACATTGTAACACCATAATTTCCAGGTGCATAGCCTGGTAAAATTCCACTGACTGTAGTCTCTTCACTACCGACTGTTCGATGCGATTCTTTTCTTTTTCTTCCTCGACAGCAAGTACGAATTTGTGGTGCCACGGGAATCAAACCAGTAAGCGCTGGGTTATTTGCATGTTTTTGTGGAGGTTCTAAATCTTCATCTTCCGAATTTGACGATTTGCCTTGTTGTGTACTGTAAGGATGGTATTCTGTATTATCATTATCATCCAACTCACCACATTCAAAAATATCTTCTCCTTCGGAATCTTCTTCTGGTAAATTCTTAAAATATTTCAGTAATTCTTCATCTGAACAAAAATACTGAGGCGTAATAATGAGGACAACTAAACCTCTGCAAAGCAGAAAAACCTACTGACAGAGTACAGCAACACAGTATATCCACTAAGCTAGGAAATAAAGTGGAAAGGAAAGAGGGGGAACAAAACCACAACAATGAAATACCGTACCGGTAAGTTAAGCGGATGAAAAAAGCAATTTTTGCGCCTTTAGGGACATGGAACATAAAAAATATCTCACAGGTCGAAATGACAGGCTGTGGTCCTTTTAAGATAAATAAAATGCAGAAAATTATAAGTGTATTTGTATTTGATGCAACTTGTAGACCACCAAAATACATTAAAAGTCATTAAATATAATCTCACTAAAATAAAACCTATGCAAATTATTAGATGTTAAACAATGGCCACCGGTCAGATTGACCGGTACGGTCCTTCTATTGTTAATTCATCTGTTTGTATCTGTTTCTCATTTGACCACTTGGTACATGACTTTTAATACTGTATATTAATGTTTTAAATTTGAAAGAGAGAAACAAAAGCTTCTTATGTAAAAGTTTTCTCATTCCCAGTTGCAAATTCTTATCAAACCGGGAAAATAACTACATAATACAGGATAAAGCTCAGATCTACAATATTCGTCCATTGGCTGCATAAGTTCAGGATTGATACAGAAAACTACTGAATTGAAACAAGAGAAAGTAACCACCCTCAAAATACAGACGAGCTGATAAGGAAATTCCGAGGCGTTAGGTTCCTAACTCCGTAAAAGATACCGCTTTTCCGTGTGAGGGAATATGCTATCAATCCCTTTTAGGATTAATACTTCTGTTTGTACATTTGTTAGAGTTAAGGCTCATGTTTTAGGAAGAGAATTATTAGAGCAGGTGACAGTATATCTTGACAATATATTGTTGCCCAATATCATACAGGAAGAACATATATGCATACTTGAGAGAGTATTAGAAGCAAGTAAAAAAATAAATAAATAAATAAAAAATAAAAAAATGGCTTGAAGTTAAAATTAGAAAAGACTGCGTTCATCAGAGATAGTATAAAATTTTTGGGCCATGAAATTAGTTGGGAGGGAATATCACCTGATCCAAGTTGACAGTTATTGAGAAATTTGAAGAACCTAGAAACAAAAGGCAACTTACATCCATGTTTTGTTTATTTGGTTTTTATTAGTGTTTTGAGGTAGGCTTTTAATGCACATTGTTTACACCAACTGCTAAAAAAAAATACCCCTTGGGTCTGGACTAATGAATGTCAAGATGCCTTCAAAGTATTTAAAACTTTTTATATTCCATAAAGGCCACAGCACAGTAAAGGTCAGCATGTGACATAATAACAATAATTGACTAAATTGCTGCTGTGTAATGTCATTTATTTGAATATGGTACTCCTGTTTTGCTTAAACTGCCATTATCAAGTGACATGTATGTCTAGATGGTCTGACATACATGGGACATCTAAGGTGTCTGTATATTAACTGTCAAAATTTGTTAGTAATTTTAGTCCCGATTTGGAATTTTGAAAGATGTAGTCACAATGTCGTATATTTACAAAACATTGTTATTAAAAACTTGAATAGTAAATGGTTGTGAGAGCATACTTGACCGCTTAGCAACAAATAATCCGGAGCTAACAAAGGGCATCAAAACAGACAGAAAGATTAGTGAAGTACTGAGTTGTCGTACTGAGACTAAATATCAGACTTTCCAAATACACCAAAATAAAAATAAAAGTATATTTATTCAAAAAAGCAGATAACAATTCAATTAATGCTTTCCTGAGTGATAATATCCAGTCTTTCAAAACTAACAATGTGAGTGTAGATCACATTTAGAGAAATAATATTGACAACCATTGACAGTTTTATTCCAAACATATTAACAAAAGAGGAGGGCTGACCTGTCGAGGTACACAAAAAGGTTAGATCACTCTTACAAAAGCAAAGAAAAAAGCATGCCAAATTTAAATGGACACAAAATTCTCCAAGACTGGCAATCTTTCACAGAGACTAGAAATGTAGCTCAAACTTCAATACAAGAAACAACAGTTACAACAACAAAACCCTGCCATGTAATTTGGTAGAGAATCCTAAAAACTTGTGGTCACATGCAAAGTATAACTAGTGCCAAAAAACAATCCGTACCTTCACTACATGATAGCAAACGTAATGCTACCGATAATAGATATGCTAAAGCAGAATTGCTAGAATTGCTTAATACAGCTTTCAAAACTCCTTCACCAAAGAAGATGAAGCAAATACTCCAGAATTCGTATCAAGAACAGCTTCCAGCATATGAAATTTAGAAGTAGATACCCCTGGTGTATTAAATCAACTTAATCTCTTAACAAAAGTACATCTCCTGGTCCCGATTGTATACCAATTAGGTTCGTTTCAGTATGCTGATGCAATAGTCCCATACCTATCATATACAATCGCCCACTCAGTGAAAGATCCGTACCCAAAGACTGGAAAATTGCACAGGTCACTCCAATATTTAAGAAAGGTAATAGGAGTGATCCACACAATTACAAACCTATATCATTGACGTCGGTTTGTATCAGGATTTTAGAACATATACTTTCCTCAAATATTATGAACTACCTCAAAGAGAATGATCTATTGACCTGTGGTCAACACGAATTCAGAAAGTATCATTCTTGTGAAATCCAGCCAGCTCTTTACTCACATGAAGTGATGAGTGCTATTGACAAAGGATGTTAAATAGATTCCTTTTTCTAGATTTCTGAAAGGCTTTTGACACCTTACCTCACAAGCGTCCCCCAATCAAATTGCATGCTTGTGGAATATCACCACAATTGTGTGATTAGATATGTTCATTCTTGTCAGAAAGGACACAGTACATTATAACTGATGGTAAGTCATTGACCAGAGCTGAAGTGATAGCTGATGTTCCCCAGGGAAGTGTTATAGGACCCCTACTGTTCCTCATTTTTATAAACTATTTAGGAGACAATCTGAGTAGCTCTCTCAGACTGTTCACAAATGATGCTATCATTTATCAGTTAGTAAAGTCACCAGAAGATCAAAACCAACTGCAAATCTACAGGCCATCAATTCAACTAAATACTTAGGAATAACAATTACAAATAACTTAAATTGAAAGAACACACAGAAAATATTGTAGGGAAGGCGAACCAAAGGCTATGTTACATTGGCGGAACACTTAGAAGATACAACACTTCTACTAAAGAAACTGCCTACATTACATTTGTGCATCCTATTTTGGAGTATTGTTGGGTGTTGTGGGGTCCACACCAGATGGTCCTGACAGGTTATGTAGCGAAAGTTCAGAGAAGAGCAGCTCGTTTTGTATCAGGGACGGCTCATTCTAAAGAGCCACAGGAGTCCGGCACTCCAGAAAATTTGTGCTATACTTTTACAGTGTTATATCAAACATTTGGAGTGTGATATGATCCCCTTGACATCCTAACTCAATTTACAATGACAGTCAAATGGTTTCACTTGCCTCTTGCCACAGCATAGCTGAGGGCCTGCTACGATTTGCCCAGTGGACGCCCCTCTTCCTTAATGCAGCCATGCCGACAGCCGAGAGCCAGCTCAGCTGACCCTTAACTCCCCATGCAGTCGCAGTAACATCAAAGAGCTGTTTTCCTTTCCCCTCATTGCCCCTCGCCATAGTGCTGCTTGGGGCCGGTAAAGCTGGCCCCGGTGAAGCGGGATCTACCTGTCCCGCTTCCACTCCCTACCCTACGTGCACCTGTCCGCAGGTTCACAGTTTGGAGTTGCTAACCCTGGGCCCTTAGCACCTACGTCAAAATGTATTTTCGAGGTGTGTCGTTGCTTCTTGAGTGTTCGTGAACTAAGTATAAAATGAATGAAGTAGACTCATCAGAACGCCCTTTCGTTTATTATGAAAGAGAAGCTAGAAATCAAGTGGTTAGGTGCACGTGAACCAAAAGATTTCTTGATGTCTCAACTCGACGGAAAGAAGAGAACTTTCTGCTATACATGGTTCTGCAAAAAGTCTTGGCTAATAGTGAGTGAATAGAAACAAAAATTGTTTTGTTTTGACTGTGTGTTGTTTGGTGGTGACAGATTGTGGACAACAGTCAGCTGCAAGGATCGGAAGCATTTTAGTGAACAAATTAAGAAACATGAGGAAAGTGGACTTCATCTAGAAAATGCTTGTAAATATAAAACGATTGGCACAAGTAAAATTGCTGCTCAAACTGATTCGGTGTATAAACTGTCAATACAGAAACATAGTGAATTAGTTACAAAGGGCAGACACATATTAAACAGAATAGTAGAGTGTTTATTGTTTGGTGGAACTCATGAGTTATCATTAAGAGCTCACAATGAAAAACAAGAGTCAGCAAAATGTGGCAATTTCTTAGACTTGTTATCTCTTTTGGGAAATCTTGACAGCAGCTCTAGTAATTCCAAGTGTAAATATATGTCACACGTAATACAAAACGAGCTTCTGGACTGTATGTATCAAGTTTACATTGAAGAACTGATTAAAGAGATTAATGACGCCATTTTCATTTCTGTGCAGGCTGATGAAACAACAGATATTATGTGCAAAAGTCAATTTCTCTTTATATTGTGGTATATTAAGGAGAAGAAACCTGTTGAAAGACTTCTTTCCTTTGAAAACGTAAATATTAGGTCAGCATATGGACTTAGTGAGGTTTCAAAAAATGTCTGGAACCTTTCAATGTTCAAGAAGAACTCACTGCTCAGGCATATGATTGTGTCCCAGTTATGAGCGGCAGTCACAGTGGGGTGCAGACACTGATGCAGAGTACTTCCCACATACCAATTATGTTCACTGCTATGCGCACCAAATGAATTTGGTTCTTAAGAATGCTTGCAGTAAAAGCATAAAGCCGATAAGGTTGTTCTTCACAAATATTGCTGGTTTTACAATGTTTTTTCTTCATCTACCAACCAAAGTGATTTATTACAGACAGTCTGCAACAAGAGAAGTCATTCAGTCTCTTCAAGTAGATGGAACTTCTAGTCACACATTGTAAATACTGTAAAAGACAACAAATTGCACTTATTGGAAGGTTTTGAAAAGATTGAAGTAGAGGATTCCTGGGATGATGTTACAATAAAAAAAGCATTTGCCTTAAGACGTTTACTTCACAATCCACACTTTTTGTTTCTTTAGAGATAAAAAAAATTGAAATTTGCTATTTTCTTAGTCTCGGCACCCACTGCAGATCCAAAATTGTGAACTAAATAGGTGAGTTGATTTGATATGGAGTGACTTCAGTATGTAAGAAACAAAAAACAAAATATCAATGAAATATGTGATGAGCAGCAATGTCCATATTCATGTTTTAAGATTTACAATTAATGTAGTAAATTGTTAAAGTCAAAAAATAAAGATGATCATTAATTTTGCTAACATAAATGTTAGTATCACTTTCTATAAAGTAGTTTATTTTGTTACAGCAAAATATTTTAGGCATTGTTATATTTCACATAATGCAGATTTATGCCAGAGTTCTTTTGTTGTTGTTGTTGTTTGGATGTTTTAAGGGGACAAAACGGCGAAGGCCATCAGTCCGCCATTCCATCACTGGGCGTCACAGAAAGAAGCATAAATGTGGAAAAGAGCCCAAAGTTTAAAATAGCAAAGGGAAGGAACAGCCCGCTGAGTCATTAAAATAAAAGGACAACAAATTCGACAAGAGACAACACAAAATGAGATAATCACACAGGAACACTGAACAAGAACAAGAAATGGAAGGAAAATGATTATGTCTGTGGCTGACTGACCATGAGATTAAAAAGAGGAAGGGTCAACCATGCGCAAGACAAAGAAACCTCCAATAGGAGGACACAAGACAAAGAAACATAGACGACGCACTAAAGCGAAGCTTTATATACAGTGGTAAAGGGGATAAAAGGGCGAAGGCCATCAGTCTGTCATTCCATCACTGGGTGTCACAGGAAGAAGCATAAATGTGCTAAAAACCACCATCATGAATAAAACTTTAAACCAAATCAGCCATTTGGCATCGTCAGTTAAAACATCTGATAAAACTGCAGGAAAATTAAAACTCTGCTGCAGGGGGCTAAAATACGGCAAACCAACAATATGTAGGTTCCTGTCAAGTGGAAGACACAGCGAAGCTGTCAAATGAGAGCCACAGCGACACTCGGGTGGGTCCTTACCATGAAGGAGATGGCCATGTGTTAGTCAACCCGAAGCCTGTTGGGCATGGTCGAGGTATGCCACTCAGTGTTCTAAACCTCATAAACCTGATGGCGTAACACCACCTGAAGATCAGAAGCTGGAAGGCCAATCTCCAGACCAGACTCATCGACAGCCTGCTTTGCAAGCCTGTCAGCATGTTCATTACCCGGGACACCAACATGACCCAGAGACCAGACGAACACCACCAATCGGCCGGATCGGTCAAGGGCAGTGAGGGTCTTCTGTATGGTTAACACCATGGGAGAACGAGGGTAGCACTGGTGCAGAGCTTGCAGGCTGCTCAGTGAGTTGCTGTAGATAAGCAAAGACTCATCTGAGCATGAGCTTGGTAAATGGCCACCAGCTCTGCAGTATAAACACTGCAGCCATCGGGCAGAAAGTGATGTTCGATATGGCTGCCATGAACATATGAAAAGCCAATGCAGCCCTCAGCCATAGAACCATCCACGTCATATCCAGTAAACTCAGCTACAACAGCAAAGAACTGACAGCAGAGTGCCTCTGGAAGAACTAAGGCTTTGGGCCCATGGGCCAAGTCCAGTCGAGTATGTGGCCTTGGCATGCACCAAAGAGGTGTACATGTGTGGGCCCAATACGGAGAAGGAAGAGGGAAAAACTCAAGTTCCAACAGAAGAGACTGGATGTGTAAGGCAATTGTATGACCTGATCTGGGTCGTCGTCATTGGGGACGGATGACCACGTTGGAGAAAAGTAGATGATGGTTCGAGTGGCCTGGCGAACTATGCACATGGGCTGCATAGGTCGCAAGCAGTTGTTGGCGACGAATCCAGAAAGGCGGGACCCTGGCCTTCACAAGTAAGTTGTACACAGGGCTGGTGCGGAAAGCACCCGTTGCGATGCGAACCCCACAGTGATGAATGGGGACCAGCAATCGTAAAGCCAAAGGGGATGCAGAACCATAGGCAATGCACCCAAAGTCAAGACATGACTGTACTAGTGCTGTGTATAGCAGCAACAATGTGGGGCGATCAGCACCCCAGGCAGTATGGCATAGGTGGCGAAGAACATTGAGATGGCGCCAGCACTCTTGTTTCAGCTGATGAATGTGGGGGAGCCATGTCAGCCGGGAGTCAAAGACAAGCCCTAAAAAATTATGAGTATCCAAAACATCTAATAGATGGTTGTTGAGATGAA
This sequence comes from Locusta migratoria, assembly GCA_026315105.1. NCBI lineage: Eukaryota > Metazoa > Arthropoda > Insecta > Orthoptera > Acrididae > Locusta > Locusta migratoria. Next base: position 4,717,190 of record CM048749.1, on the reverse strand, counting down.
GATCGGGCTGAGGATGAACCATTCGGCGCTCACAGAAGTGCATAACACTTGTCTTTTTCAGGGGAAAACTGGAAGCCATGGGCAAGAGCACAGGACTGCCCCTTCCAAATGGCTCCCTGTAATCTACATTTGGTGACTTAGGTGCTGAAGGAGCTAAATGAGATACAGAAGTTGTCAGCATAGAGAGAAGGCGATACTGATGACCCTACTGCAGTCGCTAAGCTGTTAGTGACCACTAAAAATAAGGGGACACTCGAAAAAGAGCCCTGAGGAACCTCATTTTCCTGCACATGAGAGGTGCTACAGGAGCCACAAGTTCAACATGAAAGGTACGGACAGCTAAAAAGTTTTTTTTATAAAAATCACGAGCGAGCCCCAGAGACCCCAATCAAGTAATGTGGCGAGTATGTGATATCACCAGGTCGTGTCATAAACCTAATGCATGTCAAAAAAGATGGCAACAAGGTGGTGAGGCTGGAAAAGGCTGTGCAGATTGCAGACTATAGGTACACCAGGTTATCTGTGGTACAGCGACCCTGGCATGGAGCAGGATGGATGGATTGGGGATTTAAGGAGCTCGACATCTACATCTTCAGTGCCCGAACAAATTTAAGAAGTTACAAAGCAAGGAGTGTGAACAAACAAAATAAAATAAAGGAGAGCAATCCAGCTGGTAACATAAGCAACTGAAGTAAAATACAAAAAGTAAACATTAAAAGTGAAGATGAGAATAGTACCCCACGGAAAAAGTCGGAGAGAGAGCAACTGAGCAGATGACCCTGGCTGGCTGAACACAGAGAAAAAAAGTGAGAGCCAGCCACTCTGTAACATATTAAAACCTCCAGCCTAAAAGCTTAGGACAGAGTTGAGATGAATCACAAAATTTTAAAACTTGGCTAACACTCGCTTCATCATGGCCTAAGATAGATGCAAATTTATATCAAGATTTGCCGCTACTGTCTCTGCATGATATACATCACACTCTACTAAAATGTGGTGGACAGTAATTTGCATGCCACAGTTATCACAGTGTGAGGGCTCCTCTCGTCGGAATAAGAAGCCATGTGTATATGGGCAGTGCCCGATTCGTAGGCAAGTAAGAGCTATACTTCATCCCTCCTGAGAGGACGGGAGGAGGTTTGCCATGGACGGACAGCAGGCTTCATCAACTGCAGTTTGTTGTTTGCCACTGATAGCCATTCTTCCTCCCACAATTGAAGGGACCGCTGCCGTAACAAAGAAGAAATATTCTGCAAGGGAATCGGGCACATTGTCAATTCAGGTGCTCTTCAAAACTCTTTGGCAGCCCAATCAACTTCTAAATTCCCCTGAATACCCACGTGCCCCGTCACCCAGCAAAATGATACCACCTTCCCACAATGATGGAGGAAGGACAATTGGACATTTATTTGTTGCAGCAAAGTCACAGATGGATAGAGCTGTTGCAACAGCTGCAGAGCGCTAAGAGAATCAGAGCAAAGCAGAAATTGTTTTCCCTGTTTGCAACGTATCATCCGTAGTGCCTTGAAGATCACGTATAGCACTGCGGGGGGGGGGGGGGGGGGGGGGGGGGGACAGAATAACTCTCTGGGAGGCAAACCCTGACAATACGATTAGGACACACAACGGAACAGCTCCCCCTGCTTGGAACCACCAGTGTACACCACTGTAAAACCATGATGGTTATCTAAAACATTAGATAACAATGTCTAAAAAGTAAAATCAGAAGTTTCCTCTTTCCTGAAACTCTTCATCTAAAACAAGTCTGGGCCTCTGGAGACATCAAGGGGGAACCCTGCTCCAATCACGTTGTAGGACATTATAACTAGGGCTGGGTAATTTCACCAAATCGCATTTGAATCTTAAATAAAACACATGCTGAATTAAGAACCCAAATTGAATATTGCGAATCTCAAACCCAAATAATCTGTCAATTCAAGTACATGTATATAAAAAGAATTATTACTCTATCACAGCCAGTGATGAAGATAAAGCCTTCTGTGATGGATCCCAAATGACAAGATCACAGTAAAATTTATGAAATTAAAAATTTCATTTTGATTTTTATTTTAAATCTTAAGGATTTTTTTAATACCCCCTCTCCTTAAGGGAAATTTGTATGAAACATTTTGAGATGTTGTTTAGATGCTCTAAAAGATAATAAAAAAATTTCTACAGTCTATTACAAACTGTTTCATTTTGATGAAATAAAAAATAAATGCATAATGGAGTCCTAGGAAAGGATAACGTTTTTTTCCCCCCTCCCCAAAGGGAAAGAGTCAAAAATAAACCCTGAAAAAATGAGTAGGCATTCCACAAGTGATGGACAGGACATTCAGATACAGCGAAATCCATGTTTATTCAACATGCGTGAGCTTGTTACTGCCACGAAGACATTTCACAACTGTGAAAAGTAGTTAATGCGCAGATTGCACATTCCAGAGGGTTAAGCAATGGTGTTTTGTAGATTTATTTATTCTTTCAAACATTTACGATCACATACCTTGTCTGAACAGAATTTATATGCAGAGAAGATTTAAAAATCAGTACTAGAAGTCAGTTGCCTTGCTTCACTGCTATTCCCAATCAGCATAAGAATAATACAAATGTAAACATTAATGTGATGTGTATATTCTCTTGCGTTCACCATTGTCTTTCGAGTTTGTTGGGCAGACGGAATTTGTGTGTGTTAACGTGCGCCTAGGTTGCACAGTGCCAGACTACAAATCCAATGGTTGCGGGTTCAATCCCCGCCAGGTCCTAGGATTTTTATCTGTCACTTTCCACTTCTTTCACCTCTGGCAGTATTGATCATGTGAAAAATACCGAATAGCACCATGGTTCGGAACCCACGTTAAACTGTAGGTCCCCCTATAACTGGCTGGGTAAGTCAGTTCGAAGGTCAGAGGAAGGCAACAGCATACCACCTCCAAACAGGGCCATGCCTAGTAAAGCACTGTGGTGTTCAAACCAATCTTCGGATTGTTGACTGCTTTACCTTTTAACAGTTAACACAGAAGATTATATGGCATAATGTTCACATATGTATTATTCTAATGGCGAAAAGAGTGTGGAATTAATGAATCACGATTCACAAGAACAAACCTTTGCCCCTAATAGAAAAACACATAAGTTGTAGCACAAAAGCAGTGGTAGTAGTGTCAGGCATAGTGATGCATCACAGTGGAAAAACTTTGAAACTAAATGGGGAAATATAACAATTTTATTAGACTTAGAATACTGATTTTACGAAATGTTTATAATAGCAATTAGATACTGGTATGGTAATTCTGAATCACTTTTATCACTAGATTCCTTGTTATTAAGGTCATTTGTACCACAGAGCATCATCCCTCATACAATCTAATGCATTCTGTATAGAACATTTTTAAATGCCTGTCACACATTCTGATTTAGAACCCATTTCCATGTATCATCATTCCTTTGGCACACTTGCGCGTTTTACAAGACCCGTTGGAGTCAATAGTCTGTCACTTTTAGAAAGGCAGTCAGTGTACATCTGTTTAAGTTTGACATTAAACAATTTATTGAAATAGATGTTAAGTGGTTGCTGAATTGATGTCATATCGCCTGGATGGCACACAATTAGAACTTTTTTTCCACATAATAAATAACTTTCTTCTTGAAATCTTAGTGGTTCATTACTGTTCACAAAATTTGACAAAACAATACATGAAATCAGAATGAAATTTATTTTTGTTGCTACTAATATTTGAAAGGCTGTTACATTTGAAGTTGAACAATACTAAAGTTCTATTTTCTTCTTTGGATAGCCGAAAATAAAAAGGAAATTAGACTCATCTTCCTTTTTTCCCACTTTCCCAAGAGAAAAATTTTTAGCACCATTATGAATATTTGTGTGAGCAAAACAAGACTGTTTAGCACTGCTTATATTAGATGGTAAAAGTTACTTGTGGCAGCGCCTAGTGCCATTTTTCAGACCTTTGTTCACTTTTTACTCAATTTAAATCGCAAGCAGCCCCATAAATAAAAAAAATTAATAAAAGTGTGACTTAGATTCGGGTAAATAAGGTTGATTATTTTCACAACAGCCACACAACTAGAGATGGGCAATTCGAACCTGAACTGGTTCAAAGAGCCAGATCCTTCGAAGGAGTGAGTGATGGATGAATGCGAAAAAAAGAGTGGTAGCTCATCTGATCCGTAAAGCAATGAGCTGCATCAGCACCCCATGCCACATGTTTGAGAAGTTTCCCAAGCTACAAAATAAATGTGGTATAGACCATGTGCAAGTATAAAACTGCAAAAAGATGTTGATATCTTTACTTGCTTAATACGAATGGACAATCCAAATGTTTATATTTGTATTACATTTCATAATCATATTTTTACAAATTTTATTTTATTTTCTTTTCACTACTGTCACTCATATGTCAATATGGACACTAATCTTGGCCTACTGATTTAATTACCAAGGACTTACAATAAAATTATTACTCCTCTTTCTTCTTTCACAATATGGCCAAACCAAGTAAATGAAGTATAGTGACAAAAGCAATGTGCCATTGTTTTAAGATTTTTTTTTAGTTGGTGAGTAGTGAGTCATGAAAAAGAAATATTCCATCCCAGTGAGTGACTATTTTTAATAGATCCCTGAAAATATCAGTTTTGCCCATCTCTACACACAACTGCATCACTATCATAGTAGTTTTGCTTGAATAAATTCAAAATGAGATCATTTTGTTTTACGATGTCATGTCTTTCAGCGGACCTATGGAAAATAAAGAAAATAATGCAAATGAAAGTGCACTGTTATGTACAGTGAACTAAAACATTTGTAACTGAAGGTTTCCATATAACACTTTGGATTCGGGATTCGGTAGTATTCGGCCATTATGCATCGAATCTCAAATCCAAAGCCAGTGTGCTACATTTGGCAAATAATGGATTTGGTCAAAACACTCTATCACAACCCTAATCGTAATGTCTTTAAATACCACAGAACATTTTGACAGAACTGTTAACTTTTAATTGTCATATTTCAAGCAAAGCTTACAATTTTGGTTACATTAAAAGTGTTTTTTTTTTTTTTTTTTTTTTTTTTTACATTTAATAAAAGTGTTCCTTTAATGAAAATGTTTGCTTCAGATTTGCTTGCACACAATCATCATTTGTTCGTTTACAAATAGGCGACAACAGTCACAGGCCTATCCTACCATATCAGAGTCTGGGCTACCTGTGAAAGGAGCCACATCATATTCTATCTCTGCCCCAACTATCGCCAGCTTCCTGTATTGGGATAACTGCCAAGCAGCTGTCCATCACAATGAATGGCCACCGTCAAACTATAGCCAAAAGCAAGGTCAACCACCATGTGGCACAACATGCAGCAGAGATTAAATTTCAATGGGTGCTTCACCACCTGGCCAACTGGATCCTCCCCCCTCCCCCAACCAACCCTTCTTCTGCAGCCGCATGGGTGACCCATCCACTTCCCTTGAGTTGCTAGTTGCCTGCCCCCCCCCCCCCCCCCATGTGTAGAGCTTACAATTATTTTCATCCTCCTTAACATTCACCGTTCGACAACTCATTTCCTCTAGTTTTTTTGGTGAGTTTATCTTTACTCCCAAGTATAATAATAGTTGTCAGTCTGAAACTTCTGACAGGCTCACATGATGATGATGATAAAGTTATAGAAAATCAGAAAATATGTTGACAGCAATAAGAAACTGCTACACAACAATAGTACTGGCAGTAGAAACAATGCTGATGTTTAGTTCCTAGTGTTCTAGTGTTATTTACATCAGATGGAAAATGTTGACTAATTGCTGCAGGCTCTAGAGCTCAATGATAAGTTGACACTAACCTGATGAATGTCTGGAACTGAACTTTTGTTGTAGAACCAAATATCAACCAGGAGAAGAAATCTGGATACAAATTGGTGGACTATATCAGTTGAAGATGGTTCTCCAGAAGGAATACAGTTTGCTTGTGCTTCCAACCACTTCGAGTTACGGTCAAATATTCGGCGTAAATTTCCATCAGCTCCATCAAATGGCTGTTCACTCGTAATGCTTAGACCAGAGGTAAAAGACAAATCATTATACATTACGCACAACTAAGTAAACATATAATAGAACAATTACACAAAATAAGCAAATAAAAGAATTGATGAGAAAAAATATGAATAGGAAAAATGGAAAGACAAGGAACTATAAGTACATAATTGACTGCTGCTTCTCTAACTCTACTGGAGAAGTACCAATATTTTACTTCACACAATATTGCTGAAATGAGATTTACTTTGGGAATTCAATTAGTGAAATGAATTGTGCAAAAAAGACAGCATTTTACGGGTTTTAAAACTGTTCTATTAATCATGTTTTAATCAACATCTATTTCTGGAAAAGAAGAAAAAAAAGCAATTACAAAGAAAAGTCTGATAGTTGATTAAATGACGCCAATTATTGAACCATTCTGCAGCAGTAAAGGATTTTAGGATGATATTAAGATAAAAGTCTTCCACTTTATTTGTATTTTTCAATATAGAATCTTATAGGATCAAATGAAAATATCAGAAACTATGAATGGCAATTAGAAGCAGATCTCAGCTAGAAATGGTGCATTACATTCAAAGGAAACTAATCCAACACTAGAAACTAAGTTATGCTCCTTCTGTGAAGGAACTCTAACTAGAAATTGTAATACAAAGTTAATGCAGTAATTCACATTTTGTACACTATCCCACATCTTATCAATTTAGAAACAGTCCTCTGTATTAAATTTAGAAAGCAGCATGACTTAACAGCTATACTCAAGAAACAGCTATTGGATGAGGATTAATTAAGAAACCCTACTCTTTCCAGCTCCTGACAAGTTCTACTTCTGTGCAATACCATGTCATGACTGGTTTAGAAAGGTGCTGTGATTTCATGTACAAGCTTCCTAATTTTATTTTAATAAGACACCAGGCTTAGCTAAAACATGCAATGTCAGACTTACTAGTAGTGTGGTGAACAGTCTGGTGGGAAAAAAAATTAAAGAATTGCTGCATGGAATTCTTGAATATTAACGACAAAATGAATGCAGGAGAGTGAAAATCACAACATATAGCAGCACTTATAGCTAGCATCGATGCCAACACTCAAAACAGATTGATAATTTTCTCCCTTCACATGGGACTGTATTTTCATCTCACAAATTAATTTGGCTGTGGTATCTCCAATCATTATTGGTACTGCATTTTGGAAGGCTGGCAGTCTAGCTTTTTCAGATTTCAAAAAAGTTTTTGATACTATTGACAGGAATACACTATTTCAAATTCTGAAAGAAGCAGGGATAAAAATTAGGATACAAAAAGTCAATGGTAATAGTAGTTCTTCTTCTTCTTCTTCTTGTGGTCTCCAATCCAAAGACTGGTTTGATGCAGCTCTCCAAGCTAATATATCCTGTGAAGGCCTCTTCATCTTTTAATAAAAACAGCAACCCACAGCCATTGACGTCAATTTGCAGTAGGGTTTTGGAACATATCCTGTATTCAAATATTATGAATTATCTAAAACAGAATGATCTATTGACCCAAGGTTAACACGGATTTAGAAAATATTGTTCATGCGGAACACAACTAGCTCTATACACACAGAAAGTGATGAAAGCTATCGAAAAGGGTTTGCAAATCAATTCCGAATTGCTTGATTTCCAGAAGGCTTTTGACACCGTACCTCACAGACAGCTTTTAATCAAATTGCGTGGTTATGGTAAATCGCCCCAAATTTGCAACTGGATAGGGGATTTCCTGTCAGAGAGGACACAGTTTGTAGTAATCAATGGTAAAGCGTCAACTAAAACGGAGGTGATATCAGGCGTTCCACAGGGTAGTGTTACTGGTCCTCTGCTGTTCCTTATTTACATAAACAATTTGGGAGAAAATCTAAGTAGCTCTCTTAGGTTTTTTGCAGATGACATCGTCATTTACCATCCAGTAAAATCGTCTGAAGATCAAAACCAACTGCAGAATGATCTGAATAAGATATCAGGAGCAGAGCCACTATAATGTTTATCAAGCTTCTGTTTAGTCTCCCTAGATGTTTTGCTTTTCTTAAAATAATGTTTAATCGTCCATTCTTAAACAATCACTCGACTTCCTTGATACACATGAATGCCAAACACAAAGAAATAGATTAATATGGCTGATACTTGGTGTGTGTTCTTTCCGAAGATGCTACTAACTAAACATGACCTCAATATGTGCCAGTGGTGCCATCTCTCAGACTTTGCACAGACTTTTCAAACTCCCCTCGTATGCATGATTTCAATGGCTGCTTCACAACCTGAGCCACCTGGATTCTCCCGCCCACTACCAGCTTTTATGAACTACACAGATCGGAGTTATCCATACAGTACATTTTCCAATCCCAAAATTATCCAGGTCTCAAACTACGGTAACACCCCCCACCCTCCCCACACAGACAACCACTGCTACCCCCTCTATCCTACACCTATCCCTTTAAGGCCCTGTCGTATCCATACCTACTACTGTAAGACAATCTTCTTCTCCCATCCCCTCCTCCTCAACACAGTACATTTTCCAATCCCAAAATTATCCATGCTTCAATCTACGGTAACACCCCCCACCCCTCCCCACACACACAACCACTGCTACCCCCTCTATTCTACACCTATCCCATTAACGCCCTGCTGTATCCATTCCTACCACTGTGAGACAATCTTCTTGTGCCCTCCTCCCCTCCACTCCTCCTCAACACAGAGCGTGATTCTAGTGCAGCACCCGGAGATCTACATCTACATCGGATACTCTGCAAATCACATTTAAGTGCCTGGCAGAGGGTTCATCGAACCACCGTTATACTATATATCTCCCATTCCATTCTCGAATAGTGTGCAGGAAAAAGAATCTCTCTGTTCGAGCTCTGATTTCTCGTATTTTATTCTTATGATCATTTCTGCCTATGAAAGTGGGAGTCAATAATATATTTTCGCATTCGGAGGAGAATGTTAGTGATTGGAGTAGCCCACGCCGCAGCAATAAGCGCCATTGTTGTAATGATTCCCATCCCAGATCCTGTATCATTTCCATAACGCTGTCTTCCCTGTATCGTGACAATACGAAACAAGCTGACCTTCTTTGGACTCTTTCGATGTCCTCAATCAAACCCTCCTGATAAGGATCCCACAATGGGCAACCATACTCCCAAAAAGGACAAACAAGTGTAGTGTATGCAATTTCTTTAGTAGTTCTGTTGCATCTTTTAAGGGTTCTGCCAATAAAACACAGTCTTTGGATCGCCTTTCCCATGAGATTATCTGTGTGTTCTTTCCAGTTTAAGTCTGAAGGAATAGCAATTCCTATGTCTTTTGTGGAGTTTAAAGCCTTCACTTTTGATTGATTTATCTCGTAAACAAAGTTTAACAGATTTCTTTTTGTACTCATGTGGACGACTTCACACTTCTCATTATTTAGAGTCAATTGCCAGTTTTTACACCATAGTCATATCTTACTCAGATCGTTCTGCAGTTGGTTTTGATCTTCAGATGATTTTACTAGATGGTAAATGATGGCATCATTTGCAAACAAACTAAGAGAGCTACTTAGATTTTCTCCTAAATCGTTTATGTAAATAAGGAACAGCAGAGGACCAACAACACTACCCTGTGGAACGCCAGATACCGCCTTACCATCCATTACTACGAACTGTGTCCTCCCTGACATGAAATCCCCTATCCAGTTGCAAATTTGGGGCGACATACCATAACCAAGCAATTTGATTGAAAGCCGTTTGTGAGGTGCGGTGTCAAAAGCCTTCTGGAAATCAAGAAATACGGAATCGATTTGCGAACCCTTGTCGTAGCACACATCACTTCATGTGAGTAAAGAGCTAGTTGTGTTCCACATGAATGATATTTTCTAAATCCGTGTTGATCTTGGGTCAATAGATCATTCTGTTCGAGATAATTCATAATATTTGAATACAGGATACGTTCCAAAACCCTGCTGCAAATTGACGTCAATGAAATAGGCCTGTAGTTTAGTGGGTTACTCCTACTGCCTTTCTTGAATATAGGTGTGACCTGTGAAACTTTACAATCTTTTGGTACAGATCCTTCTTTGAGAGAGCGGTTGTATATGACTGTTAAGTAAGGGGCTATCGCTTCAGCATAATCAGATAGAAATCTAATGGGTATACAATCTGGACCAGAAGACTTGTTCTTGTTAACTGATTTTAGTTGCTGCACTACTACGATGATATCTACTTCTACGTTACTCATTACGGCATCTGTTCGTAACTCGAAATCTGAAATATTGGTTTCGTCTTCTTTGGTGAATGAGTTTTTAAAAGCTATGTTTAGTAACTCTGCTTTAGTAGCGCTGTCATCGGCAGGATCGCCATTACTATCACATAGTGAGTGTATTGTTTGTGTTTTGCCCCTAGTATATTTAACATATGACCAAAATCTCTTTGGGTTTTCAGCCAAATTTTGAGAAAGAGTTTCGTTGTGATAAGTATTGTAGGCATCTCACATTGAAGTCCTCACTAAATTTCAAGTTTCTGTGTAGGACCGAATCCTGGGGATTTTGTGTTCGTTTAAATTTAGTATGCCTTTTCCGTTGCTTTTGCATCAGTGTCCTGACCTGTTTTGTGTTCCAAGGGGGATCACCACCTACTTTTATTAATTTATTTGGTATAAAACACTTCTTTGAATGTGTATTTTATTTCTATCTGCTTTCCTGAACAAATATACTTTTCATTTATTTTTGTTAACTTTGGGACTTTCAATATTCAGTCTCACAACAACAGCTCTGTGTTCACTAATACCTGTATCTGTTTTAATGCTTGTTATCAGCTCAAGATTATTTGCTGCTAGGAGATCAAGTGTGTCTTCACATCCATTTACAATTCTAGTTGGCTCATGAACTAATTGTTCAAAGTAATTCTCAGAGAATGCGTTGAGTACAATTTCACATGATGTTTTATGCATACCTCCTGATTTGAATATATAATTTCGCCAACAGATTGAGGGTAAATTAAAATCACCACCTACTATTATTGTGTGAATCATGTACGTATTTGTAATTAGACTCAGGTTTTCTTTGAACCTTTCTATTATTGTATTATCAGAGTCGGGAGGCCAGTAAAGTGGAACCAATTATTAAATTCTTACAATATTCAGTTACAACCTCTACCCATAATAGTTCGCATCAACTTCAACTTCGCTACAGGAAATACTACTTTTGACAGAGACAAACACGCCCCCCACCCTATTTTGTTTAATCTATAGTTTCTGAACACAGTTAGATCTTTTGCAAATACTTCTGCTCAACTTACTTCTGGCTTGAGCCAACTTCCACTGCCTACAATAATGTGTGTTTCGGTGCTTTCTATTAATGCTTGGAGTTCTGGTACTTTCCCAACACAGCTACAATTTACAACTGTTATACAGATAGTTCCTAGATCTACATTTCTCCTGTGATTCACCTGCACCCTTTGAGATTGCCAATTTTGTTTTTCCCCGAAGTCCTCTATCCTAAAAAACTGCACAGTTCAAGCCACACAGCCCCTGCTACCTGTGTAGCTACTTCCTGCGTATAGTGGACTCCTGACCCATTTAGTGGAACCCGGAAACCCACCACCCGATGGCACAAGTCAAGGAATCTGCAGTCTACGTGGTCGCAGAACAATCTGAGCTTCTGATTCAGACCCTCCACTCAGCTCTATACCAGAGGTCCACTGTCGGTCCTGTCAAATATGCTGCAGATGGTGAGCTCTGCTTTCATCTTGCAAGCAAAACTGGCAGTCTTTACCACTTCAGATAACCGCTCAAAACCTGAGAGAATCTCTTCAGATCCAAAGCGACACACATCATTGATACCAACGTGAGTTACCACCTGCAGTTGGCTGCACCCCATACCCTTCATGGCATCCGGGAGGACCTGTTCCACATCTGGAATGACTCGATCCGGTATGCACAAGGAGTGCATGTTTGCCTTCTTCCCCTCCTTGCAGCCATCCCTCTAAGGGGCTCAATCACCCAGCTAACGTTGGAGCTTCCAACTACAAGCCAACCCACCCTCTATGAAAGCCTGGATCTTGCAGGCTGAGTGGTGACCTCAGGTTGTGTGACGGAAAAGTGCATGTGCTCTCTATTCTGAAGATGGTCGAGTACCGATAGCTTAAGTAGCATATGTGTGTGTCTTTTTTATGTGCCTTTTACAGTTCATGGTATGTCCTTGCAGTGAGTTGTAAACTGTCCTCATATTGTAACATTTCAAACTACTTGACAGTTCAATAAGAAAGTTTACTTTCCGGCAATGACAGTGTTAAACTTCAATGTACTAAGTTAGAGAGCATCATACATTACGCTTTAGACAAGTATGTGCACCTAAAATTCTGAGGGACGGGAAAGACCAACCATAGTTTAACAATAGAGTTGTAAAACTTCCACAAAATCAAAAAGAAGCAATTTTTTCTATAGCCAAATTTCAGACAAAAACTAATATAAAGCAAAGCCAAAATTAACATGAGTATAGCCATTCATGTAACACTTAACAAAATGTACAGTTTCATCATCCAGCTTTTAATATTGATCAAGACATGATGATGAGTTTTAAATCAATCGTTGTGTATTTTTCAATATTTATATCTATAAATGTGAATGTCTGTTCGGTGTATGTTTATCACGTCTGAACCATAAGACATAAAGAGCTAAAAATTTGTACAGTTACTAATGTCTACCTGGGGAAGGCTTTAGGCACAGTTTTATGGCAATTGGATAGCTATTTATCTATGTATATTAATGTGAATGTCTGTTCGGTGTACGCTTATCACGTCCAAATGACAAGACACAGAGACTTAAATATTTGTACAGTTACAAATTTATACCTGAGGAAGGTTTTAGGCACGGTTTAATAGCGATCTGATAGATGTTTAGTAATTTGAAGAATATAACACGAAATGCAGAACAATAATTACTCTTTGAAAATTATATTTACTCTTTGAAAAAGGTTTTATTGGTTGTGTTGTTGCTTGTGGGTTGCTAATGATAAAAGGGTGGAATATATTGGAATGGAAAGTTATCGGTATATATAAAATTCTACGCCTGTGTGTGTTAATATTTCACTCTGCAGCGAAAGCTACAGAACACAAACGAATGGTTTGTGTGTAATTGTTGTCTGATGTCTCCTGTTGTACACCATAGCAGTTCCATGCCGATAGCTATAAGGTGGTGGAAGATATGGTGGTTGAAAGTCGTCAAATTATAAAAAAATTCCGACTGAAGGCCAGTGATGACGTTTGCGACACATACAGTGAAACATGATGCCACAGACCATATCTTTGGTCTATGCATGCTACAATGTCTTCAGCTCTTTCTCTGTGAGGATAAGCATACGAATAAGGAAATATAAGAATAATCAACTAAAGCAGTAAAAAGGAAATTTCTTTTAATTTATTTGATGTTTCGCACATTACATCAAGTGATCGATCTGTGATATTATTACAATCATTATTGCTGGATTTTGTAATTGGATTCTTTGAAACGAGTGCATTTTTACGTATTATTTGATCTACCAATATGCGAGCAGAACCGCAGGTTTAAGCTAGTCACCTATACGTTGATCAACAGAGGCAGAAAGATAAAAAACACACAAACAATGTAACATTTTAATTAGTTCATTTATATATCTATTCCTTACCTTTACAAATATTTGCAAGATTTTAAATAAATTACATTAAAAATAGTTCAAACAGGATGAACACAAGTTACCTTTCAATCTTACCAACACGCTTAACGCAAGAGGCTGATACTATGAAAGAAAAAAGAAAAATATAGGCACATATGCTCTGCTACCCAAGTGAAGATAACGCTATTGCTAATGCTAGTGATCAATAAAAATTTAAGAGCAAAAAGAGGATTGGTTGCAGGTATTTCTGGAAACCTTCTCCATTGCAGCCACAATGTTTCACAGCCACACACTAGTGACATACATGTTACTACTGTGAGCAGTTAGATATAATTTAAACAAGCTACTGTTTTACTCAGGCAGCCACAAACCACAGTTAAATACCCAGAGTTACTTAAATGACTCTGATATACAAGTCAATCTACATATATATGAATACTCTGAAATTCACATTTGCATAACATGTACAGGCATTCATCTAAATACTTTCAGACTATTTCTCTACCATACCACTGTTGAACATGTCATATAAGAATGAACATTAAATCTTTTCCTCCACAAAATATACCACCACACATGTCCCTCAATGTGAAAGGTTTCAAAGATTGGCTCAGTTATTATGAGTGTATACTCACCTACGCATGTAATGGTAAGCAGCATCGACACAATAATTCCTCGTACCTGCCACAGTCCCAAGTTGATTGTGAGGCATTCCATTTCCAGGTAGAACCATTAAAGCCTAAATAAAGAAAATTTATAATTGAGTTAATTGAAACATATGAAAATATCTTTACAAACACAGAAAACAAAATGGGGCCATCTGCAATGCAAAATGCAAATTGTTGAATAGATAATCAAAGCTTCAAAAGTGCAAAATATGATAACTACACTCTTTGTGGGGGTGGGGGGGGGGGGGGGGGGGGAGAGGGAGGGTGTAGCATGAAGGGACAGAATTTGTAAGATGTGATGTACATTTTCAGATAAACAAGTAATTACAGTTTCACAAAAATTGGATAATTTTTTCACAAGTACAAATTTCTCAAATTGAACAAGTCAAATCCAATTTGGTGCTCATCTGCCCTTCACCACAGGAGACTTCATTGATGAGTCCTGCTTCAGTCTGAACACAGACAACTTATGAAGAAGTTATGTATTTTTCTGGGCCTGTTGCGCCATGTGTCATTTACAGACATTGTAAAATTTATTTTATCCAATAATGTTGTGATTAAATAAATTATTTATTGTGACAGGTCTGTTTTGGTGTGGATGCCATTGCCAGGTTAACTATAAAATACATAGGAGGGTTTACTATTAAATTTGACTGGATAATTATAACTCATAAACATACTCTTTATAGATACATTGGTAGTTGTTATACAACAGATATAATATAACTGTTGTTTTTCTTGTTCTTAATGTGTTGTTCATATGTGTCATTATTTGACAATTATTTTGATGGATCAGTCAGTGACATGCAGTTATTTCTTTGCAATATCTAAAGCATATTTTGTCATCACTGGTTGTTGTTGTTGTGGTCTTCAGTCCAGAGACTGGTTTGATGCAGCTCTCCAACCTACTCTATCCTGAGCAAGCCTTTTCATCTCCTCATAAGAACGACAACCCACATCCACTTGAATCTGCTTACTATACGCGTCTCTTGGTCTCCCTCTGCAATTTTTACCCCACACACTTCCCTCCAACGCTAAATTCACAATTCCTTGATGTCTAAGAATGTGTCCTACCAATCTATCCCTTCTTTTAGTCAAGGTATGCCAGAAATTTCTTTTCTCCCCAATTCGGTTCAGTACCTCCTCATTAGTTACGCGATCCACCCACCTAATCTTCAGCATTCTTCTATAGCACCATATTTCAAAAGCCTCTATCCTCTTTCTGTCCACACTGGTTATTGTCCATGTTTCACTCCCATACAAGGCAACACTCCATACAAATGCCTTCAGAAAGGACTTCCTTAGGCTTAAATCAATATTCAATGTTAACAAATTTCTCTTTTTCAAAAACGCCTTTCTACCCATTGCAATTCTGCATTTTATATCATCTGTACTGCGACCATCATTTGTTATTTTACTGCCCAAGTAACAAAACTCATCTACCTCCTTTATTGCTTCGTTTCCCAATCTAATTCCTTCACCATCAACTGATTTTCTTACACTGCACTCCATTACCCTAGTTTTGCTCTTGTTAATGTTCATCTTATATGCGCCTTTCAGCACACTGTCCATTCCGTTCAATTGCTCTTCCAGGTCATTTGCTGTATCTGACAGAATTACTATGTCGTCGGGAAAACGCAATGTTTTTAATTCTTCACCCTGAACTTTAATTCCTTCTCCAAATTTCTCCTTGATTTCCTTTATAGCTTTCTCAATGTACAAATTGAATAACATTGGGGAAAGGCTACAACCCTGTCTTACTCCCTTTCCAACCACTGCATCCCTTTCATGCCCTTCAACTCTGACAACCGCTGTCTGGTTTTTATACAAGTTGTAAATAACCTTACGCTCCCTATATTTTACTCCTGCTTGCTTCAGAACTTGAAAGAGTGTATTCCAATCAACATTGGCAAAAGCCTTCTCCAAATCTACAAAAGCTAGAAATGTTGGTTTGCCTTTTCTTAACCTATCTTCTAGGATAAGCCGTAAAGTGAGTATTGCCTCCCGTGTTCCTATATTTCTCCTGAACCCAAACTGATCTTCCCCGAGGTCGGCATCTACCAGCTTTTCCATCCTTCTGTGTATAATTCGTGTTAATATTTTGCAACCATGACTTATTAAACTGATGGTTCTGTAGTTTTCACACCTGTCTGCACCCGCTTTCTTTGGAATGGGGATTATAACATTTTTCTTAAAGTCTGAGGGTACTTCACCTGTCTCATACATCTTACACACAATGTGAAACAATTTTGTCATGGCTGGTTCTCCCAGAGACTTCAGTAGCTCTGACGGGATATCATCTACTCCAGGGGCCTTGTTTCGACTTAGATCTTTCAGTGCTCTGTCAAATTCAACTCTCAGTATAGTATCTCCTATTTCATCATCATCTATCTACATCCTCTTCCCTTCCTACAATAGTGTTTCGAAGTTCATTTCCTTTGTAGAGCCCCTCTATATACTCTTTCCACCTTTCAGCTTTCCCTTCTTTGCTGAGAACTGGTTTTCCATCAGTGTCCTTGATATTCATAGAGCTGTTTTTCTTATCACCAAATGTTTCTTTTATTTTCCGGTAGGCTGTATCTATTTTTCCCCTATTTATACATTCTTCTACATCCTTGCATTTGCCTTCTAACCATTCCTGCTTAGCCATTTTGCACTTCCTGTCAATCTCATTTCTTAGCCTGTTTCATTTACTGCATTTTTATACTTTCTCCTTTCATCGATTAAATTTAGTATCTCCTGTG
The DNA here is from genome assembly GCA_026315105.1 of Locusta migratoria. Classification (NCBI taxonomy): domain Eukaryota; kingdom Metazoa; phylum Arthropoda; class Insecta; order Orthoptera; family Acrididae; genus Locusta; species Locusta migratoria. The sequence continues at coordinate 4,700,097 of CM048749.1, read as the reverse complement.
ATATCCAAGGATTCTTTGTAGGTCTTGCCTTCCTACCTATTTTGTCCTCTGCTGCCTTCACTATTTCATCTCTCAATTTTACCCATTCCTCCTCAACTGTTTTATTTTCCCCTGTTTCTGTCAATTGTTGCCTGAAGCTCCCTCTGAAATTCTTAAGAACTTCAGGTTCCTTCAATTTATCTAGGTCCCCATCTCCTTATTTTCCTACCTTTCTGTAGTTTCTTCAGTTTCAGCCTACAGTTCATAACCAACAAGTTATGGTCAGAGTCTATGTCTGCCCCTGGGTATGTCCTACACTTCAAAACCTGGTTCCTAAATCTATGTCTTACCATTATAAAATCTATTTGGTATCTCCCTGTGTCTCCTGGTCTCTTCCACGTATACAACCTTCTTTTGTGATTCTTAAACCAGGTGTTTGTTATAACTAAATTATGTTCCGTGCAAAATTTTACCAGGCGGCTTCCTCTTTCATTCCTTTTGCCCAGACCATATTCACCCACTATCTTCCCTTCCCTTCCTTGTCCTACTACCGAATTCCAGTCTCCCATAACAATTAAGTTTTCCTCTCCCTTAATTGTCTGAATAATTTCCTTTAGCTCCTCATATATTTCTTCGATCTCCTCATCATTGGCAGAGCTAGTTGGCATATAAACCTGTACTACTGTTGTCGGTGTTGGCTTCGTATCTATCTTGACAATGACAATGCGATCGCTGTGCTGGTCATAGTAGTTTACCCGCATTCCTATTTTCTTATTCATTATCAATCCTACTCCTGTGATACCCCCAACTGATTTTGTATTTATAATCCTGCACTCACCTGACCAGAAATCCTGTTCATCCTGCCACCGAACTTCACTAATCCCCACTATATCTAACTTCAACCTATCCATTCCCCTTTTTAAATTTTCTAATTTTCCTACTCGATTAAGGGATCTAACATTCCACGCTCCAACCCGTAGAATGCCAGTATTGTCTTTCCTGATGATCACATCCTCCTGAGTAGTCCCCGCCCGGAGATCCGAATGGGGGACTATTTTACCTCCGGAATATTTTACCCGAGAGGATGCCATCATCATATGTTCATACAGTAGAGCTGCATGTCCTCGGGAAAAATAACGGCTGTAGTTTCCCCTTGCTTTCAGCCGTTCGCAGTAGCTGTGTGGCAAAGCCACATTAGCTGATGTTACAAGGCCAGCTCAGTCAATCATCCAGACTGTTGCCCCTGTAACTACTGAAAAGGCTGCTGCCCCTCTTCAGGAACCACACGTTTGTCTGGTCTCTCCACAGATACCCCTCCGCTGTGGTTGCACCTACGGTACGGCTATCTGTACCATTGAGGCACGCAAGCCACCCCACCTCGGCAATGTCTGTGGTTCATGGGAGTGGTCATCACTGGTATGTTAAAGAGTATAAAAGGTGATTCTGCACTTGTATGTAAATGAGTTGTCAAATAATAGTTAGTAGAATTAATTCTGATGTAATTTTGTGGTGTATACGGTACCTAACAATTTATGACGTTTTATCGTAATTGTATGCTTTCGAATGATTACTTATATTTTGTGACAATAAGATCTCCAAAGTGTGTGTAAATACTGTTTTCCTCTTGGGTGGAATGACACTACTAAAATTTTCTAAGTAGTACTCATGTTGCATGTCGATTTGTTCATTTAAAATTTGTGTGTGTGAATACATTTCAATCTCATCAATAATGTTCATTAGTGCTTCCTTTTGTGTAATATGCTAAATTTCCATGGCCTGTTCTATACACATGTTGAGGATTTTCCGCTGTATGCAAGACACCCGATTTTAATTATTTTTCCCAAACATGTTTCAGCACATTATGTGCTATGATCATTGGGGTGAATTATTTTTGTTCTGAAAAATTACAGTTACTGTACAACAGTCTTTTCAGGTACATCTAAAATTAGGCTACGTAAAACTCATTAACTAGCCTACTTATTTGTTGTTGTGGTAATAGTATTTAAAAATTTGTCATCTGCAAACATAACAAACAGTTTACAGTTTCTTACTTTCTAATTTTCGGTTCAATAAAAAGTGTCATTTCTGTTTACTACTTACGATTCTTTTCCTTCTTTGTAGATTCTGGTTGTTGCTATTTCTTTTGTAGTGTGGATATTATTTGTTTTCCACACTTTGTTCATGGTATGCTTTACGTCGGTAGTAATATTCAGCGTATGAATATGACTGAAAGCTGTTCATTTGTTCTCTGGGTGTTTTGTTTTGAAGAGTTGCATGTGAAATACAGGTGTTTACTGTTAGTGTCATGTTATAGTCGTCTGTTGATGGGGAATGTTGGGATGAAACAGTATTGTGGATGAGTTTTCTTCTTGTTAACATTTCGTATATGCATATACATCTGACTGTGTCTGTTTTTTGTGTATGTTTTTTTGTGTATGTTCCAAAAATAAAAATATTACGTATTTGTGTGTGACAGAGAGAGAGAGAGAGAGAGAGAGAGAGAGAGAGAGAGAGAGTTAGGGATAGGAGTGAGTGATTAGGATACTAGTATGAAGACTATTTATACATCTCCTCTATTGTGGTAAATAGTGCTTTGTTGCAGAGTGAAGTGTATTCATTGAGTACAGTTTTTCCTTGTGCTATTGTGTTCTGTATGTGAAAGTTCTCTTCTATTGTCAATCTATGGTATAAGCTATTGCTGGTCTTAAGAACTTTTAGGTCTTTCTCTATTTTTGTAGGGTGGTGATTTTCTGATATTAGGTGGTCTGCAAAGGTTGAGTGGGAATTGTTACTTTTCAGTGCTCTTAAATGCTCAGTGTATCTGGTCCTGAAGTTCCTGCATGTTTGTCACACATATATAGCCTGGCAGCAGTTGCATGTTAACTGGTAGATGCCAGATTGGTTATATATGTCAATGTTGCCTGGTTTTGGGTCATTTCGTTTTGTATTGTATTGTGTTGTTTGTTCTGTATCCTATACTGAGTACTTGTCTTTTTAATATGTTTCCTATTCTGTGTGTGGTTTTGTTGTTGTATGTCATTATGTGCCGTTTGTCATCCTCTGTCTGTTGGTTTGGTGTACACTGTGTTTGCTATGGCTGTGTTTTGATGTCATGGTTTTGTGTTGTCTGCTTCTGTATTTTGTTGTGTTTTTATCTATTATCTTTGTGTTCCAGCCATTCTCCTGTGCTATTTGTTTTACTGTGTTTAGTTCTTTTGTGTAGTACGTTTTATTCAGGGGTGCTCTGTTCAGTGTGTGAAGCATATATCTGAAATTGGATTCTTTGTGTGAGATTGGATGATTGGAGTGATAATGTATGATGGTGCTGAAAATGCTAAATTCATGTTTGTTGTTTTTCTTGTGTATTGTGAGGTCAAGGAAATTTAGTTTCTGGCCTGTTTCTGACTCAATTGTGAATTGTATGTGTGGATTGATGGTATTTATGTCATTGTGCAGTTCGTTTATGTGTGTGTGTGTGTGTGTGTGTGTGTGAGTGTGTGTGTGTGTGTGTGTGTGGTTTGTCTGCTAGGCAAATTAAGTGATCTAAGTATCAGTACCAATATTATATTTTATATTGTTCTGGCTTTACTATGTTGTCAAATGTTTGATTTTAAATATGGTTCACGAATACAATTGCAAGGAGGCCACTTATTGGCGATCCCATTGGTAGTCCTTCTTATTGGGAATAGAATTTATTATTGAAACTGAAATAATTTTGTTCTGTGATGAGTTTGAGAATGGTTGGCAGTTATCTCTCTCTCTCTCTCTCTCTCTGTGTGTGTCTGTCAGACACTCACACACATACAAACTGTCCACATAAATCCTCTACTAACACAATTCACAACCACCTCAGAAACATAAGAAAACCTAAATACCAAGAAACACGTAATATTTTTGCAACATACACACACAGAAAAAAATAACACACAAAAAACACACACAGGCAGATGTATATGCATATACAAAATGTAAACAAGAGGAAAACTCATCCACAATACTGTTTCACCCCAACATTCCCCATCAACAGACAAATATAACATGACACTAACAGTAAACACTCGTATTTCAAGCGCATCTCTTCAAAACAAAACACCCAGAGAACAAATGAACAGCTTTCAGTCATATTCATACGCCGAATATTACTACTGACGTAAAGCATACCACGAACAAAGTGTGGAAAACAAATAATATCCACATTACAAAAGAAATAGCAACAACCAGAATCTAAGAAAGAAGGAAAAGAACCGTAAGTACTAAACAGAAGTGATGTGTTTTTATTGAACCGAAAATTAGAAAGTAAGAAAATTTCAACTGTTTGCTAACTTTGCAGATGACAAGTTTGTAAATACTATTACCTCAACAACAACTAAGTAGGTTACTTAATGAGTTTTACATAGCCTAATGTAAAAGGTATGTAAAAAAATGTGATACTCTTACATCTAGGCCTGATTTCACTAAACTGAAATAGTTATATCATCTGATAACCTACGCAAAATTCAAAATGAATGAACCTACAAAAAGATTTTAGATGTATCTGAAAAGACTATTGTACAGTAACTGTAATTTTTCAGAACAAAAATAAACCATCCATTGATGATAGCACAAAATGCACTAAAAAAATGTTTGGGAAAAATAATTAAAATCAGGTGTCTTGCATATGGCAGAAAATCTTCACCATTTATCCAAGCAAGCACGGAAGAAAGAAGAGCAGCAACATTATTGTTCTTTATAGTTAGTTATGTGTTGTTCTCTTTAAATGCTGGAAGAAAGTTAACTGGTTGCTATTGCTATTTCTAATGTGTTCTTGATATTGAATATTGAAGCTTCTTCCAGTCTGATCTACATAAAAATTTTCACATTGCTTACATTGAATTTTATAAATTCCAGGATTTGAAATACATAGCAGATTTTAATTGTCTTGAGTGTACTAGGGATCTGCAATTGTATCAAATTAGATACTCAAATTTTAAGTTAATGCATTTTAGTATTTCACTGATTTTGTTCTGAGAAATGTGGTTGGAATATACAGAGGTGCTTCTCTAAATTGTGCTATCTCCCCACGTATGTTGGGTTGGTAGGTTGGTTGTTTGTTTGGGACAGCTAAGGTTTATCGGTTCCCCAGTGGGGAGGGAAGGAGTGAGGATAGGAAAGGAGAGGAAGGGAAAGGAAATGAAGTCCAGGAAGGAAAGATGGAAGAAAGCCTGCATTAGCTCGGGGCCCTGCTCGCTATGCACATACTCAAGAAAGAACCGTGAGCCCCTTAGGGGGCATATGTTGGGTTCTATGGGTTTAGTGTGCTCAGTATCACAGTGTGAGCCCCTTGGGGGACATGTGGGTTTACTGTGCTCAGCAGCACAGTGGTAGAGTGCTGGACTGTGGATCCAAAGGCCCCAGGTTCAATCCTCACCATGTCCTAGGATTTTCATTTGTCACTTTTCACTTTCATTTTTGGCAGTATTGCTGATACTGAGTAGCATTGTGATTCGGAACCCACATTAAACTGTAGGTTGACCTATAATTGGGTAAGTCAAACTGAAGGTTGGAGAAGGCAATGGCATAACACCTCCAAACCAAACAGGACCATGCCTACACTCTGATTAAAATTACTTGCTAGTTGACAGTTCACGGGCTGGAGCTCCCTTCCTCCAATCAGAGCGCTCAATGTCACGCCCAGACTGCTCCACGTTGCCAAGCTGCCGCAACAGGTGGACAGCTCGTGTCCATTGTTTGGCTAGTGCTGTGAAGAAGCGTGCGTCTTACATTAGGAACCGTTTTCGTTACTGTCGTTGTGTGTGTGTGTTGTTGTTATTTGGTGTCGTCGTAATGCCTGGAGGGCTGTTGTGATGCATACAAACCGAGTAATAGATGAAGCACAGAAAAATGAAGGTCTTCTGGAAAACAGTGTTACGGAACTTATCATTACTTTCAGCGGTTCATCCACCTCGGAAACTTATAGTGATTCAGAAATGAGTGGTATCTACCCTCTTTCCGCCGATGCAACAGCTTGCAGTTAGCAGTCGAAGGTATGTACACACAGAAAATTTCCTTAGTGTTAAACAGTGGGTTTCACTTTGCAATGTATGTGTCATGACTGTGTCGTCTATAAGCTGTAAAGCGTCAGCTCATTGAGGACAGTTTCATGTAACTAATTTCGTCAAGAAATTATAGTTTGTTTTTAGCATTATCTTTTGTTTCGAATTTGCTCCTAGATGTTAGTTTTAATCGTCGAGTATTGACATGTTGACAGCATTCTACATTCAGATGTTGACAAAGCTTCATGAACCTGCCACACAGCGTTAGTGTGTTCACTATTTCACTAAATCTCTAAGTATAACGACTGTCAGATTCAGTTTTTCAAGAGGTCTTTTAACTCTTGACAGTTAATAAAACTATGGAACAGTGGTTGTATGAACAATTTACAGTGGTGAAGGGCGTATTCACTATGCCATGTCTTTCTTTATTGATTTGGAAACATGGAAGTCCCTGCAGTGTAAATGTAAATAGTCAATGACTGCTAAATGTGAATCAGTGCTACTGATTACGAAAAAATGTAAAAATATATATTTTACGTTTGTTATTTGACTGTATCGTTTCAGTCCAACTATAATTACTTCACTGGTTTTAATAACAGTTTTGCTAATTGTGTGGCTGTTATTGCAGCACTAAACCTACCTGTCGCCAATAATCTCAATTACACTACACTTAAATCTCTCATCCCATTAAAGATTTTTATCGCTCAGCCCGTTAACGAATATTGTTTATCTCTCGTATATCACATCAACATTTTAGTCAGTAAATAACACATCCATTCACAGACTTTTTTTTCCATACATTCTCAGAAGTATTTTGTCTTTTTCATTGTATTCGTTACAGCGAAAATAATTGCGGTGCACACTTTCTATTTGGTGTTCGATATCATAGCCTTGTAAAATCGCATTGTCGACAGTAAATATTAACAGTATTGTTGATGTGGACAACGTTAACAATATTTAACTGTGAAGATCATCTTGTCATTGAATGCTTGACTAATTAGTATTGGCAACAACTACTGGTATTCAACGTGTACAGATCACAAACAGTACTCGGCGCAGTGCTACCTGTACGGAGTGCCAGTTCTCAGCCAGCAGCTGTCGTGGCAACACTGTAGCCGCAGCTGACAAATGTCAACTTGCAAGTAATCTTAATCTGACTATAGTAAAGCATTGTGGTGTTCAAACCAATCTTCGGATTGTTGACTGCTTTACCTTTATGACAATTTTAGGATCAAAATAATTTTGTTTCGCAATATATTTAAAGATTTATATCTCTGTATGTCTTATTCCAGGAGTAGGTTTATTAATTGGTACGTCATAAAATGAATTTTTGTGATCTTGGTAATAGGAAGCTGAAATTATGATGTTATCCATTGTAGCTGGCTTTCAGTAAATCTCAAATTTGTGTGTATAACTGACTTTTTTTTTATAGTTATGACTAAGCAATTGATTAATTTATTATTTTCTAATTCCATTGTGAATTTTATTTTGGGGTGCAGTTTGTTCAGGGCTTCATGTAATAGTTGGATGTCATTATTTGCATCAACCAACATCAAAATGCCATCAACATAAAGGTATTAGTATCTGATTTTAGAAATTACTGTGTTTGTTATGTGCTTCTTCTTCTCCCCCCCCCCCCCCCCTAAATTGTTTATGAAAAAGTCAGCTATTAGCCCTACAATGCTGCAACACATCACAGAAACCAATACATAAAATAAAAGCCATCAAACAATGTAGCATCAGACTATCTATGAAAAAGAACATATCTGATCGTGTAGCGCCATCCTATCTGACTACAAAAAAAGAAAATGTTTGATCATGAACTTAGAGCACCTACATTATGAAAACATCCTAAAATACACAAACTATTGGCTCTGACCCATCCTATAGTTGATAGTATAAATATCACATATATTTCCTCAGAAAAAAAGTTCATAAAATTCTAAATTCAACAAACAATACAGGCCTGTTGCGATAAATTATTTATCTAATTGCAGAGTCCTTGGATTAAATAATTTTACAATGAATAAGTGTCTAAAAATTCCCCAAACAGCAGTAATTACCAACCAATCACCTGCCATAAAGCCTGACAAGTAAAATTGATTACATGTGCCACCATTTCCTTTCCTAACACGACTCCTGTGGTTGTCACCCATGAACCCCTTACAGCACAAGAGTGCATCAATGATATTCTATGCACCCTTTCATTGCCCTTCATGGTGAGGCATCATGGGCTCAGATTTCAGCAATGTAATGTCCATCCATATATGATTAGTGTGTTTACAGTTTGTGATCTCCAAACCTTATCTGGTCCAACAAGATCATGAGGTGTCTCCTCAATTAAAACTATTTACAGATTTGTGGGTAGTTTTCCTCCAATCAGTTCAAGATTTTGATTATCTAAAGTGCAAACTAAAGAATATTTGGTAAAATATACATCAATAGGACACTAAACAACTCTATTATAATCAATGCAAAGCTGAATAAATGTTTCCATAAGGGCCAGACATAAATCTATGCATTACAGAGTTGCTCAATTTGTGAAGCTCTTTCACTTAAAAAACTCCTTTCATCTACTTTAATTAATTTTTTTCCATGAAGTATTTACGACTTTCCTGCCCAACTTTCTTCCACATATACATCTGCATACACTGCCTGCTAAAAAAGGGTTACATCCAGTAGTAGTAGTTGGAATTTTGCAGGACAAGTAACTTTATTGAACTAATTATAATACTGGATAAAATAGACAAGACCATTGGCACTTCATAGTAACTAACCTTGGGAAGAGATTGTCAGTAATCATGCAACAAACCAAAGAAGAGGTGTGGGGGGATCACACTCCCTAGCCAAGAAAATTTTAAAAATTATAAACCTGATTTAGACTATTAACTGCTATATTTCTGATACTTTTCATTCATAAATATTTCACTTTTACCTCTGTCACCATTTGCACTATTTAATTTTGCATCACCACTTGCGGCAGACTTGTCTTTACAGAAAAGTAACATTTCCTCAAGGAACAAAAAAGTGCCTAATTCCTTGCATTTAAAAATATATATATATATATATAAATAATATAGTGAGGACAGTTTACTACTCACCGCAAAGACGTGGCGACGAGCTGCGACAGGCACATACAAAAGACACACACATACAACACATTCAGCTATCGGCCATGGCCTTCTTCAGAAATAGAGCACTCACGCAATCACACAGGCACACAACACAGTCATACAACCATCACCTCCGACTGCCACACTTCGAATCGAAGTGTGGCAGTCGGAGGTGATGGTTGTATGACTGTGTTGTGTGCCTGTGTGATTGCGTGAGTGCTCTATTTCTGAAGAAGGCCATGGCCGATAGCTGAATGTGTTGTATGTGTGTGTCTTTTGTATGTGCCTGTCGCAGCTCGTCGCCACGTCTTTGCGGTGAGTAGTAAACTGTCCTCACTATATTATTTATTCCAACCTGGACTTTCCATATTATATATATATATATATATATATATATATATATATATATATATAGTTCTACAGTATGTCTGCCTAAGTGTACTTGTGTCTGTGTAAATGTGTGGGTGTATGTGCATTTATTTACCTTCCATTTTTTTCCCCCAAGGTAAGTCTTTCCTGTCCCGGGATTGGAATGGCTCCTTACCCCCTTCCTTAAATCCCTCATCATTTCCTTTTCCCTCTCCTTCCCTTCTGCCTGATGAAGCAGCTAGGCTGCGAAAGCTAGCATTTTTGAGTGTGTGTGTGTGTCTGTGTGTTTATTTGTTGCTATTACTGCCTGTGCCCCTTCGCCTGGTAAGTGTTCATCTATTTTTTACGTATATATATATATATATATATATATATATATATATATATATATATATATATATAAAATATAAAAAATAGACGAAGATTACTCACCAGGCGAAGGAGCACAGGTGTGACAGCATCACAAATAAATAAATGAATACACACACACACACACACACACACAATCGCAAGCTTTCACAACCCAGTTGCGTCTTCAGGCAGTAGGGAAGGAGAGGGAAAAGGAAATGATGAGGGTTTTTAGGAAGGGGGTAAGGACCCATTCCAATCCCGGGAGAGGAAAGACTTACCTTGGGGGAAAAAATGGAGGGTAAACAAATGCACACATGCCCACACATTCACACAGACACAAGTACACCTAAGCAGACATACTGTATATATATATATATATATATATATATATATATACGTAAAAAATAGATGAACACTTACCAGGCGAAGGGGCACAGGCAGTAATAGCAACAAATAAACACACAGACACACACACACTCAAAAATGCTAGCTTTCGCAGCCTAGCTGCTTCATCAGGCAGAAGGGAAGGAGAGGGAAAAGGAAATGATGAGGGATTTAAGGAAGGGGGTAAGGAGCCATTCCAATCCCGGGACAGGAAAGACTTACCTTGGGGGAAAAAATGGAAGGTAAATAAATGCACATACACCCACACATTTACACAGACACAAGTACACTTAGGCAGACATACTGTAGAACTGTAGAAAGCAAAGAAGTTAGACAGAGATGCCACTTGAGGCAGAGGCTCTGTCCAGAGAACCAAGGCAAAGATGTTAAGATGGTGGGTGGGAATTCGAATTTAGCGGAGGTTGAGACCAGGTGGGCAACGGGAAGAGAGAATATGCTGAAGGGCTAGTTCCCATCTCCGGAGTTCTGAAGGATTGGTGTCAGTGGGAAGTATCCAGATAACCCGGACGGTGTAGCACTGTGCCAAGATGTGCTGGCCATGCACCAAGGCATGTTTAGCCACAGGGTGATCCTCGTTACCAACAAACACTGTCTGCCTGTGTCCATTCATGCGAATGGACAGTTTGTTGCTGGTCATTCCCACATAGAACGCTTCACAGTGCAGGCATGTCAGTTGGTAGATCACGTGGGTACTATCGCAAGTGGCTCTGCCTTTGATCGTGTACACCTTCCGGGTTACGGGACTGGAGTAAGTGGTGGTGGAAGGGTGCATAGGGCAGGTTTTACAACGGGGGCGGTTACAAGGGTAGGAGCCAGAAGGTAGGGAAGGTGGTTTGGGGATTTCATAGGGGTGGACTAGGAGGTTACGGAGGTTAGGTGGGCGGCGGAAAGACACTCTCGGTGGAGTAGGAAGGATGTCATGAAGGATGGATCTCATTTCGGGGCAGGATTTTAGGAAGTCGTATCCTTGCTGGAGAGCCACATTCAGAGTCCGCTCCAGTCCCGGAAAGTATCCGGTGACAAGAGGGGCACTTCTGGGGTTTTGTGGAAAATTCTTAAATTGGGGAGATGAGGAAGTGGCTCTGGCAATTTGCTTCTGTACCAGACCAGGAGGATAGCTGCGGGATGTGAAGGCTGTTATCAGGTTATTGGTGTATTGGTTCAGGGATTCAGGACTGGAGCAGACTCGTTTGCCACGAAGACCTAAGCTGTAGGGAAGGGAACGTTTGATGTGGAAAGGATGGCAGCTGTCATAATGCAGGTACTGTTGTTTATTGGTAGGTTTGATGTGGACGGATGTGTGTAGTTGGCCGTTGGATAGATGGAGGTCGACATCGAGGAAAGTGGCATGGGATTTGGAATAGGACCAGGTGAATTTGATGGGACCAAAGGAGTTGAGGTTGGAGAGGAAATTCTGGAGTTCTTCTTCACTGTGAGTCCAGATCATGAAGATGTCGTCAATGAATCTATACCAAACTTTGGGTTGACAGGCTTGGGTGTCCAGGAAGGCTTCCTCTAAGCGTCCCATAAATAAGTTCGCGTACGAGGGGGCCATCCTGGTCCCCATGGCTGTTCCCTTTAGTTGTTGGTACGTCCGGCCCTCAAAAGTGAAGAAGTTGTGGGTTAGGATGAAGCTGGCTAGGGTATTAAGGAAAGAGGTTTTAGGTAAGGAGGTGGGTGGTCGGCGTGAGAGGAAATATTCCATCGCAGCGAGGCCCTGGGCATGTGGGATATTAGTGTATAAGGAAGTGGCATCGATGGTTACAAGGAAGGTTTCAGGAGGTAACAGGCTGGGTAAGGATTTCAGGCGATCAAGGAAGTGGTTGGTGTCTTTGATGAAGGATGGGAGACTGCACATGATGGGTTGAAGGTGTTGGTCTATGTAGGCAGAGATTCGTTCTGTTGGGGCTTGGTAACCGGCCACAATGGGGCGGCCGGGATGATTGGGTTTGTGAATCTTGGGAAGTAGGTAGAAGGTGGGGGTGCGGGGGTGTCGGTGGAGTCATGAGGTTAATGGAGTCAGGTGAAAGGTTTTGTAGGGGGCCTAAGGTTTTGAGGATTCCTTGAAGCTCTGCCTGGACATCAGGAATGGGATCGCCTTGAAAAACTTTATATGTGGTATTATCTGAAAGCTGACGCACTCCCTCTGCCACATACTCCCGCCGATCAAGTACCACGGTCGTGGATCCCTTGTCGGCAGGGAGAATGACGATGGAATGGTCGGCCTTCAGATTACGGATAGCTCGGGATTCAGCTGCGGTAATGTTGGGAGTAGGATTAAGGTTTCTCAGGAAGGACTGGGAGGCAAGGTTGGAAGTAAGGAATTCCTGGAAGGTTTGAAGAGGGTGATTTTGAGGAAGAGCAGGTGGGTCTCGCTGTGACGGGGGACGGAACTGTTCTAGGCAGGGTTCGATTTGAATGATGTCTTGGGGAGCTGGATCATTAGGAAGAGGATTATTTTTCCTCGTGGCAAAGTGATATCTCCAGCAAAGACTGCGAGTATAGGATAGTAAATCTTTTACAAGGGCTGTTTGGTTGAATTTGGGAGTAGGGCTAAAGGTCAGCCCTTTGGATAGGACAGAGGTTTCAGATTGGGAGAGAGGTTTAGAGGAGAGGTTGACCACTGAATTGGGATGTTGTGGTTCCGGATTGTGTGGATTGGAATTTTGAGGTTTGGGAGGGAGAGGAGTTGGGAGTGGGAGATTGAGTAGATGGGAGAGACTGGGTTTGTGTGCAATTAGAGGAGGTTGAGGTTTACTGGAGAGGTTGTTGAGGGAGAGAGTATTGCCTTTCCGGAGGTGGGTGACCAGGAGATTGGATAGTTTTTTGAGGTGCTGGGTGGCATGCTGTTCTAATTTGTGGTTGGCCTGAAGGAGGATATTCTGAACTGCAGGTGTAGATGTAGGAGAGGAAAGGTTGAGGATTTTGATTAGGGATAGGAGTTGACAGGTGTGTTCATTGGCGGAGTTGATGTGTAGGTTAAGGATTAGGCGGGTGAGGGATATGGATTGTTCAGTTTGGAATTGGTATAGGGCGGGATGAAAGGATGGATTACAGCCAGAGATGGGAACTTTCAGTGTGAGGCCCTTGGGAGTGATTCCAAATGTCAGACAAGCCTGCATAAAAAGAATGTGGGAGCGTAATCTGGCTAGGGAAAAAGCATGTTTACGGAGGGAATGTAAATAAAACTGGATGGGGTTGTTGTAGGGGTGTTGTAAGGAAGGCATAATATATGGATGAAGGAAAAGTGAGAAATATGGGCTATGTAACAGGTTGCAATGAACGAATAAAATAATATAATAAAATAAAATAATAAAATAAAATAAAATATAGAAATATATATATATATATATATATATATAAATTTAAAAAAATTAATGTGAAAAGTAATTCAGATAAGCAAAAAGGAAGGAAATAGAAAAAAGAAGAAAAAGTCGTTAAAATTCGTTGTTGAAACTGTGGTCACCTTAAGTGGTCAACCACGTAGTGTTAATGGTTAGGTAGTGGTATGGCGGGCAAACGAGGTTTAAGGATGGTGAAAATCGGAAAAAATCGGAAAAAAATACGAGAAAATTGCGTGAGAAAGCAAGGAAAACGTCTAAATAGGATTGGTGGAGTGGTAGCAGATTACGATATTGAGGCTAAGAATAGTCTGACGATGGAATAGTAGAGTCAAGACCAACGTAAAGTAGCTGAAATACGATCGGAAAAGTAGGAAAAACGAACGGAAATGTGGAAAAACGGGAATGGAAACAAACGTGAGGTGACTAGGAAATGCCGAAAATGGTTATAAACAATATGAGAAACTACAGTTGTGAATTAATGTTTACGTTATATAGCGAGAAAATTTAATGAGCGGCGTATTTCAGTCGGAAGAAGGAGTAATGGAAGTGGTAAAAATCATATAAAAGTACTCAAAGGTTAGGTTAGGAAGTGGACGTATTGTTGTAAGTATTGGCGAAAAGTGAACAGTAAGATAAGAAGGGAATGTAGAATGGAACTGCTATATAAAATATATATAAATGAATAAATAAATATACCAATAAATAAATATACCAATATACCAATAAATAAATATACCAATAAATAAATATACCAATTCCAAACTGAACAATCCATATCCCTCACCCGCCTAATCCTTAACCTACACATCAACTCCGCCAATGAACACACCTGTCAACTCCTATCCCTAATCAAAATCCTCAACCTTTCCTCTCCTACATCTACACCTGCAGTTCAGAATATCCTCCTTCAGGCCAACCACAAATTAGAACAGCATGCCACCCAGCACCTCAAAAAACTATCCAATCTCCTGGTCACCCACCTCCGGAAAGGCAATACTCTCTCCCTCAACAACCTCTCCAGTAAACCTCAACCTCCTCTAATTGCACACAAACCCAGTCTCTCCCATCTACTCAATCTCCCACTCCCAACTCCTCTCCCTCCCAAACCTCAAAATTCCAATCCACACAATCCGGAACCACAACATCCCAATTCAGTGGTCAACCTCTCCTCTAAACCTCTCTCCCAATCTGAAACCTCTGTCCTATCCAAAGGGCTGACCTTTAGCCCTACTCCCAAATTCAACCAAACAGCCCTTGTAAAAGATTTACTATCCTATACTCGCAGTCTTTGCTGGAGATATCACTTTGCCACGAGGAAAAATAATCCTCTTCCTAATGATCCAGCTCCCCAAGACATCATTCAAATCGAACCCTGCCTAGAACAGTTCCGTCCCCCGTCACAGCGAGACCCACCTGCTCTTCCTCAAAATCACCCTCTTCAAACCTTCCAGGAATTCCTTACTTCCAACCTTGCCTCCCAGTCCTTCCTGAGAAACCTTAATCCTACTCCCAACATTACCGCAGCTGAATCCCGAGCTATCCGTAATCTGAAGGCTGACCATTCCATCGTCATTCTCCCTGCCGACAAGGGATCCACGACCGTGGTACTTGATCGGCGGGAGTATGTGGCAGAGGGAGTGCGTCAGCTTTCAGATAATACCACAATAAAGTTTTTCAAGGCGATCCCATTCCTGATGTCCAGGCAGAGCTTCAAGGAATCCTCAAAACCTTAGGCCCCCTACAAAACCTTTCACCTGACTCCATTAACCTCATGACTCCACCGACACCCCGCACCCCCACCTTCTACCTACTTCCCAAGATTCACAAACCCAATCATCCCGGCCGCCCCATTGTGGCCGGTTACCAAGCCCCAACAGAACGAATCTCTGCCTACATAGACCAACACCTTCAACCCATCATGTGCAGTCTCCCATCCTTCATCAAAGACACCAACCACTTCCTTGATCGCCTGAAATCCTTACCCAGCCTGTTACCTCCTGAAACCTTCCTTGTAACCATCGATGCCACTTCCTTATACACTAATATCCCACATGCCCAGGGCCTCGCTGCGATGGAATATTTCCTCTCACGCCGACCACCCACCTCCTTACCTAAAACCTCTTTCCTTAATACCCTAGCCAGCTTCATCCTAACCCACAACTTCTTCACTTTTGAGGGCCGGACGTACCAACAACTAAAGGGAACAGCCATGGGGACCAGGATGGCCCCCTCGTACGCGAACTTATTTATGGGACGCTTAGAGGAAGCCTTCCTGGACACCCAAGCCTGTCAACCCAAAGTTTGGTATAGATTCATTGACGACATCTTCATGATCTGGACTCACAGTGAAGAAGAACTCCAGAATTTCCTCTCCAACCTCAACTCCTTTGGTCCCATCAAATTCACCTGGTCCTATTCCAAATCCCATGCCACTTTCCTCGATGTCGACCTCCATCTATCCAACGGCCAACTACACACATCCGTCCACATCAAACCTACCAATAAACAACAGTACCTGCATTATGACAGCTGCCATCCTTTCCACATCAAACGTTCCCTTCCCTACAGCTTAGGTCTTCGTGGCAAACGAGTCTGCTCCAGTCCTGAATCCCTGAACCAATACACCAATAACCTGATAACAGCCTTCACATCCCGCAGCTATCCTCCTGGTCTGGTACAGAAGCAAATTGCCAGAGCCACTTCCTCATCTCCCCAATTTAAGAATTTTCCACAAAACCCCAGAAGTGCCCCTCTTGTCACCGGATACTTTCCGGGACTGGAGCGGACTCTGAATGTGGCTCTCCAGCAAGGATACGACTTCCTAAAATCCTGCCCCGAAATGAGATCCATCCTTCATGACATCCTTCCTACTCCACCGAGAGTGTCTTTCCGCCGCCCACCTAACCTCCGTAACCTCCTAGTCCACCCCTATGAAATCCCCAAACCACCTTCCCTACCTTCTGGCTCCTACCCTTGTAACCGCCCCCGTTGTAAAACCTGCCCTATGCACCCTTCCACCACCACTTACTCCAGTCCCGTAACCCGGAAGGTGTACACGATCAAAGGCAGAGCCACTTGCGATAGTACCCACGTGATCTACCAACTGACATGCCTGCACTGTGAAGCGTTCTATGTGGGAATGACCAGCAACAAACTGTCCATTCGCATGAATGGACACAGGCAGACAGTGTTTGTTGGTAACGAGGATCACCCTGTGGCTAAACATGCCTTGGTGCATGGCCAGCACATCTTGGCACAGTGCTACACCGTCCGGGTTATCTGGATACTTCCCACTGACACCAATCCTTCAGAACTCCGGAGATGGGAACTAGCCCTTCAGCATATTCTCTCTTCCCGTTGCCCACCTGGTCTCAACCTCCGCTAAATTCGAATTCCCACCCACCATCTTAACATCTTTGCCTTGGTTCTCTGGACAGAGCCTCTGCCTCAAGTGGCATCTCTGTCTAACTTCTTTGCTTTCTACAGTTCTACAGTATGTCTGCCTAAGTGTACTTGTGTCTGTGTAAATGTGTGGGTGTATGTGCATTTATTTACCTTCCATTTTTTCCCCCAAGGTAAGTCTTTCCTGTCCCGGGATTGGAATGGCTCCTTACCCCCTTCCTTAAATCCCTCATCATTTCCTTTTCCCACTCCTTCCCTTCTGCCTGATGAAGCAGCTAGGCTGCGAAAGCTAGCATTTTTGAGTGTGTGTGTGTCTGTGTGTTTATTTGTTGCTATTACTGCCTGTGCCCCTTCGCCTGGTAAGTGTTCATCTATTTTTTACGTATATTTTTTTCCTGTTAGGAATTTTTCCTCTAATATTCGTATCATAAATTTGAATTCAACAATTACTTCCGTCATTGTTCTGTTACCTTTCGAAATCTTTTCTGTCTTCTAACTTTCCCTTGTTTTTGCGTTTTTGTTTTTATTTTTATTTTTATTTATTCATTTATATATATTTTATATAGCAGTTCCATTCTACATTCCCTTCTTATCTTACTGTTCACTTTTCGCCAATACTTACAACAATACGTCCACTTCCTAACCTAACCTTTGAGTACTTTTATATGATTTTTACCACTTCCATTACTCCTTCTTCCGACTGAAATACGCCGCTCATTAAATTTTCTCGCTATATAACGTAAACATTAATTCACAACTGTAGTTTCTCATATTGTTTATAACCATTTTCGGCATTTCCTAGTCACCTCACGTTTGTTTCCATTCCCGTTTTTCCACATTTCCGTTCATTTTTCCTACTTTTCCGATCGTATTTCAGCTACTTTACGTTGGTCTTGACTCTACTATTCCATCGTCAGACTATTCTTAGCCTCAATATCGTAATCTGCTACCACTCCACCAATCCTATTTAGACGTTTTCCTTGCTTTCTCACGCAATTTTCTCGTATTTTTTTCCGATTTTTTCCGATTTTCACCATCCTTAAACCTCGTTTGCCCGCCATACCACTACCTAACCATTAACACTACGTGGTTGACCACTTAAGGTGACCACAGTTTCAACAACGAATTTTAACGACTTTTTCTTCTTTTTTCTATTTCCTTCCTTTTTGCTTATCTGAATTACTTTTCACATTAATTTTTTTAAATTTATATATATATATATATATATATATATATATATATATATATATATATATATATTTTATTTTATTTTATTATTTTATTTTATTATATTATTTTATTCGTTCATTGCAACCTGTTACATAGCCCATATTTCTCACTTTTCCTTCATCCATATATTATGCCTTCCTTACAACACCCCTACAACAACCCCATCCAGTTTTATTTACATTCCCTCCGTAAACATGCTTTTTCCCTAGCCAGATTACGCTCCCACATTCTTTTTATGCAGGCTTGTCTGACATTTGGAATCACTCCCAAGGGCCTCACACTGAAAGTTCCCATCTCTGGCTGTAATCCATCCTTTCATCCCGCCCTATACCAATTCCAAACTGAACAATCCATATCCCTCACCCGCCTAATCCTTAACCTACACATCAACTCCGCCAATGAACACACCTGTCAACTCCTATCCCTAATCAAAATCCTCAACCTTTCCTCTCCTACATCTACACCTGCAGTTCAGAATATCCTCCTTCAGGCCAACCACAAATTAGAACAGCATGCCACCCAGCACCTCAAAAAACTATCCAATCTCCTGGTCACCCACCTCCGGAAAGGCAATACTCTCTCCCTCAACAACCTCTCCAGTAAACCTCAACCTCCTCTAATTGCACACAAACCCAGTCTCTCCCATCTACTCAATCTCCCACTCCCAACTCCTCTCCCTCCCAAACCTCAAAATTCCAATCCACACAATCCGGAACCACAACATCCCAATTCAGTGGTCAACCTCTCCTCTAAACCTCTCTCCCAATCTGAAACCTCTGTCCTATCCAAAGGGCTGACCTTTAGCCCTACTCCCAAATTCAACCAAACAGCCCTTGTAAAAGATTTACTATCCTATACTCGCAGTCTTTGCTGGAGATATCACTTTGCCACGAGGAAAAATAATCCTCTTCCTAATGATCCAGCTCCCCAAGACATCATTCAAATCGAACCCTGCCTAGAACAGTTCCGTCCCCCGTCACAGCGAGACCCACCTGCTCTTCCTCAAAATCACCCTCTTCAAACCTTCCAGGAATTCCTTACTTCCAACCTTGCCTCCCAGTCCTTCCTGAGAAACCTTAATCCTACTCCCAACATTACCGCAGCTGAATCCCGAGCTATCCGTAATCTGAAGGCTGACCATTCCATCGTCATTCTCCCTGCCGACAAGGGATCCACGACCGTGGTACTTGATCGGCGGGAGTATGTGGCAGAGGGAGTGCGTCAGCTTTCAGATAATACCACATATAAAGTTTTTCAAGGCGATCCCATTCCTGATGTCCAGGCAGAGCTTCAAGGAATCCTCAAAACCTTAGGCCCCCTACAAAACCTTTCACCTGACTCCATTAACCTCATGACTCCACCGACACCCCGCACCCCCACCTTCTACCTACTTCCCAAGATTCACAAACCCAATCATCCCGGCCGCCCCATTGTGGCCGGTTACCAAGCCCCAACAGAACGAATCTCTGCCTACATAGACCAACACCTTCAACCCATCATGTGCAGTCTCCCATCCTTCATCAAAGACACCAACCACTTCCTTGATCGCCTGAAATCCTTACCCAGCCTGTTACCTCCTGAAACCTTCCTTGTAACCATCGATGCCACTTCCTTATACACTAATATCCCACATGCCCAGGGCCTCGCTGCGATGGAATATTTCCTCTCACGCCGACCACCCACCTCCTTACCTAAAACCTCTTTCCTTAATACCCTAGCCAGCTTCATCCTAACCCACAACTTCTTCACTTTTGAGGGCCGGACGTACCAACAACTAAAGGGAACAGCCATGGGGACCAGGATGGCCCCCTCGTACGCGAACTTATTTATGGGACGCTTAGAGGAAGCCTTCCTGGACACCCAAGCCTGTCAACCCAAAGTTTGGTATAGATTCATTGACGACATCTTCATGATCTGGACTCACAGTGAAGAAGAACTCCAGAATTTCCTCTCCAACCTCAACTCCTTTGGTCCCATCAAATTCACCTGGTCCTATTCCAAATCCCATGCCACTTTCCTCGATGTCGACCTCCATCTATCCAACGGCCAACTACACACATCCGTCCACATCAAACCTACCAATAAACAACAGTACCTGCATTATGACAGCTGCCATCCTTTCCACATCAAACGTTCCCTTCCCTACAGCTTAGGTCTTCGTGGCAAACGAGTCTGCTCCAGTCCTGAATCCCTGAACCAATACACCAATAACCTGATAACAGCCTTCACATCCCGCAGCTATCCTCCTGGTCTGGTACAGAAGCAAATTGCCAGAGCCACTTCCTCATCTCCCCAATTTAAGAATTTTCCACAAAACCCCAGAAGTGCCCCTCTTGTCACCGGATACTTTCCGGGACTGGAGCGGACTCTGAATGTGGCTCTCCAGCAAGGATACGACTTCCTAAAATCCTGCCCCGAAATGAGATCCATCCTTCATGACATCCTTCCTACTCCACCGAGAGTGTCTTTCCGCCGCCCACCTAACCTCCGTAACCTCCTAGTCCACCCCTATGAAATCCCCAAACCACCTTCCCTACCTTCTGGCTCCTACCCTTGTAACCGCCCCCGTTGTATAACCTGCCCTATGCACCCTTCCACCACCACTTACTCCAGTCCCGTAACCCGGAAGGTGTACACGATCAAAGGCAGAGCCACTTGCGATAGTACCCACGTGATCTACCAACTGACATGCCTGCACTGTGAAGCGTTCTATGTGGGAATGACCAGCAACAAACTGTCCATTCGCATGAATGGACACAGGCAGACAGTGTTTGTTGGTAACGAGGATCACCCTGTGGCTAAACATGCCTTGGTGCATGGCCAGCACATCTTGGCACAGTGCTACACCGTCCGGGTTATCTGGATACTTCCCACTGACACCAATCCTTCAGAACTCCGGAGATGGGAACTAGCCCTTCAGCATATTCTCTCTTCCCGTTGCCCACCTGGTCTCAACCTCCGCTAAATTCGAATTCCCACCCACCATCTTAACATCTTTGCCTTGGTTCTCTGGACAGAGCCTCTGCCTCAAGTGGCATCTCTGTCTAACTTCTTTGCTTTCTACAGTTCTACAGTATGTCTGCCTAAGTGTACTTGTGTCTGTGTAAATGTGTGGGTGTATGTGCATTTATTTACCTTCCATTTTTTCCCCCAAGGTAAGTCTTTCCTGTCCCGGGATTGGAATGGCTCCTTACCCCCTTCCTTAAATCCCTCATCATTTCCTTTTCCCTCTCCTTCCCTTCTGCCTGATGAAGCAGCTAGGCTGCGAAAGCTAGCATTTTTGAGTGTGTGTGTGTCTGTGTGTTTATTTGTTGCTATTACTGCCTGTGCCCCTTCGCCTGGTAAGTGTTCATCTATTTTTTACGTATATTTTTTTCCTGTTAGGAATTTTTCCTCTAATATTCGTATCATAAATTTGAATTCAACAATTACTTCCGTCATTGTTCTGTTACCTTTCGAAATCTTTTCTGTCTTCTAACTTTCCCTTGTTTTTGCGTTTTTGTTTTTATTTTTATTTTTATTTATTCATTTATATATATTTTATATAGCAGTTCCATTCTACATTCCCTTCTTATCTTACTGTTCACTTTTCGCCAATACTTACAACAATACGTCCACTTCCTAACCTAACCTTTGAGTACTTTTATATGATTTTTACCACTTCCATTACTCCTTCTTCCGACTGAAATACGCCGCTCATTAAATTTTCTCGCTATATAACGTAAACATTAATTCACAACTGTAGTTTCTCATATTGTTTATAACCATTTTCGGCATTTCCTAGTCACCTCACGTTTGTTTCCATTCCCGTTTTTCCACATTTCCGTTCGTTTTTCCTACTTTTCCGATCGTATTTCAGCTACTTTACGTTGGTCTTGACTCTACTATTCCATCGTCAGACTATTCTTAGCCTCAATATCGTAATCTGCTACCACTCCACCAATCCTATTTAGACGTTTTCCTTGCTTTCTCACGCAATTTTCTCGTATTTTTTTCCGATTTTTTCCGATTTTCACCATCCTTAAACCTCGTTTGCCCGCCATACCACTACCTAACCATTAACACTACGTGGTTGACCACTTAAGGTGACCACAGTTTCAACAACGAATTTTAACGACTTTTTCTTCTTTTTTCTATTTCCTTCCTTTTTGCTTATCTGAATTACTTTTCACATTAATTTTTTTAAATTTATATATATATATATATATATATATATTTCTATATTTTATTTTATTTTATTATTTTATTTTATTATATTATTTTATTCGTTCATTGCAACCTGTTACATAGCCCATATTTCTCACTTTTCCTTCATCCATATATTATGCCTTCCTTACAACACCCCTACAACAACCCCATCCAGTTTTATTTACATTCCCTCCGTAAACATGCTTTTTCCCTAGCCAGATTACGCTCCCACATTCTTTTTATGCAGGCTTGTCTGACATTTGGAATCACTCCCAAGGGCCTCACACTGAAAGTTCCCATCTCTGGCTGTAATCCATCCTTTCATCCCGCCCTATACCAATTCCAAACTGAACAATCCATATCCCTCACCCGCCTAATCCTTAACCTACACATCAACTCCGCCAATGAACACACCTGTCAACTCCTATCCCTAATCAAAATCCTCAACCTTTCCTCTCCTACATCTACACCTGCAGTTCAGAATATCCTCCTTCAGGCCAACCACAAATTAGAACAGCATGCCACCCAGCACCTCAAAAAACTATCCAATCTCCTGGTCACCCACCTCCGGAAAGGCAATACTCTCTCCCTCAACAACCTCTCCAGTAAACCTCAACCTCCTCTAATTGCACACAAACCCAGTCTCTCCCATCTACTCAATCTCCCACTCCCAACTCCTCTCCCTCCCAAACCTCAAAATTCCAATCCACACAATCCGGAACCACAACATCCCAATTCAGTGGTCAACCTCTCCTCTAAACCTCTCTCCCAATCTGAAACCTCTGTCCTATCCAAAGGGCTGACCTTTAGCCCTACTCCCAAATTCAACCAAACAGCCCTTGTAAAAGATTTACTATCCTATACTCGCAGTCTTTGCTGGAGATATCACTTTGCCACGAGGAAAAATAATCCTCTTCCTAATGATCCAGCTCCCCAAGACATCATTCAAATCGAACCCTGCCTAGAACAGTTCCGTCCCCCGTCACAGCGAGACCCACCTGCTCTTCCTCAAAATCACCCTCTTCAAACCTTCCAGGAATTCCTTACTTCCAACCTTGCCTCCCAGTCCTTCCTGAGAAACCTTAATCCTACTCCCAACATTACCGCAGCTGAATCCCGAGCTATCCGTAATCTGAAGGCTGACCATTCCATCGTCATTCTCCCTGCCGACAAGGGATCCACGACCGTGGTACTTGATCGGCGGGAGTATGTGGCAGAGGGAGTGCGTCAGCTTTCAGATAATACCACATATAAAGTTTTTCAAGGCGATCCCATTCCTGATGTCCAGGCAGAGCTTCAAGGAATCCTCAAAACCTTAGGCCCCCTACAAAACCTTTCACCTGACTCCATTAACCTCATGACTCCACCGACACCCCGCACCCCCACCTTCTACCTACTTCCCAAGATTCACAAACCCAATCATCCCGGCCGCCCCATTGTGGCCGGTTACCAAGCCCCAACAGAACGAATCTCTGCCTACATAGACCAACACCTTCAACCCATCATGTGCAGTCTCCCATCCTTCATCAAAGACACCAACCACTTCCTTGATCGCCTGAAATCCTTACCCAGCCTGTTACCTCCTGAAACCTTCCTTGTAACCATCGATGCCACTTCCTTATACACTAATATCCCACATGCCCAGGGCCTCGCTGCGATGGAATATTTCCTCTCACGCCGACCACCCACCTCCTTACCTAAAACCTCTTTCCTTAATACCCTAGCCAGCTTCATCCTAACCCACAACTTCTTCACTTTTGAGGGCCGGACGTACCAACAACTAAAGGGAACAGCCATGGGGACCAGGATGGCCCCCTCGTACGCGAACTTATTTATGGGACGCTTAGAGGAAGCCTTCCTGGACACCCAAGCCTGTCAACCCAAAGTTTGGTATAGATTCATTGACGACATCTTCATGATCTGGACTCACAGTGAAGAAGAACTCCAGAATTTCCTCTCCAACCTCAACTCCTTTGGTCCCATCAAATTCACCTGGTCCTATTCCAAATCCCATGCCACTTTCCTCGATGTCGACCTCCATCTATCCAACGGCCAACTACACACATCCGTCCACATCAAACCTACCAATAAACAACAGTACCTGCATTATGACAGCTGCCATCCTTTCCACATCAAACGTTCCCTTCCCTACAGCTTAGGTCTTCGTGGCAAACGAGTCTGCTCCAGTCCTGAATCCCTGAACCAATACACCAATAACCTGATAACAGCCTTCACATCCCGCAGCTATCCTCCTGGTCTGGTACAGAAGCAAATTGCCAGAGCCACTTCCTCATCTCCCCAATTTAAGAATTTTCCACAAAACCCCAGAAGTGCCCCTCTTGTCACCGGATACTTTCCGGGACTGGAGCGGACTCTGAATGTGGCTCTCCAGCAAGGATACGACTTCCTAAAATCCTGCCCCGAAATGAGATCCATCCTTCATGACATCCTTCCTACTCCACCGAGAGTGTCTTTCCGCCGCCCACCTAACCTCCGTAACCTCCTAGTCCACCCCTATGAAATCCCCAAACCACCTTCCCTACCTTCTGGCTCCTACCCTTGTAACCGCCCCCGTTGTAAAACCTGCCCTATGCACCCTTCCACCACCACTTACTCCAGTCCCGTAACCCGGAAGGTGTACACGATCAAAGGCAGAGCCACTTGCGATAGTACCCACGTGATCTACCAACTGACATGCCTGCACTGTGAAGCGTTCTATGTGGGAATGACCAGCAACAAACTGTCCATTCGCATGAATGGACACAGGCAGACAGTGTTTGTTGGTAACGAGGATCACCCTGTGGCTAAACATGCCTTGGTGCATGGCCAGCACATCTTGGCACAGTGCTACACCGTCCGGGTTATCTGGATACTTCCCACTGACACCAATCCTTCAGAACTCCGGAGATGGGAACTAGCCCTTCAGCATATTCTCTCTTCCCGTTGCCCACCTGGTCTCAACCTCCGCTAAATTCGAATTCCCACCCACCATCTTAACATCTTTGCCTTGGTTCTCTGGACAGAGCCTCTGCCTCAAGTGGCATCTCTGTCTAACTTCTTTGCTTTCTACAGTTCTACAGTATGTCTGCCTAAGTGTACTTGTGTCTGTGTAAATGTGTGGGTGTATGTGCATTTATTTACCTTCCATTTTTTCCCCCAAGGTAAGTCTTTCCTGTCCCGGGATTGGAATGGCTCCTTACCCCCTTCCTTAAATCCCTCATCATTTCCTTTTCCCTCTCCTTCCCTTCTGCCTGATGAAGCAGCTAGGCTGCGAAAGCTAGCATTTTTGAGTGTGTGTGTGTCTGTGTGTTTATTTGTTGCTATTACTGCCTGTGCCCCTTCGCCTGGTAAGTGTTCATCTATTTTTTACGTATATTTTTTTCCTGTTAGGAATTTTTCCTCTAATATTCGTATCATAAATTTGAATTCAACAATTACTTCCGTCATTGTTCTGTTACCTTTCGAAATCTTTTCTGTCTTCTAACTTTCCCTTGTTTTTGCGTTTTTGTTTTTATTTTTATTTTTATTTATTCATTTATATATATTTTATATAGCAGTTCCATTCTACATTCCCTTCTTATCTTACTGTTCACTTTTCGCCAATACTTACAACAATACGTCCACTTCCTAACCTAACCTTTGAGTACTTTTATATGATTTTTACCACTTCCATTACTCCTTCTTCCGACTGAAATACGCCGCTCATTAAATTTTCTCGCTATATAACGTAAACATTAATTCACAACTGTAGTTTCTCATATTGTTTATAACCATTTTCGGCATTTCCTAGTCACCTCACGTTTGTTTCCATTCCCGTTTTTCCACATTTCCGTTCGTTTTTCCTACTTTTCCGATCGTATTTCAGCTACTTTACGTTGGTCTTGACTCTACTATTCCATCGTCAGACTATTCTTAGCCTCAATATCGTAATCTGCTACCACTCCACCAATCCTATTTAGACGTTTTCCTTGCTTTCTCACGCAATTTTCTCGTATTTTTTTCCGATTTTTTCCGATTTTCACCATCCTTAAACCTCGTTTGCCCGCCATACCACTACCTAACCATTAACACTACGTGGTTGACCACTTAAGGTGACCACAGTTTCAACAACGAATTTTAACGACTTTTTCTTCTTTTTTCTATTTCCTTCCTTTTTGCTTATCTGAATTACTTTTCACATTAATTTTTTTAAATTTATATATATATATATATATATATATATTTCTATATTTTATTTTATTTTATTATTTTATTTTATTATATTATTTTATTCGTTCATTGCAACCTGTTACATAGCCCATATTTCTCACTTTTCCTTCATCCATATATTATGCCTTCCTTACAACACCCCTACAACAACCCCATCCAGTTTTATTTACATTCCCTCCGTAAACATGCTTTTTCCCTAGCCAGATTACGCTCCCACATTCTTTTTATGCAGGCTTGTCTGACATTTGGAATCACTCCCAAGGGCCTCACACTGAAAGTTCCCATCTCTGGCTGTAATCCATCCTTTCATCCCGCCCTATACCAATTCCAAACTGAACAATCCATATCCCTCACCCGCCTAATCCTTAACCTACACATCAACTCCGCCAATGAACACACCTGTCAACTCCTATCCCTAATCAAAATCCTCAACCTTTCCTCTCCTACATCTACACCTGCAGTTCAGAATATCCTCCTTCAGGCCAACCACAAATTAGAACAGCATGCCACCCAGCACCTCAAAAAACTAT
This sequence comes from Locusta migratoria, assembly GCA_026315105.1. Lineage (NCBI taxonomy): Eukaryota > Metazoa > Arthropoda > Insecta > Orthoptera > Acrididae > Locusta > Locusta migratoria. The sequence continues at coordinate 4,672,945 of CM048749.1, read as the reverse complement.
CCAATCTCCTGGTCACCCACCTCCGGAAAGGCAATACTCTCTCCCTCAACAACCTCTCCAGTAAACCTCAACCTCCTCTAATTGCACACAAACCCAGTCTCTCCCATCTACTCAATCTCCCACTCCCAACTCCTCTCCCTCCCAAACCTCAAAATTCCAATCCACACAATCCGGAACCACAACATCCCAATTCAGTGGTCAACCTCTCCTCTAAACCTCTCTCCCAATCTGAAACCTCTGTCCTATCCAAAGGGCTGACCTTTAGCCCTACTCCCAAATTCAACCAAACAGCCCTTGTAAAAGATTTACTATCCTATACTCGCAGTCTTTGCTGGAGATATCACTTTGCCACGAGGAAAAATAATCCTCTTCCTAATGATCCAGCTCCCCAAGACATCATTCAAATCGAACCCTGCCTAGAACAGTTCCGTCCCCCGTCACAGCGAGACCCACCTGCTCTTCCTCAAAATCACCCTCTTCAAACCTTCCAGGAATTCCTTACTTCCAACCTTGCCTCCCAGTCCTTCCTGAGAAACCTTAATCCTACTCCCAACATTACCGCAGCTGAATCCCGAGCTATCCGTAATCTGAAGGCTGACCATTCCATCGTCATTCTCCCTGCCGACAAGGGATCCACGACCGTGGTACTTGATCGGCGGGAGTATGTGGCAGAGGGAGTGCGTCAGCTTTCAGATAATACCACATATAAAGTTTTTCAAGGCGATCCCATTCCTGATGTCCAGGCAGAGCTTCAAGGAATCCTCAAAACCTTAGGCCCCCTACAAAACCTTTCACCTGACTCCATTAACCTCATGACTCCACCGACACCCCGCACCCCCACCTTCTACCTACTTCCCAAGATTCACAAACCCAATCATCCCGGCCGCCCCATTGTGGCCGGTTACCAAGCCCCAACAGAACGAATCTCTGCCTACATAGACCAACACCTTCAACCCATCATGTGCAGTCTCCCATCCTTCATCAAAGACACCAACCACTTCCTTGATCGCCTGAAATCCTTACCCAGCCTGTTACCTCCTGAAACCTTCCTTGTAACCATCGATGCCACTTCCTTATACACTAATATCCCACATGCCCAGGGCCTCGCTGCGATGGAATATTTCCTCTCACGCCGACCACCCACCTCCTTACCTAAAACCTCTTTCCTTAATACCCTAGCCAGCTTCATCCTAACCCACAACTTCTTCACTTTTGAGGGCCGGACGTACCAACAACTAAAGGGAACAGCCATGGGGACCAGGATGGCCCCCTCGTACGCGAACTTATTTATGGGACGCTTAGAGGAAGCCTTCCTGGACACCCAAGCCTGTCAACCCAAAGTTTGGTATAGATTCATTGACGACATCTTCATGATCTGGACTCACAGTGAAGAAGAACTCCAGAATTTCCTCTCCAACCTCAACTCCTTTGGTCCCATCAAATTCACCTGGTCCTATTCCAAATCCCATGCCACTTTCCTCGATGTCGACCTCCATCTATCCAACGGCCAACTACACACATCCGTCCACATCAAACCTACCAATAAACAACAGTACCTGCATTATGACAGCTGCCATCCTTTCCACATCAAACGTTCCCTTCCCTACAGCTTAGGTCTTCGTGGCAAACGAGTCTGCTCCAGTCCTGAATCCCTGAACCAATACACCAATAACCTGATAACAGCCTTCACATCCCGCAGCTATCCTCCTGGTCTGGTACAGAAGCAAATTGCCAGAGCCACTTCCTCATCTCCCCAATTTAAGAATTTTCCACAAAACCCCAGAAGTGCCCCTCTTGTCACCGGATACTTTCCGGGACTGGAGCGGACTCTGAATGTGGCTCTCCAGCAAGGATACGACTTCCTAAAATCCTGCCCCGAAATGAGATCCATCCTTCATGACATCCTTCCTACTCCACCGAGAGTGTCTTTCCGCCGCCCACCTAACCTCCGTAACCTCCTAGTCCACCCCTATGAAATCCCCAAACCACCTTCCCTACCTTCTGGCTCCTACCCTTGTAACCGCCCCCGTTGTAAAACCTGCCCTATGCACCCTTCCACCACCACTTACTCCAGTCCCGTAACCCGGAAGGTGTACACGATCAAAGGCAGAGCCACTTGCGATAGTACCCACGTGATCTACCAACTGACATGCCTGCACTGTGAAGCGTTCTATGTGGGAATGACCAGCAACAAACTGTCCATTCGCATGAATGGACACAGGCAGACAGTGTTTGTTGGTAACGAGGATCACCCTGTGGCTAAACATGCCTTGGTGCATGGCCAGCACATCTTGGCACAGTGCTACACCGTCCGGGTTATCTGGATACTTCCCACTGACACCAATCCTTCAGAACTCCGGAGATGGGAACTAGCCCTTCAGCATATTCTCTCTTCCCGTTGCCCACCTGGTCTCAACCTCCGCTAAATTCGAATTCCCACCCACCATCTTAACATCTTTGCCTTGGTTCTCTGGACAGAGCCTCTGCCTCAAGTGGCATCTCTGTCTAACTTCTTTGCTTTCTACAGTTCTACAGTATGTCTGCCTAAGTGTACTTGTGTCTGTGTAAATGTGTGGGTGTATGTGCATTTATTTACCTTCCATTTTTTCCCCCAAGGTAAGTCTTTCCTGTCCCGGGATTGGAATGGCTCCTTACCCCCTTCCTTAAATCCCTCATCATTTCCTTTTCCCTCTCCTTCCCTTCTGCCTGATGAAGCAGCTAGGCTGCGAAAGCTAGCATTTTTGAGTGTGTGTGTGTCTGTGTGTTTATTTGTTGCTATTACTGCCTGTGCCCCTTCGCCTGGTAAGTGTTCATCTATTTTTTACGTATATTTTTTTCCTGTTAGGAATTTTTCCTCTAATATATATATATATATATATATATATATATATATATATATATATATATATATATACAATTCTTAACAGCTAACATTATATACACAATGGTCTTGAATTTTAAAATGAGAAATAAAACCAACAAACACAGACGTCACAAATCACTGAAATTACATGATCACATTTAGTTCTAGTTGCACAACACTGCAATAAAAACAAGTACATGTGGGGGGGGGGGGGGGGGGGATTGCAGAGAATGCTTCTCACTTCGGAAATGAACTGGTTAATTTCCACCACTCAATAAAACATGTGGAGCGTTAATATACGACCAAAGACCATGTACTCATTGTACACTGGAGAACATACATAGCTCTTGGTGAGTGAGCGTGCATTTGGTTGGTATGGAGGGAAATGAATAGGCAGTTGTTCCAACAAAAATCGCCCCGGGCACAACGTTAAACTGCCCCACAACCCAAGGTGTGGTGCAACCCATGCCGAGGGGTGCATGGCACATGTGTGGATGTGTCTCGAACGGTGCCTCAGGGATACCGGGTGACCTCCCTGAGTAATTAGCCTTGCACTGCGCGGGGTTATCGTGGTGTGGACCATATAAATCCCCAAATCTCGTGGGACTAAGATGAACTTGGAGAAAAAAATTATTTTAAAAGAATCCGAGGGGCAATCTGAGACCTCAGATACTCAGACATCGGGATCAGGACCGATGCAGTGCACTCCTTCTCAGTCAGGGTCTAGACCTGAGCAAGAAGTGGGAACTGTAAAAGAGAAGTTGGACCAGATTAGGATTAAGGCCTTGTCTGGGGCTCAGAGGAGGAAACTTCTCAAGGAACAGAAGCAAAAGGAAGGAAAAGAATGGCTTCCTAAACATAAGTGGAGGGAATCAAAAGGGCTTGAGCCCAAGACCCCCAAAAAGAAACTGCCTCAGGTCGTAGGGGATACATAGACCCCCTCGACGTCAAACACAGGTGGCAAGAGGGTTAGGGAGGAATCTAAGACTCTCTCCTCTCTGGACAAGCATGATCCTAAAAGGCTGAGGCAGGAAATAGGGAAAAAGACCTATAGTACTGCAGTCTTGGTCTTTAGAATGGCGGTTGTCCAAGAAGGATACCCACTGGTAAGCATCACCTCGCAGCAGGAGGAGCTCGTGCTGATGGCCCTCTTTGAAGAGATTGGGGGGATGTTAGTCCAGGACCCAAATTCAGTAGGGTCTATCTAGATTGCAGTGCCCTCATTTTTGTCTGTGAGGGGGGAGCACTCAGCAGAATGGCTTAAGTACAAGGTGCCCATGATATCCCCGTGGGAGGATGCGAAGCTGCTAGTCAATACAGCAACCGAACTCCTGAAGACCGCAAAGGTATCAATATGGGTACCAAAGATCCTTAAGGATGTCTCTCCAAAGACTCTTCGAGAAAATAAGGGCCCAGAACCCAAAAGTCTCGACAGAGGATTGGAGGGTAATTAACCAAAAGGTTGTTCCGGAAGGACGAACCCTGGTGGTGGAGGTCGGAGAGAAGTCCCTGAAGGATATGCGAGAGCAAGGCCTGAAACTGTTTTTAGGGTTCTCGCAGGTCGCCGTCAGGGTAATCAAAGACCTTAAAGGCAATAATGGTAGCAAGATGGGGACTGGAAGTGGGGGCCACTGCTGCCCTGAGCTGTCGCCTGGGGAGACAGGAGGTGGACGTGGCCCTGATACAAGAACACTATTTATTAAGGGGGTGTATCAGGCCTCGGTGGTACTGGAGGTAAGCTGATTTATGCTAGAAATCTAAAAACTCCAGAACATGCATTTATGTTAGAAATGGAATACCTTTCATACCAATGATGGATTTTTGTTCCAGGGACTTGGTGACCATCAGGATGCAGCAATGTGAGGAAGGCATCAAGAAGGAAATTGTTTTGGCCTCGGCATACCTTCCTTACGAAGATAGCTCTCCTCCTCCTTTAAAAGTGAGGAGACTGACGGAAGCCTGCCATCGGCAAGGTGACGAACTGTTGGTGGGATGTGATGACAATGCCCACAATCTATTGTGGGGCAGCAAGGACACCAACAGTAGAGGTGAGCATCATCTTGAATTTCTACTATCTAACAACTTGGAGATCCTGATGAACCTACATTCAGGAATAGTAGAAGGAAGAAGTAATTGACATAACTTTTGGTTCCATGATGATGGGAAGTTACGTCAAACAGTGGCATGTGGTCCTGGAGCCATCCTCATCAGATCACATGTATATTAAATTCAAGATTGACATGGGAACCAGACAGACCATGGCCTATAGGAATCCCAGGAAATCGGACTGGGAGACATATAGGAAAGACCTTGACTTCAGCATATCGGACATTAACACTTCGATAAGAAATCCAGCAGAGTTTGAGGAAGTAGCAGAGGCCGTAACCTCTGCTATAGTGACCTCATACCAGGACAACTGATCAATCACCAAGAAGTGCACAAATAGGAGTGTGCCTTGGTGGAATAATAACCTGGAAATGCAAAGGAAACAGGTACAAAGACTGTTTAACCTTGCGAGGCGCAAAGGACAATGGACAAAGTATCGTGAGGCCCTTGTCAATTACAACATTGCCATCAGACGGGCAAAGGAGGCATCCTGGAAGGTATTCTGTGAGGAAGTGGAGGGCACGGCTGCTCAAGCGAGACTTCATAAAATCCTCACTAGGGTACCAACTAATCCAGGAGGAACACTGAGGAAGGAGAGTATACAAAGACAGCACATGAAACGCTGGAACTGCTCCTCAAGACTCACTTTCCTCAATATACTCTGGGGGATAACTCAGACCAGAATGCGATTCCTGAGAGACAACGGTTCTCAGGTATTCGGAAAGAGAACTGGGATTTGGCCAAGGAGTGTGTAAATCTCAATAAGGTCCGATGGACGGTGGGAACATTTCAAACGTTCAAGTCACCTGGCCCCGATAGAATCTTTCCAGCTCTCCTGCAACAAGCAGAAGAAAATCTTATTAGATTCCTATGCAGGTTATTCAGGGTTAGCCTAGCAGCAGGAATCATTCCCAATGTCTGGAGGGCAGTGAAGATTGTCTTCATTCCTAAACCAGGGAGAATTGATCATACCAAGGCCAAGGATATGAGACCAATCAGCCTGTCCTCCTTCATTCTTAAGACATTGGAAAAGCTGGTTAATGTGCATGTTGGAGAAAGGAGGTTAAGTAGGGCTCCTCTACATTCAGACCAACATGCATATCAACCAGGTAAATAATGTGAGACAGCTCTCCACCAACTTGTTGGGAAGGTGGAGAAAGCACTACACTTTCAGGAGATAGCCCTCTGTATCTTCCTGGATATTGAGGGTGCTTTTAGCAACACGACCTTCGATTCCATGGTTAGGGCAGCAGAGGTGCATGACCTAGGGACCACTATATGTAGGTGAACTAGGGCCATGCTCAGTGGAAGAAAGGTAGAGGCTACCATGATGCATGAAAAAATGGTAATCAACACCACTAGGGGTTGCCCGCAAGGAGGAGTTCTTTCCCCTTTATTGTGGAATCCAGTGGTGAATGATCTCATTGGAGAATTAAACTTAAGGCAGTACTTTTGCCAAGAATATGCAGATAATCTTGTCATAGTAATACTTGGCAAATTTGCTGACACAGTGAAGAATATGGCACAAGGTGCATTGAACATTGTGCAAGACTGGTGTAGAAAACAGGATCTGGGGGTTAGTCCTTTTTGTTCACAAGGAAACGTATCCAACACTCAAGTTGGAATCTAAAGCTTTTCAATGAAGCGCTACCTGTGAAGAGGACAGTGAAATATCTAGGGGTTACCCTAGATGAGAAACTGACATGGACCCCTCACATTAGGAATATTTTCTCCAAGGCAAAAGGTACTTTGGTAAGTACCAGGAGAGCTTGTGGCAAAAATTGGGGCCTGAGCCCCAAAGGGTATGCACTGGATATACACCATGGTGATTAGACCCAGGATCACCTATGGGGCGGTCGTGTGGTGGAAGAAGGTAGATCAGCAGGTTGCTGCTAAGGAGCTTGGTAAGGTGCAGAGACTAGCTTGCTTAGCAGGCTAAGCAGGTGGAATTAGCAGCACACCAACTGCTGGGATGGAAACCATGCTGGATATGCCCCCATTACACCTTTGGGTCAAGATGGAGGCAGCAGCTGGTGCATACAGACTCAAAACTGGCAACAACTGGAACTCTTTGGGATATCCAGAATCAAACACTAAAATAGTGAGTGAGGTAAATATAGGAAAGGTTGGGGAAATGCCAGCTAACTATATTATAACCCCATACTGCTTCAACAAGCCTTTCAGTATAACAATTGGAAGTAGGGAGCAGTGGGAGAAAATAGTTTGACACCGTACAGGGGATACTGTCTGGTTCACTGATGGGTCAAAATCAGACCAAGGCGTTGGGGCCAGGGTATACGGGATGCAGCCGAAACTGGAGGGCGTCATCTCTCTAGGGAAACTGGCCTCAGTATTCCAGGCCGAAATTACTGTCATCAGAGCATGTGTGGAGGAGAATTTGCATAGGTGCTACAAAGATCGTAGCATTTATATCTATTCAGCCAGCCAGGCAGCCCCGAGATCACTGGCAGCTCCTGCAACAAGGTCTAAAATTGTTGCAGAATGTCACAGGGTTCTGGTGGACCTAAGGGAAAGCAATAGAGTAAACCTATTATGGGTCCCTGGCCACTCGAGGATCAGTGGCAATGAACATGCTGACAGATTAGCCAGGATGGGGGCAGAGACTCCATTTATTGGACCGGAACCTGTCCTGACAATCACCAAGGCAATGATCAAATTGGAGCTACGTAACTGGCTCAGAAGACAGCACGTAGAATATTGGACCAAGGTCTACCAAACAAAAAGGCAAGGTAATGATTCCAAAGCCATGTTTTAAAAGAAGCTCTGCAATCCTGGGCCTGAACAGGAGAGAGATTAGACTCATGGTTGGATTGCTGACAGGCCATGGAAATTTCAAAAAACACCTACATACAATGGGAATAACAGAAGAGGACCCTAAATGTAGGATCTGTGATGACGGTGATGAAACTGCATCACATCTAATCTTCGAATGCATTGCATTGGAGAGTAAAAGGCACAGAACATTTGGGACAACTAGACCCGAAGAAACCGTGTCTAATAAAGAACTGGTAAACAGACTCCTTGCACTGTTCAAGGGCATTGGTTGGCTTTACTAGATATACAGGGAGCGATACCGCACAATAAACTTAGTTTCGGTGCGCGCAGTGGCGGGTTGGACCGAGACTGCTTTGGCTTCCCTGGAAAAATCAATTCAAATCAAACAGTGTCCTGGACTGACCTGGTCAATCACATGCAAATGACTGCAGATGACAAATGACCCCTCGGGATAGACTTTGAAGTCTTCCAGAGCCCTTACAATGGCAAACAGCTCTGCGGTAAAGACGGTACTCTAACGCGGAAAGGAATGCAGTTCAACATGGTTGTCATGAAGATACACATACCCAACATGACCATCTGCCACGAAACCATCAGTGTAAATGGCTTTAGTGCCACAGAACGAATCAAGAAGTTGCAGGAACTGGCGTTGGAATTGTGTTGGAGAAACAAGAGTCCTTTGAAGCATGGGATAGATCCAGACAAAGCTGCAAACAAGGAATGGACCAAGGTGGGGTTTGATAGGAATAGGATAAAGTGACAGGAAGTGAACAGGATTCGAAGGACGAGAGAAGGTAATGAACATGGACTGCTGCCGAGTAACCTGACCTGGCCGTCACAGAGGGATAGGGAGTGCAGCACCTGGATAAAGGAGCCAGTGGTTCGGGTGGTGGGGCGAAGCCTGAACATGGGCGACATAAGAAGCTAGCAGGTGTTGCCTGCGGAACCACAGGGGGAGGATCCCAGCTTCAACTAGGATGCTTGTCACAGGGATTGTGCATAAAGCCCCTGTCAACAAATGGACACCACAATGCAGGACTGGGTTCAAGGTCTGCAATGCCGAAGGCACAGACGAATCGTACACTATGCGCCCATAGTGTAGGCATGACTCAATGAGGGCCTTATAAAGTTGCAGGAGCATTGGGCGTGACGCTCCCCAAACAGTGTGGCTCAAAGACCGAAGGATATTTAGGTGTCACCAGCACTTTTGTCTGAGCTGACAAAATGTGTGGCACCCAAGTGAGATGGTAGTTTAAGAACATGCCTAAAAAATGGTGCATCTCCTCAACACACAGCAGGTCATCAGCCAAATATAGTTCATGTTCTGGATGTACCGCCCGACATCGACAGAAATGCATCACCTGGGTTTTTGAGTCAGAAAACTGAATACCGTGTGCAAACACCCACAACTGCGCCTTTCGAATTGCTAGCTGCAACCGCTGTTCTGCAACACTGGTGCTGGTGGAACTAAAATAAATGGAGAAGTCATCAGCATACAAAGATGTGGTTACCGAATACCCCACAGCCACTGCAAGACCATTAATGGCGACTAAAAATAGAGGGACACTAAGAACGGAACCCTGTGGGACACCATTTTCTTGATAATGAGGTGAGCTGAGACAAGTACCAACATGAACTCAAAAAGAACACAACGCAAGGAAGTTCTGTATGAATACAGGAAGTGGACCCCATAAGCCCCATCAGTACAGCGTAAACAGTATATGGTGGTGCCAGTTGCTGTCATACGCCTTCCACTGATCAAAGAAGACAGCAACCATATGTTCAAGGCAAGTAAAGGCTCTATGGATGGCCGACTCCAGCAACACAAGGTTGTCAATAGGAGAGTGGCCCTGACAGAATCCACCATGTTATGGGGCAAAGAGTCTTCGGGGATCAACATAAGCCTCTGACTCACCGTTCGAGGAGCTTGCATGGAACGTTCATAAAGCTAATAGGTAGGTAACTATCAACCACCTGCGGATCCGTCCCAGGCTTCCTCACTGGAATGACGATGTTATCCCGCCATTTTGATGGGAAAACGCCCTTAACCTGGAGACGACTGAGCACGGCAAGAAGCTGGTGCTTAGAGTCCGCTGATAGATTATGGAGGAACTGACTGGTAATACCATCGTGTCCGGGGGAAGTGTCAGGGAAGGCAGCAAGAGCACTTTTGAACTCCCACACAGTAAAAGGTATGTTGTACGTTTCCCGGCGTTGTGTTAAGAAGGATATTCGGGATCGCTCCATTCATTCTTTATGGGCGTGGAAATCTGCACTATAAGCAGCAGCCACTGAGCTGCGAGCATAATGGTCTGCCAGGTGCTCAGCTGTGGCGACAGAGTCAGTACAGATTGTGCCCTGAATGCGGAGACACTGGATTCCCGCCAGTGGGTGGTGCCCAAAGAGGTGGCGAACCTGCGAACACACCCGTGAAGGAGAAGTGCAGGAACCAATGAATGCAATGTACTTCTCCCAGGAGTCCCTCTTGCTTTGCTGGATCAGTCACCAGGCCCGTGCCCATGCCCAGAGGCGCTTGAAGGCAATAAGATGATCTACAGAAGGATGGCATCAATGCTGCTGTAATGCTTGGTGACGTTCCCAGATGGCTTCAGCGATCTCCAGTGTCCACCTGGGCTCCAACGTATGGTTGAGTGACCCAAGTGTGGTGGGAACAGTATTCTCGGTTGCAGAAACGCAGAAACGATGGCCTCTGTGACCTGCTTAACAGCGGCATCACCATCCGCTGGAAGGGGAGAGGAAATCACAGCAGCTGAGGAATAAACTGGTCCGTCAGCCCTATGGAGGGACCAGCGAGGCAGACACTCAGCAGGTGGACACTGTGGTAGCAACAGGTGGTCGTGTACCCTCCAGGTGAGATGTGGAATAAGGCTAGGGCTGCAGACAGACAAGGCTATGGCAAAATATCTTCCATGCACTACGCTAAAATGGGTAGAAGCACTGGTGTTGAGAAGGCAGATGTTCTGCTTCGACAGGAGAGACTCAACATCTCTACCCTGAGCCGAGGTCTGTGTGCCACTCATAGAGTGTGGAGAGCACTGAAATCCCCCAAAAGAAGGAAAAGTGGGGGAAGTTGGGCGACCAAGTCAGCAAGGTCTACAGGAGAGAGAGCATAATCTAGTGGAAGGTAGACAGAGCAGATGGTAAAATCTTGCACTATCTGGAGCCTAACAGTGACTGCCTTTAGAGGTGTTTAAAGAGACACGGCAGCACTGGGGACAGAGGCTAGGATGAAGACACAGACACCACCAGAAACTCTGTCATAGACGGAACGGTTTTTAAAACAGTCCCGATAACCTTGAAGGGCAGGGGTCCTCTTGACAGGGAACGGAGCACAGGGAAGAGGCAAAGTAATTGCTGCAGCTCAGCCAGATGGTGGGAAAAAACTCCGCAATTCCACTGCAGGATTTCTATTGCACTGGACTGAACAGTCATAATGTAACAGATAAGCAGGTTATTTCACAGGGCACCTGCTGCCAACTCCTCAGAATCTGCAGGATCTAGAACCATGGGGTCTGGTGATCCTGTTATGGCGAGATCCTCGGGGGACGCGAGGATCTCCACCTCGTCTTCAGAGGCCGAAGATGTGATCGAGTGTTGCTTTTGAGCCACTGAGGATTACTTAATCTTGCCCTTCTTCTTCATCCTGTCTAACTAGCCCTTAGGTGTTAAGGGCTGGGAGGGCCTCTCGGGATTGACCTCAGGGACTGTCGAAGATCTAGAAGCCCCTCAACCAGCAGTTTGCGGTTCCTTCAGCCATTGGCTGGGATCTCCTGGTGCAGTCTGAGAATCCTCAGAAGGGAGTGCCACAAGGGACCCCTTCTGAGCAAGAGGTGCCAGAGAAAGCTGTTGCTTCTCCAGTTGGGGGTTTGGGACTGGTGTCCCCGATGGTTGGGGGAAAGTTGCCTCCATAACAGGTGGTGGAGCAATAGATGGAGGAGCGCTCACACACAACAAGGGGGCAGTGGAAGATTTATGGCCTCTAGGGCTCACAGGAGGAGGCGACACTTTGTTATGAGTCATACCCGTAGTGCACAAGGATGAGATTACAGCAGCAAAAGAGGTGTTCAAGTTCACTTGATGGAGCCACTCATACTTCTTTCTTGCCTCATTGTATTATGGCCAGTCCAAGGTCTTGATCTCCTTGATATTTCGTTCTTTGTGTAGAACTGTAGAGTCCGAAGAGCCCCTGAAGCACCTCATAAAGGGGGGGGGGGGGGGGGATGTACAGCTTGACTTTGCACCGGTAGATCATTACCTTCACCTTCTCGAAGGACAGGATGAATGCACCGGTAGCAACCTTGTGATTTCTTGGTCCCCTATAAATACGCCTAACAAAGTGAACTACTCTGCGTACCACAAATCCCTGTGGTAAATAAGACCTTGGACCATATTAAGCATCTTGTGGGGTGTGACACTGACGGGTATATCACAGAGGTTGTCACAGGCTAATAATTCCCTCGACTGGGCTGGGGACACTATCTGTATCAAAGCAGCTGCACTTCTCATTTTTGAGAAAGATGCCACCTCACCATACTTGTCTTCGAGGTGGTCATTGAAGAACTGTGGCTTGGTGGACAAGAAACAGCCACTATCAGTCTGGGAGCAAATAAGGTATTGCGGAATGTATGGCTCAAATCAGATGAATGACCTGCATTCCTCCCAAGGTGTAGTCAGGGAAGGGAATGACTTAGGGTCGTATGCTGTAGCATCAAAATCTTGCTTCCCATGCTTAGAAATGGCGTTTTTGCGACTGCCCAAGCTGTTAATTACTCATTTCATCCTGTTCCCACGAGCAGCTAGGGAACTATACGTCCACCCAGGCAGAACCCCGCTTGCCTGGATAAGCCTTATACAACTGAGGTGCAGCAGGTTCTTAAGAGGTTGGTCGCTAGCAACAGCTCAACCTCAACAGCTATGTATCTCCTTGGCACGTAGCACACCTTATTTATAGAGGTCTGTACCATCCTCACGACTCAGGTGATTAAGTCAAGATCCCCGGACTCTGAAATGTACAACATTCCACCATCGTGCCAAATGATGGTCGTTGAAGCACGCACAGAACTTACGGTGTCGTGGACTGTTGGTGTGACACAGTCCACAGCTCGGGACCCCGGGTTTGCCAAGCCCGTACTCAGCAAATTAATGCTGAGCCCCTGAGTGACTAGACGTGTGAATGTTATTGTCTTTCCTATCTGGCTATATATGGCTCAGCAACTGACTTTATAAGAGTTGCTTCCTATTCTCATATTTCAATGAGGCTTAACTAAAATGTCAGCACTGTTGATGTCAAACCTGGTAAAATCAATCCATAAATGTGTCCAAACAGTGTTTCTTACACAACAGAAAAAGATAACTGTTTACTGTAGTAGTTGTTTCTAAAACATATTCTGTAATAGTTTTGTAAAGAAATATCACAACATATTCAAATTTTTGGCCTCTCCTATTCAACATGACACAAGCTTCACCTTCAAAATGTGTCTGTGTGAGTATACTTTCTGTGAGCTTTCATACAAACCTGAGATACATTCAAGCAAGAATTTACCCACAGATATAATTAAAGCAAAAAACTGGGTGCATGAATATGTTTAAGTAAAGTAACTAAGTTACAGTTACAGTTATTTCCCTGAAAGGTAACTTAGTTACAATTATAGTTACTACACATCGAAAGTAACTGTATCATTACAGGTAACCTTACAGTTATTGTTACAGTTACTTTTAAAAATTTTAATTGTAATCATCTGTAAATCCGTAATAATCCTTATACGTGAAGAAAGGAAATGAGCTTTAATGTCAATCAATAATTAAATACATTAGTACATACATAATTAATGCATTATTAAGTAAATTGCAAACAGCATCTCACTGCATCTCAGTTTCAATGTTTGTTCATTTTCACCAAATGTAATTTTTCAAACGTTCCATCTCATGAAAGTTACGTCCCATCTTGTTTGTGGTTCTCATCTCTGTGAAAATTGCCAAATTGTTTGTCTACTATATATTCACAGGTCTGTTAGGCTGAAATGACTAGAACAAGCAAACATATGAAACTGTATTGGCATCGAGAGCTACGATATGACAGGTGAAGCGGAAGAATTAGTGATAGGGGCACTGTATTAATAGGAGGCTAATTGATGAAATAAGCAGACGAAGAAGAATTAGTTGTCAGAGATGGGCAAAATACATATTACAGAAGAAATGACGGGAATGGCTTGTTGTTGCTTGGGAGTGGCCGTGTGGTCTAAGGCATAATGCTATGGACTGGGCGGTCACTCTAGCTGGGATCAACTTCTCCCTGGGGCATGTGTGTGTCTGTTGTCCTTAGTGTAAGTTAAAGTAGTTTGTCTAGGGACTGATGACCATAGCAGATTGGTCCCATACATTTACAAACATTTGAATCTGTGTGACAACCTGTGCAAGCTGAATTTGGAAGACATTTATCCCTTTTGTAACTGCACCAAGATTACGCTGTCAGATTTTGAAATTATAATGAGTATTACAGGGCCAGTTGTTTCAAAGAAAGGCACAAAATTTACAAAAATAATTCCTGTGAAGAGAAGACTAGCTGTTATTCTTTGTTTCTCAGCAACAGGAAGTGCATATAAAACCCTTGCATATTTATCCCACATTTCAAAGTCAGCCATGTCATTGTCCCCGCAGTTTGTAGAGCTTTGGATGAAGGCTTATGTGAATGTAATTCAGTAACATTAATAGCACTGAAACACATTTAATTGATTGTATATTTATTTATGTTTTCACATTATTACAAATGTTCATTTTCAATAAAGGAAGCTTCTTTAGAATATTCAAATGTTTGTAAAGTTATGGAACCCAACTGCAGTGGTTATCATTCCCTAAACTTACAAACTACTTAAACTAACTTATCCTAAGAATAACACAAACAGCCATGCCTGAGGGAGGACTCGAACTTCTGATGTGGAACGGTCGCATACACCATAGCAGGGTGCTTCAATGCGCACGGCTATTCCACTGTGGCAAAGCTTCTTTACCCTTAAAGTAGACTAACTCACATTACAAATGAATGTGACTAGGGCTCTGCTATTGATGATCCCCTTTTCACGTCCATGTTTAGCACACACTGCTGCCTCCTACATAATTCATTTGTTTCATAAAAAACCAGTGTAACAACAAAAAACAAAATGTTGTCATTGCTCTTTCATTGGCTGACAGGTAACGTAATTCAAGAACGATTCCTTTTCCAAAATAAGACAATGAATCCTGTTGTTATTACTCGGGGGTTGAGAAATGAGAGACTTAATTGCTTTATCTACTTTGCATATGGCTGGTGCCAAACACTATAGCAAGTTTCTGTAGGTAGTCTTGGCTCTTTTTAATTATTTTTATGATATCGAACATTTCATAGGCTGCTTCTGCCTCTTTTCAGGTAACGAATTCATAATTGCTGTTTCTTGTCTACTTAAATTTCGTGACTGAATACACGGAAATACAACATGTAACTCTATAGATACAAAAAAAAAAAAAAAAAACACTACCACTGCAAAGGAGCATATTTAGTGCTAGGAAGCCATGGACATTGTTTCTTTGTGTTGCCAGCATATTGTGAAAATCAGTACCGTAGTCCAGAACTAGCAGCGAGCAACATTGCAGGACTTGTTTCAAACTCATTGTAAACACACCTTAATGCCATCGAGCAAGCAAAATCCTAATTTTACATGAATTCCTAAGTTCGCTTTAGAGTTTCGACTGCTTTGGATTGTTCTCCCACTGAGACACGATTTGCAGCAAAAGGACTCATTTTTTTTCATCCAACATTGAAAATTCGATCACTTCATCAGAAGCTGGTCAAGGCATGTGTATGTCTTCTTCCTTCTCCATGTCGAAAGGTGCGGAAAATAATCAGAGACTGTGTGATGTGTTAGGTGATTGTTTTATACTCACTGTTGCATACATAATTATAAAATAAGAAATGTTATGAATGAATGGGTATAACTCATACATTTCCAACATACGTTGTTGAAAATGTATAATTTAGAAATAAATATTGTTTCTTTTTTCTCTGCACTAAAATCAAAGCCTAGGATTCTGCAGTCTTGAGATTCTTACAAAAAATAAGTTACGCTCCTAGCGGCAAAAAAGTACCTATACTTCTGTTAAATCATTAACTAATAACAGTAACTTAAGTACTTTAGACAAGTAATAATGTCGTTACCGTATGTTACCTTTGAAAAGTAACTGTTACTAATAATAGCATTACAAATAAAATATTACTCCCCAACAGTGGTGTGTGTGTGTGTGTGTGTGTGTGTGTGTGTGTGTGTGTGTGTGTGTGTGTGTGTGTGCGCGCAGATTGAAGCAGTATATGAAAATATGTATGAAGGCCAGAATTTACACCCAAGTCGCCTGCTCACTCCTCTATTAACCACTACGCCAACCGTACACAGTGCCTTGACAGAGCTACATCAATATACCCTGGTCAGTACAAATTCTCGCCGCTTCAGCACATATGAAAAAGAGTTAAAAGTCTATCAGCAGATCATCAGAAACAGATACTTCATTTTATTTCCCAAAGGAAATAAATGCTACAATATCTAAAATCTATATGTTCTTGTTAGCTTAGCGATTTGTCTACTAAAGGAACTTTGAAGCAAACCTATGCTTGTGTTCAACACATCTTGGTTGCAAATCCACTCTTTGTTGTATCACCATTAATTTCTCTCCAGTGTTGTCTTCTTGTGTTTCCTATGCCTTGTAGTTCTTGCCTATATCACATGTAAAATATCTGCTTCCCCCTATGCCATGCAACTTTATTTTGAAAAATGAACCAAATTTCTTTCGAAGATGATGTGTATAGAAAGATGTTTCAAACAAATGCCTTTTAACTTAAACTGCAATAAATGCTATGTTGTTTTTAATGTTTTATATTACTTTTACCTGCAGATAATATCTCGATGGTAGTTCCAAATGCATATGCCAAGGCTCCACCTCAGTACTGTATCTACTTAGATCTCCCAAGTACACAAGGCAACGATGAGCTGCCTGTCTAGCCCACTCTTTCGCTTCTGCCGTAATTTCAGGAGGTGGCGACATTGTACCTGTAGTAAAAATGAAACTATGCTGACAATGTAGGGTCTCTAAATTTTTCCAAATAAATAAAATAACAAAAAGGAACAAAATCTTTTGTTGGTGAAACAATATTTGTTTGTTGAAATAAAAGAGAATTATTCTGAATTTCTACATTTATCATGTGTTTGTGCTAAATTAAATCTTTTTTATGTAAAACCACAATTTGTTATAAAATAATATACTTGTAATGTTTTAAAATGGAGACCACTCATGTCATTATAAACATATTTTATATTTCCTTTAAACATATAAAGCACATACTGTATGTACAAACTCTCCATATTGCTTGACAAATTGGCTCAATGAATTACTGAGCTCTAAGTCTATTTAATCAGATAAAAAGATGAATTTAACTACTTATGGTCTGACTGAGGACCATTTTTTCAAAACTCGCTTTCTACAGAAAATTGCCGAAATGAGTTTTTTTACAGCTTATATTATTTGAGATAGCCGCCTTTCTTATTCTGAAAACAATTCTTTCAAAACTTCATTTCCATTGTTAGAAGCTACCAAAATTACTCAGTTATTTCAAAACTCGCTTTCTGCGATGAAACTGTTATAACAAAATGATATTTCTGCAGCTACCTTCTGTAGGCTGTGTGATCTTTGAATTTTATTAGCGCCAGTTTAATTGTTGGTGTTAGCAATATCTGTGGAAGTAACAATACTGGCTTGTGACAACTGATTTCTGTCCATTTGCATTATTGTCAGTTTACTGTTGGTTGTGCCAGTGCCTGTCTGAGACAACAAAAGTGCTGTAATTATTCTTAGCCTGTGGATAGTAGTTTATATTAAATAAAATGGCAGAAGAATATTCTGAACCTGTAATACAAGTTGAAAGGGGCGGGAAGAGAAGAAAAGTGCCACATATAAGAACCTGTGGAAGATATTGTGAGGAAAACGCAGGGCCTTTGGATGCCAGATGTGGTCACCTTACAAGTGATTATACTTCTGTAAGAGGGCAGAGGGGCTGTTATGCTGCTGAATTAACCTACAATGACATGGACAGTAAGAATTTAACAATACTTATTAATAATATTTCATTCAGTGGCTGAAACAGACTAGCATTGCTTTCACTGCATTCCGGAAGCTCCTGCACGTGAATGCATCCAAAGCAGAACCATATGCATATCTTCTCAAATACATGGAGGTGAGAAGAAAGGAGTGGTCTGACGGTCAAAAAAAATTTATAAATATATTGTATATATCACCTGATATGCTTGCTCGTATTGCACGCTACTTTCTAACAAATAAAAGAAATCCTCCAGAGAATTGCGGAGGTTCTCCAGTAACAACAGAGCAAAAGGAAACTACACAGGTAGTTATAAATCACATAAAGAAATATAAATGTAGGCAAAGTCATTACAGTCGCAAGAAATGTACACAGGCATATCTACTACCATACCAAGTTATTCAATCCAAAAAATAAATTGCAACTGCATTGTTAGATTTCTGTTAGATATACGTACTGTGGGGAGCCAACTGTAGAGGAAATCATAAAGAAAGGACAGACTCTTTCAGAACCACAGACGCAGCCCAGAAAATGAAAATGATAAATCATGTCAGTAGAGAAAAAGAGTTGCGATGTGGTGAGGTTGATGAAATTCATTGACATACCAAATGATACCAGGGAGTTCTGTTGTTGCTGTTGTGGTCTTTAGTCCGCAGACTGGTTTGATGCAGCTCTCCACACTCCCCTGTCCTGTGCAAGTCTCTTCACCTGAGAATACGTTCGGCAACCTACATCTTTTTGAATCTGCTTACTGTATTCGTCCCTTGGTCTCCCTCTACGATTTTTACCCCACATGCTTCCTTCTAATGCTAAGTTGACAATTCTTTAATGTCTCAGAATGTGTCCTACCAATCTATCCCTTCTCTCAGTCAGGATATACCAGAAACTCCTTTTCTCCCCAATTCGGTTAAGCTTCTATAATCTTTGTGTCTGAACTCCTTTCGACCGTGTTTCACTGCCATACAATGCAAATGCCTTCACAAAGGACTTCCTAACATTTAAATTAATATTGGATGTTAACAAGTTTCGCTTCTTTAGAAACGGTTTTCTCCCCATAGCCATTCTGCATTTTATATCTTCTTTACTTCGGCCATCAAAAGTTATCTTGCTACCCAAATAACAAAATTCATCTACTATATTTATTGTCTCATTACCTAATCTAATTCCTTCAGCATCGCCTAATTTTCTGACATTCTATTCCATTATCTTCGTTTTATTCTTGTTAATGTTCATCTTATATCTTCCTTTCAAAAGACACTGTCCATTCCATTCAATTGCTCTTCCAGATCCTTTGCAGTCTCTGACATAATTACTATGTCATCAGCAAACTGCAAACTTTTTATTTCTTCTCCCTGAATTTTAATTCCCTCTCCAAAGTTCTCCTTCTCCTGCTTGCTCAATGTATAGATTGAACAACATTGGGGAAAGGCTACAACTCTATCTTACTCCCTTCCCACCCTCTGCGTCCCTTTCTTGCTCTTCGACTCTAATAACCACTGTCTGGTTTTTGTATGGGTTGAATATAACTCTTCGCTCCCTATATTTTATCGCTGCTACCTCCAAAGTTTGGAAGAGTGTATTCTAGTCGACACTGTCAAAAGCTTTCTCCAAATCTACAAACACCAAAAACGTAGGTTTGCCCTTTCTTAGCCTATCTTCTAAGAAAAGTCGTAATGTGAGTACTGCCTCCCGTGTTCCTACATTTTTCCTAAATCCAAACTGATTTTCCCCAAGGTCAGATTCCACAAGTTTTTCAATTCGTCTGTAAATAATTTGTGTTAGTATTTTGCAACCATGACTTATTAAACTGATACTTCTGTAATTTTCACAGTTGTCTGCACTTGCTTTCTTTGGAATTGGAATTATGATATTCTTCTTGAAGTCGGAGGTTATTTCCCCTGTCTCATACATCTTGCATACAAGGTTGAACATTTTTTTCATGACTGGCTCTCCTAGAGAAATCAGCAGTTCAGATGGAATATCATCTTCTCCACGGGCCTTGTTTCGACTCAAGTCCTTCAGTGCTCTGTCAAATTCTTCTCGCAGTATCATATCTCCTATCTCATCTTCCTCCACTTTGTCTTCCCTTTCTAGATTATTGCCCCCCTGAAGTTATAATGAAAGGGAATAGTGCTGTGGAAAGTGCAAATATAAGTAGTGTGATGAAAAATGAAGATGTTGGGGAAACTGAGTGAGATGTTGGGCCTTAAACCTGTTAATTCGATCGACTCAAAATATATAAATGTTTATAATAATATAAGTACTTCATTCTGCTTCAGTAATGCAATTAAAAACTGTAAGATACTGGTTTGGTGTGTGTCCTCCGTTAATAGACAATGAGAAAGAAAGTTTTACTGATATATGTTATGTAGAAAGTGAGTTTTGAAAAATTTCATAATTTTCAATGTTTCTTTTTAAATATGTGTTTGTATATTATTCTTTTGATTGTTCTATGTATCAACTGCTGTTTTTGAAATTAATCTTTACGTGTATAGTTTGCAAAATTTTGATTAATACATAAAACCTTAAACAGTTTTCTGCATTTCCTGAAAAATTACAATTCTGCAGATAGTGAGTTTTGAAAAAAATGGCCCTCAACTGTTGTGGGTCCCCCAATTCATACGTACCCCCATCGACCCCCTCATAATATTAAGCATTTTTTCCTCCCAAATTCAGGTGATTTCCAAAATACTCATTAACATAATAAAGAGTAAATAATGGTTTAAGAATCATGATAGACAGTTGTATATGTGGAAGAGAACAGGAGATACCAGACGGTACTGGACTGATTTTATAATGGTAGGATATAGATTTCAGAACCAGGTTTTAAACTGTAAAATACATCTAGGGGCAAACACAGACTGACCATACCTTACTGTTTATGAACTGAGACTGAATTTGAAGAAACTGCAGAAAGGTACGGATAAAAGGAGATGAGACCTGGATAAATTGAAGGAACCTGAAGGTCTTGAGAGTGTCAGAGAGAGCTTTAAAGAAACAATTCACAGAAACAGGTGAAAATAACACAGTAGAAAATGAATGGGTGTTTTGGGTGTTACCTTGTTTGGGAGAGAAATATGGGTGATACATAGTTCATACAGGAAGAGGATAGAGGCTTTTGAAATTTGGTGCTACAGACGAATGCTGGAGATTGGGTGGGCAGTAGTGACTAGAAAAGAAAGTTCTGGCATACCATGATTAAAATAAGAGTGACTGGTAGGGCAGATTCTTAAACATCAAGGAATCTTGAATTTAGCGTTGGTGGGAAGTGTGTGTGTGTGTGTGGTGGTGGTGGTGGTGGTGGTGGTGGTGGGAGGGGGGGGGGGGGGTGGGGGAAGAAACTCAAGAGTAAAACCAAGAGATGAATCCAGTAAGCAGATTCAAATGGATGTGGGATGCCATTATGAGGAGATGAAGATGCTTGTTCACAATAAAGTAGGGTGGAGAGCTAAATCAAACCAGTCCTTTGAGTGAAGCTCACAATAACAACATAGTTGATAAATGAAAACATGGAGTTCACAGCCGTGCCTAACTCAATGTAATTTTGTATTCGAATATTTTATCTGGTTATTCTGAACCATTGGTTATAATTAATTTGGCTAGAAAGCATTTTGATAGAAAATTTCATTATTTGCATACATTTATGCAGTATGACTCCATATTCCGCAACAATTACATAGGCTATTCAACAGTGCAATATTCCAACTCCAGAGTACTGTATTTTATTTGGCAATCGTGATCGCAGCAAAGCTTCATAATTACTAAATATCCATGGGACTTGGATATACATTATAGAAATCTTCCCTTAATTTATCTCCCAAGTTCCCCCATCTCTAAGCCTATTTCTTACTTCCTCTTTGTCCCCTTAGACTTCACTCTGTATTAGCTAGCTGAATATACTATGTTTCTTGATTATTTATTTCAATTAGGGTTGTGTCTGAGTGGTTTGGCCAAATCCATTGTTCGCCAAATCTAGCACACTGGCTTCAGATTCGAAATTCAGTGCACAATGACCGAATACTATCGAATTCTGAATCCAAAGTGTTATCTGCAAACCTTTAGTTACGAATGTTGTAGGTTACTTTGCATAACAGTATGCGTTCGTTTGCGTTATTTACTTTATTTCCCACAAATCCACTGAAAGACATGAAATCATAAAACGAAACAACCTCACTTTGAATAGTTCTGATAAATGGCACTAGGTGCCACCACAAGTAACTTTAACCGTCTAATACAAGCAGTGCTACACAGATTAACTTAGCAGACACAAATATAAATACTCGCGCCAAAACTTTCACGCTCGTAAAAATACAAATAAAAGGAAGACAAGTCTAATTTCCTTTTTATTTTCGACTATTGAATTTTAATACACCATCCAACAAAGTAAATAGAACTTAAGTATTGCTCAACTTCAAATGTAGCAGCCTTTCAAATGTACATAGCAACAAAAATAAATTTCTTCACATAAATACCAACAATACATAAGGCTTTAGGATTCTTGCACGAGTCGTCTCATTCTGATTCCAAATATTGTTTCGTAGAATTTTGTGAAGTGCTGGGGTATGTGAACTGTACTAAAGCACTATGATTTCAAGAAGAGTTATTTATTATGTGGAAAAAAAGTTATAATCGTGTGCCATTCAGAAGAGATGACGTCAATTCAGCAACCACTTGGTGTCTGTTTCAATAAATCATGTAACGGAAAGCTTAAACACATGTACGCTTACTGCCTTTCAAAAAGTGACACCAATGTGTGTAAAACACGCAAGTGTGCCAATGGAATGATGATACCTGGAAGTGGGTTCCAAATCAGATTGTGTAACAGGCATTTAAAAATGTTTGATGTTGAATGCACTAGTTTCATACAATAGCATTTGAAGTCTTATCGAAAAGCTACTACGTAAAGCCGACTGGCAAGCATGGGTTGTGTCAATATACCTGATGCTACAACCACTGCCTTTGTGCTACAACTTACTTGTTTTTCTATTAGGGGTAAGCGATTGTCCCTATGAATTGTGATTCATATATTCCACACTCTCTTAACCAGAAGTATAAGACAAATGTAAACATTACGCTATGTAATCTTCCGTGTTAGTTGTTACTACATTTAAATTCTGTCCGCCTAACAAACCTGAAAGTCAACGGCGAACGCGGGGGAATATACGTTTCATGTTAATGTTTACATTTATATTATTCTTATGCTGAATAGTAATAGTTAGAAATGAAGCATGGCAACTGACTTCTAGTACTGATTTTCAAATCTACTATGAATAAAAATTCTGTGCAGAGAAGTAACGTGATCTTAAATGTTTGAAAGAATAAATAAATCTACAAAATATTCTTGCTTATCCTTTAAGAATGCGCAATCTGTGTGTTAAGTGCTTTTCACAGTTCTGAAATGTCTTCGTGGCAGTAAAAAGTACACACAGTTGAATAAAGACAGATTTCTCTGTGTCTGAATGTCCTATCCGTCACTCATGGAATGCCTGATATGTCAATATAATATTATTTAACATTTACACATCCTATTTTTCAAGAATCTATTTATTTTAACTTCCACAATAGCTACTCATCTTTTCAAGTTTATTTTTGACTCTTCCCCTTTGAGAAAAGAAAAAAAAATTAATCCATCTTTTCTAGGACTTCATTCTGTAATTATTTTTCATTTCTTCAAAATGAAGCAGTTTGTAATAGAGTGAAGAAAGTTTCTCATTAGCTTTTAGAGCATCTAAACAACATATACGTATATCAAAATGTTTCATGCAAATTATTTTTAAGGGTAGAGGGTATTACAAAATCCTTAAGATTTAAAATAAAAATCTAAATGAAATATAAGTTTCTTAAATTTTACTGTTAATATTGTCATTTGGAATCCACACCAGAAGGCTTTATATTCATGACTGGCTGTGATAGAGTAGTAATTCTTTTTAAATACATGTACTTGAGTTGACAGATTTTTTGGGTTCGAGATTTGAAAGATTCGATTTGGGTTCGGAATTCGGCACATGTTTTATTTAAGATTTGGGATTCGGTAAAATTCGGATTCGACCCATCCCTAATTTCAATATTTCATTTGTCCATGTACTCCTTCCTCCTCTCTCTGTCCATCTCCTCCTCCCTTTCTAGATGCAGCTCTCCATCCTGCTCTTCATCTCCACATAAGAATGGAATCCAGAGCCATTTGAACCTGGAGGCACAGTAACCAGCTACAACTGGGCATACAGGATTGTTATGTTTATGAATTTTTGGAAGCCTGTAAAAGTAAGGTATGCGGGGTGTTGTTGGAGTGAAGACAGAGATGGATTCCGGGGAGAGGTTCTTGGAAGCACCATAAGATTTAAGCTGTGTTTGTAGGTAATTTTGGACTTTTGGGACGGGGTTGTCGTGGTACAACTTCTTGTAGGTGGAGGAATCAGACAACTAACGTAGGCCTTCTATCATGTTATCACTGTGATTCATCACAATAGTGGTGCAACCTTTGTCTGCAGGGAGGATGATTAGGTTGGGATTTGTTTTGAGATTGTGCAAGGCTGTTCTTTCTTCTGCTGAAAGGTTGGTATTTTTAGGAAGGGCCTTGGGGACGGATGTTGATGCCAAACTGGATAGTGGCATGAATTGGGAGAGGCCGGGTTCAATGATGGAATTAGATAGGCTTTGATTGGTTGGATTGGGGTAAAGTAGTTCTTCCACTGTAGGGATCAATAGGAAGACAGGATGTATTTGACAATTCCACCATGGTTAAATTTGGGTGTGGGACTGTAGGTGAGTCCTTTGGATGGGACAATCTTCTGTGGTGCTGAGGTTTTTGGCAGAAAAGTTAACAACAGTATTCTGGGATTGTTTAGGCTTTGAGTACTGTGGACTGTTGGTGGGGAGTTTTGGGGAATGTGGCAAGTGGAAAAGATCTGCAAGGCAAGGTCTAGTTGCTATGAGATGTTCACAGCAATGAATACTTTGGGTGGGATAGGGGTTTGCTAGTGGTGTACCAAGGCGGCAGTAGGATGTCAGCAGGCAGGATAATTTATGGAGGTGTGTCTGGAATGCTTCTCTAACTGCTGGAGAGCAAGGGATTCAATTTGTGATATAGGATTTATGTAGTGGGGATTGCATATTAGCAATATCTTTCGGAGGAAGCAGAAGTGGTTCATGGATGTCTGTGCCATTGAAATGTGTTTTTGGAGTACTAGGTGTGTAAGGGACAAAGATTGGTGGAATCTGAAAAAAGTGAAGATCGTTATGAAAGAAGGATCCAGAGACAGGAATTTTAATGGTTAGGCCATTGGGAGGGATTCCATGGTTTGGGCAGCATTGGAGAAATAGAATGTGGACTGGGTTTTGGCCAAGGACAGGGAAACGCTTCTGAACTGGTGCAAAAAGATGGAACATTGATCCATTGGAGTACGGATGCTGTAGAAAAATGGGAAATGAGGGATAAATAGGCGGACAAAGGCATTAGGGTGTTGGGAGAGGTGCTGGATAGCTAGAAAGGGTTCCTGAAAATACGCAAATATGCGTTTATATCTAAGAGAACACAAAATATTTCCAGCATGGTAAATTATGAACCAACCCACAAAAATTACACAATACCTATAAATGTGTCACAATATGACAAATTGCACACCAATACATGAAAACATATCCAGCCATTCCACATCAAAAAATCCCTCCCATGCAGCCTTGCCACCCACAGATGGCGAATTTGCAGCAATGAGAAGTCCCTTACCCAATATGCTGAAGGCCTAACAAATGCCTTCACAGACAGACATTACGCTCCTGACTTACAACCCCAAAATCCAGTCACAAAGGAGTGTCCTTGTCACCCAATACCGTCCCGAACAGCAACAACTAAATCACATCCTTCGACAGGGTTATAATTATCTGCCATCATGCCCTGAACTGAGAGACCTCCACCCAAGATCCTTAACCATCCCTAATATGGTGTTCCATCAACCACCCACCCAACCTCCTCAACATCCTAGTCCATCCCTATGCCACTCCCAATCCCAACTCTTTAACAGAGGGATCATATCCCTGTGGAAGATCCCTTTGCAAAATCTGCTCAATCCATCCACCCAGCACTTCAAAAAATGTTCAAATGTTTGTAAGGTTGTGGGACTTAACTGAAATGGTTATCCGTCCCTAAGCTACCGCAGTGGAACAGCCGCGCGCACAGTAGCAGGGAGCCTCAACACACATGGCTATTCCACAGCGACCCACCCAACACTTCCTACTCCATTCTTGTCACATGCTTACCCTATCCCATCAGAGAGCGAGCCACCTGTGAAAGCAGCCTTTTGATTTATCAACTATGCTGCAATTATTGCACAGTGTTTTATACTGGTATGAGAACAAACCAGCTGGCCATCCGAACAAACTGTGGCAGGAGCATAATGTGGCACAGCATATGGCTGAACAGGGCGCTCAAGATTTCAATGGCTGCTTTACTACCCGAGCCATCTGGATCCTCCTACCCCCCCCCCCCCCCCCCACACACACCAGTGTTTCTGAATGCGCAGATGGGAGTTGTCGCATTTTACAGTCTCGCAACCATCTTGGACTCAACCTAAGGTAACTTCCCATCCCTACTCCCTGTGCTAAACACTAATGCCTGCCCCCCTCCTTCCCCACTCATTATCCTGTACATCTTCAATTCCTGTCTTCCTTGCAACTGTGTGTCACCCCTTACCAATATACCCTTAATTAAATACATTATTATTTTATCCTACTTTTATTTTTTCCTTATTTTTTATATTGTTTCAAATCCCCTTCCCCACTCACTTCCCACACTGTTCTATACCTCCTACCTTTTATCCTTTCCTGTCCCTACCATTCACTTATTCAATGCCACATATCAAATACCCACTTATCAGAGCCCTTACAATCCATCATGCAATGCAGAATTTTCCCTCCCCACCCTCAGGCGACATCCTTCCCCCTACAATCATCACCACACTCAAGAGTCTAGATGCTCATGGCCTTGGAGTGGCCGGACATGGTGGTTGTGTGTGTGTGTGTGTGTGTGTGTGTGTGTGTGTGTGTGTGTGTAGTTGTCCGAGTGATTGTGTGAATGTATGTGTTGTTTTTTTTTTTTTTTTTTTTTTTTTTTTTTTTTTTTTTTTTTTTTTTTTTTTTTCTGATGAATGCCACGTCCAAAAATTTAAGTAGTGTGAATGTGATTCTCTATTTGCAATGCCTGTCAGTAGCTCAGGAAGCCTCTTCATGGTAAGTCGTTTTCTATCCCTTATTATACACTTCAAATTTACTCGTATTTGTTTTTGACACTGAACTTAAACAACAACTATCAGTTATCCTGGTTCAACTTTTACAATAATTTTCAGACAATACAAATCCAGTTACATAATCCATTCTGTAACCCTATATTGTGCAAAATCTGGATAACTTATAATATTTCAAGTCCTACATTGTGATGCAAACAAGACTGCTGTCATCAGAAGGACTATGCTTACCTTCAAACACCTTTTCTACAATCATATGATTATTTGTCTCTCTCTCACATAGTAATATTACTTAATAAAGTGCTGGAATGAAACTTTACAGGACAAATTAAAAAGAATGTTGCGTTTTCTCATAACTAGTTACAGAACTGAAAAGATGAACTCACACATATGAAACATTTGTACAATATAACCCAAAAATGATGAGTACTGCAAGATTATAAACTCTAACGTGGTTCATCATATACTATATTTTTTCTTGGACACTTGTTCTATGTCAGAGTCTTCCATAGTTTGAGAAGAAGAGAAATACGAGTTTGAAAAAGTGTAAAAATACAGACTAGGTAACCTACCTTGCAGATGTAATGTATTATCCAATATTGCTGGAAAATCAACTATGCTTCGAAGATCCATGTCATAATCTACTTGCAAACGGAAGAGTACATGTAGATAGTATCCCGTAGCAGAACTTAAATGCATCTGAATTTTTGCTCTATCACAAGGGCTCCATTTTTCCTTAGCAAATAAAATGTCTCAATTAGATTAATCAGTTCTTTTCTACTGATGACTTATACATTACATTTATCAGAAGATCATACATATCAAAAATATGATAAAATAACTGCCAGCAGTATTTATAAACTCAGGAAAACAGGATGCAAGTAATTGATTCAACTCTTTTTTTTTTTAATTTATTTATCACCTCCTTTTCAGTCTTCTGGCTGTATCACATGTAAAGAAGACCAAGAATGACAACACAGTCTTAAAAAGTAAAACGGGCACACAGACTTCAACATTACTTATAAAAAGAATTGGTTTAACTAATTTACACATCAATTAAGCATAAAATAACATAATTAATTAACTGACAACAGGAATAAACACTTACATTGATTTTTCTGTACAGCAATATAGACAACACATATACAACTGAGGATGTGGATTGAAGATATAAACTAAGTAGTCAAAGTACTTGAAACTACAAAGATAAGCCACACAAACATGAAATCAATAAGAAGAGCATGAAGGGTAAATTTTGAGATACATACCAAACAACTACAGTGCAATCCTTACAGTAAAATGATAAATTGTTAGTCTACAAAATAAAGAAAAAAAGTTTATACAAACGTATGTTAGTTATGGAGTTAAGGCTAATAAAAGACTTTGCCTGAAATTTAGCAATCTAACTAATGTGTGAGGTTAAAGTAAAGAATGACTGTCATTTCTTTTGTTATTGATCTGCTGAATTTTATTGATAATTGGTAATTTCACAGAAGAGCTACATAGCGCGGCTTCGACCTCCAAATGATAGATATCAAAGCAGTCAAGTATTGAAACGATATGTATCAAACAGGTAAATGTTATGATTTTTATGAAAATGTCGTGATTTTAAAGGATGTGGTTAGGCAGCAACCTAGGAGCACAGCTTTCTGGGTAATTTACCAGAAAGCTTACACTTGAAGTAGCCTGAAATAATATATATATATATATATATATATATATATATATATATATATATATATATATATATAACGTACAACTGTAAATTGATTTATGCCCGGTTTCTGGAAAGCTACAGTTACCGTACCGTTAGCTACCGCCGCGTTAAAATTTAACATGCCAGATAACTTCCTTGGGTTTCCCGTAGCTGTTTTCAACGATCGTTAGTTAACGGCGCGGTAACTACGCCTCCTGTCGATGCTAATAGTACGTCTCAACAGCTCATAGATGCCACTACTAACGAAACTCGCAATTACTCGAGTTTTATCGATTATTAAGGGCAAATCGAAGACGCGCCAATAGTTTGTGTAGGTGTCACGAGTTTTGTTTGTTTTGAAACGCAATGGGCGACAAGCGAGGAAAAAAATTTTCTCTGTTTGAGAAAAACCTTTTGACTGACCTTGTCTTAGAAAGGAAATCAATTATTGAAAATAAAAGGACAGATGGCTCGACTATTTTAGAAAAGCAACAGGCTTGGGAAGATGTCACAAAGCTGTATAATTCATCAAGTCAGACAGGAGAGAGAACGGTACGGCAGCTCAAAGAGCTGTATTCTGTTTTAAAAAGAAAAGCTAGGACAAACAACAACGAAGACAGGGTTAGTATTAAAAATCATATGTATTATTTCTGTTCTCGACATCTATTTTCATAAATTAAAGTTTTCCTCTTCCCATTGTTCTGTGAATGTAACATTACTTTTTACAATTTAAACTAATCAATTTATGTCCACCCATCCACCTACCCAAGCAAGCCCCATGATTTAATATAAAACATTAATCACTTGAAACACTGATCGATCGCAATGGCAATTGCATGGCAGAACACTATTTCAAAGGAAAGTATTTTTGTGCGTAATTGAAAGTTTTTTTATGAGAGCATTGTTTTATGATTCGGAATGTGGTAAAAATTTTACACCGAGGTCGGCGATCGCTTGATATAATGTTCGCAATTATTTCTCAGTCACTTGACTAATTGCTAGCGAGATGCAGCTAATGCATACGTCACTCGCTGCCAACATTATGTCTCACGACCGCCGACCGCGATGTAAAATTTAACCCAGATTGTTGTTTTCCGCGTTTTTCCCCGTTTGGTATGTCCCATTCAATGACGTCATTGGTTAAAGCAGACAGGTGGTATCAGGTCTTTTAGTACTGCCCTTAATAGTAATAATTTACTAACAATAAACAATAATTTTGCTTAGTACATTATCCATAGGTCCATTTCAGTAGGTTATAACAGTTGCATTACGGAACAATAAAGGTTCTGTCGTTTTTGTATACATTTCAGATTGGATATGCAAAAACAGGAGGTGGTACTCACACTCCTAAATCTGATGACATTGATATCAAGATAATATCAAGTTTGAGATGCCAGTTTGAACCAGATAAAAATCCGTATGACTCAAGTGCTACACTATATGAATGTGAAGAACCAGAAGACCCATCTACAACAAGCATGCTTTGCAACACAGCAGATGTAGAGAAGGACACAATTTGTTCAGCGACAGGTTCAACTGCTGCTCTTGGTATTGGTGGTGGTGGTGGTAGTGGTAGTCCTTTCACTACAGTACCAGGGGATGTAATTGTCTTGGATTTGAACAATGAGATTTCTGCAGGTGCCACTCACAAAGACAAATCCACGAAATCGAAACAAGGGGATAAAAGAAAAAAAGACGATGCTTTAGAAGAGTTAAGTGAGACCATTATCAGCCGAAAAAAATCAAAAACAGTTACAGAGGGAATGTTGGCAGAAAAGGAAATGACCATCCTGGTAGAAGAATTATTGATGAAACGAGAAGAAAGATTAATGAGGGCGAAACAAAATGAAAAAAAAAAAAAATCGAACTTTTAGAACTTGAGAAAAAGATAAAAGAATATGATTTAAAAATAAAAGAGCTGGAATCTAAAAATAAATTGAAACAACTCCAATCATAATTATTTAGATGTTATATATTTCAGTACTGTACATGTCTAGCAATTATTGAATAAATTATTTTCTCCTCTGAAAAATGTTTTTAGATATTATTAAGTTCATTCTTTACCATTACGTTACATAATTGCAGTTCGCACCAAAGCAGCTCGGATGGCATTGCCCTGATTGTCGGGCAAATTTTCTGTGGGTACCGGGTCGTCATAATCTGCTTCAATCTCTATATTAGGTAAAGCTTCGTTTTCCTGTATAGCCATGTTGTGTAGGACTGCGCATGCCACTATTGCCGCCAAAGTTGTCTCTTTTTTAGTACGAAACCCCAAAGACAATACAAGAAATCTTCTTTTTAAAACACCGAAGCATCTCTCTATGCAATTTCGTGTTCTTATATGTGCACTATTATAGCGTTCTTCTTCAACGTTTTGAGGATGTAGAAAGGGGGTTAAAATGAACTTCTTTTGTTGATATGCACTATCAGCAAGCAAGAAACAGTTCGTAAATTCTCCTTCTGTGAATCTGAGATATATAATGAAGATGCCCTAAAAATGCTGCTGTCGTGTGTTGATCCTGGCCACCGTGCATCTATGTTCATTATGCGTAAGGTCGCATCACAAACTGCCTGGACATTGTATGAAAAATACCCTTTCCTGTTTCTATATTGTTCAGCGTTTTCACCACCTGCGGACATGATTCTGACATGGGTACAATCTATGCAGCCTATCACTGATGGGAATCTGGCTATGGCGTGAAAAGAATTTTTTAGTTCAGCAATTTCTGTTGTATTCTGTGGCATCAATATGTATGCATTGTGCAAAGCTGCAATTTGCGGTATCACTTTACTTATAATACGACAAGTAGTCGATTTATGAATATGCATGTCGTCACCTAATAAAATTTGAAATGCACCAGTTGCCAGAAATCTCAGAGTCACTAAAAGTTGATTCATGGAACTTATTGAATGATTTCTGTTAGTAATCGGTTAGAAATTACGTCCAATTCGTTGCAATAAACTCAGGACAGTTAGTTTTTTCAGTCTGAAACGCATATGAAACTCGCTCTCATTATATAGATCAAATGGTTGAGTTCTAACGCGAAAAACGCGTCGTGGTCTTGCGACAGCGCCGAGTACAGCTAAGTTTTCCTCTTCTGAAAAACTGTTCGTAGCATCAGAAGAAGAAGAAGAAGAAGAAGACGACGAGGAGGAGGAGGAAAGAACTTCCATTCTTCAGCTTCAACAGTTGTAAAATTGTACGAGAATTACACGGAAGCCAGCCATAAAAACAAAAACAATAACAACTGTTGAATAACTTGAGTTTGGAAGACCACTAGCGCTACGTAGCGGATATAGTTAAAACTAAAGTTAACGCGTAGGTAACTCCAGGGGAACGCGCATTTATCTTTAATGGACCGGTAACTACGGCTGTGACGGTAACTGTTGTTTCGGAAACCCATTTTGTACTTAACGGTCAGGTAACCCACAGATAACTATAACGGGACAGGTAACTACTGTTTCGGAAACCGGCCATTAGTGTTTCTGAACTGTAGATTCGGACACTATGCGTCCTCACTTACTATACCTAACCCCTATACCTAATCTCCTTATGGCTACGCTACAGATGTTTTAAAAGTGAAAGTTAGGTTAGGGATAGGACAAACGAGAATGTTACAAGAGGGCGCGTAGCGCGCGACTCTCCAAGCAACATTTGCTTATTCCATACATATTGTTTCGAAACATATCGATTCGATATATATCGTCAGGAGGTCGAAGCCTCGCTATAGCCACGCTATGCAGCATATCTGTGATATTACCCTGAAGAAATTTACATTGTGGAGGAAAGATTTACGAAAACCAAATTTAGCGCATTTTTTTTTTTTTTTTTTTTTTTTTTTTCGAGCTTTATTAATTTACTGAGTGGACAAGGGTACATACGATAACCTATATGCCACAAAGCAGGAATAGAATTAATTATTTACAATGCAGCTTGATTTTACAGTATCAGTTGTCAAAAATAATTTCTCAATTTATCCAGAGTCGCACTGAAACAGTTAGAGTATATTTACTTATGGAGCAGTGAAAGGGTTAAAATAGTTCAAAGCTATACGCAACAATTACAGTTTCCTTCAAAATCCTTTATCTTCTGTCCTTGGGCCAGTTCGTGCGTTTTCACCCGCATAATATTTGCATCGGCATGTTAAACATCATCTCAGTGAAATAAATTACTTTTTTTCTTTTTTAACTTTGCAGTGTACACAAAATGTGCTTTTTCACGACTGGATAAAACAAGGCACTACACGCACGAAATTTCAAAAGTAGACCGCAAACACTGCAACAAAGGGTGAAATCCAGGTGTACCAATCACGAAAACTACTTATGGCAGCTGTTAATAGTATTTTTCGGAACTTTCTGAAGCTTTGCCTCCAAATCGTAGTCACAAGCGTATTTTTAGATCCCGAAAACTGGAAAAAAAGTGTGGCATGCAATCCGGTAAATACGGTAACTTGAGGGTTGTATAAAAAAGTATTGCAATAAAAGAAGTAGATCATTCAATAAGAATATCTGCTGCCTTCTGGTCAGGATATACAGAATCTAAGACTATAGACTCTGGTGAGTTTGTATGTGCAGAGATCCTACGGTCTGGTGAGTCAAGAAGTGCGAGATCCTCAGGGGAAACGAGGATCTCGACTTCATCCTCTGAAGCAGAGGATGTGGGTGTAGGTGGCTTGGAAGCCCCCAAAGAATCCTTTTTCTTTCTTTCCTTCTTCTTACCCTCTCACTGGCCTTTCCGTGTTAAGGGCCGTTTACGGTTCTCAGAAGGGGCGGCAGGAACTTACGAATAACAGGAGGCCCTTTGATCAGCAGCTGGGGGATCCTTCAGCAATTTGCTGGGACCCTCTTTGCCACGCAGAGAAGCCGCAGAAGGAAGCATCCCAAGGGACCCCTTTCTAGGCGAGAGGAGCCGGAGAAGGCAGACATCCCCTGTGATGGAGTGGTCATTGCTCCCAACGTGACGAATGTGGGAGCAACCAAAGACGTAGCGCCCCCAACTGTCAAGGAGGCAGGTGCAGTAGATCAGGCCTGGGGGCCCATTGGCATAGGTGGTACATTTTGTGGTCTTGTGACAGAAGGGATCAATGACAAAGCAACAGTAGCATATGGAGTTGTCATGTTCACAGGATGGAGCTTCATGTATTTGCACCTAGCCTCTGAGTATGTCAGCAGGTCCAGAGTCTTGTACTCCATGATCTTTCATTCTTTGTGGAGAACAGACCAGTTGGGCGAACAAGGAGGATTCTGCTGGTTGCAATTGATGCACACTGGAGGCGGGGTACAGGGGGCGTTCAGATGGGATACACGCCCGAACTTCCGACATGTTGGGTTGCCGTCACATCAAGAGGACATATGTCCAAACCTCACTTGAAGCAGCACACAGGGGGAGGTACATAGGGTTTAACGTCACATCGACAGATCGTCACCTTGACTTTCTCGGGCAATGTATCACCCTCGAAAGCCAAGATGAAGGCACCAGTGGCAACCCTGTTGTCCTTCGGACCCCTCTAGATGCACCACATGAAATGCAAACCTCGTGGCTCCAAGTTAGCTCGCAATTCGTTGTCTGACTGCAGCAGAAGATCCTTGTGGAAGATGATACCCTGGACCATATTTAAGCTCTTAAGTGGCGTGATGGTAACGGAAACATCATCCAGCTTGTTACAGACTAGCGAAGCCTATGACTGGGCTGGGGACGACATCGTTATTAGAACCGACCCAGATCTCATTTTCGACATACCCTCTACCTCATTATACCTGTCCTCCGAATGTTCCACAAAGAACATTGGCTTCATGGACATGAAAGATTCCCCATCTGTACGACTGCACACTAAATACTTAGGGGCATAAGCCTCACCTTGAATTTTTGCCCTATGTTCCTCCCACAGTGTGGACAGGGAAGGAAACGTTTGGGGGTCATACTGCGTAGGGTTGAAAATCGCCTCTACCACGCTTAGAGACGGCGTTTTGTTTTTTTTTTTTTTTTTTTTTTTTGGGTGGTTTTAGGGCGCACAACTTCTACGGTCATTAGCGCCCAGTCAAAAACATAGATTCGCTATGGCCTCAAAAAAAATGGGGACTGTCAGAACATCCAGAAGAGGCTAAAAACGAAAGATAAAAGACAATTAAAAGGGTTAAATATCCTTGGATAAGTTGGCCAAGTTGATAAAACGCAAAACTCTAGCAGCTGCTCGTGTGTCATCAGCTAAAATTTCCTCCAGAGTAGACGGAAAGTGAACGGCTACACGGAGATGATTAAAAAGTACGCAAGACAGTAAAACATGTCACACGGTCAGCAGTTCACCGCAGGAGCACAGCGGTGCAGGGTCGGCGGACAGCAAGTGACGGTGGCTGAAACGGCAGTGACCGATCCGCAACCGGGCCAGGATGACCTCCTCCCGCCGAGAGGGGCGTGAGGAGGTCCTCCAAGCGGTCGGGATCGGTTTTACAGTTCGCAATTTGTTGTTGGACATTGTAAACCACGCACTGTGCCATTGCGACACGATACTCCGGCGGAGAGCCCGTTGAACATCGTCAGATGGGACGCAAAAGGTAGCCACGCGAGGTAAAAGAGCTGCGGCCTTGGCCGCTATGTCGGCCGTCTCATTCCCAGGCACACCTACGTGGCCAGGGACCCACAGGAAAGAAACGTGACAGCTGTCATCTGCTAGCAACTGGAGGGAGCGTTGGATCCGATACACGAGAGGATGGTGCGACAAAGGGTCCTTAAGACTCTGCAGGGCACTAAGGGAGTCCGAACAGATGGCATAGAAAGGTTGGCAGTGGCGGCAGGTGTACAAAACGGCCTGGTGGAGGGCAAAAAGCTCAGCCGTGAAGTTCAAGCACCGGTCAGGGAGCTTGTATTGGAAACGGTTGTCCTCGACGACGAAGGCAGATCCGACACCGGCAGTGCTCTTGGAACCATCAGTGTAAATAAATATGGCGTTATCGAACCGCGAACGGAGTTCGACACGCCTCGAGCGGTATACCAAATCCGGAGTGCTCTCCTTGGGGAGCGAACTAAGTTCGAGGTGAGTGTGAACCGGGGCCTTATGCCAAGGTGGCAATGGGCTTTCGCTCAACCGAAAGGTGGAAGGAAGGGTAAAATCGAGCCGCTGTAGTAGGCGGCGAAACCGAACTCCAGGTGGAAGCAAGGCAATCGCAGACAACTGATATTGGCGATCAAGTGAGTCGTCAAAAAATAATCGGTAAGATGGATGGTTGGGCATCGACCGCAGGCGGCATGCGTACCGAGACAAAAGTATGTCACGCCGAGTGGTCAAGGGTAATACAGCAGCCTCGGCATACAGACTTTCAACAGGGCTGGTATAAAATGCACTGGTCGCCAGACGTAATCCCTGATGGTGGATAGAGTTGAGACGGCGGAGAATCGACGGCCATGCAGAAGAGTATAAAAGGCTTCCGTAGTCGAGCTTCGACTGAACAATGGCCTGGTAAAGGTGAAGCAGGACGGTACGGTCCGCTCCCCATGACGTGCCACTGAGGACACTAAGGACGTTAAGGGATCGGGCACAACGGGCAGCCAGGTAGGACACGTGCGTGGACCAGCAAAGTTTACGATCCAACATGAGTCCCAAGAATTTCGTAGTTTCCACGAAAGGGAGAGCAACAGGGCCGAGATGTAGAGAGGGTGGAAGAAATTCCTTGTATCTCCAGACGTTTATACACACAGTTTTCTCAGTGGAGAATCTGAAGCCATTTGCGATGCTCCAGGAATATAGACGGTCAAGACAGCATTGAAGAGAAGACTCCAAGAGGCACGTCCGCTGGGCGCTACAATAAATTGCGAAATCGTCAACAAAAAGAGATCCGGAGACGTCGGCTGAAAGGTAATCCACAATCGGATTGATTGCAATGGCAAAGAGCACCACACTCAAGACGGAGCCCTGTGGTACCCCATTCTCCTGGCAATAGGCATCTGACAAAACAGAACCCACCCGTACCCGGAACTTGCGATCCGCCAAAAACTCTTGAATGAAAAGAGGAAGGCGGCCCCAAGGCCCCATCTGTGCAATGTGCGGAGAATGCCTGCTCTCCAACAGGTATCGTATGCCTTCTCCAAGTCGAAGAACACTGCTACTGTTTGACGCTTCCTTAGAAAGTTGTTCATAATGAAGGTCGACAACGTAACGAGGTGATCAGCAGCAGAGCGGTGTCGACGAAAACCGCATTGGATATTAGTCAGAAAGCGGCGAGATTCGAGGAGCCAGACCAACCGAGCGTTAGCCATGCGTTCCATCACCTTGCAGACACAGCTCGTCAGAGAAATAGGACGATAGCTGGAAGGAAGATGTTTGTCCTTCCCTGGTTTGGGGATGGGGACAACAGTGGCTTCACGCCAACTTGTGGGAACATGACCTTCAGTCCATATGCGATTGTAGGTACTGAGAAGAAAGCACTTGCCCGCAGGAGAGAGGTTCTTCAGCATCTCAATATGAATGGAATCGGGCCCGGGAGCAGAAGATCGGGACAGGGCGAGAGCACGGTCTAGCTCCTGCATGGTGAAGGCGACGTTATAATTTTCACGATTAGAAGAGTGAAAAGAAGGCGGCCGGGCCTCCTCTACCTGTTTGCGAGGGAGAAAGGCAGGGTGGTAATGGGCAGAGCTCGAAACCTCCGCAAAGAAACGGCCCAATGCGTTGGAAACGTCAGAGGGGTCCACGAGGACTGCGTTCTCCACGGTCAGGCCAGGAATCGGGAAGTGGACCTTGATGCCGGATAGACGGCGTAGGCCACACCAAACAAACGTGGAGGGAGTAAAACGGTTAAAAGAACTAGTAAAAGCAGTCCAGCAAGCTTTCTTGCTGTCGTTTATGATACAACGACATTGCGCTCTCATACGTTTATAATGTATGCAATTCTCCAAAGTCGGGTGGCGGCGGAGGTGCGTAAAGCACGGCGCCGGGCTCTAAGCGCGTCGCGGCAGGCTGCAGTCCACCAAGGGACCTGGACACGACGTGGAGAAGAGGAAGTACGAGGTATGGAACTTTCGGCAGCTGTGAGAATAACTTCTGTGAGGTAGTCGACCTGACTGTCACAGGTGGGAAAATCCCGATCGTGAAAAACAGCCATGGTAGAATAAAGCCCCCAGTCGGCTTTAGAAATGTTCCAACTGGTGGGACAAGGAGATGGGGAATGATGCAGAATGTGGATGATACAGGGGAAATGGTCACTCGAGTACGTGTCGGAAAGTGCATACCACTCAAACCGACCGGCAAGCTGAGGAGTGCATATTGCGAGGTCTATATGGGAATAAGTGTATGTTGTGTCAGAAAGGAAGGTTGGTGCACCGGTGTTGATGCAGACAAGATCGAGGTGTTGGAGAAGGTCCACCAAAAGGGAGCCTCTCGGACAAGGTGCCGGAGAGCCCCATAGGGGGTGGTGGGCATTAAAGTCGCCTACCAACACGAAAGGTGAAGGGAGCTGATCAACAAGGTGTAGCACATCTGCCCTAGTAAGGGCAGATGACGATGGCGAATAAATATTACAGAGGGAAAAGGTAAATGTGGATAGGGTGATGCGGACGGCAACTGCCTGTAGGTGAGTATGCAATGAAATGGGATGGAAATAGACGTCGTCTCTAAGGAGCATCAGAACCCCTCCATGGGCTGGGATACCTTCCACGGGTGGCAGGTCGAACCGCACAGAGGTGTAGTGTGGAAAGTCTGCACGATCACGTGGGCGCAACTTAGTTTCCTGGAGGCAGACTAGAAGCGGGCAATGCAATCGAAGGAGTACTTTTAACTCCTCCCGATTAGAACGAATGCCGCGAATATTCCATTGAAGGAGCGCCATGATAAAAATGAGAGAAGAAATAAGGATAAAAACCCACTAGCAAGCGGGGTCACCTCGACGGCCGCTGAGGACCCGATTTCGAGGGAGCACTGCTATCGCTATCCAGGGGCAAAGGGTCGTGGTCCATAGGTTCGACCGACGCGCCTGCCACCTCCCTGAGTCTATCAGGATGGGCAGTTTCCGCCGCCGGTAGAGGACCGGGTGCCCGGCAGACGGAGCGACCCGGTGAAACAGAAGACGGCCGAGGCCGGCAACTGTTGGACGGCGTGACGGATGGGTCACGCCTCGGCGGGGAAGGAGAGGAACTCTTTTTCTTGTCAGCTCTTCTGGAAGAGTGACGGCGGGAAGAGGCAGTTGACGGTTGGGAAGCCTGAGAACGCAGAAAATCCTCACGGACGGGTTCCTTTTTCAAGGTCCGGGCATCTTGTTTAGGTGCTCGCGGTTTACTAGAGTTTGACGAAGACTGTACCCTAGAAGCAGCAGGAGGAAGCGGGGACGTGGAACGGGCTATCTTCGGGCTGGCGGATCGCACAACTGTGTCAGCGAAAGTGAAGTCACATGTCTGGGTACTGGAATCCTTGGTAGGTCGAGTTGAGGTGAGTACCTTACTGTATGTACCCGCTGGGAGGACAGTGGGCTTTCGACTCGCCAACAACTTACAAGCGGCACATGTTGATACCTTTTCCGTGACCCGAATTTGCTGGATTACCTTCTCATCCTTGTATACAGGGCAGTCGCGAGAGGAAGCCGCATGGTCACCGTTGCAGTTTAGGCAGTGAGGGGACGGAGGTGGGCAATCCCCCTCATGGGCGTCCCTACCCACTTTGCTGCATTTGGGCAATGTTCACGGGTATGGTTGTACCTGTGGCACTGAAAACAGCACGTTGGGTTAGGCACATAAGGTCGGACGGAGATGACTTCATACCCTGGTTTGACCTTCGACGGGAGGTCAACTCTGTCGAACGTCAAAAACACAGTACGAGTCGGTGTCAATTGGTTATCAACCTTTTTCATCACCCTGTGGACGGCTGTCACACCCTGATCGGACATATACGATTGGATGTCTTCATCAGACAACCCGTCAAGGGATCTCGTAAAAACTACCCCCCCCCCCCGTGACGAGTTGAGTGTGCGGTGCGCTTCTACCTTAACTGGAAACGTGTGCAACAACGTAGTACGTATCAGTTTTTGGGCTTGGAAGGCACTTTCCACTTCCAGCAACAATGAGCCATTGCGCTGACATGAACAGGTTTTAACAGGGCCAGCAATTGCATCTACACCTATCTGTATAACGAAAGGATTGACAGAATTGAAATCCTTTCCGTCGGTGCGAGAGACAACCAGAAATTTAGGTACATTAGGCAGAGTCTTTTTAGGCTGAGGCGAGTCTAACTTACGTTTCTGGGTCAACGTCACGAAAGAAGATAAGGAAGTCATCGCGGAAGTGTCCCCCGTGATTACCGGCGTCTCCGATGGCGCACTCCTTCCTAGTGGGGGCCCTCTCCGAGGGCTTACCCGCCTTAGGTGATTGTTCACACCTCAGGTCACACCTCCCGAGAACTGACGGAGGGACCAATTGGCACGTTCAGAAGGTACCAGCTCGGGTAATCACCCCTCCCTGGGCCTGGCCTTTACCAGGGGGTACGTACGTGCCCTACTTGTCTTCCCGGGGCGGGGAATTACGCGTTACCCCGTCACCTGCTACGATAATGCGTGGGTCGGCCTTCAGACACGCACAGGGAGGAAAGAAGAAGAGGATAGGAAATGAAGAGAAAGAAGGAAGAAGTGTCTCAAACGCCGAAGCGGAGACTAATGAGGAGAAGAAGGCTAGGAGAGTACGAGGAGAGAAAGACAGAAAACAAAGGGTAAGAAAGGAAGGAACGAAGGAAGAAAAACCACAACAAGAACCACCGTAGCTCACGAAAAATGCCCGTCTCCGGGCGAAGGCATAAACCGGGAGGGGAAAGTGAAGCAGCCTGGGGCAGAAGAAAGGCTGCTCCGGCACGGGGCCCCGTGCGCGCCACACACGTACCCACAAAAGAACTGTGGGCCCCCTGGGGGGGGGGGGGGGGGGGAGACGGCGGTTGTACGTCTGCCAATGTTCCATGGTCTTTTCATGGTGTTCCCACGAGCAACTAGGGAAATAAGGGTCTACCCAGACAGAAACTCGCTTGCCTGGGTAAACCTTATACAACTGAGGTGCGGCAGGGTCCTTAGAGGTTGCTCGCTAGTGACTGTTCAACCTCAACAGCCATGCATCTCCTTGGCATGTAGCACAACTTTCTTTTATATATATATATATATATACTGTCTGACAGTATGTCTGCCTAGGTGTACTTGTGTCTGTGTGAATGTGTGGGCATGTGTGCATTTGTTTACCCTCCATTTTTTCCCCCAAGGTAAGTCTTTCCTCTCCCGGGATTGGAATGGCTCCTTACCCCCTTCCTTAAAACCCTCATCATTTCCTTTTCCCTCTCCTTCCCTACTGCCTGAAGACGCAACTGGGTTGCGAAAGCTTGCGATTGTGTGTGTGTGTGTGTATTCATTTATTTATTTGTGATGCTGTCACACCTGTGCTCCTTCGCCTGGTGAGTAATCTTCGTCTATTTTATATATATATATATATATATATATATATATATATATATACGTAAAAAATAGATGAAGAACACTTACCAGGCGAAGGGGCACAGGCAGTAATAGCAACAAATAAACACACAGACACACACACACACACTCAAAAATGCTAGCTTTCGCAGCCTAGCTGCTTCATCAGGCAGAAGGGAAGGAGAGGGAAAAGGAAATGATGAGGGATTTAAGGAAGGGGGTAAGGAGCCATTCCAATCCCGGGACAGGAAAGACTTACCTTGGGGGAAAAAATGGAAGGTAAATAAATGCACATACAACCACACATTTACACAGACACAAGTACACTTAGGCAGACATACTGTAGAACTGTAGGAAGCCAATGTATGAATGTAAGAAAAAGATATATATATATATATATATATATATATATATATATATATATATATATATATATATATATAGGTTTATACCATCCTCGCAATCTCGCACCGAGCAATGGTCGTTGAAGAACACACAGAGTTTACGGGGTAGTGGACTGTTGGTGTACCACAGCCCACGGCTCAGGATCTCGGGTTCGCCAAGCCCGTACTCAGCAAATTAATGCTGAGCCCCTGAGGGGATATGACAGTTGGTGTCTTTCACTTGGCACATTAGTGTTGCCACACAGACTGCTGGCTACTGTGCAGTACAGATGATACAAACACAGTGGTCACTTCACAAATGATGTTAATGCAAGATGCTGAATAATGTTCGAAGTGGCAGCCATAAAGCAAAACAGGGATGTGAGATACTCTGCCAGCAGCTCATTTTAAGTGACCATAGACTGAACTGTAGCAGGTGACACATTTTGTAGTCCTGCATTTGAGCTATGTCCTAAAATAACCGAAACCAAGTGATGCATAATGTATCCAATAAAGTCATTGTCAACAATTTGCAGTAGAGCTAAAATCATAATCACTTTGTTCGTGGTCGTTAAACAAATATATAGAAATAATTATAGATGAAATAATCCAGTTTTAGTGCTAAAAGCAAATTGTAATTTCTCACACTGCCTACTGGCTATACGAGTTG
Organism: Locusta migratoria; assembly: GCA_026315105.1. NCBI lineage: Eukaryota > Metazoa > Arthropoda > Insecta > Orthoptera > Acrididae > Locusta > Locusta migratoria. The sequence continues at coordinate 4,630,637 of CM048749.1, read as the reverse complement.
GTTCACTATCAACCAATGAGGAATTCTGATTGGCACTCAGTTACAAGTCATAGGTGACACAGACAAACAGGAAGAAAAACAAGAGCAAATAAACTAGTCAGTATCACTGCAAAATTGATGTTGCAAAGTTATATAAATTAAAATGTGACAAAAAAAGCAATTAAATAAACAAAAAAACAAAGACAGAATTTTGATTAATTTTAGAAAGAAAAAGTAATTCATTGGTCTTAATGAAATCTTCTAACTCATAACCAAGAGAATACAAGCTATTATCTTCGGCACTGTGCTATGCCGCTATAAGGTACTGCACACTTGCTTTATGAATTTAGTCACCCAGCTACAAAAATGAACTGCAGCCTTAATGAATGAAAATGCACTGTTGGAATGACAATAATATTATGAGAATAGGTTGCAACTTACCACAAAGAAAATCAATAATTCACAGAAAGGTATGTAGAAAAGACAACTTATATTTTAGGTCACAGGCTTCAAGGAAAATCACTAGATGGCATAGCTCTCACATTCGTGACCAGCATTCTCTGGTTGCTAATGCAGGACTCTCACCTGAAGAGTGAATTAGGATGGGAAGGGGAATGTGTGTGTGTGTGTGTGTGTGTGTGTGTGTGTGTAAAAAAAGAAAAGAAAAAAAAAAAAAAACCCTTGTCATGATATTTGTCAGGATGAACTATGAAAATACTAAACTAATATCAATGAAATTTTGTACACTGTGTGAGATATAGTCCAACTTAAAAGATGGCATTCTATTTATCTCAATTAACAGTAGAACAGCTAGACTTCACTAACTCCCTAGAACGGTCACGTTTTTACACTTATATTTGCGTTCTACAATATTTTGGAAAGGATAGGATGCTACTCACCACAGAGACGTCCGACAAGCCGCAGAAAGGCACACATAAAAGAATAAACAAAACTGAAGCACAGCTGAGGCGAGAACAACCAGTAGTGGGGGTGAGGAGGCATCATGGAGAGGGAAGCAGGAAGGGATACCGGTGGGAATGGAGCAATACATCAGTGCTATCTGACAGATAGGCAGGGACTGGAGTGTGTGACGAAAAGGGAGATGAATGTAAGCATGAGTGTGGGTAGGGAAAGGAAGGGGAGAGGAGAGTGGCAAGGGCAGGAACTAGCGAAGATTTAGGCCTGGGGGATTGTGGGGTCATAGGATATACTGTAGGGAGAGTTCCCATCTGCGCAATTCAGACAAGTTGGTGTTTGTGGGGAGAATCCATATGGCACAGGCTGTGTAGCAGTCACTGAAGTGAGCCACATGCAACAGGGTGGTCCAACTTTCTCCTTGCCACAGTATGACAATGGCCATTCATCTGCACAGACAGCTTGTTGCTGGTCATGCCCACGTAGAAAGCTGCAGTGTTTGCAGCTCAGTTTGTATACAAAATGAATGCTATCACAGGTTGCTCTGCCTTTTATGGGATAGGAAATGCCTGTGACGGGACTGGAGTAGGTGGTGGTGGGATGGTGAATAGGACAGGCTTTGCATCTCGGTCTATTGCAGGGACATGAGCCATTTGGGGGAGGGGGCAGGTTCTTTGACAATCTTAAGGTTGGATCTCCATATTTATGATGTTTTATTATTTTATAAGTGCTCATGTGTTTGGTTTTCTTCTTGGTAAGTAGTTTGTCTATATTGTGTGCACTGATCATGACCAGGTTAAGCATGTTACACAAAACATGGACAGGCCATCGACAAGTTGCTGCTCTGACACTATACTTTCAACACATTTGGTCAATGAAATCCACCCCTGCTTTCGTTTTATTGTAAAATTCAACTGTTTCAGGAAGGTTCTTGGTAGATGTTTCATTGATGTCACATCCTGAAAGCATGGAACTTTTTCTTTACCTTCCCTTGGCAAGAAGTAAGCAAAGTGGCACCACTGTTGTACAGGCCAGTTGCATAAAGGTCATAATTTCCCGGCCGAACGCAGTAGGGATCATATCCCTGTGGAAGACATCAATATATTCCGGTTCAATAATAGGCTTATCTTACCCCATCATCAGACTCTGGGCCTGTGAACGTAGCCAGGTGAGTTATCAACTCTGTTGCAATTACTGCACAGCTTTTAGAAAGCAGTATGACTATGTACCACCTGTCAATCAGAATAAATGACCACCATCACACAGTGGCAAAAAATCCAAATGAACCAGTCTGTGGCACAGCATGCAGATGAGCATAACATGTTTCATTTCAATGGCTGCTTTACTGCCCGGGCCATCTGGATCCTCCCTTCCACCACCTCTTCTTCTGAACTATGCAGATGGGAGTTGTCCTTGCAACACATTCTACAGTCCTGCAACCATCCTGACTTCAACCTAAAGTAACCTATTATCCCTACACCTCACTCCTGCAACCCACCCCATTCTATAACTCCCTCAAATTAAAAATAGTCTTCTTACTGTGTGCCACCATTTTTGTATTATAATATTTCTGAATTGTATACAACCCCTCATCACTTCTCCTTTTTGCACTCCTGCCCTTCCCTTTACTGCATTCCAAGCCACATTTCACATTCCCGTCTTTATACTGCACTGGACAGTGTGAAACATTCTATCCCCACCCCTGTCCTTCATGTTCTCCCTCAGCTCCCCACTTTCCCTTCTCATTCACTGTTAAGATGTGAGCTTTGATCTAGTGTCAGTGATGGTGGTCATGGGTGCCTGTCTGGTGATCATCTTTACAGTGAGTGGCTATCTATCCTTAATGTTATTGGCATTCCAATCTGGATTTCCATTGTTAAAATAACTGAATTACAGCTTGAGCAATAGGATCCAGTAGTGTTTGGTTAGTGCTGTGAAACATGTCCTTCATTAGGACTGTTGTTTGTGTGCTGGTTCTGTTTTTATCAAGTGATGAAATGTGAAATAAAAGGGGCAAACCTTTCACTTGGGAACAAGGCACTGAGAAAGATAGCCAAACAAGGATTTGGATGTGACCTGAACAATTTTTGACATTTTGGCAACAGTGAAAGGTTCAGGTGTGATGCTGAGTTCTCTGATTGGAGGGAACCAAGTTCAATACATGAAGTTTTAACTCTCTTGTAATTTTTATCAAACTTCCAACAATTATACAAAGGACCCCACCTCCTTATCGTGAAAGAAGAAATGTGGAAAAGAGGAACTCACAAGGTTGAACACATACCTTTGGCGTTAATTTTTTGGCGGTAGTGATGACCTCATAAAAGCCTTTCCTCCATAACAATTCTTCTGTCTTACGACCATATTGCAAAGGCTGTGCAAATATTATTCTCTCACACAATTCCTTCAGCCTGCTTTGCTTCAGCAGTAGGCTTGATGTAAACAGATCACCCACCTCCTCCGCTAAGCTGCGTCCATCATCCAGCTGCCTTGCTACCTCTGTAACTGCCCTGCAATAAAACCAGTTAACAGTAAGTTTACTAACTCAAGAAATGTAGAAATCATGCTCATTTTTATTATTCTACAACTTATCATATTACATCCAAATGAGAAAGTAATACCAATGTCAGTACAGACAAGAACATTAGCAAATGCACTACCCTTTGGAACAAACCCATAGCTGCCTTGTGAATCTGCTTCACACCTGAAGGGTTCAAATAATGTTTACAAGAGAGAGTAATAAGACATAATAAAGTATTGAAGAAGAAAATGATTTAAATATTGGAGAAGAATAAGTAAGTAAATAATGGGACAGTGGGTGATAGATTTATCAGAGAGCACTTAAATGATAGGTAGGAAGAAACAATTTGAATTTCCGGCATTTCAGTTTGTAGCTAAGCAGTATTGTGCACTGAAAATGAAACTTCACAGTTCCAGAAGCGAGGTTCACTAAGCTTCCAATTATGAAGGTACATATTATCCGCTATGCACAGTATCTGTACACAGTTTTCCAAGAATATGAGGATAGAAAGCAACTCACCATAAAGACTTTCACTAAGATGCAAATGGGTAAGTAAAAAAGACAATCAGATTCATACAACCTTCATCAGGAGAAGGACGTACATCACTAAATAGATTCACACAATTACTCAAGAACACACAACTCCCATTTCTAGATGCTATATTCTGTCTGGCCATAGCAGCAGGAGACAGCAGTCTTGTGTGCAAAATTTGTACATCGTCTTTATGGTGAGTTACTACCTATCGTCATATTGCTGACATGCCAACATGGAGTTTCTGTTATTACAGAGAAGAGTTTAGACAAGGTGATAACCAAACAACTGAAGGAAAAAATTGCAACAAAGGAAGGATAGCAGGGTAGGGGTGAGGAAAATGTTAGTACTACCTGTGAAGATGCAATAGAGACAGGACTTGGGTGTTAAGTGCAACATTAGAGGTTATGCTGGACATGGAAGGTAGAAGGGAATGGGGAGAGAAAGGAGAGAAACAGAGAGCGGAAAAGGACTATGAAGGTGCATTGGCTCAATAGAAGGTGTATAGAGTAAATGAGATGGAACAGGGAGAGTGTTAAGAAAGTGGAGGACAGGAACTAGACTGATTAAAATTACTTTGTGACTGACATTTCAGCAAGCCACATGTTCATTGTGTTGACCGTTTTATAGGAACATATGATGCCTTGTGAAGCATGACTAGCCGTACACTGACAACACTCCACCCCCCCCCCCCCCTGCCATTGCAATGTGTCAATCGCAAACTTATTTTAATTGGAGTATAGTGAAGGTTAAGATCATGTGGGTTTACAGGAATAAAAGTTACGTTACAGAGAGAGTGCAACTCCGAAGAGCTTGTGTTAGTTGAAAGAATCCAGATGGTGCAGGCTGTGAAGCAGTCATTAAAGTGGGGCAAATCATGTTGTACAACATGTTAATCAACTGAGTGGTCCAGCTGCTATCATTTTTATGTACTTATTCATTTATTTTTCCACAGTTTGTCACTGGCCATTCAGATGATTCACATTAGTTACGTTGGATCATATTGTAACTGTTGCCAAATGTTTCAGTGAGGCAGCTGCTCACTATCTTCAGATGCTACTGACGCCATTGCTGCTCTGCTCCCAATATATTTGCAAGCTTCTTACCAAGGCACAGGTAGCAACACACCTGTGATGTCATCGTAGACCAGGACGTCAATAGCGTTAACATTGAGAGACCCCTACGAGAGTTGCAGTAAACAGGCCAGTGGTGGTTTGCGGACACGCAGTGCAAGCAAGGACAGCTGTTGGTGGCTGACACATTGTGCATGCAGCGTGAGAGAAATGAATGTGCGAAACTTCCTGGCAGATTAAAATTGTGTGCCGGAACCGGGACTCGAACCTGGGACCTTTGCCTTTCGCGGGCAAGCGCTCTACCAATTTTAATCTGCCAGGAAGTTTCATATCAGCACACACTCCGCTGCAGAGTGAAAGTTTCATTCTGGAAATGAATGTGCGTTTTACACCTCCATCTGCGTCGATTGGTAACTATCATTTGTATGTAGTCAATGATTCCTCAGAGTCGCCAAGGACGGTTACTGTGCCTTACTAAGTTGGAAGCTGTGGCACAAATTTAATTCAATGCCTCTCCTTCAATTCAATATGTTTGATATAGCTATATCGAAACAAAATATGTCTCTTGACATTGATTTATTATTTGATATTATTTTTAAATGTTAGTTGCTGTCTGTCAGACTTTTGATGCTATTTGGTGACAAACTTTTATGACAGCATAATTCAACCCCTCTGGACTTACTTTGGCCTTTTCAATCTTGAATAGGGAAAATAATTATTTGTCCTATCATAAACTTTGCAATAACCCTAACACTGTAAGTAGCTGAACTCAAACGTTTCAGAAGTTCATCAATGTGATCCTTCCAATTCAATTTCTCATCACAGCACTCACTCAACACTTTTGAATCTCGGTAGCACAGAGAAGTCCATAAAACTGTTACATGTAGGAACAAATTAAAACAGCGAGTCTCTGGTACATACAACAAGCCGAGAGGCACTGTAGGCAACTTGTACGTGACATAGTCACTCACCAGGCAGGGTCGAACCGCCTGAACACCGCATCAGCCCTCCAATGGTCACCTTAGCAAACTGCTACTCAGGTAGTTTATAAAATAAAAAAGTTTAAATAACTACAGTTGTGGATCCAATTATTTAAGATGAAGATGGATGGTTGTGGATGTTCTGAAGGAAGAAAATCGTGTTAAATTTTATTGTTGTTGGCAGCAGGTGAAAATGGTATGAGTTGTGGGATGTTACCCCAGCCAATCAAATGATAGTATGCGGTATCTAAGTAGATTTGCTGGTTTCTTAGGTGTAATAAACAAACATATATTATTATTCAATATTTAATGTTTTTTGTCGTAATATGGCATGAGAACTAATGTTGACAATGAAATGTTCCCTTTATGATGATGATTAATTTAGTGATCAGACAAGGGTATGTACAATAACCTATCAACCATAGAGCAGGAACAGCATTAATCAATCATTCCCTCTTATGTAACATTTTACCAAGTAATAGAATGAAGGCATAATCCTTTCTGTGTACCATGAAGTAAATAATTAATGCTGTTCCTGCTGTATGGTTGACAGATACTTGTATGTACTGATCCATTCAGGAAATTAATTATCATTGTAACAGGAACATTTAGTTGTCGACATTAGCTCACTACACCATCACTGCAATACATAAAACATAACATGTCAGAATTCATCATAACATGTGAAAGATGGGATGCACTGAACATTGTTTCACGTCTTTTTGTTTCTTGTAATTACTTCTGCACACAACAATTATAACCAACTGTATTCAAATTGCCTGTCTGTATCTCCACCATCATTGGTTTCCTTATTTTCAGCTATTCTCATCGAAAGTACCTCCCGATTACCTTTTTTATTTTATTTATTACTGAAGATGTGTAACAGGCACTAGGCATGAAGGAGTTTGTTACAGCTGATGACTTCATAAAATGGTGCTGGTACATTGAGGTAATGCATCAAAAATAAATTGTGTGCAATAAATTTGAACAAATTCTGAACATTCTACTGATGGTTGTCATGCAAGAAGAAACTGATTTTGCAGCCATTATTCATGAAATGCGAGGCTTGTTTTTTAAGTAAGGTCCGTTTTGTTGTAGATATAAGTAGTTTGCATGCATACCACAATGAGAGCATAGGTCATGTAGCAGAATGCCTCAGGAACAACTGTGCTAAGTTTCAGCTCTGTAGCTAACCTGTACAGTTCTGTTCTGGGCTTTCAAATTGTTTAAGACTATCAACTTGCCAGCATGCGTGAGATTCACTCAGTGATAGCGAGGAACCTGTCTGCTGCAGAAATTTATTGACAGATTTTTGAAGTGTACAGTGATACTGATATGAGTGAAAGCAAATTGCGTAAGTGTGTACGAGAATTCAAAGATGGCCCTGACAACATCCACGATACGGTGGCTTCAGTTGAAGTGAGGTTTCATGATAACAGGTCAAATGAACTTCCTGACGTGTTGAGATCAGTACTTCACAAAATCGTTTCTGAACACTTAAATTTTAGGAAACTGTGCTCCTGTTGGGTCCTGAAACTCCTAACAGATGACCACAAAAATCAAAGATTTGAGTATGTGATGAAGTTCTTGAGTTCAGGCGTGCCCCAGGGGAGTGTGATAGGACCGCTATTATTTCCTATCTATATAAATGATCTGATTGACAGAGTAAGTTGTAATTTGCGGCTGTTTGCTGATGATGCTGTGGTGTATGGGAGGGTGTCGTCTGTAACTGACTGTAATAGCATACAGGTTGACTTAGACAAAATTTCTAGTTGGTGCGAAGAATGGCAGCTAGCTCTCAATGTAGAAAAATGTAAGGTGATGCGCATGAGTAGAAAAAACAATCCTATAATGTTCGAATACAGCATCAGTAGTGAGCTTCTTGATGCGGTCCCGTCGTTCAAATATCTAGGCGTAACATTGCAGAGCGATATGAAATGGAACGAGCATGTAAGGACAGTTGTGTGTAAGGCAGACAGCCGACTTCGGTTTATTGGGAGAATTTTGGGAAGATGTACTTCACCTGTAAAGGAGACCGCGTATAAAACGCTTGTACGACCACGTCTTGAGTATTGCTCAAGTATTTGGGACCCGCAGCAGATCGGTTTGAAGGAAGACATAGAGGCGGTTCAGAGGCGAGCAGCTAGATTTGTTACCGGTAGGTTCGACCAATGCGCGAGTGTCTCGGAAATGCTCCGGCAACTCAATTGGGGATCGCTGGAAGAAAGACGACGTTCTTTTCGTGAATTTCTGTTAAGTAAATTTAGAGGGCCGGAATTTGAAGCTGAGTGTAGTACGATCTTGCTGCCGCCTACTTACATTTCGCGTAAAGATCACAAAGACAAGATAAGAGAAATTAGGGCTCGTACGGAGGCATATAGGCATTCTTTTTTTCCTCGTTCAATTTGGGAGTGGAATAGGAAAGGAAATGCCTAGTAGTGGTACGGTGTACCCTCCGCCATGCACCTTACGGTGAATTGCGGAGTATGTATGTAGATGTAGATGTTATCACTAAGAAGGTGACGGCTTCTCAAGTCAGATTGTAAATGGAGATGAAACATGGGTTTCACTTATCATGCCCAAATCGAAGCAACAGAGCATGGAATGGAGACACCCACAAACACACATACTCGCCTGGAAAGGTGAAGGCCAAACAGACTCTGTCTCAGCACAACATCATGGTGTCAGTGTTTTGGGATAGGCATGGTGTTTTGTTGGTCGTCTTCATGCAACAATTCAAAACAAAAGACGCGGCATGCTGACAAAGGGAATTATCCTTCATGACACTGCAAGACCTCACACTGCAGGTCAGACTCGTAATTTGTTAGACAGTTTTAGCTGGGAAGTTTTAGACAACCCACCCTACAGTCCTCATCATGCACCGAATGACACCATCTGTTCTTTCCCCTCAAACAATACCTTAGTGGCAACCGTTACAATGATGACGACAATGTAAAAATGGCAGTGAACCCTTGGTAATCAGAACAAGTGGCAAGTTTTTATGAAGAGGGTATTTTAAAATTGGTTTAGAGGTATATTAAGTTTTCGAACAAAATTCACAAATATGTCAAAAAATAAAGTATGTACTTTCTGAAACTAAACTTAATTTTTTGAAATAAACTTTTGTTGTGTACCTATGTTCAAATGGACCTGACTAAAAAAACACGTCTCTTAGTTAGAGAAGTTCAAAAGGCTCTAGGAGTGGACGTGGAGATGAGAATAGACATAGGAAGAAGGAAGTGCAACAAAAAACTGCCCAGTCTCTCACCATGCAGTTGTCTAAAACTATAGCCTAATTATACAAATTTTGGGCTTGCATTCATACAGTATGATCTGTAGGACCTTCACCAATGCGGATCCTTGATCACATCCTTCATAGTGGTGTCTGTCTTGCAACGGGGACTTTCCGCACAAGCCCTGTGCCGACCCTCCTTGCTGAAGCTCGGACCCTTCCCTTGCAGTTTCACCAGCAACAGCTGTTAACCTCTTATGTTTTCTGCATTAATGCCACACCCAACCACATAGTCACCAGCTTCTTCTTGAGCTACTGCCCTTCCCTCCCCAACACATCAACCCAGGTTGGGTGTTCCAATTGTGATCTGGGATTGTATCCTCCTTTCCTCACTCAAGTCCCTCCTCTCCCTCCTACTTTCTCCTTCCAATTCCGTACCTCTCCTTGATCCATACCCAATTGCAGCTCCACCTGAAATTGTCCTGCACTTCAAAGGCATGTTTTCACCACTAACTCTCCGTCACCAGTTCCTGGACATACTGTGAAAATGATCTAAACTAATGGCTTCTTGGTAGATGGGGCAGAGTTGGGTATGCATATGTTCACAGCGACCACCTTGAATAATGAGTTCTGCCTCGTGGCTGTAGCATTTTCACTGCAGAGGTGATCACTATATCTCTTGCTGCGGAACACCTCCAAGCATGACCAAGGAAGTTGTATGTCATCTGCAGTGTGTCCCTGAGTGACCTACCAGCCCTCAACCAGTAATCCGAAGAATGCTGTTGGCCAAGCAGACCACCACCTACCAGTCCCTGGATACTTGTATCCCAGAAAGGAATCCCAGATTGGGGTTGCACTGCAAGGCCATAGTGGCTTGGCACTTAGGAGTGGTCTATCTTGAGAATCTGAACAAGCTCCATGCAATGAAGCCTTCTCATAGGTACGCAGTCATACTCTTGTAAGGTGGCTACTGAATGGAAATTTCCTACCTTGGCTACTGAATGGAAATTTCCTACCTTGGCTACTGAATGGAAATTTCCTACCTTAAGTTTTGGGATTATATATGTTGGTAACAACATTATATATAAACAGCTTTGTTGGGTCTGCTAGGATTATCTACGGCAGCCGGTAGGCGAGATCTGCTCGGTGTTGCTGCGCGGGAAGTCAGAAAGTAGTAGCGGAGCGTGACGATTCACTGGAGCTTGCGGTGGACACAGCTCGGAGTTCTTCATGATGCTGCTAATTTTTTGGCAATTTACTTTAAATGCACACATTGCACAAAGTCGCTCATTTCATTTTATATCACTTTCCATTCAGTAGGAACCTATGAACAACCTTGATTAATTCGTGGCTCGTCAGTGTAATTGTTGTAATAACATGGATAGGGCATTAACCAAATGTAATAATAAAAAAGCTGTTCATTTCACTTTCTGACATTTTGATTTTTTATAATTAATCCTTTCCTGAGAGTTTTAGAAACTGCCTCATTGCATGACTTCACAATAATATGCACATTCTTCATTTTTATAGTTTGTTACTCGTGTCGAATTCACTGATTGCTAATTTTCTAATTTTCTTTAATACAGATTTATTCAGTTTGATTGGTATAATTTTTTTTGTGATTATTCTTGATGCTGTAAGTGATTGTAGGTTAATGGTAATTAAGTAGATTGTAGCAAGTGGGTGACATGAATGATATGAAGTGAAGAATGTGAGTTGGTGTGAAGTGAGGTATCACTTCCCTTTTTACAACAAAATAATATTTCTTGCATGCATTCATTATTTGTGTATGCAGACCGATTGTATAGGAATACTAAGACAGGGCCAACAAGTACAACACAGTACGACATTCTTTTATTGTTCTTGTAAAGTGACTATCAGCCAACCAAGATTTTGCATCTTTTTAATCCTTCTAATGTTGCAGTCAGATATCTTTAGTTTCGATGTGCCCAAACTTGCCTTACGTATGTCAGCATTATGTTGCGCACTAATTGTGAAGTTTTGATTTTTCCAGAGAAGCCAAAACAGTCTTGGTCGAACCCGCCACTGCCCGCACCGAAACTAAGTTTATTGAGCGGTCAAATTGTGAAGTTACTCTCCTAGTAGTATTGCAGTCAGATCCATAATTTTAATAGCCCGATACAATCTTTAATTTTTTTAGACCCCTGTTAGTACTGAGGCAACACACGCGCGCACACACACATATTAAGTAGCCCCGTTACATACACACCAACTAGTCCCGTTGCACTCTCTCTCTTGCGTGTTGGTCATATGTGGGTAACGCATGGCGATCTTCTCCATCTGGAAGACACGCACAAGTGTCGCTGTGGCGCTCTTCTGACAGTTGTCCTCATCCTGCTCAACTGCCCCTTTTTAGCCACTTTACAGCAATCCTTCCGTGTGCCCGCTATGCTCCATTTAATTCATAGAGATCATGCCTCTGTGGCTAACTGAGTTTTATGTTTTATTCGCGCAGCTGATTTTTATAATTCGATTTAACCACCATTAAACTGGGAGCAATGAGTACAAAACCACAGGAGACAACGGTCCCCATCCCTGAGCCAGAGAACCAACAACCATCTCTGGCTCCTCCTGCAAGGAAGGGCTCCCTCGATGCCCTTCGTCCTAAGGTCTCTGATGCTGCTACCAGTGAGATACCAGTGAGTGGCTGAAAAAGCCACTACCTGCTGGTCGCAGGGCCTCGAAGACATCCTCTGTCCCTGAGACTGTGGCAGAAAAGCCCTCCCAGCAGGAGAGACTGAAAGACAAGCACGAACGAAAGAAAAAGAGATCCAAAAAGACAGACCACCAGGTGGCTTCTGAACCACCACAACAAACGACAGCCTCAGAGGATGAAATAGAAATTCTCACGTCCCCTGAGGACTTGGCTTTTGCTGAGTCCCCAGACGCGATGGACGTTGAGGCTCTGCCTCCGCCATCAGCGACGGCAAACACTCTTGCAGACACCGGTGCACCGTCCCAATCTGCATGTCCCAGCGACCAGGAGCTTCTATGATCATGCAGTGGAACTGTGGAGGTTTTTTCCGCCATTTGTCCGAATTGCAGCAACTGTTGTGCCGATTTCCAGCATTCTGTATAGCCCTGCAGGAAACTTGGTTCCCTGCACAGAGGACCCTGGCCCTTCATGGCTATCGGGGCTATTACAACAATCGTACCATCTATAATAGGGTATCTGGCAGAGTATGTGTCTATGTTCTTGCAACCATCCCCAGCGCTGCTATGCTTCTCAACACGACCCTGGAGGCGGTAGCTGTTCGACTCCGGACAATAGAAGAATTTACCATCTGTTCCCTATACCTCCCCTGGATGTTGTTGTCTCTCCTGCTGACCTCACTGCATTGGTTACCCAATTACCACAACCATTCCTCCTCTTGGGTGATTTCAATGCCCACTGCCCTCTATGGGGTGGAACTGAGAGCACGGGCTGTGGTAGAGACCTTGAGAACCTTCTCACACAGCTTGCATCTTGAATAGTGGGGCACCCACACACTTCAGCATGGCGCATGGCTCCTGTAACACTAATAAACTATTTTCCATGCCACAATTCGGGTTTCTAAAGGGTTCTGATATTGAGAAGGCTATCTACACATACAGTGAAAATGTACTTAATTCATCAGACAATAAATTACATGCTACTGGTATATTTTGTAACCTGTCAAAGCATTTGACTCTGTAAATCACAAAATACTTTTGAGCAAATTAGAATATTACGGCATAACAGGAAGTGCTGCAGAATGGTTCAAATTGTATATCTATAATAGGAAACAACGGGTGTCAATAGGAAAGAGAGGTGTATTGAACTATCAGGCCTCATCAAATTGGAAACTAATAACACATGGGGTCCTCCAAGGCTTTATTTAGGCCCCCTGCTTTATCTTGTATATATCAATGACCTTTCATCATCAACATTATTGGATGCCAAGTTTGTTTTATTTGCAGATGACACAAATATTGCAATAAAGAGTAAATCAAATATAGCATTAGAAAGACCGACTAATGAAATTTTAAATGGACATTAATAAATGTTTTTTAGTCAATTCTCTGTCACTAAACCTTGAAACAACAAACTATATGCAGTTTAGACTTGTAAAAGGTTTCTTGCCAGTATATGCCCAGAGTATGACAACAAGGAAATAGAAGAAGTTGAACGTGACAAATTCTTAGGATTACAGCTGGATAAAAAATTTAACTGGGAGAGGCATACCACAGAACTGCTGAAGCACCTAATCAAGTCCCCGTTTGCTATGTGAATGTTGTCAGATATAGGAGATATAAAAATAAAAAAAAGCTAGCATATTATGCATACTTTCACTCCATAATGTCATACGGGATTATTTTCTGTGGCATCTCATCAGGCCAAACAAAAGTTTTCAGAGCACAAAACGTGTGTTATGGATCATTTGTGGTGTCAACTCCAGAAAGGGAAGGATACGGGTTTTAAGGAAGTGGAAAAGGAGTCATTCCCAGGAGTAGAAGGACTTACCTTAGGGGAAAAAAAAGAAGGTAAACAAATACACTCATACTCACACAAAGCCACACGCAAAAACACCTAGACAGACATTTGTATATATACACCAACACAGACAATTGTATGTCTGTCTAGGTGTGTTTGCGTGTGGCTAAGTGTGAGTGTGTGTGTATTTGTTTACCTTCCTTTTTCCCCCCAAGGTAAGTCCTTCCACTCCTGGAATTGGAATGACTCCTTTATATATATATATATATATATATATATAGAAAATGGATGACTTACCCGTAGGAAATAAAATAACACACAAACATACATACAAGCTTTGGCCACCGCTGGTAGCTTCTTCAGGAAAAGAGGAAGGAAGGAGGGAAGACAGGGAAGGATATGGGTTCTAAGGAAGTGGAAAAGGAGTCATTCCAATCCTAGGAGTGGAAGGACTTACCTTAAGGGGATAAAAGGAAAGGCAAACAAGCATGCAAGCACGCACACACGCATGCATGCACACACACACACACACACACACACACTAACACACATACTAACACAACAAAGTAGACATTTGTATAAAGCCACAAGGTTGGAAAGAGAACAGTTGAGGCAGAGGCATAATGGGCATGGGTGTCAATCCTGTACGTCATGAGGGAGCCGACACTGCTGAGGAAGAGGTATTTCAAAGATTAGCACGTCAGCCCTGCCAGTCACACCTGACATGAAGAATAACCTCACCCTACTACGTCTTTCACTGCAACCGCCAAACGGCAGCTTAGGAACCGACTGACGCGACCACAACCAAATCCTCCTGCAACTGTGAAGTCTCGTAGGAGGACAGAAGACAACACACCATGTGTTATCACTGCGGCCTTCCACGACATGTCGTACGATACTGTAGTGAGAGAAGACGAGAATTTGATAATTATTACGCAACAAGACGCCAACCATCGAGGCAGTCCTTTCAACAGCAGTCAACTGCAAATGATTACTGTCGACATATGAGATGAAGCCTGTCGCCATATCCTGGACATCGTCACTCTCCAACATGCCACCACGATTCACCATCGCCTTACAGATATACCAGCCGCTAGTCGAGCTGTCATGTTCAGGAAAACTAGGCAAGGCCACCATCTATGGAGGTGAGGCCGCCGCAGACGAAAATCCTCCATGGATGACAATCTTTAAGATGTTAGGAAATCTCTGTATTGTTGAATGACTACCGCTGCAAACTGAAGAAGATAATGTTCTGTGATACAAAAGAGCAACTGTACTGAAGGTCGCAAATGGAAAATACGTCCAGCCGGTAGTTAATCTTGTGACACATGTTCCTATCAACAACAGGACGCAGCCTGATTAACAGAATGTAGCCATAACGTCATCCTCTGATGGGACTTCCTTCAGGCTGTCACTGACTGTGGACAATAGCTACAAATTGAGAAAGCTGTTCTGACGAGTACAGGTAATATGGACATCCCTGGGAGGTTGTTTGCAGCCGAGAATGTTGAGATCCCGCTGTTATCAATGAAAAGAGTTCCAACAAGCAGCCAGATGACCAGTTGGACGATGAAGTGCTTGTTGATCGCAAAAAACTAATCTAAAAAGGGAATCTACATACCAATGACTATCATAAGCATTACGGGTGGTAGAGGAGAACTTTGGATCACTATTTTTCAAGAGCAATCACAACTCATTCCTAATGTGTATTGGAACAGCCGAACTAGTCCGGGGCGGTGAGCTCAATGTCATCGACAAAGTCTCTTGGTCTGCTGTTGCTGCCAACAATGCACTAGAGGAAACTACTATGGCATTGCATATAGGTCCCAGGAGGTTTTAACCATACTACACCAATTTTCAGGTCTATTCCAGCCCAAGATAAGAGCGAATTGAAACGGGCCACAATAAACACTGTATCAATAGTGGGAATCATTCACCAATCAGGTAGCGTTCGTACAGAGTTTCGCCAGCTGAAAGACGGATAATTCAGGAAGAAGTGGAGATGTTGCATGATGACACTGTTCAACCTTTAGAGAGTCCCTGGTCATCTCCGGTGGTCCTCATGAAGAACGAAGGCATATGGCATTTCTGTGTCGACTAATGGCAGCTGAACAAAATCACAAAGAAAGATATCTACCCATTATCACGCATTGATGACACCTTAGACTGTTTGAAAGGAGCTACATACTTCTCAACCATGGAAATGCAGATAGGTTACTAGGAAATCAAGGTTGATGAAGCTGACAGGGAGAAGACTGCTTTTATTACATATGATGGCCTATATGAATTGAAGGTCATGCCGTTCGGACTATGTAATGCCCTGGCCACATTTAAATGCTTGTTGGACAACTTTCTTCGACATCTTAAATGGATAACATGTCTTTGCTATCTAGATGACATTGTCGTTTTCTCAAGGGCATTTACGGAACATCTAAGCCGCCTGTCAACTGTGTTGAAGTATGTCCAGACAGTAGGACTCTGCCGCAAACCAAAGAAGTGCCTCTTTGTCACCTAGTGAACAGAAATGGTCTGCTTCGTGATCTAGATAAAGTAAAGGCAGTCACAGCATTTCAAACTCCTCAGCACATCCGTAATGTGAGCAGTTTCCCAGGCTGTACTCATAATAATGTCGTTTCATAGAAGGTTTTTGTAACAAAGCATGTCCATTGCAAGAACTTCTGCAGGAAGATGCCACGTTTTACTGGAATGAGATGAAGGAACGAGCTTTCCAGGAACTTAAGGAGGCTCCAACTTCTGCACCAGTTCTAGCCTTATACGACGAGAATGCGGAAACTGAACTTCACACAGACGCCAGTGGTTACGAGATTGGTGCAGTGCTTGTACAAATTCAGGAAGGTGCTGAAAAGGTGATGGCTTATGCATTAAGAGTTCTCTCAAAGGCTGATATTAACTACTCTACAATCGAGAAGGACTGTCTCGCCGTTATCTGGGCCATCAACAAGTTCCGACTGTATCTACTTTTTCACAGTATTGACAGACCACCATTCTTTAAGTTGGCTGACCAATTTGAAGGATCCATCAGGTCGACTAGCAAGATGGGCACTAAGACTCCAAGGGTATGATGTCACAGTGGTATTCAAGAACGAGCACAAAGACAAGGATGCCGACTGACGTTCGAGGAATTTATTAGTGGAAAGGAGAACCGGCCAATGGAGAGTTCCAACTCATAAACGGGGCATTGTATAAGAGCAACTATGATCAACTGGGCCCCCAAATGACTACTGGTCATTCCAGCTCACCTCCAGTCAGCTATTCTCAAATATTTCCACGATTCTACAATATCTGGGATTCGTGAAGACCCTGGACAGAGTCAGATGGAGGTATTACCAGCAAGATCTCTACCAATCTGTTAAGCAGTATGTGAGTCACTGTAAGGAGTGCCAGTGACAGTAGCATGTGCCACAATTACCTCCAGGTCACCTGACACCAATTCCGCCGGCAGCAGCCCTTCTTGGTTGGTTCACAAAGTCTGCAATAACTACCTCACCTGCTATGCTGTCACCAAACCTGTGCCTACTGCAGAAGCCCCAGAGATAACAAAAGTCCTAGTAGAAGACATCATTTTGAAGCATGGTGCACCACGTGTGATGATATCTGATCGACGAAAAGTATTCTTGTCAAAACAAATATCAGAGGTAGTGTCACATTGCGACATTGTCCACAGAATAACAACTGCCTACCGTCGTCAGACAAATAGTATTACAGAAGGTTTTAACAAGGCATTAGCAGATATGATGGTGGTGTATGTCAATGTTGAGCAGAAGATTCAAGAACAATACTGCCAGTCGTGACATTTGCTTACAATACCGAAAGACAAGACACCATAGGCTTCACGCTGTTTTTCCTGCTCCATGGCCATGAAGCTGAGACAACAATGGATACGCTGTTCCCGTTCCAACCGGACGACACTCAAGATGATTATGTTAAACAGCTAATCACCAGGGTTGAAGAAGCACGACAGCTGGCTTGCATATGGACACTGGACACCCAGGAAAAGGACTGTCAGCATTATAATGACAAGAACCGACCTATTGTGTACAGCCCAGGAGATCTGGTATGGATTTTTGCCTCTGTACATAAGGTTGGATTGTCAGAAAAGTTATTGAAGCGATACTTTGGTCCGTATCGTGTCATACGCCGCCTGTCAAACGTCACATACGAAGTTGAGGATTATGAGCCATCGTCGAAACGACAAAAACGAAGAGACATTGGAATCGCATCCTGTAAATAGACCACACTCACATATGCACATAACCAACTCCACCCCCCCCCCCCTGCGATGACTTTTGTTAGCCTCGTTGTTTGACATCATCTTGTACACCGAACACAAACAGCAAAAACACCAACCACATGAAATTTTATCGTGGCAAATATAGTCTCTCCCGAATGTCACACAGTGAGATAGAATCAAAGTTGCATAAAAAGTTCTTGGTTTATTTGCCATGTCAAATTAGGAAAAATTCCCATCCAGTGATATCCACCACTACCACCATCAGGAGGAAGACTGACTGTCGTGAACTGCGAGGCTTCCTCTTCGATAAGCGAATGACGGCTTCTGATTAAATGGATGCCGTCACTGGTGACAACAAAGAGCTAGCACGGGCGGAGGTATCGCCCACCAGGACTGCACGCTCTATCCAGTGTTACTTGCAGCACCATCCGTCACATCAGACGGTAAAATAAGAGAAGTTTTGGAGGTCTTCCTTTGCGCTCTTTCTTTATCAAGCACACACTTCCATGCGTTGCTGAGTGCATAACCAGTGTATCTGCTGAAGTGGTTTACACACAGTCTAATTACAACCTCTTCTATAATCACAGAGCCCCAATAGTTTCATGGGTGAGCAAGTATTCTCATTTCACCAGACAAGATCCTGTGTGTATTTAACAAGCTGTGTTCAGCAACCGAGGATTTTTACATATATTTGTATTTAAGATGATGGTGGTGAATCTGACATTGCTTGGCCACATTTCATATAGACTGGCACACACAACTTTTGCCACACTCACAAAGAACATTATAAGTTCCTGGCACCCTTAATCCAAGATTGTCTTTAACAGTTTGCAACATATCTTTGATTTTCCTGGGAGGCCAAAAGACTGGTTTCAATCCTTGCTCATTTAGGACACTGCGATCTTACTAATTGTAGCACCACAGAATGGCAGCTGCACTGTGTATTGGTCTTCTTGGCTTGTTGCAACTGCTTCCTGTTTTGGTTTCCTCAAAAGCATTGATGTAATATCACCTCCAGCATACACATTTTTTCTGAACACTGTCTTCAGGTAGTTGATGTTGAAGCCAAGATGGTCCTTGTCTGAAATAGTTATTGCTCTGTATACCAAGGTGTTCAGCATAGCCCTCTTCTGACCAGGATGGTAAAAGCTACATCTGTTGGGGTAAAGATCCATATGTGTTGATTTTTTATACACGGAATGGCCAAGTCATCCATCAGGTTTGCTCTCTACCAATATATCTAGGAAGGTAATCTTCCATCTTTATCCATCTCCACTTGGGCAGTATAAAATTCAAATGATCAACAAACTGCTGCAGTGCATCTTACCACCATGCTACCAGATTAAAAAGTATTGTCAACATATCTAAAAAAGCAGTATGGACTGGGGGGAGCAATGAGTATCACTCCATCCGCGCCAGCTCCGTGTTGTCTCCAGTGACATCATCCAGCCAATCAGAAGCCGTCTCTGCTTATAAAAAACAGAGTCATGCAGTTCACAACAGTCAGTCTTCCCCCTGATGACAATGATAGTGGGTATCATCAATAGATTGTGATTTGGCACAACTGAAGACCGGGATACAACTCGTCGGCTCTGGTCCATGACATCATCAACATAGCGGAAGTGAGTCATATCACATGCCAAAATTTACAAAACGTTGATAAAATTACACCAACGAGAACAGTGGGGGAAGATGTGGGTTATGGGCAGGGATATTCTAAGTGGGAAACAATGACATAAAAAGCACAAAACAAATCATTCCTGAAAGACAAATATGGTATCGGATACTTCAATTGGGCTATACTACACCTCAAATGAAACGGAGGATACAGTACAACTTCCAGAACCAACAAAAATATTATCACACACTTCAGTTGACCTACATCTCTACCCAACTATTTACACCCCACCCCCCCCCCCCAAAAAAAAAAAAAAAAAAAAAAAAAAAAAAAAAAAAAAAAAAAAAAAAAGAAGAAGAAGATAGGACGACAAAAACTGTATCACAGACTTCAATTGGCCTATACTACACCTCAAATGAAGTATACGGTACAGATTACAGAACTAGTGTAGCCTAAGGTCTATTCTGAAGCACGCAACTCAACCCATCGGCTTTGAGCACACATCGGATGCAAGTCTCAGAAGATATGCTACGTAGGTGTACCAACTAGCAAAAGAAACACTATCAACAAATATAAACAAATGGCATAATATCATAATACTCATGTATTGTAAATAATAACTCTGTGCTTATCCCCGTAAATTAGGCCTACAGATCATCAGAACAGAATGTACTGGTACCGTCAATCACATGACTTGAGTAAGCCTATTGCCAATGTGAGGAATTCTTGGAAGGTTTAAAAAAAAAAAAAAAAAAAGCACATGCACTCATACTTAATGGCAATAAAAGGATCATTGTAGAAGAGAATTAGAAAGTTTTCAGGGAAGGAGATGCTTGATCGATAGGTAAGTCTTAAAACAAGTATAACCTGCAGCTGCAAATAGTAACTTAACAATAGTAAATTGATAAATGGTCAATATATTTATTCATTTTAATAGGAACATTTCATCATCACTTCCCATGTATGGTAATAATAGCAAGCGGTAATTTGGAAGGACCGTTGTATATTGCTTCGGACGGCCTACTATCGATAGGTTTCGAAGACGCGAGTATCGCAGTGACGTATATCGAACACACGAACATTGCTGTGTCTTAAGAAACAAGTGTTTGTGGGCAAATGAAAACAGATATTCAATTCAACTTATATAAACAAATTAAAAAATTAATGCTGTTGGTACTGTATGGTTAAGAGATTCTCGATGTACCGTTGTCGGGTTAGTAAATTGTCATGTCTCACAGGAAAATGTTAGCTTTTCGAGGATTATTAATTTAGTCTCCTACAATGGTACATGGAGAAACTGTCAGAGCAGGAACAGCATTAATTAAACAAGTGTCGGCTTAACTACGACATTTGGTAGGTTAATAAATTACCGAAATAAAAACCGATTTTTGAAATTACTTACTGTGTTTGATGAGTATTGTCTGCTTCGGGGATGTGAATGTCACTATATTGTGATATAATTATTCATCAGATGTATCCTCCTCCTGTATATCACTCGACTGATCAAATTCTTCGTCATCTACTGTGCCATTAGTATTGTACGCGACAGATTTGAGTCCTTCGGTCTAGGCTAAAGAATTTTCTCCTAGATCATAAAGGTAACTGATTTCGCCTTCGCTTGTGAGTAAACAAACTACAATAGCATTCTGATGCTTGCATGTTCGATACAAATTGACACAACGCAACTATCGATAGTCCATCATTATTGATAGCAGGCCGTCCACAGCGATATAAAACGGTCCTTCCAAATTACCTAGCAAGCAATAGGCTAATTGGAGCTTTTTCAAATAAAAAAATCATATAGGCCTGTAACTCTATTTCCCACAATCAAGAATACAATATTGGTGGAGAATTCATAAATGATCCACAGTCAAAGTTTGCAACATTGTTTTTCTACAGAAAATGTTGGCACTGCTGGGAAAACTCTATCCCATCTTCCAAGCATTATCAACAAATAAGGATACAGTTTTCTATATATTTTACTACCGCATTATCAGTTCATTTCTTTCTGCACATTCCTAGGTATTTGAAAAGCCTGAAAATGGAACACTTTGTTATCAAATCACAGGCGTATGTAAACAAAGTATGTAAGATGGCTTGTTTATGTTGCTTACTCGTTGTCTGCTTTAAGAATGTAGGCCTAACAGTTTTCTTGTACCCAAACAGCAACTGCTGTTAATACAGAGACGGGGAGAAGCTCCCCCCCCCCCCCCGCCACAAACACACACACACACACACACACACACACACACACACACAAACACATGAGAGAGAGAGAGAGAGAGAGAGAGAGAGAGAGAGAGAGAGAGAGAGAGACTTATGCAAGTTTTTTGTCAGCACCCTTGTAACTATTGTCAAGACAGGAAAGAAATTTATTGAATACAAAATATGTATGCTTTTACAATTACTCGTGTTGCTGATATTTACAAACATGTGTGATGTACGTAAACATCAGTTCAACAACAGCACAACACTGCACTGACAAGCATTTATTCCAAGGTCACAAGTATCTTTAATAATCAATAGTGTGTGTAGTTGTCATAGCGGTCGTCATATAAATATCGACCAACGACATCCCTTTGAATCACAAAGTGACACTGTCAGAGAATAATCTCCGTTTAGGACAACTTTTAACAACATAACATCTCACCTGTAAAGACGTTTTATAACATCAGCGCTTTCGTTCTTCACATCCGAACCGGCGTTGAAAGACTTCTTCATAGTGTCAACTCATTTTTACTCTCAGGAGTTTCGACGAATTTCTCTCATTTCCCACAGTAAATGGGGTACAAATTATCTGTTTCATGATCCCATTTTCTAAGTGCCTCCACACACCACAACATGCTTACAGAAGCTGTTGCGTCAGAGATAACGAAAGCTCCTCCTCTGTTTTCAAAGATATTAATGTTTTCATGTGTTGACTGAATTTGTAATACTCTGTGAAGTTGTGTACACGCCACACGCGGTAGTTACTTCATCTATGAATTCAGTTCATCGTGTTATTGTGACAATCATGGGAAATGTTTATGTTTAAGAGACTCTAGTAATAAAGTTTAATATTTTCGTTTGAGCAGTGTGTAGATTTGTAGGAGCAAGATGAGTAGAAGAAGAGTTCACGATGATGACGATGGATATGGTGAGTTGTAGAGTAAAAATTAAATGAAACCCCTTCGGTTGCTTGTGTTAGATGTTCCATAACCCAAAAGAAGTAATTCGAAGTAGTTACAGTGTCAGATAAACTATTTTCATTGTAATTGTCAGATTGCCTACTTCCCAAATTTTTAGATACATAATACCTAAAAATTACCCCGTAATTGTATTTTAAGGAATTAATATTTATAGCTTCTGGTAATGTAATTCTAAAGCAATAACTACGCTTTTTAATAAATCATTGCCTGGGACGTAGCCAAGTTCCACTATCAGAATTGTTTAACTGTTTATGAACAGACATGTTAATACAGAAGTCGACCTAATTTATAGGAATAAATCGATATTTTTCCTTCAATTGCCATTTGGTGAACATTTGCATTGTTTTAAGAACTGAATAATAGCTATTATAATGAACAAACCATTTGAACCAAGAAATAGCACTCGGACGGCATACTATAGTGTTTGAAATACTAGTTTTTCCTTCTCCAGCTATGCAAAAGAGAAATTTCAAACTAATGAAATGTCAAGTAGCCTAGGATTATAAGGTCAGGGTCAGTTTTTAGATTGTAGATTGCATTTGTTTCCGTGCTTGGAAGATTAGTTATCATATTGTGGGATTTTGGGAATGAGTATTGAGGCAATGTTAGACATTAGGAATTTCTGAAATTTTAACAAGGGATGATTTTGGGGCAATGGGACATGGCTGACCAAGTGATGAGGCACAGTGGTAACACAGTGGACTCACATTAAATTCCACCTCCAGCCATCCTGATTTAGTTTTTCTGTGATTTCCATAAATTACTCCAAATGAATGTTAGGTTGTATTCTTTCAAAGGTCAATGGTACGGGCCCCGATACTGTTCATCTTGTATATAAATGACAAGACATGGTCAGTCGAAGATAATGTAATAATGAATGCTGGTGATACATCCACCGTACCAGGTAGTATCACAACAGAAGAAATGGGTGCACAAATGGCACAGAGCATAAAAAAAAGCAGATAAATATTTCAGAGAGAACTTATTTATAAATTGCAGCAAAACTAAGTTCATGCAGTTACGGCCAATCACTGGACGAAGTTGGCAGCTACAAATTTCTAGGTGTTGAAATAGATAGGTTTATGACTTGGGAACATCATATACAAAAATTATGCTCAAATATTTTTTGATGAGGAAAATGTTGACCGCTGTGAAAGCATCCCGCCTACTTGTTGCTTATTTCATGGGTGGAATGGACGAACGAAAGTGTTCTGCCTCATATTGTTAGTGTTGTTCTGGCAGTGACTGACTAGGGGATTTATTTTGGTCCTAGAATCATGATATTAGGTGTTCCAACATGTCTTGAATTAGTTTCCCTTCCAACATTTCTCACTCACTGCGTCCCATGCTGGTTGGAGGAGTCTTACACAGATCATGAACATATACTGAATAATAAAACAGTAAAAAGAAAAGTAACAATTAGGGCAACGGATAATGAGCAGAGCAAGAACAGACGTTGTTATCGTCACAGCAGGTGTATGTGCACACAATGGGAAACTTATTTTATGACCAGGCAGGTGATTTGGTAGTGCAATTTAGGGACAACCATAGTGATAAATTTAGTTTTAACAGAAAAATTTAATAGGAGATTAAATTATTAGTCTCCCACTTTTCAAATACAATTTGCATTCATTACACAGTGAAATATGCAACCTCCCTAGCTAGGAGACACAATCCACATCTTTAGGTGGGTTAGAGGAGAGTGAGAAGGTACTACCAACACAAATCATTAACACATATGGGGTCCTAAATCAAGATGTATGACGTGAATTGGAATTAACATTGAGCAGGTCAGAAACAAGCCTTAGCCGGGAAGTAATACCGTGATTTGAGTAGCATTCACCACAAGTTCTCGATCTTGGCCTACTGTTGACCCATGCAGACATTAACCTTGGTAACACATGCCTAAATTTAAAATCTCAACAAAGAAGGTGCTTTGTGCAAGCTAAGGCTGGAATGTAGCATATCTACTCACCAGACCACCAACGGCATAGTGTCGGTTTCAAACAGCAATGGCCAGCGGCCTGCTAGGGAACATGGAGGGGGAGTTCCCAACCCCAGGGGTAGAAGAATTTAGGGGAGGGGGGGGGGGGACTGCCAACGCTCATCTCTGACCTGCCCAATGACTATAATATTAAGTTGGCAGGGGAACATGCGTAGGACGGAGTCTCTCTGACGACTATTGGAGGGAGTTTGAATCCAGGGAAGTACATCACTTGACTGGCTCTCCCTTTAGGATAAGGTAGGGAGGGAACTGTATCATCAAGGTACACTAAAATATTAATACAACCACCCTTTTACTTTCCTTCACTGAAGATATAGGCAGGAAACAAAAACCTGGACTGAAACATGGTGGCACAACAAACGGCCAGCACAATAACTGAAGTTAAATAATAAAAGAAATAGACAATAGTTGAAAGTGGCTCCAATTGACCCCTTTCAACTGTATGTAAAAGTACTTTGTTAAAAATGTACTATTGGTTGATTTATCTTACTGCATTGAAATATGGGGAGGTGCTGCTGATGTGCATATGAATAGGCTTTTAATACTGCAAAAGAAAGCCATAAGATGTATTGCTGGAATCTCCATAAGGAAATCCTGCAGAGGCAAATATAAAGAACTAAATATAATGACAGTGCTAGCATTATACATTTTTGAAACTATAATGTTTGTAAAGTTAAAATGTAGTGTTTTATTAAATAGGAATATCCGTGGTTATTATACAAGAAAAAGAAATGATTACCACAGCAGAAGGTTACTATTAAGTGACAATAACAGCAGGTAAAATTTTCTATAACAATTGGCCAAACTACAGAGTCTGTTGCCCATGCACTGCATATGTTGACGACACTACAGAATATCTATGTAAACACCTCAGCAATCAACCATAGAGCAGGTATAGCATGTTTTATTTATTTTATGAACTGTATCAAATAGTGGTCATTTTAACTGAAAGTTAGGTTTAGTATAGGTTACACAAGAAGTCTTTTTAGTATGTGATGGTGCGTATCACCCGAATCTCCGGTTCAGAAACACAAGACTTTAGAAAGGGATTAAAGTCTTTGGATAAACTCTAGTCTCCGATACTGCTTTGACCAATGACGTCATACTTAATCGAGAGATGCTATGAACACATTTACCACAACATGATATCGGTAGTTTGATTTCACCTAAATAGGTCAAATCTACTTAATGATACCACCTCTTCAAAATACATTAATAAGTAGTTAATTTTAAAGAAAGCTTGCAATTGAAGTTGTACAGCCTGAAATGATATATTTATGTCAAACATACAACTGTTAATCAATTGAGTGTTTCTGAACCGGAGATTCGGGTGCTACTTGCCCTCACATACTAAAAAAAAAAAAAAAAAAAAAAAAAAAAAAAAAAAAAAAAAAAAAAAAAAAAAAGAGAGAGAGAGAGAGAGAGAGAGAGAGAGAGAGAGAGAGAGAGAGAGACTTCTTGTTTAACCTATACCTAACCTTCTTAGGGCCATATGGTCTATGGCAGACACGTAAACAGTGAGTATTGAAACAACGCGCGGGACGGAATAACGTAAAACATGACGTCATTGGTCAAAGCGGTATCGGAGACTATATTTGACCCAAGTATTTTCTAATCTCTACAAGTCCATATAGTGATAAGGAATTCAGTGAAACCCAACATGCAGACTACCAGATAATGATACAATGAAACAACAAGATATTGTTTCATATGGAACTGACAGAGACTTGAAAATTGAAAAAAATATGATGTAAAGTATTTATACTGTATATGTTTGTCGCAAAACCTTAAGAACGGCGTATATTGTAATCTCTGTTTATGTGTACCCTAGTTTTAAGTAATATGTATATATCACTAGTATGGATTGTACTATGGAATGAAAACACTATACTTTATTAACTGACTGTCAGAAATGTAAAATAAATGTCTATTCAAATATGTCTGTAATAAAGCATGTATGGTGCTGGTAAGCTGTCCACGGGCTAATGAATAAATGTAAAATGTAAACGATTTACTTTGCTTGAAGTGCAGTTTATGAGTACACAACTGGTGCTTGACGTGTAGTCATTGGCAACGGCATGATGAATGACGGGAGTTGGGTTCAAGCTACCAATAAGAAATAGCATCAGTCTTTATGGTTTATAAACATGTAGAACTTCGGAGAATAATTAATATACTCATTGGACAAGGGTACATCAGGAAACTATCAATCATAAAGTGGTAACAGCATTATTTATTTATATCATGGTGGGCACTTTCACTGTCAATGAGTTTACCAAAAAGTAAATAATTACTGCTGTTCCTGCTCTGTGGTTGACAAGTTGTTGTTATACCCTCGTCCTGTGAGTAAATTAAATTATCCTCTTAAATATTACATATCAGTGGTCGGTTGTTCGGTAGGCTATATCACTCCACCACAAATGCACCTTCCATATAGGTATATTGTAAAAACTAGTATAAAAATCACAATTAGTTCAGATCATTAATGAAATATCAATTATGTTGCCAAAACTGCTGTACACAAA
Organism: Locusta migratoria; assembly: GCA_026315105.1. NCBI lineage: Eukaryota > Metazoa > Arthropoda > Insecta > Orthoptera > Acrididae > Locusta > Locusta migratoria. The sequence continues at coordinate 4,603,346 of CM048749.1, read as the reverse complement.
TGGCAGAACAAATTTTAAAAATAACACCAAATTTACTAGACAATGACACACATTCTAATTTGCCGCATGAACACAACTCCCATCATTCATTGCGCCGTTGCCAATGTCTACATGTCAAGCAACAGTCATGGACTGATAAACAGCACTTTCACCACAATTTCATAATTTTTTTTTTATTTTGCTTGTAATCTGTATTTTTATGAATTTGTTTTTATTCTCCACCAAGAATATTTGCTCCCTGTATTTGCATCTATACAGAATTTTCCCTCTCCCTCAAGAGATCAAAGTTTCAAATACTATTCCTTCAATGTTGCCTAGCATAATTAATCCCCTCCAGGTAGCCCAACCATCAAACTACCCACCTCCGGTTGCAATACCTCTTTCCACAATGACCTCTGTGTATTCAAATACCATCAATCTATTTCTGCAAAACTATGTAAATCCATCCAGTACCTCCTCTTCATCTCTAAAATTCTACTACTCTGCAATCAAAGTTTTCCGCATCCTATCTCCCAGATTTAAAACCCAGCTTTCCAAGAAGTAGAGCAGCATACACACCACCACCATCTTTATTGAGGGGGAGAAAAAAAGAGACACATGAACCACTTCCAAATTATTCACCTACACGAAATTTTACATACTTGACCTTCAAACTTAACAGAACTGTCACTGGGATGTAAAGATTTCGTGCCACACACAGTTCAGGAGATGTCATAGTGTAAATAATTGCCGCATCACGCGACAATGTACCACAACCCATCTTTAACCATTGGAATGATTCAACTAAATTTTGTGCATATATCCCTTACCGTAAGTTAACAATCACTGTAGTGGTAAGACCCACCTACAACACACAGTTTTAGAGGTGTGGTGGTGGGTATTTTTCCTATGCACCTCAACAAAATCTATAGTCTCATTTTGATCTTGATAAAATTTTGTACTTAACCTTCAAAGCAAGTGACTGTAAAACATTTTTTGTGTTGCATGGTGGAGGGTGCTTTACAAACACACAGTTTTGTTCCACTATCGATGAAATTTTGTACACTTGATCTTCAAAGCAAAAGGAAGGTCACAGTATTCATAAAGTTTTGTATGGTGCCTGGCAGAGGGTATTTTACTTATGGGCTTCAACCAAATCCACAGTTTTGCTCCGATCTTGCTGAAATTTTCTACCATTGGCCTACAAAACAAGAGAGAGGTTACTGTCTATGTAACATTTTTGGTTGTGAATGACAGGGTGTACTTTACGAACTTTGACAAAATGCAGTTTTGTTCTGATCTTGAAAATTTGTACACTTGGCCATCCAAATATAAGATGAAAGTCAATGTCTGTATGAAATTATGTGGGACACTCGGCAGAGGGTACTATACTTGTGGACTTTTTCGCCAAAACAAAATCCAAATTTTTATTCCGATCTTTATGATACTTTTTATACTTGACTGACTGCAAGCTACCATATGGTGCACAGGAGAGGGTTAATTGCAATAAATTTACACTGTGTCACTGTTCACCACAGAAGTTATTTATATGTGATTTTAAATAAAGAGGTGGAGGAAGAGATCACTTAAGACATGCATCTGGCCATTCCTTAAAATTAACCATGTTCATTCCGTAGTCAATAATGCTGACCATGTGCAAAATGGAAAAGGCATAATAAAAAGGTGAAAAGAAGAGGTTTCGGAGATAATCTGACAGGACAAGTTTTTAATGTATTATTTACTCATACGAATTTCATATTTGTGAAATTAAATATCAATTTTTGGATGGTATTAAAAGTTTCATGTATCCTGTGTGCTACATATGATATGTTTAATGTGACCATCAGCCCAGCCTGTTCTTTTGACAGTCATGTTTTTTTAGCTCTGGTTAGAATTGTTTCAGAAGTAATTCAAGACACCAAGTAGTACTGGATTTAACAATTATGAAATCATTAATCTGGAATTAGATATTCATTACAACTGTATTAGTGTGCTTCTACAGAAATACTATTTTTGAAAGTGAGGTAAGTATGAAGTAGTAATAAAACACTTCTTACTCCAACAAAGTAAGCGGTATCAGTCACTAAACTCTGTATGACAAGAGAAGAGCTCTGATGGCTAGCAGTGCAGTTGCCAATTTTTGACCGGAAATGCAGTGGTCCATTGACTAAAGTGACGGGGAGAGAGCCAGCCAGCTGGCACTACACCTCGCCCTCCCAACCTATGGCCTTGCGTTGGCCGGTGCTACAGAGACAAACAATGCTGCGTGACTCTTTGCAAAGTTCTTGTCGGCAGTATTCTACACAGCAATGTGTTCCTTGATCAGATCTTTTTCTCATGTGCTGATAGTATTTGCTCTTTACACAAATGCTCACAAATTGATTTTCAACAAGGTATAGCAAAAAACACAAATATTACATGTAAAATATTGACTGAAGACATTACCTTTATGTTTTGTGCAGAATAACGAAAACCCCAAGATCGTCGTCATCAGATTGGTCATCTCTCGCAACGACACGTTTCACTATCTTCGCTGCTGCTGCCCTCACCTTCTGATACAGAAATGACAATACTTTCCATTGCTTCTTCTCTTACGTCTTCTTCAATGTTCAACCTTCTAATTTCTTTCCATATATGATTCACGACGTTCTTCCATTTTTGTGGTGTTACTCATGTCACAGCCTCATTTAGCAGCCTCTCTGTATTATCTCGCAACATAAAGGTGGTATTTCGCTCCATGATGTCTGATTTTATTTGGGTCCAGATAAGTTTCATGGTTTTGAAATGACAGTGGTACGGTGAAAGACATATAACTTTGTGGCCATGGTTCTCTGCTAGCAAATCAGTTTCATGCTGCTTTCTGGGGCTTATATTGTTTTATTGATTCGAGAAGTCCTGCTTTTCTTATCTGTCAACCAGCTGACCATTTTGCTTTCCTTGCAGCAGCCGTTGGTGCCTTATTTAACTGTACAGAATGATACAGCACATTGTCCATTACTAAAACTCTACCAGGAATGACTTTGGTAGCAAATGAGTAATGAACTAGTTTTTTTAATCTTTCAGCATTCATCTCCTTGTGGTAATCTACAGTTTTTTTGGACTGAAACATCATTATAGCACCGGGCACAAAACTGCTCATAGAGGCAGCATGAACAACAGTCACCCTCCCTTACCAGTTGGCACACTCATAGTCCCATGGTGTGTGTCATCTGTCCACGTGACGGATCGTGCATGACCCAAATTGACCCATGTTTCATCAATCCATACAACATTCTCCTGATTGACTCAAAGTAACTCACACAAAAAACGACATCTCCAAGCTACAATTTCTCCACATTCTAATTAATGTCTTTCTACCTGTAAACTTTTTCCACCATAACCCAATTGTCTTTAAAACAATAGAGAGGCTTGTTGTTGTGCTTATGAACAAACCAATGTCTGACTGTTATTGCATTAATTTTTTAAGTTTTGGATATTCCTTCCTGCTATATATTATGCATAAATGTGCTGTCTGGTGGCATTTACATGCAAGTTTTCTGCTTGTTACACGACACAATCCCTTCCTTGATTTCCCAGGCGTCACAATAACAGGGCTCCCAGATGAATTTGCAGTCTATCATTTGTGGCTCTCTTTATGGTTGCTGTTGAGGTATTCAATGCCTTTACCATCCTATCAGTCACTCTACTTACTCGTATCAAAGACCCACCATTGTTCCATTCTCTTTTGAAGTAAACACGAAATCTGTAAATAAATTCGCGTTCATGTGATCTCAGCATAGCTTCTTCCCCAATAGGCCTCTTCTTTGAACTACAGAAGCCATTATTCACACACGAACAGACACACGACAAGAATCTCGGAGACTTAGTGGAGCACACGAACACAAAGCTGGGTGGCCTAATGTTGAGGTAACGCTAGCGGGTTGCCAGGGTAATGTATACAAAGGCTCAGCACCTGATAGGCAGGCGTGGCTGCCTGAGGCAAGTGTGTCACGGCCACCTCAACTGCCGGAGCTCTTCTCTCCCCGTACGGAGGATAGGATGAATTATGATGGTAATTAGATGAATGTTTCCAAAAGTTATTGAACCAAACTGCTATGGACATCAGTCCATAGACTTACAATCTACTTAAACTAACCTAAGGACAACATACGCGCATGCCTCAGGGAGGTCTCGAACCTCTGAAGGCGAGCACAGTAATACACCTTAAGAGTGCTACTGAATGTTTACATGCTCCTTCCTATTAGAAGGTATCAATAAAAAATAAATTTTATAACAAATTAGCATGATATTTATCATTTATTACTTTTAATGAAGACTATCGTTTACAATAGGAGAATGTTTTAGTGATTTTCGAATTTTATCTAGAAATTATGCACACTTCAACACAATGGACTCTCATCTACTAGAACCTCAGATATGTATCAACATTAAGCCACAAACCGCTTGTTTCTACCTGTCTGGACTTCGGAGATACAGTATATGTGATTACAGTTGCAGAGATTATTTTGAAGTACGCTGTAGTTTCCAAACTTCTTTTTATTGAGACAGTGAGAAGCTCCTAACCATCAGCAGTGCACGTACCACAACGCCACCACACTCGCCAGACACACTGTTGCGTAACTCCAATCGTAAAAGAGGCGTTCACCTGCTGGCGCTGTCACCGATGGAAACTCAAACGGTGAAGCATTCCCTTGTTAAGAAATGAAGTTTATTGAAATCCAATATTAGTTTAAATGTCAGGAAGTTCTTTCTGAAAGAATTTGTCTGGAGTGCAGCATTATATGGGAGTGAAATGTGGACAATAAGGAGGTCAAACAAAAAGATTATATAAGCTTTGCAACGGACGAAAGGTGGTTTTAATGTAAACATTTACAAGACACAAACAAGGGTAATGGAATGTAGTACAAGAAAATCGGGTCATGGTGGAGGAATTAGATTAGGTTATGAGACAATGAAAGTAGTAGATAAGTTTTGTTATTTGGGTGGGAAAATAATTTCTGATGGATGAAATAAAGAAGATATAAAATGCGGTAAGCTATGAAAGGAAAAACATTTCTGGAGAAGTGAACTTTGTTGACATCCAAAATTAATTTAAATGTTAGGAAGTCCTTTCTGAAAGCAATTGACTGCAATGTAGCATTGTATGGGAGCAGAACATGGACAGTAAATTGTTCAGTCAAAAGATGATAGAAGCATTTAAAATGTAGTTCTACAAATGAATGCTGAAGATTAGGTTGGTAGATCAAATAACTAATGAAGAGGTGCTGAACAGAATGGAGGGGAAAAATAAATAAATAAATTCTGGCATATCTTGACTAAGAGGGAGGATCAGTCAGTGGGACACATCCCGAGACAGCAAGGAATAGTGAATTTTAGTGTGGTAAAAATTGGAGAGGGGAACTGAAAGACAAATACAGTAAGCAGGTTCAAAAGCGTGTTGGTTACTGTTCTTCTTCAGAGATGTAGATGCTTGCACAGGACAGGGGAGCATGGAGAGCTGCATCAAACGTGTTTCAGGACTGAAGACCACAACAACAGTGTTTACTGCCAACTGGGGTACAATTTTAATGCTTTTAACAGTCGTCGTCTTTTAGGACAAACTAGGGGTATATTATGACTGACACAACTTAAAAGTAGAACTACCTTTTCCCCCTCTTTTTGGAATTAAACTGAAAAGGAAACTACAATTATTTGTAGAGTATGTATATAGATGTAGATTTTTATAATAATTGTTCTGCTTATTTATTTGTGTCAATTCCTCTTCAGTTTTTATTCCACAGTTCAAAAGCGAATAAGAGACATGACCCATGTTAAAAATTTCTCTACATATTACACAGGAAATGACCCTAATTCCTGTGTATACTTTAAAATTCATTGTCAATTCTATGAGAACTTTTAGAGAGTTACTTGAGGAAAAAGTGAAACAAGACAAAAGTATGCTTTTCCTGATGCAATAGCATTTGTGCACCTTTAACTTTTCTTAATAACAGCAGCTGTATAATTCTCACTAACAGATTAATTTCTAAATTTTTCAGATCGCGCTTACAGGAAAAGGCGGCGTGTGTCTGAAAACCAGGAAATTGAAGACCGTCTGGAGTCGCTTATTCTCAGAGTGGGAGAAAAGGTACAGTAAATATTTACAGCATTTGGAACAATTTAAGCAACATTATACAAGAGCATCAATCTTGAAATTTTGTTGTAACGTACATGAAAAGCAATGCGTATCAAGTCTCATGATGACATTGCTATGGTTGCGTGATCCACCTACCACCTAGGAAGAGGGTAGAGGCTTTTAAAATGTGGTGCTACAGAAGAATGCTGAAGATTAGGTGGGTGGATCGCGTAACTAATGAGGAGGTACATCTACATACATACTCCGCAATTCACCATAAGGTGCGTTGCGGAGGGTACACTGTACCACTACTAGGCATTTCCCTTCCTATTCCACTTCCAAATTGAACGAGGAAAAAAAGAATGTCTATATGCCTCCGTACGAGCCCTAATTTCTCTTAACTTGTCTTTGTGATCTTTATGCGAAATGTAAGTAGGCGGCAGCAAGATCGTACTACTCATCTTCAAATTCCGGCCCTCTAAATTTACTTAACAGAAATTCACGAAAAGAATGTCGTCTTTCTTCCAGCGATCCCCAATTGAGTTGCCGGAGCATTTCCGTGACACTCGCGCATTGGTCGAACCTACCGGTAACAAATCTAGCTGCTCGCCTCTGAACCGCCTCTATGTCTTCCTTCAAACCGATATGCTGCGGGTCCCAAATACTTGAGCAATACTCAAGACGTGGACGTACAGGCGTTTTATACGTGGTCTCCTTTACAGGTGAAGTACATCTTCACAAAATTCTTCCAGTTCACCAAAGTCGGCTGTCTGCCTTACTCACAACTGTCCTTACATGCTCGTTCCATTTCATATCGCTCTGCAATGTTACGCCTAGATATTTGAATGATGCGACAGCATCAAGAAGCTCACTACTAATGCTGTATTCGACCATTATAGGATTGTTTTTTTTTCTACTCATGCGCATCACCTTACATTTTTCTACATTGAGAGCTAGCTGCCATTCTTCGCACCAACTAGAAATTTTGTCTAAGTCAACCTGTATACTATTACAGTCAGTTACAGACGACACCCTCCCATACACCACAGCATCATCAGCAAACAGCTGCAAATTACAACTTATTCTGTCCATTAGATCATTTATATAGATAGAAAATAATAGCGGTCCTATCACACTCCCCTGGGACACACCTGACGATACACTCGTCTCTGATGAACACTCGCCGTCGAGAACAACGTACTGCGTTCTATTGCTTAGGAAGTCTTCCAGCCAGTCACAAATCTGTGAACCTATTCCATAAGCTCGTATCTTCGTTAGCAGTCTGCAGTGTGGCACCGCGTCGAACGCCTTTTTGAAGTCGAGAAAAACACAATCCGCCTGTTGCCCTTCGTCCATGGCTCGCAAGATGTCATGTGAGAAAAGGGCAAGCTGAGTTTCACATGAACGATGTTTCCTAAACCCGTGCTGATTCATGGAAAGAAGCTTTTCTATTTCAAGGAAATTTACTATATTCGAACTGAGAATATGCTCCAAAATTCTACATGAAACTGATGTCAACGATATTGGCCTGTAATTGTATGGGTCAGTTCTCCTTCCTTTTTTATACACGGGAGTCACCTGCGCTTTTTTCCAATCACTAGGAACTTTGCGCTGAATTAAAGATTCGCTATAAATGCAAGCTAAGTAGGGGGCCAACGCCACAGAATAGTCTTTGTAAAACCGAACTGGTATTCCATCCGGACCAGCAGACTTTTTCGTATTTAGCTCTCTTAGCTGCTTCTCTACACCGGAAATACCTATTGCTATGTCCCCCATTTCGTAATTAGTATGTTGATCAAATCATTGTATATTTGTGCGGTCCTCCTGCGTGAAAGATTTCTTAAAGGTTAAATTTAGAACTTCTATTACTGCCCGGAATGATCAACTAGTGACTGGACAGTGAGCTTTGACCCGCTTACCGATTTTACATAGGACCAGAATTTTTTCGGGTTCTCAGAAATATCTTTTCCTAAGGAATTAGGGCGAAAAGGAATTTCTGGCATACCTTCACTAAAAGAAGGGATCAATTGCTAGGACACATTCGTAGACATCAAGGAATTGTGAATTTAGTGTTGGAGGGAAGTGTGTGGGGTAAAAACCGCAGAGGAAGACCAAGAGATGGATACAGTAAGCAGATTCGGACAGATGTCGGTTGCCGTTCTTATGTTGAGCTGAAGAGGCTTGCTCAGAATAGGGTATTGTGGAGAGCTGCATCAAACCAGTCTCCGGAGTGAAGACCGCAACAACAACAAATAAAAACTCAGGCAAGGCAGGATTTTCAGCTAGTACTACAGAAATATGAATGTGAAACAAATGACAAAATTAGGAATTTGAATCTTAGTGGAGGTCCTAAGCAAAAGCAGTCTTTACAATAATATTAACTAGCTATTGTAGTTGTCCAATATTTCAGATCACACTATTTACCATAAACTTCAGTGTGACATGACTTATATGTTCACATGGTAATTCTGCATATTACTACAAACATCTGTATGGATCTACAAGTCTACACAGATTTAAAGTGACAAGTACATTGTCACAACATTATTTATCGCATCAGCAGTGTACTGTTTATCTTTTTGTGTGTGTCGTAGCTGTGTCTGTAGGGTGCGGCTGATGGATGTAGCTGCTCCTCCATGTCTGACTGCTGATCCTCTACTGAAGTAAATCAGTCAAATACTTTTCTAAGGTTACCATGAGGTGGGAGATTGTTCATGCCCTACTGTATATTAATGATACTAAACACTCGCCAGATTGGGGTGACATTCCCAAAACTGCCCTCACTTTTCTCACAGAATGTGAATTGTTATTGCTTATCTTCTTTTCTCCATTTGGGGTTTATGAGTAACTCAGTGTGACTATGACTGTTGGTAGCTTTATGGGAACTACTTGTTCACAAAGAAATTCTCTCTGTGCCACAGGACATTGTGTGTCACATGATTCCTCCAAGAAGACCATCACAACTGGCTCACATCAGTTGCCTATATTGCATGGTTCCCTCTGCTCTATGCCACATTATTTCCTTCCACCAGTATTTGTGTCAGCCAATGGTAGGGCTAAGTACATTCATTATGTATGTACTTATTCTCCCTCAGCCAATGATGGTGTCATATTGTGCCATCTTGTCTACCTCATTCAATTAGTGGTGTTGTTTATGAGCTACAACTGGGACACGCATATACATATGTATATGTCTCATGGTGTTCATGCATATGATCATATGATAATCACATTGATTCTGCAAGTGTTACAATAAACGTTGACCTGTTGGTTTGTTTTGCTCTGGGGTTTTACCTTTTGTTAATGGATTTTGCATCTTGGGCAACCTGCACAGAGACACAACTGTCATCTCCGGCTGTTGCATTCTGAATCACCAAGACTTACTTTGTGGTAAGGGGACGGAAGAGGGGACAGCTAGGTTGCTTGGCAGTGATAGAAATGGCATGGCCCTAGTGAGCATGTAGGTACTGAGTGGGGTTTCCCTATCCTTTCAATGGAGATAACTTTGCAACCTATCCCTCTGACCAAAGTCAACCTAATCCCAACACTGAACCCTGCCTTTCTCAGTTGATACCACCATCCAAGACCCTCATGTACTCTCACTTAACCACCCACTTTTCACTTTCAACCTACCCCTCACCATCTTCCCCCAAGTTCCTTCCTAAGAACACAAACCTTTCATCAGAATAAGGTAGAGCCATCCACATCATCAGAACAAATCTCAACACAATTATTCTCCTTGCAGACAAAGGTTCCACTACTGTTTTTTATTAATCACAGTGACTACTCTGCAAAGCAAAGTGGCCAAGCGCATTGAAGCTCTATGCTACGATGCGCGAGGCATGGATGTTTGTGCCGTCTTTAGCACAAGCTAGTTCATAAGTAGTTTGTAAGTTTAGGGACTGATGACCCCGTAGTTAAGTCCCATAAGCTTTATAAACATTTGACTACTCAGCAAAAGGTCTCCACCAACTTTCTGACTCTTTCACCTGCAAGAAGTGCCCGAATGATCACATTCCAAAAGCCCAACAAGCTCTCCAATCATCCATTCCCCACCCCCAGATGCTCTCTCCTGAATTAATCTCCCTCCTCACCCCCAACAGCATCCTGCACACACACACACACACACACACACACACACACACACACACACACACACACACATATACCTTCTACATGTTTCCAAAATCCACAAACCAAATTATTCTGGAGACCCAATTGTGGCTGGTTACTGTGCTCCGCCTTCAACCAATTATGCAAAATTTATCTTCTCAAATCAAGAATACCAGTGATTTCCTTAACTGGCTCTCCGCCATCCCCATCCCTTTACCTCCTGGATCCTTACTTGTCGCAGTCGACGCTATTTCCTTATATAGCAGCATTCCACATGCCCATGATCTTACTGCTCCCTAACACTGCCTCTTCCAACAACCCTCAGAATCCAAACACAATACCTAATTCCTCATAACCCTCGCCAACTTTATCCTGACAAAAAACTACTTATCCTCTGAGGGGAATCTGTGGTATGGTCATGGTCCATCCATATGGCACCCTTGTATGCCAGCCTGTTTATGGGCCATCTGGAGGAAACTACTATCAACCCTAAACCCCAAACCTCTGGTGTGTTTAAGATTAATTAACAATATTCTCTGATCTAGACTCAGCGCCAGGATATCTTATCCTCAGCCTTTCACAACCTTAACTTCTTCTCTCCCATCTGCTTTATGTGGTGTTTCTCATCTGCTTTATGTGGTGTTTCTCAACTCACTGTGCCAGATTTGTAGATGTTACCTCCACTACATTGATATCTCTTTCCATATTAAACCTAACAACCACTGGACAGTAACTATACTTTGACAGTAGCCATCATTTGAATATCATAAAAACCCTGTGGAAGACATATCTGCACTGATTAGAACTTTTACTCAATTTGCTGAAGGTCTCAAACTGGCCTTCACACGCAGAAATAAACACACCCTGATCCCCACCACATCCTTTGCCAAGGTTTGATTTTCTAAAATGTCCAGACATACAACTACACTAGATTCTCCCCATCCCTCCAAAATTGGTGTTCCATTGCCCACTCAAAAGTCCATAACATGCTAGTCCATACCTATGCCACACTCAACCCTAGCCACCTACTACAGGGTTCATATCACTGTTGAAGGCCCCATTGTATGACCTGCCCATTCCACTCACTCAGCACTTCCTATTCCAGTCCCATTACAGACTTGTCCTAACTCTCCATCAACAGGCTCCGCGACCAACTTTCACGCTTGAGCATGTGCTTTTGCTACTTAGACCAGCATATATAGATGACCGCAAGCACAGCTCAGCAATGTGTTTTCTCACCTGAATATGCTGGCCAGTTGCATTGATGAAATATCGTGGAGCTTACATGATGATGTGTAACAGGAGATCAGTGGCAGTAGCAATGAGCCATGAACCAGTAATGGGGACCAGTTGTGAAAGCAGCCAAGTGATTTACCAGTTCTGCTGTAATAATTGTGCAGCATTTTACGTTCGTGTGACAGCAAACCAGTTGTCCATGAGAATAAGTGGCCACTGTCAAACTGCGACAAAAAATAAAAAGAATACAGCATGGCCCACCTTGTAGCACAGCATATGGATGAACACAGCACACTTGATTTCAATGACTGCTTTACTACTCACGGCATCTGGATCCTCCCCTCCGCCCACCAGTTCTTCTGAACAGTACAGCTGGGAGTTGTCCCTTCAACACATTTTATGGTCCTGCAACCACCCCTGCCTCAATGTAAGAGAACTTGTCATCCCTACTTCCCATGCCTAACATTGCCTCCTAAACCCCCCCCCCCCCCCCCCCCGTTTTGCAACTTTCTTTTATTTATCTTTGTTTAATATTTCCATATCCCCTTATTTATTTATTTTCATTATTTTAAATCTCCCTCCCTCCACACTCACAGCTCTGCACCTCCCTCTTATCCTCTTCTGTCCCTTCCCTTTACTGCAGTCCATGCTGCATCTCACACTCCCATCTATCAAAGCCTTTGCAACCCATCATACTACATGCAACATTCGATCTGCACCCTTCTCCTTCCACTACCCTCCTCGCTCACTGTCAAAATGCTGGCTGCACTGCAGTGGCCAGATATAGTTGTTGTGTGCACATAGTTATATGTCTCAGTGATTGTGGCAATGTATGTGTTCCTTTTTCTGATGGTCATGCCCAAAAATTTAAGTTGTGCAAATGTGATTGTCTATTTGACATGCCTGTCAGTGGCTCAGCAGTCATCTTTATGGTGGGTTGTTATCTATCCCCTATTATTGCCATTCCAATTTTCATTTCCATTATTAGTATTACAGGCTTCCAGCTCTGTCAGTAATCATATCCTGTTCATAAGAGATAGGGTGGCCGGCCAGTACTTACCGTAGTTTGGTACTGCTGATATTACATACAAAAGAATGACATCTCTGAAGGTGCAACATCTCTGCCACATTCACCCACCCCACCTCATGGCATAGATTGTGTCTAACATTTCCTTCTGTCCCCTTTCTCTTCCCTCCTCCTGCCTGACAAAGAAAATATAAATTGCCAAAAGCTAGAATAAACATTTAATTTTGTCCATATTTGAGTAAGTACTGGCCAGCCACTCTATCTCTTGTGCACATTATATTCACATATCATTTCCGCGATTATCTCCTGTGTACCAAGGCATATGCAAAACAGGTTTGCTTCAAATTGCTCCAGGCATTCAAGCCCAAAAACTGAATACTTGGCACAGTGATTCAGAATTTCATTTTCACTGTTTCTGATACATAATCTTAAGGAGAATACCAGAATTGTTGTTTTTAGAAGAAACCCATAGCCAGTTTCTTCAAGCTTATTTCCCCAATCCCAGCTTGTGCTTCACTCTGATGACTTCATAGTCTATAAATGTGTAAATCCCTTTTTTTTTTTTTTTTTTTTTTTTTTTTTTTTTTTTTTTTTTTTTTTTTTTTTTTTTTTTTTTTATTTTTCAACCATTAAAATCTTATGATTGCAAAACAGACAAAATGAAATTTAAATTATTATGCTGCTAGACTAGAGGCAGTAGACAATGAATTAATAATTACCAATATAACCCTTTGTTTCAAAAAGTATATCATCTTCCTAAGAGTAGTCTTTTCATTCTTATTTTATAGTTGTTAACAATAGTTGCAATATCATGTGTCCTACTGTTTTTGCTAAGATATCTTAAGAGTCTAATCTGTCTAAGTTTTTTAATGTTCACTTTTCATTTCTGTGTGTGTGTTTGTGCTCTGAGTAAAAGTTAACTGTGTATGTTAATGATATTGTAATTTATTTACAGAGTACTTCTTCACTGGAGAGCAATTTGGAGGGACTTGCAAGTGTGCTTGAGGCAGATTTAGCAACTTTTCGCACCAAAATACTTCGTATCCTTACAGATTGTGCTATCAAGATGCCTGAAAAATGTACAATCTACACTACCTTAGTGGGCTTGCTAAACGCAAAGAATTATAATTTTGGCGGTGAGGTGAGGTTTTTATTTTTATGACACTTGAGAATAAAAAGCTAAAACTCAAGCTCTGGTAGTTAAAACCCTGATTAATTTCTGACAGTTTCACCCATTCATAAACCTAGTTGTGGTTGCAGGCTGATCTTTGAAGATTTGAAATAAATCATATTGAGCGTTCAGCACTTATAGTGATTACAAACCAAGCCATTGAATTAAAAATTTTAACTCAGCTCGGATTCAACCTGGGTCTCTTGCTTCATAGGCAGTCAAGTTATCCATTCAGCCACCTCGGCATTATGGATAATGTGAATGTTCAGAATACCCAAGTATGTCTCCCTCCACAACACAAACTTCAGTTTGCTTTGAACTTTGTGTTGTGGAGGAAGTCTTACTCAGGTATTCCATGCGTACATATTACATCCATAACGCCAGAGTGACTGAATGTATAAAGTCGCTGCCTTGTAAGTAGGAAATGTGGACTCAAAATTCCAGCTGTGGCACAAATTTTAATTCAGTGCTTCACCTTATAATCATTATCTGTCTTGAGAAAAGTATTAAGTCATGACCATTTGTTTCATATACAGAAGTGTTATAAATAAGTGCAGCAAGCAATTGATTAAAATCTTATTCATACCAACAGTGTCATAAAGAAATTTTGAATTTCTGTGTGACATTAGTCTTTATGAAGCACATTTTTATCAATTGTTTGTTATACTTCTTTATAACATTTGTGTATAATGGTGCACATGGTTATATCCAATTTGATGGTTACATTTTCTTACTTCTTCATGCAACAATTCCGATTGTGATTATACTTGCTAATTACTTCCATAAATTTATGATCTGTAATTAGCTTGAGGTCCACGTTATATAAAGTAAAACTTGATTGTGAGTTACCAAAATAAATGGTGTGGTAATATATTGTTTTGAATCCTAGCCCACTGTTTGTTTTTGCACTTCATATGACATTTTTAATTGTAAACAACTAAAGATGCATGTTTAATTTAAATAGATAAATTTCACTACAGACAACTATCTTATGAGTCTTTATGCATATTTTTCTGGTTATTTAATACCATCTTCATTTGTAGTTATATTTATTTCTCAGTATTCCTTTTGCCTTAAAAAAATCATTAGCTCCAGTCATCTGTATAATAAGGGTAAAAACAAACCATTTTCAGAGAAATTCAGTAGAGTATACTATATATCAAATTATGAGTAGAGCATGAGGATTATGTACATATTAAGTCCATCAATATCATTGAACTATTACTGCAGTCTTTGTCACTTCACTGTAGATAAAACTGAAAGATATAAAGTGGTCTGCCTATGCTAAGTGCGTACGCCTAAGCAAACTTGTTTGAATATTTCTCTAGCTGTTGCCAGTTACAAAACATTGAAGATTTTCTCCATGGTGGTTCTCTGCAGTCAACACCCCCAGCTGAAACCTTAATCTCCAAAGTATCATTTATTGTGATGTGAACAATTTTTTTTATCTAAACATCCAGTACAAACTGCACTGCACTGCACTTCATTGTAAGAAAGTAATTTACATGAAAACACCTGAAATGGAAAGTGCATTAATGGTGTAGTAATTTGATGGTTGTGCAATATTAGGAGAGGATCTTTCAAACTATAGTCTAGTTCATAGTTGGTCAACCAGCCCACGATTTTTCTCATCCCGGCCCACAGAATAAATTCACACATGAAGGAGACGAGGAGAGAGAGATTGGGTGGTCAGTACTTACCCTTGTGCTGTACCGCCAATAGTGACACAAATGAAGAAAAAGAAAAAAAGGACAAGCTTTCGGAACACAGTTCCTTCTTCAGGTGGGAGAGAAGGGAACGAAGGGGGAGGGGAAAAAAAAAAAGATGGGAATGGAAGGGAAGGGTAATTCATAGCCTAGGTCATGAGGGTAGTGTTTGAGGAGTGTGGAAGCCAGAGATATTGGCAGTATCTCAGTATCTGGCAGAATTACCTTTCCCTTCCATTCCCATCCCCCTCCCCCCACCTGAAGAAGGAACTGTGTTCCGAAAGCTTGTCCTTTTTTGTCCCTTTTTTCTTTTTTTCTTTTTCTTCATTTGTGTCACTATTAGCAGTACAGCACAAAGGTAAGTACTGGCCATCCAATCTTTCTCTTTTGAAAAATAATTTAAAAAGAATTACTAATCTATTAAAGCCTGTAATGAAGATAAAGCCTTCTGGGATGGATCCCAAATGACAATATTATAGTAAAATTTAAGAAATTAAAATTTCATTTCATTTTTTATTTTAAATTTAAGGATTATTAAAAGAATTTGTATGAAACATTTTGAGATATATGTTGTTTAGATGCTCCAAAAGATAAGAAACTTTCTTCTTTCTTTCATTCTATTACAAAGTGTTTTGAAGAAATAAAAAATAATTGCATAATGAAGTCCTAGAAAGGATAGGGTTACTTTTTGTTTCTTTTTTCAAAGGGGAAGAGTCAAAAATAAAACCTAAAAAGATAATACATATTTCGGCAGTTGGAAAAATAGATTCTTAAAAAATAGGATTTTATAGTGACTTATCAGGCATTCCATGAGTGACGGACAGGACATTCAAACAGAGAGAAATCCATGTTTATTTGACGTGTGTGTACATGTTATTTCCACGAAGATGTTTCAGAACTATGAAAAGTACTTAATGTGCTGATTGTGCATTCCAGAGTGTTAACGAAGGGTATTTTGTAGATTTATTTAGTCTTTCAAACATTTAAGATCACAGAACTTCTATGCACAGAATTTATATTTGTAAAAGATTTTAAAAATTAGTACTAGAAATCAGTTGCGATGCTTCATTTCTAACTATTCCCATTCAGCATAAGAATAATACTAATATAAACATTAACATGATTCATATATTCTACCGTGTTCGCCATTGTCTTTTGGGTTTGTTAAGCGGACGGAATTTAAATGTGGTAACAGATAACACAAAAGATTATATGGCACAATGTTTACATTTGTATTATTCTTATGGCAAAGAGAGTGTGGAATTTACGAATTACAATTCATAGGAACAATCCCTTGCCCCTAATAGAAAAACACTTAATTTTTGGCACGAAGACAGTGGTTGTAGCGTCAGGCATATTGACACAACACAGGCTTGCCAGTCGGCTTTATGTACTATCTTTTACATAAGACTTCAAATGTACAGCTACTATAGCAACACTAAACACTTAAATGGAAATAACTTTGAAACTAAATGCAGAAATATAAAACAATTTTATTAGACTTAGAATACAAATTTTACAAAATGTTTATAATAGCAATTAGATACCGGTACGGTAATTCTGAATCACTATAACTTGATTTCTTGTTATTCAGTTCCTTCATATTACAGAGCATCATCCCTTGTTTAATCTAGTGCATTCGATATCAAACACTTTTAAATGGCCTGTTATGCAATCTGATTTGGAACCCACTTCGATGTATCATCATTCCATTGGCACACTTGCACATTTTACACGACTCGTTGGTGTCAGTCATTTGTCAATTTTCGAAAGGCAGTTGGTGTACATCTGTTTAAGCTTGACATTAAACGATTTATTGAAGTGGTTGCTGAATTGACATCATCCCACCTAGATGGTGCACTATAAGAACTTTTTTTCCACATAATAAATAACTTTTGTTCTTGAAATTCTAGAGCTTCATTACAGTTCAATACTCCAGCACTTCACAGAATTCGACGTAACAATACATGAAGTCAGAATGAGGCAATTCATGCAAGAATCCTAAAGCCTTATGTATTGTTGGTATTTGCGAAAAGAAATTTATTTTTGTTGCTACAGTACTAATATTTGAAAGGCTGCTACCTTTGAAGTTCAGCAAAACTAAAGTTATATTTCCTTAGTCAAAAATAAAAAAGGAAATTTATTTGTTTAATTATTATTATTATTATTTACTTTTACAAGTTCAAAAGTTTTAGTGTCAGTATTTATATTTGTGCCTGTAAAATAAGCCTGTGTAGTACTGCGTGTATTATATGGGAAAAGTTACTTGTGGTGGCTCCTAGTGTCATTTTTCAGAACTTTGTTTGCTTTGTACTCGATTTAAACCCCAGGTGGACAACAAAAACTGGAAAAAAGCACGGCTTAGATTTGGGTAAATATGGTAGATTGTTTTCACAATAGCCACACAACTGCGTAAGTTTCGTAGTGGTTTCACTTGATCAAATTTAAAGTGAGATCATTTTCTTTTTATGACCTCACGTCTTTCAACGGATCTATGGAAAATAAAGTAAATAATGCAGACAAAAACACACTGTTGTGTAAAGTAAACTATAACATTTGTAACTGAAGGTTTCCATATATTACTTTGGATTAGGGATTCGGTAGTAGTCAGCTATTATGCATCAAATCCGAAGCCAGTAGCCAGTGTGCTAGATTCGGCGAATAATGAATTCAGCCGAACCACTCTGACACAACCCTAATTTAATTAGGTATCACACTACTTAATTATATCTGTCATGATAGATGGAGCCTAAAGATGAGTCTAACCAAAATAGAATATCTGGTGATGAATAGTAACATTAAATTTGAAGTACACATCAATGACAAAGGAGTTATGAGACAGTTAGAAAACTTTTAACTATCTTGGTGCATATATTGATAAAAATGGATTGAGACATACAGACATAAAATACAGAATACAGCAAGGCAGAATAGTATTAGGATGTATAAATTATGTATGATGGGACAAGAACATCTATAGCAGCAATAAGAAAAGAGTGGGTAAAATGATAGTGGAATCAGTGCTGCGCTACGAACTATGGATCTTAAATACTGATTTCAAAAGAAGACTACTAGCTGTGGAAATGGATTATTTACATAGGGGTGCAAGACTATCTAGAATAAATAGAAAAACTAATGATGAAATAACAACTAGAATGGGCAGAAGAAACAGTGATATGTAGAATTGAAAGGAGATCATTAAATTTGTATGCGCATATGCTGATATTGCCAGATCATCGGTGGGCAAAGAAAATCTATGAATGGAAACCACCACACAAACGTTAATGTGGTAGACGTACTTGGATGGGCCACATAAATGAAATAACAAATTGCTGTGACACATACAAGGAAGATGCGCTGGATAAAGAGGCTTGGCGGAAGATAACGGGAATACAATAACATGTTGTTATTGATTAATGCTTGCATTAATTAGTCCTGTGTCAATAAAATAATATCTATCACATAATATGTATTGTAACGTATGTTCTGTGAGACTTATTTGCTGTATTATGCAAAATTGTTCTCAGTTTGTAGACTACATGGTACGCAACTTGAAGGATGCACTGAAAAGTTGTCGATGGGATGCTGCAAGGTATTCGTTACGCTTCTTAGCAGACCTTGTGAATTGCCACGTGATTTCTGCAGGATCTTTGATGCAGCTACTTGACAACATGGTTGATGCAGCTAAGGAAGATGGTGTTCCACAGGTAAATATTGTACTTTGTCCTTTTTGTCAAAATCAGTTATTTATTTCTCAGTGTAGTTGAGTTTTTCTTGTATGTATTTCTTCTCATGAGACTGCTTTGAGGTTTTTGAGTGTATTGTAGAAGCACTATCATTCCAACATTCAACTTTAAAAGATCTTTATGCACTAGTGGAAAAATATATGTTGGAAATCTGGAAATAATGTTTGTTTTTTACATTTGAAGTGTAATAACAGAGAGAAATAAATAATTCCTATACCTCTAGCTCCAGAGCAAAGTCTCAGTTTGCATCTTGAAAGATTCTGATTAATCTTACTTTGATGTCTTGAAACATTACTTAACCTTTGTCTCATACTTTTGGTGACATTTAAAGGTTGCCTGGAGAGAGGTTCCAGTAATTCAAGTCTGAAATAGTATGTGTTATTTTGCAACTTAATAAACTTTTGTGCTAACCTGTGATGTTTTGCAGTAATGACCTTTCCAAGAAGGCAGACTTTTGGCATTTAGTCTGCACTGAAGCAGTTTTGTTAGTTTTACATAATCGGACTCTTTCAGTATCTCATGTTTTGTTGTGCTACAATACTGTTCCAATTTTCCACAGTTACTGTAGAAACAACTTGACATTAAAGTCTTTCCGCTTCTAAAACTGTGAATTTTTTGTTTTCACACGATATGTACCACTTGATTTGGGCACATATGAACTCTGTAGCGTTAAAGTGCCAATATAGAGTATTAATTTAATTATAGAATGTCTATGCTTCTTGGCAACTTTGTCTATGATGTATGCTGGGTGTCTTGTGTTATATAGTGACACAAATTCAAATAGTTACACTCTCTTCAGTCCATCATTGAACTTTGTTATTTCATCATAATCACCTTGTGATTTTTATTTTCTAGAAGATTTCATTGGGGCGTTGTACTGTACAACATTGTGATATGGCGCAATGTCAATAATGGTGTATAACAGTTTCTTCAAATTTGGTATCAGTGAATTTTCAAACCATTGTGATAAGGTGGTATAGTACTTCTCCTAATTAAAATTTGAAGTTTTCTTTGATCTGAAAACATGTAAACAACCAGTAACAAACCCACAGGCTGTACCTGCATGAACAATAACTATTCTGTTTTGTGATTCATCAGACCAAACTGTCTTCAGCGTATGACTAGCAATTACCCATGTTTCAGCTAGCCACACTGAATCATCAAAATCAGTGCCCTTTACCTGCATGAAATATCTGCATTGCCATGCAGCAGTAGCTTGTTGCTTGAAGGTTACCACATGGCCAGACTTCTTTTTTTTTTCGTAATTAAACCACATATGCCCCTCAGGGGCTCAGCATTAATTTGCTGGGTACAGGCTTGGCGAACCTGGGGTCCTGAGCTGTGGGCTGTGTCGCGTCAACAGTCCGCTACACCGTAAGCTCTGTGCGTGCTTCAACGACCATCGTTCGGCGCGACGGTGGAACGTTGTGCGTTTCAGAGCCTGGGGCTCTTGGCTTAATCGCCCGGGTCGCGAGGACGGTACAAACCTCTATAAAAAAAAAAAAATCAATCTCAAGGTGTGCTACGTGCTGAGTAGATGCATGGCTGTTGAGGTTGAACAGCAGCTAGGGAGCAACCTCTGAGGAACCTGCCGCACCTCAGTTGTATAAGGCTTACCCAGGCAAGCGGGGCTCTGTCTGGGTGGACCTTTAGATCCCTAGCTGCTCGTGGGAACGAAATGAAGTGAGCAAACAATAGCGTCGCCATACGCAAACCTGGCGTCTCAAAGTGTGGAAGGAATGAATACAATGCCGCCGAATACAATCCCCAAATGTTTCCCTCCCTGGCTATGCCATGGGAAGAGCGTAGGACACGGAATCAAGAGCAATATGCTCCAAGATACTTAGTCTGTACCAGATCGGATGGCGAATCATTTGCGGCTACAAAGCCATTGTTTTTGTGGACAATCTGGAGGACAGGTTTGGAGAAGTGGATGGACTGTCAAAGATGCGTTCAGGATCGGTGCTGATAACGACGTCATCCCCGGCGCAGTCACGGGCATTTCTCGCCTGTGATAAGCTGGGTGATGTTCCCGTTACGATGACACTGCACAAAAGCCTTAATATGGTCCAGGGCATCATATTCCAAAGAGATCTCCTTTTGCAAACGGACGATGAATTACGCAAGAACTTAATGCGGCGTGGAGTCCATTTTATCCGCCGTGTCTACAGGGGTCCGAAGGACAACAGGGTTCCCACCGGTGCGTTCATCTTGGCCTTCGAGGGCGACACATCGCCTGAGAAGGTCAAGGTGATGACTTATCGCATTGATGTGAAGCCCTACGTTCCTCCCCCTATGCGCTGCTTCAAGTGCTGGAGGTTTGGGCACATGTCCTCCCGGTGTGATGCTGAACCCACTTGTCGGGAGTGCGGACATGCATCACATCCTGACGTCCCATGTGTCCCCCCTCCAGTCTGTGTCAACTGCGGACTACACCATCCTCTTTGTTCGCCCAATTGCTCAGTTTTTCATAAGGAAAGGAAGATCATGGAGTATAAGACCCTGGACCGGTTGTCGTACTCAGAGGCCAAGCGTAAATATATGAAAATCCACCCTGTGAGCATGAAAACCTCATATGCCACAGCAACAGCTACAATGCCATCTGTGACAAGTAGAGTCCCATTTGTTGAAACCTCTAAAGTTGGCCCTCGGGTCCCATCGTTTATACCTGCCCCTCTGAAAGGTAGGGGCACTTCCACTGCTGTTGCTCCCACACTCTTCACACTGGGAGCAACGATCGCTCCATCTCAGGGGACGTCGGTCCCCACCCCACAGCCGGAGGAAAAACAGCCTTCTCCGGCTCCTCTTTCCCGGAAAGGGTCCCTTGGGATGCTCCCTTCCGAGGCTTCTCCCTGTGGCAAAGAGGATCCAAGCCAGCCGCTGCTGGATCCCCAGACATCTGGTCGAAGAGCTACCTGCTCTTCGTCAGCCTCAGAAGCCACATCTGAGAAGCCCTCAAGGCCCTTACCACCGAAGGGCAAGTGAGAGGCTAAAATTAAAAAACCGAAGAAGAAAGAACGTATGGTGGCTGCAAAGCCACCATCACCCACATCCTCTGCTTCAGAGGACGAAATCGAGATCCTTGCATCTCCCAAGGATCTCGCAATAACAGGTTCACCTGAACCTATGGTGCTTTACCATGACCAAGCAGACTCTGCACAGCTGCCAGTAGGCGATCCTGTGGAATAAGCTGTTTTTGTTTTCCACATGGCTATTCAGCTTGGAGACAACACAATTCTCCAGTGGAATTGCGGCGGCTTTTTTCAACATCTCGCTGAACTGCGGCAGCTACTGTGCCGCTTCCCCGCACTTTGTGTAGCCCTCCAGGAAACTTAGTTTCCTGCTCAGCGGACTCCTGCCCTACGTGGGTTTCGGGGCTACTTTAAAAACAGGTCTATCTATGACAGGGTATCTGGTGGTGTCTGTCTCTATGTCCTTGCCTCAGTCCATAGTGCCCCTGTGCGACTCTACACAGATCTTGAGGCAGTAGCAGTCAGAATCCGGACCACCCAGGAATTCACTGTCTGTAGTGTTTACCTTCTCCCGGATGAGGTTGTATCTCTAGCTGACCTCACTGCTCTGGTTGACCAACTCCCTCCACCTTTTATTCTTTTGGGTGACATTAACGCCCACCACCCAATACTCAGCAATAGACCTGTCCGCCTGCAGCCCCAGCTTCCAACCGCACCTTACTTGGAGAGTCCATGACGACCTCTGTGGCAGCGACCATTTCCCGATCGTCATGTCGCTCCCACACTCCCAACTTGCAGATCGTCTGCCCCAATGGTCTCTTCATAAGGCGGACTGGCAGGGTTACTCCTTGGCTGCAATAGCTCCTGTGCCGCTGCCGGACGATGTGGATTTGGCAGTCCAACATGTCCAACATGTTTTCGGGTACCGCCCGCCAGCAGGAATACCCTGTATGCAGATTCAGGGCGCTCTATGCACCGACCCAGCCATTATTGTTGAACATATGGCCGACCAGTATGCCCAGACTTCTGCGACTGCAGCTTACGGTGAGGACTTCCGTGCCCTCAAAGAGCGCATTGAATGGCGGCAACAGTTCTCCTTCCACACGTGCCGCCATGAAATATATAACGCCCCATTTACTGAATGGGAATTTCAAGGTGCCCTAGCTGCATGTCCTGACACCTCCCCAGGCCCTGACCGAATCCACAGTCAATTCGTTCGTCACCTGCCGGCGGATTTCCAACACCATCTTCTCGGCTTCTTCAATCACCTCTGGGTAGACGGTGCTTTCCCGTCCCAGTGGCGTGAGAGCATTGTCATCCCAGTGATGAAACCTGGTGCTGTCCCACATGTGTCCGACAACTACCACCCGATTAGTCTCACCAACGTTATCTGTAAGCTCTTCGAACGTTTGGTGAGTCGGCGCCTCATGTGGATTGTTGAAGATCGGGGACTCCTTGTCCCACAACAGGGGGGCTTCCGTCAAGGCTGCCCCGCGGTTGACAACCTCGTGTCACTGGAGTCCGCTATCCGCACTTCCTTCACCAGGCTTGAGCATCTGGTCGCGGTCTTTTTCGACCTTAGAAAGGCATATGATACTACCTGGCGTCACCATATTTTATCTACGCTTTATGACTGGGGTCTCCGGGGGTCTCTCCTGATTTTCATACAGAACTTCCTGTCGTTCCGCTCTTTCCGGGTCCGGGTTGGCACCTGTCTCAGTTCCATTCGGGTCCAGGAGAATGGTGTCCCACAGGGCTCAGTTCTTAGTGTCTTGTTTCTGATAGCCATGAATGGTCTTGCTACCACAGTGGGGTCGTCGGTCTCCTACTCTCTCTTTGCCGACGACTTCTGCATCTACTTCAGTTCCACAAGCATTAGTTTCGCTGAATGTCGGCTGCAGGGTGCTATTAGAAAGGCGGAGTCCTGGGCCTTTGCCCATGGCTTCCAATTCTCAGGCCCCAAGACACGAGTAATGCACTTCTGTCGCCATCGGGAACTTCACCTCGATCCCGAGCTGTACCTGGGCGATGTACCTCTTCGTGTTGAAGAAACCCATCGCTTCCTCGGCATGGTTCTCAACTCGCGGTTGACTTGGGTGCCGCACCTTCGTCAGCTGAGACAGAGATGTTGGCGGCATCTTAACATCCTTCGATGCCTCAGCCACACTGTGTGGGGAGCCTCTCGCCAAACACTTCTACAGCTCTACAGGGCCCTAATCCAGTCACGGCTGGATTATGGGAGCATAGTGTATGACTAGGTGGCGCCTTCAGCCCTCCGGGTACTGGATCCTGTTCTACATAGTGGTGTCCGCTTGGCAACGGGAGCTTTTCGCACAAGTCCGGTCACGAGTCTCCTAGTCGAAGCAGGGGTACCTCCCCTGCGGTTCCGACGGCGGCAGTTGCTCGCTTCCTATGCTGCCCACATCCACTCCTCACCTCAGAGAGCTACACGGACGGCTCCCTCGCAGATGCTCATGCTGGATACGCCTTTATTTGTGGTGACCATACTGAACAGCGTTCATTGCCTTGCAGAAGCAGTATCTTCACTGCTGGCCGCTATTTTACGAGCTCTTGAACACCTCAGAGCCCGCCCCATGGGGTCGTATGTTATCTGTAGGGACTCCCCGAGTGGCTTACAGGCCCTTGACCAGTTTCTCGCCAGGCACACTTTAGTGTGAGCAGTACAAGATGCTGTCTTCGCTCTTGGCGAGTCAGGCCGTTCTGTCGCCTTCATCTGGACGCCAGGCCACATAGGCATCCCAGGCAATGAACGTGTTGATCAGCTGGCCAAACAGGCCATCACTTCACGGGCTCTGAATATTGGCCTACCAGAAAGAGACCTCCGATCCCAGTTAGGTAGCAGGGTCCTTGGGGTTTGGAACTGTGAGTGGGCGAGCTTGACCGAACCAAACAAGCTCCGCACTGTAAAGCCCTCCACCGCTGCATGGAAGTCCTTCCTGTGGGCTTCTCGCAGAGAGTCGGTGGTCCTTTGCCGGCTGCGTATCGGCCATACCTGGCTGACGCATGGACACCTTCTGCGTTGTGAGGACCCTCCTCAGTGTCGCTGTGGTGCGACTTTGACAGTCGCCCACATCTTAGTGGAATGCCCCAATCTAGCCGCAGAGCGACGGAATTTTAATATCCCTGACGCCTTGACTCTTGTTTTAGTTGATAATGCCTCCATGGTTGACAGAGTTTTAAATTTTATTCGTGAGTGTGGACTGTACCAATCCATTTGAAGTCTCTTGTGTGTCTGTCATTTATCTGTTCTCCACTTGCCTAAGTCTATCAGGCAGACGTTTTAATGTGTACAGAGTGGCTGGATGTGATACTTATATTTGTGTACTCACCCAGCAAAAACACTCTTGTCCTGTCCCAGTACTTTAATGCCTTCTTTATATTTATGTCAACCCTTCGTCTTTTACATGTTCCTTTTAAACTTTGACACGTTAAAGCATATACAACGTAACGCTTAACACAATGTTTTAGCTCTAAGACTGGAACAAGGGACTGATAACCGATGATGTTTAGTCCCTTTCAAAAACTACACACCACTACCAAACCACATATGTATTCTCAGTAAATTCCCAAATAAATCCCTCTGTATGTGTGTTGCTACATTGTAAGGTTACTAACCTTCATCTTGAAATAAGAACAATATGTTAAGAATAGGTTGCTGCTCACCACAAAGAGTTGTTGGGTCACAGACAGATACAATGAAAAAGACTTCTGGACCTGCATCTACGTGGGGTACTCTGAAAATCACATCTAAGTACCTTCCTGTTGTTTATCCACCATTCCATTGTCAAGTAACACATGTAAAGAATCTACAGCTAAATCTCTTTGTTCAAACTCTGATTTATCGTATTTTATTAATATGATCATGTCTCCCTAGGTAAGTAGGAGTCAACAATGTATTTTCACATTCAGAGGAGAAAGTCAGCAATTAAAATTTCGTAAGTAGATCTCGCTGCAATGATAAAACCTGTTGTTGCAACGATTGCCCCTCCCAACTGCTGTATTATTTCCACATACTGCAGAAAGCAGTATGTCTGCCTAGGTGTATTTGCGACTGTGTAAATGTGTGGGTGGTTTTCTTCCACCATGGTAAGTCTTTCCTCTCCTGGTATTGGAATGGCTCCTTACCCCCTCCCTTAAAACCCTTATCATTTCCTTTTCCCTCTCTT
This sequence comes from Locusta migratoria, assembly GCA_026315105.1. Classification (NCBI taxonomy): domain Eukaryota; kingdom Metazoa; phylum Arthropoda; class Insecta; order Orthoptera; family Acrididae; genus Locusta; species Locusta migratoria. Next base: position 4,577,097 of record CM048749.1, on the reverse strand, counting down.
TCCCTTCTGTCTGAAGAAGCAACTGGGTTGCGAAAGCTTGTGTGTGTGTGTGTGTGTGTGTGTGTGTGTGTGTGTGTGTTTTTTATTTGTTACTGTCCCTACCTGTGCTACCTCTTTTTTTATGTATTTATTTATTTTTAAGATATTAGTTTTAATCACAGATGCCGGGGAGGGGGGGGGGGCGAAATAAATTACTGCACGGGGGCTTCACATACCCTAAATACGGCCCTGATTATTTCCATGACAGTCTCTCCTCTGTATCACGATAATACAAACCAAATGGTCCTTTGCACTCTTTCAATGTCATCTGTCAATGCTGCCTGATAAGGATCCCATATTGTGAAGCAATACTCCAAAAGAGGATGACCAAACATAGTGTAAGCAGTCTCTTTAGTAGCTCTGTTACACCTACTAACTTTTCTGCTAGTGTAACATGGTGTTTGGTTCACCTTCCTTTTGCCATTATCTGTGAGTTCCTTCCAATTTAAGTCTGTCATAATAGTAATTCCTAGGTATTCAGTTGAATTTATGGCCTTCAGATTTGATTGATTTATCTCATAAACGAAGTTTAATGGATTCTAATTCCTTTTAGTCCTTATGCAGGTGACTTCAAATTTTCATTATTGGGAGTCAATTGCCACTTTTCTCCAAACCGGATACCTTATCTAAATTGTTCTTCAGAGAATTCATCTTCAAATGAACCACAGACATTGCCAAGGTGGGGTTACTTGCATGCCTCAGTGATACAGATAGCCGTGCCATAGATGCAACCTCTGTAGAAGGGTATCTGTGGAGAGGCCAGACAAATGTGTGGTTCCTGTAGAGGGGCAACAGCCTTTTCAGTAGTTAAAGGGGTAACAGTAGGAATGATTGACTGGGCTGGCCTTGTAACATTACCTAACATGGCTTTGCCATGCAGTTACTGTGAATGGCTAAAATCAAGAGGAAACTACAGCTGTTACTTTTCACAAGGACATGCAGCTCTACTATATGATTATATGGTATTCTGAAGGTAAAGTAGTCATCCACTCAGATCTTTGGATGGGGACTACTCAGGAAGATGTCATCATCAAGAAAAACAAAACAGCCATTCTACAGATCGGAGCGTGGAATGTTCTATCTCTTTATCAGGCAGGTAAGTTGAAAAATTTGAAAAGACAAATAGATAGGTTAAAGTTGAATATGGCGGGGGTTAGTGAAGAGTGGTGGCACGATGAACAGGATTTCTGGTCAGGTGAATACAGGGTTATAAATACAAAATCAGTTGGTGGTAATACAGGTGTAGGTCTGATAATCTTTATATCTATAAGTGAATTGCTGTTCATTAGTCTCGCTAAATCTCAAGAACGGCTGAACCGATTTGGCTAATTTTAGTCTTGAAATATTCATGTAAGTCCAGGGAAGGTTTAAACGGTGATAAAATATGGAAAAGTTGTTTGGATAAGAGCAAATTCGGGAAAAATTGAAATGGCTTTTTCCAGTGACCTATCAATACCGTTCGTCCAATTGCGATGAAAATTTTTGCACATTTCATGTTGAAAGCAAGAGGAAGGTTCGCATCAAATAAAAATTTGGAAAAGTTGCCCGGAAAGTAGGAACATTTAGGAGAAACCAAAAGCGATATTTTACTATGAATAAAAATCAATTGCCACATGGTTGTAAGAGAATCACTTGAGTACGGCTTGACAGGACAAGGCTTTTATGAAATAAATTATTTAGAAAATCTACCAGAAAATTTGAGAAAAACTGAAAGTACAATTTTCAACGTGTTTTTGATTGAATTCAGCACTATAACTGACTACTCGCATGACAGAGAGGGGTAATATATGTATTTATTCATTATATATAAAAATAGATGAAGATTACTTACCAGGCGAAAGAGCACAGGTGTGATAGTAGCACAAATAAATAGAACACACACACACACACACACACACAAACAAACAAATGCAAGCTTTCGCAACCCAGTTGCTTCTTCAGACAGAAGGAGAGGGAAAAGGAAATGATGAGGGTTTTAAGGAAGAGGTTAAGGAGCCATTCCAATCCCGGGAGAGGAAAGACTTACCTTGGGGGGGAAAATGGAGGGTAAACAAATGCACACACATTCACACAGACACAAGTACACCTAGGCAGACATACTGTAGAAAAAATGATGAGCTTTTCTACAGTATGTCTGCCTAGGTGTACTTGTGTCTGGAAAGGAAACTGAACTGATTGATAGTGTATTGAAAGGATGGTATAAGATGAACATTAAAAAGTGTACTGGAATGTAGCATCAGAAAATCCACTGATGTTGAAGGAATTAGATTATGTAATGAGACAATAAAATTGTGGATGAGTTTTGATATTTGGGTAGCAAAATAACTTCTGATGGCCAAAGTAATGAAGATATAAAATGCAGAATGTCTGTTGGAAGAAAAGCGTTTGTGAGGAAGCAAAATTTGTTGACCTCCAATATTAATTTAAATGTTAGGAAGTCCTCTCCTGAACTGAAGTCATTTGTCTGGGGTGTGGCACTGTATGGGAATGAAACTTGGACTATAAAGAGTACAGACAAAAAGATGATAGAATCTTTTTAAATATGGTGCTACAGACAAATGATGAAGATTAGATAGGATTAGGTTGGTGGATCACATAACTTACAATGTGGTGCTCAACAGAATTGGGGAGTTTCTGGCATATCCTGGCAAAGAGAAAGTTTAGGTTGGTGGGATATATTCTGAGACTTCAAGGAATCGTCAGCTTAGCATTAGAAGGAAGTGTCTGGGCTAAAAATCGCAGGGGCAGACTGTGAAACGAATACAGTAAACAGATTCAAAAGAATGTAGGTTGCCGTTATTATTCTCAGATGAAGAGGTTTGCACAGGACAGGCTAGCATGGAGAGCTGCATCAAATCAGTCTGTGGACTGAAAATCACAACAACAACATGACTTTATTAGTCGATAAATGACATTGTTATTTGCAAACAATGCAAGAGGATTGTTTAGATTGTCTTCCATATCATTTATATAGATAAGGAACAGCAGATGACCTTAACACTACCTTGGGGAATTCCATATTAATACCTCTGTTTTGCTTGATGTGTTCCCATCAGATACTATGAACTGTCCCCTCACTGGAAATCCCAACTCCAATTACAAATCTGAGATGACATTTCATAACAATTCAGTTTGATTAAACACTGATTGTGAGGTATGGTGCCAAAAGCCCTCTGAAAACCTAGAAATAGGAATCAATAGGTCCAAATTGAGTAGCAGGTCATGGAACAAGTCAGTACATCAAATTGTGACAAAAGAGTGTCAGTAGATAAAGTGAAATGCATAGCAATTATACACACACTATAGGCCTAAGTATTAGTAAGAAGAACCTATATTGTAACACAGAAATTAGCCTTTTTTTTTTTTCCCCTCAGGAATTCCGCGACAGAAAGAGACAGTCATGTTGACACTTCTCAGTTCAGCCTTGAAAGTCCGAGGATTACTACTAAGCGTTTTCAATTGTTGTTCAAGTTTATTAAAAAATCACTTCATGTGGTTCTGTTTCACAAGAACAATACTTTATACAACTGTGTTGGCTTAAAAAAAAAAAAAAAAAAAAAAAAAAAAAAAAAAAAAAAAAAAAAAAAAAAACCATGCACAACTTGCATTTGTTTGTGTGTATGGTGTCCCCTCTGAGGTTGGAGCTAATGAGTGTTACTGGTTCTCTGTAACCATAAAATGGGGGAATGCTTCAGGTACCACCAACAATGGAATGTTGTTTGTCACAGGGAACAGGGGTTTTGGCTTCACCACCAGAGTCAAAAGGACAGATGGTGTGTGCTTTGTAACTTGTAACACAACCAAACACTTCTGAAAAAAGAGAAGAAAAAATCAGAACACAGAAACTCCATTCGCTGGGAAGAAACTTGGATTGAAACAAAGTGTACAGCATCCGAGATAGAAAACTCAAAACCATGAAAAACATCCATACCAGTGTACACCAATCTTCAAAGTGAACATGCTTCCCTGTATATAAAGAACTAGTTTGTTTATTCCAGAGTTTTGAAAATACCTATTTATTCTTTTAAAAATGAGTAATTCCTGAAAGAAAAAGAGTAATTTGCATCTATATATTTAGTATGATTATGTTTCTAAAATGAAATTACAATTTTAAGATTCTTTAATCTGTTTTTGAGTGAAAACAGCAGATCAATTACTGTGAAACAATTTTTACAATAATTGAACATTAATTTGTGCTTTTATGTGTTTGTTAGTTGCAAGTTAAAGTTTTTTTTTTTTTTTTTTTTATGGTACTTTTTACACTATATACATTCTATGCCATTTCATGTTCTCATATTAGATTTAACTTTTAATGTTGAGTGTTGTGTCAATTTGTTGGGGTTACATAAAATTGCAACTAATAGTGAATTCTTCATCCAAGTTAACTTCAACAGAATAAAAGCAAACTAGAAGGAACTAAGAAGTGGCAGTTTATTTGTTGGAAAAAGTGCATTTCATGTAGAAGTAGTAGTATCAGAATTTTTTTAGACCATGAAGATGTCTGTTATATTTATTTCATTGACCGTTTAATTTTTTAAAGCTCTACTATTTAAATTTTGTCTGCAGGTGAGGAAGGATTGGTACGTGTTTGCTGTATTGTCTACACTGCCATGGGTTGGAAGAGAATTGTATGAAAAGAAAGAACAGTCACTAGAACATCTACTAATTTCCATTGAAGTATTTCTTGGAAAGAGAAGCAAAAAGCATCATGGTGCCCTTAGAGTGTGGGCTCTTGATCACCCTCATCCACAAGAGGAAGTGAGTAGACTTAAAATGAAACCAGTTTCTTTGCAGATTGTAGGCCCACTTTAGACCTTTTCCCTGACAGTGAACAAGTCCATGGAGCTGTGAATTTTGTTTCTCTTATGATTTAATGTATGTAGACTCAAAATAAGTCTAACTGTATATTTCATTTTAAAGGATTCTGTTTTTCTTGTACAGTGTTAGACCTCAAACTGGCCAGCTGCAACAGATACTAAGTCATTCACTTAGGCAGCCTCAGTATTCTATGTCTGGCCATATGCACAATTTGGCAACACTGTAGGATGCAGAGGTTCAGGAGGAAGTGTTCTCTCCTTCTCAACTATACTAAGTGCTGTTCAATCTTGTGGTGTAGTAATAAAAGTTGTACAATATGGACACAAAGTTGTGAGTTTGAGTCTGTTCACTCTTTTAAATGACATTTTGGCTGTAAGTTATTTTTATCAGTCTGCTGAAACATGAAATATTATTCATTTCATTTTATAACCCACCAGCAGTAGTAAAAACTCCCATAACTAATTTCTCAAAAGCAGTTGTGACTCTATCAAGATCAGAACTGTTTACACCTGAGAGACCCCTCACACAACAACAGCCACCAGGTGTTATCTGTTGGCTGCTTGTCACATGACATTAGCCTGCTCATGTCAGTTTCTTTCTGACAGGTGACAGTCCTGCAGCACTATATTTGTCAAATATTGGAAATAGCTAGACCACTTTTGACGGAGAAATTTTCATATGATTTCTCTATTGATTTTTATATGTATACACTCCTGGCCATTAAAATTGCTACACCATGAAGATGATGTGCTACAGACGCAAAATTTAACTGACAGGAAGAAGATGCTATGATATGCAAAAGATTAGCTTTTCAGAGCATTCACACAAGGTTGGCGCCAGTGGCGACACCTACAACATGCTGATTTGAGGAAAGTTTCCAACCGATTTCTCATACACAAACAGCAGTTGACTGGCATTGCCTGGTGAAACGTTGTTGTGATGCCTCGTGTAAGGAGGAGAAATGCGTATCATCACATTTCTGACTTTGATAAAGGTCGGATTGTAGCCTTTCACTGTTGTGGTTTATCTTATCGCGACATTGCTACTCACATTGGTTGCAATCGAATGACTGTTAGCAGAATATGGAATCAGTGGGTTCAGGAGGACAATACGGAACACCTTGTTGGATCCCAACGGCCTCGTGTCACTAACAGTCGAGATGACAGGCATCTTATCCCCATGGCTGTAACGGATCGTGCAGCCACGTCACGATTCCTGAGTCAACAGATGGGGACGTTTGCAAGACAACAACCATTTGCAAGACAACAACCATCTGCATGAACTGTTCGACGATGTTTGCAGCAGCATGGATTATTAGCTTTGAGACCATGGCTGTGGTTACCCTTGATGCTGCATCACAGACAGGAGCACCTGCGATGATGTAACACGCCGACGAACCAGGGTGCACGAATGACAAAACGTCTTTTTTTTTTTTTTTTTCTGGATGAATCCAGGTTCTGTTTACAGCATCATGATGGTTGCATCCGTGTTTGGTGACATCGCGGTGAACACACATTGGAAGCGTGTATTCGTCATTGCCATACTGGCGTATCACCCGGCATGATGGTGTGGGGTGCCATTGGTTACACATCTCGGTCATCTCTTGTTCGCATTGATGACACTTTCAGCAGTGGCCGATACGTTTCAGATGTGTTACAACCCATGGCTCTACCCTTCATTCGATCCCTACGAAACCCTACATTTCAGCAGGATAATGCACGACAGCATGTTGCACGTTCTGTACGGGCTTTTATGGATATGGAAAATATTCGACTGCTGCCCTGGCCAGCACATTCTCCAGATCTCTCACCAACTGTAAACATCTGGTCAATTGTGGCCAAGCAACTGGCTCTTGACAATACACCAGTCACTACGCTTGATGAACTGTGGTATCATGTTGAAACTGCATGGGCATCTGTACCTGTACACGCCATCCAAGCTCGGTTTTACTCAATGCCCAGGCATATCAAGGCCATTTTTACGACCTGAAGTGGTTGTTCTGGACACTGATTTCTCAGGATCTATGCACCCAAATTGTGTGAAAATGTAATCACATGTCACTACTAGTATAATACATTTGTCCAATGAATACCCATTTATCATATGCATTTCTTCTTGGTGTAGCACTTTTAATGGACAGTATAGTGTAATCTTATGTCACAGAACAGCTGAAAATTTGACCTCCTTCAAACTGGCACTACCAGCCAAATGCAACGTAATTTTATAGGTGATCAAGCTAGCTAGAGAAGGGCTGTGGTTTATGATTCTTACTAATACGCCATAGGTCATTAGAACAGATTAATCGTAACATTAAAGATGAGATAATTTGAAATTTCCACATTAAAATAAGTTCTTTGAATCAAAAACTTGAATTAATAACCTTATGTCAGACCTTAAGCAAATACCATTCACATTATTCAATTTCATCTTAATGAAAAATTAAATGCACTTATCAACTTACGGTTGTGTCAACAAGAGTATAACTTGTGCCTCAAAGACAGAGTAGTTAAGGGATGAAATGCATAATGTAATATGTTGAAGAACCTTACTTGCATTTATGTAGTTAGATTTCTAGACTAAAGCACAGTTAATAATAATACTCGAATGCATTGACTGCTTACTAAACGTCAAAAATCGATAACTTTCACAACTATATGAATTGAGGTGTTTTTCCCTCCTTAAAAGGAAAATGTCATGCTGTAATTGGTACTTTAATATCTTAGAGTCTATATGAAACGCAGATATTCACCTAAAGTAATTATGTTATGTTTAATTGAACTATAAACTTAATTGCTTTACACCTTTGAAAAATATCTAAATTAATCCAATATTTATATGTAAAAAAATAGATGAAGTCCACTTACCGGGCGAAGGAGCACAGGCAATGATAGCAACAAATAAACACACACACACACACACACACACACACACACACAAACGCTAGCTTTCACAGCATAGCTGCTTCGTCAGGGAGAAGGGAAGGAGAGGGAAAAGGAAATGATGAGGGTTTTAAGGGAGTAAGGAGTCATTCCAATCCTAGGACAGGAAAGACTTGCCTTGGGGGGGAAAAAGGAAGGTAAACAAATACACACACACCCTCACATTTACACAGACGCTAGTACACTTATTCAGACATGCTGTAAAAGCAAAGAAGTTGAACTTCTCAACTTCTTTGCTTTCTACAGTATGTCTGCCTAAGTGTACTTGCGTCTGTGTAAATGTGTGTGTGTGTGTGTGTGTGTGTGTGTATTTGTTTACCCTCCTTTTTTCCCCCCAAGGTATATCTTTCCTGTCCCGGGATTGGAATGACTCCTTACCCACTCCCTTAAAACCCTCATCATTTCCTTTTCCCTCTCCTTCCCTTCTGCCTGATGAAACAGCTAGCCTGTGAAAGCTAGCATTTGTGTGTGTGTGTGTGTGTGTGTGTGTGTGTGTGTGTGTGTGTGTTTATTTGTTGCTATCACTGCCTGTGCTCCTTCGCCTGGTAAGTGGACTTCATCTATTTTTTACGTATATTTTTCCTGTTAGGAATTTTTCCTCTATAATATTCGTATCATAAATTTTAATCCAATATTTGTCATAATTAAGTAAACTTTGCTTTATTTTTCACTTAATGATTTAAGTAAATAATATAATGCATACATGTGAACTAGTTGCTGGTGGTGTAGGTTGCAGTGTACCACTAAATGACCATGCTGAGAAGTACGCCACTTTTGGTTTCGCCTAGATAGGTGCACTACATAAATCGTGATTTCCATTCCTTGTTTTACCAGAATGAAACCTGTTTCTTCACTTTCCTGGATTCACTAGTTTCTGTTCTCTAATCTATATCTATATATAAAAGGCTTGTGTGTGTACGTGCTGACAGACTTTTCTCCATGACCACATACTGCCTCCCACTCGTGGTTGTGGTGGTAGACAGCCCTTGGTCTAATGATCTTAGTAAGGGAGTTTGGTTGCGGTGCGTGGCAGTGGGTGAGTGTGACTAACAAAAATTCGCAAAATATGCAATAAATACTCTTAGGAAAAGCTATATACTCTGTGACTTGCGAACTTTAAGGTACGAGTCGAAATCTGTTTATTCTTTCAATCGTGAGACAATGTGGTCCTTTCAGACTTTAATAACGACGAGGAATGTCAAATACGCAATTTTTTAAGTCGATCACATGTTTCCGTCAACCACACATTACCGACTATGAACAGAGACACAAAACAAAGATAAAAATCCAGATAGACTCAAAGATAAAAATACTCTTGGAACATTGATCACTGTCGTGGAAGCGTGGTGGAAACACAGACATACATTAATGAATGTCCCTTAGGCCATAGATATTGATATGTTTGTATAGTTTATGGGACTTAACTACGGGGTCATCAGTCCCTAAACTTACAAACTAATTATGAACTACTTACGAACTAGGACGGCACAAATATCCATGCCTGAGGGGGGATTCGAACCCCCGACCGTAGTGGCCGTGCAGACCGTGACTGGAGCGCCTCAGTTCCCTCGCCCACCGCGGCCGGCAATATTGATATGCCTGTGCCAGTAAGCTCACTGGTCTGTGCTAATCAGTGATCTCTGATACATATAGCCGCGACACTCTCTGCTATGAAAGGTGTTATAATTTGAGAGTTGGGTCAAGGAAAACTACGCGATGTAGTCCTACTCATATCCCGGCGGCCTCCTGTGATAATGTTGGCAACATATGTTGAATAACGAGAATCATGTGACATCGTCATAAGCCAATCGCGTGACACGCAAATATTTTGTCGTGAAATCAAGCATACAGCAGGAACAGCAGTATTTATTTACAATCTAAGTGGTTCGGTCATCTTTTCAATGATTTTGTATTGTGTTATTGATGTTGCCAACATAAAAACACGAGGCCGCAAGGATAGAAAGTATAATTTTACCGAATCAGATACATCCGTTGTTGTCACACCTCATTATCACCAGCACTTTCACGCAAAACTCTTTTGTACAGAGTCTCATGATTCACACAGTCTTACAATTCATTCCAAATTCCTATACAAGATGATATTTGTGAAAACTGTTACAAATCAATATTCGCACTTATCCAATATCGTTTTCAGAAATGTAGTTTGCCAGCCGCTTTCGGCGCTGCTGTTGCAATGTGTAACAAAATTGAGAATAACGACGCATTATTACTATTTCTCATCTCATCGATAGCAGTGTTCACAGAAGTTCACGCCAAACATACAATTACACACTGAGTCTTAACTTGATGAACACAACCTAACATTGATTTTACGTCGTTACTTTAATTTCACTTTCTGTATGAAAAACTTTATGAATATTCATGGTTTTTGGCAAAGAGAACCGATTATTGACAGAGCGATCCAACAAAGATTTTGTTTTTGCTGACCTAGGTCCGAAACCCTAAAAAACCACGATATACATAGGTCCTTCGTTAACAACCGTTGCGAAGCACGGGCATATAAGCTAGTACATTAATATTATACAAGCCACTAGACAAGGCTCGAGCTTCATCCTTGCAGTTGAGGAGTCATATTGAGAGAGAGAGAGAGAGAGAGAGAAACAGAGAGAGAGAGAGAGAGAGAGAGAGAGAGAGAAAGAATTAAATTGGAAATGAATCTTTGAATACCATTTAAACTTACATAAATACAATATATTGTACCTCTCAGACTAACTAATGCAACAAAACATCTCAATACATATGTCTGTTCACTTGAACATCTCATTTCATTCTGAACTTACAGTTACTAATGTCTTGTTTGTTGCAACTTAATAATGAGATCATATAAATTCTTTGGCGTGGAACATCACAGTAGAATCATACCACTCTTTGACAGACAGGTTGATGGCCACTGCTGCAGCAAGTAGTTTAATCTTTGAGCTACCACACCTGCCTGCTCCTGCGCACATGAGCGCAAGGCACACAGTACATTTTGTTTTCTTCAATTAACGTACATTTATATCGAATCCTTATATCTCATGGTGAAATTCAATCGCAGTGTAATGCAAATTTAACTGTTACACTACAAGGTATCGTTGATCTCGGGCATTTGGAACCACACCAAATTATGCTTAGTCCTCAGATCATAGCATTCTACCACAAGTGACTTTGGTTTTCCTGCAAGAAAATTCAGCAATTTTACTTCTGTGGTTAACATAACTATCACCTCTGAGTCTGGCCAATTTTACCTTGTTCACTTTATTTAATGACGGTTGTCCTTCACATGTTCTTTTTTGTGATTTGTCCTGATAATCACCACGACACACATTTTTTCATGATTTTACACCATAAATGAATAGCCCCTATAAAAACCCCATAAGATTAATGCTAAAAGTTCTTTGATTTTACATTTCTTCATTGTGGCTTACCTCGATTCTACAGTTTTACTTGACGTCTCATTCTACTTCACCCTTTTTTTTCCCTACTGACATTTGATGTGACTGAAAGAGTTATGACAGAAAAGACAGTCTTAAGAGGTATGAAGATCCACTGAGAATGATATTGGTCTAGTGTGATATTCATTTGGTGTTACAGCCATCTAGAATCAGAAAGTAGTAATCTAACATCATGTTTTATTTGATTGCATCTTTTGAATTATTTCAGTAGGCCAGAAAGGAGAAACTAGCAATAATTAGTCAATGAGATAGTAGGATCACAACAAGAGAAAAGTACGGGTTATGAACTTAAATTGGCTAAACAGTAAGTCTCGTTAGGATCTACAGAAACATAAAGCCACCTTTCATTTAAATCAGCCTTTATTTTGCAAGTACAGTTTGTAATCCATTAAACAGAGATGTTTGTATGTATGTATGTATTTATGTAATACATGCATTTCTGATGCATATATTTTATTTTTTCCTGATTACAATGTTGTATCTATTAATGAGGGAGTTGCAAGACGTTAATAAATATCTGATGTTGTGCATTGCTCCTCTACCTGCATCTTGTAACAGAAAACTACAATGTGTGGTACTTTTATTCAGTTTTTCTCAGCAGATAAAATGTTAAAAAAATGTCATAATTATAAAAACTACTGACCCAAACAATCCACAGATAGTGTAGAGAAGAATATGGATTATTGAAAGTTCATTGTTATTGATAAAGTCATTACTTGCATTTAAGAGAAGTGCAAATGAAAAATCTTGTTTCAAACATGAACATTAATTTAAACGAAAAACACCAACTCTAATATAGAGACTCGTTACATTTATCTGCATCTCTTGGACTAATATTATGAAGAAACATAAAGACATTGTGAAGAATTTTATGTTTCACATCTTTTTCTTCTTCTAAAAACAGGAAATTAGTGATTCATCAAAATCTCAATTCATCACACTTTTCTTCATATTGTTTTCTCATTCTGTGCATAGAACAAACAGCTGACTCAACACTGCTTCTTTCCCTTCTTATGACGAGCACTGACAACATTAATATGCCAAACCCATTAGCACGCCATTGGCCCTACTCCAGTCAAACAGAATAAGTGTAGAATTAAAGAAAAATTTTTTAACGTAGGTCTAAATTTTCGCATATATTTCAAAATTTTGGGAGGAGACTAATGTATATATGTAATGAAGGATAGATAACAACTCATCTTAAAGAGGCTCACTGAGCTGCTGAGAGGCATAAAAAAATAGACAATCTCTCTCTCTCTCTCTCTCTCTCTCTCTCTCTCTCTCTCTCTCTCTCTCTCTCTCTCACACACACACACACACACACACACACACACACACACACACACACACACATTTCCCGTTTTAGGTTAATTTATTTGTTATACACATACTTAACTGCTTATTAACAAACAATGCAGTGTTACATAATCTATGTAAATTACAATGAAATTGATCTCTAAACCATCTGAAATCACTCCATTCGATGATAAACTTTTCTTGGTCAATTGTTTGAGCAGGCCAAGATTCCCAATAAATCATGAAAGTTACTTTTTCTGTCTAAATTTCCAAACCATCCAGACAGTGTGAAATGATCAAATGGAATATCAGAATGACCTGCCAGATATTTTTAAATAATCTGTTACTGCCTGCTACACAATCAAAGTGTAAAAAAAGTTTATTTCTTCAAGGCCTAGGTATTTAGCACAGAGGATGATGCATTGGTGTCATACCTGTCAAAAAGACTGACTTTGACTCAAAAATACTTTAGGACATTTAGAGAAAGGAAGTTGTTGGTAGGACAGCAAATAAGTTGTATTAGAGGACTATGATTTCTAAATATAACTTGCAACTAAAATTAAAAATTGAGAAAATAGATTTATTCCTCTTTTTCTATTCTTTAATATATGTTTCATCATACTAATGGTGTGTAGATACACATTACATTTCTGAAAGTACTGTTGATAGATTTTGTTAATGAACTACTTACATTTTACAGTACTTGGATTGCCTTTGGGCCCAGATTCGGAAGCTCCGTCAAGATAACTGGGCAGAAAAACACATTCCACGTCCTTACCTGGCGTTTGATAGCACACTTTCTGAAGCTCTGCAGCACAACTTACCAACCATCCTACCCCCTCCACATCATGACAGCTATGTGTATCCAATGCCACATGCTGTTTTTAGGATGTTTGACTACACTGATTGCCCAGAGGTAAGTTTAAAATTTATTTAATATCATTATTTACTGTTCATTGTAATGCATTTGAGAATCATGCTAAAAGTGCTGCAGTGTTTTAATTGTACCATTCCGTTCATTTTTCACAATTGAAGAGTAAACAATAATTTAATGGTAAAATTCAAAATGTAGCAGCTGTTAGAGTACAATAATAATAGACACAATACTTTGACCTTGTAATTGTAAAGGAAATTCCTCAACATGATGCCACATATGAAATAGATTTCATTTTTATTTACTAGCGTTAGTTCCAGCTTTGCTTGGTGCGTATTTATTCCATTGTTATCTTAGTCCATCTCCTTCTTCCCTGCCCATCACCTTCTGCCCTACACTCCATCGATTTTCCTTTCGTTTTCATACAGCTCAGTTCTTATAACTTCATGTCTCCTGAAAAATGTTACCTGCAATAGTACAATTTTGGCAGGAACTTGCAGTGCAATTTTAGGAGACTATGTGAAAAAATGTGTTCTGAATAGGGTTGATAGCAAAGATGTAATAAATTAAAACCCATCATGCATGATGGGGTGGTTTTCCATACATCTCATTGTTAATGACGTCACGTCTCCTACACTAGGTATTGTATAATTTCAGAGTTACATTCAGTGGTATATGTGCATACTGCCTGCAAAATATGTTGCAAAGAGAGTTTGTAATAAAAACATTATAAATCAAAACCTCATTCATGAGGGGATGATTTTGAAAACCCTTACTGTTTAGGACCTCGTATATCATGAACTTTGTAATGTACTATGATATAGTTTCGAAGGTATGTTAAGTGGTGTATGTGTAAAACATCTCGCTAATACAATTAGTAATATAAAAGTAATAAATGGGAACATAGTGAATTCCTATATTTTTATTGCATGACCATCGGAAAAGTAGTGAACAATAAACTTCTTTTCTTTCATCATTTTGCATTGGTGTCAGCAAGAAAAAATTTCATGAAAGTTTTTAAATTATATGTAAAGCTTTTTCAAGGCACTAAATGCTCTCATTCTCAAGTTGTGGATGACTAAAGTCTCGTTATTCACATATTGCATGATACAGACTGTTTTTTGGCTCTCGCTGCTTATTATTATTATTATTCTCTCTCTCCCTCTCTCTCTCTCTCTCTCTCTCTCTCTCTCTCTCTCTCTCTCTCTCTTTTTACTGATGATATGTATCTTCAGGTTTGATAGAAATAAGCCTGATAGCTTAGGAGAAGATCTGGAACAGTGTTACATCCTGTAGCAGTTTTTCACAAATTCTTATACCTGCATCCTTCCACCCTCAAGAGTGATTGTAGTCTGATGTTAAGGAATAAGTGTACCAAGTTTGGTTGAAATTGGTCCAGTAGTTATTTTCTTTCAACTCACTTATTAGGTTATGTAACCAAAGGAATTGGTTATGAATGCATTTACTCTAATGTTCATGTGAAATTTTATTTTATTGCTTAAATGTAAATATGTCTTTAATATAAAACCATGTTCTTCTCATTTATTTTTACAAGAAATGTAAATATACTTCCATATTTGAACACACATTTTGTAGATCAGTATCTAATAGTCAGGCTATAATTCTTTGCTGTTATCTTCAATGCAAAAACAGTACTTTACTAACTTTAACAGTGTCATCCTTGGAGGCAACAGTGGTCATAATGTAAGGAGATGTAGTGTGAAAATGATGTTGATGTGAACAAAATATGATCATACTACTTTCCAGTGATGAAATGTTAATACATCTTCTTTAAAGGGCTTCTCAGCTAATTCAAGTTATGACACAATGACATATTGCAGCAACGAATGTTGATAGGTGACAGTAACAATTAATTTCCAGTGACAAAACAAGCATGTACCTTACAGAATTTTTCATAAAACTGTAACTCTGAACTGTACATAAAATAATCATTAATTAATAATGTGGCAATTAAGAATAGAGCTACTAATGTAAAATTTGATGCCATCTATTGGTTAAGTGAAAACTGGTGTGTTAAATTTGGAAAAAAAAAAAAAAAAAACTGGAGATTTTGTGATGAGATAGTCATTAACTTAATAACCCAATTCTTTTGCAGATGAACAAAGTGGGTTTAAATCCTGACTTCAGTAGCCAAATAATTCTAGCTTTAATTCTTTCGTTTTCATAAAGGTGAAACTCATTATTTTATTTTAATCCCCCCCCCCCCCCTTCCCCCGTGTACATAGAACTTGACACTGCAACTTTCATCAGAATAAATATGTTTATAAGTGTTTATGAGAAGTATTAACTTAAAAAGTGAAAAATTATGTGAATTGCTAATATTACAGGTGAGAGAAGAGAGTTTACATTTTTTGTTGCCCCAGCTGATTATACACATCACGAATTTTTAAACTGGAGTTTTATTTAAATTATATAACTTAATGGTGTTTCTGTTTGCAGGGCCCTCTTCTCCCAGGAGCACATTCTATTGAACGATTTCTGATAGAAGAACACTTGCATCAGATTATTGAGATGCACCATTTAGAGAGAAAAGACTGGTATGTTGAGCTTATTTTCTGAATAAGAAAAATATTGTGATGGTCGAACTGTCAAGTTTTAGTGCTTTGTTCCTCACCTCTTCGGGTGTTTCCTATTGAATGCCTTTTACTGTGTTGCTGCATGGTGCTTATTTACCTACATACAAATATTAAATAATGAAAAATAACTGTTGGCTGATACTGTGACTCATCCTGACTCTTCCAATGTAAATTTTTGTATGCATTAATCCTTTAGAAAGTTAAAAATGGAGACCAATTTAGCCAGAAGAGACTGAAAGTGGTGGTTCATGGCTGTTCAGGGTTGCAACCATTCATCAGACACTGAGGTTTAAGTTCTCGCATTGGGCTCTTATTTTGTTATGTGGGAGAGTAAAATCTTTATTTAACAGCCATTTACATTTTACATGAATGCCTTTTGAAACATTTGGGAGAGTATTTACCATTTCTTCTCTTTTCAGGAGATGTGCAATTACAACATTCTTCTCTCGCAAATCACATTCACCGTAAGTTCGTCCATAAAATGAGGTGTACAAGATTTCTTGAAACCTGTCTCTGCTGTTAGAAGATTTTTTATTATTATTTTACTTTTTTCCAGATAGAGCTTTAATGGTAACAGTGTGTCTTCACAATTGTATCACCTTTATGTAGATTGACAGACTACACCCTATGAACTTTCTGTTAATAATTCTGTTTTTGCAGAATTTTCAATAGGGAAATGTACAAGATTATGTTTTATCTTTATGGTACTCCTAGCAGCCCACTCTGCTGTCTTTAAAAATGTCAGTATTATGGAAAGAATAAATTGCTGCTCACCACATATTAGGGTATGTCGAGGTGTAGACATGCATAATAACAGAGTCTCATTTCCTTGTGCTAGTCTGCAGCTTAGTGCTAGTCTGCAGTGCAGTGCCACCTCTCTGTGGTGAGTAGTAATCTATTCTCTCCATAATTGTGTTGTGATTCCATCCTGAACTTTCCAATTTTTTTCCTTACAAACAGCTCCAAAAGGAGCTGTGGTATGCAGTATGTAGGTTTAGTAACATTTATATGCTTTTGGATGAACTTTGGCAACAGTTTTCTCTACTCAGGGAAGCTTGCTTGCTTTCTTTCTTTATGTTATTTATTTATTTTTTCTTTCCTATAAATATGTAACAATTTAAATACAATTTCAGTAGATTTTCAGTCTTTTTCAGCAGAGAATACTGACAGGAGTTATTACGGAGCATTCTGCATCATACATTGCAGATCATGTGTACTGTTTTGGAATCTCCTATGATACAATGTACAACGTTTTCTCATACTTATTCCTCTGCAAATGTTATATTACTTCAGTCTGTGACAATCAATCAAATCCATTATGAATAAGATAATAGTCTTCTTTCCTTTTTATAGACATGATTACCAATTATTATGGCACCTAGAACGTCTTTTTTTGCTAAAGATATTTGTCATTATTTTATGTTCTTCTATTTTCCAACATTTCATTAGGTGTAGTTATTGAATAGTCAAGGTAAAGAGAGAGCAGATGAAACGTGTCATAGGCTTGTGAGGAGAAATTGCCACACATTATTTTACAACATGTATATATTAAACTGTTTTCCACAGAGTACCACCCTGATTTATATTTCTGTAATACAAAAAATTAATAAGTTCTTCATTTTTTTGATGACCAACTTTATTTTATTAATAAAAGTTAGAAGAGAATGTGTAATGAATGAAAAAAATTGCAATTTTAGTGTTAACTAGGTGCTACTTCTGTTTCTGGATATCATTGAAAAACGTAGAAGTGAAACACAAATTCATCAAATGTCACAGCTTCACCTACATCTCAGTACAAATTCAGTTTTTATAAAGAGGGCCATTCTGCTAATAAAGTGACAAAGCTCACATCACTATGTCACATAATTAGTGGGCCTGTTTCTCTGTCAGTCTTCAACACAGTAAAGCTCTTTTTGTTATGAAGACTTTTCAGTAGCTTTGACAGTTTATTTTCAATGTATTATTTGCTTTAGCTCTTGTAACAATTTACTGGTATCAACAAATTGAAAGTAGGTGCTCAGCAATTCCTAGGCATACACACTGAGTGCACAATATGTCCCTGCTTATCACTTGCTTGCATTTTCCCCAAAGAGTTTCATTGTTCAATAATATGAGGAAAGGGCAACACACTATAAAGACCATTGCTGAGCTGCAATCAGGCACACAGAAAAGACAATCACATTCACACTGAGTTGGACCATAGCCGCCAGAGATGACGGACATGTGCAGGAGTCCCTGAGCCAGGGACAGGGACGTAAAATAGACAAACACATTCATACAATTTAAATTTTTGGCCATGGCCTCCATCAGAAAAAGAAATACATACATTCACACAGAGATATACATAGGAGGAAACAATATATTGGGTGACTTTTATAGAAATTATGCTCCATGAACATTGACAGTAGCCCATATCATGAGTCAGAATGCCTGTCTCTCGGTGAGAGTTTTCAACAGCCATTCATGCAGACAGACAGTTTGTTAGAATACATGACATTGTAGAAAGCTGCAAAGTTGTTTCAGCTCATTTTGTAGATTACATGACAGCTTTCATAGGTGGTCTAAACTCACCATCGTGTATGTCCCGTTCTGGCTGGTTATTGTGCCCCCACTGAAAGAATCTATGTTCTCAAAGACCAACATCTTAAACCTATTACCCACAACCTCCCCCTATATATATAAAACAAACCAACCATTTCCATCATCAATTCTTCACAGATCCAGTTCCTTTACCACCCAGTACCATTCTCACCACAGTTGACACCACATCTCCCTAGCTTAATATCCCTAGTGCCCTTGGCCTTGCCACCTTTCACAATGCCCAACTGACTCTACACTCACATCCTCCTCTCTTGTCACCATGACCAACTACATCCTTACCCACAATTACTTCTCTTTTGAAGCCATCAACAACAAACAAATCCACAATACTGCAGTGGACACCCGTATGGCTCCATGAATCCTTGTTAACTACCCCTGATCTAGTTCAGATTCATTGATGACATCTTCACAATCTGGACTAAAGCTTAGAACTGTCTCCACGTTCCTCAAAATTTTGTCACTTTGTCCCTCATTCAACAAGGCACATATCCTTGATGTTGATCTCCACCTGAAGAATAGCTATATTAGTACCGGGTGATCAAAAAGTCGTCATAAATTTGAAAGCCTAATAAATCACGGAATAATTTTAATAGAGAGGTAAAAATTGACACACATGCTTGGAATGACATGGGGTTATATTAGAAGAAAAAAAAGTCCGCCAGATGGCACGTGATTACTGCTACCGTGACGGGTGAGATGCATACCGAACTGTTACAGAATCGCATCATCCCCAGCCTGGCTGATAAACGCCTGCTGGAATGTACGATTTTATTGCAGGATGGCGCTCCACCCCATATTGCTAGACACATGAAAGATCTCTTGGGTGCGTCGTTGGGTGATGATCTTGTGCTCAGCCGCCACTTTCGTCATGCTTGGCCTCCCAGGTCCCAGACCTCAGTCCGTGCAATTACTGGCTTTGGGGTTACCTGTGGCATCTTCAGGGATGCCGAAAGACAACATTCGACACCAATGCCTCACCATAACTCCGGACACGCTTTACAGTGCTGTTCACAATATTATTCCTATTGTTGAGGAATGATGGTGAAGATATTAAGCATTTTCTGTAAAGAACATCATCTTTGTTTTGTCTTAATTTGTTATGCTAATTATTGCTTTTCTGATCAGATGAAGCACCATTTCTAAAGAAGCGTCAAACAGTAGCAGTGTTCTTCGACTTGGAGAAGGCATACGATACCTGTTGGAGAGCGGGCATTCTCCGCACATTGCACACATGGGGCCTTCGGGGACATCTCCCTCTTTTCATTCAAGCGTTTTTGGCGGATCGCAAGTTCCGGGTACGGGTGGGCTCTGTTTTGTCAGATACCTTTTGCCAGGAGAATGGGGTACCGCAGGGCTCCGTCTTGAGTGTGGCTCTCTTTGCCATTGCAATCAATCCCATCGTAGATTGCCTTTCAGCCGACGTCTCCGGATCCCTTTTTGTTGACGATTTCGCAATTTATTGCAGCGCCCAGCGGACGTGTCTCTTGGAGCGTTGTCTTGACCGCTGTCTTGACCGTCTATATTCCTGGAGCATCGCAAACGGCTTCTGATTCTCCACTGAGAAAATGGTGTGCATAAACTTCTGGAAATACAAGGAATTTCTTCCACCTTCTCTACGTCTCGGCCCTGTTGCTCTCCCTTTCGTGGAGACTACGAAATTCTTGGGACTCATGTTGGATCGTAAACTTTGCTGGTCCACACATGTGTCCTACCTGGCTGCCCGTTGTGCCCGATACCTTAATGTTCTTCATGTCCTCAGTGGCACATCATGGGGAGCGGATCGTACCGTCCTGCTTCACCTTTACCAGGTACTGTTCAGTTGAAGCTCGACTAAGGAAGCCTTGTATACTCTTCAGCACGGCCGTCGAATCTCCGCCGTCTCAACTCTGTCCACCATCAGGGATTACGTCTGGCGACCGGTGCATTTTATACCAGCCCTGTTGAAAGTCTGTATGCTGAGGCTGCTGTATTACCCTTGACCACTCGGCGCGACATACTCTTGTGTCGGTACGCATGCCGCCTGTGGTCGATGCCCAACCATCCATCTTACCGATTATTTTTTGACGACTCACTCGATCGCCAATATCAGTTGTCTGCGATTGCCTTACTTCCACCTGGAGTTCGGTTTCGCCGCCTGCTACAGCGGCTGAGCGGAAGCCCATTGCCACCGTGGCATCAGGCCCAGGTTCACACTCACCTTGAACTTAGCTCGCTCCCCAAGGAGAGCACTCCGGATTTGTTATACCTCCTGCGGCTTGTCGAACTCTGTTCGCGTTTCGATAATGCCATATTTATTTATACTGATGGTTCCAAGAGCATTGCCGGTGTCGGATCTGCCTTCGTCATCGGGAACAACCGTTTCCAATACAAGCTCCCTGACCAGTGCTCGAATTTCACGGCTGAGCTTTTTGCACTCCACCAGGCCGTCTTGTATACCTGCCGCCACCGCCAACCCCTCTATGCCATATGTTCAGACTCCCTTAGTGCCCTGCAGAGTCTTAAGGACCCTTTCTCGAACCATCCTCTCGTGTATCGGATCCAACGCTCCCTCCAGTTGCTAGCAGATGACAGCTGTCACGTTTCTTTCCTGTGGGTCCCTGGCCACGTAGGTGTGCCCGGGAATGAGACTGCCGACATAGCAGCCAAGGCCGCAGCTCTTTTGCCTCGCATGGCTACCTTTTGCGTCCCATCGGACGATGTTCAACGGGCTCTTCGCCGGAGTATCGTGTCGTCATGGCACAGTTCGTGGTTTTCACTGTACAACAATAAATTGTGAACTGTCAAACCGATCCCGACCGCTTGGCGGACCTCCTCACGTCCCTCTCGGCGAGAGGAGGTCATCCTGGCCCGGTTGCGGATCGGTCACTGCAGTTTCAGCCACCGTCATTTGCTAACCGCCGACCCTGCACCGTTGTGCTCCTGCGGTGAACTGCTGACAGTGCAACATGTCTTACTGTCTTGTGTTAATTTTAATCATCTCCGTGTAGCCCTTCACTTTCCGTCTACTCTGGAGGAAATTTTAGCTGATGACACACGAGCAGCTGCTAGAGTTTTGCGTTTTATCAACTTGGCCAACTTATCAAAGGATATTTAACCCTTTTAATTGTCTTTTTTCCTTCGTTTTTAGCCTCTTGTTGATGTTCTGACAGTCACCAATTTTTTTGAGATCATAGCGAATCTATGTTCTTGGCTGGGCACTAATGACCATAAAAGTTGTGCGCCTTAAAACCACAAAACCTCTGTTGGACATTTCTTGAAATTTTTTGTTCTAATAAAACCCCATGTCATTCCAAGCATGTGTGTCAATTTTTACCTCTCTATCTACATTATTCCGCGATTTATTAAGTTTTCAAATTTATACTGACTTTTTGTTCACCCGGTACATCAATCCATATGAAACCTACCAGCCATCAGAAGTGTATCATCAGGCATGCTCCAGGGAGTGAGACAGGACCGCTATTATTTTCTCTCTATATAAATGATCTGATGGGCAGAGTAAGTTGTAATTTGCGGCTGTTTGCTGATGATGCTGTGGTGTATGGGAGGGTGTCATCTTTAACTGACTGTAATAGCATACAGGATGACTTAGACAAAATTTCTAGTTGGTGCGAAGAATGGCAGCTAGCTCTCAATGTAGAAAAGTGTAAGGTGATGCGCATGAATATAAAAAACAATCCCATAATATTGGAATACTGAATTAGTAGTGAGCTTCTTGATGCTGTCGCATCGTGCAAATATCTAGGCGTAACATTGCAGAGCGATATGAAATGGAACAAACATTTAAGGACAGTTGTGAGTAAGGCGGACAGCCGACTTCGGTTTATTGGGAGAATTTTGGGAAGATGTACTTCATCTGTAAAGGAGATCGCGTATAAAATGCTTGTACGACCACATCTTGAGTATTGCTCAAGTTTTTGGGTCTCGCATCAGATCAGTTCAAAGGAAGACATAGAAGCAGTTCAGAGGCGAGCAGCTAGGTTTGTTACTGGTAGGTTCGACCAATGCGCGAGTGTCACGGAAATGCTCCGGCAACTCAATTGGGGATCGCTGGAGGAAATACGACATTGTTTTTGTGAATTTCTGTTGAGGAAATTTATAGGGTCGGAATTTGAAGCTGAATGTAGTATGATCTTGCTGCCGCCAACTTACAGTGTACTCTGCCACGCATCTTACGGTGGATTGTGGAGTATGTATGTAGATGTACACAATGTCCTTGTCCATCCCTGTTCCCTAACCTCTTCCCCCATGGCTCGTATCCTTGCAGTTGACCACCACCAACTCCAGTCCTGTGAAGGGAATCTCCTATTTCATAAAAGGATGGCCACCTGTAAAAGCATTCATGTGATTCACAATCTGAGGAGCACTACTGTGCAACAATTTTTTTGGGTGTGGCTTCTAACAATGTGTCTGTCTGCTTGAATTGCCATCAACAAACTCTCGCTAAGATACAGCTGGACCACCCAGTTGCAGAATCGCGCCCTGCATGTTATTGTTAATTACAATTATTGCTACACAACCTGTGTCGTCTGGAGCCTCCCAGCAACAAAAGCTTTCTTAAATTGCACAGGTAGGAACTTGGATACAGTGAATTCTACATCCCTGCCATCCCCATACTTCGGCCTTCAGTAGTTCTCGTCTTCCACCTCTTCTCCCCTTTCCTACCCACAGTCCAGCCCCATGTATGCATTCCATTCTGTGAACCCTTTCAATTCTCCTCCCTGCCCCACTCCCTCCAACAGCCTCTTGACCAACACACACTGTCAGCCAGTGGGTATATGTTCCCCCACTCATGCCTTCCATCCCTCCCTAACTAACTCTAGCCCTCTAGACAGAGGTTTACATAGTATATCTACCCTAACAGTAACTTCAGAAATGTATTACTCAGTATATCTAGAAGTTACTAGAAAACTATTTACAAATTAAAATGAACAAATGTGATGTGTCTCAAACCCAGGACCCTTCGTTTCAGAATCCAAAACTTCAGCCACTACACCACACTACCGCTGTCTCTTAGTGTCTCTTACAGACTAGGAAGGTTCTCATTATACTGTTGACTTTTGAGATCATTATAGTTTGTAGACTCCTCATACTATCAATTATTAAAATTCTTGACTCAAATTTTAACTAGTCCAAAGATTATTATTCATAAAACATTTTGTTGTGATCCATATTATGAGTAAATATTGTACAAGTTCATTCAAAGACTAGGGTTCAGTTTTGTTCATTGCAAAAAGCAAGATATCTTGTCTGTTAGG
Source organism: Locusta migratoria (assembly GCA_026315105.1). NCBI lineage: Eukaryota > Metazoa > Arthropoda > Insecta > Orthoptera > Acrididae > Locusta > Locusta migratoria. Next base: position 4,553,223 of record CM048749.1, on the reverse strand, counting down.
GCACCATTTTTAGTGTTTCTCCATGCTGGATTGTATTTCTCTGTGAATTCTGTCACAGTGACAGTTTGTTTTTGTTATCCTATATATTTGACTATATGTTGTAACATATGGCAATAATACTAATGATTTTAGAACACCAGCCAGTTTAAATGCAACTGCTTGTCTTAATTACCCATAATGGAATCCATACAGTGGCTCTTATGGTTACTTAAAATAGTAAAATTGTGTGGCTGTAAATTAGTACTTTTTAAGTAAAGATTTCTGTTAGAAACTTTTGTAATTCTGAAAATACATATTGCAAATGTGATAAATTGACTACATATGAACCTGCATCATCTTGGTTCTGTTTCTTTTATTGGTGTTGCTGTTATTTTGTTCTATGTCTGCTTAAATATTGAATTTTTGGTGTGTGTTTGGACAGTTAACTTTAATAATTAACTGTGTGAATCTTTTTTGTAACAGTGCTGCTCACTTATTAAATTTCCCATACAAGATGAAGATACCACTTGATTATTGCATTGTGGAGGTGATATTTGCAGAACTGTTCAACATGCCTTCTCCTCGTTACCTTGAGATAATGTATGGATCAGTTCTGATAGAACTGTGTAAGCTACAACCCAGCACAATGCCACAAGTTAGTTGACAGCCAATAGAAGCAATTGTAAAGTACCTTTGTCATTTGCATGCATTTTATAACTAGTTTTAAAAAGTCTTCACTTGTTGGTCTTTCTTTTCCTGTGCTTCTTTCATCAGTCTGTCTGCAATAGAGAGAATAGGTTAAATAAATTTTTTTGTACGTTAAATGTATCCTAAGCTCATACATGATTGCAGGATTCTTATGCAATAGATGTAAATAAAACAATTTATATTATATACAGTAAAACCTTATTTTTACATTCCCGGTTTTTACGTATTCCGGCCATTTACACCACTTTTTGTCGGTCCTGTCAAATTTCCTATGTTCACAATGTTAATTGGCCCTCATTTTTGTGTTAACATATTTACACTTTTACGGTTTTCAAAACCATGTTAGTGAAGAAAAAAATGACACAATCTACATAAATTGACGCTAGCATGGCTTTCCCCTTAAAGTATAGTGCTTAAAATTATTCGCAGTAGAGTTTCTTGACACTTTGCATTTATTCAAATGTATATTTCGCACATCATTGTTGGCAGTACGTAGCTAGTTTACTTACGATGCACCGAATTGTGGCGATGTAGTTCCTCTTTTCACAAGCATCTTTGCCAGAGCCCTGCCGTGTACTCAGACAAACAGAACAGTTTTTTGACATGAGAATAACGCTGATTTGTGGCGGTGTAGTTCCTCTTTCCGCTAGCTTCTTTGCCAGAGCGGGTGGCATGTACTAAATCAATCAGAACCAGTTGCTTTGTTGATGTGAGAAAAAGAGTTGCGTTGTTTTTGTGAGAATAAAGAGTTGCATTGTTTTTGTGATACATATTCCTGGTTCATAAAGAACGTTATTTGTCAAAGTTGGGTATCATTATACCCACAACCTCAAAAAAGCGATAATAGTGTGAGATGCCGATCCTATGCAAACGTCACAAAAATACTTATTCATATGTTTGCACTTGAGAACGCGAATAAATTCTCTAATATTGTGGTGTGAAACATCGAAAATTCAAAAAGAATGGAGTTTTACTACATAAATAATTAATGCCGGCAAAAGGCAGTAATTTTGAAGATGTGTTACATAGCCTGGCAGCGGCGTGCAAACAATATCTATCAAAGCGGTTCAGGTAATTTTGAATGTATGTTACATAGCCCAAGCAGTGGCATCCTTGATTATAATGAATGAAATTACGTCAAAAATTTCTACTTCCCATAAAATTACCAGTTCTGCCCTGCGCTTAAAATAGTAAAAGTTTTGATAACCTTTATTGAAAAATAAACTTCCTGGCGAGTACTTAGAGGGCCTATTACGTACATATATCACAAATAAAGTACGAAAATGCAAAACTGATCCAGTAAGCATATTTTACACCATTTTACTGAAGTCCCTTGAGAAGCGTAAAAATGAGGTTCTACTGTATTGCAATCTAAGATTGCTTCCTTGTGCCCTACTTATATTTAGATTCGTTCTAGTGTTGATCGCCGTCGCTGTTATTGATTATGGACACTTTTCAAAAAAATTAATGTATCCTACATGAACACTTCCCCTCAAAAAGCAATGTAACTAAATGTAATTTAGACTAATTTTAACTCATTCCAAAATTATGGATGGTGTTATTTTGATGTAACATATTGTGTGTGCATATTCACTTTCCTACCTTTCCTATGAACATTTGTCTAATGAACTCTTGGGACATGAAAGAGCTGCATGTATTTTGTTGCATTATCAATTAAGTATGTCCTTTTTGAACATTGTGTTTGTAAAGTTACACTGTACTTGGTGATATTCCACATGTTTTATGTTGTTGGAATTTGGGGACAAGTTCTCACTTTGTGTTTGTCAGCATGCCACTCAAATTATCATAAGGTCTTTTTAATGTCGTAGTGTACATGGTTTTCATACTGAATGTTTCTATGTTAAATGGGAAAGACATCAGCCATGGAAGGATACAGGTACTCAAAACCAGCTTTTACAGAGATTCATTGTCAAGACAGGTTTTGCTGCCCTGCCCCCCTCCTCCCAGTCCCCTTTATATTATCACCTTTGGTCTTTGTATGTCTTGGGGCACATGTTCTACATATGCATTCTGGAAGTCTTGATTTACCTGGCACAGTTTACAATGGAATGTAACAAGAAACATGATCCTATTCATCAATTCACTGGTTCCATTATTTTAACTGACCTTTTCGTTGGCTCTTGGTAGTAAGATAATTGATCCCCCCCCCCTTCTTCTTTGTGTGTGTGTGGGGGGGGGGGGGGTATTAAAATTATCTGTGATGGCGAATCCACTTCTAATGACCACCAAACTGTCAACCAGGGTCCTAGCCAGATTTTTTTGCTTGGGCAGCGGGGGGGAGGACAGTGATGTAAAATATGACAAATATTTAAGGTGACCATTTTTCCAGAAGCCGAATTTGATATTTTGGTCTTGGGGTGGGTGAAATAAGATCACTCCTGTTTAAGGAGGTAAAAAAAAAAAAAAAAAAAAAAAAAAAAACCACAAAAGTGGGGATAACAGAGACAAGACTGCAAAAACCCATAACTATCTTGGCCAAATCAGGACATTTGGTTACCTTACATATATTCTGAATTGTAAAGTATTATAACATTAAGTCAGTTTAATTCTGTACATGTATTCAAAATAGGCATAATGTTACATTTAATTAAAGGCAAGTCTCAACAACTTCATCTGGATGTAGATGAATGGTGCTAGGGCAGAGAGTCTGGTATTTCCAGTACTGTTGGCGAAGGTAGTTTTCCAGTATTCTTAACATTGAAAATGTCCTCTCAGGTATTGCTGCGGTTACTGGAATGGTGGCTAAAACTCTCAGAGTACAGTTGACATTAGGGAAAAAATCTTCATTGCAGTGGTCTAAAGCTGTAAGAGCACAATCAACTCGATCAGCCTTTGGTATTTTATTCCCTTTACACTTCCACAACTGCATTTCTGACTTTAAACCACTTTCATCAATATGGGATTTGGAAAAGTGTAGCAGTGGTTTCACATATTACAGCTTGCACCCCTCCAAGATACCACTTATTGCAGACACCACATCACAGCCCTGCCCAGACAAATATGACATATCAAGTTTATAGCTTTCAAACTTGTCTATGATCACTTTCACTAAACCTTGACCTGTTAAGTCATAGACAGTAACAAAATCTAAAAAGTCCTCTCCTCAAATGATCTTTCAACATAGCGTATCAGTCCCTGAAGTAACACAGTTTTCACTTGCCAAAATAGAAAAAATATTTGTGCCCTTTTTATTTTACTGATTATTATTTCTGCTATTAAGGATCCACAAACGGGTATTATTTCATTCTGGGTGGTCGGACTTTTGTAAAGTGCATGTAATGGTGCAGTGTTTTCTGAGAGTAAAATCCCCACATTTCATACATTTTCTCAGTAATGCTCTGAAGTTACCGTCATTCCAGACTGGTTCGGTGCCGTCCAGTTATATAGGTCCTATATCATTTGTTCCTGTCTTGCCAAAAGCAGGACAGTTTCAACTATGGGCACAAGTCTCTGTCTGTTGTCTACTATTTTCCTTTTTAGTGCAGAGTTCATATGAGTGATCACATCTTCCTGTTTGCAAGTAAAGTTAGCAACAAAATGATCAGCTACCAAGGCATTCATTTTGTGGTAATCACTTCATTCATGTTTCCTAAACACTTCTCGTGCATTTTTCCATTTTCTTAATGTCTTGCATACAAGTGCACCAAGGTTTTGATGACTGCCCTTTCCAACCTGTTCTTTAACAAACACAACACAATATTTACACAGGGCCCCGTTTAATTTTAATGAGTACACCAGTTTCTTTTAGACTCCATAATGGGAAAAGCAAAGTCTTTAGGTGGCATCCAGGGCTCAGTCAATTCACAGTCAAGAGTTCTGTGATTTATGTAAGCACCAACATCAAGATTATCGAATGTTGTATCAGGAGCAGAAGACATACCTGGAACTTCTGCAGATTCTGCCTTTCCCTGCACTTTGAAGATTGTGTTTTCCAGAGGCTCTATATTCCCCTGGACTTTGTAGCATGTGTTTCTTGTTACATCAGAAGCAGTAGTAGTCTTCATACACTTTGTTGTTGAGATGATTGATTCACCAGTAAGATTTTGATGTGCACGTTTCTTGTAACGAAGTTCGGTATTGAACACTGTCCTCGCTTCATTTCACAACTTCACATGGAAAATATTCTGAAACCATGTACTACACCTCACTAGATACCTAACTATTGCCTACAATGGAAACAAAACATTCTGCTTGGTCAACAATAATGAAGCACAACACTGATGCCACAAAACAATTGAAGCTAAAGCAGGCTGTTCCAACAGTACAGCCACTCAGAGCCCACTTGGGGGGGGGGGGGGGGGGCACAATTGCCAACACTGCATCTTGGCCACAATAGAGCACAACTGAGGCCAACAATAATATGTCCATTGACAGTTGTGGTTAGTAGCAGAATACCTGTGCCCTTGTGAGCACAAATTATTATTTATTGAAAGGGATAGTCATGGTAAGAGTTCTAGTATGTGAGCTAAATTTAATTTTATTAAATTTTGTGTGTTTATTAGAAGTTTTCATGCATGAGAACAGTTAGACTGATTGCTATGAGTAAGAGCCTTTATAGTTTCCCACGGCAGAGAGAAGCGAGAGGTACCATATGGCGCTAGGCACCGTAGGAGGTGGGGGCTGTAAACTACAGAACACAGCTCTGTGAGAATAACCATTGCAACAGCTGAGCCACTTTTGAAATTTGCTGCTATAGGAGAATGCTGAAGATAAGTAGGAGTTTCACCTATTTCCTATTTCATGTTCATATAATTTATCTTCCCTTTCTAAAATAATAGTCTTGAAGTTTATTTCCACTGTACAGTCTTTCTGACTTTCAGCTTTCCCTTCTTCCCTCAGAACTGCTTTTCAATCTGAATGCTTGATATTTATGCAGTTGCTTTTATTGTCTCGAAAAGCATCTCTTATTTTCCTGTAGGTGGAACCTATTTTTTCCGTCATTTTATACATTCTTCTACAGACTTGCATATGCCTTCTAGCCACTCCTTAGCTCTTTTGCACTTCATTTAAATCTCATTTTTAGTCGTCTATACTCCATTTTACATGCTTATTTTCCAACTTTTTTACATTTTCTCCTTTCATCAATTAAATTCAGTATTTACTGTGATACCCAAGGATATTTTCTAGGTCTTGCCTTATTACCGACTTGGTCCTCTGCTACCTTCACTATTCAACTCTCAAAGATACCCATTCATTTTATACTGTATTACTTTTCTTTGTTTCTGTCAATTGTTGTCTAAAGCTACCTCTTACACTCTGAAGAAGTGCCTTCACTTTATTCAGGTCCCATCACGGTACTATGTGACCACCATCTGTGGCCACTTTAGCCCAACTGAGTCTGAGTGATTGTGTGAAAGTCTGTGTCTTATTTTGATGAACGCTGTGGTCGAAAATTCTAAGTTGTGCGAATGTCTTATTTTTTTTATTGCTGTCTGAAATTCAGCTGGAGACTGTCCAGATGGGTGTGTGTGTGTGTGTGTGTGTGTGTGTGTGTGTGTGTGTGTGTGTTTTTGTGTGAAAAATAACTTTCCTATCCAAAAGCTTAAATGGTGCCTATCATCAGCTTAATATCTCCTCTTTTGTTGTTATAATTATTCCCTCCTGGACATCTGCATTGTGTGATTTTACATTTAACAAACTTTTCTGTGTAACTATATGTGAATATGCAGATGCATGCCTGTTTAGAGCCTCTTGTAGGTCATGAGTTTTTGTAGGTAATAATTGGTATCACATAATCCCGTAGTAACAGCTTCTTCTGTGATGTTATCTTAGAACAACTTGGAGAATGGCACATTGTTAAATATGTGATGTTTTACTGCCATAATTCTCATTTGTGTGTTTTTTCTTTCAGGTGCTGGCTCAAGCAACAGAAATTCTTTTTATGAGAATTGACACGATGAATGTGTCTTGCTTTGATAGGTAAGTAGTTGGCAACTTCAAAGAATCCTTTTTGTAAACAGGAACATGAAAAAGTGTTTATAATATATTGAGAATAGTTTGCAGTAAGAGAGGACAAGAGTTTGTAGTAATCAATGGTAAGGCATTGACTAAAACAGAGGTGATATCGGGCATTCCACAGAATAGTGTTATTGGTTCTCTGCTGTTCCTTATTTACATAAACTATTTGGGAGAAAATCTAAGTACCTCTCTTAGGTTGTTTGCAGATGATGCTGTCATTTACCATCTAGTAAAATCATCTGAAGATCAAAACCAACTGCATAACGATCTAAATAAGGTATCACTATAGAGTCAAATTGGCAATTGATTCTAAATAATGAGAAGTGTGAAGTCATCCACATGAGTACAAAAAGAAATCTGTTAAACTTTGTGAAGGCTGTAAACTCTACAAATACCTAGGAATTATTATTACTTCAGACTTAAACTGGAAAGAACACATAGACAATGTCGTGGGAAAGGTGAACCAGATACCGTTTTATTGGCAGAACCCTTAAAAGATGCAACAGAGCTACTAAAGAGACTGCACATACTATGCCTGTCTGTCCTTTTTTGGAGTATTGCTGCCCAGTGTGGGACCCTTATCAGGTGGGTTTGAAGGAGTACATCAAAAGAGTCCAAAGAAGAGCAGCTCCTTTGTATTGTCACTATACCGGGGAGACAGCGTTACGGAAATGATACAGGATCTGGGATGAGAATCATTACAACAATGACACTTATCACTGTGGCGTGAGCTACTTACGAAACTCCAATCGCCAACATTCTCCTCCAAATGTGAAAATATATTGTTGACTGCCACTTACAGAGGTCATCAGAATAAAATTTGAGAAATCAGAGCTCGAACTGAGAGATTCAGGTGTTCTTTCTTCCCGTGTACTATTCAAGAATGGAATGGGAGATAAATTGTATAAAGGTGGTTCGATGAACTCTCTGCCAGGCACTTAAATGTGATTTGCACAGTATCCCGTGTAGATGTAGATGCATCTCACAGTAAAGATGATGCTGTACTGCGGCAGTTGTAGAAAAAGAAAAAATCGCACTCTCATAAATTTTAAATTCTTTGTCTCAGCCTTCATCAGGTAAACAAATCATACATACAGGCACAACTCACACACACATGAGCAGTGCATCCAGCTGCTGGGGGCAGTCATCATGTGTGTCTTAGCTGTGTGTGTGTTATTGCGCACACTCATGTATGCATGCATGATTGCAAGTGCGCACACGCATGCATGCATGATTGCGCGCATGTACATTGTCTTTTCCTGGAGAATTATATGGTTGAAAATTTAAAAACGTTTTGTGAGTGTGATTATCTTTACTACATGCTTATCTCAGATTCAACTTTATGGTGAATTTCAACTTGTCCTCTACATATTATTGTAATTCCATTATGAACTTTCTATTCTGAAATGTGTTTCTACTAATGTAACTGACTAGTAATTGTGCGTATAAATATTGATCTTGAATATAGTTTCTTGTCATAATAGGTGTAATAGTTTTAATACATAACATTTTACCGTTTTTAAATGTTGTAAACTGGGCATATTATTGACGGAATTTCATTTTGAATTTCCATTTATGATGAATCACAGAAACACACAACAATAGGCTATTTCTTTTTTGCGCTCTCTCTTTCAACACTCTGGAAGATTTCTACAGTAAGATGCCATTTGTGGAATGAAACTTAACTGTTAGACAATCAAGTCTCATTTTCTATCAAAAATGACATAAAATACAATTTTATAAGAATTAAGAGCGTAGTTAAAGTGTTTGGCACATTCTGCCCTCGAATTGCAGCTCTACATAGAGCATAGGAATGCCCATTGATGTCTTAAACAAGGAATTGAGATGAGAAGCATTGCAATATCACAGTCTGGCACCCTTTGTATTATAAGGTAAAAAAAAATTAATAAATTTTATTCTTTAAAATTACATCAAAGGCTCCATAAAAACTGGAATAAATATTATCAGTGGAGTTTGTTTTACTCTGATTAACACATTTTGTCATGAGAGGTAAAAATATACTCATATTTATGAAATGGATCCTGAGTACCTGTTTTTGTGGTAGTGGCCTTAAGACATGAACTCTGCAGAAGACATCATGGATTAATTCAGAAAGACAGTACAAAGAGTCACTTTTTTCTCTTCAGAAAAGAAAAGTTCATGTTTCTGTTGCTAATGACCTAGAATTACCACCAAGAGAAGTTAGAGTTATGCTAAGTTGAATCTTGTGTAATACTAGACTTCTGGACTTGTAGAGATCTTTTTACTATATTCTGATGTGATATAGAGTTTGTAGCATTTCTCAAATATTCATTTCAGTGATATATTCAGTGCAAATTACATTTTAATTGAATGCTTCCATTGAATCACATGTTGCCATCTGCTTTTTATATAGATATATTTATGTGTTTTTTTGTACATTAAATATCTCCAGACATAGACTTTCACAAATTATCCTACCCAATCAGAAGCTGGGTCACCTGTGTAAGCAGCCATGTAATTTACCAACTGTGTTGCAGTCACTGTGGAACTCTATATTGGCATGGCTACAAAGCAACTGTCCTTTAGGATCAATGGTCACTGCCAAACTGTGCTTAGAAACAGGTAAACTACCCTCTGGCACAACATGCAGTGGAGCATATAGTTGATTATAATGGCTGCTTCAAAACTCAGGCCATCTGGATGCCCCCATCCACCACCAGCTTTTCTGAACTACACAATGGGATTTATCCTTCCACTACATTCTCTGATTCCAAAATTATCCAGGCCTCAACCTACGATAACCACATTTTTCTCCTTACCCAACAGCTCCTAACTCTGTCTTACATCTTTCCCTTTGTGTGTGTGTGTGTGTGTGTGTGTGTGTGTGTGTGTGTGTGTGTGTGTGTGTGTGTGCTGTGTAAGGCTGTTGCTGTATCCATCCCCACCACAGTGACACAACCTTCCTGTCCCCCCTCTCCTCTCCTCCCCTCCCATCGCAATATAATTCTAATACATGTATATGTTCATGTACTCAAATATCTAAGGCAGTGCCCTCAAGTAATGTTCATAAACTTTTGCCGTCAAGTTTCTTGCACTTATTCAAATGGATATTTCACCTTTCGCTGTTTACAGTACCACAATGTTTGATAAGAGCATCACAAAGACTTATGACGTTGCCACCTAGATGGCACTGTTTACAATTGCTCCATCAGCCACCACCCCGAGTAGGAGTTTTCTTGTTTAAAAAGATGCATTTTGACAATTTATTGTAAAGCGCAAATATTTATGTAAGTATTTTTGTGATGTTCCATTAACTGTGAGAATGATGGATGGTTTGTGTCTGTGTATTGCTGGGCGCACTTTATGAGGCACAGCACGACAATAACTTTGAGACGCAGATGCTTTGCAGACATCACAAAAAATACTTGTGTACATATTTGTGCTTGAGAATGCGAATAAATTGTCAAATATTGTCAGGCAAGACATGGACAGATACGTGAGTAGTGTTTCATTATTCAAATAATGAATGACACCATTACAGGATTGCCAAAAACATTGATTATGATGAAATTTTATCGAAAGTTTCTAGTTCCTATAAAGTTGCGAGTTTCAATTATGCTTGGCGCTAAAAATATAACTAATTCATTAATGATAAATCTGAAGCATAGAATTAAAATTTGTGATGCGGTCGGGAATGGAACCCAGACCTCGATGCTTACTGGGCAGACGTCTTACTGTTAGACCACCACACCACTAAGCATGGAGGTCTGGGTTCGATTCTCAGCCGCATCACAAATTTTAATTCTATGCTTCAGAATTATCATTAATGTCTTTGACATATTCGAGATGAAAATCCGCCTCAGGGATTGTTTATTTGTATTAAAACTAATTCAGATAACCTTCACTACATAAGAAAGCTTCTGACGGGTATTTTGGTGCACATTGTGTACACATCTTAAATTTTTACTACAAAAATATAAGAGAGAAACTTAAAGCAAATTTTTCCACTTAAAACATTATTTCCCGCATTTTATACATTTTTTAAAAATCCCTTTAAAATAAATGGAACTTGTAGGTACCTACCTTGACTGGCAACCAGCATGTAAGACACATCAAGTTTTAGGACCAGTTTTTGTAGGGAAAAAAGTGCATCTAATAGGCCGGTGAGTATTGTGGTATTTCAAACATATGAATAACTAACTATTATTTGTTATTCAAAGAAGTTATTAACAACTAAAACTCATGAATTATCTGTTTGAGGAGCAGAAACAACAGTTAAGTGACATATTAAAATATTACAGTAAATATTAACTAACACCTGTTGTGTTAGAGGATAATATTTCTAAATTCAAAATTAAGAATGATAAACCTTTCTCCTGCAAACTTACCTACATTCATGTAGGGCCCCTGCTAGCATGCAGAAGTGCCACAACACGATATGGCATGGAGTCAACTAATGTTTGAAGTAGTGCTGGAGAGAATTTCTATCAGGGGGTGGAAATCTCTCCTGAACTGCATGTTAGCAAGGCATTCTAGATATGCTCAATAATGTTCATGTCTGGTAAGTTTGATGGCCGGTAGAGTTTCTAAACTCAGAAGTGTTCCTGGAGCCACTCTGTAGCAATTCTAGATGTGTGAGGTGTCTCATTGTGCTGCTGGAATTGCCCAAGTCTAATGGGCGTGAATGTACACAAGTGAGCTGTGTTACTACAGAACTAACAAAGCATTTTTAAACACACGTCTATGAAAACTGATATTTCACTTCTGGATTATCTCTCAGTAGGAGGGCACCTTGTATATAAATACTATAAAAGCTAAAATCTTGGTTAACAAAAATGACAACTGCACCTACTTGATAAGCAATTAGCATAACAACATGCAGTTTGATTAAAGTAGGAAACAAATCTGAACACACTATATGTGAGTGAAGCAGTGGGCAGTAAGCTAGTGCTCTAAAAGGGTCTCTACTTTCGTATCTTGTCTTCTTTTCCCCATAGAGAAAAATGTTTATTTATCCATACTTGTTGAGAAGTCCTCAGTCCTTTCACAACACTTGTCTAGTGTTTCATATGCTCATAGTTTGTTTACTAGTGTGACTATGACTGTGAATATTTATTCAAAACAAAGGGGATCTGGGGAAGGTTGTAAGTTAAGTTTTTCCTCTCGCGATATTCATGTGTGGATCATGTAATTAAAGGCTGCAATATTACCTTTGGACCTTAGACTATTTTGTCATCATCAGAGACTAAGAGCCAAAATCATTATGCAAGATGAAACATATGGAATGGTCTCAACATCAGTTTCTTCTCACTTTTTGGGGAATTAGTTGACTTCTGACACATTCACCATTGCTCTGTAACCATAAAGTAGTTGACAAGGACAAACTGCTGGCCCTTGGTGAAGCCACTTCGTAGTGGTTGGTGATGACAATGCTAGAGTCCCATAGTGTGTGTGTGTGTGTGTGTGTGTGTGTGTGTGTGTAGAGCACCTAGCAAAAATAATTTGTGATGACCTACTTGTAACCTATGAATAGTGCCTCAAGTGTACAAATGCCTGTGCTAATTACTGATGAACACTAGGGCAGAGTAATCTTGAAACTGTATTGGATTGTTATAGCTGTTACAGGAATGAAAGTAATAGTAGGCATTTGTGATACCTTGCAATAACATATAGACCACTGGTTTCCTAAGATTATAGAGGGGCACTGGTGAGATTAACATCTTACAGCCAATTACTATTAAAAGTTCCATTATAAGCTATGATTCTTCTGTAACTACAGATCATTCATTTACTCAATTTTTGTATTTCAATTTTTACAGGTTCGTTAACTGGTTTGCATATCACTTGAGTAATTTCCAGTTCCGATGGAGCTGGGAAGACTGGGATTCTTGTCTTCAGCTTGATCCAGAACATCCACGACCGAAATTTATTCGTGAAGTGCTGTTGAAGTGTCTCAGGTTGGTATAATTCATGCAAATTATGTTTACATTAGGCACAGTTGTTGGCGGAAGACACTGTAAAGTCATTTCTCATTTATGGCCACTTTCATGAGGCTCTGTGGCAAGTGTCAATTTCATTTATGTGTATACTATCTCTCACTTACTATTTTTAATTATTCTACCTCTAGGCCTAGGTGTGTTTGCATCTGTGTAAATGTGTGGGTGTGTGTGTATTTGTTTACCATCCTTTTCTTCCACCAAGGTAAGTCTTTCCTTTCCCGGGATTGGAATGGCTCCTTACCCCCTCCCTTAAAACCCTCATCATTTCCTTTTCCCTCTCCTTTCCTTCTGCCTGAAGAAGCAACTGGGTTGCGAAAGCTTGCATGTGTGTGTGTGTGTGTGTGTGTGTGTGTGTGTGTGTGTGTGTGTGTGTGTGTGTGTGTTATATATATGTACTACTATCACCACCTGTGCGCCTTTGCCTGGTGAGTAATCTTCATCTATTTTGTAATATATATTTTTCCTGCTAGGAATTTTTTGTAATAACTTTTTTGTTTTGCCAGATATAGCTTTAGTGATTGATTGTTTGTGGTCAGAAGCAATTTCTAGGAATAAATAAATAAAATCGTGTAACACAAAAGACATAATAATCACAAGATTGTCATAATTGTTTCTTTACTCTTCAAGTTATCTTGTGGAGTGAAATTGGTGTAGATCAGATTTTAAAATTAATTTTATTTATTAGCTACAAAATAATCTTTCAACAATAGAAATTCATACAATACTTTCATTATATCCAACAGTCAATTTTTTTTTTTTTGTGAGAGACTCATTTAAGACGAAACCTTGTCTCACAAACCGTATTTTTGACTGTATCGTGTAATCTTAAATGTGGTATGCTGTTGCAATATTATAGTAACTATAATGTAAACATGCGAAAATTTTCCGGTTAATTAGGCATACTGATGTGTCTTGTTTTATAGCTAGTAATTGTACTCACAAAAAAAGTGACTATGAAAACGTGAACTTACGATTTCTTCTGTAAAAGGAAGTTCAAAATTTTGTTAACTGCAATAAGTTGAGGATTTTTGGTTTAGTTGCCTCGAAAATTCGGCAGTGGTTACAGGTAAGATAATATTTATTTGTCCCCGAGCGCTACCAATTTTTCTTTGTATTTCTCGAGGTTCCATATAACCACTGCCGGAAGTAATTAGCGCAACTTTCCTTCCACAGCTAATCACCCGGCAAAGTAAACAGCACAGCAAGGCATGCCCCCTGCTGCTCTTGGCAGACACTGCATGAATCATCAGTTTATCGTGACTAAAAGCATCTTTTATGTGATAAATTCATATATGTAACACTAGTAACGAAAAACAGTAACAAAAACATTTTGCAGTGGGTTTATTCATGAAAATGCATTCGACTGAAGGGTAATTAAAAAAAATAGGTTAAGAAAGTCATGACTGGAAACTACCGTACTAATTTTGAGGAGTATCGAACAAGGGCACGAATTATATGTTCAGAATACGTGTTTCTTGCGAACATTACTTGGACTGTGAACTTCCGTTCGTTGCAAATAATGTGATATTCTTGTTCCACACAAACATCACATATTTTACGGATAACATTTAGTGCACCGAAATTAAGTACTATTTTACTATTATTATTTGTAATATTCACGATGATGTCAAGTCACAAAAGCAAATATCTTACTTGTCAAATATTTCTCACGCTGTGTCCTTATACACGGTAGATCTTCGTTAATCCACGACAGTATGGCTTGATTTTCGAGCTTTTCAGTTAGAATGCTGACTTTTACAAACACTTCTACAGTTCTTTTTGTGAAATTGTCTTTTTTCTAATTTTCTTCTCTTAGCGCTGTTTAATGTTTTGATAATTGATGACTTTGTGTTTAGAAGCACCAGCATTTTCTCGCATTTGAACAGAGTGCTTCTCTGATTTAATGTGTTTTCCAGTATCGCCCTTCTTTTCTCACCTTATTCGACAGTTGCAAAATTTGCAAAACACTGTTTTGGCATTGGTTGCATACAAGCCCCCACTAGCATACTGTTGAGCCCTTTCATACGCATTCAAAGCCTTGCAACCCATATTCGGCAGCGCTACAGAACAATAACAAAAGCGAAAGCAATAGAAACGGAATCAATGCCGAACTGAAGGCTGGTGCGAAATCTTTTCTAAGTAAGGTGTCAGGCCCCACGTGACACAAGTGCGTCCTATGTTGCCATATGTGCATCTTGCACAGAGCTCTGCTCCAACGCAACAGTTAACGCGGCATCCCAGCTTGTAGGTTCAATTATATATGGATGGGTGCACTCTCCCACCCCCTCCCAGCCATTTTTCCCTCGCTCCAAATCAACTGATACTACACAAATGAAAATTTATTGCTTTTTAATGAGTTTTATACACAGAAAATAGTGGTAATAGAAGGCATCACAAAATTTGTGAGAAAATAGCATTTATTACATAATTTCGCGTTTTTTTGCATTTTGAGCCAGAATTCGCATCTAAATTCGCATTTATCGCAACTTGCGAATTTTTCAGGTTCCTATACATTGATATTACAGATACAGTCAGTGATATGTATAAATACTGGCTGCAAAATTCATTGTGAATGGAATCAGTAGTAAAACAGTAATAAATTGAAATGTTATATCTAGTGTTAAGGTGTTTTTTCGCTTTCTTTTAATCAAAAGATTGATTTCATGCATTTAAAAACTTATGATGTCACATTTCCTTGATTCACTTCAAATAGTGATATAATTTTATCAGCTTATTCAGTGATGTATCTATATACTGGCTGCAAAGTGTGTTGCATATAGAGTTAATACTAAAGAAGGAATAAATTGAAATGTCATGCAGTATGCTGTAATTTTACTATATGAATAATGAAATCTAATAAATGGTAAACTTATTATTAGTCGCAAAGCTTCCAAATTGGAAGACGTAAAGTAAAGATGGTTCATTTTCATTTCTTCTTGTTCTTCTGGTTCTTTTTATTTGCTCACCAGTTTTTCATTGTTTGCGAGAATTTAGCTCTTCTTTCTTTGCTCCATTTTGCTCCGGTTCTTCAGATTTCTGTCTCTGGTTTAACTTCCCATTTTTTTTTACTTTTATTCTAAACTTGTTCCTTGCATCTATTTCTTCTTTGGTGATTTCAGCTAATTCCAAGTCTTTTTTAACATTTTGAATCCAGTCTCCTCCATTAACAAAGGAACCTACATATTTTACTAATCTTTTTGTTAGTCTGTGTTCGGGAAGCCTCATTATGTGGCCATAGAATTTGAGGCGTCTTTTCCCCATGTCTGTCTCTATGTCATAATATTCTTCAATTTTGGATTTTTCTGTAGTCTATATTCTCGGCCCATCTTGGTTCCAAAATTTTCCTAATTACTTTTCTTTCTTCTTTCTCTAGATTTTCTATGTCAGTTTTCCTGTTTAGAGCCAAGGTTTTGCCAGCATATGACATGATTGTTTAGTTACTGTTTTTTAGTGTCTAATTTCGGCATTTAAAGATATGCACTTTTTATTATAGATGTTTTGTACTAATCCTAAACCTTTATGAGCTTTCTGAATTCTTTCTTGTTGTGCACATTTTTCAGAGATAATTTCTCCTAGATTTTTAAAGTGTGATACCATGTTAATTTCTCCATACTTGGTTTGTAACTTGAAAATTTCTAGATTATTATTTTTTATTATTATTATTTTTGGGAGGGATGGTGTCAGTGGAGAAAACATTTTGTAAAGATTTTAACTTATGTGTAAAGTTTATTGGACCTTCTTTAATGTCCCACATTCTCAATTACTGAGTGTAAGTAAACTCCAGGTATTATCATGTCATCAGTTTCTCAGCTTCAGGATGAACACACAGTTTCTAAGTATTATACTTGTCTTGTAGTGTTAAACTTGTAATGTAAGATTGTATCTCTTAATGAATAGGTCATATCAACATTTCAGTTTTTATTATTATTATTTTAATTCAGTCAACAATAAGATTTAACATGGTTGTAGCTCATCAAATCATTATCTAAAACAATATGCTTAATTTTGGTTGTTCCTTCCTTACTTTCAACCAATAAAGATACAGTAGAACCTTGTTTTTACGCTTTTCAAGGGACTTAAGTAAAATGGTGTAAAATGCAGGAAATAATTATTTAAATGGTAAAAAATGCTTACTGCATGAGCCTTGCATTTTCGTAGTTTATTTGTGATATATGTACATAATAAGAGTCTAAATACTCGCCAGGAAGTTTATTATACAATAAAGGTTATCCAAATATTTACTATTTTAAGTGCCAGGCAAAACATAATTTTATGGGAAGAAGAATTTTTTGACGTAATTTCATTCATTATAATTGAGGATGTCACTATTTTAAGTGCCAGGCAGAACTGGTAATTTTATGGGAAGTAGAAATTTGACGTAATTCCATTCATCATAATCGAGGACGCCGCTATTTTAAGCGCCAGGAAAAACTTCATTATAATCGAGGACTCCGCTATTTTAAGCGCCAAACAGAATTGTTAATTTTATGGGAAGTAGAAATTTTTATTTTATTCATTATAATCGAGGACGCCCCACTGCTGGTCTATGTAACACATCTTCAAAATTACCTGAACCGCTTCGATATCGTTTGGACGCTGCTACCAGGCTATGTAACGCATCTTCAAAATTACTGCCTTTTACCGGCATTACGTAATTATTTATGTAGTAAAACTCAAAGTTCCGTTATTTTTGTATTTTTAGATGATATTAGAGAATTTATTCGCGTTTTCGAGTACAAACATATGCATAAGTATTTTTGTGGCGTTTGCATAGGATCGGCACCTCTCACTATTATCGCTTTTTTGAGGCTGTGGGTATTATGATACCCAACTTTGACAGATATCATCCTTTATTAATCAGAAATATGTATCACAAAAACTCTTTATTCTCACGCCAACAAAGCAACTGGTTCTGATTGTTTGAGTAGACGCCAGCCGCTCTGGCAAAGAAGCTAGCAGAAAGAGGAACTACACCGCCACAAATCAGCGTTATTCTCACACCAAGCACTCTGGCAAAGAAGCTGGTTGAAAGAGGAACTACATCGCCACAAATCGGCGTGTCGTAAGTCATCAACAAAAGGTGAAATATACGTTTAAATAAATGCAAAGTGTCAAGAAACTCGACTGCGAATAAGTTTTAAGTGCTATACTTTATGGGGAAAGCCGTACTAGCATCAATTTATGTACATTACGTCATTTTTCTTCATGAAAATTCTCTCAAAAGCGTAAAACGCGGGAAAAGTGTAAGTATGTTAACGCAAAAACGAGGGCAAATTAACGTTGTAAACATAGGAAATTTGACAGGATTGACAAAAAATTGTGTAAATGGCGGGAAAATGTAAAAACCGAGAATGTAAAAAAGAGGTTTTACTGTAATTTCTAATTTGCTTTCCTTCCCAGAATGTTAGAGTGGACCAGTAATTCACTCCTTACTGTTACAGTATACAGATGTGAATAATTGTGATATTTTATGTCCAACTGTTCTTTGCAGTTTATGTTTTTTGGCATATAATAGTGAAATATTTGTAAAGCCAATTGAATATTTCCTTCAGTAATCATGGAACGGTATACAAAAGCTGTTCTCATGACATAGTTAAAGATAAGTCCACATGTGTACTAATTACTGCCTCTTTATGTGGTCTTAACTAATATCTAATCCTAAGATGCTATACATTAAAGTTGACTATATAATAAGGATTGTTTACAACTCATTGCAAAGACATAAGTTGAAATGTGACGATGTGAATGTCACATAAAAAGGCACACACATACAAAGTATAAGCTATTAGCCATTGGCCTTTCTCAGAATAGAAAGCATTCACACAATCACACTTCACAGTCACACAACTATCATCTCCGGCTGCTGCATTCTTAATTCTGGAGGTGACGGTTGTGTGACTGAGTAAATGCTTTCTATTCTGATGAGGGCCAGTAGCCAATAGCTTAAGAGGATCAAATATAAACATGATTTTTATTTAAATTCATTTATTGAAGCCTCAAGGCATTTAACAATTTATTTTTATACATAGTTTCCTCCTTTTGGAAATGCATTTGTACTACTGTGTGGGCAGATTTTTGATGTCCTCATCGTAAATAGAACAGGGTCATTGCACACTAACTCTTTCATGCTCACATCATTTTCAAATCCTTGCTCTCCTAGAGCTTCTTTAAGTGGTCCAAACAAATGGAAATCGCAGAGCAACAAGTCCAGGCTGTAAGGAAGATGTTCAAGTGGAGTCTAGTGTATTTCCTGTAGCTTGAAGAGAGTTAAAGTTGCAGCATGGGGTTGCCCATTGTTGTACAGGAGGATGATCAGTCAAATCAGTTGGTCTCATCTTTTGCAATGATACGCAACTCTCACCTTAGTCAACTGCTCACAGTAGTATTCAGCATTTATTGTGTCACTAATGCTAATGTAAAAAGTAAATTAGCAAAATGCCTCACTGATCAAAGGAGGGGGGGGGGGGGGCAGTTGAAAGTATCTTGCCAGCTGATAGTTGAGTCTTGGCTTTCACTGATACTGCCTCCTCTATCCTCTGCCACTCCTTACTGGTTTGTTCGGATTCAGGAGTGTAGTGGTGCACCCATGTTTCGGTGCAGGTGACAATCACTCAAAAATGCATAACCCGGATCTTCAGATTTTCGGTCATAAGATTAGGAACCCATCTGGAACCCACTTTACAGAACTGTAGGTCATTTATTTATTTATTTACTTCTTTTTAAATGATTGCTTGACAACTCCCATAGCTGATTCTAATTTGTTCTGCAATTTCTGATACTGTTGCTCTTCTACTATCATCAATAATGCCTTTAACCACACAAATGTTCTCATTGCATAATGCTGGTCCAAGTAGCGTGTTGCTGATGTTCCACATGTTCTTATCCTTCCCTGAACTTTCTATGCCAGGCATCCACATGTGTCCTTAATAATGTTTGATCCCTTAACTGTGTAGTCAATATCGGGCAAATTTCTGCTGCTGTAACTGCTTCACAGACAAGAAATTTTACAAATCAGCATTGCACAGTGGAGAGGTGCACATGTTGCTCTGACATCTTGAGTGGTACTGATGAATAGGTGGGAAATATCTAACAGCACAATCTCCCAACTCCCAGTGGTCCCGCTTAAATATACCAGAAGCGCATGAACAGTCCTGCCAAATTTTAATGTCCAGGAACAAACATCTTGTGTATATTTGATTCCCCCTTGTATGTGTGTGTCTTTTTTATGTGCATGTCGCAGCTCATTGTATTCATTGCAGTGAGTTGTAAACTGTCCTTATTATATTGCTGATATCCAACCTGGACTTTCTATTGTCAGATACATTAAAGTTGTGTAAGCAAATATATTTAAAACATAATTTTGGTAGAAATTCATTACAGACACTTAGATATCTAGCTTGACTTTTGGTTTTCAGGTTATCATATCATCAGAGAATTGTTGATATGATGCCTCCACAGTTTGAACCTCTAATACCTGCCAAGCCAGAGCCAAGATTTAAGTACACAATGGATGGAGCAGGTAACTTTCTTCAGATTTCCATACAGAGCAGATTATAAGTGAATTTTTCTATGTAACATCAATATAGTTGAAGCACATGAATCCATTTTGTATACCTACCTGCAACACAAAATTATCAGCATCTTAAAAGAAGACAAGAGGTGGGATAATAAACGACAAATCCACAATATAAAAAGAATGAAAAAGAGTAGGTTTAACTTTCCACTGACAACAAGGTTATTATAAATGAGGCAGTAACTCAAAGTTATTAGATATGAGGCAGCAGCTGAATAGGGACCTAATTTCAATTAGTAGTGATTTGCTAAAATCACTTACAGCATAATGCATGTGATTGTTCATATCTAATAACCTTAACCTCCTGTTTCATTTATAATAATCTTGTTGACAGTGGAATGTTAAACCTACTCTTCTCCATTCCTATTACGTTATGGATTTGCCCTTTATCATCCCACCTCTTGTCTTCTTTTAAGATGCTGATAATTGTCATTACTGACTGGTGGCAATTGTATCAGTGTGTAAAGGAGGAAGGCATTGAGCATGAATTTGTGAACCATTCTGTAGTGTTCATGTCGTCCGACAACCCCCACAGTTCATACACAGAACATTGAATGCCTGTGGAAGTCAGTGAAATCTTTCATAAAAAAAAGGAGGGTGGACTGTTTGAAAAAGGTAATTTGTACCTTTTTCAGTTCCTCTATTTACATAATTTAAAACTTTCTGGCAGAAGACATTCGAGTGATGTTATACCAGTGTAGGACATAGCAAAAGTTTATCCAGGATATAGAAAAAAAGGATTGCAGTCAATTGTCTATACCACAGATGGTATTACAAATGATGATGAAGAATATTAAGAGTAATGTAAATACAGTTTAAGAGGCGGTAAGGTTAAATTTTACTGTATGTAAATGTCACTTCTAGGGACGTCACCTCAACATACTTTGTCTTAAAATGCGTGTTTTGAAAATATCTTTAATGTGACATTTCATTTTTTCTCCAAACATTCTTAGTAAGGAACATTAAACATGAAATCTGTCAATTACAGCACAATACCTTGAACTCAAGGTTACGCAACACGATACTCCTTTTTTTATACTATATGAGTACAGGGCACGTGATGTAGTCAACCACATTGTAATAGCATTAGTCAGCCAGTAGTAGTCATCCAAATGAACACTTCCTCGCTGCACCAAGATGCAAATATGAATGGT
Organism: Locusta migratoria; assembly: GCA_026315105.1. NCBI lineage: Eukaryota > Metazoa > Arthropoda > Insecta > Orthoptera > Acrididae > Locusta > Locusta migratoria. The sequence continues at coordinate 4,531,849 of CM048749.1, read as the reverse complement.
TATCATTGAAGTTGAAATATGCATATTGTATAGTAAGGCAAATTTATGCCTTCATATGCTATTCCGGTCCATTCATTCGGGTGATTGACTAAAGTATATTTGTTTTTATTGATATGCCATCATTTTAAAGGATGTGCTTTACAAAGATAGTCGATTTATTGACTGAACAAGAGTACATGCAAGAATCGGTCAACTATAGAACAGGAACAGTAGTAATTAATTTCTGCAAATTTGTCACGAATTCCGAGGGCACTTCTGCGTTGAGACTGAAATTGCAGTAGGTGAACATTCGTGATGAGAAAAACCGCAAATTTTTACTGTAGCTGCTGCTCTGCTTTCTGATTAGCTATAAAGTCTCTGTTCCTCGTCTTCATTGCTTGACAAAAGAACTTCGTAATATGTAACTTAACTTTCAAACTTTGTTAGACTCTCGCACCATATTTCACCAGTTTTGTAATTATATTTCACTATTATGACAAAAAAACACTCTTGATGCTACATCTCAGTAAAGAACTTCAATAAATGAGTTATTTTAGGGTGATTTTGCGTCCTACATTGCCCACAAGTGACATTTGTATAAGGTAAGGTAAAACGTTACTGCTGGCATTAAATATAATGCTATATTGCAATTACAATTGCCAACAATTCATTGTGTGAGTCGAATGATTTGAGATATATCACTGGCAGATGCCACTACTTCGGTACACACGGTTCTTGGGGATTACCAAATTCCCTACACATTGTTCCCAGGTAAAATGTGATAATGGCAATATTGAGGCTATATTCTGGCATCAGAACTTTTTAAGACGACATTTGGAAAAAATCATTATTGCATGGTAAAGAGTATCATTGTCATTAATATTCACCTTTAAACTGATAAAAGCTATATAATTGTTAAATGTACAAACATGCATGTGTGTTCATGTTCATCTAGAGTGGAAAACCAGAGGACACACAAGCAGAAACAAAACAACCTCTCTGTATATTTTTGTTTTTATTGCTGAATATACATTCTATGCATTTACAAGATCTAGGAATAATCCATGACAATATAAAGATTTTATTTGTGACTGACATTGCTTGTATACTATATCAGATACTAAAACTATTTTTGTGAGATTGATAAATACAACTTTATGAAAAGCAAATGTTATTGACTTTATATCTTTACATTTAAAATGTCAGATTATTTCAGTACTGCTTCATATGTTAGAATGTGTACCATATGTAAATGGTTAGTAATTGATTCAGTTTGTCTCCTGATGAACTTCGTCATAAAGTTCAGTCTTTTCGCGGGTCTTATCTTCATTTTGGTAATCTGTTATAGTTGGGTGCAGTGTTGTTAGGTCCTCATTTTTTTCTGTTGATTTATGTGCTATTGCCATTTCATGCTGGTATGTCATTTGTGGTGCAATGAATATGGTTTCAGTTGGTTTTCTTTTGTCCATATCTGTGTCAACATGTGAGATACTTGTGAAATCAGCTGTTACCTTAAGAGAGGCATTATCTTTCTGTATTACGTGAGGGATCAAATGATGTCTGCTCAACTCAGTATTTTCCATTGTTACCACAGAATTTTGCATTTTAGCTTCTGTGATTATTGGAACGTTATTTCCACTTTCTGTATTAACCTTATGAAGAATTGTGACAGTATTTTCACTTCCTTTTTGATTATCATTATTTTCTGAGTTATGTATCACAGAGACGTAATCTGTCTTGTTTGCTGAAGTGTCATATTCTGTTTGTGACAAAGCTGAAAGTGCAGCTGTCAATACTGTGTCATCTTGTGTCTCTGTCCCATTATTTTGTCTGATAATGTTTTGTTGTAGGCTATTCAGTTGTAATGCACTTGATGCTGTTGGCATAGCCACTTGCTGAGAAGAATCTGAACTGTTAGAATATTGTGGATACAAAGATTCTGAAGAAGGTACATTAGGCGGTTGAAACATTAACTTATGTTCCATAACACCATTTCCAGCAGTTGTTGTCTCTACTGTTGATTGCATTGTTGTAGAGAGAGCATCAGTAATATACCTTTCTTCATTTAGCATGTAAGGGATCCCTTGTGTTGTACTGGTAGCAGATGCCTTGCTGGCAGTTGCTGCTGCTGCCGAAACATAAGGTATAATGGTGTCAATGTGACTTTCTGATGGTGGAAGCTGAGCATTAATTGAATCTGGAAATACTTTGTTCATTGTTGGTTTCTCTGTTGTAATGCCTGCAGGAGACTGAGTTGTCATAGGTGTAGGATGTGTTAGAAATACTGATTTGTTGGGGTGAAAAAGTGGATCCGGCTCTGAGAACTGATGCAGTTGTGGTGAAGGTCGAAATGGTGGAATCTCTGGGGTGATGTTTGTCTTTTCTTTAGATCTTGGCATTACAGTTGCAGTTTGCAGTGCTACATTTGAACTTTGCTGATTGTTTTCAGGATGACTCTTACTTAGCTGTAATATATGTTTGTACAAAATGTCTGGTTCTATTGGGTGGCTGAGATTTTCTTTATGCCAAAAATTGGCTTTCGGGGGATTAACAGATGTGTCATAATAGTGATGATGGTGATGTAAATGATGAACAATTTGTTGATCTCCAAATCGATGTTCAGAGTTTACTGGATAACCAGTAGGACGTCTTGTTTTTGTTTGTTCGTATTCCGTGTATGACAGAAATGGTGGGCTGTAGTGTTGATTCTCTCCATGTAAGGCAGTGGAGTGAATGGGCCTATTGTCATTATAGTTCCACCTGAACAAGATTCCATCATCACGATTGTGTAGAGCGTATTTATGTGGCTCAGGCTGTTCTCTGTCCGGCCATCGAATTGGCCTGTCATTCCAGTTGTGATGTTGGTTGTAGCCATCAGTTGATGTTGTTGCCACTGATCTATACAGGATTACACGTCCAGGAGAAGAATAATGGCGACTGCCATTACATCCCGTATGGAGAAGATGTGATGTTACCAGTGTCACCTGCATAGACATCATATGAAATTAATTAATGTGATTTAAATGGAAATCATCAGTTCTCCTTGTAATTGTATTCATATTATCTTAGGTGCAACAATTTAGATGCAAATCAAACAGTGTCTTCATGAAATGGTTAAGGGGAAAAAAAGAAAGACAATGATCAAGAAAAACAACAGATTATGTGACAGATTATTGACTATTTCTATTTATTATCTTTTATTTTTGTCAGCAACAGAATCTCTCACAAAAATCAAGAAAGTTGTTGTTATTTATTGATATAATCAGGACCCCAACTAATATCTCCCATATTTAAGAATTTCTTTGATCCTGTTTTGTTATTACAGTTTGAGGGAGCATTAATGTATGTTGAACTCAAACAGTCAAGTCTAAACCCCCAAACAAAATGAGCTGCAATTTTTTAATAATAACTGCTGTGCCGAATCTGTTTATAGAAATGAACTTATGCTGATATTATTTATCATACAATCCCCTTTGCATTTAAAAAAAACTGACTTAGACTCAAGATGGCAAATTACAAGTTGGTGCCCATGTTTGGTATGTACCATGAAAGATAGAACATCTCAGCCAAACTTTACTGGAATATTCTGGTTTCCCAGTTCCGAAGAGTTTTTGAAATAAAAGGTCTTCTGCAACTTTGGACTAGCCTTGTACTTGTTGAAATTCGGAAGATAGTAGGTATAAAATACTGTGACCGATAGGTTATTTACAAGTTTTAGAAGAAACAGGGTGCATTAATGGGAGTTGGTGACTATGAAAGGGAAGCAATTTTAGAGGGTTGTAGCATCTCCGTGTTATTTGATCAGTGCATCGAAAGAAATTCAAGCCAAATTTTGGAAAATGGATAAAATATCAGGGAGGATAAATAAAAAAATTGAAATTTGCTGATGACCTTGTAGTTTTATACTAGGTTCCAAAGGACTTAGAAGAGCGAGTGAACAGAATAGATCATGTTTTGAAAAGAAATAGTAAGAAAAGGATAAATAAAATTAAAACTTGGGTAATTGAATGTAATTAGTTTAAATCATGAAGGAATCGTATTAAAAATTGTGGCTCTAAAAGTTTGAAATCAATTTTTCTGATGGTCAATAAAATATAAATGAGGAATTAACAACAAAATTACAATTGCTAAGAAAAATTGCTGTTTACAAAAACAAAATACCATGCACCTTTGAGCTTCTGCCAATAGAACAATGTGTCAAAGGCTTTAGGATAAATACTATGCAATATTCTGTATCAACAAACTGCTTTCAGTGAGTGTGATGTCTCACCCCTGTACATTTCTAACAGGTTGCCATATAAAAATTGAGAATAGTTGTTTGAGAACACTTACTTTGAGAATAAATGTCCTTTCACATAAAATGAATTATCTTAATAGTGAGAAAGTGTTATGAATTTCTTAAATCATAAACCATATTATTCTCATTAAAAACTCAATTTATGTAATAAGCAAAAATTTAAGTATACTTCAAAATAAAAGTTATGACAGCTAAGCAGGAGTTTGTAAATAGTAATCGGTTATTGTTGTACTTTCACTGTGATGTTAGGTTCATTCCTAAAAATACTCGTGACAAATTTTTTGGAGGGGGGGGATGAAATATTTTTTTAACAAGTGAGAGTGTAAATTTGATAGTACAATTAAAACTGTTAAAGTTGTTCCATTGGGTGGTCCGAACCCTGCAACGTACTTGAAAATCATGACACACAATAATGGAAAGTCCAGGTTGGAATTAATAATATAGTAGTAAGGACAGTTTACAACTCACCGCAAAGACGTGGCGACGAGCTACAACAGGCACATACAAAAGAAACACACACATACAACACTTTCAGCTATCGGCCATGACCTTCTTTAGAAACAGAACAATCACACAGGCACACAACACAGTCATACAACGCACTTCGAAGTGTGGCAGCCGGAGGTGATTGTTGTATGACTGTGTTGTGTGATTGTGTGAGTGTTTTCTTTTCTGAAGAAGGCCATGGTCAATAGCTGAAAGAGTTGTATGTGTGTGTCTTTTGTATGTGCCTGTCGCCATGTCTTTGCTGTGAGTCCTTATTACTATATTATTAAAATCATAACATATTCATACAAAACAGTAAAGTATTCACAAAATTAATAAATGACCTCATAAACTACATCTATGTTGTCATGCCAAAATTTAAACATACACATGTTACATTTACAGAATACAAGACATGAAAAACAATATTCTCCTGGCTGTTTTCACTTGTCTACCAACATCTAAAGATCGCCAAGAGGAGTATAAAAGCAACTCTCCATAAGTGCATTTTAATGCCAGGAAGTTCTATGATGATATATAAAACATTTACCTTTTTAAGGAATGATACATTTTGCTATTCCAAGGGAAAGTATTTAATGGAAAAAGTGTATTTCACCCAGCAGAAAGTGCTATTTTAACTGGTGAAGCCAGGAAAAATCTAGGAAATTTTTCCCCTTTGTCCTGTAGATGCATTGAGAGAGAACTTAAAAAACAAACTATCCAAAATAACAAAAACAGTTCTCAAAACATAGAAATTCTTAAGGTCTGATATAAATTTAAGTACTGTGAAGTGTTTTCTTGTGTAAATTTCCTGGAGGGTAGCTTTGTACAAGTTCAGTAGAGGCCTATTTGATAATGTAGGGAAGGTGAAGGTAAAAATTACGGACCTAGACCTAGGCATTAATATAATAAACAGGTTGAAATTGATGTAGGTTGCAGTAGATATTAAGAGACTTGTACAGGCAATACAGACTAGGATGGAGAAATGCATCAAACCAGCTGTTTGACAGAAGACCACAGCAGCAGCTTCAAATGCACCTAAGGAATGGGCACAAAAGGGGAATCTTTTACAGGTCTAGTCCAGCACTTGTATATGTTTCCCATATAATTTGTCATTATCTCTGACATTTAGATATTATTTTAGTTTGGTTTATTTATTTTTACTGCCTTTTCTATTCAGTCATCATGATTTGTCATTTGTGTAAATGTCTGAAATATGTTAAGATCAGTCACAGTTGTAAACCGCATAGTTGAAGTCCCCCCACCCCCTTCCCCTCCCGAGGTCGTGCATCTATTTACCAACCAGTCACCAGTGGCAAAAGTTATATGGGACTGGTGTGTGTGCATGTCTGTGGTACAGCAATTGTCTGTATGGTGAGTTGTTACCTATCCTTGTTACATTACTGACATTCAAACCAGGTCTTTTAATTTTACTTGAATATTACCATGACTTTTCACTGACTATATAAATTCAAAAACAGAATTTACCCTTTCATTATGAAAGTTCAACTGAATGACTAAGTTTCAGCATAAGGAATAATGAAAGGAGGAAGATGACTGTCAGCATACCTACCACCGAATTCATTGGATTAATCATTCTGTAAGATCTTAATTCAGAGTTCTTATCTGGATGTCACATACTGAGCAAGCCTCTTCATAAGAGAAGTACTACTATTCATCCATGTTTTACTTCTGTACAAAGCTACCCTCCAGGAAATTTACTTAAGAAAACATTTCCCAATACTACAATTATTTTGTAAGTCAAGCCTGATATCAGAAATTTTAATTTGTCTTGTAACTTAGGTGTACCAGCTCAAATCAAGAGAAACTCAACATTTGTGTAGCTGCAATATCTCATATTGTTGTTGTTGTTATGGTCTTCAGTCCGGAGACTGGTTTGATGCAGCTCTCCACCCTACTCTATCCTAAGCAAGCCTTTTCATCTCCTCATAAGAACGGCAACCCACATCCACTTGAATCTGCTTACTATACGCGTCTCTTGGTCTCCCTCTGCGGCTTTTACCCCACACACTTCCCTCCAATGCTAAATTTAAGATTCCCCGATGTCTAAGAATGTGTCCTACCAAGCAATCCCTTCTTTTAGTCAGGGTATGCCAAAAATTCCTTTTCTCACCAATTCTGTTCAGTATCTCTTCATTAGTTATGCGATCTACCCACCTAATCTTCAGCATTCTTCTGTAGCACCACATTTCAAAAGCCTCCATTCTCTTCCTGTCCGCACTGCTTATCGTCCATGTTTCACTCCCGTACAAGGCAACACTCCACACAAATGCCTTCAGAAAAGACTTCCTTACCCTTAAATTAATATTCGATGTTAGCAAATTTCTCTTTTTCAAAAATGCTTTTCTTCCCATTGCCATTCTGCATTTTATATCCTCTGTACTGCGACAATCGCATGTTATTTTACTACCCAAGTAACAAAACTTATCTACCACCTTCATTGTTTCGTTACCTAATCTAATTCCTTCAGCATCGCCTGATTTTCTAAGACCGCATTCCATTATTTTTGTTTTGCTCTTGTTAATGTTCATTTTATATGCTCTCTTCAACACGCTGTCCATTCCATTCAACTGGTCTTCCAGGTCCTTTGCTGTCTCTGACAGAATTACAATGTCATCAGCAAAACGCAATGTTTTTATTTCTTCCCCCTGAACTTTAATCCCTATTCCAAATTTTTCCTTGCTTTCCTTCACCGCCTGCTCGATGTACAAATTGAACAACATTGGAGAAAGGCTACAACCCTGTCTTACTCCCTTCCCAACTGATGCTTCCCTTTCATGTCCTTCGAGTCTAATAACTGCGGTCTGGCTTTTGTACAAGTTGTAAATAACTCTCCTTTCCCTGTATTTTATCCCTGCTGACTTCAGAATTTGAAAGAGTGTATTCCAGTCAACATTGTCAAATGCTTTCTCCAAATCTACAAAAGCTAAAAATGTAGGTTTGCCTTTTCTTAATCTATCTTCTAAGATAAGACGTAAAGTGAGTATTGCCTCCCGGGTTCCTATGTTCCTCCTGAATCCAAACTGATCTTCCCCGAGATCAGCTTCTACCAGCTTTTCCATTCTCCTGTAGATAATTCGTGTTAAAATTTTGCAACCATGACTTATCAAACTGATGGTTCTGTAATTTTCACACCTGTCTGCGCCTGATTTCTTTGGAATGGGGATTATTACATTTTTCTTAAAGTCTGAGGGCATTTCGCCGGTCTCATACATCCTACACACCAGTTCAAATAGTCTTGTCATGGCTGGCTCTCCCAGATACTTTAGTAGCTCTGAGGGTATGTCATCTACTCCTGGGGCCTTGTTCCGACCTAGGTCTTTCAAGGCTCTGTCAAATTCATCTCTCAGTATAGTATCTCCTATTTCATCTTGATCGACTTCCTCTTCCGTTCCTACAACATCGTCTCTAAGTTCATTTCCTTTGTAGAGCTGCTCTATGTACTCTTTCCACCTTTCAGCTTTCCCTTCTTTGCTGAGAACTGGTTTCCCATCTGAGTTCTTGATATTTGTAGAGCTGTTTTTCTTATCTCCAAATGTTTCTTTTATTTTCCTGTAGGCGGTATCTACTTTTCCCCTTGCTATACATTTTTCTACAGATTTGCATTTGGCTTCTAGCCACTCCTGCTTTGCCGTTTTGCACTTCCTGTCAATCTCATTTTTTAGTCGTCTGTACTCCATTTTGCCTGTTTCATTTACTGCATTTTTATATTTTCTCCTTTCATCAATTAACTGTAGTATTTCCTGTGATATCCATGGATTTTTCATAGGTCTTGCCTTTCTACCTATTTTGTCCTCCACTGCCTTCATTATTTCATCTCTCAATGCTACCCATTCCTCTTCTACTGTTTTATTTCCCCCTGTTTCTGTCAATTGTTGCCTAAATCTCCCTCTGAAATTCTCCAGAACTTCACTTTCCTTCAATCTATCTAAGTACCATCTCCTTATTTTCCTACCTTTCTGCAGTTTTTTCAGCTTCAGCCTACAGTTCATGACTAACAAGTTATGGTCAGAGTCTATATCTGCCCCTGGGTATGTCCTGCAGTTTATAACCTGGTTCCGGTACCTATGTCGTACCATTATAAAATCTATCTGATACCTTCCGGTGTCTCCTGGTCTCTTCCACGTATACAACCTTCTTTTGTGATTCTTAAACCACGTGTTTGTTACGATTAAATCATGTTCCGTGCAAAATTCTACCAGGCGACTTCCTCTTTCATTCCTCCTGCCCAGTCCATATTCACCTATTATTTTTCCTTCTCTTCCTTTTCCTACCACCGAATTCCAGTCTCCCATCACAATTAAGTTTTCCTCTCCCTTAACTTTCTGAATAATTTCCTTTAGCTCCTCATATATTTCTTCGATCTCCTCATCATCGGCAGAGCTAGTTGGCATATAAACCTGTACTACTGTTGTCGGTGTAGGCTTCGTATCTATCTTGACAATGATAATGCGATCACTGTGCTGCTCATAGTAGTTTACCCGCATTCCTATTTTCTTATTCATTATCAGTCCTACTCCTGTGATACCCCCAACTGATTTTGTATTTATAATCCTGTACTCACCTGACCAGAAATCCTGTTCATCCTGCCACCGAACTTCACTAATCCCCACTATATCTAACTTCAACCTATCCGTTTCCCTTTTTAAATTTTCTAATTTTCCTACTCGATTAAGGGATCTAACATTCCACGCTCCAACCCGTAGAATGCCAGTATTGTCTTTCCTGATGATCACATCCTCCTGGGTAGTCCCCGCCCGGAGATCCGAATGGGGGACTATTTTACCTCCGGAATATTTTACCCGAGAGGATGCCATCATCATATGTTCATACAGTAGAGCTGCATGTCCTCGGGAAAAAGTAACGGCTGTAGTTTCCCCTTGCTTTCACCCGTTCTCAGTAGCTGTGTGGCAAAGCCACATTAGCTGATGTTACAAGGCCAGCTCAGTCAATCATCCAGACTGTTGCCCCTGTAACTACTGAAAAGGCTGCTGCCCCTCTTCAGGAACCACACGTTTGTCTGGCCTCTCCACAGATACCCCTCCGCTGTGGTTGCACCTACGGTACGGCTATCTGCATCGTTGAGGCACGCAAGCCACCCCACCTCGGCAATGTCTGTGGTTCATGGGGGTGGTATCTCATATTATGTCAACAAAAGAGAAAATATCAAAACCTGCTGTGCAATTCCTCCTCTACAAATTAAGACTTTGTAGAAATCACACCTGAAGCAGACACAGTAATCTAGGTGATTTGGTTTTCTGGGGTACACTCAGAAGTAGCCATAGAGGAACACACTTCACCATACTGTTGTTACTGCTCATAGGGTTCATAGCTTATACAGTAATCATAATTTATTACCCAAATCCAGGACATGTGACTTCTTTCTGTTCCTAAATATCATCTGTGGACAACAGTTTTTTGAGTCTATAGAAACAGTTCTACACAACCTTCCATCAAGACACGAAGACTAAATTCAAAGATAAATGCAGCTGAAAAGGGAATATTTTGATAGAATTTGAAAAAAGATTTGCAGTCTCCCCCCCCCCCCCACCCTCTGGGATAATTTCTGAATTGATCATAGTATTAATAGTATCTCCAGGGAAGTTATGGTTTTGTTACTTTTTGTAATTATTTGTTTGTTATGTTTCAGTAATTGTTTTTGACAGTTCAGAACTATGCACAATTTATGATGTATGATTGCTATATTAAATTTGTAATGCTGTTTTCATAATGATTTCGTGCCATTATGTTAAGTGGCTTTGGAGTATTAGATTGGTAAATAATATTTTGTTCAGATTTTGTAAAGTTATGTAGGCTAAGCAAAATTATTCACAAACACATCATCCAAAAAGAAAATGTCACAACCTGGTAAGCAAAAGAAAAGTAAGTGGGATTATTTCCTGCAATTTTGTGGTGAAACACCATATACCAACTAGCCCAGCCCTTCTAAAATTAATCTCCTGGGCATAATTAATTAATTAAAAACCCAACTTCAGTGGAACTTTGTCAGTTATTTATGAAAGATTGGTCAAATAATCAAGTTGTTGTCTGCACATTCAGCATGCTGGAAATATGTAAATTGAAATAAATTCTTGTTTTGAAGGTTTTTTTCTTGTAGTGACCTCCATTTATGTGCATTTCAGCTGGTCTTGCATCTTTCCACACACTGCATGCTCTAATTCTCTCATGGTGGGAACAATGCTTGTTCCAGGGAGCGGTCATGCATTCTACTCAGAGTTACTTGTGGCCGTGAGTTTGCTCACATGGTGCCTTTCTCTTTATTTGCTCCAGACCCTTATGGAGATCTCCTGAAATCTATTTATTATGTATAAAATTGGTAATTTTAGTTTCTGTGTACAGTAACTAGATGTTATTCACCTTCATATTAAATAAGATTGTATGTACCAATAAGTACATAGATTCCCCGACCACAGAAATTTGACTTATTATTAACATAAACAATCTAGTTCACACTTTAGCTTGGGTAGCATTATTTAATGACTAATTTGGAGAAAGAGCTACTTGATGATATTGCCAGAGCAACATTTCGTACAGCAGTAAATTGATTTACTGGTAAAGTTTTAAGATTAATTTCTCTCTCCTCAAGGCATCCTCAAGGAAAGTCCAGGTTGGAATTCAACAATATGATGATGATAGTTTGCAACTTACCACAAAAATGTTCATCGAACTTTGACAAGTACATAAAAAAGACACTGATACATGTGCAACTTAGCTTTCAGCTACAGCCATCGCAGGGACACTTCATAAACTGTCATCTCCAGACTTGGAGTGCATCAGCTGGAGATGATGGTTGTATGTATGTATGTATGTGAAGTGACCTGTGTGATAGTATGAATGAGAATGTGTCTTTCTCTGAAGGTGACTATGGCCAAAAGCTAAGTATGTATGAGTGTAATTTTTTTTATGTACCTGTTGCGGCTGGACTAATATCTTTACAAAGTTGCTAACTATCCCCATTTTATTGTTGTTGTTTTACATTAAAGTCATCTTACAGAAATTCTCCAATGAGAAGTGGAAATGTTGTTCAAAAGAGAGAGTATGGCTGGGCATTATTTACCTTAACTTAATACTGGTGATAGTCACACAAAAAATATGTTAATGGAGAAAAAAATAAATGCTTACATTAGCTTTCGGAAATACAGTATCTTCCTTCATCAGGCGGGAGAGGAGGCAAAAGAAGGGGAAAAGGTTACTCACAACCTAAGCCATGAGGTAGGAACAGGTGATATGTGGAAGTCAGAGGTATTGCATTGTAAGTAATGATTTATGAGAGTTCTTGAACTTGTCATGCAATATATGACTTCAATGTATCATCCATTCCTTGCCCATGGCCTAAGTTGTGAGTAACCTTTACCTTCTGTCCCCTTTCTCTTGCCTCCTCTTCTACCTGCCGAAGGGAAATACTATATTTCTGAAAGCTAGTGTCAACATTTATTTTCATCACCATTTGCGTATTTTTTGTGTGTGACTATCAGCAGTACCAAGCTAAAGTAAGCACTGGCAAGCCATTTTTATCTCTTTTGAACATTGGGTCGTATGAATAAAAAAGAGCAGATGCTCCAGGGAAGATTGTCAGAGCAAAAGAACGTTCTCTGAATAAGTTCTCAATTTTGTGTGAATAAAAACGTTGAAGCACATGCTCTGAGCAGGTAGTTTATTCTTGCTACCTCCCCTCCTTCTTGAGTAAGTTCTCAGAGTGTCATGTCCAGCACAGAACAGCTGTTTAATGGTGCGTTTCTTTAAACTAGCCCAATCAGGCAAATTGTTAAGTGTACAAATATTGATTAGGCATCTACATGTTAATGAAGAACTGTGCTATGTTTAGATATTAGTCTGTTGTGAAAGAGCATATTATTAAGACTAATTGTGCACTTTTTATGAAAATGTATTCTCCTGACGATACAAAATTTTTGGCTCGCGAGAAACTTTTTTGTTAATGAAGTTGGGTTAACAAACTTTTTGCGAACGAAATTTTAAGAATGCAACACATATTCATCTGTTTCAATTTGGAATGCTGTCAGAGCTTTCTAATATTACATACTTGTTGTTAAATATGACACCCAATGGTCTGCTCATAAGCATTAGGCCATGCGCTTTTGTTACAAGAAACTGGCTGCTAGGTATGTAATTAATCAATTAATTTTCCTTCTGTGTTAAATTACCTTTAATAATCAGAAGTTACGATTACAAAGTCAGAAAACGCATCTTAAATAGGCCAACCAGTTAGGATAGAAACAAATACTTCAGTAGGCCTACCTGGTATTATAGCAATATTTACTTTGTGATAGAAACTGTGAAATCTTGGGATGCACTTTATTTGGAACCAACATCATAAGGCCTTACTAATAGACCCTATTTAAAAACAATATTATTTTGCTATGTAGCTGTTTACAACTGTTAATATACACTCCAAACAAATGGGTAAAACACGCAGCTGAATCCACTTGTTTCATTTCTATGTCGGTAATGAAAACATTCCTCTTACATCACTCTTGTCAGTATATAAAATGCTTGAAGTGTTAAAAGTTTTTTCTGAAGGAAGCTACTCATTAACAAAATGTTTTTATTTGCATTAACTTTTTAGATCCCCTCATATTTCTTAAAGACTACATATAAAGGAACTTGTTTCTGCCTTCTAAGTAACAAAAATGTTGTCATTTTTATTATAAACCATAGTAAAAAGTATGTTATAGAGCTCACTTCAGAAATCTGAGAATGTTCTCCGGTCGTGAGAAACTTCTGTGGATTTATTCATGTGAAATTGGAGAATGTTCTCTGCCGTGACCAACTTCTCTCACCCTGTTACACTGAGAATGTACTCGGCTGAAGTAAATTCTTCAACTCCCTTTATCCATGCGAACCTGAGTTTGTTCTCTGGTATTCAGAGTATAAAGTAGATACTCCAGTTTACTCATACGGCCCATTATTTTACATTAGATTCATCAGAGAGGTACCTGGACTGTTTCACTATAATACTGTAATACTTGTTTCACTAACAGCCCTTCTTTGTGCATTGCTCATGCAAGTTTGCTGAACATAACTGCAAATACCTTCTGTGGGCTAAATAAATCAATTAGCAAATCTCTCTCGTTTCACATGTCCTTCAGCTCCTGGTTTTTGGCTATATTGGTTAGAAATCATTTTCCTTTTGTATAATTTTGTCACTAATCCCAGAATCAAATAGCAGATAATTTAACTCGTTATGACATATTACATTCAAAGTGAACTCCTATAAACCACTGCCTGGAAATATGATCTCATTGTAAACAGTATAGTCAGAAAATATTTCAGTACACTTTACCAAATCCACTGTTAATTCGTTTATTTGTATTAATAAGAAACCTCTCTTGGGTGCTGCCACGTGTTCTAAGGTATCATGCTGTGAACTGGGCAGCCGCTCCTGCCAGAGGTTTGAGTTCTCCCTCATTGTGGTTGTCTGTGTTGTTCTTAGTGTAAAGTATACTTCATAGAGATAGATTGGCTGGCCAGTACTTCCCTTTATGCTGTACTGCTGATAGTCACACAAAGAAAGAAAGAAATGACAAAAAAAGAGAAGAACAAGCTTTCGGAACAATGTTCCTTCGTCAGGTAGGAGAGAAGGGAAGAAAAAAGGAATGGAACAGAAGAGGAAGGTAATTCATGACCTAGGTCATGAGGATGATGTTCAAGGATTGTGGAAGTCAGAGATGACAGATACTGATCAGTATCTCTGACATCCACACTCCCGAAACACCACCTTCATGACCTAGGTCATGAATTACCTTTCCCTTACGTTCCCATCTTTTATTCTTCCCTTCTCTCCCACCTGATGAAGGATCTGTGTTCTGAAAGCTTGTCCTTTTTGTCACCTTTTTTTCTGTTTCTTCATTTGTGTTACTATCGGCAGTACAGCACAAAAGTAAGTACTGGCCAGCCATTCTATCTCGTTTCACCACTCATCGACTAAGCAATTCAGCTATGCACTGTAGCATATGGTATTCTCACAGTTGGATACCTCCAATCATGCTCCCTTTTTCCATTAGCAATCAATATTGTGGTTGCATGTTAGACTATATAAGAGACATTAAGTGCTGTAAACATCATAGGCCTTGTGTGACCCCACACTCAAGAGGTTTGTTGTGAGGAAGTGGTTGTACTATGTTTCTGTGGACAACACCAAACATTTTCTTGGTTTCTCATGAACACTCACTATGTAAAACTACATACTGGATTGTATCTGAGGAATTTTGTATTGCTAATGAAGCACTACTTGAAAATCCAGATTATGAATTATTTTACCATCCACAAATATACATAGTAACGTATAAAAAAGTCCAAGAGGATTCTGATATCAAAATAGAAGCTGCCTATTCTTCATGTTCTTGACTTCTTCAATACATTTTTAATAATAGATAAAATTATTCTGCAAACAAACAAATAAAGGTACTGTAAATAGCAGAGAAATGTTTAATATTTTCAAATGATTTTTAGTATCAGCTACATAAGGATTATCAGAACATTAGTGCAGCTATTGATGCAATTCTTTCTTCATTTGACCATATGTAAGTTTATCTTACTAATTTCACATTACATCTCAGTATTAGTAACAGATAAAGCAAATATCATGCTGTTTTATTTAGCAGTAAGGACACACAATGTAGACAAATATTGTTTATGTTCCAACCTGTACTTTCCAATGTAGACAAATGGTATGTTAAAAGATAATTAATTTGTGTTTGTGTCAGGTACATACTATAGTACATACTGTAGTAATGTCAATTACTATATTAAATCTGCTAGATCTGCTGAAAACCAGTCAATAAAGATTTTTGTTGTGACCTAAGGCAACCTGTGCTTATTCACAAGGATTGCTTCAAATCAGAGAATACAAGCAGTTACATTTAGAGGCAAATGAAATGACATTTCGTACACATTTTTGTTCTAAAACGTAAAGACTGAAAAATTTGAAGAAAAATAAAATTATTTTTGTTGGGATGTAAATCAGTCACTTCAAAAGATTTTATTTGTGCTGATGCCATTTCTTGTGTATTTTGTGTTTTCTATGAATTTTAACTGTCTTAAATTTCAAAGAAAATAAATAAATAAGAAAGGTCACACTTGAAACAGAAAATATGTGTAGGCCGCAGTGCATCATATTGTGCACTTCCAAAGCCACATTCCTCAAAAACAACCATCTCACTTCACACTGTAACTTCTTGTGGCATATTCACACTTATTTTGAGCATGTTACTGGTTCCAGAATGAGAATGGCAAGGGTTTTTGTCAAATTTGTTCAGATAACTCTGCTTCATAACCTACACTTTATAGAAAGGATGAAATGTGTAGGTTTAAACTAAAATCAATAATTAAAGTTAAATTATAATTAAATTTTTTGGTATTTAAGAAACATTTCGTCAATGACAGCCCCAGGTGCCCAAAATGTGCTCAATAATTTAATACTAAGAATTAATGTTTACATATTCATGCTGGGATACCCAGCTTGTATTCGAGTAACTTCATAATTACTCTTTGGATATCACACTGAACAAAAGTTTCATAACATCTATCAGCCAAGAAATGAATGTATTCAGTAAATTGTTGCTAGCTGTTTCAGAAGTTATCTTACCATAGAAACACATTACTTTCAAAATGTTGTCTACTTATGAATTAACTTTTCAATGAAAAAAGTTTATATTAGTGTGAAAGTTACATAGATACATGCTGTGAGATATAATGGAGAATTGGTTTTATAGTAATACTTACATATACAAAGTGCAGAAAAGCTGGAACTTGTGAACTCATGTTCCTCTGAGGAAACTCTGTGCCCAAGTGCCACAGTGGGAGACTTTCACTCATCTTGATGTGATGTGCTCTGTTGCTCACTTTTCCTCTGATGTTTATCACTTACAGCCATGTGCCCAGGCTCATTTTTCTTGCTGTAATAGCACTGACCTAAAATATTCCACAATTGCTGACAGTAAGGAGCTTCTTGTTTGGCACAAATTTCCTACTGCATCTCCTGCCACTCTACCATTCATTTAAGTTGCTGAGTTACTCAGATTTTTCTTTAATAGATCTTTGTGAGAATTTCAATAATTTCATCAGTACTAGAATTGTGTAAGTGCTGATTAATAATGATAATAAGATATACTGTCACATTTTAATTTATCATTGTCAAATAAATTAATTACAGAAATGCCCATAAAATTATGTGAAAGATTTTCATATGTATATACCAACTAGCTTTGACCTGTGGCTTCACTCACATTCATGTTTTTCCATAAATGTCAAAGTCCATTGAAAGTACAATACTTTAATAACTCTGTCCTTGAGTTCTGACCAGGACATTAAGAATAAAATAAAATTTTATAAATTTCTAGGTTAAACACACACCTTGCATATTGAGATGGAAAAAAGGTCATATCCAGGTCACTATGTCGCTTTTCTAACATGACTTTTGATAAATGATTTAATTAAGACTTCTGGTATTTGATTGTACTAAAAACTAGAAAATAAAATATAGTTTAAAAACTGAAAAAAAGCTTTATTAAGGGGAGTTGGCACGACCTGTGCCGACAATGTTAAATTTAGTGACTTGACTTCTCTGTATTTCAGGAACCACTGTAGCCATTGGCATGAAATTTTTACATGATATTAAACTGTATGTTCTGAGTCTACTGAACTACAATAATTGCATTTCAGCCACTGCTTTCATAAATACAATTTTTAATTATATGGTTAAAATTTTGTATACTTTTATTGTATGTTGTCCTAACTAATTTTAACTATACATAACATTATGTTCTTCTTCTAGTTCAGTAGACTCAGGACATGTACGTTATTACTCCCTGAAAATTTAAATACTTTACTCAAAGTAGTTTCTGAGGTTTAGGGAAAAATGCAACAGAAAATGTACATTTTCAGGAATGGCTTGTAAAGTATCAAAAGACTGTAATTCACTTAATATATGATAATTTTTTTTTATTATTAGTCACCCATAAGCACCCTGCACCATAGTGTATATCATCCTCTTGATCTTTTTTCAAGTTTTTCTTCTTTCTGGACTCCATAGTGGCCAACTGTGCTGCATACTCTACTTTATCAATGCGAACCATGTTCATCCGTTCAAATTCTCTTATGCAGTTTGCTCCAGCATTAATTCCCATATGCTGAAGCACTTTTACCCTACCAATGTTGCCATCTTTAAAAGCAATAACGGCATCACTGCTCCCCTCCGCCTCCCCACTTTAGTGTCTTTAGTCCAGCAAAAACATTTTTTGGTAAGCAAGTTCATATAAGATTATTGAACAACACATTGGGATTTTGAGGCTGACCGTGCATACACTTCTTCAGTAATTCAGGATCTGCCAGGTCTCTGTAAAAATGTTTTATGACATCCATGACTGCAGCTGGAATGGATTGTATGAACTGTTTGAGTAATGAGCATTGCGGTAATTGCACCATAAATTAGGTCTAGGAGTGCAAAGGTCGTGTACTGGCTTTTGAGTTGACAGTCTGTAGGTAGCCATACTGCCTGCTTCATTTTCAATAAATCCTCAGTATTATTTCCAATGGCCATCCCATGTCATTTTGTCTATCATCCTGCTATGGTTTTACCATCAGAAAGTTTCTTGTCCCTAAAATATGATACAATACTGTTTTTGGTAGTGTTAATAATATAAACTAATAATTTAACCTTTATAACACTGCGACCCATAGCCTTCTATATATAAAAAAATTATGATTTTAGTAGATCTTGAAGTGATGCAAGTACAAATTTTAATATTTTCAACTGGTGCAGATGATATGTTAAAAAAAAAAATATTCTCATGTGAGTTTATTAGTGATATATATAAATACATCATTTTATTTTTAAAATGAGATAAATATCTGAAAATGTGAAAAAAAACATTTCGTCCTAACTCTCATTGAACAACCTGATTAGAAAAGATAAATAATTTTTAACTATTAAGAGTTTGCAAAGGTCAAAATATTAACAAACACAAATGTTTTCCATGTTCTATCAGTTACGTATAAACTGCTGATTGAAGTAGCTATGTGTTGAACATCTTGTACATTACACAGCATTAGAAGACTATCATCAAATGGGTTCAGCAGTTTACGCATGAAAATGTGCATTTATTAATATTTGTACAGTCTAACACTGGCCACACTGTTTCTCAGTTTCATCATACTCTCTGATGACAACAGACAATAAGCTATGCTCCTAAATATATTTACAATTCTGTTATAATTTACAAATATTTACTGAAAAACTGCCCCCCCCCCCCCCTTAAGAAACAAAATGGCTCTTAAACAGCAAAAACTTCACCTTTTTCAATAATACACTTTATATCCATCAAAACACATGAAAAATAAAATACAGTATGTCTGCCTAGGTGTACTTGTGTCTGTGTAAATGTGTGGGTGTATGTGCATTTATTTACCTTCCATTTTTCCCCCAAGGTAAGTCTTTCCTGTCCCGGGATTGGAATGGCTCCTTACCCCCTTCCTTAAAACCCTCATCATTTCCTTTTCCCTCTCCTTCCCTTCTGCCTGATGAAGCAGCTAGGCTGCGAAAGCTAGCATTTTTGTGTGTGTGTGTGTGTGTGTCTGTGTGTTTATTTGTTGCTATTACTGCCTGTGCCCCTTCGCCTGGTAAGTGTACTTAGTCTATTTTTTACGTATATTCGTATCATATATTTGAAAACACATGAAAATGTTCACACTTCACTTCAAACTAAATTTGTGACTGAAACATAGAAAACTTGTACAGAAATCAATACTTACATTATCTAATGCACAAAATTAGCCACCACAGCTGTAGATGAAGAGAAAACTACACATATGTCATAGTAAAATGTCAAAGAAAATAATACTTTCTCAGTACCTAAGAAACCAAATTCTGTAGTTGTTGCTGCTACTTGTACTAAAAGTCTCTAGAAGTGCAACAAAGTGTAATTCATTATAGTCTTAACTAAAACTGTTTTATGTCAGCCGGTTGCAGTGGCCGAGTGTCACAGTCTGCATGGCCGCTACGGTCAGGAGTTCGAATCCCCCCTCGGACATGGATTTTTGTGTCGTCCTAAATATAAGATGGTTCATAAGTAGTTTGTAAGTTTAGGGACTGATGACCCTGCAGTTAAGCTTAACAGATTTGAACATTGTTATATGCCAAGAAAAATGGCATTATAGCGAGAAGAGTTAGTGTTGAAATATACACTTATGATGCATGAAATAACACATTTATATTCTTTTGCTTTCAGTGTGATAAACTGTAATTATTCACATGTTTTACAGTAGTTCTTCACAATTGTTATAGATTATGTTAAGGAATCAATGAAATTTGGCTAATTTTCACTTATTTTGCGATCATTCATGCCTCTTCCTAATTTACTAATGCTTAAATACAAAAATGTAATAACTGTTTCAGTGTTTATTTCTTAGACGTTACAATGGAAATACAGATTAGGCACATTGGGGCCTTGTGTAAGTCTGGCAATCATTATGTTGAATCATATTATGCACAACATACTAATTAATTAAAAATAGATGAAGCTATGTAAATGTGTGGGTGTATGTGCATTTATTTACCTTCCATTTTTCCCCCAAGGTAAGTCTTTCCTGTCCCGGGATTGGAATGGCTCCTTACCCCCTTCCTTAAATCCCTGATCATTTCCTTTTCCCTCTCCTTCCCTTCTGCCTGATGAAGCAGCTAGGCTGTGAAAGCTAGCATTTTTGAGTGTGTGTGTGTGTCTGTGTGTTTATTTGTTGCTATTACTGCCTGTGCCCCTTCGCCTGGTAAGTGTTCTTCATCTATTTTTTACGTATATTTTTTTCCTGTTAGAAATTTTTCCTCTATAAATTTCGTAATTAATTAAAAAGTATTCTAACAAGTGTGATACATTTCAAAAGTCAGAGAGTAAATGTTTTCCCAAATTTCACGTAATATTCTTCAGCTCAATAAATATTTTGCAATACAATGTTTTTGAAGTGGCCTATGTTCTTCCTCATCCTTTAACCTGTTTCCTTACCATGTTTCATCAAAATCTATCCACTGATTTAATTGTGAAAAAGTAACATACAAAACTCACATTTAGTTAGGATTGTGGTTGGTTGCATTTTTTACACTGAAAACTATTGGGAGTGAAGCAGTAACTAGGCTTTTAACACTAGGAGGGCCAGTATTATCAAACTACCTAGGAGAACCACTGATGCTCATTTTGACCAGTTACGTTTTTCTTGCCCCTCCATTTTTATTTGTTGAATTAATTTAGTTTATTTATTTATTAAATGTCACTAGGGTATTATGCTTATCCTACCAATGTGCTAATCATAGACATTTGTATATAAGTTTTATTTAATTAAAAAATGAATCAAGGTAAAGAATACACTGTAAAAACATTTATTTGAAACTAGCAAACCCGTCAACGCTTCGCAGTAGCTAATGTGTATGGGGTAACTCTTCTCTTCTTCTCCCTATGTCTATCCCTAAACGGCTGGTTAGAGAGATGTTTCGAACTGCTCTATCTGTGAGGTTTGCATTTCCATCTACATTCATTGCATCACACAGATGTATGTATTCTTCCGTCACATATTTTATTTTATGTTTTTATTTATTTTTTTAACATATATGTGTTTTGATTTTCATTTTTTTGATATTACTACCGTATTTTTTGTCCGAAAAATTTGAAAAAGGGAGGTTCTGGTCTCTGGCAGCCTACAATTATGTCTGTAAAATTTGGTGCTGATCGGTTGAACAGTTTCTCTTAAAAACAGGGAACACGTTACGGACATTCATACATACATCCCAAAATCACCATTATATCTCTGAAACACTACGAGATTTGAAAAAAAAAAGATAACAGAGCAAAGTTGTAGAGAATTTTCTCCTCTACAAATTCGGTTATTCAATTTCCATGTCAGATGAACAGTTAAGCCGTTATTGTCATTTAAATTTCGAGCTGTCAAAAGACAATCGCAAAGGCCCACTTTTAGTGTTACTACCGTAACCTAAAGTGGGCCAATATATTCTACTTGGGAATCTTCCTCTGGTAAACTATTCAAATATTTCAGTAATTCTTCATCCAAACGAAAATACTGACGTGTCATAATAATGAGGAGAGCTAAACCTTTGCAGACCACTAGATACTGACAGAATACAGCAAGACAGTATATCCACTAAGCTACGAAATAAAGTAAAAAGGAAAGAAAGAGAGGGAACAAGACTAAAACAATGAAATAACCTACCGGTAAGCTAAGTGGACGAAAAAGCAATTGTTGCACCTTTAGGGACATGGAATGTAAAAAAATTTCTCACTAGTCAAAATGACCGGCTGTGGTCTTTTAAGGTAAATAAAATGCAAAAAAAATTATAATTCATTCAGTTTTCTTAGTAGATATTTGTGTTTTACAGAAATTGTAGACCACCAAAATACATTAAAAGTCATGAAATCTAAGCTTGCTAAAATAAAATGTACACGATTTATTAGATGTTAAACAACATTCACTGGTCATATTGACTGGTATGGTCCTTCTAGTGTTAAACATTGTAACAGCCTGAAATTTTAGTGGTATGGCAGAATGCAAGAACCTTAAAAATATAGTTTGTTAATCACTTACTTTTCTGTCATTTACTTTTTTGCCTTTGAATTAATTAATCTTAAGACTACCACAGTGTGTACTTTGATTACTGTCCCTCTTGGGTTGTAAATTTGTAAGTGTTGTTGATAGATACCAATCCAAAAACTGAAGTTTAGGAATAATATTAATCAAATTTTACATTTTGTCCATGCTATTTATGACTGTTTCGTATTATTTCACAGGGGCACTGCCTGGGACCACAGCTGCCCATCAGCTTGTAGTTTCTATTCGACAGAAATGTACACCAGAGGAGGTTCTGAACGTGCTGAAGGATCTGCCAAATCCATGCCCAGAAGATGATAGTGAATCAAGATTTAATCCTCTGAAGATTGATGTCTTTGTACAAACATTACTTAATCTGGGCTCAAAGAGTTTCTCACATTCATTTGCTGCCCTTTCAAAATTTCATAATGTATTCAAGGTAAATTGTCTTCTAGTTTCTTCTTCTACTTCTGTGTTATTCTTGTCATATATTTCATAACAATTTATTTAGTAACACCAATGGTCACACCAGAGCAACAAAAATAAACATTAAAACACAAATTTATGGAAATTAAGTTTCCTTTGATGGGTCGAAGAGAGGGCAAAGGGGATAGGGGGGAAGGGTTACTCACAACCTAGGTCGTGAGGTAAGAATGGTGTGAAGAGTCATAGGTAGATGTTAATTAACTCACATGTAAGGACCAAACCTACAAAAAAATTGGAGGACAGCTATGGGAACTAGGATGGCCCCTTCCTATGCCAAACTTTTCATGGGCTCTATGGTTGAGGCATTCCTTAAGATGCAGCAGTTGCATCCTCTGGCTTGCTATAGAATCTTAGATGACATATTTGTAGTCTGGGCTTGTGGCGAAGAGAATCTTTTAAGCTTCCTTAAAGACCTCAACTTGTTCTCTAACCTGAAATTCACCTAATCCTTACCCAGAAATCAATCCATTTTCCAATATGTTGAGTCCCACATACACTCCTTGGTCCATTTCGAATCCACAAACAACAGTACCTCCACTTTGATAGCTAACACCCCTTTTATATCAAATTGTCCCTTCCCTACAGATAAGGCATCCCATGGCAAATGTATCTGCTCCAGTGATGGATCCCTTGCCACCACTTAGACCAACAACCTGTCCATTGCTCTCATCACCCACAACTACCCTACAGACCTTGTCTGCAAACACTCTGAGCACCCCAGACCAACTAAATACATCACCCAGTACCATCTTGGCCTGGAATGCCTCGACAAATTGCTCTGTCAGGACTATGCTTTTCTAAAGCCCTGCTCGTATTAGAAAAAGATTAGCAGGTTGCTCTAGTTGCATGTTTAAGTTACTAATATTATTTTATAAAACTAATTGTTTGTATTTCAGGTTTTGGCAGACTCTGAAGCAGCACAGATTTGTATACTACGAAATATGTTTGATCTGTGGCAGAATCACCAACAAATGATGGTTGTTTTAATAGACAAGATGTTAAAGACACAAATAATCGAGTGCTCAGCTGTCGCTAACTGGATATTTTCAAAAGAAATGACAGGAGAATTCACAAAGTAAGATAATTGCACTATTTTAACTGGTTCAAGTTTGTAATATTTTTGTTGTGGTTTTCAGTCTCAAGGCTCCATATTAGTCGTTCATGTAGACGACTAAAACCTTTCTTACTACAGTAAAAACCCCATTTTAAAAATTCCCAGATTTTATGTTTTCCTGCCATTTACGCCATTTCTTGTTCGTCCCGTCAAATTTCCTATGTTCACAATATTTCCACTTTTCCGGCATTTTTTGAAATCATGTTTGTGAAGAAGAAAAATGGCTTAATTGACATAATTTGGTGTCGTGTAGCTTTCGCCTTCAAGTACAGTATTTATAAATGTTACACATTCAAGTTTCTTGACACTTTGCATCTATTCAAACGTATATTTCACATTTGTTTGTTTGTGGTACGTGCCTAATTCACTCACGACATGGAGTATCCCATCAGCCACCGCGCCAATTGTCAGCTTATCTTTGTTAATGCAACTGTAGTTTTTCATGCTTTGCATGACACGTATTGAGAATTTATTTTTATTGTGAAATGAAAATAAATGGTGAGACTGTTGGTTTGCTTGTGTATCTTTTTCTGCCCATTGAAAAGGGCATGGTATACTGTAACCTAAAACACACGATTATAGTGTGAGATGCAGAACTTGTGCAAATGTCACAAAAATATTTTTGCATATATTTGCATTTGGGAACATGAATATATTCACAAATATCCTCCTGCAAAACAAAACAAAAATAATACGGGACTCTTGCAGTTTCAATGGGTAAATAATAAATGCCAGTTAAAGGCTTGATGACAAAGTTGATTATGCTGAATGAAATTACGTCAAAAATTTGTACTTCCTATAAAGTTACTTGTTTTGCTTGGCATTTGAAATAGTATAAAATTCGAATAACCTTATCATGTAATAAATAAACTTCCTTGCAGGTATTTTGATGCCTATTACGTACATATATCACAAATTAATCATGAAAATGTAACAGTGATCTAGTAAGTATATTTAACAATTTTCATTAATTTCCTTGAAAAGTGTAAAAGTGGGACTCTACTGTAAATACTGCAATCTTCATTCATTTGAACCTGGTTACTGTAGTTAAATTTGTAGTCAGTAAACCTGTAACAATGTTTGCTGTTCTCCTTTTATTTGAAAGCTCTGTCCTATGTTCTCCTCCCTCCTCGTCACCACCTCCACCACAAAAAGTAAAATAAAATCAGTTGCACCAAAAGGAAACTATGTCTATCAGGCAGAAATAGCTCAAATGTAAGTGCTATAGATCATTACAAAACGTGTGGCAAAATATTGAAGATAGTACAATACAGACTTTGAACCAAATGTATTATCAGAATAGGATAGACTGCAGTGAAAATAACTCTTGCAATCAATAATTTTGTTAATGTTATCAGCTGTAGATGTGAATTCTCAGTTACTCATAATGTGGCATATTAATATAAAAACAAGTGATCATAAAATTAAATATTACATTCATATCACTGTTCTCCTTTCTTGTTTTTTGTTTGTTGTTCTAATGGTTAATTTACATTTTTATACTTTCTACTATCCAGGATGTATTTGTGGGAAATTCTCCACTTGACAATTCGTAAAATGAATAAGCATGTGACACGTTTAGCACGTGACCTGGAAGAAGCAAGGGAAAACTTCCCACGCTCAGAGAGTGAGAGTGATGAATCAGATGATGCAGATGGTGGAGAAGGAGGTGGAAACAGCAGCTCTCGGAAACGAGATGAAGATGCTTCCACTGCACTTGTTGACAGTATGGAAGAGAAGCTGGAAACTGCCCAGGGAGTTCAAAAGACTCTCTTTCTTATTATATTTCAGGTATGACAGTAATATCAGGAAATGCAAAATTCTGGTTTTATTTGACTGTGGCATACAGAACCACTAACAGAGACCCCACATACAATTTCTTCCTTGTTTAAACCGATGTTTCTTTATAATTACAG
The DNA here is from genome assembly GCA_026315105.1 of Locusta migratoria. NCBI lineage: Eukaryota > Metazoa > Arthropoda > Insecta > Orthoptera > Acrididae > Locusta > Locusta migratoria. The sequence continues at coordinate 4,505,925 of CM048749.1, read as the reverse complement.
GTTTTGTTTTTTGTTTATGATAGACTACTCTTAAGAAAATGCAATAAATCGAACATTGCATACTAAGATTGCACACTAATTCTATTTTTCCTATTTCTAGAAATAAAAAAGTAAATGGTTCCGTAGAATATTGTGTATCAGATGGTTTTAGTTGAGAGTGCAAAATTACTTTGAACTACAATTTATTATATAAGCATTAAGTATGAAGGAAAGTCTTTAAATTTATAAAGTTCTTGAAGGTGCGCACAATTAAACAGTGTTATAAGACAACAGTGGTTTATTTCAGTTCACCACAGAGGTGACAGTGATCAAATTGCATGTGTTTTGACTGTAGCTGATAAAGCATGGCCACACCACTGTTAATGTGCCCTGCAGAATAATCACTCACTGTTATTTTCAATAATGAAGGATAGGTAACAATTCATCACAAAGAGGCTCACTGAGCACACTATCCAAAAAACACTGTTATGGTCGAAACATTGGCTTGTTTTCCCGCGAAAACTGCGCTTCTGCATTGACTGAATGACTACATAGAGATACAACCACTTTCGCATGCCTGTTGACAAGCTATATGTAGTTAACACACACTAAGAAAGATTGTTGCACAAGTTAACAGTGGCAACACTGAACTTATAGCGAAAACAAGTAAGTGGGTATTATAGTTTCCACTGGTCAGTAAAGGATTCATCCGAATGTAGTTTTATTCTTGATATAATTTGGGATCCGGCACTCATAATTGTATGCAATCAAAGACAGCAGCACTGTGATTACATATGCTCTCCATAGATGTTGTTACAACCTCATACTGGTCTGCCATCCAAGTTAACCACAGATTATGGAGAAAATACTCATAATTTTATTTATTATTCTGCACTATAGTGTTTGGAAAACAAAAACTATCAGAGTACTTCAAATGAACCAAAATTAACTTCGTTAAAGAGCGTGCTTGAAATATACTGTTAGTTTTTGTTTTACAAACACTGTTGCACAGACTTTATATATTCGCAAACAACCCGGAAAGTAACAAACTAGAATATTTGCCACCAGAGGGAAGAGAAATGGTGTGGAAAACTTGTTTAGTCGTCCTTGGACAGGGCTAAAACACACACGAAAACATAAACACATTGGGGGTCACTGCTGTTTCTAGGTATTGGTACTATAGAAAATCCTGAGATGTGCATATCTTACTTAATCAGGTTGAAATATCAACAGCATTATAAAAAGGAAAGAGCACTACATGCTGTACAGATGAGAAGCTGTGCTACAGTCAGGCACGACAAATGAAATCTCTCAATGTAGCTTCAAGCCAAAGCCTGCCTCAGAAAAAGAAAACAAACAAATTTGTAAAATCATACAGACTCAACTTGGACATACAACTGCTGTTTTTTGCCCATGCTGCTGGATGCCAGTGTCCCACATAATATGGAAGTAGCAGTTAGGTTTGTGACAAGGAGAAGCAAGGATGCAGGGCACAAGTGAGGGTAGAGATATCAGTGTCATCTGGCTAAGCATGCAGAGACTAGATGGCTTTGTATGGTTGTAAGTTGCAGCACTGGGAGGTTGTGAGTTGGGAAAGGGGAAATTACAAATGCAGAGAAAGGGGGGGGGGTGGATATGTTGACAAAGAGTAGCAACAGTGAATAAATATGAATTGGGATGGGATGATTGGATAAAGGTGGAGGAAACTGGTTGGATGGAGGGCACACATGGACAGTAAGAGTTACTTTAAGTGAGGCTGGGATGATTTCAGTACTGGAGAATCTGTTGTAAAGATAACTCCCATCAGTGACATACAGAAAACCTAGAGATGGAGGGCAGATCCAGATGATCTGGATTGTGAAACAGCATGTTAGATTGAGCTGCATGTTGTGCCACAAGGTTGTTAACTTTGCTTTTGGCCACACTTAGGTGTTGGCTATTCATCCTGAAAGATTACTACCTCCATTTGAAGCAGCACATTGGCATTTTGTCCACATGTGCCAGATACAGCAGTCATGTATACATGAAGGGTGTCTGTGTGATTGTATTAATGTTAGTGTCATTTTTCTGAGAAAATTTTTCTAGTAGCCACATTGCAGATCAGGCAGCCTCCTGCGTCAGAGGTTCAAATCCTCCCTCAGACATGGATGTTGGTGTTGTCTTCAGTATATGTTAGTTTTGTTGAAACTAGATAGAATTGCTGGCCAGTACTTATCTTTGTGCTGTACTGATAGTAACACAAATGAAGAAACAGAAAAAAAGGGGACAAAAAGGACAAGCTTTCGGAACACAGTTCCTTCATCAGGTGGGAGAGAAGGGAAGAAGAAAGGATGGGAACGGAAGGGAAAGGTAATTCACGACCTTTCTTCTTCCCTTCTCTCCCACCTGATGAAGAGATCAGTATCTCTGATGTCCACACTCCCGAAATACCACCTTCATGACCTAGGTCGTCAATTACCTTTCCCTTCCGTTCCCATCCTTTCTTCTTCCCTTCTCTCCCACCTGGTGAAGGAACTGTGTTCTGAAAGCTTGTCCTTTTTGTCCCCTTTTTTTCTGTTTCTTCATATGTGTTACTATCGGCGGTACAGCACAAAGATAAGTACTGGCCAGCCATTCTATCTCGTTTCAACAATACTATCATCTCTGAGGAGAATTTTCATCATTAATCGTATATGTTAGTTTGTAAGTTTAGGCACTGATGACCTCACACTTAAGTCCCATGAGCTTTACAAACAAATTTTGTCTATAAGCAAAGTTGTAGTATCGTCTTTTTGTCGTACATGTCTGTAGCTCACCAATCAGCTTCAGAGTGAGTAAGACCTATCCTTTTCAAAATATTGTTTGTATTTGTGTTACTTTGTTATTGTGTTCTTTTCTTTTGTATTGTTATCCCATTTCTTCAAAATTAATGGTTTTTCTTTCATTGTTTATTTCAGAGGTTTATAATGATTTTGTCAGAACATTTAGTGCGTTGTGATACTGATGGTAAAGACTTCAATACCTTTTGGTACAAATGGACAATTGGACGATTGCAGCAAGTGTTCTTGTTGGTAAGCTATCATATTAAGAACAGAAATGAATTTTTTTTCTTCTTTGTTTATCATCTTTATCTTCTTGTCTCAACCTATCCTATTTCTGGTTCCTTCAAATGATATGAAGTAATACATTCAGCCATACTGCAGGAGAAAAATTATGACATACTGATGAGATATTTTAAGATATATCATGAGTGACAAATACTACAGTTACAAAGTTGTGTCCTCATCAAGTGTGTACACTGCCATGAAAAGTAGAGAAATGTGTAGCTCTAAACTCTACTAAATCTAAGTAAGATATAAACTTTCTAAAATGAGTAATTGAAGCTTGGCTAAATTTAAACACGAATTGAATCTCTACTAGTTGCATCTTCTTTGACCATTCTGGAAAATAGTTGCTCTCATATTGTGAGTACTTTAAAAAATGAGTTGTTCACAGAGTCAGTTATTAACGTACTTACATTGTCATTTTTATGTGAGTGATAGATCTTAGGACTTGATTCATTAAGAGCTGCATCCGTCAGGTATGATATATTCCATAGGTTCTACTGCAGTACATGTGTGTATTTCATAACAAAAATCGTTGACAGTCTATGCCATATGTTTTGTGTTTTTGCACTGTCGTTAATTGGATTGAAAGGTAAAACTATTATCAAACAAGATATGTGTACCATGTTGTAGGTCAGTCTGGCAACCCTTCTCTTGAATGCCAATTCCTATAATTTTTGTAAACTCCATATATGTAAAAATAAATAAATATAAATGAGATAGGGTTTGTAAGGCATAATTTTGAGCTTTTGGATCCACCTCTGAACCAAATTTTAGAAAAAGCCTAATACTTCTGTGTGTTTCAGCACTCCATATCATGAGGTCTTAGCAAAATACGATATACACTTTCTCATAGTATTAGCAAATGTGGGCAAATGCAAAACTGTTTTTTGCAGTTATCAATTTAAGGACAAGAAAAGAAAAATGCTCCTCAATTTATGTATTTGGTCCACAGATGATATAAATCATTAAACAATAAAATTCTTTTTTTGTCTCATTTTGGCTACCTTCAAGCTGCACATCATTGGACCAACACACAAATGTTTGATTACCCAAGAAACTTTTTAACTACCTCTTATTAGTGAATTGTATTGTAAAGCAGTTGGTCTTTTCTTCTGAAAATAGAATGAGACATTCTACCAGATGTATATAATTTGGTTGTAATGGTGTGCTTTCTGAAGAGGGGCAGCAGTCTTTTCAGTAGTTACAGGGGCAACAATAATTTCACTACTAATAATAGTTAATAATAATAATAATAAGAGGAAGAAGAATTAACAATAATAAATAATATGTTTTATTTGAATGATCCTAACAGCTTTTCTTGCTATTGGACTCATAGTCTGGACATAGATCAGAAAAATCTTGTCTTCCACATAACTTACCAGCTTTTGTCATTTTTATGTGAGTGATAGATCTTAGGACTTGATTCATTAAGAGCTGCATCCGTCAGGTATGATATATTCCAAAGGTTCTACTGCAATACATGTGTGTATTTCATAACAATAATCGTTGACAGTCTATGCCATATGTTTTGTGTTTTTGCACTGTCGTTAATTGGATTGTAAGGTAAAACTATTATCAAGCAAGATATGCGTACCACCCTTCTCTTGAATTGCCAATTCCTATAATTTTTGTAAACTCTTCACTTATTTCACTCACTATACATGTGAGCAAACACTTTCCACACTAAGCCCGTACACAATGCATTCTCGGAAACACAGCTCTTTGGACGGAGCATGTATGCCATGTATTGCTTTGTTTCCTGCCTTGTGTAACATGACAAAACATATGCTGTACGTTTCTTCATTCAAATGGCTTGGGAAGGAGGGAAATGATGTTTTGGAGTAATGAATACTTGTGATTCTACAAGAATACCAGAGGTCTGACCCAGACATCCAGCTCCCGGGACTGTATAATTATAAAGAGTCCATTGCTGTCCAAGTTAGGGAACTGCAGAGCAATTGTGACAGCGGCTACATACTTAGTGAAGAATGGAAATAAAATATCACCTAATGTACTGACATTGGCCAGAGGCGGGCCACCAGGAAGACACTGTCAGCAGATACCACTAGGCATAGATGGCGGAGGAAAAGAGGTACTGTGGAGACGCTGCCAGCAGAAGTCTCCAGGTGTAGGCAGCGTACGGGATGGTGGAAGGGGAGATACAAGCATCACCCCTGCTCCAAGGCAGTTAGTTCATTGCACACCTGATGATGGCGACAGGTTCAGTTGCCAAAATATTGTGTCAGTTTGACACAGTGATCCTGCCCCACACTATGAATTTTTTCATCAAAGTAATATTTACTTGTGGTAAAATGGAAGTCAACCAGGAATGTGTACTGCCTTTCAACCAGACATTGTACAAGCAGTACCAGAAGCAAAGAAGGCCAAGTAAATGTATGTAAATCAGATGTAATGTGTAATAACAAGGGTAAACTGGAGTAGACAAGATTTACCAACTATCAAGCTATTGTCCTTTCTATCCTAAGAAACTTCAATAGTGAAAGAGTGGTGTTTTTTTAGCATTAATGATTATTTGGGGTTGTGCAAACATACAACAAAAAGGACACCGTCGCTGGTGTGCTTCATCGACGTCTTAGGTAAACAAATTGCGGGTCACAATGTGGAAGGATTCAACAAATCGACTATCACTAAGTGCAGACAGTGCAGTTTGACCAACACATTCCAGAAACGATCGCAGCTTCAGCATGTAAACAAAATGCAGCAAGGTTCTGTGAAGTGTGTGGAGCTAAAGGGGAAAAAAGGAACTAAGAAAAAAAACATACTGATTTGTGTGTCTATGTACCACACTGTTTCAAAAACTGCCATACTCAAGTAAATTATGCTTCATATTTCTAGTATGTATATGTTTATGTCAATAAAATGTGTTCCTTAATACATGATTATTTCTTGCAACCTTTCAAAATAATGGGTTTTAGTCCTCCCCCCCCCCTCTTTTCAAATTAAAAAAAAAAAAAAAAAAAAAAAAAAAAAAAAAAAAAAAAAAAAAAAAACTGCTTACATTGAGAGAAAAAAATATTGTATCTAGTTTACTATGTAATTTATTCTTCACAAAAAGTCTAGGAAATTGGTAGAAAAGTGTCAGTCCACAGGAACAAAACCTGTGTAAAAGGCTTATAAGCAAGTCAGTGCAAAAGAAATCCCTTGTCATATTCCTTATAGCTGCCTGGGATACTACATTTCATATATTTTTCCTACTAGTATACAATTTTAACATATCATTAATGGTTGTCATAGTTGATATATTGCCATAAGTAAAATAATTTCAATTTCTTATTTGTGTAATCATGTTTTAATGTTATTATTATACATATTAATTACCCTTATCCATCTCTCTCTCTTTTTTTTTAATTCACAGCATAATGAACAAGTTCAGAAGTACAGCTCGACTTTGGAAACATTGCTTTTCACCCAAGATCTGGATCCACATATTCTGGAAGTGTTTCATCAGTTCACATCATTACGGTCATGATGGACATTCAAGATGTAATTTTTCCATTGTTATCCATTATCATTTTGTATATTGTATTACAAAATAATGTTATTTGCTGTAATTGTACTGAAGTGCACTTTTCCACAAATTTAACTTTTGTAGCCATGAGAGTGAGGCACTGTAAATAAAATTTTATAGACTCGTATAAACTAATCTTTTTTATGACTTCAATCAGTTTCCTCACATTATCAAGAACACCCCTGTGGTTATTTTGTTGTAGTCTTGTAGGTGTTCAATCAGAACTTCCTTTTTGGACTGTAGGTGTAAGGTTGCAACTGCTGTCTTTAGCCACTGGAATGGATTCCTAAAGAAACTATTATTGTGCTGCCAGTGCAATATTTCCCTTGATGTAAGTGATCTGAATATGCTGAAGATATTAGAAAATCTTTGACAGTAAATATCTTGAAACAAATTAATTGTAAACAAGGAATATAACTGTGTTACTAAAGAGAGAACTTTTTATAACAACACAAAAATAAGAGTATTTTCCTTATACATATCATTGAAATAAAACTTGCTTGCCTCATTAAGCACAGTGTAACTTCAAACTTTTTAACAGATGGCTGTATTAATGCATGATTTTAATATTTTTTAAATGAAACTGAATTATCATTGCCCATATTAGAAGCAATTACATTTACTAGAATGTGAATTTTAAATGTGTTTATTTCCGTCAACAGTTGCTATAAAATTGTTTCATAACATGTTTCGATCACTTGGATCATCTTCAGTGCATAGTCTAAAAAATACGTATGAATTTGCGGAGAAAGTGAAAGACACAGTCATCCCATCTGATTCCATATTTGCATCCCTAGATGTAGTGAATTTATATACTATCGTGCCTGTCCGTGAAACAATAGATATAATCAAGCGCAATCTTATAAGACACCAAAAAATGGCTACAGGAGAAATAGTTGACTTTATAGAACTCCTAGAACTAACGCTCTCCTATAACTTTTTCACATTCAACGGCAAGACATATCACCAACCTGAAGATCTTGCCATGGGAAACTCCCTAGCAGGCATTATGGCCGAGATCTTCCTTAATCATTTAGAGAACGAATTTTTCACCACTAACCCTACAATAGCCAACAAAATTCTCTATTATTACCGTTATGTAGATGATGCCATTTTATTAGTTAAAGGAGACCAAAATGATGTTAATGACATTGCGCAAAAAATGAGTGCTATTCATCCAAAAATCAAGTTCACAGTCGAGCACGAAAATAATGGATGCATCAACTACCTCGACATTACAGTTACAAGAGAAGCGGGTAGACATCGTTTTGGTGTATATAGGAAACCTACTTGTGCAGACCTTATCATCAATTCCAAATCTTGGCATCCGAAAAGAGTAAAGATGGCATATTTTCGTTCGATGGCCAACAGATTATTGAAACTGCCATTAAGCGAACATGAGAAGATGAAAGAAATTGCCATCATAAAGCAAGTTGCAGTAAGCAACGGTTACCCAGCCTCAACAATAAATAAGTTGCTGCAAAAAAAATTAACAAACAACAACGAAAAAATGACAGTACGCTGACAAGTAACGTAGAAGAAAAGAAAATCATCTACATGCCAATGAGCTACAAAGGAAAGGTTTCAGACATCATTGCTAGGCAATTTCGAAACACCAACGTACGAATCGGATTTAAGACCAACGATGTCACTCGTTTTAGACTGAGACACCGTGTGAACAAAAAATCCTCGAAATTCACGGCAGCAGGCGTCTATAAACTCAAATGTGGTGATTGTACAAAAATCTACGTAGGTCAGACAGGCAGAACGTTCGAAACACGTTTTAAAGAGCATTGCTCTCTTCATAATAATAAAACAGCATTCGGAGAGCATTTAGTGACAGAAAAGCACACTGTTGGAACAATTAATACCCATTTACAAGTGCTTCATAGGGAACCAAAAGGACGCCTCCTAACGACACTAGAAGAAATCTAAATTTTCACACACCGGCTTCAAGAACCTGGAAATACACTCAACCAAAAAAATGATTTTAACAACAGCGCATTTTTTAAAAACTTTGAAGGCCTCTTGCAACCTTCGTCCTGGACGCAGCACGCGTTGGAGCGGCGGCCCCACTTTCCGGTGGCTGGCGGCGGCAGCGCGTCGGCCCGGACACCGCCCTAGCAGCAGGTCGGCGTGCAGACTGGCTTCCGAACGTACAAGAAAAACTGCGCGCCGCACAACGCCACCAAGTAGCGACAGAGGCAACTAACGCCCACACCATACTGTTTTATATAAGTTTTTTCTATAAAAATTTTATATATTTTTATATTTTAACATTTTAATGATATTTTAACAAACTGACGTTTAAAAAACTTTAAAGTATGACATATGTAATTTTATACATCTCTGTTTTACACATTCAATGTTTTAAATATTGTATGCATTTTTTAATTATCGTACCACATTTTTAAACTGATATAACATACAGTTTTATAATTTTTATAACAAACAAATGTACGGAATATTAGGGCTGAACCTATCCATTACAATCCCTGCCCCTCCCCCCCCCCCCACCTACTCTTTCCCTCCCCACCACCACCTGCAACCAAATTAAAAATGCCTACTTTGAACTGTAAAACTCAGTACCAATTAGTACTCAGCCAGACGAGTTGCGGACGCAACTATAAGGTAAAGAAAAATCTATCCATTTATGTATAAATTAACTATTGTTAATTAACCCTTAGTAAATTTATCAAATTGTACATTGCTATTTTACTTTTGTTTTTTAGATCTGAAGATGATCCAAGTGATCGAAACATGTTATGAAACAATTTTATAGCAACTGTTGACGGAAATAAACACATTTAAAATAACGTAGTGCAGTTGCGGACTCTCTATAATCGACCATGTCGACTATAATAGAATGTGAATATAAGAATTACAAGGCTTTAAATGGCCTCTGTAAAATTTGCTATTATCTACTGAATGCAGTATTTTACTGCTCACCTTTGGTGAGGAAATTCTTCATTTACTTTATCTTCATTACTCCTCATAATAAGGTGTACAGAAAGTACATAAAATAGGAGAATTCCATTTAAAGTTGTTATTATTCCTAACATTGGTGTCTGTAGATTGAAAGTATGTATTATTTCAATTGTTTACTGATAATCAATCAAGTACTTGTTAAGCTATCTTTAGTGCAGTAACTGGTAAGTGTGCTCTTTCTTAAAATAATGTAGTCCAAACTGTTGTATTATAAAACTCACCCATTTATTCTCAATATTACAAAACTGCTGGGTGAAACCAACTAAGCTTACGAATAAACGACCATGAATAGTAATACAGAATGTAAGAACACTATACACTACTGGACAGACAAATGTACTTGAAGAACAACTAAAAGAATGAAAGCCAGATATTACAGTCTTGTAAGAGATATGTTTGCTGGGCAGGGCATTTAGTTGAATGTATGGCCTGTAGATCTCACTGATTTATGGTGTAAATAAAGTTTAGCACTTTTAGTGTTCATAAAGATGACCTCAAACTGTTAATTATTCAGGATAAATTTCCAATATTTGCATCATGCAGGTATCTAAATAATTTTGCAGTTGCTTTCGATCTTCTAGTGACTTTGCTAACCGATAAACAACAGCGTCATCCTCAAACAGTCTAAGAGAGCTGGTCACTTTATCTCCTAAATCATTTATAAAGATAAGCTTGGGGAACGACAGATATTATTTCTGTTTTACTCAATGACTTACCATCAATTGCAATGTACTGTGTCGTTTATGAAAGGAAATCAGAATCCAATAGCACAAATGTGCCAACATTCCATAAGCAAGCAATTTGATTAGAACGGGTTTGTCAGGTACACTATCAAAAGCATTCTGGAAATCTAGAAATGTTGTTGTGGTGGTGGTGGTGGTGGTGGTGGTGGTGGTCTTGCGTTGTAGCAAGTGGTGGCTGAATTACATAAGTATGAAGTATATAAGAAGCCTACATCTTCTCTTATGCCACATCACCGAATACAATAATATCTCTTATCTTCATATATTGAAACAGGCTTACTTTGTCGGTGGCCTAATGTTTATTGTAAGTATGATTTGAGGAACCCACTAGTCAGATACCTCTGTCCAATCTTTGGCATCACACAACTTTCCTCTTGCAGGGAAAAACCTCAAAATTGAAACGTATTGAGACTACTAATAATTCAGATAATTGTCTCATTAAAAATTTTATATTGTAAACTTTTGAACTCTCAAAAGCACATATTAATTATACCTTGGACATGTGATATCATCTTAAATATGAGAACAAGTTTTGTCCATCACATATCAGAGGTAAATGTACCGTCCTCTTTCTGTCACAATTCTAACAAAAACAAAACATCCCAAAAGATATTACGACATCTTCTAATGTCTGTGCAGCTTCATGATTACTCTTAGACTGTGCAGTCTTAGCCACTTTGCTCTTCTGCAGCTCCAAAACTTCCACTTGTACGTGCCAGCCTAAAAGTCTCTTGCGCCCTGTAAACAACCATATAGGTGCACAGTTTTCTGTTTTGTTAATACGTTGTTATTAGCAATTATCTTCTGCCGGAAAGCCATAACATATGTAATGACCATTTAATCGTTACACTGCAGGCTTCAGTCCAGAGACTGGTTTGATGCAGCTCTTCTCCCTACTCTAACCTGAGAAAGCCATGTTTTCTATCACCATAAGGAAGTAATCATTGAATGTTTTTGTGAGTCTTCTGTCCAGAGATTGGTTTGAGCTCACACTCCTCTCTTGCCTGTTCTATACAAGTGTCTTCATCTCCACGTGTCTTCTACTGCAGCCTACATCAATATGGATCTGCCTACAATATCCAAGCCTTAAATGGTCTCTTATTACAACCCCACCACCATTACCACTTCCTTCTATTATCACACTAATGATTCCTTGGTGCCTCATGCTATGTCATGTCCCTTCTATTGGTCGAGTTGAGCCATAAATTTTTTTTTTCCCCATTAGTTTCATTCAGTACCACCTCATTAATTATTTGACCTAACCATGCAATATTCATATTTCTACTGAAATTTAATGTTCATCATTCTTCTGCATCACCACATATCTCAAGCTTCATGCCTCAACTGTTTATTGTCCTCATTCCCTTCTACACAAGGCTACACTTTAGACAAATACCTACAGCAAAGAGTTCTTGACATCCAAAAATATATTCAATGTTAGCATTTTTTGTTTTACAGGAATAGTTTTCTTTCTATTGTCCATCTACATTTCATGTAATCTACATCTACATAAATACTCTGAAACTCACATTGAAGTGCATTACAGAGGGTTCATCAAACCGCTTTTATGATACTTCTCTACTGTTTCATTCTCCAAAAAATAAATAAAATAAAGGACCACCTAAATCCTTGCATTTTCATTTTTCTCTCGCTCTTATTTTATTGTGATGATCATGTCTCCCTGTGTAGGTAGGTGCTAGTAAAATATGTTCGCATTTGGAAGAAAAAGTTGGTGAAAGAACATTCTCAAATGAATCTCACTGCAATGAGTGACACATTTCCTTTAATGATTTTTCACCCCAACTCGTGCATCTTTCCTGTGACACTCTCACCCCTATATTGCAGATATACTACATGAGTCCCATTTGGTGGAGATCTCTCAATGGGCAACAATACTCCAAAATTGGGCGCACAAGTGTTGTGTAGGCTGTTTCTACAGCAGAACTGTTGCATTTTCTAAGTGTTCAGCCAATTTAACATAGAAAATATTGTAGGGAAGGCAAACTAAACTAAAGGCTAAGTGTTCTTTCCAATTTAAGTTGTTTGTAATTGTTATTGCCAGGTATTTAGTTGAATTTATGTCCTGTAGATCTCACTGATTTATGGTGTTTCTGAATGGTAATCAGAATCCAATAGCACAACTGTGGCAACATTCAATAAGCAAGCAATTATCAAGAAGAGGCTTGTCAGATACACTATCCAAAGCATTCTGGAAATGCAGAAATGTTGTTGTTATGGTCTTCAGTCCGGAGACTGGTTTGATGCAGCTCTCCTCCCTATTCTATCCTGAGCAAGCCTCTTCATCTCCTTACAAGAACGGCAACCTACATCCATTTGCATCTGCTTACTCAATTCATCTCTTGGTCTTCCTCTGTGGTTTTTCACCCACCACACCTCCTTCCAACACTAAATTCATGATTCCCTGATGTCTAAGAATGTGTCCTACCAATTGATCCCTTCTGTTGGTCAAAGTATGCCAGAAATTCCTTTTCTTCCCAATTCTGTTCAGTACCACCTCATTAGTTACCAATCCACCCACCTAATGTTCAGCACTGTTCTGTAGCATCACATTTCAAGACTCTTATCCTCTACCTCTCCGAACTGTTTATAGTCTATGGTTTCACTCCCGTACAAGGCAACATGCCACACAAATGTCTTCAGTAAATACTTCCTTATGCTTAAATCAATACCAGATGTTAACAAATTTCTCTTTTTCAAAAACACTTTTCTTCCCATTACCATTATGCACTTTATATGCTCTGTACTGCAACCATCATATGTTATTTTACTGCTCATGTAAAAAAACTCGTCTACTATCTTTATTTTTTCATTACTTAATCTAAGTCCTTTAGCATTGCCCAAATTTCTTAGAATGCAATCCATTACCCTTGTTTTGCTCTTGTTAATTTTCAGCTCATACGCTATTTTTAACACACTGTCCCCTCAGGTGCTCAATATTAATTTTCTGAGTACGGGCTTGGCTAATCCGGTGTCCTGAGTTGCGGGCTGTGTCACGACAACAGTCCGCTACACCTTAAGCTCTGTGCGTGCTTCAATGACCATCGTTCAGTGTGACAGTGAAATGTTGTACGTTTCAGAGACTGGGGATCTTGGCTTAATCGCCCGGATCACGAGGACAGTGAAACTATAAAAAAATCCTCAATCTCAAGGTGTGCTATGTGCCGAGGAGATGTATGGCTGTTGAATTTGAACAGTCGTTAGCGAGCAACCTCTGAGGAACCTGCCACACCTCAGTTGTATTAGGTTTACCCAGGGAAGCGGGGCTCTGCCTGGGTGGACCTTTAGATACCTAGCTGCTTGAGGGAACACCATGAAACGATCATGAAATGTTGACGGACGTATAACTACCATGTCTAAGCATAGTAGAGGCAATTTCAACATTACGCAATATGACCCCCAAACGTTTCCTTCCCTGTCCACATTGTGGGAGGAAATTAGGGCTCTAATTCAAGGTGAGGCTTATGCCCCAAAGTATTTGGTCTGTACACGAACTGATGGGGAATTATTTATGATGCCAAAGTCGTCGTTCTTTGCAGAACATTTAGAGGATAAGTATGGAGAGGTGGAGGGCATGTCGAAAATGAGATCTGGGTTGATCCTAATAACATCATCATCCCCAACACAGTGATGGGCTTTTAGGGACTGGTGACCCCGTAGTTAAGTCCCATAAGCTCTACAAACATTTGAACAACAGTCATGGGCTTTGCTAGCCTGTGACAAACTGGGTGATGTTTCCTTTTCCATCATGCCACATAAGAGCTTAAATATGGTCAAGGGTATCATTTTCCACAAGGATCTTCTGCTGCAGTCGAGCTAACTTCGAGTGGCGAGGTGTGCATTTGTGCCAGCGCACATGCTGGCCGCGGTGGCCGAGGAGACTGAGGTGCTCCAGTCACGGTCTGCATGGCTGCTACGGTCGGGAGTTCGAATTCCCCCTCGGGCATGGATATTTGTGCCATCCTAGTTCGTAAGTAGTTTGTAAGTTTAGGGACTGATGACCCCGTAGTTAAGTCCCATAGACTATACAAACAAAAGCCAGCGCACCTATAGGGGCTCGAAGAACAACAGGGTTGCTACCGGTGCCCTCATCTTGTCTTTTGAGGGTGATTCATTGCCTGAGAAAGTCAAGGTGACGTAAAACCTTACGTTACTCCCCCTATGCTCTGCTTCAAGTGCTGGAAGTTTGGACATATGTCCTCCCGATGTAATGCCACCCAACATGTCAGGAGTGTGGGCGTGCATCCCATCCGAATGCCCCTTGTACCCCATCTCCAGTGTGCGGCAATTGCAACCAGCAACATCCTCCTTGTTCTCTTAACTGCTCTGTACGCCAATAAAGAATGTAAGATCATGGTGTACAAGACCAAGACTGGACCGGCTGACATATTCAGAGGCTAGGCGTAAATACATGAAGCTCCACCCAGTGAACATGACATGATACACCATTGTTGCTTCATCGTTGATCCCCTCAGTAACCAGACCTCAACCCTAATCACCAATGCCAGCGGACCCCAGGCCCGATCTACTGCACCTGCCCCCTTGACAGTTGGGGACACTACTTCTTCAGTTGCTCCCACACTCTTCACGTTGGGAGCAACGAACACCCAATCACAGGGGACATCAGTCCCCACTCCACAGCCGGAGAAACAACAGCCTTCTCCGGCTCCTCTCGCCCGAAGAGGTCCCTCGGGACACTCCCTTCCGAGGCTTCTCTTCATGGCAAAGAGGATCCCAGAAAATTGCTGAAGGATCGCCCAGCTGCTATAGAAGGGCATCCTGCTCTTTATCAGCCTCTGCAGCCCCTTCTGAGAAGCCCTTAACACTGAAGGGCCATCAAGAGGGCAAGAAACAAAATCGAAAGAAAAAGGATTCTTCTGTGGCTTCAAAGCCACAACTGCCCACATCGGCTTGAACAGATGAAGTTGAGATCCTTGCTTCCACTGGAGATCACTGAGGCTATCCGGGACCATCAGCGAGTACTCCAGCGCCACTGACGCTACCCCTCAATGGAGAACTTGATATCCTATAAATGGCTCCGGACACGTGCTCAACGACATATAGCATAGTAATCAGAACTCCTGGGAGTAGTATGCAGCCACTATTGGCTCCCGCACCTCCCTGACTCGGGTATCGACACAAGTATGGTACATCTTTGGATGCTGCCCGCTGACAGGAATCCCATCCCTCACCATCCAGGGTATGCTCTGCACACTCCCAACAGTTATCGCCGAGCACATGGCAGAGCACTACGCACGTTGCTCCGCGATTGCCACATACAGTAATGACTTCTGTTCCTTCAAAGTGAGGGCCGTGCAGAAACAGTTCTCCTTCCGTTCCTGTCGCCGAGAACTCTACAACAACCCATTTAGGAAGTGGGAGTTCCGAACTGCCCTTACTACATGCACCGATACCACTCTAGGACCAGACAGGATTACAGCCAGTTCCTGTGATACCTTTCACCAAACTCCTCAGTCCCTGTGGCTGAGTCCGAGAAGCACCTCCCACTAGCGAAGCTCCCAAGGGAACGGAGGGGTAAACCAAGGCCAAAGAAAGGCACAACACAAAAGACCACGGTGGCATCCATGCCACCACTCCCCTCCGCCTCCACCTCTACTTCTGAGGATGAGGTTGAGATTCTTGCGTCGCCCAAGGACCTCGCTCTCGGGGACGCCCTTGAAAAACTGGGCACTGACGCTGATAAACCTCCATCAGTGTATGCAACTGATGTTGAGATATGACCCGCCGATTTGTCTCATTAATGTCTTCCCAGCACTCGAACAATGTCATTCTGCAGTGGAACTGCGTGGGTTTCTTCCCCCTACTGGCTGAGCTATGGCAGCTTCTGAGCACGACACCTGCTTTCTGTATTGCTCTCCAGGAAACCTGGTTTCCAGCAATGCGGACCCCTGCCCTTCATGGCTACAGGGGATTTTACTGCAATCGTAGCATATATAACAGGGTCTCAGGTGGAGTGTGTGTGTATGTCCTCACCTCTGTGTATAGTGAACCCGTGCCCCTTCGAACACCATTAGAAGCAGTGGCTGTCAGGGTGAGGACCACACAGGAGTTTACCGTCTGCAGTATCTACTTGCTGCCAGATGGTGACGTATCTGTGAACGTCTTGGCTGCACTCTTAGCTCAACTACCTCCACCTTTCTTACTGTTGGGCGACTTTAATGCCCACAGTCCCTTGTGGGGTGATTCTACGATCTCTGGTCATGGCTAGAGATGGGCAAAACCGATCTTTTCAGAGATCGGATCAGAAATAGGCATTCACTGGGATGAACTAGTTCTTTTTCATGGTTCACCAACTGATAAAAACGTAAAACCATGTCACATTGCTTTTTTGTCACTATACTTTTATCTGATTTGGCCATATTGTGAAAGAAGAAAGGAGAGTAATAATTTTAATGTAAGTCAGTAGTTTCGAGAATTAAAATTTGTTAGTTACACCTACATTAAAAATTAAACATGTTATAACAGAATTTAAATATTTTTGCAGGTGAAATAATTGGAAAAAGAAAAAAAATATTATTTTTATATTTTTATACTTTCATTAAAAAAGTAAAATATTTTGCAGAATAAAAATACTAGTTCCATATTACAGTGAGACGGTAACAAGGCAACAAGGTGAGTAATTTAAGCGAGTTGAATGAAACGTGATATATCGCGAGAGTTCCGTGCAGAATGTGGCAACTCTCCCAGCGGAGTAGCCGTGCGCAATAAGGCCGTGTCCTACGTGAGCGACAAAAGCGAGTGACAGCGCGCGATATTCAGCGATGCGACACAGCAGCTACAAGCGGCGACATGGCCGGGTGTCTTACGTGAGCGCAACAGGTTCTCGCTACAAAATGGCCGCTGGAACTGATCACTTGTTTCTAAAAACTAAAGTCTGGCACCCATAAACAGTAAAATATGATAAGCAATAAAGTATTATTTAATTTAGGAAATAAGGCGTCAAAAGAGTAATGTCCTTTAGTTTACAAAGCAAGAAATGTTCGTGGACTATTTTATTCATAACTTCAAATATGAAAAAAAGACTGTGAAAATCTCCAGCCAAGTTCTTCGAAAATACGACGACGAGTACACATACTTTCGACTATGTCGTCAATGAGTTTTTCTTTTGTGAGTACAAAACATCAACAATTGATTAAGTTCGAAGAAAGTCTTAGCTAAAGAAATAATTAGGTAAATAACTGCGGTGATACTCTTATAGTCGGCGTAGTACAGGGGTAGCGTTCTGGGCTCCTATATTCCAAGTTTTGCAGTTGCTGGTAAGATTTCCGTGCCACCTTATATTTTTAGTTCCTGTAACTACAACCCTTTCACCTGTTATTTATGCAAAGTTTTATATATTCTCTACACAGAGGAATGCAAATTATTTTTTAAGTGCTTCCCAATATTGTTTATATTTAATTGCAAACACATACCTCCTACTGTACCAAACACATTAAATTCGTAATGAAACATTAAAGCAAGATATTTTACTCAGAAACGTAATTATAGACATCTCGTTTGACATCCAAGTGTTCTCTCTCTCTTCGAAAACAAGTTTGTTGTTACTGTCAAAGATTTGATGCCAGCAGCAAAAATTTCAAATGGACACATTCCCGAAACTGAATGGTTTCATATATAGAAAACATTAATGCACTTGGTTGTTTTCTTTGTTATTCGATTTCTTTGTTATTCGATTATATAGTCATTGTTTCCAACATGCCAAAATAGTGTAGATGCATAAAAGACGCATAATTTGTTACAGGACACTTGTGTATCAAGTCAGGAAACTGTGTGATATGGGTTACAAAATTTAAACAACAGAATGCACATTGCACAAGACTTTGTCTCTCTTGTTCCCTTCATGCAAACTACAAGTGTTCGAGAAAAATGGAGGAGGATCTTTTTCGCAGAAATTTTATATAGTTTAATTTTGTACTATAACGCGTTTTTGCTACCGACAGCAGATTTCCTGTTATTAAGAAAAAACATAGAACATTAAATAAATACGTTACATCTCGAAAACTATTCGGAATAGGACATTTGCCTATATGACGGTGTCTCTTTCTTCAGATGATCGTTTCTGTAAGCGAGCTGCAAGCTTTATCAGAACACAGGAGTCGAGAGAACAGATAGATGCACGGAGTCGCTTTGTACGGCACCATGCGGTTCACCAGAGGAGTGGGGGGGAGCAGTGCGCCACACGGGCAGCTCCACAAGCGAACGGAGTCGGGAGAGTGGTGGGGAGAGGTGAACTGGTGAACCAGGTAACTCACCGACTCAGTTGGCGGTCGGATCACCCCGATCACTGGAGTTGTTTGGAGCAGCGAGCCAGCGGGATTCGGGAGCCGTGCGCTCACTGAATCACGCTGCTTGCGTGACTTACCGATTCTCGACTCACAGCGCGGATGTGGTTAGGTGCTCATTTTTTGCAGTTTTATACTATACATGGACTATAGCACATTTATTTTGTAGCTTAGGAAACTTCTGAAGCATGTGGCAAGGAGTTTAGGAAATTTCTGAAGAATGTGGCAAGGGGTGCTTATGCAGCTCATTTCTGTCACTAGAGGGACTTTTCGGATCAGATGAACTACCACTCTTTTTTTTGGATTCATCCATATCCATCACTCACTCCTTAGAAGGATCTGGCTCTTTGAATAAGTTCAGGAGCAGATTGCCCATCTCTAGTCATGGCAGGGTTGTCGAGGATTTCTTAACTCAACTCGACCTCTGCCTCTTGAATACAGGTGCCCCCACACATTTTAGTGTGGCACATGGCACATTCTTGGCCATTGATCTGTCGATCTGCAGCCACAGCCTTCCACCATCTGTTCACTGGAGAGCCCCTGACGACCTGTGTGGCAGTGACCATTTCCCTGTTTTTTTTTTATTTTGTCACTCTCACAACGCGAGTCTCCAGCATGTCCACCAAGGTGGGTTCTGCACAAGGCTAACTGGGAAGACTATAGTTCTGCTGCCATCGTTGGCCCTCCCCCACTTGAGAACATCGATGTGGTGGTCGAGAGCGTCACACATTCTATTATTTCTGCTGCGAACGCTACCGTTCCACGTACATCCGGGTGCCCACGGCCTAAGACAGTGCTGTGGTCGTCGCCGGAGGTCGCTGAGGCCATTGAAGACCGCAGGCGGGCCTTACAGCGATACAAACGGCACCCCTCTCAGGAGCACCTTATCAATTTTAAATGGCTTCGCACTCATGCTCGCCAGCTTATAAGAAGACGGAAACAGGAGTGCTGGGAGAGGTACGTTTCCACTATTGGGACAGGTACCTCAGCCTCACAGGTCTGGAGTAAAATCAGGTGGCTACAGGGATTACAGATACCAGCGGGAATCCCTGGGATCTCCACGAATGGCGTTATATGTACGGACCCAGCCACACTTGCAGAAATGTTCGCTGAGCATTATGCTCATGCCTTTGCCTCTGCCAATTATCCACCGGCCTTCCGGACAGTAAAGGAGAGGGTAGAGCGCCAGTCTCTCTCCTTTACTACCCGCCGCTCTGAAGCTTACAACACTCCTTTTACTGAGTGGGAGCTCCTCAGCGCTCTTCAACAAAGTCCTGACATGGCGCCTGGGCCTGATAGCATCCATAGCCAAATGCTGAAACATCTCTCAGCAGATAGTCGGTGTCAACTACTTGCGGTCTATAACCGCATCTGGTGTGATGGTGTTTTCCCGTCACAGTGGCGGAAGAGTATCATCATCCCAGTGCTTAAACCCGACAAACATCTTCTTTCCTTGGATAGCTTTTGGCCCATTGACCTGACTAACGTTCCATGTAAACTGTTGGAGCGGATGGTCAGTCGGCGGTGGTGTTGGATTCTTGAGACTCAGGGATTACTGGCTCCATGCCAGGGCGGTTTTCGCCAGGATCGATCAACCACCGACAATCTGGTGTGCCTCGAGTCTGCAATTCGCACAGCCTTTTCCCAGCGCCACCACCTTGTTGCCGTCTTCTTCGATATGCACAAAGCATATGATACAACTTGGAGATGACACATCCTCAACACTTTACATGACTGGGGCCTCCGAGGCTCCCTACCGATTTTTATCCAGAATTTTTTAGCTGTCCGTACCTTTCGTGTTCAGTTTGGTGCCTCCCTGAGAATATCCAGGAGAATGGCGTTCCTCAGGGCTCGGTTTTAAGCATTCCATTATTTTTAGTTGCCATCAATGGTCTAGCGACAGCGGTTGGATCGTCGGTCTCCCCTTCTCTTGATGCTGACGACTTTTGTATCTTTTTTAGTTCCTGCAGCACCCAGGTTGCCGAGTGTAGGTTGCAAGGTGCTATTCAGATGGCGCAGACCTGGGCGCTTACTCCTGGCTTTCAGTTTTCTGCCACCAAGACCAGAATGATGCACTTCTTTCAGCATCGGACCGTTCACCCTCACCCTGAACTTTTATCTTAACAACGAACTCCTGACAGTAGTAGACAGGCATCGGTTTTTAGGACTGGTCTTTGACGCTCGGCTGACGTGGCTCCCCCACATTTGTCAGCTGAAACAGGTGTGCTGGCGCCGTCTCAACCTTCTCCGCCACCTGGGGTGCTGATCGCTCGACGCTGGTGCAGCTTTACACGGCGCTTGTGCAGTCCCGTCTCGATTTTGGGTGCATTGCCTATGGGTCTGCGGCACCTTCGGCACTGCATCTCCTGGACCCCATTCACAACTGTGGGGTCTGCATCACGACAGGTGCCTTCCGCACCAGCCCTGTGGCCAGTCTTACTAGCAGAGGCCGCGTTCCCCCCATTAAGTGGCCCCTGCCAACAAATGTTGGCAGTGTTTGCAGTCAGAGTATGTAGCTCAACAGGACACCCGAACTACCACCAGCTATTTTCCTCTGTGGCCGTTCGTCACCAGCAATAGCGACCCAGGTCAGGACACACAATAGCCGTCCGCGTGCAGTCCCTCCTGGGGGAGCTTGAGTCCTATCCTCTCCCACCTCCATTTCGGGCCCGTTCACACACACCTCCATGGTGCCTGCCACGGCCATGTCTTCATTTAGACTTGGCCCACGGGCGCAAGGACTCGCTTCCTCCTGAGGCCCTCCGTCGCCAGTTCTTTGCTGTCGTTGCTGAGCACCCCGGCTATGACATTGTTTATACGGATGGCTCATTGTTAAATGGCTGCATTGGTTTTGCCTACGTCCACGGCGACCACGTTGAGCAGCAGTCTCTGCCAGGGGCTGCAGTGTTTATACTGCAGAACTGGTGGCCCTTCTCCATGCTCTTGAGCATATGCGTACCTGCTCAGGTGAGTCTTTCCTTATTTGTAGTGACTCCCTGATCAGCTTACACGCCCTGGACCAGGGCTACCCACGTTCGCCATTGCTGATGGCCATCAGAGACACTGTTTTTGCCCTTGGTCGGTCTGGTAGGTCTGTGGTGTTTCTTTGGTCTCCTAGACATGTCGGCATCCCAGCAACAAACATGCCAATGGGCTTTCCAAGCAGGCGGTTAATGCCCCTACCTTAGAGATCGGCCTCCCGGCTCCAGAGGCCCTCCGTCGCCAGTTCTTTGCTGTCGTTGCTGAGCACCCCGGCTATGACATTGTTTATACGGATGGCTCATTGTTAAATGGCTGCATTGGTTTTGCCTACGTCCACGGCGACCACGTTGAGCAGCAGTCTCTGCCAGGGGCTGCAGTGTTTATACTGCAGAACTGGTGGCCCTTCTCCATGCTCTTGAGCATATGCGTACCTGCTCAGGTGAGTCTTTCCTTATTTGTAGTGACTCCCTGATCAGCTTACACGCCCTGGACCAGGGCTACCCACGTTCGCCATTGCTGATGGCCATCAGAGACACTGTTTTTGCCCTTGGTCGGTCTGGTAGGTCTGTGGTGTTTCTTTGGTCTCCTAGACACGTCGGCATCCCAGCAACAAACATGCCGATGGGCTTTCCAAGCAGGCGGTTAATGCCCCTACCTTAGAGATCGGCCTCCCGGCTCCAGATCTCCGTTCCTTGTTGCGCCGCCGGGTACATCAGCTTTGGGATGCTGAGTGGCGTAACCTGAGTACGCCCAACAAGCTCCGGGTTGTCAAGGAGTCTAGGGCGGTGTGGTACTCCTCAATACGTGGCTCTCGCCGGGACTTGGTGGTTTTATGTCGCCTCCACATTGGGCACACGTGGCTCACCCATGGACATCTCCTTCGGGGTGAGGACCCACCCCAATGTCGGTGTGGCTCCTATTTGACAGTCGTCCACATATTGTTGGACTGCCCCATTTTAGCCGCCTTGCAGAGAAATTTTGACCTCCCTGCTGTTTTATCAGAAGTTTTAGGTGACAATGCTACAATGGCAGATTCTGTTTTACGTTTTATTCGAGCAGGGGGTTTTTATCATTCTCTCTAACTGGAAATTTCTTTGTGTTGCCGAGTGGTTGACTTTTCCTTTTTTTTATTTTTATGGTCGGTCAACAACAGAAATCGGCTTTATCGTTGTAAGGTGTCTTTGAGTGATCCTCTCTTTTCGTTTTGTATCTTGATGTTTTTGATGATGTTTGATGGACTCTGTGGGACTCCTCTTCCACTTTACACATTAACTCTGGGCTTATCTCTTTCACGCCCACAGTATTCTTTGGACGCTTTGTGGTGAAATGGGGGACTGATGACCATTGCAGTTTGGTCCCCCTTAAACATCTAACCAACCAATCTTAGACCCCATTCTACACACTGGTGTCTCACAACAGGGGCCTTCCATACAAGTCCAGTTACAAGTCTCCTAGCGGAAGCTGGGGTTCCCCCTCTGCAGTTCTGCTGGCAACAGTTTTTGATGTAATACATTGCCCAGAGACATGCTTTACCCTGCCACCCGAACCACAGCCTTCTTTTCCCAACTACTGCTCTCCTTTCCCCACGACGACGGCCCAGGTCAGGTCTCCCGATTGTGGTCCATGTCTGTTCCCTTCTCTCCTCACTGTATTCCCTTCCTCTCCCTCCTCATTTCCACTACTCTCCC
This sequence comes from Locusta migratoria, assembly GCA_026315105.1. Taxonomy (NCBI): domain Eukaryota; kingdom Metazoa; phylum Arthropoda; class Insecta; order Orthoptera; family Acrididae; genus Locusta; species Locusta migratoria. The sequence continues at coordinate 4,482,609 of CM048749.1, read as the reverse complement.
CGCACACCTCTTTGCACAAATCCTCGCTTGGAGCTTCGGTTGGATTCGAAAGCCTCCATTGCACCATTGATTCACCGTCACCAGTTCCAAGCACTGCTTGAAACATTTTGTGGTGCAAACATAATTTACATGGACAGTTCTTTGGTTGATAGCGATGCTCGATATACTTTTGTCTGTGGTGACCAAATCGAACAGCGATCATTGCCTAGTGGAAGAAGCATCCTCACCAAGGAGCTGGTCGGTATTTTGAGAGCTGTTGAACACCTCAGAGCTCGCCCTAAGGGGTTGTTTGTCATCTGTAGTGACTCCCTCAGTGCCTTACAGGCCCTTGACCGGTTTCTTCCCAAACAACATGTGGTGCTGTCAATCCAAAATGGCGTCTTTGCCCTTGGCGAGTTGGGTCGTTTTGTCGCCTTTGTCTGGACTCCAGGCCACATAGGCATATTAGGTAATGAATATGTCGATCAGCTGGCCAAGCAGACCACCAATTCACGGCCCCTGGATGTTGGCCTCCCAGAAACAGACCTCCGATCCCAGTTAAGCTGCAAGGTCCTTGGGGTTTGGAGTTCTGAATGGGCAGACTCGACCAAACTGAATGGGCAGACTCGACCGAACTGAATAAGTTCTGTGTTGTCAAGCCCACCACTGCTGCATGGAAGACCTCACTGAGGACTTGTGACAGGGAGTCAGTTGTCCTTTGCCAGCTGTGAATTGGCCATACTTGGTTGACGAATGGTTACCTCCTTTGTTGTGGGGACCCCCCTGTTAGTCGATGTGGTGCGCCTTTGACAGTCACCCACATCTCACTGGAATACCACAATTTAGCTGCAGAGTGGTGGAATTTCAGTATGCCTTGCAGCTTGTTTTAGCTAACAACACCGCCATGGTTGATTCTGTTTTAAATTTTATCCATGAGTGTGGATTGTACCAATCCATTTAAAGTTTCTTGAGTGTCTGTCATTGATCTTTCTCCACTTGCCTAGGTCTTTTAGGTAGGTGGTTAACATGTAACAGAGTGGCTGGGTGTCCTACTTATATGTTTGTGATCACCCAGCAAAAATACTCTTGTATTGTTTCAGTCTTTTTATCCCTTCTTTGTTTTTCCTTGTATCCTTTCTTCATTTTTACTTGTTGCTTTTAAATTTTGACATGTTAACACCTATACTTGGAGAAGCTTAACACACTGTATTACCTCTATGACTGGAACAAGGGACTGATAACCATTGTAGTTTAGTCCTTTCCAAAACCCACCAACAACTACTAACACACTGTCCATTCCATTCTATTGCTCTTCCAGGTCCTTTGCTGTTTCTGATAGATGTACAATATTATCAGCAACATGCACTGTTTATCTTTCTTCACCCTGAATTTTAATTCCTTCTCCAAATTTCTCCTTGCTTTCCTTTATAGCTTGCTCAATTTGAAATTAAATAACATTGGCTGAAAGGAGAAAATAGAAGAAACATTTCCTAAGTTATCCATGGATTTTTTATACGTCTTTCCTTGCTACCTATTTTGTCATCTGCTGCCTACACTATTTCATCTCTCAAAGCTCTTTTCCATATATACAACCTCCTTTCATTATTCTTGAACCAAATTTTAGTTATGATTAAAGTATATTCAGTACAAAATTCCACCTGGGGCTTCCTCTTTCATTTCTTTTTCCTAGTCCATATTCCCCAACTACTTTTCCTTCCCTTCCTTTTCTTACTACCAAATTCCAGTCTTCCATCACAATTATGTTTTCCTCTCCCTTAATTGTCTCAATAATTTCCTTTACCTCCTCATACATTTCTTTGATCTCCTCATCATCGGCAGAGCTAGTTGTCATATAAACCTGTATTGCTGTGGTTGGCTTCATATCTATCTTGACTGTGATAATGGGATCACTGCACTGCTCATAGTAGTTTACCTGCATTCCTGTTTTCTTATCCATTATCAGACCTATTACTGTAATAACCCCAAGCGATTTTGTAACTATAATCCTGTACTCAGCAGACCATTAGTCCTGTTCCTCTTGTGATGATGACAGGTCGTAGTTCAGTGCCTCTTGAGGTTCTCATTGATCGATGCTCCCGGTAATGACTGGCTGAAATTCCATGGGCCAAAGCTAGTCTACCACAAATAATGTAGGTGACATGTAGAATTGCAATTCATTGACACTTTAATGAATCATCAGTGTCCAATTGTCCCCATTTATGGCCAGCAAGTTTACACAGTTCATGTGTGGAAGACAAAAGTTTGAGGTGCAAATTTAGTGTGGTACGAATATTAAGAATTAATTCATAATAACTGTAGAAACACTTTCTACGCAACTAACACTAAAGAACTTTATCATAATTGTTCATAGTAGAGTCCAGGGTGCGGTGGAATGTGCCTTTGCTCATACATGAAACAAGACTCATTTACATGGTGCGACAGCATCCTATTTAGATTAAACAATGTCACTGAAAATTATGTATTGTTAATTAGGTATATTAATCTAATTACAATGGAAACGCAAACAATTACATGCAACTGGCTATATTAACAGATAGCATAAGTACTACTGATCAAATTGATATATAAATCTTGGTTATATTAATAGTTCTCCATTTCAAAATGTACTTTAATAGAGGCATCAACAATACTTTTGAATAAATGGTAATTATATGAAAACTAATGAAGGAATAACATCAATTGTGAAACATAGTAATACCTACTTTAATATTTTGAGAAAATAATTTAATTACCATAGTTTTATCAGAGATACTAATTACTTTAATATCTTAACTATAACAATATGCCTCTTGCATGAACTAATTAATATTTGCTAATTAAAAAAACCTCTTCAATGTCAAATAGTATAAAATAATTTCAGCTAGTCATGTTAGAAAAAAGTATAACAAAATTTTTGGAAAAAGAAAATGATAATAGACTAATTACATTTGTACCTATTATTATGCAACACTGGTATCGGAAGGTTCAGTAATGCAAGCAGATGGGAATTCATCCCATCATGCTTTGTTACACTCTTTCCACCAAACTTCACTAATTCTCACTATATCTAACTTCAACTTATCCTTTCTCTTTTTAAATTTTCTAACCTTTCTACCCGATTAAGGGATCTAACATCCCATGCTCCAATCCGCAGAATGCCAGTGTTGTTTTTCCTTATGACAACATCCTCCTGAGTAGTCCCTGCCTGGAGATCCAAATAGGGGATTATTTTACCTCTGCAATATTTTATCCGAGGGGATGCCATCATCTTAATATTCATACAGTAGAGTTGCATGTCCTTGGGAAAAGTAACGGTTGTAGTTTTCACTTGCTTTCAGCCAATTGTAGTAACAGCAAAGCCACATAAGCTGATGTTTCAAGGCCAGCTCAGTCAATCATCCAGACTCTTGCCCCTGTAACTCCTGAAAAGGCTTCTGCCCCTCTTCAGGAACAACACATTTGTCTGGCCTCTGGACCACATACCCCCCTCCCCCCAACTGTGGTTGTACCTACGGTACGGCTATTTGTATCAAAGAGGCACACAAGCCACCCCACCTTGCCTTTGTCTGTGATTCATGGGGGTAGAATCTAGAAATATGGAATTGATTTGAGATCCCTTGTCAATAGCACTCATCACTTCATGTGAGTAAAGAACTAGTTTTGTTTCATAAGAATGATATTTTCTGAATCTTGTGTTGGCTATAGATCGTTCTCTTTGAGGTAGTTCGTAACATTTGATGAAAGTATGTTCTAAAATTCTGCTGCAAACTGACATCAATGATGTAAGCCTGTAATTTTGCAGATCACTCATTTCCTTTCTTAAATATTGGAGTGATTTGTGCAACTTTCCAGTTTTTAGGTACAAATCTTGCCGAGCGAGCATTTGTATATGATAGCTAGGTATGGGGATATTGCATCAGCATACTCTGAAAGGTACCAGATTGATATACAATCTGGACCAAGAGCCTTACCTTCATTAAGTGATGTAAGTTGCTTTAATATTTCAGGGATGTCTACTTCTAAATTACGGATGCTAGCAGTTCTTCTGGAATCAAATTCTGGAGTATTTGCTTTGACCTCTTTGGTGAAAGAATTTCAGAAAGCTATGTTCAGCACTTCTGCTTTAGCACAACTGTCATCAGTACCATCACCATTACTATTGCATATTGAAGTTATTGATTGTGTTTTACCACTAGTGTACCTTACATACGACCAGAATTTCTTAGGATTTTCTACCAAATTATGTGACAGGATTTTGTTGTGACCTTTGGATGCTGTAAATTCAAAATGTGGTGGGCCGTGGCTAGCACTGTTGTGGACAAAGTCTGTAACTAAAGAAGTGATTAGTTCACAAAAGATTTATTAATACACTGTTGTAACCTCCAAACTTTATCTAACATAACTAACATAGGACTAACATAAATGGCCCGCGTCGGCCGTTAAGTACATAACTGAACACAACAACATAACTGTTTGGCATGCACTTCACTGCGTGACTCAATGCTACCTCCGCCTTCTTTCATAGGGGGCGTGCTGCTTGTCTCTATTCTTGCACTGCAAGTACATAGTCGGCATGTTTGATTTGACTTATGTGGCACGCACTATGCTACAGCACATCTCCCTCTTCTGCGGGGAAAAACTAAACTGTTACACATGACACATCCATTACATCCTCACAATCAAAATGCCGAGCCAGAACCACAGAGTACGGGCACCACAGAGTACGAGCATGCAGACTGAGATCGCCGTGCAACACTGCGAGCTCTGCCCATGGATCATAGTCCATGACACTGTCATCACTCTCGCCTGGTGCCATAGGTGGGGTAACTGCAAGCAGTGATGGAGGCGGCAGAGGCGGTGCTGGCAGTGACTGATGTAGCGTTGGTACCACAGCAGGGGCTCACACCGGCCAAGTCGTAGGTGTTGCTGGAGCCCGCTCCCCAGATGCCATGGAGTGTCAGCTGGGAGGAGGCTGGGTTTGATGCTTGGCCTCATCAGGTGACGGGCGAACTCGAGGGTGTGTCGGGACGTCCTCCCACACCCGACCTGCCACCCTCGGATGCAGTTGATCCACATTTTGAGATGTGAGACCGTCCTTTGTGCAGACCTCACAGAGACGGTGGCCAGTACAGCACGTGACAACCGCTGGGATCCATTTCGGGCAGCGGGCGAACCCGCGGGCCCACACCGCAGTGCCCAGACGGAAATGGGCCTGCACCACTGCGCGAAGGTGGCCTGGCAGGGGCCACAGCAGCTGAAGCAGTGTCTGAGGCTGTTGGCCGTGGAAGAGTTCTCCTGGGCTCTTATGACCGATTGGAGTAAAATGGTAGGAAGCCAGGAATCTGTCTAACGCCATGTCAGGTGAAGATTGAACTATGTACTTCTTCATTTCGGTCTTAAACATTCTAACCAGACGTTCGACCTCCCCGTTAGATTGGGGGTGAAAAGGGGGCACCAACACATGATGGATACCTTGTTGGGCACAGTATTTGGTGAATTCCTGAGAAGACAACTGCGGGCCATTATCTGTAACTAAAGTGATAGGCAGGCCTTCGAGAACAAAGATCTTAGATAATGCTGAGACCGTTACTGCTGTTGACATAGCAGTGCAACGTACCATATACGAAAACTTTGAAAATGCATCAACCACCAATAGCCAGAACGAATTCAAGGAAGGACCCGCAAAGTCTACATGAACTTGTTCTCAAGCCTGTTCCAGATGTGGCCACGGTGAAAGGGACACTCACAGAGCAGCCTGGTGAGTTGCACATTCTGAGCAGGCCAACACAAGTCTAACAATAACCCTGTCCAGGCCTGGCCATAACACATGGCAGTGGACTAATGCTTTTGAACGGGACGTAACCCAGTGGTCAGTGTGCAGAAGACAGAGAACTTTGCGACCTAGAGAGGAGGGAATGACCAACCGAGGTGGTGCAGGTGCTGTGGACAGTAAGAGCACTCCATCCCTGACCAAAAACTGATACCAAAAGGAAAAGTAATTGCGAAGTGGGTCTGAAACACAGCCCGGAGGCCTCTCCGGCTAGCCGTTTTGTACAAACAATACCACCTGTCTTAACACGGGATCAGCTGTGACTGCAGCTCCAATACGTGATGCGGTAAGAGGAAAACCATCCACTACCTGTTGTTCCACTGCACCCTGATGAAAACAGAGCAATTCGTCACTGTCAGAAACAGGGTCGGGACACACTGGAAGATGAGACAGTGCATCGGCATTGGCATGTTGGGCTGTGGAGCGAAAGTAGATTTCATAGTTGAACCACGACAAAAACAGGGCCCATCACTGAAGGTGGTGTGCTGCTTTATCCGGCAGGGATGTGGAAGGGTTGAACAGGGAAATCAATGGTTAATCATCTGTGACCAAATGGAATTTCGTGCCATACAGAAAAAACGTAGAATTTGTGCAATGCATAGATGATGGCAAGGGCTTCTCTGTCTATCTGCAAATATTTGAGTTGATCCGAGTTCAATTTTTTGACACATAAGCAATGGGCCTCTCCGTATCATCTTCATACCTATGGGCCAAGACTGCTCCCACCCCAGGTTGGGAAGCATCTGCGGCAAAAAGTAATTGTTGTCCAAGTTGGAAGGGGACCAAACAAGGGGCAGACTGTAACTTTTGTTTCAAAAGATAAAACGCATTTTCACATGCCTGAGACCACTAGAAACACTCACCTTTGTGCAAGAGGGCGTGCAATAATTGCGCTGTGGATGCCACATCGAGAAGAAATTCGTGAAAACCTGTAACTCCTGCACATACATAGGTCGAGGTAAGGCTGAAATGGCTGTGACATGCTGGTTTAAAAGGGGTGACACCCTCGTATGAAACTTTAAAATCTAGATAGACAATAGCAGGGTGGAAGAAGCTGCACTTGTTTAGATTGCATTATAGTCCAGTGGCCTGGAGCGCCGAAAATAGGGACCGTGGGTTCCGCAAGTGGTCTTCGCTAGATGTGCCTGACACCACAATGTTGTCCACATAGTTTATACAGCCCGAAATCGGCGCTGTGAGCTGTTCCAGGAACCAATGAAATATGGCTGGGGTGCCCGAAAAAAACGGGCGTGCTGAAGATTTCATAGATATATGCACTTGAAAAAATGTGGCGCAACCCGAACCCGGTGTAAACAGGGAAGAAAATTCCAAGCAGAACTCGTCCAGTTGTGGGTAAGGTTCCTCGTTTGATATTGTCTGATATAGAAAACCCAAACAACTGAAATGCATCCATACCAAAAAGATTTTCTATGGTTGCATTGTCCACTACCAGAAAGTTAAGGGGCGAACGCTAGGGTGGTATGCCGCCTGAGTGGTAAGTTGTCCAAACACTGGAATCCGTTGCTTGTTGTAATTGAGCAACTTGCGAGTGACTGGCTGCAGGGAAATGGAAGCCTATCTTGACATATGTTTGTGAATTTAACAGAGTGATAGCGGCTCCCACATCACCCTGCATACGGAGGACCTTGTTGCAAACTTTTACGTCCGGGAAAAGTTTAGAAGGAACTGCAGACAGTGCCACCACACAGTTGACTTTCCTATCTACATCCATATCCTGATCCTGCCAGGTGGGATTTGACTTGCACATGGAGAAATATGACCTTTTTTTGCTGCACCAATGGCACATGGCCCAGTGCCAAGGGCAGGTGGCCTGATCATGACTGACGAAGCAACACAAGCAGGAGGGCAGTGGGGCACTAGAGCAGCCCTGTGTCACTTGTTGTTGCGAGCTGCACGCCCTCGCCATTTGCTGTTGTAAAGGACGCCTACCGCTCGACCATTCAGAGTGTTTGGTAACCCCGGCAATGTCCTCCTTAGGGGGCTCGTCTTCCAGCAGGTGGCGAGAGGGGGAAGGCTACACAGCTGATACATCACACCAAGCAATACTTCAAAAGCTTGGGCAATTTTTAAGACTTCTGACAACAAGGGGTTTTCGTGTTGTAAGGCGCACTCCCTCACTTCCCTGTCAGGTGCTAGATGGATAATCACATTCCTGGCCATCTGATCCACATAAGACTCTGTGCGCCTCCGAAACAAAATTGCAACGGTGACGAAGACCATGTAATTTGGCTGCCCACGCCCGATAAGACTGGTGCTATTATTTACAACGACTATAAAACTCCAAACGAGCAGCTACAACATGTTTACACTTGCAGTAGTAAGAAGACAGTAATTGACACATCTGATCGAAAGTAAGAGACATGGGGTCTTGCAGGGGGGCCAACAAATGAGAAATCCATGAAAGAAAAAGGGCACGGCATAGCCGGGCATCCCGGATGTCGAAAGCCTACCAAGCGATCCCTTCTTTTAGTCGGGGTGTGCCAAAAATTCCTTTTCTCACCAATTTTGTTAAGTACCTCTTCATTAGTTATGCGATCTACCCACCTAATCTTCAGCATTCTGCTGTAGCACCACATTTCAAAAGCCTCTATCCTCTTCCTGTCCGCACTGCTTATCGTCAATGTTTCACTCCCGTACAAGGCAACACTCCACACAAATGTCTTCAGAAAAGACTTCCTTACACTTAAATTAATATTCGATGTTAGCAAATTTCTCTTTTTCAAAAATGCTTTTCTTCCCATTGCCATTCTGCACTTTATATCCTCTGTACTGCGACCATCGCATGTTATTTTACTACCCAAGTAACAAAACTCATCTACCACCTTCATTGTTTCGTTACCTAATCTAATTCCTTCAGCATCACCTGATTTTCTAAGACCGCATTCCATAATTTTTGTTTTACTCTTGTTAATGTTCATTTTATACGCTCTCTTCAACACACTGTCCATTCCATTCAACTGCTCTTCCAGGTCCTTTGCTGTCTCTGACAGAATTACAATGTCATCAGCAAAACACAATGTTTTTATTTCTTCCCCCTGAACTTTAACTCCTATTCCAAATTTTTCCTTGCTTTCCTTCACCGCCTGCTCGATGTATAAATTGAATAGCATCGGAGAAAGGCTACAACCCTGTCCTACTCCCTTCCCAACTGATGCTTCCCTTTCATGCCCTTCGAGTCTAATAACTGCAGTCTGGCCTTTGTACAATTTGTAAATAACTCTCCTTTCTCTGTATTTTACCCCTGCTGACTTCAGAATTTGAAAGAGTGTATTCCAGTCAACATTGTCAAAAGCTTTTTCTAAATCTACAAAAGCTAAAAATGTAGGTTTGCCTTTCCTTAATCTATCTTCTAAGATAAAACGTAAAGTGAGTATTGCCACCCGGGTTCCTATGTTCCTCCTGAATCCAAACTGATCTTCCCCGAGATCAGCTTCTACCAGCTTTTCCATTCTCCTGTAGATAATTCGTGTTAAAATTTTGCAACCATGACTTATCAAACTGATGGTTCTGTAATTTTCACACCTGTCTGCGCCTGATTTCTTTGGAATGGGGATTATTACATTTTTCTTAAAGTCTGAGGGTATTTTGCCTGTCTCATACATCCTACACACCAGTTCAAATAGTTTTGTCATGGCTGGCTCTCCCAGAGACTTGAGTAGCTCTGAGGGTATGTCATCTACTCCTGGGGCCTTGTTCCGACCTAGGTCTTTCAGGGCTCTGTCAAATTCATCTCTCAATATAGTATCTCCTATGTCATCTTGAGCTACTTCCTCTTCCCTTCCTACATCATCGTCTCTAAGTTCATTTCCTTTGTAGAGCTGCTCTATGTACTCTTTCCACCTTTCAGCTTTCCCTTCTTTGCTGAGAACTGGTTTCCCATCTGAGTCCTTTATATTCATAGAGCTGTTTTTTTTTTTTTTTTTTTATCTCCAAATGTTTCTTTTATTTTCCTGTAGGCTGTATCTATTTTTCCCCTATTTATACATTCTTCTATAGATTTGCATTTGGCTTCTAGCCACTCCTGCTTAGCCATTTTGCACTTCCTGTCAATCTCATTTCTTAGTTGTCTGTACTCCATTTTGCCTGTTTCATTTACTGCATTTTTATATTTTCTCCTTTCATCAATTAAATTTAGTATTTCCTGTGATATCCAAGGATTCTTTGTAGGTCTTGCCTTTCTACCTATTCCGTCCTCTGCTGCCTTCACTATTTCATCTCTCAATGTTACCCATTCCTCTTCTACTGTTTTATTTCCCCCTGTTTCTGCTAATTTATGCCTAAATCTCCCTCTGAAATTCTCCAGAACTTCACGTTCCTTCAATTTATCCAAGTCCCATCTCCTTATTTTCCTACCTTTCTGCAGTTTTTTCAGTTTCAGCCTACAGTTCATGACTAACAAGTTATGGTCAGAGTCTATAACTGCCCCTGGGTATGTTTTACAGTTTATCACCTGGTTCCGAAATCTATGTCTTACCATTATAAAATCTATCTGGTATCTCGCGGTGTCTCCTGGTCTCTTCCACGTATACAACCTTCTTTTGTGATTCTTGAACCAGGTGTTTGTTATAACTAAATTATATTCCGTGCAAAATTCTACCAGACGACTTCCTCTTTCATTCCTTCTGCCCAGTCCATATTCATCTACTATTTTTCCTTCTCTTCCTTTTCCTACTACCGAATTCCAGTCTCCCATCCCAATTAAGTTTTCCTCTCCCTTAACTTTCTGAATAATTTCCTTTAGCTCCTCATAAATTTCTTCGATCTCCTCATCATCAGCAGAGCTAGTTGGCATATAAACCTTTACTACTGTTGTCGGTGTTGGCTTCATATCTATCTTGACAATGATAATGCGATCACTGTGCTGCTCATAGTAGTTTACCCGCATTTCTATTTTCTTATTCATTAACAGTCCTACTCCTGTGATACCCCCAACTGATTTTGTATTTATTATCCTGTACTCACCTGACCAGAAATCCTGTTCATCCTGCCACCGAGCTTCACTAATCCCCACTATATCTAACTTCAACCTATCCATTTCCCTTTTTAAATTTTCTAATTTTCCTACCCGATTAAGGGATCTAACATTCCACGCTCCGATCCATAGAATGCCAGTATTGTCTTTCCTGATGACAACATCCTCCTGAGTAGTCCCCACCCAGAGATCCGAATGGGGGACTATTTTACCTCCGGAATATTTTACCCGAGAGGATGCCATCATCATATGTTCATACAGTAGAGCTGCATGTCCTCGGGAAAAAGTAACGGCTGTAGTTTCCCCTTGCTTTCACCCGTTCTCAGTAGCTGTGTGGCAAAGCCACATTAGCTGATGTTACAAGGCCAGCTCAGTCAATCATCCAGACTGTTGCCCCTGTAACTACTGAAAAGGCTGCTGCCCCTCTTCAGGAACCACACGTTTGTCTGGCCTCTCCACAGATACCCCTCCACTGTGGTTGCACATACGGTACGGCTATCTGCATCGTTGAGGCACGCAAGCCACCCCACTTCGGCAATGTCTGTGGTTCGTGGGGGTGTATACATGGCTAAGATTCTCCAAAGCTGTAGCGAAGACCTGAGTCTGGTTTTGCAACGCTGTACCAAGAGCTGTCTGTTGATCAACGAGGCAGTGTATTACTTCGTCGAGTGTAGCTTTCGTCACTTTGAAGTGCGGCAGCCAGAGGTGATGGTTGTATGACTGTGTTGTGTACCTGTGTGATCGCGTGAGAGTTCTATTTTCTGAAGAAGGCCATGGCCAATAGCTGAAAGTGTTGTATGTGTGTCTTTTGTTTGTGCCTTTCGCAGCTCGTCGCCACGTCTTTGTGGTGAGTTGTAAACTGTCCTTATTAGTATATTATTACTTCCAACCTGGACTTTCCATTATTATAATTTGCTTAACACTTCTGCTATGCTGCACTTAAGAGTCCTTTCAACAGCAAATGTTGTGGCTTGTATTAAGACTGCTGGATTGCATGCATGGCACTCTTCTGTTGACTCATTGAACTTCCTGGTAATGACTGGAACTGCTGTACTCCTCTACTGATTGTCATGGCTGTGGTGTGCCAGCATATCTAGTCAAGCCCTCTTCTTCATATTGGCCGCCACATGAAGCAGACATAGATGTACTGAGTCTACAGGCACCCCGGCGGCCGAAGTACTGTGGAGCAACTTATCGCCTCTTCTTGAAGTTGCGCGGCGACTTGTGTAGACCACCAGAGTTGTGGTGAATAGCAATGCCACAACAGGTTGTGTTTTGAAAACTATTATAAGCTTCTCGTCTCGCATTGGAGTTTAAGCTAAATTTAGAGTTTACCCATCATCAGTTAATTTGCTGCCCAAATAGAAAAACTCATTAACTGCTTTTAGAGTGCTACAACCCATCCAGTGGTGTAATGTTAGGACTTGAAATGCAGGCTGGCCCGGGGATTTTGGAGGCCTGCAGAAGTGAAAATGAAAAAGTATTGCATAATAATTCATTGGGGCAACCACAACAGCAGAATTTTATTTTTCAGCAAGTAGTATGTCATGTCAGTTACACCTTAGGCTGTGTACATAGTGCTACCAACTGCACTCAATGCCCAACATCAGTTTAAACGCTCAATTGTTTCAAACAATGGCAAAGATATGAGCTTGGTCTCATTGTTGCTGTCTGCATCTGCAGACTTCCCCGACAGCGGTCATCGCCTCATTAGTTGGGTGAATTTCACTCTGGAGTAATTATGTTGGTCACAGGAACTTTGGATTCTCCCAACATTTTTCATAAAAGAGCAAAGAGAAAGCGGCTTGTGCTGCTGTTTGGAACCCCAATTTTTTATTTATTGCGAACATGGTGTGCAGTTGTGACCTCCATTTGCCCCCCTCCCCCCAATAATTTAGTTCAACGAGTCCTCTGCAAACAATGAAATTATTGTTGTAAATTTAAGACCAAACAAGACTTGTTTTATTGATAAGAGGGCTTGTGTCTGACAAATACATGTCCCATTGCATATTCTACTGCTGCATTGTAGTTTATCAACTTGAAAACCAAAATATAAAGTTCTGTGCTTCTTCACCTTTACGTATCTATATGTCATAACTGTTTATTATCATATGTTTCACTTTCTCATACTGTCAGGTATGACATTTCTTATATGTTCATCTCACTTATTTTATTTTTGAAATAATAATAATAGTATGTATTTCCTTTAACATTAGTGGCAGCTCCTGCAACAAGATCTTAGATTGTTGCAGAACGTCACAGGTTTCTGGTGGAGCTAGGGGAAACCAATAGGGAAAACTTATTGGGGGTCCCAGGTCACTCAGGGATCAGTGGCAATGAACAAACTGACAGATTTACTAGATTGGGGGCAGAGACTCCACTTATTGGACCGGAACCGTTCTGATAATCACCAAGGCAATGGTCAAGACAGCACATAGAATATAAACAAAAACATGGTAAGGTGATGATGCCAAAGCCATGTTCTAGAAGAAGCTGTTTAATCCTGAGCTTGAACAGGGAAGGGTTGGTTGGGCTGATGACAGGTCACAGGAACTTCAAAAAACACCTACATATGGTGATAGCCATTACATAGATGCAGATGATGATTTGTAGCTAAAATAGTTTTTGTCCTAATGATTCTGCCCAAGAACCTACTGCTGTCTATGATGTGAATAAGGGATAGAAAAAGAAATTGGCACTGAGCGAAATTTCTATTCTTGTACTTTCTGACTCACTTAACTAACTGTTATCCAAAAATCTGATCATTTAAAATACCAATTTATGCATTTTTGTGGGTCATTGTTGATACCACTTCTTTTGAAAAATGATAAAAAAGTGATGCACTCACAATGTTTTTTATTTTCTGTTGTTTCTTATTATACCCAGTAATGGGTACAATCAATAGACCACTGGGAAATATTATATATGTTTCATGTTCTGCTGTATTGGTACTTGTTTGTTTATCTTGTAAGTATGGGTCAATAATAATTGTATGGTGCTGTATTATTCCAGTATGATTTCAAAATGAAATATCTACCACATTTGAATAGTGTAATGTAACACAATGAGCAGTCCACTAGTGAAGTACAGGATACTATAGAGAAGCCCAGGATACCATATCTCTACTTTACAGGCCAATACCAGCCACATTACTTTTGTTCCTACTGTTCCCATTCCTTTTGGCCTTTCTGTTCCATTTCTGTAATTACATAGTATTTATGGCATGGCTTGAGTTTATATACAGTATATATATTCACATATAAAGACTGCAATGTATAAAACTAAATTATTTTGAAGTGATAATATCACAAAATTGAGTATTTAATCCGATTGTGTAACGTAGAAACTTCTAGAAGTACAATTGTAACTCAATGTTTGACAATAAGTAATTATGTCAATTACTGTCTATCAATCACAAACTTTAATCAACTTACCTTTAAAACAAACCAAGCATGTTATTATGAATCTGTTAAGTTCAATTCCATTTTTTTATTTACATCATATGTGTTATTTGTACTGTAATTAGTACAGTAATAGTGTAATTAATACTGTAATGAACAATTCTTTTCCTGAGGCACAATGAATAAATGCAAAAAAACACCTGCCTCAAGAGACATAGAAGATACTAAATAGACTAAGACCTGAGATGTCACGATGCATATTCATGCTCAGGAAATGAGGCGTAACAGTCATGATAAAACTTTGCAGTTTAGTGGCCGTTTAGTGTGAAGGAACCTCTGAAATAGATTACTACTGTTGTACTTGCACCTGCAGTCAGCCAATTAACAATACACAACTCACATTTAGGGCTCAGGCATCAGTGAAGCAGCAAGAAAAGGACAGCCAGAAGTTATAGATCCATAATGCCAGCACACTGCATGGCTTACAAGCAGAAGAGCTGCAGACACTGCCACTATTACCATGGCCATTGCTGACTGATGGCCCTCTGATCTTGACAGGCAGTATTACAAGCTCTGGACTACTTTCCTGCACAGGTTCATACGTCATGGAATTGGCTGCACCAGTGTTTGGGTACATAGGTATTTAGGCAGTCACATTACTTCTCTCCATTGAGTTGCCATCAGGAACTCCAACAAGTTGCTTGTACTTATCACTACCTGTGGTCCATCAATTAGGGTGTACGCACAACATGGCAGTGACCATCTTCACTCAGGACCACCAAGGTCTCAATCTATGCCTTAACACATTGATCAAGTCACCACAAGGTGTTTCCAGGTTCTCTTTCTGTTACTGCTATTGTCACCTGTGTAAAACACCTCATTCCTTATTGCCATTGTTTAGACTTCAATAAACGTCTAATGCTTGTTCCTTCTAATTACTGGTTTTCTATGAGCACAACCTCATATCAACTCAGTATGTATGTGTGTGCCACGAAGAGGTAGCAGATACAGAATTGTTGATGAGGCAGTTTCAATGCACAACAAATTAACAAGTCCATCCATTTTATTCACTGCGATGAATGTTGGAACATAAAGAGTGGTAACTATTTATTCACAACCAATACAAAAGCGTTACATGTATGCACCTGTTACTGTCCTTCAAAGTAGTCACCAGTGTTGTGTATAATCCATTGCCAGTGATGTGGAAGGTGTAGTATACCCTCAGCAGAACCTGATCTGTTGATTGTGAGAACAGAGCAGTCTACTGCCTGTCGAATCTCTGGAACAGTTCTGAAGCGAATGCCACAAAGTGGTTCCTTCACCTTCAGAATAAAATCAAACTCACTAGGACTTAAGTCTGGGGAATATGGTGGGTGGTACAGTACTTCCCAGTCCCATCGACCGAACAGAGCAGCCACAGCTTGCACTGCATGTGCCTACATATTATCCTGCTAAATGATGGGTGGGTTGTGTAGAAAATGTTGCCACTTCTTTTGCAAAGCTGGTCACAGGTGATACTCCAAAAATTAACAGTAATAATGTGCATTGACAGTCTCCATTGTTCCTGTTTATAAAACATAGTGACACCCTTAGTTAGACTGTTCACTCACAAGTGACTGTGTTTTCCTCAATTGCACACATGCCGGTGACGTGGGATGGCTGAGTCCATTTGTTCAGAGGTAAGGTAGTATGTCAACAATGTGTACTATCAGTGACAATAGTAGATTCCATTGCATATTGTCTCTACAGCAGTGTTGCCACTATTTAAGTTTCAACCCTCGTATGTTCAGTCTGTCATGGCGATATAATTACAACAATTTCTATTGCTATTCCATCACTGATGACATTGTTCTTTGGTATGAGTCAGTTATATTGTTGGACTCCAGGGTAATAGATGCCTTAGCACCATATTTCTTCCACTGTACTGACAGGTGATGGTCATGCAGAGTTAGAGCCATTTTCATATCCCTTCCACATATTGGGATGGTCGAATTGTTCACGAGCCATTTTCTTTTAGCAACTTTTAAAATGAAAATCATTCATGTAATATCATAATAACCCATCAGTTCCTTATATTTATTAATTTCAATTTAGAAATGTATTAACTACTGCAGTCTGTATATGTGAGCATTTTACTGAAATAATGCAGGGTATATATGTATGTATGAGAGGTTAACAAATTCATGACTGGCATAAGTCACCCTAGACTGGGCAGCTGGACTGCTGTTTCCAACAAGTTTTTTGAAAATTATAGCTTTCAAGACAATGAAACGTCTTTCATCTGTTCCAAATAAATGATTACTAAATATTAAAATTAGCAGATACACAAAAACTTTTAGCAAATCATGTTTTCATTTCCAAAGAATAACTTTTACATCTGATTTGTACAGGTAGTCAGCTTCTCCAACTGAACCAGAATCACCTATTTTCTCTTAAGGAACATTGAAAACATCAGTCTCATCTAAATTCGCCACGTCGAGTATATGCAGACAGTAATACAGATAGTAGACGAAAGCTGTCTTGGACTCAACAGAGAGTGGAAAATACAAAGCTCTTTTGTTGCAAACAAATAGTTAGAACTCAACTCACTATGTGGCAGAGCAATGCAGAGACCTTTCCTTCCTCATTTTACGTGGTTACCAACAAAGAGCAGGTTGTGCAATGACAGCTACAAATTTTTTAGCTTTGCACGAGTCGGATTCCGGCGCTGCCCACAATGTATTAACATACAAAATACTCATATTTATTATTTTTTGTCACATGATATCTTCATAAACAAGATTTGTAAATACATTTGACAGATGTGTTCATTCACACCTACACTCCCTTGCCTTCAATATCTCATGAACAGTAGGGCTATGGTTGCCACTCTACTGTACACTACTTCACACTGAGGGATTAGGTGCTTGCAGTGGGGCAAAGCATGAAAAATAACTGGTGCATCCAAAGTCTGAAAGCTGTACTTTCATAAGATCATAACTATGTACTATCAGAGTTATGACCGTACTTTCATATGGAATTGATTTCTGTGGCTGATATCTTGCAGGTTCCCCCCCCCCCCCCTCACCTCGAGATGAGATCAATGTATTTTAGTACAACATGAGACAAAAAGACCAGCAGATTCATAGTCTGTTTTATCACATTAAGATTTGAATATAGTACACGTTTAATGGTATTGGAAAAATTTGGATGTGCTGGCTAAATTATTGGGGAGGGGGATTTTAATGTGCAGTAAGGGTGGCAAGTTCATACTTTTTCAAGAGATCAAATTGTAATGTATTTAGCCTGGAAAGTCTCGTTTGTTTGGATATTTTCAAAGTACGATACCATATTTGGTCGTGGTTTTGTAATCTAATATTCCATATTTATATTATATAAGCATTTTATAACACCACTACCTGGCCTTCTGGAATGGATTGACCATAATGTAATACTTTGCTGACCATAAAATATAATAATTTAACCATTTAAAATAATGTAAACATATATTAATACTGCACTAATTGTTATTTACCTATGATATTTTGTATTGTTTTGTTTTGATACGAAAACCATATCATTACATTTGTCATAATTTTTCTTATCTTTTCTTGATGAATGATTTATTTATGTTTGATGAACAAATTATTTAATATAAAACATTGTAACTTCCATGTTCTACAATGTTTTCGAAATTATAATATGTATTAATACGCACGAATTGGCGTGAACTCAGTTAGTTGTGAAGCTGTCTTACTTTTGTCATTATGTAGAACACAGTCAGTAACAAGCAGTACTAAAGATGTACAATATCATTTATTACTTCTATTCATGGGCTTCAAGAATAATATAAATAAATGTGTATAAAATGAAACATGTCATATTGGTGGTTTCCATGACTTTTAAAGAATCCGACGTCCTGATATTTTCTTGATGATTTAAAGGCAGGCGAGCTATTAAAACATCTACCACTGAAAACCGAGGCAAGGAGGTGAAGTATCCATAATGTGGCTTTAATGTAAGTGCAAAAATACATCACAAAGTCAACAACTTTTTCCCAACTTTTATTTTAGTCTTTTTTCAGTAAGTCTATTCCATGAAACACTATGAGAGAATCAATACAATGAAAACTTTAAACATTTTAAGAGTTTTCAAGTAGTTGTCTTTTTATGCCACATAGTCATTATTACAACATTCATTTTGTATCCACTGAATGACAAGAAAATTCAAAAATATTATTCAGTACTAGAAACTTTGATTTTTCACACCTTGATCAACATAAAATTTTCAGTGCTTTTCCATTTCACTTAACTATGAACATAGAATTACAATAAAGAATACATCATCATTCTGAATGGTGATTACAAAATATTGTTACTTGCTTTGATTTATTACTCATTATCGTTTTCATGGCACATTACAAATCAATAGGTTTGTTTTAATGGTAAAATACACTTATCCACAAATTTATTATTGTAGTGATGAGATTCATGCAGCCCTGGAGATTTTTATGACTTGTGTTTTTTAATGACTTCAAGCAATTCCTCAACATCATCACGAGATCCCATGAAAATGGGGCTACGCTCATGAATCTTTGTAGGGATGATGTCCAAAATTGATTTCTCGCCATTCGATGCTAAGCCGCCTGCAGTTATCATCACAAAAGCCATAGGGTTGCACTCATACAAAAGCCGCAACTACAATAGGAAAAAAATATTGGCATTAATACTGATTATGTTCAAAATTGTTGCCTTCATAAGCTTAAAACATATAAAAAGTTCTGTATTCAACATATTTTGTTTATGAATCAAAGTGTGCATTTAAAATTGAAGTTTTAAACAACAATATGTATTTTTTGTGTAAGATGCAATACCACCTTAAAGTTACAACAGACATGAAAGACTAATGGATGAATAACATCTAATAATGGAAAGTCCAGGTTGGGGTTCAACAATATAATAGTTAACAACTCACTGCAAAGACATACAATGTCAGGCACATAACAAAGACACACAAATACAACACTTAAGCTACCAGCCAATGCCCTCCTTAAGGATAGAGTGCATTCACACAGGCACACTTCACAGTCACATTGTCTCTGGCTGCTCTGTGGTAAGGGGCTAGGAGGAGGGGACAGGATAGTTCCATCACAGTGGTGGGGGTGGATACAGCATGGCCTTACAGAGCATGTACGTTCTAGATGGATGGAATGAGATGCAGCTTAGGAATGGAGTGGGGGGCAGGGGAGGGGAGGGAAGCAAACCAAACATGAACACACACACACACACACAGCACACGGATTGAGAGAAGTCTAGGACAGGAGGGGTGAGAACTGTTGGGTGCGGGGAAAAAGGAGGTTATCATAAGTTGAGGCCCAGGTAATTTCGAGATTGGAAAATGTACTGTAAGGATAACTCCCATCTGTGTAGTGGTAGGTGGTAGGTGGGAGGATCCAGATGGTCCGGGTTGTGAAGTAGCCATTGAAATCAGCAAATGCTCTGCTGCATGTTGTGTCACAGGGTGGTCTACCTTGTTTTTTACCACAGTCTGACAGTGGCCCTTCATCTTAACGGACAGATGGTTAATGTTCATGCCAATATAAAATGATTTCAAAGTGTCAATTTGTGAAAATTTCACAACAAATGCAAATGATTATTGCCACATAAATGAAAGTTAGGTTTTGGGGATACCCATTGCACAATTGTGAGTAATAACTACAAAAAATAATGGTTACATGAAAACTAATTGCTAGAATTTCAGATATTTTCTTAAAATTGAACATTAACTTAGCTTTGGTGAAAAATTATGCGACTTATTCTATCATTTCGTTTACCTATTGCTTGGTTCCTGAAAACAGTTTCAAGCTTTGCACTTATTCATCATTAACTCATTGTATTATAAAACAATTTATGATCTATCCTGTGAAGGTGACCCCCGAGCAAGACTTTGCATCTCTCTTGAGGGTTGCGAACCCACAGGTTGAAAAACACTGCCTTAGGGATGCTGATATTTTACATACATCAAGTGGGTACCATCAGTTGGAAGTAGTCTCAGAGGATCACCCAAGATGGCATTCATAGTCCAATCTGGTCATTGGGTATTATTGATTACCATTTTGGTTCATAATGTGCCTTTAAGCGGGGTGCTATGAGGACTGAAGTCAAGGCAGTGTCTGTTTCCTTGGATGATGATATAGTATTTTCTCAGAACATTCAGAAGCACATATACAATTACCAGATGTTTAGTGCACTACTAGCAGCACAGCTAATATGGAGACTACCATTTCATCTCAAGAAAGTTAACTGTTTTGACCATACCTTTAGTCTAGAAGGTGTGGAAACAATCCTTAGCTTGTAAGAGCTGTTTGGGAAATTCCTTCTAATAGAGAAAGAGTAAGTAACAAACTTCTATAGGCTTGGCTAACTATTACCAGAATTTGAGCTAAACTTTAGACACACCACACACCTTCTGAATAAGGGGGGGGGTCAAGTGTTGCTAAACCTAGGATTGTGAAGACGCATTTGTGTAGCGAAGTATTTACCACTGGTATTGTCTCTGGTTTTCTGTATTACCAAAAGCAGTTTATATTGTAATATGATTATGAGGGCTATATCTGAACAGGGTCCAATCATTGATTCCAGAGTTATAGAGAAAAGTACAATAAAATATCAAAATTTCAAGTTGTACTATCCATTGATATGTGAAATCTCAGTAGTTATGTAGCATAAAAGAAAATATTTGTGAGTGAGTGAAGAGGTTATTTAAGGAATAGTATTAAACATAATACATACCTTTCCACTTGGTGCATCCTTTGTTGCTGGATACATAAAAATACCACCATACTTCAGTGTTCGGTGAATGTCTGCTACCATTGATCCTACATAACGTGCACCATACGGTTTTCCAAACTGAAACAAGAAAATTAGGTGTTTCTTAACTCTTCTGCAAGAGTGATATGGTGTTTTACAAACAATAGAGTAAGCCTAGAAATAAATGAACTCAGCAATGAAATATTCTCTATTGAGTAAAATTGTTTCAACAATAAAAATCCAACACCACCAGTGGTATGGACATGCTATCATTGGTAGATTCACATAGTTTGAAACAGGAGGAAGTTGTAAAGCATAAGTTATTTAAGAGACAAAAACATTTATGTAAATGTTTGAAGCAAAACATGATGAGAAATTTAGCTGATATAACTTCCATTAATTTTTAATGGATATCATGCTATAATATAAATTACTGACTTATTGTTCTTCTGTGTATAATAATATGTTATTGTAGAAAAATTTTTCTTGCAGTAATGCACAGCTGCACTAAATTTTATAATTCTTACTATTATTGACTATGTTATTAACAGAGGTAATATGTGAAAGTTACTTCTGGAAACAATTTGTATGATTGGACATTTCAGTAAACAGTTATCTTACAGAATAATTTATGTAAGCCTTATGAACTTATTTTATGTTATTGAGAAATACTAACAAATATTAGTTACAAGTTTAATATAAAAAATAGACGAAGATTACTCACCAGGCGAAGGAGCACAGGTGTGACAGCATCACAAATAAATAAATGAATACACACACACACACAATCGCAAGCTTTCGCAACCCAGTTGCGTCTTCAGGCAGTAGGGAAGGAGAGGGAAAAGGAAATGATGAGGGTTTTAAGGAAGGGGGTAAGGAGCCATTCCAATCCCGGGAGAGGAAAGACTTACCTTGGGGGAAAAAATGGAGGGTAAACAAATGCACACATGCCCACACATTCACACAGACACAAGTACACCTAGGCAGACATACTGTAGAAAGACTACAGTATGTCTGCCTAGGTGTACTTGTGTCTGTGTGAATGTGTGGGCATGTGTGCATTTGTTTACCCTCCATTTTTTCCCCCAAGGTAAGTCTTTCCTCTCCCGGGATTGGAATGGCTCCTTACCCCCTTCCTTAAAACCCTCATCATTTCCTTTTCCCTCTCCTTCCCTACTGCCTGAAGACGCAACTGGGTTGCGAAAGCTTGCGATTGTGTGTGTGTGTGTGTGTATTCATTTATTTATTTGTGATGCTGTCACACCTGTGCTCCTTCGCCTGGTGAGTAATCTTCGTCTATTTTTTATATTTTATTTTTCCTGCTAGGAATTTTTCGTCTTAATTAGTTACAAGTTTAATAGATTATAAAGGAATGTTAAAAAATAGGCCTTAACTAAAATACTTAACTTTTATGTTACAGTTGAAGTATCAAAATTGCTTAGTGGTATTGCACCAGCAGTAGAATGAAGTGAATATCACTAAATTAAAATCTTTATCACCACATCTTATCCCACCTAAACAATCTTTGCTGTGAAAGTTCTTTTTACTAGCTGGCTCTGGAAAGACAAGACTTGTGCCATGTTTTGCGAAATATATGTAATCTGGCTACATAAAATAAATAAGTTTATGACAATCTAAAATAATATCATTTTAATCTGACCTCATAGACCTCAAAGACAATATTTCCAGCAAACTGCTTAAACCCAGCTGTAATCATCTCACTAAAGTTTTAGCTCATATATTCAATGCCTCTCTTAATCAAGGTATCGAATTAAGTATGTTACTGTGAAATCCCTCTACAAAAAAGGTAACCCATAAATGTTTCAAACTAGCACCCCGCCTCTCTTGTAACAGCATTTTCTAAAGTCTTTGAAAAATTAATATATGTCAGGATTGTCAATCACCTTGAAAAATTTTCGCCAATTAGTAAGCAACAATTTGGTTTCAGATCAGGTGTATCTACAACCGAAGCAATATTTTCACTTACTAATAATGTCTTAGAATGCCTTGACAAGAAAAAATTGCCCCTTGGCATATTCTGTGACCTGACTAAGGCTTTTGACTGTGTCAATCAGGGAATACTTTTAGAAAAAGTAGCCCAATATGGAATCCATCGTCAAATGGGTAACTGGCTCAGATCATATCTAGAGGACATACAGCAGAAAATAGTATTAGATGTTAAAAATCTACAAGTAAGAGATGTAGAGTCTGGCTGGACAGCAGCACATCATGGAATTCCACAAGGGTCGGTTCTTGGTCCCCTGCTATTTATTATATATATTAATGACCTACCCATGTCCTCAAACAGTGATAACAATATCACAATGTTTGCAGATGACACAAGTATTGTGACAGCCAGCAAAACCTCCACTGACATAGAGTTAAATACCAACCAAGCACTTGCAAATGTTCTGAACTGGTTCACAGCAAATTCTCTAGCAATAAATCTCAATAAAATAATTATATGCAGTTCCAATCCAGTTAGAAAAGCCCAGAAGAGATTACTGTTGCACACGACTGCATATTTTTGCTATTTACATTCAGTGATGTGCTATGGAATAATCTTTTTGGGAAAATCACCATTTTCCAAAAAAAAAAAAAAAATAAAAAAAAAAATTTGTAAGCCAGAAAAAAGTAGTCATAATTCTATGTGGTGTGCCTCCAAGAACCTCATGTCGCAATCTCTTTAAACAGTTAGGTATATTAACCACTACTTCACAATATCTTCTCTCACTCATGGATTTCACACTTCGCAATTCTTCTGAATATGAAACAAATGAGGCATACCATGATTATAACGCAAGACAGAAAGGTGATATGCACTGTGAATGGAAAAATCTGTCTCTGGTACAAAAAGGAGTAAAATATGCAAGTACAAAAATCTTTAACCATTCCCAAGTAAGATAAAGTGTCTAAAAGGAAACAAAGCACTATTTAAAAAAAGCTAAAGGAATTCCTACTGGAAAAATGTTTTTACTCTTTAGATGAATTCTTCAACAGAGATAATCAGTAGTAATTCAGATTTATGAATTTTATTTGTGATCACAACTAATTTGCACTAAAACCTCTGTTTTTGCAGCTCCTTATGTATTTGTATTTTTGCTTAGTTATTGTATCTGTCTTGTTTTTTATCTCTCTTGGTATTTTTGTTATGTGTTTTTTTTCTTTTTTTGTCTCTATTGTATCTTTGTATTGTATCCACTTGTAATCATTCCAATCCCATGTACAAAATGTCTTAATGGGGCATATTGTATATAAATTTGACTTGTTCCACATCCATGCATATTCATGCCATACTGGATCTATGGAATATGTATCTCAAATAAATAAAATAAATAAATAAATAAAACTAACAAACTTGAGACAGTTCATCATACCAATCTGTGTCAAATTTAATTTGCCAGTCTAGTTCATTTTCGTTAGTACTGCTGTTTTAAGAGGTTTATTCCCGCGTACTTGCAGATTTCGTTTGTACTACTGTTTTAATAGTTTACTCTATCGTATTTGATAAATACCGTTGTGTTTAGTCTTCGTCTTTGACTGGTGTATTTCAAAACAAGTCAGAGACCATTATTAAAGCTCGTTATCAGTCAGTCCAGTGCCAGCTGTCACCAGTGCCACATCATAAACAGTGCTAAACTGCCGGACTCAGTCTTGTTGATTTGACAGTGTAGTTACCACTGATCACAGTTCAGTCAGCAGCCAGCCGCCTTTATTAGAGTACTAGGCTTCTTAAAAGTTGATTATTTAATTTTCTACTTTCTGCAGTTAATTGTATCGATAGGATGGATAGGATGTGTGCCTGCTGTGTGCGGACGCAGGAGGAGTTGGCCGCGGTTCGCGAACAGCTGAGCGTGTTGTTGTCTACGGTCAGCCGTCTTCAGGCTGCTGTCTCGGGGTGCAGCGATGGTGGGGAGTCTGGTGTGTCGAGTGGGACACCTCAGGTGTCTCATGCTTCGCTCTTTGTCCCTGCTACCGAGGCACCTTCAGGTGTACCGGACGTCGTCGACCGCCTTCTCCGCAAGGGGAGTGGCGGGTTGTACGGCGTTCGCGTTGCTCGAGACGGAAGGCCAATGTGGAGGCTGGACGTCCGCCCGTGCCCGTTCGTCCTGTGAGTGAACGTGTGGCCACTCCTTCAGCAGGGTCCGAGCAGGTGCACGGGGGGAGGGGATTATTAGTTATTGGGAGCTCCAATGTTAGGCGCGTGATGGAGCCCCTTAGGCAGATAGCGTCCAGATCTGGAAGGAATTCCAACGTGCACTTGGTGTGTCTGCCGGGGGGCCTCATCCGAGATGTGGAGGCAGCCTTGCCGGCGGCTATCGCGGGTGCGGGGTGCAGTCGACTGCAAGTCGTGGCTCACGTCGGCACCAATGACACTTGTCGCTTGGGTTCTGAGGACATCCTGTGGTCCTATGAGTGGCTGGCGAAATTGGTGAAGGCTGCTGCCTTCGCACGTGGGGAGCAAGCAGAGCTGTCAATTTGTAGCATTGTTCCCAGGGTTGATCGGGGTCCTTTGGTTTGGAGCCGAGTGGAGGGTCTGAACCAGAGGCTTCGCCGACTCTGTGACAGTCGTGGCTGCAGATTTATGGATCTGCGTTATCAGGTGGGGAATTGTAGGGTGCCCCTAGATAGATCAGGGGTGCACTACACTAAGGAAGCGGCTACTCGGGTAGCAGAGTACTTGTGGAGTGCACATGGGGGTTTTTTAGGCTAGGCGCTAACTCTGATGAGCACTCGCCTGTCAGCATTCAAACAGCGAATTCAGGCCATGTTCGGATCAAAAATTCGAACATAAAAATATTAGCCGCGAACTTACAGAGTATTAGAAACAAAGTTCCCGAATTTGCAGCACTGCATGGAAGTTATTGTGCTCAGATAGCTTTAGGCACCGAAAGCTGGCTAAATGATGATGCGGCAAGTTCAGAAATATTTAGCGAAGTGTGGAATGTATATCGGAAAGATAGATCTGATACAACTGGAGGAGGAGTGTTCATCTCTGTGGACAAAGATATTGTTTCTACTGAGATCGAGGTTGAAAGTAACTGTGAAGTTATCTGGGCACGTATAACAGGTCTAAAAGAAGTAAAGTTAATAGTTGGGTGTTTTTACTGTCCCCCCAGTGCTGCTGTAGCAGTTTTAGAATCATTCAAGGAAAGTCTACACCAGGTAGAGCATAGGTATCCGGGTCATGTAATATTAGTCGGAGGAGACTTCAACCTTAAGAGTATAGATTGGGACCTCACTAGTTACATTTCAGGTGGTACAGACAAACAGTCTTGCGAGCTACTTTTGGACACATTCTCCGAAAACTGTCTTGAGCAGTTAAACCGGCAACCCACGCGCAATGGAAATATTCTAGACCTTATAGCCACAAACAGGCCTGACCTTATTAACGATGTTGTGTAGAGACAGGAATTAGTGATCATGATATCGTCATAGCGTCGATGGTGACCAAAGTTCATAAACCAATCAAGAAGGCTAGGAGCGTGTTTTTGTTGGGAAGAGCCGACAAGCAAATGTTACGATCACACTTAGAAAATGAATGGGCATCGTTTAATTCTGGGACTATGGATGTAGAGGAATTGTGGACTAAATTTAAGTCCATTGTTAATAAAGGGTTAGAGAAATATGTGCCAGTAAAGATGATTAAGGATGGAAAAGATCCACCGTGGTATAATAATAATGTTAGAAAGCTGCTGAGAAAGCAAAGGCTGTTGCACTCTCGATTCAAAAAAGAACACGCAAATGATGACAGGCAAAAGTTAGTAGAGATTCGTGCGTCTATAAAAAGATCGATGCATGAAGCATACAATAATTATCACAGCCATACCTTAGCAAAAGATCTTTCCGAGAACCCAAAAAAATTCTGGTCCTATGTAAAATCGATAAGCGGGTCAAAGCCCACTGTCCAGTCACTCGTTGATCATTCCGGGGCAGTAATAGAAGAAAGCAAACAGAAAGCTGAAGTTCTAAATTTAACCTTCAAGAAATCTTTCACGCAGGAGGACCGCACAAATGTACCATCATTTGATCAACATACTAATTCTGAAATGGAGGCCATAGCAATAGGTATTTCTGGTATAGAGAAGCAGCTGAGAGAGCTAAATACGAAAAAGTCTGCTGGTCCGGATGGAATACCAGTTCGGTTTTACAAAGACTATTCTGCGGCGTTGGCCCCCTACTTAGCTTGTATTTATAGCGAATCTTTAATTCAGCGCAAAGTTCCTAGTAATTGGAGCGCAGGTGACTCCCGTATATAAGAAAGGAAAGAGAACTGATCCATACAATTACAGGCCAATATCGTTGACATCAGTTTCATGTAGAATTTTGGAGCATATTCTCATTTCGAATATAGTAAATTTCCTTGAAACGGAAAAGCTTCTTTCCATGAATCATCATGGGTTTAGTAAACATCGTTCATGTGAAACTCAGGTTGCCCTTTTCTCACATGACATCTTGCGAGCCATGGACGAAGGGCAACAGGCGGATTGTGTTTTTCTCGTCTTCAAAAAGGCATTCGACGTGGTGCCACACTGCAGACTGCTAATGAAGATACGAGGTTATGGAATAGGTTCACAGATTTGTGACTGGCTGGAAGATTTCCTAAGTAATAGAACGCAGTACGTTGTTCTCGACGGCGAGTGTTCATCAGAGACGAGTGTATCGTCAGGCGTGCCCCAGGGGAGTGTGATAGGACCGCTATTATTTTCTAGCTATATAAATGATCTGATGGACAGAGTAAGTTGTAATTTGCGGCTGTTTGCTGATGATGCTGTGTTGTATGGGAGGGTGTCGGCTGTAACTGACTGTAATAGCATACAGGATGACTTAGACAAAATTTCTAGTTGGTGCGAAGAATGGCAGTTAGCTCTCAATGTAAAAAAATGTAAGGTGATGCGCATGAGTAGAAAAAACAATCCTATAATGTTTGAATACAGCATTAGTAGTGAGCTTCTTGATGCTGTCACGTCGTTCAAATATCTAGGTGTAACATTGCAAAGTGATATGAAATGGAATGAGCATGTAAGGACAGTTGTGAGTAAGGTGGACAGCCGACTTCGGTTTATTGGGAGAATTTTAGGAAGATGTACTTCACCTGTAAAGGAGACCGCGTATAAAACGCTTGTACAACCACGTCTTGAGTATTGCTCAAGTATTTGGGACCCGCAGCAGATCGGTTTGAAGGAAGACATAGAGGCGGTTCAGAGGCGAGCAGCTAGATTTGTTACCGGTAGGTTCGACCAATGTGCGAGTGTCACGGAAATGCTCCAGCAACTCAATTGGGGATCGCTGGAAGAAAGACGACGTTCTTTTCGTGAATCACAAAGACAAAATAAGAGAAATTCTGGCTCGTACAGAGGCATATAGGCATTCTTTTTTTCCTCGTTCAATTTGGGAGTGGAATAGGAAAGGAAATGCCTAGTAGTGGTACAGTGTACCCTCCGCCATGCACCTTATGGTGAATTGCGGAGTATGTATGTAGATGTAGATGTAGATGTAGATACCACAAAGGACAATGATGATATCAACTTTAATGAGAATTTAAGATAAGTATAAATTGAAGCACACTACACCTTCAAAATATTTATACACACAAAACCTGAACTATCACTCATAATGCATAAATAAATGATGTTTGAACATTTATTTAGAGGGGAGAGGGGATGGTTGTTTCGCAGTGCAGTACTACAATTTATTTCCGAATTCACACTTTTCTGATAATCTGAATATAGTGACTTGAGCTTCAGAATTAATGGCAGTCTATCCATTTGATGGTAACTAACTCCTTAGTCTGGCTGCCACTTGTCTCCAACCAGTGATACAGAGAGACACCAAATGTTACCAGGAATCCATTATTTGTACCCAGATGGAAATTCTACATGTGATGAAGTTTTACAATGGCATGCTATAGGATCCTCCCTTGTCCTAGTTAGGAACCTGGAACCTTTACAATGATTATGCCTTCCTTCACTTACTCATGCAGCTCAACATTAAGCTGCTGCCAGAATCAAATGCTCTCAGATTTGAATACTACAAAACTTTGAATAAAATGCCCTCAAATCTGAATACTACAAAACTTCATCAGCCTATCAAATGTAGAGTCACAATGAGGATCTTTTTACACTCTGTCAATGCTGATAAGACTGTATTCCATGTGTATGCAGCATTCACAATGGTAACTCAGCACCAACATTGTTCACACCCCTTTTGCACTTGAGCAAATATAATGTGTGTGCTATGATGGAGTGGACATTGTTTTAAAATGAGGGTTTAAGATTAACATTAACATGAGCAAAACAAGAATAATGGAATGTAGTGGAATTAAATCAGGTGATGCTGATGAAATTAGATTAAGAGACAGGGCAATGAATGAAGGTGATAAACAAGTTGTGTTATTTGGGCAGTAAAATAATTTATGATGATGACAATGGGAAGAAAGGCATATCTGAAGAAAAGAAATCTCTTAACATCAAATGATAATTTAAGTGTTAATTTAAGATGTTTTCCCTGATGGCAATTTTATGGAGTGCAGCCTTTTATGGAAGTGAACAAAGATGATAAATAGTTCAGAAAAGAAGAGGATTGAAATGTGGTACTACAGATAAATGTTGAAGATTAGATGGGTAGATTGCATAACTAATGAGGAGGTACTGAACAAAATTGGGGAGGAAAGGAATTTCTGGCATATCTTGACTAACAGAAAGATTCTGAGACAACCGCTTTTGGCTGAAATCAGAAATCAGTCACAGGATGTCCCTTGGCTGATGCATGGTGTGATCTTTGTCTTAAATATAAAATTTATAAAATAATTGTGAAAGATTCAATCACAGTTACA
Organism: Locusta migratoria; assembly: GCA_026315105.1. Taxonomy (NCBI): domain Eukaryota; kingdom Metazoa; phylum Arthropoda; class Insecta; order Orthoptera; family Acrididae; genus Locusta; species Locusta migratoria. The sequence continues at coordinate 4,452,782 of CM048749.1, read as the reverse complement.
TATTCATGACAATCTAGGATAAAGATATCCTTGCTTCTTGTTTCACTAGCACCAATGTAAGCTGTGATCTTAGATTTCAACCTAACAATTTTCTCAGAAATCATGATATAATCAATAATAAACAGCCAAATATTTGTGCCAAGCAAGAATACAAATATAATTGTTGGTCATTTCATACACAATAATTTCATCTTTATTTATTTACCAACTTATAGTAACCCACTTCACTGGGTTGTAAATTGTCTGTTAGCAATTTTATTAATACAATAATGGAAATTTGAAGATGCAATTTTTATTTATTTATTTATTTATTTATCTTTCCAACTCTGTTTAGGTTCCAGATAGTTGATTTTACATTTGGACATTCTCTCCAATATATTTTCACTTTCTTTTCTTGTTGTGGCCTGTTATTGACCAAAAGTTAAGAATTCATTGGGTGGAAATTACCCTTCATCAATTAAAACTTATGGGATAAGATGCTGTGGTCCATCTGTAAGACTTCTTACTGTCGACATTTTGTTGCCTACTTCAGACAACATCTTCAGAAGTGAGTCGATGACAGGCTGCTAGGTGCTGGATGTCCTGCTTAAATAGAGCACATGAGGGCACCACCACCTGCTAGCTTTCAGAAAGCTCACAATCCCTAATCTGTGTGTGTGTGTGTGTGTGTGACTGTTTCAATTAATTCTAATTTTTGATCTACCCTGTCTGCCCCCACTCAGCATCATTCAGTTCAATAAAAGTTCAAATAAAACAATTACCTGTATCAGTCACTAATTATTATTTCTCCCACAATGCGTTTCGAGACTTTACACTCTCCTCTTCAGGTGGAACAATGTAAGCTAAAAACCATTGTTCCACCTGAAGATGAGAGTGCAAACTCTCAAAATGAGTCGTGGGAGAAATAAAAATAAGTGATTTATGAAGATAATTATTTTTATTTGAACTTTTATTGCCATTAACAGTTGTAGTTCCTTACCACAGTCCAATATGGATGATATAAGATTATTCAGTTCACTGACTTATCAGACAATATCTCTGACTCCCACATATCACCTGTCCTTACCTCATGGTCTAGGTTGTGAGTAATTTTTTCCTTCTGTCACCTTTCTCTTCCCTCCTCTGTATTCTGAAAGCTAGTGTCAACATTTATTTTTGTTTCCATTTGTGTCATTTTTGTGTGTGATTTTTGGTAGTACCAAGCTAAGGTAAGTACTGGCCAGCCCTCTATCTGTTTTGAACAAAATTTTCATTATAGTAATGAAATATTCAAGTCACTAAAACATACCACAAGCAAAAAATACTAATTTTATCTGGTTGCTGTCACAGAGAACTGCAACTCATCTTTGCTAAATTCAGTTTAGCTCAATCACGATTGTGATATTAAGTGGAGATTTATATTTTATACTGTTCCTAACTTACCGCTACTATAAGAAGACACAATGGTTGTTATGTGAATCTTAATTATTTTTTTTTTTTTTTTTTTTTTTTAATATACAAGATCTGCTAAAATTGGTCAATAATAAAGATTATTGAAGTGATTTTAGGCAAGCCTGGTTTTTGCAATTTATGAAACAAATCGGATTATCCCCTGAAGATGACACACTGTAAGGATTATGTAAATGGCAACTCCAATCATTTATATACATTCATGATCAGCACACTTGTTTACAAAGTCATACCTGTCATTGGATATTTCACTTTTTTGTCAGATAGTGCATATGGTACAAAAATGTGCATCGGCTTTGCAATACATACCTTTGGATCCTTTTTCTTATTCACATATTCAACAATTGCTGGATCCCAACTATGAGCATAGCCTTCATTTATACTGTAGATTTTGCCTCGTTTAGGTATGGTCATGTTACGATCAGTCAGAATGAACTCTCCTATAGCCTGAAAAGTAATAAGAATAATATATTAATAATCAAATATTTTTAAATGTGGCAATGTAATCAATTAGGTATTGTTTCATTTATATCATTGATCATAAACACTTTTGAGAATGAATGTAGTCGTTGATTCAAGAGAGAAATCTGTGCGACTTGTTGGTATCAATGATGGATATTATGCTACAGTCATTAAAACTTAGTTACTGATCTTGTGAAAACACACAGGAGAAGGAAATACAATTAATTTCCTGGGTAACTGAATGAAACGTGTGCAAAACCATGTATCATACTACACTAACATTTGCAAAAATTGCCACCCTACAAAGAATTATCCCAACAAATCCAAACTCTCTAAAAATTATACAGTGTATCAGCAGTAAAATATTAAAGTTGTAGAGCTGATCTACAGGTAGTCACAGTAACACACTGTCTTAAGACCAGAAGAATAAATGTTACACACAGATACTGATGAACAATCACACACTAAGCAAATGTGAGTGACCTTCATTGCTATCAATATCAGCATGTTAGCAAGTTTCATGTAATGACACAGTCAATTGTACACTTCATACTGTTAAGAGACACAAAATCAATGGATAGAAGAGTCTTGAAGACAGTAGCAAGCAGATGCTTGTTCTTGCAGTGTGCACAAAATCTGCACACTGCTACAATAGACTAGTCTTGCACGTAATACTTCACGAGCAGGAGCGCTCACTTTAGTTTACAGCTCTGTCGTGAATTAGTTCACTCTTTTAGTTCGGTCGCTCCCAGTGATGGCTGACCAGTGTGGTCTGTGCATGCAAGTGGAAGGAGAATTTCCCGCACCTAGCTGCTTCAGGTGCTTGGTGCCTGAGTTGCTAAAGATATCACACAGACCAAAAGAAACAGTTTGTGGATAATTTCTCACATTTAAGTTTTCCGTTATCTTCATATCTTGGCATTATGGAATTTATTAGATACTGCAGAGTGTAGAATACCTTAAAACTGAAATATTGTAGCACTGAACTATGTAACTCCAGCTGGCAGACACTCACCTCAAAATGGCTGTCATCAGCAGAAGGCAAGCATGTGATTTTTAAGTCTGCTGAACACCCTCTCGCTATTGCCTGTTGGTCTTCAGAAAAGGATCGAACAAACTAAGAAGCAAGATACTCTTGGCATAGTAGTTCATGGCCGATATCTCTCATTTCAGTATGCAGCTCCGTCATGAAGTAGGTCGCTCTTTTTAATTCATCAGCTCCCATTGCTGAGACAGTTCATTACTCATTAACTATTTTTGGCTTTTGCTACCACTTTTGTAGGCCCTCTTTCTTTTGTTATGGTAACTTTTTTTTATAAGGATCAGTGTTTCCAAGGGTGTGCTATTATTACCAGTATTTTTGGGCAACTAGGCATCAAATATGCAAATAAACCAGTTATTTACCCAAATGGGTGATGTAATGATATTCAGCTACTTTACATAAGAGTATTCATATTTTATTTTTAAAGTGGATTTATTTGTTTATTTATTAGGTCACTGAAGAAACATTGCCTACAAAATATGCTAAATGTGTTTATTTTGGTCAATAAAAACACTCTTTTATAAATAACTGATTTTTTTTATTTTTATAAAGTTTTGGAAGTGATAAAAATGTTACTACTATTAGGTACAGGTCAAAACTTTGTACTCTCGCCACTAAACATAGATATACACTCCACTATAGTGAGCCAATGGCAGCTGAGTGGTATGATTGGGAACTTTGCGCATATTGTTGCTGAGGGAAGTCCGGTGAGTCCAATCCTTTGTTTCGGAGGGCGGCCGCCTCAGTTGCATCCAAAGTTAATCCATTCAGGTTGACCTCACTGTTATTACAGAATTTGATTTTGTATTAACAAATAATATATAAGAAATTGTTGATCTTCACACTAGCATCATTGATTACGACGATTATTTCAATCTTCACATTCCGACAACATGGAGTAAACTAAAGTTTTGTAGCTAATTAATTCTATATGGGTTCATTACTTTGCAGCATTAGTGTCACTTATATGTAATTTCTCGCATATAACTGCAAATAATGTTAACTTTTGAATTCTCTTTACTTCTTTACGCTACAGAATGATAATCATATTTAGTCACTACAAAATACCTTAAAACAGAAAGTTTGTTGTAGTGAATTATGAAACTACAAATGAGCCGCATCTCAGCTTGAAATGACGATAACCACGTGATTCTGCATGCTCTCGCGTCCTCTCACTGTTCCCTGTCAGTTTCAGAAAAGGAGCGAACGAACTAAGAGGTGAGGGATCCGGGAACTAGTTCGCATAGTTCACCTGTGCGAGTGCTCTTCTGAATTACATTATTCATGGACTACACAAGACTACAATAGACCATAGAGTAGAGTCATTAGTGGAGGAACAGTTCTGTTCTCATCCATGTCAGTGACATCTATTCCATTATGTAGGTAAGTTAGGGAGTAGTGTCCCACCATTTTTTGTGTTCTGAGAGACATAGAACACTGACAGACTAAAGTTCAGTATTCAGTAAGATCTCAAAGTTTAAAATCTTGTTTGCAACTGATTGAACATTCATCACATCTACTTATTTGTCTACTGGGTTTAAACATTTCCTAAGGGTATTTTTATTACATCACTCACCTCAGCTTTGTTTGGAGAGATTCTGCCCCTAAACAAATCTTTATATGTGCTTAGAGTCTTATTTGTCTTGTTGAAGTTTGAGTTGTGGGTGCTCCATTTGTGTTGATTTCTTTCACCCTTTCATTCCCAAATATTTCCTCAGTTTGCTCAGAAAAATTGGTTGTTTCTATATTACAGCTATAGAGTTCACTTCTGGCCTTTAGAGATGTCACTTTTGTTACCATTTACTTATTGAATTCAAGATGTCACTTTTGTCCTTCCTCTTGGGAGATATTGATGACTGAAGTATTGGTGTCGTATCAGCTGATGGTTTACATTGTAATAACATTGTAAAGTGATTTCCACTTTAGGTGTTTGATGTCCATTTTTTATGTCAGTTACATTTTTAACCAGAAATTTCTTCTCTAGTCTGTTAAGTTATAGCTCGTGTCAAGTGTGGAATATGTGTTCATTGTTGCTTGCATCCAAGAATTTTACATTTTTGGATTGCTTGCATATCATCTACAATTGTTCTTTGGTAACAATTATGCCCTTGTTTGCCCATGACCAGGACAGAAATCATATTGGTGTGAGATATTCAGGATGAAAACATTCATTTGTATCAGTTTACCTAAGCACTTTTTTAATTACTGTATTGTATCGTGTTTATATCATTAGGCCTGCTGTGAATCACTACATAGTCTTCAGTGGAACTGAATCTGTGAACTGTGTGTTTACATACTGTAGCCATACGTCATACTTTATGAGGGCACTGGCACTTGTTGTGGATTGTTAGTTCAAAAATAGATGCAAATCGGTGACCATGTCCATCTGCCATCACTATTACTTTGTTCCTTTGGTTCAGATTATTGCTTTCACTTTGTACACTAGTATTTTTCCTATCACCAAAAAAGACATTTTCTGGTACAGTTCTTTCATTGCCTTTGCTGTTTTGCCCATGTCTGGCAATTCAAATTTGTTTGGAAGTCCAGTAATCACATCTTTCCGAGATTTGACTCAGCCTTCCTTTTTTTTTTTTTTTTTTTTTTTTTTTTTTCTTTTTTTTTCAGAACTACAAAATCTGATTTGTTTTGTTGATCTCTAGTGATACAAGAGATTTTTCCTGTATGTCAGTACTTAATAAACAATCATTCTTTACATCACGCAACTGTTTCTGAAGATCTTTAATTTTTTTTTTTTTTTTTTTTTTTTTTTTTTTTTTTTTTTTTTTTTTTCTCCCTATAAGTTGCAATTCTAATTTGCAATGAAGTTTTACTCCCACAATTTTTCTGTAATGGCTATTTTTATAAAAATGTTAGTTTATTCAAATTTTATAATTAATATACCTGTGCTATCTGCCACCCACAGCACATACCACTCTTATTCTGCTTGCTGCTCCTAACATGTTAGGTCTCATTATAAAACTCAAGATGAACATGTACCTATGTATATCTTATACTCTTGTATCTATGGAATGCTTATTTATCTTTTCAATGTACTCTTTCTTTTCCAGATAGCAAATATGTATTTATCACACACTGAGTTTGCTCTCATTATAATTGTAATTATATCGGTCTTTATATTTAAAATATCTTCTAATTCTGTAAAAATTTCAATAGATTTCTGACAATGGTGTTCTGAAAGGCATAAACAACAAAAATACAGATATAAGTGACCAAACCATTTCCCCAACATTACTACATGTCAACTTGCAGTTGATTGCCTAAAATTGGATGCATTCATCATCCAAATGGAAAAAACTTCAAAATGTACATTTGACTAGTAAATTTCAAAATAACTACCTACAATGTTCATATTAACTGCTGTGCTAAACATAACAAATTTATTGCTTACACAAGGACGTTAAAATGTAATTGCTTATTTGGATTAGGTTAATCAAACTCCCTAATCTAAAGAACAAAAGGTTTTTGGATGTAAATAGGCAGACACACGCTATTTGTGCCCATTTCTGTTAAAGAATTGTGCAATTGTGATATCTGGTTCCAACACCAAGCTACACACTAGTATCAAGAAAAATACATGCAAATGGTTCACTCATGTCATGAGTGAAAGGCACACCAAATTTCCAGCAAAGAAACTGGGAAATATTTGAAGGTAAATGTGCCAGCCACTAAATCATCTTCCTCATCATTGTCCACAAAATATAAATTCTTGAGAATACATGGGACGCACTAGTGCTTAAGGTAAACTGAAATCTCCTAGACAGAAGACTTTGTTATGGCAGCCTAAATTGTTCTATATAGCAGACAAACATTACATGCAATGGTTAGGGGTGCTATTAGATACAACCTGTGATGTTGCCATCCATGAATTAAGAAGCAATTCAAATGAAACCACTTCATCGCCAACATGTTAGTGCTCAAGGTGCTGGCATCACTTTAGGAAGATGCACATGCTGTATTTGAACATTATAATACCCAGAGTTTAATAATAAAAAAGATAATGTTTCCCATACAGGAGTCAATCAAGGCTGACTGACCATCGCGTTGTCCTTGGCAAATGCCACAGGATGCACTACAGAGGGCGTGTGGTCAGCACAGCCCTCTCCTAGTTATTGTTGAGTAACTAGAGTCATGAAACAAGTAGTGTAAGTCCTCATAGAATAACAGTTGGCATGCCTAACCTAGCCATCTGACATCTACCATGAGTCAAATATATTGTGGGGATGTCACCACCTATTGACCGTTAAAACTATGTATTCTCTTTGTGGCTGAGCTTCTTTGGGGCAGTTCATCTGCCCCCACCAGCCATTTTGTATATTCTGTCTTGCTTTGTGATTTGTGGAGTCAACAATAAAAGTTATTGCACTTGACTAATGTCCTTTTATGTGGGGCTCAAACCCCATCTAATTCCATACTGGTGATCCCGAGTTCGTTAGTTCTCATTATTTCAAACAATGCAGTGAAAATCAGCACTTCCACGTCTGTTTATTCTAAAAAAATATGGTGGATTTTGTTCTATGCCTGCACACCACAATGACCATGCCAGTTCGACCACACCTGTTTCCTCAACACAAGGACCTGCTCTTGCTATTTCTTCGAGCATTTCATTCTCTTATTCACAACCTGGACTTTCTCAAGACATGTTCACCACAATGAGAACTTCATGTGCTGTGAGTAACTGTACCATCTCTTGTTTCATGATATCAAGTGTTTTTTCCAGTGTCTCCCCTGGTTTTACTGCTCATGTGTCACTGAATCACCTTCAATGTGTTACCAGTGTACAAAATGTGGCCTTTTTGGACCTTCAAAATTTGAATGAGACACCATCAAATATCCCACTGTGCTTGTTACTGTATTCTTCAACTGACCACATGCTCGATCAGCAATCACAGTTTCTTCACACTATTTGAACTTATTTACTGCTTCTAGTGTTATCTCCATTAGTGTCACCGTGGGTTCTATTTTGAATCATTCTAGCAATTCGAGACAGTTTGCCCATATTTTGGGAGCACCTTTATTCATTTGTGCAATGGAGTTGGACAACAACAATGCTGTGACTGTGAGATTATTGCAATCGTCATCTTCAATGGTGTTCAAGAACAGACCACTGGCCCCGGCCATCATTTCAGTAATGCCACAAACTTTACTCTTGCTCGAAGTGTCAGTGTTTCTCATGTGCAATTGTGCTCCACAACACGTGATGTGCCTTTTGTGTCACAAGTGCTACAGTCGCTCCCTATCTATCACACACCTGACATAAAAGGGCTACCATAGCCGCTCTTAATCATGCAGTCACCCATGTTCACGATACACACAAGTGCCTCAGCTATGCCAGACTTCTGCACCATTGCAACACACACTTCTACGGCTCAACTGCTCACCTTAATGATCCCACCAGGGACATCAGCCACACCATGTTCCATTCTGACGCTGACCCGGCAAATGTGCATCAACCGTGCTGCTGGTGGAGCCCTGCCTGACACTCCAGATCTACCTCTGGCTCCAACGTCTAGACACCTGCCCAAGCAGCCACCTTTCTCTTTCTCTTTCGAGCTCTTGTCGAGCAAATCTTTGACCACTGTTCACTCCATGACGTTGCTCGCTATCTGTGTCTGATCACTCACCCTCATGACCATGTCGACCTCATATGCGACTCGTAACCTCTCCCCCAACCACCAATCATTTTGCTGCCGCCAAGAAGACCATCCTGGAGATGGTCACCTACATTCCTGATGAGACAATCAGACACATTAATCATGAAGAGCATTTAGGAGACAAGAAGCTTTTGCAACTGTGGCACTGCCTCCAATTGCTAGTCAATGAACAATGAAATGCCTAACTCCACTGTCATGGCTGTTTGTGCAGACAGCCCTCACCTACAACATTCCTCAGCCTCTGAGCAAACACATCCGCATCACCAACAGGTTGTATTTGGCCTATTTCTGTGAGGCTTGTCAGCTCTGATTCCCCTCCAAGTCTTGGGCCTCACAGCACATCCCTGCTGCTGGGCATTGTTGCTTGTGCACTTAGGAAGCCACCTGCAAGCAGCTGGGCCTGGATTGTCACTTTCATGTCAAACGACTCTCAGCTTCACCTTTTCCGCCTTGACTGCTGGTGTTGCCAGCTGACAGCTGATGAGAGACCTCCTCTGCTCATCCCACAAGAACAGGCTCCTCATTAGCATTGCTGTTATTACCATAGTCATTTTGGTGATGCTGCAAAGAAGTGTCATGCACTGAGCCTTCACCCAAACACTGAGTGCAGGAGGATCGAGGTGCCACCTCCTGCTCTGACAAGAACAGGTGCCAACATGTGCTTCATTCTGTTTGCGACGCCTCACATTTGGGCGGTTGTCTGTATTTACATAACTGTGTTACCAGCACCAGTTTTTGAAGTCACTGGTGCTGATGTCTCTCTGTTACCCATTTCCAAGGCTACTGGCCCCCTTTGGCCACATAACATTCTATTCAGGATGTCAATGCCATGCAACTGTCGTGTACTGGTTCTATGACCTTTGCTGTTCCCCTTTCACTGAACTGCACACTCAAGTGGAATTCTCTGGTGTCAGACATTCTGGTACCTATCATGGGCATTGACTTTTCATCACCCCATAAACTTTCCCCTGATGCTGTGTATCACTCAATGTTTTATCATCCATCAAAAATGCATTTTTTGTGTGATATGTCAAGCTCTGACACTTCTATCGCAAGTGCATTAAAACTATTGACCAGTTCGAAACTCCCCTGTCAAAGTGGTTTAGTGAACAAGGACAAGTGCTTCACCTGTGGTGTAAGAGAGAAGACATTGTCCACCACATCACTGATAGAGTCTCAACTTGTGTTCCCTTGGTGAGTGTTATTAGTGACGTCGCGTCCACATGCAAGGCTACCAGTGTATTTGACAGTTCTGTGTCTACGCACTGCTCCTACGTGAACATTTGTAAACAAAACTTGGTTGCCATGCCAACGACTTGCTCAGATACACTACCAGCACTTTGTCCCACTCTAATAGCCACCTCTCTTACTGTTGCTCCCCCACCTGCATGACAATCTTCTTCTGTTTTGTGCTCACCTGCTCCATTGGTCAACCACATGTCTGGAACTTAAACTTCTCTTACTCCCATGCAACACCTGCATTTGGTCTCCCTAGGAAATGCACAAACAGATTTCAAGTGCCACCAGCTTGTGTTTGCACTACAGTGCCTCTCTCGCACACACCTGTGGCCAGTGTGGCTACTACTTTGGTGCCTCAGCATACCTCGGCTGTCACAAACTCTTCTGAGGCACCTCCCACTACCACACCTCCTTCAGCCAGTTCCCCACCTTGGGTCTCGCAGAGTGTCATACCCCCCAATGAGAAACAAGACCTTGTGCCACCTTGCGCCACCACAACAAATGTCGCGCATTCTTGTAAACTAAAATTTGCTTCCGCACCCTCTTACGTTTCGGTCGTCACAAATGGGACTGTGCATAGACTTCTTTTAACTGACAGCACTCCCATCTCTAGCAAACCACACTGTCTTTGCCCTGAGAAACTTGCAGCTGTCAAACAACAGATTGCTGAACTTTTGGAGGCTGGCATCATTAAACCCTCATCCAGGAACTGGCCATCACTTATTCATTTAGTGGACAAGAAGGATGGTACTTAGCACATGTGCAGTTGATTATTGCAGACATAACACCAGGACTATAATGGACAACTATCCCATTCCCAACATTGATGATTTCACGTAAACTTTGGCAGGTGAAAAAGTGTTTTCTGCAATGGCATATCATCAAATTCTGATGGCTCATGAGGACATTGAAAAAACTGCAATCGGCTTGTTTCATTATCATTTTATGCTATTCAGCTTAAAAAATGCAACACAGACATGGCAAAGTTTTATCAATGAGACCCTTTTAAAAATGATTTTTTTTTTTTTTTTTTTTTTTATCTCAATGACATATTAGTGTTTAGCGATTTGGTCGAGAACAAGAAACATTCGAAGATCCTTCTTGAAACTCTCACCTCAGCCGGCATAGAACTTAACAACAACAAGAAACAGTTATATCAATGCTCAGTACTTTTCGTCGGTTACACTGTTTCAGCAGACGGGATTGCTCCTCCCCCAGAGAAGGTTGACCATATCAGGAACTTGCCCCTTCCCTGAACCTTCAAAGAACTACAGTGTTTTCTTGGGACAATTAACTATTACCAATGCCACTTACTCAGTGCTGCTGAGCTCCAAATCCAACCTCACCGATGCCCTAGCAGGTAAAGGTATGTCTGCCACTCACCCTGAAATGATGCCATGACTTCTGCTTTCTCTGCTCTCAAGGATCTCTTAGCAAAGGCCATCACCATTGCTCCTCCTCAACCTGATGCTGAGTAAGATCACAATGTACACCACCCCCTCTTTGGACTCTTTCCCAGTCCTGGATGGACATTTTCAGCATGTTCACATCAATCTGTTCAGTCCTCTTCCTCCTAACGATGGCTTTCGCTACATCTTAACCGCTATCAACTGCACACTCGCTGGGTCGAAGCCACACCTCTTCTTAACATAACCACTGAAACTGTAGCTCGTGCTTTCATGCACACTTGGTTTTCTCATTTTGGCTGCCCCTACAACATCAAATTTGAGTCTTCTCTTTTCAACTCCCTATGCAAGCTCTTCGGAATCCGCTAATCCGTTACATTAACACCACTGCCTATCAATCACAGAACAACATTCAGGTGGAGTGTTTGCATCACACGTTGAAAGCCGCACTGAGGTCTCATGACTCTCTGTGGACTGAGGCTCTGCCATTGCTCTTGCTTGGTCTTCGTACCAGTTATAAAGAAGATCTGTAGGATATGGTGGCCGAATTTGGTTTTGGTCAGAAACTAACACTTCCAGTCAAGCTGATGCATCTGTCATCCCCACCTCTGCCCACCGAAGTACCATCCCTTGTTGACCATATCAGGATTCATTGCTCCAAGATTTCTCACCCCTCCTTTCCTCTAGCCACTGTCCCCCTCCCCCCACATCCCACATTCACTAGAATATTGTCCTTCCATTTTCCTGTCTGCCCCACTTACATTCCCCTACCCTGGACTGTGCTGTGTCCTGAAATGAGCCAACAATACTTTCATCTTCTCTACCAACAATTCCCCAATGTCAGTCTCAGAAAATAGGGTTAAAACAGCTTCCCTCCAAGCTACCTGACTGTACACTGCCCACGAATAACAGCTTAGGCACTCCTGTGCATTTCTCCATTCCCTAGCCCCTGACCCCTCCTCATCCATCATCGCCAGTGGCCCCGTCTGCCCCTCCAACCCCTTCTTTGTTCTTTTGAGGTATCACACATTTCCCTCTTCTTGCCTCCCCGCCCCTCGAGTTCATCATCCCCATCACCCCTCCCCTATGTGCCAACCTCTCTATTATCTTGAGGGATCGGTTCCTTTTCATGTTATGCTTATCTACTTTTGCTTCATGCCCTACCACTCCCATTGAGTAGCATCTCATGAAACACATCAGTCTCTCACAAGAGGGAAAATATATATTGTGAAACTACAGTGAAGATCTCTAGTTCCTGAAATAAATGTTTGCAAGATGATCTTGGATGGGAACTAGCAATTGTTCTGATTATTCACTTTTTTCCACTGAATACTTATTTACTTAATGAAGAATTACCCAAAATATGATGCTGTATGAGATAAGTAATAAAAAATAAGCATGAAATAAATTGCAATTTGCAATCAGTTATGGCTACACTGTACTAGGTTTGTCTGGAATACCCAGACACAAATTTTCATTCGCCATCCAAACCTAGTACAGTGTAGCCATAAATGATCACAAACTGTGATTTATTTCATTCATCGAATGCTGTAATGTTGTCAAAAATATATAATTGTTGAAAATAAGCATAGTATGCTAATTTACTGAGAGAATTCTATCATCAAAATTTGCAATAAGTCTAATAGAATAAGTAGCTGAATTCAAATGTTTTATGTTCATCAATGTTTTTCTTCCAGTTCAAACTCTCATCAATGCACACACCTCAAATTTTGAATATTCTACTTTAGCTATAGACTTCTGTCCAAAGTCTATGTTTATTATGGTGTCATGCCATTTATTGTACAGAACTGCATATACTGTATTTGATCGAAATTTAATGAGAGGCCATTCACAAAGAACCACATAATAATTTTCTGAAAGACATTATTTACAGTTTCATTAGTTAATTCTTGTTTGTCAGGTATGATTACAATAATTGTCTCATGAGCAAAACACACTAACTTTGCATCTTCATGAATACAGAACAGTAAATCATTAATATATATTAAGAACCGCAAAGGATGTATTTCAACTTCTGCACTATTATGGCTAAGTAAGAATGAAGACATTGGCACACAGTCCCATTCATACCACAATACTTGAGTTTATCTAGAAGAATTCCATCATTTACACAGTCAATAGCATTTGAGAGATCACAAAAAATCCCAATGACGATGCCTGTTTCTTCAGATTAGTATTTAATATTTTATCAGTAAAAGTGTATATAGCATTTTCTGTTGAGAAGCCTTTCCAAAAAACAAATACACATTTCGTTAGTACACCCATGTGTGTGTTTTTCTTTTCTGGTGATGCTTATGGTTGGAAGCTAAGTTTTGTGTGTGTGTGTGTAATAACTGTTATTTCTGTGCCCTATACGTTGCTTAACAATTGTCATTACAGGCTGAGTTGTAACTCATCTTGTATAAGTTATTTCACCATAAAACTCTAAGTTAGTGTCCAAAAGAACAGACACCACTTTTAAACCTGTAGTTATTGTTATTGTTGTTGTGGTCTTTAGTCTGCTAATTGCTTTGATGCAGCTCTCCACACTACCGTGTCCTGTGCAAGCCTCTTCATCTAAGAATATGTATGGCAACCTACATCCTTTTGAATCTCATTACTGTATTCATCCCTCAGTCTCCCTCTATGATTTTATCCTACACACTTCCTTTTAATGCTAAGTTGATGATTCCTTGATGTATCAGAATGTGTCCCACCAACCTATCCCTTCCTATAGTCAGTATACGCCAGAAACTCCTTTTTTCCCCAATTCTGTTGAACACATCCTCATTAATTACGTGATCTACCCATTAAATCTTCATCATTTGCCTGTAACACCACATTTTGAAAGCTTCTATCATCCACGTTTCACTTCCATACAATGCTACACTCCAGACAAATTCTTTCAGAAAGGACTCCTAACATTTAAACTAATAATGGATATCACCAAATTTAGTTTCTTCAGATACACTTTTATTCCCATAGCCATTCTGCATTTCATATTTTCTTTACTTCAGCCATCAGTAGTTATCTTGCTACCCAAATAACAAAATTCATTCATACAGTTGAGCTCTGTGTCCTTGGGAAAATTAATGATTGTAATTTCCCCTTGCTTTCAGCCATTCAAAGTAAATGCATGACAAAGCCATGTTAGCTGATGTTAAAAGGCTAGCTCAGTTGATCATCCAGGCTGTTGTCCCTGTAACTATTGAAAAGGCTGCTGCCCCTCTTCAGGAGCTACACATTGGTCCGGCCTCTCCACAGATACCCCTCCGCTGTGGTTGTACCTACGGTATGGCTATCTGTATCGCTGAGGCACGCACTCTACCCCACCTCGGCAATGTCTGTGGTTCATGTGGGCCTGCAGTTATTATCTATTCATATTCACAGAATAGATATAAAAAGTGGATGAAGTTTACTTACCAGGCGAAGGAGCATGGGTAGTGATATTAACATAAATAAAACATGCACGCAAACACACACATAAATACAAGCTTTTGCATCCCAGTTGCTTCTTCAGGCAGAAGGGCAGGAGAGGGAAAAGGAAATGATGAGGGTTTTAAGGGAGTGGGTAAGGAGCCATTCCAATCCCGGGAGAGGAAAGAATTACCTTGGGGGGAAAAAAGGAAGGTAAACAAATACACCCACACCCACACATATACACAAATGCAAACACACCTAGGCTATATAGCTATATTTCCCCCAAGGTAAGTCTTCCCTCTGCCGAGATTGGAACGGCTCCTTATCCACTCCGTTAAAACCCTCATCATTTCCTTTTCCCTCTCCTGCCATTCTGCCTGAAGAATCAACTGGGATGCAAAAGTTTGTGTTTATGTGTGTGTGTGTGTGTGTGTGTGTGTGTGTGTGTGTGTGTGTGTGCATGCGTGTTTTATTTATGTTACTATCACTACCTGTGCTCCTTTGCCTGTTAAGTAACTTCATCCACTTTTTATATCTATTTTTTCTGCTAGGAATTTTTCCTCTATAATATTCATATTCACAGAATGTATGACATTATATATGATGGGGAAAGTTGAAAATATGTACCCAGCTGGGTTTTGAACCCATATCTCCTGCTTGCTAGGGAGGTGAGCCAGAGCAGCCCATGCAGTTGTGATGATGTCGCTGGTGGTGTAGGTGTCAGTGCAGAGCCTAGAAAGCAGGAGAGACAGGTTTTTATCCCAGCTGGATAAATATTTTCAATTTTACTCATTCTCAGTTGCCATATACAGTCCATGTATATGAACAAAACATATTGTACGGCCTGCTTCCACAAAGCTGAAGTTTGGTACACTGCTTTAAATGTTGTTCATATATGAAACTGAAATAAAAGGCCAATCATAAGGTGTTGTAGGTGACTCAAAATGGAAAGTTTAATGATGAAAAGCTAAGTTACATGAGTATGAGTGTCTTTTTTATGCACCTGTTATGGCTTGATGTACATCTAAACAGTGAGTTACAAACTATCCTCTTTATACTGATAATTCCAACCTGGATTTTCCATTGCTAGATTATCCAATAACAGCATATTAATGAAACAAACCTGTATACCCCAAAGGTTCCATTTCTGAAAATACAATCAGACAAATCAGTCTTTTTTCTCAAATATATTACAATACATATGGTGTGGTGTGTACTGAGTTTGTTCTGGATGGTCTTTCAAATTCTCTAATGGCAGCATACACAATTAAGAAAATTAATCTGGTAGATGCTTACAGGATCAAGCATGAAACCATTAACACTACCGGCAAGGGCTAACACCACCATAGTAGCACTTCCATACAGAGCATATCCTGCTGTGACAAGCTGCTTGCCAGGCTGAAGAGCATCTGCTACACTGGGTGGACCACTGGTTACTTTTCTGAAAGTTAAAAATCATAAATTTTAACATAAAATTAAATTGGCAACACATTTAATTGAAAACAGTACGTCTCTCGCTGTTTCTTAAGGATTCTTAACGAAAGAATAATTCTTACTCATTCAGTTATTTGTTGACCATATTATATACATTCTATAATGGAGAGAATCTTGAGGGGTGCAAATTAAGTACAGGTATACATTAATATGTTGTGCACGGTATGGATATGTGTTCTGGCTGAAGTTTAATAAGCACAAAGATCACTAAATAAATATATTTAAAAAGCAAAAAACTAAAAAGAATTCAATAAGTTTATTATGACTGAACAATAAAGTAGAACTACACTACCCCCATGAACCACAGACATGGCCGAGGTGGGGTGGCTTGCGTGCCTCAACGATGCAGATAGCTGTACCGAAGGTGCAACCACAGCAGAGGGGTATCTGTTTAGAGGCCAGACAAACGTGTGGTTCCTGAAGAGGGGCAGCAGCCTTTACAGTAGTTACAGGGGCAACAGTCTGGATGATTGACTGAGCTGGCCTTGTAACATCAGCTAATGTGGCTTTGCCACACAGCTACTGCGAACGGCTGAAAGCAAGGGGAAACTACAGCCGTTACTTTTCCCGAGGACATGCAGCTCTACTGTATGGAAATATGATGATGGCATCCTCTTGGGTAAAATATTCCGGAGGTAAAATAGTCCCCCATTCGGATCTCCGGGCGGGGACTACTACTCAGGAGGATGTGTTCATCAGGAAAGACAATACTGACATTCTACGGGTCGGAGCGTGGAATGTCAGATCCCTTAATCGAGTAGGAAAATTAGAAAATTTAAAAAGGGAAATGGATAGGTTGAAGTTAGATATAGTGGGGATTAGTGAAGTTCGGTGGCAGGATGAACAGGATTTCTAGTCGGGTGAGTACAGGATTATAAATACAAAATCAATTGGGGGTATCACAGGAGTAGGATTGATAATGAATAAGAAAATAGGAATGCGGGTAAACTACTATGACCAACACAGTGATCGCATTATCATTGTCAAGATAGATATGAAGCCAACACCAACAACAGTAGTACAGGTTTATATGCCAACTAGCTCTGCCGATGATGAGGAGATCGAAGAAATATATGTGGAGCTAAAGGAAATTATTCAGACAGTAAAGGGAGAGGAAAACTTAATTGTGATGGGAGACTGGAATTCGGTAGTAGGAAAAGGAAGAGAAGGAAAAATAGTTGGTGAATATGGACTGGGCAGAAGGAATGAAAGAGGAAGTCGCCTGGTAGAATTTTGCACGGAACATGATTTAATCGTAACAAACATGTGGTTTAAGAATCACAAAAGATGGTTGTATACGTGGAAGAGACCAGGAGACACCGGAAGGTATCAGATAGATTTTATAATGGTAAAACATAGATTCGGGAACCAGGTTATAAACTGTAAAACATACCCAGGGGCAGACATAGACTCTGACCATAACTTGTTAGTCATGAACTGTAGGCTGAAACTGAAAAAACTGCAGAAAGGTAGGAAAATAAGGAGATGGGACCTAGATAAATTGAAGGAACGTGAAGTTCTGGAGAATTTCAGAGGAAGATTTAGGCAACAATTGACAGAAACAGGGGGAAATAAAACAGTAGAAGAGGAATGGGTAGCATTGAGAGATGAAATAGTGAAGGCAGCAGAGGACAAAATAGGTAGAAAGGCAAGACCTACAAAAAATCCTTGGATATCACAGGAAATACTAAATTTAATTGATGAAAGGAGAAAATATAAACATGCAGTAAATGAAACAGGCAAAATGGAGTACAGACGACTAAAAAATGAGATTGACAGGAAGTGCAAAATGGCTAAGCAGGAGTGGCTACAAGCCAAATGCAAATCTGTAGAAGAATGTATAAGAAGGGGAAAAGTAGATACCGCCTACAGGAAAATAAAAGAGACATTTGGGGACAAGAAAAGCAACTCTACGAATATCAAGAACTCAGATGGGAAACCAGTTCTCAGCAAAGAAGGGAAAGCTGAAAGGTGGAAAGAGTACATAGACCAGCTCTACAAAGGAAATGAACTTAGTGAGGATGTTGTAGGAACGGAAGAGGAAGTAGATAAAGATGAAATAGGAGACACTATACTGAGAGATGAATTTGACAGAGCCCTGAAAGACCTAGGTTGGAACAAGGCCCCAGGAGTAGATGACATACCCTCAGAGCTACTAAAGTCTCTGGGAGAGCCAGCTATGACAAAACTATTTGAACTGGTGTGTAGGATGTATGAGACAGGCGAAATACCCTCAGACTTTAAGAAAAATGTAATAATCCCCATTCCAAAGAAATCAGGCACAGGCAGGTGTGAAAATTACAGAACCATCAGTTTGATAAGTCATGGTTGCAAAATTTTAACTCGAATTATCTACAGGAAAATGGAAAATCTGGTAGAAGCTAACCTCGGGGAAGATCAGTTTGGGTTCAGGAGGAACGTAGGAACCCGGGAGGCAATACTCACTTTACGTCTTATCTTAGAAGATAGATTAAGGAAAGGCAAACCTACATTTTTAGCTTTTGTAGATTTGGAGAAAGCTTTTGACAATGTTGACTGGAATACACTCTTTCAAATTCTGAATTCAGCAGGGGTAAAATACAGGGAAAGGAGAGTTATTTACAACTTGTACAAAAGCCAGACTGCAGTTATTAGACTCGAAGGGAATGAAAGGGAAGCAGAAGTCGGGAAGGGAGTAAGACAGGGTTGTAGCCTTTCTCCGATGTTATTCAATTTGTATATCGAGCAGGCGGTGAAGGAAAGCAAGGAAAAATTTGGAATAGGAGTTAAAGTTCAGGGGGAAGAAATAAAAACATTGCGTTTTGCCGATGACATTGTAATTCTGTCAGAGACAGCAAAAGACCTGGAAGATCAGTTGAATGGAATGGACAGTGTGTTGAAGAGAGCGTATAAAATGAACATTAATAAGAGCAAAACAAAAATAATGGAATGTGGTCTTAGAAAATCGGGTGATGCTGAAGGAATTAGATTAGGTAACGAAACAATGAAGGTGGTAGATGAGTTTTGTTACTTGGGTAGTAAAATAACATGTGATGGTCGCAGTACAGAGGACATAAAATGTAGAATGGCAATGGGAAGAAAACATTTTTGAAAAAGAGAAATTTGCTAACATCGAATATTAATTTGAATGTAAGGAAGTCTTTTCTGAAGGCATTTGTGTGGAGTGTTGCCTTGTATGGGAGTGAAACATGGACAATAAGCTGTGCGGACAGGAAGAGGATAGAGGCTTTTGAAATTTGGTGCTACAGAAGAATGCTGAAGATTAGGTGGGTAGATCGCATAACTAATGAAGAGATACTGAACAGACTTGGTGAGAAAAGGAATTTTTGGCATACCCTGACTAAAAGGAGGGATCGCTTGGTAGGACACATTCTTAGACATTGGGGAATCGTAAATTTAGCATTGGAGGGAAGTGTGTGGGGTAAAAATCGCAGAGGGAGGCCAAGAGACGCGTATAGTAAGCAGATCCATGTGGATGTGGGTTGTCGTTCTTATGAGGAGATGAAAAGGCTTGCTCAGGATAGAGTAGGGTGGAGAGCTGCATCAAACCAGTCTCCGGACTGAAGACCATAACAACAACAACACAAAAATGTGAGAAACAGGAAAGGGACCCAAAAGAGGGGAAGAGTGTGTTGAGATTTTACTGCATTGACAGGGTAGTGAGGTGCATGCCCAAGCTTGGCAGTCATGCTTCATATTCCGCCATATAAAACTTACAAACACTACTCTGGTGGAGGCATGAATGCCAGGATGTTCCAGATGGATGATAACATGCTGCAGTGGCCAAGGTATTAGGAGACAAAGTCTGCCTGTTGAATTTTCACACCAAATTTTTGCCCATGACACCTGGGAAAGATGTGCAGATGGGGTAGAGAGAGGAATCGAAAGCAGAACGAGTTGTATTATATCATCAGTGGCTTGCAAGGCAGCAACATTGGAAAGGCCAATCAGTGAGGATATGGCACTCACCAGGGGCAGAAAGTCAGCCACAATATTGTCTGCACCCTTTATGTACCTGACATCAGTTGTAAATTGTGACATGAAGTCAAATGGTACACTGGTTCATACATCACTGCAGTTTTATACACTTTTTTCTGGCACAGTAGTTGGCAATAACTTTAATGTTTTCATTAACTTAAGAGAAAATGGTCAAAAAATTTTGTTGCTACTGTATTTGACATGATAATTTGGCAGTCAAATGTATCATATCAAGTGGAGGTGTGTGATATTACAGATACAGGGGGAAGCTGATTGTTTCCATGTGAAAGGTAAATTCTGCCAGGCTGTTGGGTTCCCCAGCCGGCTGGCTACCAGTTTGTACCTAGTGAATGGGATACAGCAGGTAGTCAGGTTTTTCCTAATGTGGTCGGAAACTGGAAGGAACACTCTTGAATGAGCGATGGCAGCTAACCCATAATGCATCTGAAATACAATATAGCTACACACATTATTCTAAAAGTCCATATAAAATCAGTGAATGGATTCAGGAGACTTGAGAGAATCAAATGCCATAATTACAATTTCAATATCCTTGCAGATAAAAAGCGGAAAAATTTCAGTACTATAATAATAATATTATAAGACTTATATTTACAATTATTGATACATAGTGTTTATCAGTAACAATTTAAGAAGCAAATGCCCATTGTACCATGCTACCTATCTTAAAAGACATACCACGTTATTTCCGTATTCTTTCAATAACATTTGTTTTATTCTCTTGTTCTGCTTTTCGTTGAGGTCGTAATATTCTTGTGTCAGAACATAGATTACATCACAGAAACACAAAACATGCACCCAGCAAACTGCATTACATTTATTTATTTATGTGTATTTTATTATATTTAATAAAATATAAAAAATAGACGAAGATTACTCACCAGGCAAAGGAGCACAGGTGTGACAGCATCACAAATAAATAAATGAATACACACACACACACACACAATCGCAAGCTTTCGCAACCCAGTTGCGTCTTCAGGCAGTAGGGAAGGAGAGGGAAAAGGAAATGATGAGGGTTTTAAGGAAGGGGGTAAGGAGCCATTCCAATCCCGGGAGAGGAAAGACTTACCTTGGGGGAAAAAATGGAGGGTAAACAAATGCACACATGCCCACACATTCACACAGACACAAGTACACCTAGGCAGACATACTGTAGTCTTTCTACAGTATGTCTGCCTAGGTGTACTTGTGTCTGTGTGAATGTGTGGGCATGTGTGCATTTGTTTACCCTCCATTTTTTCCCCCAAGGTAAGTCTTTCCTCTCCCGGGATTGGAATGGCTCCTTACCCCCTTCCTTAAAACCCTCATCATTTCCTTTTCCCTCTCCTTCCCTACTGCCTGAAGACGCAACTGGGTTGCGAAAGCTTGCGATTGTGTGTGTGTGTGTGTATTCATTTATTTATTTGTGATGCTGTCACACCTGTGCTCCTTCGCCTGGTGAGTAATCTTCGTCTATTTTTTATATTTTATTTTTCCTGCTAGGAATTTTTCGTCTTAATAATCGTTATTATATTTAATATTATTCTTAGTAACATTCATTTTATACTGCCACTTAAATATTTCATGACCGGCTAAAAATAGTAGATATGCAGCAGATAATTTATACATAAACAATTATATGTATTTGTAAACAAGAACTGAATACATTTACATAGAAAAGCCATGATAAATTAAATATTAATTTGTAACTATATTTTGATGGCGGCAGTATATTTGAACAGTGAGACACCACACTTGATGGCTATCTGAGCAAAGAGCTTCAGTCTCAACCAGTTGTTAGTATTGTTAAATATTATATATTTGTTTGTTAAATGTAAACAATATTTGTAGGGAGGTGGTCAAAACATTTAATTCTGTTATATTCAAATGTATAATATTTTGGAAGGGAAATTATATTTTAAAGATGAGGCGTTAGAATGCACAGAAGGATACAATTTTGGGAGCAGAGAGAGCATGCTTTCGTACGCTTGGGAAGGGACGTGTAACTTGGATGTGATGGTGAAAGGTTGTGACACTGGGCAGTCTGAAGCCGCATTATGAACTTGTGATATGAAAAGATAGGCATGTGTGGACTTGCAAAATTTATGGGACTCTTGACTGCAGAACTTAATCTCTGCTTGAAAAGTGATATACTATGTATGGTAGTAGGCTGTGAAACTGTGATAATTCTGCAATGGTGTACTCGTGTGATGACAAACTGTGTTTTAAAACAAATACTGTAATTGCAGATTAACTTGGAACTGCAAATTTCGATGAACTACTCTAACTTACGAGTGATAATTTGGAACTTTTACTCTTAGGTGCGTGTGATACTTATTGTGCCTCTCATGAACAATAGTTGGGGAAATATTTAGTTATTTACTGATGTATAAAGTAGGACCACTTCTCATGTCTAATAAGAGTAAAGAATTACTTTGTGAGTGAATCACTTCTTTCTCTTAGAATCCATTTTGTTGGTCATTCAGAGGTTTAATTTAAGTTTGTTAAATATATTTTCATGTCATTATATGCAGATTAATAGACTGGCTAAACCACAGATTAATTATTGATCTTGTTTAAACAGATGGGTAACTGTTTAGGGCATAGTAGCTGACAAACATAACTCACCCCTATGTACAGAGACAATGAGCCATAAACTTTTACTACCAAATTTATGTATTGCCATAGTCTTATTGGTGAGAACTGATAGGAAGGTCACAAACTGTTACAATTCTTCTCTCACAATTTGTCGTATGAGAGAAGCGAAGTCATGCTGGTCTTCCACAATGGCCAAAGGGACAACATTCGGGAGACTATCATACCCTCTCCTGTTGCAGCTCTTCAATTTTCTGGAACCACTGAATAAACTCTTGTGTCATCAAAACATCTTTTAACATGTCTTCCGGAATGCCCTTCATCAGGTGTGAAACTTTATTGACCTCCGTCATATCTGGGTTAACTACATGACATAGGGCCAAACCACCCTGTCTCACCATGTCATTGGGTTCTGTTCTTCAATTGATTTTCTAATAAATGAACTTGCCACTGGTGGTCTCCAAACGTCTTCTTAAGTTCTGTCCGGAATTTTTCCCAGCTATCAAGCTTATCCCCATTATTTTCAAACCACTGCTGGGCTGTCCCATCCAGGTAGAAATACACATTTGGCAAGCACACCTACCTATTATACTTGGTGACTCAGTTGAATCCCTTCAGCCATTTATTTGGGTCCTGTCCAGCATCTCCTCAGAACACTGATGGATGTCTGATGTGCAGCTAGCTTACCGCTGTTTTGGTATCCATGGTTCTTTTGATGACATGGACCTTCGGATGGTGGTATTCAGTATACCCTTTGTATTCTGGTTCCTGTCCAAGTAGGTGACAGCTCTTATGCTGCCGAATTGGACCCACAATGATGCAGATGTATTACAGGATACCTGGCGCCTCCACCAGAAAGTGTGACGTTGCAAACTTCAGGAGGTCCAACACTTTACACTTAGAACCCATTTATTCCACCCCTATAAACCACAGACATTGTTGAGGTAGGATGGCTTGCCTGCCTCAACGATACAAATAGCCGTACCATAGGTGCAACCACAGAGGAGGGGTATTTGTGGAGAGGTCAGACAAATGTGTGGTTCCTGAAGAGGGGCAGCAACCTTTTCAGTAGTTACAGGGGCAACAGTCTGGATGATTGACTGAGCTGGCCTTGTATCATTAGCTAATGTGACTTTGCCACACAGTTACTGTGAAGGATTGAAAGCAAGGGGAAACTACAGCTGTTACTTTTCCTGAGGACATGCAGCTCTACTGTATGAATATATAATTATGGTTTCCTCTCGAGTAAAATAATCTGGAGGTAAAATAGTCACCATTCAAATCTCCAGGCAGGGACTACTCAGGAAGACGTGATCATCAGGAAAGACAGCACTGGCATTCTATGGATCGGAGCATGGAATGTTAGATCTCTTAATCTGGAAAGGAGGTTAGAAAATTTTGAATGAGAAATGGATAGGATGAAATTAGATATAGTGGGGATTAGTAAAGTTTGATGGAAAGACAAACAGGATTTCTGGTCAGGTGAGTACCAGATTATAAATACAAAATCAGTTGGGGGTATTACAGGAGAAGGTCTGATAATGAATAAGAAAACAGGAATGCGGGTAAACTACTATGAGCAACACAATGATCACATTATTGCAGTCAAGATAGATATGAAGTCAACACTGATCACAATAGTACAGGTTTATATGCCAACTAGCTCTGCTGGTGATGAGGAGATTGAAGAAATATATGAGGAGCTAAAGGAAATTATTCAAACAATTAAGGGAGCAGAACTGTGATGGGAGACTGGAATTCGGTAGTAGGAAAAGAAAGGGAAGGAAAAATAGTTGGTGAATATGGACTGGGTAAAGGAATGAAAGAGGAAGTCGCCTGGTAGAATTTTCATGGAATATGATTTAATTATAACAAACACCTGGTTTAAGAGACACAAAAGAAGGTTGTATACATGGAAGAGACCAGGAGACACTAGAAAGTACTAGATAGTTTGTAAGATGGTAAGACATAGATTCTGGAACCGGGTTTTAAACCGCAAGACATACTCAGGGGCAGATATAGACTATGACCATAACTTATTGGTCATGAATTGTAGGCTGAAACTGAAAAAACTGCAGAAAGGTAGGAAAATAAGAAGATGGGACTTGGATAAGTTGAGGGAACCTGAAGTTTTTAAGAATTTCAGAGGGAGCATTAGGCAACAATTGACAGAAATGGGAGGAAATAAAACTGTACAGGAGAAATGGGTAGCATTGAGAGATGAAATAGTGAAGACAGCAGAAGACAAAATAGGTAGGAAGGCAAGACCTACAAAAAATCATGGATATCACAGGACATACTAAATTTAATCGATGAAAGGAGAAAATATATAAATGCAGTAAATGAAACAAGCAAAATGGCGTACAGACGACTAAGAAATGAGACTGATAGGAAGTGCAAAATGGCTAAGCAGGAGTGGCTAGAAGGCAAATGCAAGGATGTAGAAGAATGTATATATAGGGGAAAAATATATATAGCATACAGGAAAATAAAAGAGATATTTAGAGATAAGAAAAACAGCTCTATGAATATCAAGGACACAGATGGAAAACCAGTTCTCAGCAAAGAAGGGAAAGCTGAAAGGTGGAAAAAGCTCTATGAAGGGAATGAACTTAGCGGCAATATTGTAGGAAGGGGATAAGAAGTAGATGAGAATGAAATAGGAGATACTATACTGAGAGATGAATTTGACAGAGGACTGAAAGACCTAAGTCGAAACAAGGCCCCTGGAGTAGATGACATTCCCTCAGAGCTACTGAAGTCTCTGGAAGAACCAGCCATGACAAAACTGTTTCACCTGGTGTGTAAGATGTATGAGACAGGCAAAGTACCCTCAGACTTTAAGAAAAATGTTATAACTTCCATTCCAAAGAAAGCAGGAGCAGACAGGTGTGAAAACTACAGAACCATCAGTTTAATAAGTCATGGTTGCAAAATATTACCACAAATTATGTACAGAAGGATGGAAAAGTTGGTAGAAGCCGACCTCGGGGAAGATCAGTTTGGGTTCAGGAGAAATGTAGGAACACAGGAAGCAATACTCACTTTACAGCTTATCCTAGAAGATAGATTAAGAAAAGGCAAACCTACATATCTAGTTTCTGTAGATTTGGAAAAAGCTTTTGATAATGTTGATTGGAATAAACACTTTCAAGTTCTGAAGTAAGCAGAAGTAAAATATAGGGAGTGTAAGGTTATTTACAACTTGTACAAAAACCAGACAGCGGTTGTCAGAGTTGAAGGACATGAAAGGGAAGCAGTTGTTGGAAAGGCAGTAAGACAGGTTTGTAGCCTATCTCCAATGTTATTCAATTTGTACATTGAGCAAGCTGTAAAGGAAACCAAGGAGAAATTTAGAGAAGGAATTAAAGTTCAGGGTGAAGAATTATAAACATTGAGTTTTGCCGCTACTTATTTCTTAGGTTAATACCCATCACAAATTTGTGTTTACTAATGCTACTAGTTCTTATTTTTGATTCTCATGAAAGACCACACAGCAAGTAAGGAATCTGTAAGGAATAAGATTATTGGGCTATATGTTCGCAGAAATGTGGTATCAATGTACTGTTATTGCAAATATCAAAAACTAGCAGCAATACACACTACTGCAGTGGACTGGAGGTAATAGAACATTTTCACTATTACTCACTTCCTGTATTCCGTACCTTTAATAAAAAAGAAGACTGCAGTTGGATGATAATCTTTAAGCCTAATAAATGCAGCTAATCATATATTACATATTCACTATTTACAGCTTACATAAGCACACACAATTTTGGCAGTAGCAATTTCACTGTCCCACAGTACTGGTAGCCGAGGAAACAGTCAGTACATGGTACCAGGCATGTAACTTCCACCAAGATGCTAAATACCGTTTAATCCCAGAAAGTACTGAGGTTGTTAGAGCATACTAGTGGTTTATGACAGAACTATGTGAAAATGCAGGAGAAAGTATTATCACAAAACTCAAAGAAATTATAGATGGAATCTGTCAAACTAAAAAATTTCCACAGATTGTAAGACTACTATAATACATCCAGTGAAAAATAAATAAATAAAATAAAAAATAAATAAATAAAAATGAATCTCTTGACTATCAATAATGTACCAAATGCTTTCAAAAACCTTACTGAACTGAACAGAACCTCTACTGGATTTCAAACTCAGCCAACACCAACATAGATTCAGAAGAGGTTAATCACATGTAGAAATATTGTTAAATCAAAAAATTCAATATAATATTTGTGCAGCTCATCAAACTAAAGTTGTGTTGTCACATTTGTTAACCTCAAAAAAGAATGTGACAGCACAGACTGAGAATTCGTTTTGAAGTATTTGCAGACTATGAACTAGATCAAGAGACAAAAAACATAATTAAAGAAAGTCATGGAGACAAAATCAGAGGTGAAATTTATGGGAGACTGAGTATAGAATTGGAAATACATACAGCAGTATAACAAGGAGATGGACTGCCACTGTCACTCTTCAACTGTGCTCTTGAAAAAGTTGTCACAGAATGGAGAAAAGCAGGTGCACCAACCCAAAGACTAGTAACAACTGTAAGGATACAGATTTAGACTTCAAGATTCTGAAATGTCATAGATTGCCCAAGACATCACCAACCCACAGAAACAACTGGAACTATTACAAGAGTGTGCAGCAAAAATTGGTTTAGACATTTTCTACAGTTGAATTTTTCTTCATGGATTTTTCTAAGAATTTCTTATTTCTTTTCTCTGTTATTTATTTTAATTGTATATCTCTCATATCTCTAAATGATGTAATCTGTTATGTTTAGCCATACAAGTCCTCCTATTAGAGACCAATTTAGTTTCTGGATCTAATAAGACACATTTTTTGTACATACCTGTAAATGGCAAAGATTGAACCAATTGAAACAAGGCAGTCAATATTGGAGGAACCATCTAGAGGGTCAAAGCAAACCACATATTTCCCTTGTTTGTCAGTTTCCACCTATAAATTCAACCATATTTATATAATTAATATATCCATAAAATAGTCCATTACTTACATATAGAAAAGTCAGTAAACAAAATATTCTATATAAGAAATAACAAAGATGTAGATTTGTGACAGGCACATAAAAAGACACACACATACAGTATAAGACTTCAGCTATCAGCCATTGGCCTTCTTTAGAATTGAAAGCGTTCACACAGTGACACAGGTACACTTCACAGTCACACAAGTGTCATCTCCAGCTGCTGCACTCTGAATCATTCTCTGTGGCAAGGGAATAGGAGGAGGGGGCAGGAAATTTGCGTAATAGTGATGGAGATGGTTGCAGCACAGCCTTATGGAGTATGTACGTACTAGATGGGTGGAATGACCTGCAGCTTAGGAATAATGTGGGGAGGTGGCAAAATACACACAGCATCCAAAATAGAAGAGATGTAGGATAAAGGGGGTAGGAACTGTCAAGCGTGGAGAATAAGGGGGTTATTGTAAGTTGAGGCCTGGATAATTTTGGTATAGGAGAATGAACTGTCCAAATATTAAGCAGGCCTCAACTTACAATAACCCTCTTTTTCTCCAGACCCAATAGTTCCTACCCCCCTCTATGCTACACCTCTCCCATTTGATGTGCTGTTTCACTGTATTGTGTGTGTGTGTTTTTTGGCCAAGTTTGTTTTGCTTTTCTCCCCTCTTCCACCTTCCCACTCCATTCCTAAGATGCATCTCATTCCATCCAACTAGTACATACATACCCTATAAGGCCGTGTTGTATCCATCTCCACCACT
Source organism: Locusta migratoria (assembly GCA_026315105.1). Classification (NCBI taxonomy): domain Eukaryota; kingdom Metazoa; phylum Arthropoda; class Insecta; order Orthoptera; family Acrididae; genus Locusta; species Locusta migratoria. The sequence continues at coordinate 4,424,259 of CM048749.1, read as the reverse complement.
GTGACACAACCTTCCTGTTGTTCTCCCCCTCCCTTCCCTCTCCTCCTATTCCTTCACTCCAGAGTGTGATTCGGCGTGCGGCAGCCAGAGATTACAATTGTGTGAGTCTGAAGTGTACCTGTGTGAGTGCTCTCTACTCTGAAGAAGGGCAATGACTGATATTTAAAGTGTTGTTATGTGTGTGTCTTTTTTTATGTTCCTTCATATCTCATTATACATCTTTTTGGTGAGTTGTAATATGTCTTTATTATATTTTATTTTTGAATTTCAAACTCAACTTTCCATTATTATATTCTATATAAAAATAGGCACTCCATAACTTTGACAAAAACATTTGATCAAAGTCCTGTTACATGTTTCAACCACTGAATCATTTTGAATGGCATAATAAGGAATGTGCCTTCTGTGTGTGTGTGTGTGTGTGTGTGTGTGTGCGCGCGCGTGTGTGTGTGTCCACTGTTCGAGGGGTCCCAAAAGTAATGGGGATTTTGCTGTGGCGGGGAGAGAGTGAGGGAAGGAACTCATTCCTCCACTAGGTATATGTTACAGTCATGCCACCTGAGTCAATGTGCAAAGTTGTATCATTGTGAGTACTCCGTCTGTGAGAGTCTTTTTAGTAAAAGAACTTTTTACAGTTTACCAAAAATGTGATGGCAGATTATTGAGAGCAATGCACAGCTGTGAAATTTTGTTCCTGTTGGGGAGATTGGCCACAGAAACTACAGTAAAACCTCGTTTTTACGTTCCCGGTTTTTACATTTTCCTGCCATTTACACCATTTTTTGTTGGTCCCGTTAAATTTCCTATGTTCACAATGTTAATTCGCCCTCATTTTTGCATTATCATATTTACACTTTTCCTGCATTTTACACTTTTTGAAAGCATGTTCGTGAAGAAAAAATGACGTATTCTACATAAATTGATGCTAGCATGGCTTTCCCCTTACAGTATAGCACTTAAAAATTATTCGCAGTCAAGTTTCTTGACACTTTGCATTTAATCAAACGTATATTTCGCGTATCATTGTTGGCAGTACCTATCTAGTTGACTTACGACGCGCCGATTTGTGACGATGTAGTTGCTCTTTCCACCAGCTTCTTTGTCACAGTGGCTGGCGTGTACTCAAACAATCGGAACCAGTTGCTTTGTTGATGTGAGAATAAAGAGTTGCATTGTTTTTGTGATACATATTTCTGATTCATAAAGAACGTTATCTGTCAAAGTTTGGTATCATAATACCCACAACCTCATTAAAGCGGTAATAGTGTGAGATGCCAATCCTATGCAAACATCACAAAAATACCTATGCATTTGTTTGCACTCGAAAACATGAATAAATTCTCTAATATTGTCGAGTGAAACATCGAAAAATACAAAAAGAACGGAACTTTAGGAATTTTACTACGTAAATAATTAATGCCAGTAAAAGGCAGTAATTTAGAAGATGTGTTACATAGCCTGGCAGCGGCGTCCAAACGATATCTATCGAACTGGTTCAAGTAATTTTAAAGATGTTTTACATAGCCCAGCAGTGGCGTCCTCAATTAAAATGAATGAAATTACATCTCAAATTTCTACTTCCCATAAAATTACCAGTTCTGCCCTGTGCTTAAAATAGTAAAAATTTGGATAACCTTTATTGTATAATAAACTTGCTGGCGAGTATTTAGATGCCTATTATGTACATTTATCACAAATAAACTACGAAAATGCGAGGCTGATCCAGTAAGCACATTTTACCGTTTAAAACACTACTTCCCGCATTTTACACTATTTTAGTGAAGTCCCTTGAAAAGTGTAAAAAGGAGGTTCTACTGTATTGTAATGCTTCAGACTGCTTATGGGGATCTACCCTAAGTAAAACTAGAGACTACGACTGCTTTTCAAGTTTTAACCCAGAGAGTGCAGAATTTTTTTTTTTTCCAGAAACTATTAATTACCTTCACATGATTGCCCAAGGTGGTTAGAAGTGATATTTTTCACTATCACCCCATTAGTTTTGCAATACTTCCCTTCTTTCTGGAGGGATGTCAAAATGAATATTTTAGAATTTTAATCTGACGAATAATATGTTGCAAAAATTAATTAATGTTCAAGAAATACAAACCCAACTATGTGGAAGTCTTCAATATCTTCTGTACGAACCTCAACTTTGCAGCCATATCCAAACACTTTGCAATCAACAATACAATCTGATCTGCAATGGGAGCAGGTTATTGAAAGAAATAAAATATGAAACTGCGTGTGAATTCTTAAATACTAGAATGAAAAAGTAAGCTGCCATTCTCATCCTTCTGGAAGGACATCAATGCTATCTGGAAAAAATGGAGAAATGTTGATTGAAGACCAACCCCCTTTCAGATGTCCCTCAATGTCAAGAAGTGATGAAAACATGAACAAAACCAATACCCTCATTCATGACGACCACCACTGAATCAGTGATCAACCGCCTGGAATATCATGGAGTTCAATTCAGGGGATTTTATCTGAAGATTTGCTTGTAATAAGAGTTTCCTCCAAATGTGTCCTTATCTTCTCACAGGTGAACAAAGGGAGTGTCAACTTCAGATTTCTTTTTAACTTCAAAATCAGCTCAAAGACAACCCTGAATTTTTTTCCCAGGGTGATTACTGGTGATGAATTGTGGTGCTATGGATGAAACCCCAAAACAAATGAACTATCAAGCCAGAGGAAGACAAGTGGGTCTCCTCATCCTAATAAAGCTCACCAAGTGAAGTCAAAGGTCAAGACAAAGCTAATTTGTTTCTTTGGTTGCAGAGGTGTTATGATATGGAGTTTATTCCCCTGGGATTAACTGTGAACCAGAAGCTCTACTTTGTGGCAATGAAAATATTGAGAGAGAGTATCTGGAAGAAAAGGGGCAGATCTTTGGCATACATGCAGCTGGTTCTGCCATGATGACAATGTGCTGGTCCACATCACCTTCTTCGTAATGCAGTTTTCAACCAAAGAAAACATGAAAATGATTGTCCACTCTCCCCCCTCTGTACTCACTGGGTCTAGCCCCCTGTGATTTCTTTTTCTTCACCAACTCCAAAGGGAATTGAAAGGAGAGCGTATTGTCACTGTGGAGGAGGTGAAACAAAAATCACTGGAAGCATAAAGAAGATCCGGATAAGTGAATAAAAAACCATTTTGAACAATGAAAGGATCATTTAACTGGTGTGTTGTGGTCAATGGAGAATATACTTGAAATGTGGTCAAAAATTGCATTAAATTAATAAGAAATACAGAAGTTATGATACATTTCTCCCCACTCACCTAATATGTACTGCCTCAGGTGGAAGCATGGTTCTAATCTAGTTCTCATTTTTGAGAGTTAACAAGTATATTCAGTTAACAATGAAATCAGTGGGATAGGCAGTTTGTTGCATCCACTACCATCCCATTATATGCCAGCTAGGCTATATTCTGTAATACAACCTCAGACAGTTTGTTTTCAAGAAAGCCCACTGGAAGAAATTCTCCTCTGCTCTGGAAGAGAGCATACTTAGTATTGATCAAGATCCAAAATTGCATGATGACTTCATAAATGTCATGAGACATTGTTCTACTATCTCAATCCCACAGAGTTTCAGGCCACTGTACACAGAGGCTGATTTCAGGAATTTAGGGATGTTTGGGAAAATATTTGATCTTTTTCATAATGATCCTTTTACTGAAGATACCTTGCAAGGTAGAATGCCTGTTAACAGCAATAACAATGAACTAATAAGATGCTTGTTTAAATTGATAGGAGGGGAGTCATTTGTGAAAGAGTAGCCAAAAAGCCTGGAGAGTCCTGAAGAATGTAATTTGTGACTCAATAGCTATTAAAGGACATCAGATGTAACAGGTAACTAAATTCTCCTCAAGCTTGCAGATATCATAAACTTAACCATCCTATGTATAAGTATGATTATAAAACTGTATGAGCAGAAGAAGTGGCAACATGAACTTTTACAGACTTTTTTCGCATAAAAGATAACATGCAGCAATAAACCGCTATAAGATCAACAAAACAGCAAGGGTAATGACATCAGAAAAGAGCATCACAAACATTTTGATAATTTTGATAAGAGTTGCACTTTTCAATACATGTATAATATCAATAGAAAAGAGATGACTTACCAAAAGGACCGGCTCGTCAAGAGATACAAATAAAATCACACACAAATACACATACAAGCTTTCGCCACCACTGGCAGCTTCTTCAGGAAAAAGAGGAAAAAAGGGGAGGAAAAGGGAAGGATATGGGTTTTATGGAAGGGGAAAAGGAGTCATTCCAATCCTAGGAGTGGAAGGACTTACCTTAGGGGAAAAAAAGGAAGGTAAACAAATACACACACACTCAGACATATCGAAACGCAAACTGCTAGGAAGTCCTTCCACTCCTAGGATTGGAATGACTCCTTTTCCACTTCCTTAAAACCCATATCCTTCCCTTTTCCTCCCCTTTTTTCCTCTTTTTCCTGAAGAAGCTGCCAGTGGTGGCGAAAGCTTGTATGTGTGTTTGTGTGTGATTTTATTTGTATCTCTCGACGAGCCGGTCCTTTTGGTAAGTCATCTCTTTTCTATTTTTATTTTTGTTTATCCCACCGGGAAAGTTTCCCTCTATAATTTTCGTTTAATGTATAATATCATGTTATTTTCTCAAAGCCTGGAAGAAAATCTGGTATAATATCTGTCTTAAAACTTGGGAAACTGTCAACTAAGTCAGTATCCTAGCAGTGCTATCTGCTCCACGTCTTTTAACAAATGTTGCTGAATTGTTTGATTCGTGTTGTAGGACCAGTCCTAAAACAAGCACAAGCAATTGTTTTTGTTGTTCTTTTGGGATTTTTAAGGGGAATAAACAGCAGGATCATCAGTCCCTGTTCATAACTGAGACATAATAGCAAAAGAGTGGACAGAGTAAAAATCTAATGCTCAACATCCAAAGGGGAAACGAACAAGGTGTACATATTAGTAATGGACACTACAGTGACAGAAGAAGGAAAACACAGAGGGAATGGAGCAAGTGGTTATCTTAACTAAAGAATTCCAGCAGTATACTGTGACTGGCTGATCACAAGGATAATGAGGATGAGCCAGCCACTCTGCATACACTAAAATCCTCCAGCCAGAAGAAGGACAAACAACACAAAATTGAATGACAGATTAAAATTTCTCGATGGATGAGGACCTGAGAGATCAGACTAAGTTACTCACCACTAAATAGAATTATAAAAACCACCTAAGTGGATAAAAAGTAAGACAGAGTTAGCAATAAAGGCATCGTCACCAAGAATTAAAGGAAGTGCTCCAGGTACACTATGTGATCAAAAATATCCAGACACCCCCAAAACCATATGTTTTTCATATTAGGTGTATTGTACTGCCACCTACTGCCATGTATTGGATATCAGAGACCTTAGTAGTCATTAGAGATCATGAGAGAGGAGAATGGGATGCTCCGTGGAACTCACGATCCTTAAACATGGTCAGGTAATTGTATATCACTTGTGTTTGGAATCTGTACTCAAAATTTCCACACTCATAAACATCCCTAGGTTCACTGTTCATGACCACCAACAGTTTAAGAGTGTCATACAGTGTAATAGAAAGGTATCTATCCAGATAATCACACAGGAATTCCAACTGCATAAGGATCCCCTCCAATAACAGTTAGACAGGGGGTGAGAAAACTCGGATTTCATGACCAAGAGGCTGCTCATAAGCCATACATCATGCAGGTCAATGCCAAATGACACCTAGCTTGATGTAATAATAGTAAACATTGGACATTTGAATAGTGGGAAAATGTTGTGTGGAGTTCTGAATCACGCTACACAATGTGGCAATCCAATGTCAGGGTGTGGGTATAGCGAATGGCCGATGAATGTCATTTGCCAGCATGTATGTAGGGCCAAAAGTAAATTTTGGAGGGAGTGGTGTTATAGTATGGTCAGGATTTTCGTGGAGGGGACTTGCATCCCTTGTTGTTTTGCATATGACAGTACAGGTCTATATTGATATTTTAAGCACCTTCTTGCTACTTTTGATCATATACTGTTGATTGAAGGACTGCCACAAAGGGGCTAAAAGGGGACAGTCCAACAGGTTATGGACCACTATAAAAACAACACCAAGTGTTATTTGGTCATGCATTAACCAGGTATGGCCAATATGTAGGAGACAGAGAACAACTGAGTCACTATGAGAAGCCTTCCATGCGGCTGTAGAGAGGTTGATCACACATAGCTTGTTTGGTGCATTTGAGTCAGGTCATTCTGAAGTCTAGACCCAAAGACCCTAGCAGTTCAATGCCAATTGGATATCCCTTTTTGATAGACCAATCTGCAAGGGCCAAGAGGTGGTGACCTGCTTGACCAACCCTGTGGCCTGGGGTCCAAACAAAGATCACTGAATGTCCACACTTGCCAAGGGTGAAGACAGAGTCATGAATAGACTAGCCAAGGATGTTGAGGAAACTACTGGTCAAGGGCCTGGAAGCCACTCAGAGTGTCACAACAGATAACAAATGACTTCCTGGGACAGGCTTAAAATTCTCCCATTAGGCAAGGAACGTTGTTCAACATGGTCACCATAGATGTAGACATACTCAGCAGGGCCATCTATCAGGGAACCATTGGTACAGACAAATTCTGCACCGTGGAATGAATTGAGTGCCAGAAACTGGTGATGGAGATTTGAGAAACTTAGGCTTTTGAGTCTCGAGACAAATCCAAATAAAGCTGCAAGTGAAGATTGGACCAAGGAGGGAATGGGAAAGGTAGTGGAAAGTGGGAGGAATGGGAAGGGGCTTGAGTGGCCAAAGAAGGAAACGAACCTGATCGCAATCAGGAGACGCGACCAGGGATGTTGTGGAGGGGAGGGGAGTGCAGCAGCTGGAAAAAGAAGCCTGTGACTTAGGTGATGGGGTGAGGCAACATAAGTATAAGCATCTGTTGCCAGAAGAAAAGCAGGGAAAGGACCCCAGTTTCTACAAAGCTGCTCGTCACTGGACTTATGTGAAAAGCCCCCATTGATAGTCGGATATGACTATGGAAAACTGGACCGAGAACTGCAATGCTGAAGGTGCTGCTGAATCATAAAACCAAGCTTTCACAGTTGAGACAGAAGAGAGCTGCAGGAGAGTTGAACATCTGGCTCCTCAAACATTTTGGCTGAGGTAGGAAAGGATATTCACATACCTTCAGAACTTTTGTTTGAGCTGACGAAAGTGAGGCATCCAAGTGTGCGAGCATTGAAGAGCATGCCTAAGAAGTGGCTTGACTCCTCGACCTGAAGAAGTTCATCAGCCAGTTACAGCTCTGGGTCCAGGTGAACTGCCCAACGGTGACAGAAGTGTGTAACTTGGGTTTTAGATGTAGAGAATTGGAAACTATGGGATGACTACCTGCAGCCACCAATCAGTAGCAGTGTTGTTAGCAGAGTTGAAATACACACAGAAGTCATTGGCACACAAGGAGAAAGAAACCAATGACACCACTGCTGCAGCAATGCTGTTCATTGTGAGCAGAAAGAGGGGAATGCTAAGTACTCACATGGCATGAGCTGAGAGAAGTACCAACCATAAATAAAAAAGAGTGGAGTGAGATCACGTTCTGCAGGTGATCTGCAGTTTGAAACTGCAGAAGTGACGAGGATAGGAAAGTGTTGGCTACCACAAAGGTCATTGTGACCTCTCCAACTAAGATACGGGAGAATGCTGTCAGGAAAAGATTATACCTTATGTACAGATAGATTCTACACCAGTGCAGCTCTTGCTTTGGATCTGAAAGCTGCAAAAACAGTTCTTATGGGATCTACAAGAAAATCTAAACTGGGATTACCTTGAGCAATGAAGTATCCAAAACTTCAGTGAGGTGAACTACTTTTTAGGAATAAAGGAAATTTCAGCATTCTGTTAGACATACAAAAGAAATGTGCACATTGCTGAGAAGGTGACCTTCACTGGCAATAGAGATAGGGCGTGGTCACAGCCAGCCATGGGCTATAATAAAAACATGTAGGGTATCGGCTCATCAGTTGAATGACTGTCTAATGGAGCATTTGGTCATCTAAGTGTGAAGTGTGAAGTGGTAATGTTGCCATTACATATTATACTAATGGTGATGGTAAATTACCATATATTGTACCATAAAGCAACTGAAAAAGCATCACATCATTACAGTTTAAGAAAATTATCTCAGTAGATCTTGCAGCAAGCTTAAATCATGAACCATGGCTTGGTACATTGGGACTCTCTGAATTGTAATCCAGAAACCCTTTCCTAGAAAAGATTGAGACAGAAATAGGGAAGAAACAGAAACAATGTATAATGTGATCTCTAGGAAGTAAATTACTTACTGAAAAAGCATGCCACAAAGAAACATGCTGCCAGCAGAATAAATAGAAAGTGGTATTTTGCAAATTAATGTCTTTTAAAATTTTTCAAACAGACGATTACTGCATCTTAAAGCCAAAGGAAGTTACTGTAAATAAAACAAGAAGTATACATCATTATTAAATATTTTTGTGTAATTGTCCTTGTTGCTTCTTTAATAGTCCCAGAGCAGGGTCTCAGGCCCTACTTAGCTGATAGCTGGTGTCTGTGATATACTGATATTGTCCTCGTTGCTTCTTTAATAGTTCCAGAGCAGGGTCCCAGGCCCTACATAGCTGATAGCTTGTGTGTCGGTTCATGAGATTGTCAGCCACTTTTATCTCTATGAACTCCTTTATAACACTGTCCCAGAATCTGGGAGTCTGTGCCAGAATCTTGGTGTCATTGTAGTTCATGACATGATTCAGCTCCAGGCAGTGTTCAGCAATAGCTGATTTCGTCACTTGCCTTAATAGGGTGTGCCTCTGATGTTCCTTGCACCTGATGTACACTGTTCTGGTGGTCTGGCCAATGTAGGACATTCCACATTGACAAGTGATGCTACAAATACCTGGTTTCCGTAACCCCAGGTCATCTTTTACATTTCCCACCAAGCTCCTCATCTTGCTTCTGGACAGAAAATACACTTGATGTTGTGTTTCCGTAGAATCCTACTAAAAGTGGCTGACAATCTCATGAACCGACACACAAGCTATCAGCTAAGTAGGGCTGGGACCCTGCTCTGGAACTATTAAAGAAGCAACGAGGACAATATCAGTATATCACAGACAAAAGTGCTGGAGGCATGGACATGCACAACGATCCCCAAGTAGAGAACCAGGGGGATGGGACTGAAGATACAACGCGAGGAATGGATATAACGGGTGCGGACCACAGAGGAGTGCCAGACCAAAGATGAAGCTCTCAGAGGTGGGTACGATGGGTGCGGACCACAGAGAGAGCACCCAGAACATCAGCGCCCCAGAACACCTCAGCGAGTGGGTGCGGACCGCAAACGGAACGCCAGACTGCAGATGGTACGATCAAAGGCGAGTATGGTGGGTGCGGACCACAGAGGGAGCACCTAGTGTCGCTGCAGAGATCAGCGCCCCAGAACACCTCAGCGAGCAGGCACAGACCACAAACGGAACGCCAGAGCGCAGATGTTACGGTCGGAGGCGGGATTGGCGGGCGTGGACCACAGACCGAGCACCCAGGGTCACTACTGACATCAGCACCTCAGAAAAGTTCAGCGAGCAGGCGCGGACCGCAGATGGAGCGCCAGACCGCAAAAGACACGGTCGGGAGCGGGCGTGGACCACAGAGGGAGCACCTACATCCACCAGTGGAAGGGAAAGGCCGAAGACATAAATACTGGATGAGGTCCACTCGGAAAGCAGTCTCAGGTCGCACCTGATGAAGGTTACGAGTTACGTAGCCGAAATATTGTGCAGAGTAGACACTTACAGCGGGCAGAACACCCGACTACCCATCATGTCACTAGATCGCCGGGAAAGCCTAAAGAGTTACATAGAAAGACCAGGTTTGTTTTGCTTATGTGTGTGTAGGGCTGACACCATTGCTATAACAAAAACTATTTAAGAATTGAAACATTAAAAAAGAATTGAAACATTAGAAGCAGCTGATCCTATTGGTAGTGGTTCATGCGATATGGCTCAGGACCCAAAGTGGTAACTATCAACAAGATGTGAAAAACTACATAAAAATTCAGAATTTTATATATTCCCTAGTCTTTGTAACAAATATGTTCTGCAGAATGTTAGATATATCTATTAAATGGACATGTTAAAAGCACTTACCTCAATTACATTTTCATTTTCCTCACTTACAAGCAAACAGGCTGTGAATGATGATCTTATCAGGTTGATAAACAGCTCATTGGACAACACATCTAATTTCTTAACATCTTCACCCTGGACATTTGTTGTTCCAGCTATACCATACCTACAAACAGTAATAAGAGACAAAGGTATATGGAAGGGGAAAGAATTTAACATCTAACATTGAGATGAGCATCTGTAAGTGAAGATTATCTATTAATTATAAATGCAGTTACTAATATATAGTGAAGTAAACAGAAGCAAGAGCAAAGTGAACTGTTATCTTGTTTTTGTGAAGAGGATATCAATAATTGATGTCATCAATCACATATGTAATACGGAAAATAGTACATAAAAATGGTGAATGATTTTGTAAGCACTAACTATGATATTTCTGGAAACACGATTATGAAATTTCCATAAATTAACATTACATGCAGAATAAGCCCAATTTTCACAGCAAAAGTAATCGCTGTAGAAACTAGTACATTAGAAATACCTTCCGCACTCCCACATCTGCCTCAAGTCCTCAGTTGCCAGCAATCGTAAAAAATCGAAAGCCTTCAGACAAATGACATAGGGGAGATCAGGGGAATGGCGCTACCTTAAGGGAAACCAGTTTTTGGCCCACTGTAGGTTACGGTAGTAACACTTAAAGTGGGCCTTTGCGATCATCTTTTGACAGCTCGAAATTTAAATGAAAATAAAGGCTGAACCATTCATCTGACACGAAAATTGAATAACCGAATTTGTAGAGATAATAAAAGATATGATCATATATTAAAATCTATTTGCTTCAAACCTGCATCACTCATTGTATTAGCTTTATAAACTTTCACTCTCATGTCTAATACTTTTATACTCACAATTTCAAATTTCTATAACTGACTTTTGTACGTTTTATAGCCCTTTACTGTATACCAATGCACTTGTTTGCCTGTATAGAGACCAGAAGAAGGGCACTCAAGCGCCCGAAACCGCTCGTCAAACATAAAATAATCACAAGCAACTGGTTGCTGCATTATATGAATTAATAACCTGAACAGTTACATGGATAAAATACTTCAACATTGTATTATAAAACAATGTTCTGCTCAACTCGTATGTTACACAAGGAACTCCATAATTTTAATGTTAAATAAATTTCTGTTAGGCATACTTTTTTGTATTACTGAACCCCTTGTTATTTCATGGTACAAGTACTGTACTTCGTCATTTGACGGCGGCACCTGAGGAAGTCTTGGCGACCCCCTTAGAGGTCGCGACCCACAGGTTAAAAAATACAGCCCTAGACCATCTTCTCGACTTCGAAGATTGACACCTCTTTTTTTCTAATCCAGAATATGGCCTTTCATCATTACAAGTGTTTTATTTGTGTCCACAGGCGAAATAGGGATGACTGCAGCTACAGTTCAGTCATTTTATTCAGGCTCTTCAACAATCGCTTTGTGATGTAAAAGTGAATATAATGTCAGCATGCCAACAGAGAAAAATGTTCACAAAGCGTACAATAAAGAAGTGAGGTGTCTTGTGAACTGGAAATGAATGTCGTACAGGTGGAATGCAACAATTATTTTTTATGTACTGTACCGCTTCTGAGAGCTTACAATATAAATATTATCAATTATACAGCAGCCTTGTTTCTAGACATTGAAAAGACGTACGACAATGTATGGCAAGACAAATTTATCAACAAGATCAGAGACACCACGGACGTTCCAGAATGTTACATCAAACTAATAGACAATTTCATTCAACAAATAAGTTCCTACGTACAGATAGATGACAACGACCTGAATTCAAACTGCAAAATGAAAGAATTATACAAGGATCGGGATTATCGCCAGTACTCTTCACAATCTATGTAAACAATTTACCCAAATTGCAGCACACCATTTTGACACAGTCTGCAGATGATACTGCAATCATGACCAGTGGACGCAGACTGGACACAGCCAACAGGTTGCAGCATCAAGCAGTCAATCTGCATCTATGGGCAGCAGATAACAAGATTAAAATAAACGCATATGGGTGCAGTTCATGGGGTGTAGCCTGCCAATCCAACATTTCAGTGCTGCAGAGGCTACCGAACAGATAGTTCAGAATTATATTATGTGCCATAAAATGGACTAGAATCAGAGACTTACACGAAGAAACAGGCCTCCCTTACCTAGCAGAACTAATCAAGCACAAGACATTAAGGATATTAAAAAAATAGAATCATTAAGACCTGAGACAAGACAACTAGCCGGCCGCGGTGGCCAAGCGGTCTGCGGCGCGCCAGTCACGGTCTGCACGGCCACTATGGTTGGAGGTTCAAATTCCCCCCCTCGCGCATGGATATTTGTGCCATCCTTAGTGTTAGCTAGTTCATAAGTAGTTTGTAAGTTTAGGGACTGATGACCCCCACAGTTGGGTCCCATAAGCTCTACAAACATTTGAACATTTTGAACAAGACAACTAGAAAATGTAGGAACCATCGAACTCCAACCGTGGCACAGAGTTAATGTGGCACGGGCCGTAATAGCACAGTAACGGAAGAATAAAAATTTAGTAGGGCAAAAGGACATGATCGCAATGCGCTACATAGTGCAATGCCTTGACATCCCTTGGACACATTAGAGGTAGAAGTTAAACGGTCAAAGACTGCAGCACTTCAACACACACAAAACAGAAAAAAAGAGGGAACGGTGCTAGGCGTAATGGTAGTGTGCCGTAGACCACCACGCTGAGTTCACAATGGTCGTTTTATGTTAAGTTGCTCTGTAAGGAATGTACGAGCAAGAGACGGAGCACGGAGATAACTTGATGGGTTCTTCTAGGCTCTGTTTTACAAAGCTGTGACTGCAATAAAGCGCAGAAACCTCCAGGAATCCAGAGAAATGGTAAAATTTCCAGTCAGCCGGATAGTAACCAAATAAATCCTAATTATGCAGTTATTTATAAAGTGGCGGTACCTGTACTTTATAGAAATCTAGTAACTTCTAGAAATGCTTTAGTAGCTCTGTAAAAGAAATTTAAAACAATCTGTATCCCAGTTTCCAGGAAAGAGAAAATGCACTATAATGCCTTCCAATCTCTCGCCCTCTCCCTAGCTGCGGGCGCGAATCGTCGATATAAGCCGTACTGCTGTTGGTGTACACGTTTTCCCGTTCCCAAACGATATGAATATTCAGTGATATTCAAGGTTGCGGTGTACGAACAGCGTCTACAGGAGTTGGATATGTACAATTATGCATACGTCACTTTGCGAGGAAATGTTAGACGACGACTGATTGGCATGTTTATCTAATGCCTTGGGTGACTAATTCTTAGGTTACCCTACTTAATAACAGTTTACAGTTACCATAAAATCTATAATGTTTGTAGAATGCCCGAAGCGTGCCTGCATCTACGTACATATTCTGCAAACCAATGGGGGTGCATTGTAGAGGCACCAAGCACTGCAACAACAAATGCAAATGTTTCTTTCCGTTCCAAACTGTTATGGAGTACGAAAAAGAATGACTAACCTCTGTGCGTACTAAATTAAAAGAAGTCAAACAGCTATTAATGTTGCGAGATCAAGATGAAAGATAAAAATTAATCTTTCATATATATATATATATATAATGTTTGTATGTTCGCTATGTGTTCATAAACCATTCATTCGATTGCAATGAAACTGTGGTGAACTGTTCACCGTACGCCCACGAAGGTTTCTGACCCAAAAACAAAAGAGCACATAGCTCAGGAGATATGATGCCATAAATAATGAGAGGCCAGTGCGTGAGAATACCCAGATTTATGCGTCAGTTATTGGAAAATGGGAGTAGTTAGGGATCTGCAACAAAGTTTGCATGTAATTTCGGAATTTTATGAAGCGTTTTGTAACTTACCCCCCTCTCCCGACACACACACACAAAATGATAAAACGAAGTCTACCACTCACAATAGTTTCACCGCAGATGCTGTAAAACTGTCGCATCAGGCATACAGATATACGATTGTGATAAAACTTTGTCAACTGATTGCTTGCACTAGCACGAAGGTTGTAGGCATACTAACATTAACTTTGTATGATGGATGGCGGAGGGTGCTTTACAATCATTTAATTGGTTTCTCACGTCTTCACACTGAAGTAACTGTACGGATATGAATAAAATTTGAAACAGAGGTAGCTTATATGCTGATTAATACATGGGCTATTTCGTAAGCCACCGTGTGGTGCGTGGCGGAGGGTACCTCACAATGGGTTGAAACGTTTGTTACTCTTCATACTGAAACGGCTGGACAGAATTGAATGAAATGTGGCATGAAGGTAGCTTATACCACGAATCAATATACGGTCCACCATTCACAAGTCTTCGTAAATACATGGCGGAGGGTACGATACATCAACATCCAAATTGTTTGACTGGTCACCATGAAAGTCATAGACCAACTAATTGTAAACATTGTTTCCTGAACTACCTGCAGATAAACTAAGGACACATTGTTATAGTGCATGTTGCAAATGACATGCTGATACAAATAGTTTCATACATTGACGACAAAATAGAGACAAAGCTCTTGATATCCATGAAATGGCTACAGTATTAGCACAATTATCTCATAAATAGTGCTTGTAGAAGGGAAGAGCATGCTGCTGCAAAAAAAGGAACAAGGCACTTCGGTCTCATTAAGAAACGACAGTTGCCACAGAACTCTAGTACGTAATCTGTATATAAAATTATATGAATCAGCATGACATTTAAAACATTAATTACTACAGCGTGTCTTTCGTTTACGTGCAGGTAGTTCAGGAGACACATTTTACAATTCGTTGGTCCATATTTCACGGTATTTTCACTAAAGAGAACAAACGTACTTTTTTGAGAAAGAGCTTGCATACGTAAATCGCAATATGTAAATTCCTTTTAATCAATAACAGTGGACGAAAACTTTCAGGAGTCAAAGTAAAAACGAAACAAATTGTCTGGACGGGGAATCGAACCACCGCCCACACTCATCAGGTACTCGAAACGATGCATTTATCAACTGCGCTACGAAAACGACATGTCTGTAGTGTCACTGGTTAACATGACCACCACTATCAAGGGCTACCCGCCAATATCGCATGTATTGACTCTAATTTACAATTAATCGTACTAAGAACGATATGTTATTAGTAACTTTTCAATCTGCCGTTACTTTGAAATAGCAACACGCGAGAAGCACGAAAATACGAAAGGGAAGATGGCGCCTCTGCAGAATAGAGCTTGCGCCCGAACAAACCACGCAATGTTTGACGGGATCGACCTAAAGGACCTTCATAACTACGGAACATAAATGCGACCGTTAAACAGAGCGGTATGGACAGAGTTACGCCTGCGAGAATGAGCGGCTAGAAATGTTTGTGACGTGAGGGAATGAATCTTGTGAAATGATACATGTTGGTATGAAACAATAATAAATGAATGAAAACGAAATTATTAAAGGCCTGAGGGTGGGGCGGGAGAAAGATGATGTGAATTGTCAGAAGGGGGGTCATTTTGGATAAAGATGGATAACATGATGTCGTAAAAAGTTTGATTTTTTGTGATGAGCTGTTCGTTGAGACTGTGTTCTGGGGACCGTTTTACAAACTTAGTGATTTCTAATTCTTCAAGAAGTGAGAGTTTTTTTACCTTTGGGGGCGATGTGAAGAACTTGTAATTTGTCAAGGGGGGGGGGGGTGAATGTGTTTGCTTCTTTTGAGGTGCTCGGAAAAGGCCGAATTAACGGTCGCATTTATGTTCCGCAGTTATTAAGAATCCTACCAGTTGTAAACGTGGACCTGCCGCGACAGTGACTCCTCTGCTGCTATGGTGAGTTTTATCATATAAAGCGTTCCATTAATTTCCATACCATACCACTTTAGTCCCTAGTTATTCTAGCTCAAATAACCCTAACGTACTTTGTACGTTTACCTCTTTGCAGGCGCCCAATAACACAAATTGTTAAGACACCTCCTACACAGCAATAGATAGTTCCGTGGCTCCATCTCCGCCCAAGTAAGTCTGAATTTTCAATTACTCACCTTAGCCACATTAGATTCGCTAACCGCCAGGTACACGGACGGTAACAAAACATTTGTCTTTTTCCAGTCTGACGATGCGCTAACAGCGCGAAACGCGTTATTGGAAAATAAAATACTGCAACAGAGAGTGAGCATTTTTTAATATTCAACACTGTTGCTGCACCAGCCGCCACCACCACCATCATGGAATGGAATGACATGTAGTTTAGAGAAGTTTTGTCACGAGTTTGGTCAGTGGGCAAAAACTCGGCGGAGTTGGGCAACTTGCGCATGCGCATTGCCGTGTTACCCTGTCGTCTGCCGGTATTTCGCTGCAAACATGAAGAATACAAATTATTTCTTAATACAGAGCACAGTGGCTAAAATAAACTGTCAGAAGCGCGTAAAGAAAAAGCTACCACAATCTGTGGTATTCCAAGTTGCTCACTGTGGATGATAAGGAAGAAATTAAATGGACTAAAAGATTCATGGAGAGGCATACATGAAATAAATATTACTTGTACTCTAAACTAACTTATTTAATTCGTGAAGCAATTTACATTTGGATTCACTTTTGTCTGGAATAATACGTGAAGTGGTACAATTTAGGATTCAAGTATCGGTACCTATTTTACCGAGTGCTGGAACAGCTTTTTATCGGAATAAATGCCCTTTATGATTTGCTTAATGAAACCTGCACCAGTTAGCTCCGTATTTTTTCGTGCTTAGCACGATGCATTTACAGAATTAACCACAAGAACAGGTAGTTATACAGATATTTGATGAGATGCTTTTAAGACAAACAGACAAAATAAATGTGAGGGTATAGTGAACTTTCACAGTGCATGATTCATAATGACGCACATGCAAACGTAACATGAAAAACCTACTAACATATTTTCTCTTCTTAAATAAAATAAATTCTCTGAAGAGTTTATGTTAAGCATGAAAAATCATATATGTCAGTGTTTCATTATTTATTCACTGACACCGATATAGGGCTTTTTGAAACATAGATTATGACGAATTGAAGTATTTGTAAATGTGTTGGTGAATTAAAATGTTCGGTCGCCCATTCTCAAACAATTTTCGTGATTATGTCCTTGCAGTGTAGGTCATGTAGTACATTAGTGCTAACACTTTTTCTTTCGTCCTCTCGCTATCCACGTTTCCATCTACAATTTTTTAATTTTTCCATCTTATCAAATAATGTACTCGCCAGAAATATTAAATTAAATGCTGTTGTGCACACGATTATTAAAAGAAAAACGCAGAATGTATGTTTACTAGAGTTTGAAACTGTCGTCAACACTTTGCAACAGTTGTAAGTTTGCCAAACCCACGACTGTTTTAAGTTTACTAAACTGGCAACAGTTGCATGTTTTTGTTTGTTGGAGTTGGTTGGCAGTGTGAAGGCACCTTAAGGCTCCTATAAGAGTTTTTAGGAGCTCTAGATCGGCCGTGACGTCACTTCCTTGTCTCGTTCGGGTGCAAATAGCCTCTCCCGCTTGTCTCTGGCCAGCCAGCAGACGCCAGCGCAGGCGACAAACGAAGACATGTGTTCTTGACTGAAGTAAACGAGGCCAAAAGCGCGAGGCGGCGACTGTATGCCATTGCGCGGCAGTCAGTCAATATTAAAAGCAACCTTCCACATTCATACGAACACACAAGTTCAATCACACGGGTGGAAACATATATAAACATGGGACATTGATTAATAATAAAATAGTTAACACACAAATAGGTAACATTAATGATGCAGAAACACATCAGGTTAATGAATAAATCAAAATGGAACACGACCACACATTCAGCGGACGTGTTTCAACATGGGTCCGCAAACAAGCCGTTTGCGAGATAATTACGAATGTAGGGATCCAAGCCACTCCCATGAACCACAGACATTGCCGAGGTGGGGTGGCTTGCGTGCCTCAACGATACAGATAGCCGTACCGTAGGTGCAACCACAGCGGAGGGGTATCTGTGGAGAGGCCAGACAAACGTGTGGTTCCTGAAGAGGGGCAGCAGCCTCTTCAGTAGTTACAGGGGCAACAGTCTGGATGATTGACTGAGCTGGCCTTGTAACATCAGCTAATGTGGCTTTGCCACACAGCTACTGCGAACGGCTGAAAGCAAGGGGAAACTACAGCCGTTACCTTTCCCGAGGACATGCAGCTCTACTGTATGAACATATGATGATGACATCCTCTCGGGTAAAATATTCCGGAGGTAAAATAGTCCCCCATTCGGATCTCCGGGCGGGGACTACTCAGGAGGATGTGATCATCAGGAAAGACAATACTGGCATTCTTCGGGTCGGAGCGTGGAATGTTAGATCCCTTAATCGAGTAGGAAAATTAGAAAATTTAAAAAGGGAAATGGATAGGTTGAAGTTAGATATAGTGGGGATTAGTGAGGTTCGGTGGCAGGATGAACAGGATTTCTGGTCAGGCGAGTACAGGATTATAAATACAAAATCAGTTGGGGGTATCACAGGAGTAGGATTGATAATGAATAAGAAAATAGGAATGCGGGTAAACTACTATGACCAGCACAGTGATCGCATTATCATTGTCAAGATAGATACGAAGCCAACACCGACAACAGTAGTACAGGTTTATATGCCAACTAGCTCTGCCGATGATGAGGAAATCGAAGAAATATATGAGGAGCTAAAGGAAATTATTCAGACAATTAAGGGAGAGGAAAATTTAATTGTTATGGGAGACTGGAATTCGGTAGTAGGACAAGGAAGTGAAGGGAAGATAGTAGGTGAATATGGTCTGGGTAAAAGGAATGAAAGAGGAAGCCGCCTGGTAGAATTTTGCACAGAACATAATTTAGTTATAACAAACACCTGGTTCAAGAATCACAAAAGAAGGTTGTATACGTGGAAGAGACCAGGAGACACCGGAAGATATCAGATAGATTTTATAATGGTAAAACATAGATTTCGGAATCAGGTTCTACAGTGTAAGACATACCCAGGGGCAGATATAGACTCTGACCATAACTTGTTGGTTATGAACTGTAGGCTGAAACTAAAGAAACTACAAAAAGGTAGGAAAATAAGGAGATGGGACCTGGATAAATTGAAGGAACCTGAGGTTCTTAAAAATTTCAGAGGGAGCTTTAGGCAACAATTGACAGAAACGGGGGGAAATAAAACAGTAGAGGAGGAATGGGTAAAATTGAGAGATGACATAGTGAAGGTAGCAGAGGACAAAATAGGTAGGAAGGAAAGACCTACAAAAAATCCTTGGATATCACAGGAGATACTAAATTTAATCGATGAAAGGAGAAAATATAAAAATGCAGTAAATGAAACAGGCAAAATGGAGTACAGACGACTAAGAAATGAGATTGTCAGGAAGTGCAAAATGGCTAAGCAGGAGTGGCTAGAAAGCAAATGCAAGGATGTAGAAGAATGTATAAATAGGGGAAAAATAGATACAGCCTACAGGAAAATAAAAGAAACATTTGGAGATAAGAAAAACAGCTCTATGAATATCAAGGACACTGATGGAAAACCAGTTCTCAGCAAAGAAGGGAAAGCTGAAAGGTGGAAAGAATATATAGAGGGGCTCTACAAAGGAAATGAACTTCGAGACAATATTGTAGGAAGCGAAGACGATGTAGATGAAGATGAAATAGGAGATACTGTACTGAGAGAAGAATTTGACAGAGCCCTGAAAGACCTAAGTCGAAACAAGGCCCCTGGAATAGATGATATTCCCTCAGAGCTACTGAAGTCTCTGGGAGAACCAGCCATGACAAAATTGTTTCACCTGGTGTGTAAGATGTATGAGACAGGTGAAGTACCCTCAGACTTTAAGAAAAATGTTATAATCCCCATCCCTAAGAAAGCAGGTGCAGACAGGTGTGAAAACTACAGAACCATCAGTTTAATAAGTCATGGCTGCAAAATATTAAAATTATATACAGAAGGATGGAAAAGCTGGTAGAAGCCGACCTCGGGGAAGATCAGTTTGGGTTCAGGAGAAATGTAGGAACACGGGAGGCAATACTCACTTTACGGCTTATCCTAGAAGATAGATTAAGAAAAGGCAAATCTACATTTCTAGCTTTTGTAGATTTGGAGAAGGCTTTTGACAATGTTGATTGGAATAAACTCTTTAAAGTTCTGAAAAAAGCAGGAGCAAATTATAGGGAGCGTAAGGTTATTTACAACTTGTACAAAAACCAGACAGCGGTTGTCAGAGTTGAAGGGCATGAAAAGGATGCAGTGGTTGGGAAGGGAGTGAGACAGGGTTGTAGCCTTTCTCCAATGTTATTCAATTTGTACATTGAACAAGCTATAAAGGAAAGCAAGGAGAAATTTGGTGAAGGAATAAAAGTTCAGGGGGAAGAATTAAAAACATTGCGTTTTGCCGATGACATAGTAATTCTGTCAGATACAGCAAAGGACCTGGAAGAGCAATTGAATGGAATGGACAGTGTGCTGAAAGGTGCATATAAGATGAACATTAACAAGAGCAAAACTAGGGTAATGGAGTGCAGTGTAAGAAAATCAGGTGATGCTGAAGGAATTAGATTGGGAAACGAAGCAATAAAGGAGGTAGATGAGTTTTGTTACTTGGGCAGTAAAATAACAAATGATGGTCGCAGTACAGAGGATATAAAATGCAGAATGGCAATGGGTAGAAAAGCCTTTTTGAAAAAGAGAAATTTGTTAACATCGAATATTGATTTAGGCCTAAGGAAGTCCTTTCTGAGGGCATTTGTATGGAGTGTTGCCTTGTATGGGAGTGAGACATGGACGATAAACAGTGCGGACAGGAAGAGGATTGAGGCTTTTGAAATATGGTGCTACAGAAGAATGCTGAAGATTAGGTGGGTGGATCGCGTAACTAATGAGGAGGTACTGAACAGAATTGGGGAGAAAAGGAATTTCTGGCATACCTTGACTAAAAGAAGGGATAGATTGGTAGGACACATTCTTAGGCATCAAGGAATTGTTAATTTAGCGTTGGAGGGAAGTGTGTGGGGAAAAAATCGCAGGGGAAGACCAAGAGATGGATACAGTAAGCAGATTCAGACAGATGTAGGTTGTCGTTCTTATGTGGAGATGAAGAGGCTTGCTCAGGATAGGATATTGTGGAGAGCTGCATCAAACCAGTCTCCGGACTGAAGACCACAACAACAACAGGGATCCAAGCCACCACTGACGTCATTGTAAACATCGTCGTAGTGAGTATACATTAATTTAAAATTTAGACTTTACTCTTGAGATTTACATCGCATTTTAGTTCACATTTGACAGGTTTTACATCGCATTTAGTTCACATTTCAAGTATCTACATCTAAATGAACATCTACATAGATTGCAAATCACATTTAAGTGCCTGGCAGAGGGTTTATTAACCACTTTCATCTTTTCTCTACCGTTCCATTCCCTAATAGTGCGCGGGAAGAAAGAACACCTAAATCGTTCCGTTTTCGATCTGATTTCTCTTATTTTATTGGGATAGTCATGTCTCCCCAAGTAGGTGTGTGCTAGCAAAATGTTTACACATTCAGAAGAAAAGTAGGTGATTGAAACTTCGCAAACATATCACTCTTGGGCTACCTGTTAAAGAAGGTGTTCGAAGAGCTTCATTGCATCTGGATGCAATATTGTGTTCGTGTCTGCACTGAATTTCGAATTCTTTCGAAAAACCCTGGATCATTTTGGAATTCTTGAGCGGCGTGTACAACTTTCGACTACAGTTCTTCAACTGTGTTAACGGGTGTGTTGTACACTTTGTCGTCATTTACCGTCTAGTAAAATCATCTGAAGATCAAAACCAACTGCAGAACGATCTTAATAACATATCAGTATGGTGTAAAAATTGGCAATTCACTCTAAATAATGAGAAGTGTGAAGTCATTCAC
Organism: Locusta migratoria; assembly: GCA_026315105.1. Taxonomy (NCBI): domain Eukaryota; kingdom Metazoa; phylum Arthropoda; class Insecta; order Orthoptera; family Acrididae; genus Locusta; species Locusta migratoria. The sequence goes on along the minus strand of CM048749.1, from coordinate 4,402,133 downwards.
ATGAGTACGAAAAGAAATTCCTTAAACTTTGTTTACAATATAAATCAATCAAAAGTGAAGGCCGTAAACTCCACAAAATACCTAGGAATTAAAATTGCTTCAGACTTAAATTAGAAAGAACAGTAGATAATGTCGTGGGATAGGCGAACCAGACACTGCGTTTTATTGGCAGAACCCTTAAAACATGCAACAAAACTACAAAAGAAACTGCATCCACTACGCTTGTCCGTCTAGTTTTGGAGTATTGCTGCACAGTGTGGGATCCTTATCAGGTGGGTTTGACGGAGGACATCGAAAGAGTCCAAAGAAGGACAGCTCGTTTCGTATTGTCACGATACAGGGGAGACAGCGTTACGGAAATGATACAGGATCTGGGATGGGAATCATTACAACGGCGCTTATCACTGCGGCCTGGGCTACTTAGGAAACTACAATCGCCAACATTCTCCTCCGAATGCGAAAATATATTGTTGACTCTTACTTACATAAGTAGAAATGATCATCAGAATAAAATACGGGAAATCAGAGCTCGAACGGAGAGATTCAGGTGTTCTTTCTTCCCGCGCGTTATTCGAGAATGGAATGAGAGATAAATAGTATAATGGTGGTTCCATGAATCCTCAGCCAGGAACTTAAATGTGATTTGCAGAGTATCCGATGTAGATGTGACCCAGGCACAAAAATCCAAAGGATTTAGATCAGTTGATCTTGGAGGCCAAGCTACAGCACCGCCTCCACATCTCGGCCGTGTCTGCGCATTAGGTGCCGTTTCACAGCAGCAGCAAAATGTGCCGGAGCTCCATCATGCACGTGACGTTGCTGATGAGGAACATCTTCAATGAATCCTGGAAGATAGAAAGTCTAAATTTTAAATTAATGTGTACTAACTAGGACGATGTTTACAATGGCGTAAGCGACGCCTTGGAACCATACATACGTAATTATCTAGTAAACGGCTCGTCTGCGGACCCATGTTTCTCAGACATTTTTGCTTCTATTATCGTGTAGTTTCAATCGTGTAAGTTTGCACCATCCTTTTGATACACCCTGTATAATGTAGTGTGTCCCTTTATATGTTTGCCATCTTAAAAGTAATTTTGCTCACTTGACCAACAACACTGGAAGGCCACTGTCTAGATAAAACTTCGAGTGGAGCATGGCAGAGGGTACTTCACTTACGGCTTAGATAAAATCTATCTTGATTAAACTTAGTACACTTAACCAAACATGCGGAAGGTCACTGTCTGTATAAAGTTTCGTATGGTGGATGGTCGAGGGTATTTGTTTTACAGACTTTGACACATACCCACAGTTTTATTCCTATATTGAAAAAATTTTGCACACTTGACCATGAAGCCAAGAGGGTGCCTTACAGCATACTGACACCGTTTTACTAATTATTGGAAAGTTCGCTCAGCTACGAAGCAAGTTTTTCCGTCGGCCTCGGGCTCCGTTTTGTAGTAATTGTTGATATAGATATTACTGAGTTAATTCTTGGATACTAAGGCGACTGTGAATTGTGTTTGCGACAGTTTTACATTGTTCATTACCAGTTACAGATTTATCAATAGGCTGAGTAGGCTGGAGGCCAAGGCGACAGGTTTTAGGGGCGGTAAATTTGGCACAAAAATTTTTTAAATTGCAAGCAGAATAAAGAAATTTTAATTACGTTTGCCGAATGTAAATTATTGTTTAAGATATAGGTATACATCAACCCACATTATTAGTAGTAAATGACTGTGCCGTTATTAGCTCTTAAACACGCACAAAAAGAATTTCGTGTGCAATGGAAATGAGCATATGGCTTTCTTGGCCGGGATTGTTCGGCCGCCTGAGTGTAAGTCTTTCTATTTGACGCCGCGTGGGCGACTTACGTGCCAATGATGATACGATGATGATGATTAGGACAACACACTACACCCAGTCCCCTGCTGGGAATCGAACCAGGGCCCCAACGTGGTAGTCAGCGACGCTGCCACTTATTATTATTAGCGCCATGGGTAGTTCCTGTCCCTGCGGTCGCTGATCGTGTTTGTTCGTTTTGGTTCTACGTGTTCTTTGGCTCAGCTTTTTTTATTACAGAGAGCGTTCAGCCCTCTGATCGGGCGCACTGAGCCACAGCCGACTCTACAGAGTCTGTAGAGTCGGCTGTGGCTCAGCCATGGCGCCCGTTGCCCACTGTATACGGAGGCGGACTTCCGTGTGCAATCTTAGCCAAATAGTTGGGTTGTAAAAATAATCTAGGAAGTGAAATTTCGATCGCCTAGTTCACAGTCATACTAATTACGAAAAAAGATGGTATAATTGGGACGATAATGCACGAAACAAAGTTACAATTTCTTTGACAAAAAAATTATAATTAGTACGATTGTGAAATAGGGTATCGAATTGTAGAGGTCGATAGGGGCGGCAATATTTGAGTAGCCTACTAGCGGCAAATGTGTAAGTCCGCTACTATTCATTAGAGTCTACTACTATAGTCAGGCCGAAATACGATAATCCCTGGTCCCGCCTACTGGGCTGGGAGACCGCCCCGGCCGCGGAAAATGAATGCAACCATGTTGCCAAGTAGTTAGTTCCCTGCCTGACAGTTCAGAGCCGGCCGCGGTGGCCGTCTGTAATAAAAAAGCTGAGCCAAAACCTCATCGAACGAGAACGAACAAACCCGATCAGAGTCCGCATTGAACAGAACTACCAATAGAACAAAAAACAAAAAAGGGGACTGAGGCGCTTCAGTCACGGTCTGCACGGCCACTACGGTCGGGGGTTCGAATCCCCCCTCGGGCATGGATATTTGTGCCGTCCTTAGGATTAGCTAGTTCATAAGTTGTTTGTAAGTTTAGGGACTGATGACCCCGTAGTTAAGTCCCTTAAGCTCTACAAACATTTGAACATTTTTGACAGTTCAGGTAACGGTCGCTGTTGTCTGACAGAACTGGCAAAAGTGCACAACGCAGCCGAACGCGCGCATGCGCAGAGCCAAGCTCACGTTTGACTTACTCCAATGGTCTGCTGCCGCTGCCGGCGCTCAAAGCCGATTGGCTCAAGCACCAGGGATCATCCTATTTCGGCTTGTCTATAGTAGAGAATTCGTCCAAGGGGGCAGGAGCGACAGCAAGGAGCATCCACCCATGACCTGCAGATAACACTGAACTTAGCTCTTGCCACCACACTCGGCAATTATCTCCCTCTTCCCCAGCAAACAACACTTACGTCAGTGTGTGACTGTACAATTATTGCACGTTTCCAGGAGAAACTGTTTCCGATTCCGCGTCTGGCCATTCCGGTTTAGACTTACATCGATTTCGTCGAATGATGCAGGTTTCTCTGTCGCTATTTACAACATTAAAAAAAAAAGTAATTATCTTGCGTAGGATGTTGAGGACGGCGCAGTGGAATGATCGAGGGTCCGAAGGCGCCTAGCATAAGTTACTTCAAGTATATTGTAAGCCTTGGGCCTGATGACCAGAGTAGTTAAGTCCTATAGAGTTACAAACATTTGAACATTTTGATGTTGAAGACCGTTTCTTGGATATTAAAGAACAGGTTTTCTGAGCTTCAAATCATAATTTGTGTACTGGTGATGTTTGAAAGAGGATTCGCAGTCTCTGTTGCAATATTCTTTATTATAATCAATAACGCACTTCGCGCTGTTAGCGCATCGTCAGACTGGAAGCAGACAAATGTTTTATTACAGTCCGTGTACCTGGCGGGCAGCAAATCTAATGTGGCTAAGGTGAGTAAATTTTGAAAAGTCAGAACTTACTTGTGTTGAGATGGCGCCACGGAACTATTTAAAGCTGTGGTGGAAGTAGCTTAACAATTTGTGTTCTGTCATTGAGCCCCTGCGAAGACGTAACAGCTATTTGAAGTAGAATAACTAGGAACTAAAATGAAATGAGCTTTCTTGGCCAGGAGAACCTTTGCGGGTTTCTTCGGCCGCCTTAGTGCACGTCTTTTTATTTGACGCCGCGTGGGCGACTTACGTGCCACTGATGATTAGGACAACACACAACACGCAGTCCCCTGCAGGGAATCGAACCCGGGCCTCCTGCGTGGTAGTCAGCGACGCTACCGCTGAGCTACGGAGGCGGACACTAGGGACTAAAGGGGTACAGTATGGAAATTAATAGAATGCTTTTTATATTATAAAATTCATTATAGCAGCAAAGGATTCTCTGTCGCGGCAGGTCCACGTTTAGAACTGGTAGTATTGTTAATAACTGCGGAACATAAATGCGACCGTTAAACAAAGCGGTATGGGCAGAGTTACAGTCTGCGAGAATGAGCGGCTTGCCAAGCGGCAGCTTATTAATATCAGAGATGTGTGTGACGTGCAGGAAATGAAAGGTGAGGGAAAGAAATGTTTGTATAGTCTATGGGACTTAACTACGGGGTCATCAGTCCCTAAACTTACAAACTACTTATGAACTACTTACGAACTAGGACGGCACAAATATCCATGCCCGGAGGGGGGGGGGATTCGAACCCCCGACCGTAGTGGCCGTGCAGACCGTGACTGGAGCGCCTTAGTCCCCTCGGCCACAGCGGCCGGCGTGAGGGAAAGGAGGTGGAAGAATATGTCGGGAATCTGTTGAATCTTGTAAAATGACACATGGCGGTAGTGAAACAATAATAAATGAATGAAAACAAAAGTTATTAGAGGCCTAGGGGTACGGGTGGAAGAAAGATGTTGTGAATTGTCAGATGGAGGGTCATTTTGGAAAAAGATGGATACCATGATATCGTAAAAAGTATGATTTTTTGTAATAAGCTGTTCAAATGTTCAAATGTTTGTTAAGCTTATGGGACTTAACTACGGGGTCATCAGTCCCTAAACTTACAAACTACTTATGAATTACTTACGAACTAGGACGGCACAAATATCCATGCCCGAGGGGGGATTCGAACCCCCGACCGTAGTGGCCGTGCTGACCGTGACTGGAGCGCCTCAGTCACCTCGGCCACCGCGGCCGGCAATAAGCTGTTCGTTGAGGCTATGTTCTGGGGACTGTTTCACGAACTTAGTGATTTGTAATTCTTCCAGAAGTCAGCGTCCCTCCCCCCCCCCCTTTGGGGGCGATGTGAAGAATTTGGATTTTGTCTACGAGGGGGGGGGGGGGGGGGTTGGTGTGTTTGCTTCACTTGAGAGACCTGCATTGCCCCTAGCAAATTCTTTGAGTTAATCGAGCGAAAATCGCGCTCTTAGGTACAAAAAGCTTAAATTCAAATGCGGGCCGAATAAAATCCCTTCACGGACCACATCTGGCTTACGGGCCATATTTTGGAGACCCCTGCCCTATACTATAAAACCTGGCATGGGGTCACTGTGTCTTGGAGGAATACTTTCTATAAAACAGCGTTCGCCAGCTCTACATCGTACTAGAAAACAACTGTCACTTGCGTGCAGGTGGATTCTGATTTCATCGCTGAAGACAATGATCCGCCGTTCGAAGCGATCCTCTGCCGTGCAATTGATGCTGTGAAACGAATGGAGGACGGGCTAGAGGTGTGTGTGGCTGTAGACCCACTGCTGGTAACCGGTTGATAACCGTTCGTGTCGACACTTCTGGGTTTACAAACCCTTTTATCTCTCATATGATAGCTGCACGATCTGCCACTTCCGCCTTTACAATACGTCTGTGCAGCGTGGACGTTCAGAAACTCGTCTATGTGTGTGAGAATGTTTATGTGTCCATTGCGACCAGCATGGTAGCACAACCGACGCAACATATCCAACTTGTGTGGTAGTTCTCACATTTACTTGGCTATAAGAAGCATGAATGCATCTCCCTGGTATGGCACCTTATTGCTTCATATGCTGATATCACACTTATGACTGTTAGCATTTACTATCAAAGTCACACAGTCATGACTCTGGCAGGTATACCACTCGGTATCTGTTGGCGGGCGACGCTGAAACCAGTGTCACTACATCTATTATCCCCCACGTGGAATCTGCCGTAATCGGATCAAAATCAACGTCGTCTTTCTAGGTGTACTATTTTTTGGCGGCAGTGTAGTTTCTGGCACTACCCATTGTCAAGTGCATCTGTAGCAATAGAAGTGGAAAACATTTCGTCCCATTCATATTTATGCACAACACGTTCGTCAACGGTTATCTCGAAATACTTACTACTGATCGCAATACATAAATTTTACGCGACACCCTTTCACTAATTTTAATTTCAAACATTCAGTTGTAATAAATTCAAAGAAACATACATATTTATGCTTCCATTTTGAGTACAGCAACCAATGAAAGAAGATTTTTTTCATAAATTTTTACTTGTTTTGTATTCTGTATTAGCTAGTCTTGCAACACACTTCACGCCACTCCGGTCGGCAGCGGTGGCCGAGGGGACTGAGGCGCTCCAGTCACGGTCTGCACGGCCACTACGGTCGGGGGTTTGAATCCCCCCTCGGGCATGGATATTTGTGCCGTCCATACTATAAGGTAGTAGATAAGTAGTTTGTAAGTTTAGGGACTGATGACCCCGTAGTTAAGTCCCATAAGCTTAACAAACATTTGAACATTTTTTGAACACGCCACTCCGCGATAACGTAGAGAGCTCTGCTCTATATACTCATTAATAAAGATGCACTCCAGAGTAGTTCAAATGTTTCTTCGCTTGTTTTCTTCGCTTGTGTGGCCATAATGTCCGTAGTTGCTTTCATAACTATGAATGGTAGTGATTTTCCGTCTTTTGCAACTACAATAAAATGCGATTTTTTCACACCAGACGCGTTTCGTTTTATTGATTGTAAAACATCATCAGTGGTCTGAAATAGTAGAAATCTACAGTTTGGTTTTTGTTTAGATCGAAAACAGTTCTTAAATGGACCCTTATGTTATTATAAAACAGAGAAAGAACTACATTTGTGAGGTTGGCAACACTCCAATAACACACTGAGCAGAATCAGTAAAAACAAAAACAAACACTTCTGATCTGTGAAAAACAACCATAAACAGTAAACAGTGACAGTGAAAGTAGTGAGAAAACGACACAACATGAAGAACCGGCGGGATTGCACTAAACAGACCGGCATTCCATGATGTGAAGCGAAAAGAAGACAAAATTTCCGTAAGTACCAAACATTAGGCCTACTTTTCAGGGTCCATTTAAGAACTGTTTTCGATCTAAACAAAAACCAAACTGTAGATTTCTACTATTTCAGACCACTGATGATGTTTTACAATCAATAAAACGAAACGCGTCTGGTGTGAAAAATCGCATTTTATTGTAGTTGCAAAAGACGGAAAATCACTACCATTCATATTTATGAACTACCTTATACTACAGACGGCACAAATATCCATGCCCCAGGAGGGGATTCGAACCCCCGACAGTAGCGGCCGTGCGGACTGTGCCTGGGCGCCGCAGACCGCTGAGCCACTGCGGCCGGCTCCAAAGTAGTGCCAAAACTAGTAGCGCAAATACAATATTTTTAAAACACAGCCTGTTAGTAAAATGTATACGCCAAGATATTGCTTTTTAGTATGGATGACAGCTTTTACTGGCTCATTTTTATCGTCGCAATTAACTTATTTCCGCTATTAAACGCCATCCTCAGGTGTTCTGCAATTACGATGAAACGTATTTAATGAAGATATTAGGGAAGAGGAAATATATTTCCACTCCCTAAACCACACATAAAATCTACTAAACTAACAAATAGAACTGAAACATAAAAATTAAATCGAAAACTTTATTCACATCTTTCAGCATGATAACGGATAAAATTAGCAAAACAGCGAAAGACAATCTATACCCGGTTCCATAGCAACACAGAAAATACACAACACAGATAACACCTATGCGGTAAACATTACGTCAAGGAGGTAGCATTACGTAAACATTCAATATCGTTGACGCAACTGTCAAAACAAGATCTAATCGTTACTACTTATATAAACGCTGATTTATAAAATATAAGTGGACATACCCAGGGGCAGACATAGACTCTGACCATAACTTGTTGGTTATGAACTGTAGGCTGAAACTGAAGAAACTACAGAAAGGTAGGCAAATAAGGAGATGGGACCTAGATAAATTGAAGGAACCTGAAGTTCTTAAGAATTTCAGAGGGAGCTTCAGGCAACAGTTGACAGAAACAGGGGAAAATAAAACAGTTGAGGAGGAATGGGTAAAATTGAGAGATGAAATAGTGAAGGCAGCAGAGGACAAAATAGGTAGGAAGGCAAGACCTACAAAGAATCCTTGGATATCACAGGAGATACTAAATTTAATCGATGAAAGGAGAAAGTATAAAAATGCAGTAAATGAAACAGGCAAAATGGAGTACAGACGACTAAGAAATGAGATTGACAGGAAGTGCAAAATGGGTAAGCAGGAATGGCTAGAAGGCAAATGCAAGGATGTAGAAGAATGTATAAATAGGGGGAAAATAGATACAGCCTACCGGAAAATAAAAGAAACATTTGGCGATAAGAAAAACAGCTCAATGAATATCAAGGACACTCTTGGAAAACCAGTTCTCAGCAAAGAAGGGAAAGCTGAAAGGTGGAAAGAGTATATAGAGGGGCTCTACAAAGGAAATGAACTTAGAGACACTATTGTAGGAAGGGAAGAGGATGTAGATGATGATGAAATAGGAGATACTATACTGAGAGATGAATTTGACAGAGCACTGAAAGATCTAAGTCGAAACAAGGCCCCTGGAGTAGATGATATCCCGTCAGAGCTACTGAAGTCTCTGGGAGAACCAGCCATGACAAAATTGTTTCACATTGTGTGTAAGATGTATGAGACAGGTGAAGTACCCTCAGACTTTAAGAAAAATGTTATAATACCCATTCCAAAGAAAGCGGGTGCAGACAGGTGTGAAAACTACAGAACTATCAGTTTAATAAGTCATGGTTGCAAAATATTAACATGAATTATATACAGAAGGATGGAAAAGCTGGTAGAAGCCGACCTCGGGGAAGATCAGTTTGGGTTCAGGAGAAATGTAGGAACACGGGAGGCAATACTCACTTTACGGCTTATCCTAGAAGATAGATTAAGAAAAGGCAAACCTACATTTCTAGCTTTTGTAGATTTGGAGAAGGCTTTTGACAATGTCGATTGGAATAAACTATTTCAAGTTCTGAAGCAAGCAGGAGTAAAATATAGGGAGCGTAAGGTTATTTACAACTTGTACAAAAACCAGACAGCGGTTGTCAGAGTTGAAGGGCATGAAAGGGATGCAGTGGTTGGAAAGGGAGTAAGACAGGGTTGTAGCCTTTCCCCAATGTTGTTCAATTTGTACATTGAGAAAGCTATAAAGGAAATCAAGGAGAAATTTGGAGAAGGAATTAAAGTTCAGGGTGAAGAATTAAAAACATTGCGTTTTGCCGACGACATAGTAATTCTGTCAGATACAGCAAAGGACCTGGAAGAGCAATTGAACGGAATGGATAGTGTGCTAAAAGGTGCATATAAGATGAACATTAACAAGAGTAAAACTAGGGTAATGGAGTGCAGTGTAAGAAAATCAGGTGATGCTGAAGGAATTAGATTAGGTAACGAAACAATAAAGGAGGTAGATGAGTTTTGTTACTTGGGCAGTAAAATAACAAATGATGGTCGCAGTACAGATGATATAAAATGCAGAATGGCAATGGGTAGAAAGGTGTTTTTGAAAAAGAGAAATTTGTTAACATCGAATATTGATTTAAGGCTAAGGAAGTCCTTTCTGAAGGCATTTGTATGGAGTGTTGCCTTGTATGGGAGTGAAACATGGACGATAAGCAGTGTGGACAGAAAGAGGATAGAGGCTTTTGAAATGTGGTGCTACAGAAGAATGCTGAAGATTAGGTGGGTGGATCGCGTAACTAATGAGGAGGTACTGAACCGAATTGAGGAGAAAAGAAATTTCTGGCATACCTTGACTGAAAGAAGGGACAGATTGGTAGGACACATTCTTAGACATCAAGGAATTGTGAATTTAGCGTTGGAGGGAAGTGTGTGGGGTAAAAATCGCAGAGGGAGACCAAGAGACGCGTATAGTAAGCAGATTCAAGTGGATGTGGGTTGTCGTTCTTATGAGGAGATGAAAAGGCTTGCTCAGGATAGAGTAGGGTGGAGAGCTGCATCAAACCAGTCTCTGGACTGAAGACAACAACAACAACAAAAACAGTGTACGACTATTTGAAAGATAGACATCCAACGATATCGAATGGGGAACAAGGAAAAACTAACGAATGCAGAACTACATTTAAATCAAATTAAATTAGAGCACAGCCGCGGTGGAGTGGCCGAGCGTTCCAAGGCGCCTAACTGCGGAGCGCGCTGCTGCCCGCCGTCGGATGTTCGAGTCCTCCTTCTGGCATGTGTGTATTTGTTGTCCTTAGCATATGTTAGTTTAAGTAGCTTGTAAGCCTAGGGACTCATGACCAGAGTAGTTAAGTCCCACAGAGTTACAAACAATTGAACATTTTTTGAATCACATCTCAACATACAGTGTAATTACCTTCATTAAATAACTTTTATCGTAATTACAGGATGGCGTTTGTATCTTAAATAATTTTATTGAGCCGCTAAAATGCACCAATAAAAGTTATCATCAATACTAAAAAGCAGTGTCTGAACCATTACCAGCAGTCTTTGGCACTAGAAAAAATAATTAATTTTTAACCGCCTTCGCCTTTCTTTATCGGATATTGGTTGTCTTTTATTTTTTTCGATAAGGAAGGAGAAAGCGCTGCATTTGTGGCAGTCAGTCAGCCGTTACGTTTGATATTCTTAACATCTCCGCTTGATTCGGGGATTTTATCAGACAGGAAATGAATCATGTGTGTTTTTCGGTAGTCATATATTTTGAATAAGCCATGAAGTAAGGATTTATGATACATTTTTCTTTTCGCTCAGTAGTTTTATGTGTGTGATCTGTAATGAGCAAGGAGAGTTTTTAGGTTCCAGTGGACACCGAATTAGATCAGTGAAGACAGCTGACAATCTGTGGCGGACCGAAATTTTAGTTCGGATCTCTCGCTCACTAGGCGGGTACCTGATTGCTATGCCACCTGACACTCGAAGTGACACGACTCTTGCCAGAGGCGAACTGTCAACTTCTCCACAATCTACTAACGTTGTGCCCCTTCTTCAAATGCCCAAATGTCTGTAAACCTCTCGGGCCAAACAACTGTGGTCATCAGTCCATAGACTTGCAAACTACTTGAATATCTCACACTAAGGACAACACGCACACACACACACACACACACACACACACACACACACACACATGCCCAAGGAGCTGCGACGGATTAGCCGTGCGCGCTGGGGCGCCGAGCTGCGGTGCGCGCGGCCGTTCGAGTCCCCCCTTCGGCCATGGTTGTTTGTGTTGTCCTTAGGTTAATTTACCTTAGTTTAAGCAATTTGTAAGCTACGGACTAATGACCTCGAAGTTAAGTCCGATAGATTTACAAACATTTGAACATTAATCGAGGCGTTTCGCCATTTCCCGTAAGTGGGGTGTGCTTCTGCACTGAAGGAGTCAAAAATGTTCAAATGTTTGTACAGCTTATGGCACCTAACTGTGGGGTCATCAGTCCCTAAACTTAAAAACTACTTATGAACTAACTTACACTAAAGACAACACAAACATCCATGCCCGAGGGAGGATTCGATCCTCCGACGCGGGAGGTCGCGCGATCCGCAAGGTGGCGCTTCAGACCTCTCGGCTACTACCGCGCGTCTGAAGGGATCATTTGCCTGTCACTTGCTTAATTATATATATATGTACTAGCGAACCCGGAAACGTCTTGTAATTGTTAACTATGCATGTGAATTGAATATACATCCTACAGTCCCTCCTTTAATCTCTGCCCCGTTTCTACGCGTATCCTTTATCTTTGTCCTCTTAGGCTTCACTCTGTATTAGCTAGCTGGAAATCTGGCGTTGTTCGGGTATTTCGTTAATTCAGGTACGTCTTCCTCTTCCCTCTCTTTCTACGTCTGCCTCCTCCTCCTCCGTCGCCACTTCCTCCTCCTCCTCCTCCACCTTCTTTTCGTCTTCCCCTTTTCCTCCAGCCATCAATCCTCTACCATTACCTCCCGCAGCTCTCTGCCGTCTCCCACTGCCCCCTTCGCCGTTCTTCTATTCCTTCCCCTCTACAAGAAAAATTTCATATATCTGCCAAATTTCACGATGATCAGGCAAACAGCGGATGACATTCTCCGCCAGACACCATATGAAATCTTACGCAGCAAGTGATTTTTCCCTTGCTTTGAAGGTCGCACCAGTTTTCATCAAGGTAGGAATAAAACTGTAGATTGCTGTCAGTTGTAAAATACTCTTCACCACGCGACGTCCAATTGTTTGGTAGATGGGACCGTTCACCTTGTTATGAAGGTCAAAGTTTTGTCACAATAAGTAACAACATAAGTAAATCGAACAAGAAATATATAGAGAGAAAAAAAGTTTGCACCAACAGCTGTACTATTTATTGTTTACGCTCGATTGCTTTAGCCACCTACTACCATCAACAGAAGATTACACACTGTACATTAATTGGTCCAGAAATACGTTCTCGCCAAATTCGGCCTCATCAAGTATAAAATGCTAACAGACATTTGGTGGATACTCTATGTACAGTGTAGAATCTCCTGTTGATGGTAGTCAGTACCGAAACCGGTGTAGAATCAACAATAAACTGTACTGTTGTTGGCACAAGAATAAATAAATAAATATAGCTCAAACCGTTTCTAATTTTTCAAAAAAAGTGTGAAGTTTGGTTTGTCATTCTGGTCTCGCATGTTTTTACGTACCAATTACATATACCTATCAAGTTTCAGGGTGAATGATTAAACGGTCTCGAAGGCTATTACCCTCCACCACGTGTTATGCAGCTACTTACAGAGGGTAAAAAGCTCTCCATGAATACATACACAGGTGCAGTGGCGTATCCAGGATCTTGGTCTGGGGGGGGGGGGGGGCTGAGGTCAATCACCGAGCTGACGTGAATTCTTAAAAAGAAAAAAGAAGAAGAAGGAAGGGCTGCGCTTTTACTTGATCTTGATCCCCCCTCTCCCTCCCTCCCTCCCCCCCCCCCTCTCTCTATTGGAGGCTGCAGCAAGGTCTTGGGGGGGGGGGGGGTTCCAGGAGGGTCTTGAGGGGGGGGGGAGGAGGGGCTGCAGCCCGACAGCTCCCCCCCCCCCCCCCCCCCAATTGGATACGCCACTGCACAGGTGGAAAGAAGTATTCACATACGGTCTTGTTTGTAGTAGATTCTGCCTTCATAATGAAGGTGATGAACTGTCGATTTTGTTATATGCATTATTCAACGCCATGTGCCTAAAATATTTGCGTATACACAAATTTATTAAATCCAAAGCACTGGTTAAAAGCCAGAGACCGAACCGCTGATATGTGCTGTAGCTGACGAAGACAGAAGTATTCACACACCGCCCGTACAATGCAAACACATCGTCACATTTCCAAGCTAAATGTCGCTGAGTGAAGACAGCAGCAAGGCCAGTGTGCCGAGCAGGCAAATACTCCAGTGACAACAACATGGGTAGAAAAGGAAAGGAAACAATTCCAGAAGACAGAAAGATAATGGCGACGTTGCATGAATAGGGTAAATCGTATGCCGAAATAGCAACGAGGAGCCCTTATACAGTGTGCAGTGTTGTTAACAGGTACCAAAAACAAAAACATTGATAAATGGGCATCGTGTTGGAAGACCGCGACACGTTTCACAAAGAGAAGAGAGGCACATTGTAAGGATTATTAAGAAAACACATAAAATAAGTTCATTGGAGATTGCTGCCCAAATACACGAGATTTGTGGGAAACAAGTTCATCCAAACACTGTCCTGAGGATGTTTCATCCAATCGGCTACAAAGATAGAGTTCCAAGAAAGAAGCCGTATATAAGAAAGGCAAATAAGAGGAAAAGGTTGCAATTTGCCAATCAATATGTGACCAAGGATACGGAGTTCTGTATCAGGGTAATTTTCTATAACGAGAGCAAGTTCAACATTTTCCATCACGATTGACGTATTTTAGGGTGGAGAAGATGAAATACCGAGTTGGAACCTGCTAATAGGGCTGTATTGTAAAATATGATGGTGACGGTATCATGGTCTTGAGGTGCATGGCTGTGTCAGTTGTGGGGAACCTGGTATTTATTGATGGAACTATGGATCAGTATGTGTGTCTAGTTATTTTAAAGAGAAATTTGAAAGTCAGTGATGAAAAAATAGGTTTGAAAATTGACTACCATTTCCAACAGGACAATGATTCAAAACACAGAAATTGTACGTTTGTAGATTCAGAATAATACTCCCTACACGCTACAAACACCACCTCAGTCCCCAGACGTGAACCCTATTGAATATTTGTGGGACGAGTTAGAAAGAAGAATCAGAAAACATATTTTCAGTAAAACACAACTGAAGGAAGTGAGTGTTCAAGAATGGGGGAAGATTGACGCAGCAGTAACAAGAAAGCTAGTACAATCAATGCAGGACAGGCTGAAGGCTGTTATTAGAAGCAAGGGAATGAATACACACTATTACATGTAGGTAGCTAAATCAAACAGTGTAACATACGTGAGTCTATGAATACTGACGACCGTCCATAATCACAGTACAGCTAACGCTGTATCTATTTTTTCCGAACGGTATTAATAATTATTTATGTTTCAGTGTGGTTAAACTGATGTACATGGAGAATAGATTGTTTCAATTTGGTCACTTTTATTCACAAATGTTACAAGTAGTCTAAACATTAAATGTACGCATTGTATATCCTCATGTGTGAATATTTCTGTCCATCAGTGTACATAGAGGTGCGAAGTTTGACGGTGATCGGCAGAACGGCGATGAAATCTCAAAATGTTCAAATGTTTGTAAAATTAAGAGACGGAATTGCTGGGATCATCGGCCCCTAGGCATAAAAACTACTTTAACGTACGTTAAGGACGACACATAAACACCCAGGGAGAACTGGATCCTCCGACGGGAGAGGCCGCGCAGTCCGTGACATGGTGTCATAGACCGCGCGGCCATGCCCACGCGGTACTGACATTTATCGATCGGTCAAATGGCGTCCATCAGGGTACCCTCCTCCATGAACCGTACGATGGGTTGCGGAGCATAATAACATTCTCGATGAAAAACTACAGAAATGTGCCAAATTTGATGGTGATGGGCCAAACCAAGTAAGTAGTTCCTTCCGTCAGCTGTGATAGACAGTGCATACAAAAATGATCATTTCGCACTTTGTCAGAATTTTCCGACTTTCTTTTGTAAATGTTTGGAATTTTTTTTGATAACTTTTCCAGGACCATCATCATCATTTATTGCTTTCTTGGGCGTTTTAAGGCATACAGCTGAATAAAAAGTACACAAACCATAATGGAAAAAGAGTACAACAGATTCCATATTACAAAATTTGTAAAAGGTAAAAAAAAAAAAAAAAAAAAAAAAAGGTCAGTCAGTCAGAATCTCAGAGTAGGAGACATTTATTGCAGGGACTGCCGTCGTTCCGCAGCCTCTTCTTCCGCTGTCGGCTCCCTTTGGGAGTCGTCTAGGAGGTTGAGAACGTTGGGAAACGATCCATCAGCTCGGAAGATGTGACCAAACCATTGCAGCTTCTTCTGCCCCAATATTCGTCCGATGTGTAGCTTTCCATATCGCTGGTAAATGTCTTATTTTGTTCTTCGTTCCCATTTACTTTCCATTCGAACTACCGTCCTCTCGAACGCACAAATTGCTTCTTCAGTTGCTGCCAAGTTGCCAAGTTTTCACAATCACATAAAAGTACCGGCCGTACATCCGAATCTTGTTTTTGAGCGATATTTGCCGGGATTTAAATAGGACGAAGAAAACAAGAGTAGCGTTTGTTATTCGTTGCTGCACCTCTTTCGTCGCTTCACTTTTACTGGTCAGTATGTTCCCAGGTAGGCCTATTTGAATTCTGTTACTCGTTCGAAGGCGTGCCCATCAACAATGAGGGAGGGGAGAGGAGCCTGACGTCCCGAGACAACAAAATATTTTGTTTTGCTCTCATCACAAGCCCTGTTTGTTACGCGTTGAGGAGGAATCATGAAGAGTCAGCACGTAGTTGCTTCCTGGTTAACGACAAGGATCACAACATCGTCAGAAAATGCTAGGATTGTGTAGGTTCCCTCCACCTCCGTTTCTCTGTTTCGACCAGTGTCGCGGCTTACTTTTTCCAAGGCGAAATTGAATAGTATTGGCCCCCATTGATCTCCTTGTCGCAAACCATTTTAAATACCGAATGATGATGATAGTGGCTGCCGAACTTTACTTGGCAAGTTGATTGGAGTAGCAAGCTGGTATTAGGCGGATGTATTTATGTGGTATGTCAAGTTCTTTTAATGTTCTCCGTAGCATGGAGTGGTCGATGCTGTCATATGCTAATATAAAATCAATGACGATGAGTTGTACTTTTGGATCAAACTCGTAAAATTTTTTAGGACCGTAATGAACAAAATAAAATATAAAATTAAATTAAATTAAAAAAAAAATGAATCATCCCTCGCCATCAAAATGTTTCAAACGTTTGTTAAGCTTATGGAACTTAACTGCGGAGTCATCAGTCCCTAAACTTACAAACTACTTATAAACTAACTTATACTAAAGAAAGCCCAAACATACATGACTGAGGGAGGATTCGATTCCCTAACGGGGAACGGCCTCGCGCATCGGAGCATAGCGCTTCAATGCGCTCTGCGACTCCCCATCGTCAGAATCGTGAGTTACAGGGTTGAGTTAATTAAAAAAACATATAAAGAGAAATGCCAAGATCGCAATCATTATCTTTTATTTATTTAAGATGACTGGTTCCAACACTCAATAGTTTCATCTTCTGGTCTCCTACAACTGGAATTTAACTGCTCATTAAAGCCGCTACATAAAATTTGGAAGGTTACACCACGGCGTGCTGAAAACAGTCGTCTTAAATAATAAGAAATAAAATTTCGATCTTGGCTGTTCTCTTTATAGTAATACAATACGACCGCTCCCTATTGATGAGTAAATTGACATTCAAAAACACATTGAAAAACGCACCCTTAGTTATCACAAATTTTGCGGTAGATGTTCCAAAAATTGTCTTTCAAACAAACCTCGTCCTGATTTTTTTAAATTTTTATTTAATTTTTTTTAAGAACTTATGGGACTTAACTACGGGATTCAGTCCCTAAGCTTACAAACTACTTATGAACTAGCTAAGACTAAGGACGTCACAAATATCCACAAATATCCCCCGACTGTAGTGGCCGTGCAGACCGTGACTGGAGTGCCTCAGTCCCCTCGGCCACCGCGGCCGGCTCCTGAAAATTACGAACACACACACACACACACACACACACATACAAACACACATAGTCACAAAAAAGGATGAGGCAAATCTGTCGCGCCGTTCTCAACGTATGGCAATTGATTTTTATTGATATCGATGTCTGTTTCTTAAAACATATCACGGAGGTGGAAAAATTATTGACTCAAGCAGGTTTAGCGTTACTCGGTCCTGCATGCCGACAAAATTATCCAGTTCCGGGTATCATATACTACAAGCGGAACGTGAAGAGGATATGAAATGTGTGTGATGATCGTGGCAATCCCAGACCGCGCGGCGTTAGTGATGGTGACTTTACAGCGTCACACAGTTAACTACATAAACATGTTGACGCTCGTGGGAGCAGGTGTTTACGTAACAGGCGGTGGGCGCTATCGCCTGCTGCGACCGCTGACCTGTCGATTCGATAAGCCGGATGCGTCGACGCTTCGTCCTACGATAACAGTCGCAGCGCAGCAGGCGTGCCCAACTAGAGGTACCGCCACACCGCAGAACATAGGTCTACTGGCCAAATCTGGCTTCTGTGTGGCTCTGCAGAAATACATAAAAGCGTCAATAAGGTGTCTGTCTGTACCTGGAGAGAGGATGAGTTTAACTGCATACATACTAAGATGGCGGTGCTCAGTGACGTTGCCAGAATATAGTCAAAGGGGGAGTCCGACTTGTTAAAGAGAAATTTACAAAGGCTCCTGTTTTTCATTTATTCTAAAAACAAACTTAACATATTTTTTATATTTTATGCACATAGTTTGTGTCTGTAAGAACTTATTACGAATAGTGCAATATTTTATATACAAAATTTTGGAAAATGTGGTGTCGCACAAGTCTAAAGTGCGCGCCACCTACTTTCGCCGCGCGCCGCCATGCACGCACGGTGCGGCGTTCTTACGACGTCAGCCACGAGCGCCCTCTGCTACGACTCCGCTCGTGGCCACCACTGAACGACATCGTTCACTTGGGACTGAGATAGGAACCAGCTAACACTTGGGAATCAGATAGGCACCAGTGAAGACTTGGCTATCGGATAGGCACTAGAAATCAACAGTAGGCAGGCCTCTAGCTCAACTATATATCAGCATTCTGCAGTACTGAGCTATGTAAAAGTTAAGTATTACTAAGTCTCTAAGAAATATAGATTTCGTTCTAATTTACTCTAGTGTTTCTAGTTTCTGCTGTCCCACTGGCTGGTCAACTCCTACATGCACAAGCGTGCATCCTTTATTCCTGTGTCGGTCTCTTCCTACTCGGCCACCGACACCTACGACGGAAACGAGACACAAAAGCGGCGACGAGGCTGGGACACAAAAGTGGCGACGAGGATGGGATACAAAAGAAAACATTTCTTAAAAACTGTTTCAATATACGCCAGCAGAACCTTCAGATGTTATTGCAAACGAACTCAGATTATCAGAATGAGAAGTGTTTCTTTGTATTTGAACACTGGCAACGACACGGTTGCATGTCACCACGGCTGTAACTTGGTGTTCCGCAAAATCTGCATTAGTTTTTGCATCAGTATAAATACCTTGCATATTGATTTAGGGAGCGTAAGTCTTTAATTTTATTTCCAAGATTATTGGTTCTTTTTCTCTTGTTGTCATTGCAACGTATCCATCCTCTAGATAAAATATTACTCTCAAAACTAACTTTAAAAAGTATTACACGTACTGAGTGAGGTGCCTAATGATATACTGAAATATTGCCACTAGAAATAACGACTTCACTTCTGTAAATAGATAAATAAGCTATTATAGTAGTACGTGTTTTAACTTTCCATAACGCTAGTGGACAAATGAAAGTAGGTTTTTCTCTTTTTTCTTGCTATGAACTTCTTCATAATTGGAAACTTATCTTAACAGCACAAAAGAAATGAACGGCAGCGTCAGCATTCCAATGTAGTACTCATACATGGCAATAATGGAGTAAGGCCAACAATGGACAACGGGTAAAGGAGGACTGGGCAATAGCCGATGCTGTTATCGATGTATCGATAATTAAAATCTATAGATGGCTTTGTTGACTGTCGATGGTGCGCATCCCTTTTTCGTCGTATGACTGATAACCATATCATTCAGTTCACTACACGATAGCTAGGCAGTGTCTTATTTCATTTACTCCCTTCGGAGGTTCGAGTCCACCATTGAGCATGGATGTGTATGTTGTCCTTAGCATAAGTTTGAGTAATATTTTATCGTTTAGGTTATAGGAAGGGTCCGGACGCGCAAGACCCCCCTCCCTTAGCTACGTCCTTGGGATGCTTCAGTTGTGTGTCTATTAAATAACTATAATTCACAGAGAGAATAAGTGTTAATGATGTAACAGCTTTCATTATTCTTCATCAGAATGGTAATAAACTCTACAAGTAAAGCGGGAAAGTACGTTCAAGTAAATCTGTCACGAATCCAAAGTTTTTTCAAATATTCAAACGTTTGTAAACTTATCGGACCAAACTGCTATGGTACTCAGTCCCTAGACTAACAAACTACTTACACTAAGTTACATTAAGGACAAAACACACACACACACACACACACACACACACACACAGACACATGCCTGAGGGAGGACTCGAACCTCCGGCGCGAGCGTCCGCCCGTCATTAGCATGATCCCTTTGACTAGTGTTTTTCAACCTTTTCCAATATGCTACCACTTCCCAAATAAAAATATTCCGGTCACCCCCTCCAAAATAATATATATACCGGGGGATCAAAATGTCAGTATAAATTTGAAACCTTAATAACACACGGAATAATGTAGATAGAGAGGTAAAAATTGACACACATGCTTGGAATGACATGGGGTTTTATTAGAAAAAAAAAGTTTAAAAAATGTCCGACAGATGGCGCTGGACAGCAAAACGTCAAACACTGCTACCGTGACGGGTGAGAGGTACGCCGATATGTTAGAGAATCGCATCATCCCCAGCCTGGCTGATAAACACCTGCTGGAACGTACGATTTTTATGCAGGATTGCGCTCCACCCCATTTGCTAGACGCGTGAAATATCTCTTGCGCGCGTCGTTTGGTGATGATCGTGTGCTCAACCGCCACTTTCGTCATGCTTGGCCTTCCAGGTCCCCAGACCTCAGTCCGTGCGATTATTGGCTTTGGGGTTACCTGAAGTTGCAAGTGTATTGTGATCGACCGACATCTCTAAGGATACTGAAAGACAACATCTGACGCCAATGCCTCACCATAGCTCCGGGCATGATTTACAGTGCTGTTAACAACATTATTCCTCGACTACAGCAATTGTTGAGGAATGATGGTGAACATATTGAGCATATCCTGTACAGAACATCGTCTTTGTCTTAATTTGTTATGCACATTATTGCTTTTCTGAACCGCCATCTGCCAGACATTTCTTGAAGTTTTTTTTTCTCTTTTTTATTATTTTATTTTATTTTATTTATTTATTTATTCTTCTACTAAAACCCCATGTCATTCCAAGCATGTGTGTCAACTTTTACCTCTCTATCTACATTATTCCTTGATTTATTAAGTTTTCAAATTTATACTGACTTTTTGATCACCCAGTATATATACATGTTTTTCGGAATGGAGCAGATTATCCCATTTTTACAAGATTTCCGACGGAAACATATTTTTGGCTCAACCAGGGTTTCGCATTTCAGGCAAGACTCAGAAGCGAATTATGTTCTTTAAGAAGATTCTACGGTAAAGACAATTTGTAACAAAGTAGATTTTCTTCGAATTATTCAGAATTACTTATTGTATCGTGTTCTTTTACCGATTGATTGAATGCTGAAAACTGTTTTCAGGCTTTGCCCTTATTCATCATTAGCTCACTGTATTATAAAACAATTTATCATCTATTTATTGAGTAATCAATGTTGCAGAAGGAACTCCGTAATTTTAACATTAACTAAATTTCACTTAGGCAGGAGTTTTTGTGTTACTGAACCCCTACTTATTTTATGGCGCAAGTAATTGCTCCTGTGACGGTGACCCGTGGAGAGAGACTTTGCGAACCCCCTGGTTGAAAAACACTGCCTTAGACCATGCGGCTAATTCCGCACGGCCACAAAGGACTCCGTGGTTCCATCCACATATCTTGTCGACTGTCATGTGTTATCAGACACGTGCGGCATTGATATGTGAAGATAACTTTGCGCCTATTTTCCAAAGTCCCTTCTTCCTCAATTTGAGCCCAATCATACCGTGCAGCATGATGCCTGGGTTCAAGGGCCTGGCCTTTCCATGTTCGTCTATAATACAGAGTGTTATTAAGGCTTAGCAGTCTCATTTGCATCCCGGTGGCCTCCACAAAACTTTTTTTCGTTATGGTGGCCCACTGGACGGGATTACTAGCCATCGGACAAGGACCTTATAATGTCTACAAACTTCCTGCCGGCTGCAGTGGTCGAGCGTTCTGCGGCGCGCCAGTCACAGTCTGAACGGTCGCTACGGTCGGGGGCTCATACCCCCCCCCCCCCCCCACGGGCATGGATGTTTGTGACGTCTTTAGTATAAGGTAGTTTATAAGTAGTTAATAAGTTTAGGGACTGATGACCCCGTAGTTAGATCGCTTAAGCTTAACAAACATTTGAACAAACTTCCTACATTGTGTATTGAGTGGAGGTACAAATGTTACAGCCTCATCTACATTCAACAGGTATGTTTACATTTTATGACAGTTCATAGGACCGTATTTCGAATCTTGAGAACGTATCTCCATTAGGAATTTATTTATGGCTTAGATTGATGCAAAACCTTTTTTGATGTCTTTAGTTTGGAGACTACGACTCTTCTTATCAGCATGACAATGCATCTTGTCATAAAACAGGCTTCTTGAGGCAGTGGTCTGTGAACAACATTTTTGATATGGCCTGCTCAGAGTCCCAAACTGAACCCAATGGAAACCGTTTGTTATGAGACAGAATATCGAGTTTGCCAGCGTCTAACGTCATTACTTGCTCTGGTTTTGACTTTTGATTAAGAATGGGCTTCCAACTCTTTGCAAATATTCAGACTCCTTATTCATATGTCTGTAAATCTATCGGACCAAACTGCATGGTCATCAGTCCGTAGCTTACAAACTACTTAAACCTAGGTAAACTAACCTACGGACAAACACACACACCCATGCCCCAGGGAGGACTTTAACCTCCACGGCGAGCAGCCGCGCGCTCCGCAGCGAGACGCTTTAGACCGCTCGGCTACTCCACCGCGGCGACTCCTTATTCAGTTCTGGTTGTTAGTTGAAATTACTGCCTTTAGATTTGCCTGATTTACCGTTTAAATGAAATTTAACGGATTTCTTTGAATTTTCGTATCGATAACTTGATACTTTTCAGTATTTATGGTCAATTGTCAATTTTCGCACCATGCAGACATATGATCTAAATAGTTTGGAATTTTTTTCATCTACTGATGGCTTTACCAACCGATAAATCACAGCATCATGCGCGAACAGTGTCATAGCCTTGAAAAATGGTTAAATGTGCTAGAAATAGAGAAATGAAAATCGAAAAAGGTTGCCAGAAAATAACACCGAAAAGTGCGAATAATAACACTATATCCTGTCCCTGCTAATAAGTGTCCGGATACTTGTGAACAAAGATTGTAATTATAGTAAGCTCACTGCAGTGGTATCCCCCTTGGTTTCTACGCCGGCAGTTAAAAGTTCCATAATGCTTCTGTTTTTTTTTAAGTAATGGTGTTCATCGATTTTTCTAGTACTGGATTCAGAAACATATTTGAGCGCTTACAACTCATGTCTGGGAGGAGCAGGAATCGTTTCCTGCGCTTTTAGGTTTTCTTACGATTTTTCTGACATCATTTAGTGGAATATCTTCAACAACTTCACATCTGGTTTACCGTCCCGTTAAGTTCAGTGTCCTCTACGGGTAGTTTAAATACAATTCTCCTCCGCCTGACTTCACTACACGCTTGTAAGCGACACCGACTTCCGGACTTGGGCCGCGATATCAAAGGTGACGGAGTCAACATTCCCCTCCCTGTTCGACCTTGGCAGCGTCTGTCAAGACCGGTTGCTAGGGGAGACAAGAAAGCGACACTGGGAGGCACGGAAACTATACCCCGACTCACATTCTTTGAATCGGGTGCGTTCTCTGGACTGAATTTGTATCTTTAGTATCAATATGTGTAAAGTAATTCAAAAGAAAATTTCATTCTAATAAAGCAACGAAAATTTAAAGATGAGCTCATACACCTGATACCAGAGATCGGCAAGTAATCTTAGATGGGATCGGGATAATTTTCAAAATTTTTATCGTGGTCCGGAAGTAAAAGCTCATGTTCCTTATAATTTTTTATTTTTATTTTCACTCACAAAGAAATATGAAATACAATAGACAGGAATATTTGTATTCAAAAATGAAGAAAAGTTATATCCTTTAATAATTTTTCATTTTAATTTTCACTCTCAAACTAATATGAAATACTGCAGATGTAACATAATAATGTGTAAAAAAATCCAAAACATTTCATATTATTTACTAGTTATTTACTTTTATTTTCACTCACAAAAACTATGAAATAAAATGGATAGTCAATCTTTTATTCAAAAGTCCAGAAATAGGTCACTAAGAAAGTATGAAATATAATGAAATGTGCCTATATCTGTTAAAAAAAATCCTTGGGAAAAATTACATTTGCAGTCTTGAGGAGGTTCTTAAAGTTAGGTTCATATGCGGAATAGTCTCTTCAAAGTGGTTGGCCGTTAGTCCTGAGCGATAATTATTCTCCAAGAAAATCATTTTTGAAAATAAAATTTCCCAAATATATGTGGAGCCAAACATATCAGCCAGGTAGATGCAAACTTTTTTTGCACTTTTCATATTTTTCCGAGACACGTTGACTCCGAAATTATTTAGTGGATACAGTTTTATACGTTTGCAAGGAAATGTCTTCTGCAAGTCTATTATCTCCATATGGAGTAAAGGCTTTGAAAGGTAGAAAAAATGCTCAGTCACATCCGTCCGTTCTGCTACAGGAGAAACTTCCAAAGGTGATTTTTAAGAATGTTCACAAGTTGTATATTTCTTTGGATTTTACTGCAAATTTAGTCTTATGTTTTGCCAAGAAATTTGATAAACTGGAACTGTCTATTTCTGGATTATTCTTATATTGAAAAATTGTTGTAAAATTAAGAAATTCTTGACTTAAAACGTCTCTTTCAAATGATCAGCTTGCGACGGTATGATGCACTTCGTACCAAATCACAAATTAATTTTCCATTTCCTTGTAGCTCGGTGTTACTATCTACAGAAAAAAATAATAATCAGATTGTGTAATTTACCCTTTAAAAATATTTTTTGCAGTACAGTTTTTGGCGTTCCGCGGTCCGGACCTGGACCGCAGTCCGCCAGTTGCCGACCGCTGCCTTACACGGTACTGTCAATACCAGACGAACAAATGACATCCACCTCAGGTAAAGGAATTATCAATAATAAGCAAATTTTAGAATACCGTTTCGAAACATGACTGCTAACGTATTTTGAGCAATAGTACGAAATGTCTCACTACATTCTTTACCAAAGTGAAAGAAGAAAGCGCAAAAATTGGTCTAACGTTGAATTTTAAGAAAACGACAATAATGGCATGAAGGATGAGAGACAGTGAAGGAAGTTTCTTTTCTGAACAATCTCGTCTCCCAGATTCTGGTGAGTCAATATATGCTTTCTACTTGTTAGAAAGGCATTGTCCAGTTTTGACAATGTTTTAATTAGAGTTGCGTAATTAAGATAAAAGTCCAGTAAATTTACATTACTCCACAACAGGGATAGGTTTAGACAAATCGACAGTACTTTTATTAAACTACTTCCAAATTGGATTCTATTCTTCTAGTTGTGACATTTTTACTCATAAAATTAAAGTGAGTTAGAGAAGAAGTATACTGAAATCGATATTTCGAGTCTCGTAATTACGAGTTTCGTATACATCTGAGCGTCATAAAACAAAACAAAAACTGCGGGTACATTATGTCTTTCCGAAAAAGGCACTCCACCATTATACCGCAAAGTAAAGAGTTAAAAAACTTTAAAACGATTAGGCTGCCAAAGTAAATGTCGATTTAAACACTTTGTTTAAACAGTTCATATTTTTGACACTTCTTTTTCGTACATAAATTTCGATTATTGGAGTAGTAGCGATCCCGTTCACTTCGAATTAAATGGACTCTGCTGTATAGCCACCACAAAAACTCCACAGTCCTGCAGATCTTGTTGTAGGAACATACGTTTCAGGTACGCAACAGACATGCCAATTAGATACTACGAAATGCTAGAGGCTAGACATGACTACCACAATAAAAAATACGCAGAAAGTAATAATTTGTTTACTACATAAGCAGCCTCTTTACAATTTTTTCTTGGGAGCGCTAGCTTTCTATTGCCATCTTCATTTCCGTTTTTGCAATCGACAAACAACTTTACATATCTCCTTTTTGATATTCCTAAATACATAATGCATATAAGTTACAGTCAGTAAATTAGCTTTAATTAGTGCTGCAGAAAGTATTTTGAAAAATGAGGCCACATTTCCAACTAACAGTATGATTGTCGTCAGTTAAATTTACGTAAACTGAACAGGAAAAGCTGTGTACCACATGACCAAAGTTTCTAAACTTTTCAGCATAACAATATGATAATCCGTTCAAGTGTTTGTATAGCTTATGGGACTTAACTACGGGGTCATCAGTCCCTAAACTTACAAACTACTTATTAACTAGCTTATACTAAGGACGGCACAAATATCTATGCCCGCTGGGGGATTCGAACCCCCGACCGTATTGGCCGTGCAGATCGTGACTGGAGCGCCTCAGTCCCCTCGACCACCGCGGCCGGCATGATAATCCATTTCATTACTTACGTTACTAACATAGTATAAGAATATAGTTATAAGATACGATTGCGTTATACTGTGCTTAACAACAAAATATCCACAAGTTTTACGCGAGAGAAGAGACTCATAGCGTATAAAACAATCACTTGGAAAACAGCTCTTCGGTTACGGAAGTTTTGATAAAATTATTACTTTACCATGGTTTAGGCTTCAGTTGGGGAGCCTTCATCAGAAGTAAAAAAGTTTTTTTTACTTATGAATAAAAAATGTGAAAGTAGTGTAAATTACAGAGATGGTATGAAATACGCCGCGGCGGAGCGGCCGAGCGCATTGAGGCGCTCTGCTACGATGTGCGAGGCCGTTTCCCGTCGGGGATTCGAATCCCCCCTCGGCCATGGATGTTTGTACCGTCTTTAGTATAAGCTAGTTCATAAGTAGTTTATAAGTTTAGGGACTGTTGACCCCGTAGTTAATTCCCTTAAGCTTAACAAACATTTGAACATTTTTGAAATTTTAATTTTTTTTTTCATAGTTCAAAAACTGTTTTACGTCTGATGAAGGCTCCCCTAGTGAAGCCGAAACCATGGTAAAGTAATAATTTTACCAAAACTTCTGCAACCGAAGAGCTATTTTTCAAGTGATTATTTTATATTTTGACGAACGGTTGCCATGTTTAAAATTGAAAGACTCCTAGCAGTTAAGCGGTGCGCCGTAAACAGAGGAAAAGCGTTATTGTTGACTTCATCGGCTAGTGTTGGCAAAGCCAAAGATTCAGCTGATTTTTGGCTGAAACCGAAACTGTGGCCGAAACCAATATTTTGGCCTAGTTTTAATACAGGGATGTCCAATCCACGGTTGGAGGGAACCGCATGCGGCCCAAGGCTGCAACTATAGCCTGAGCTCCATCCATTGCGGGAGAACCGCAGCGATTTTGCGTAGGTGCCGCATGTCACTTACATAGCAGGCGGTTAGCCGCGGTACCCAATGGGACCCTGATCCTGCCGGGTGGGAATGAACAGTTGTGCCATCTGTTTTCATGTGAGATACTGGCGGATGTAAGGCTGTGAGGACAGTCCGTGAAGGGTGCCGGGATAACTCAGTAGAGTGCTTGCCTGCAAAAGGCAAAGGTACCTGGTTCGAATCCAGGTTCCGTCACACAGTTTTAATCCGCCAGGAAGATTCAAGTACCAACTGTTCTGTCAGTTAGTCAGAACTCGCCTTCTGTGGTTGATCCTGGTGTGCTGTTCTACTTTTACTGTGTTCAAATGCGAAAAACCGCAGAAAAGAGGTTGATGGAATGGCCATTCTAGGTATACGGTGAGTCCGCTGCGGTTTAGCAGCGCATGGTTCATCACAAGGTAAAGTACCCATCATACCCCTCTCAGCCGCGGTGGATTAGCCGAGCGGCCTAAGGCGCCTCGCTGCGTAGCGCAATGTTGCTCGCCGTCGAAAGTTCGAGTCCTCCCTGGAGCATGGATGTGTGTGTGTTGTCCTTAGATTAGTTTACCTTAGTGTATGTAGTTTGTAAGCTACGGACTGATGACCACGCAGTTTGGTCTGATAGATTTACAAACATTTGAACACTTCTCTCAGATTTTGTGGTAAGATGACACAGTGGTTAGCCCATCAAAAACTGTACACATCTCAAAAGAGTTGTATGGAACTATGAAATAAAGACAACAGAAACAATTAATGGTCAAAGTGCCAGATATGCAACATCGAGCAGATTGTCAGAGCCGTGGTGTTGTGGTTCTGTGGTGATGACGATGGTCTGCGATGTTGGAGGTTCGTGTTCAAACCTTCTTCAGTCTATACATTTTTAATTTTTTATTTTCACAAAATTGTCAACTGTCCGTTCGGTCTTAGCATCTCCATTCTCTTCTTGTAGTTTAGGAAATTGTCATATTATACATAATATTATATTCCATAGGGCCCACGGCGTGGTAAAGGTCAGCGACACAATAATAATAATTAACCGAAACGCTGCTATTTAATATTATTTATTTGAACACGAAGGCCCTGTTTCAGCTTAAACTGCCATTTTCAAGTGACGGTTATATCTAGATCGCCTGACGTACATAAGACATCTGTCAAAATTGGTTGGTACTTTTAATTCTGATTTGGTATTTTGACAGTTAGACCCAAGAACGATGGCGGGTCGAGCACGTATAGACAAAAAATGGGAAAAGCACCCTTGCCGGTTTCAAGCAGCAGTTGAAGTGAGCGTATATACGTGATTTTGTGTTTGAAGAAACCTTAATGCCTAAAAATTAAGGCTCTCGCTTGCTTAAGTAGAATTTGTTGCGTGACAGCACAGAGTTTAACTTTGGAAATAATTAGACAGTCACAGCAAAGCGTACAGAACAATACTGAACGCTCACTGGCTCATCAAGCCAAAATTCGACAGCCTTCGTTCCTGCCCCCATGAACCACAGACATTGCCAAGTTGGGGTGGCTTGCGTGCCTCAACTATGCAGATAGCCGTACCGTAGGTGCAACCACCGCGAAGGGATGTCTGTGGAGAGGCCAGACAAACGTGTGTTCCTGAAGAGGGGCAGCAGCCTTTTCAGTAGTTACAGGGGCAACAGTCTGGATGACTGCCTGAGCTGGCCTTGTAACATCAGCTAACATGGCTTTGCCATGCAGTTACTGCGAACGACTGAAAGCAGGGCGAAACTACAGTCGTTACATTTCCAGAGGACCTGCAGCTCTACTGTATGAATATAAGATGATGTCGTCGACTTGGGTAAAAAATTCTGGAGGTAAAATAGTCCCCCATTCGGATCTCCGGGCGTGGACTACTTAGGAGGATTTCGTCATCAAGAAAAACAAAACAGGCATTCTACGGGTCGGAGCGTGGAATGTTCTAACCCTTAATCGTATAGATAAGTTAGAAAATTTGAAAAGAGAAATGGATAGGTTAAAGTTAGATATGGTAGGGATTAGTGATGTTCGGTCGCAGGATGAACAGGATTTCTGGTCAGATGAGTACAGAGTTATAAATACAAAATCAGTTAGTGGTAACGCAGGAATAGGTCTGATAATGAATAAGAAACTAGGCATGCGAGTAAGTTACTATGAACAGAATAGCGAACGCATTATCGTAGCTAAGATAGACCCAAAGCCAACACCGACCACAGTAGTGCAAGTTTATATGCCAACTAGCACGGCCGATGATGAGGATATCGAAGAAATGTATGAGGAGATAAAAGAAATCATTCAGAAAGTTAAGGGAGACGAAAACTTGCTTGTGATGGGAGTCTGGAACTAGGTAGTAGAAAACTGAAGTGAAGGAACTATAGTAGGTGAATATGGACTGGGAAATAGGAATGACCTTTCGGTAGAATTTTGCGGAGAGCGCACTTTAATGATCACCAACACTGATGATCATCATGAAAGAAGGCTGTGGAAGAGATTAGGAGACACTGGGAGGTACCAAATTGACTTTATAATGGTAAGGCAAAGGTTTAGAAACCAGGTTTTAAACTGTAAGACATATCCAGGGGCGGATATAGACTCTGGCTATAACTTATTGGTTATAAACTGCAGATTAAAACTTAAGGGACTGCAGAAAGGTAGAAAAGTTAGGAGATGAAACTTGGACAAACAGAAGGAACCAGAGGTGGTTGAGAGTTTCAGAGGGAGCATTAGGCAAGGATTATCTGAAACGAGGATTACAATAGAAGAAGAATGGGTAGCTCTGAGACATACGGTAGTTAAGCCCGCAGAGTATCATATAGGCAGAAGGACAAGGCCTAATAGAAATCCCTGGATAACACAGGATATACTGAACGTAATTAATGAGCGGAGAAAATAAAAAAATTCAGAAAGTGAAGCGGGAAAAAGGGAATACAAACGTCTGAAAAATGAGATTGACAGGAGGTGCCGACTGGCTAAGCAGGAGTAGCTATAGGACAAATGCATAACAGTAGAAGAATGTATAACAGGGGGAAAGATAGAGATCTTTGGAGACAAGAAAAGCAGCCGTATGAATGTCAAAAACTCAGACCGAAAACCAGTACTAAGCAAAGAGGGAACTGTGGAATGTATATGTAGAAGGCCTATACAAAGGAAATAAACTTGAAGACAGTGTTCTAGAAATGGAAGACCAAGTGGAGGAAGATGGGATAGGTGATATAATATTGCGGGAAGGATTTGAGTCGAAACAAGACCCCTGGAGAAGATGATATTCCGCCTGAACTGCTGATATTGTTAGGAGAGCCTGTCATGAAAAAAATGTATCACCTGGTATGCAAGTTGTATGAGACCGGGGAAATACCCTCCGACTTCAAGAAGAATATTGTAATTCCAATTCCAAAGAAAGCAGGTGCAGACAGGTGTGAAAATTACAGAACTATCAGTTTAATAAGTAATGGTTGGAAAATACTAACACGAATTATTTACAGGCGAAGGAAAACTTGTGGATTCCAACCTCGGGGACGATAAGTTTGGATTTATGAGAAATGTAGGAACACGTGAGACAAAACTCACATTAGGACTTATCTTAGAAGATAGGCTAAGGAAAGGCAAACCTACCTTTCTAGCTTTTGTAGATTTGGAGAAAGCTTTTGACAATGTCGACTGGAATACACTCTTTCAAATTCTGAAGAAAGCAAGGGTAAAATATTGGGAGCGAAGAGTTATATTCAACCTATACAAAAACCAGACAGCAATTATTAGAATCAAAGGGCAAGAAAGGGACGCAGATGTTGGGAAGGGAGTAATACAGGGTGTAGCCTTTCCCCAATGTTGTTCAATCTGTACCTTGAGCAAGCAGTGAAAGAATGCAAGGAGAAATTTGGAGAGGGAATTAAAGTTCAGGAAGAAGAAATAAAAACTTTGTGATTTGCCGATGACATTTGTCAGAGACTGCAAAGAATCTGGAAGAACAATTGAATGGAAAGAAATATATGAGATGAACATTAACAAGAGTAAAACGAAGGTAATGGCATGCAATGTCGGAAAATCAGGCGATGCTAAAGGAATTAGATTAGGTAATGAGACAATAAAAATTACTAGTAGACGAGTTTTATTATTTGGGTAGCAAGATAACTTCTGATGGTCAAAGTAAAGAAGATATAAAATGCAGAATGGTTATAGGAAGAAAACGTTCCTAAAGAAGTGAAACTCGTTAACATCCAGTATTAATTTAAATGTTAGGAAGTCCTTTCTGAATGCATTTGTCTGGAGTGTAGAATTGTATGGAAGTGAAACGTGGACGATAAGGAGTTCAGACAAAACGATGATAGAAGCTTTTGAAATGTGGTTCTGCAGACGAATGATGAAAATTAGATGGGTATATCACCTAACTAATGAGGAGGTGCTTAACAGAATTGGGGAGAAAAAGAGTTTCTGACATATCCTGAATAAGAGAAGGGATAGATTGGTGGGACACATTCTGAGACATCAAGGAATCATCAACTTAGCTTAAGAAGGAAGTTGTGAGGTAAAAATAGTAGAGGGAGACCGAGGGACGAATACAGTAAGCGAATACAGAAGGATGTAGGTTGCCGAACTTATCTCAGATGAAGAGACTTGCTCAGGGCAGGGTAGCTTGGAGAGCTGCATCAAACCAGTTTGCGGACTGAAGACCACAACAACAACAACGTTCCTGTTACATCTATAATCTTTATTAATTGGCATAGGTGAAAAGTGAGCAGGTCAAGTCTAGGGCTCGTTGCGCTGGACGTCGATGCGCTGAACAGCGGGCTAATGACAATTGTAGCCTCGGGCAGTGGTGCCACAACTGTGGGTCGCCTGATCCATTCAGGTGGGCCGCCGGATTCGCAAGATAAATATCTTACCGACGGAAGAAATATATTCAGGTTTATTGCAATGTATTGTCTTATAATTTGGATAGTTATGCACTACCCTGTTTAAAGAAGAAATCAAAGTGTCTAATAACATGCAAAGGGTGAAACGAGAAAACCGCAACCTTCGGAGTCGCTCGTAACTGCGATGTGGCATCGCAATGACATGTCCCTCAAAATTTTCTACTGTCAGATGAGTAATGTTGATGTAGACTTGCTCTGACTGTGTGATCGTGAGTTATTTGCTTGTTTAGTGTGTGCAAGCGTGTTTATGATGGCGGTTAATTTTATTTATAAGAAATCCGTTTGTATAGGACATCTTGAAAAAAAAATGTCAAGTTGATAATGATAAAGATCACTAGGAGAAAGGATGATATTCACTAATCAAGGTTAAATCTAACTTTGGCTCAGAAAGTGGTGAATCATGCTGCCACAAAAGTCTTTGATCACTTACCAAGTAGCATCAAAAGTCTGACAGATAGCCAACTAGTATTTAAAAAGAAATTAAAGGAATTTCTGAATGGCAACTCCTTCTACAATGTAGATGAATTTTTAGATAAAACTTAAAAAATAATTAAATAAATAAATAAAAATAAAAATAACAAAAAAAATCCTTAAAATATTCATTGTCAAGTGTAGACAACATTTACTAAACTGACACGTTCCACTTCATTACGAAATTTTGTATATATGATGAATGAAACAAGTATTAATCTAATCTAATCTGTGATTCTTCAATGAAAGCTTTCTTTACACTCTCAAGCCCTATCACACTTTCCGTTAAAACAAAGGGACAGTATCGCGTGATTGCAAGTATAGCTCGTAAGTAATTAATGGACTTGTCAATACCTATTTGTGCAACCGTATAGTTTTAGTGTTCTTTTCTTTATGTAAAAACGAACTTCTTTAATAATGTCCCCTTCAGAATTTTCAAAATTTTTGCTCAGCAATAAATTTGCAAATATTTTAACTTTAGTTTCATATTACATATAATTTTAACTGCTGCGTAGTCGCTGTAGTGCTAGTGCTAATATAAACCAGTATATGGTCTTTAGTCCATATAAACGTTTCATGTGTCTCTGATATCCTGTGCACGCCTCCTGCCTGCATCCCCTTGAATCTGCTTACTGTACTCAGTACTTGGTCTTTCACCATAACTTTTGTCTCGACCCATCCACGCACATGTGCGTGATTTTCTTAAATAGCTCGTAGAATAAGCCCCACTGATTCCATTGGAAGGACATGTACGATTTCTGTCCCCGCCGTTAACCAGTAACGATCTACATATATACTCTACAATTTAGGTGTTCGGATGTTTGTAAATCTATCGAAACTGCGTGGTCATCAGTCCGGAGCTTACAAACTACTTAAACTAAGGTAAACTAATCTAAGAACAACACACACACACACACACACACACACACACACACACACAAATGCCCTAGGGAGGACTCGAACCTCCAACGGCGAGCAACCGCTCGCTCCGCAGCGAGGCGCGTTAGACCGCTCGGCTACTCCACCGCGGCACTCTGCAATTCACATTTAAGTGTCTGTCAGAGGGTGTTCCACGCTCTGATACAACGAGGGAAAACACGTAAATCTTTCCGTTTTCGATCTAATTTCTCGTATTATTATGATCATGTCTCCCTATGTAGGTGCGAACTACCAAAATATGTTCGCGTTAGGAGAAGAAAGGTGGTGAAATAAATTTCACAAATAGATCTCACCGCGACGAATACTGATTTTAATGAGTTCTACTCCAACTCGTGCAACATTTGTGTGACTCTCTCCTGTATCGTGATAATATGAAACGAGGTGTCCTTTCCTATGTCCTCCGTCAGTCCCAACTGGTGAGGGCAGCAGTATTCCAAAATAGGGCGGACAGGTGCAGGTAGGCAGTGTCTTTAGTGGAACTTCTAAGTGTTCTACCACTCACATTTTTTTCAATTAAAATTGATCGTAATTGTAATTCCTAGGTATTTATTTGAATTTATGGCCTTTATATTTGACTGATTTATCGTGTAAATGAAGTTTAACGGATTTAATTTAGAGCTCATATGGATAAGATCACACTTTTCATTATTTAGGGTCAACTGCCTACTTTTGCACCTTGCAGATATCTAAATTGTTTTGGAGCTGCTTTATTTTGTGTCCCGACTTCGTCGCCGCTTTTGTGTCCCAGCCTCGTCGTAGGTGTCGGTGGCCGAGTGGAATGAGACCGACACGCTGGTGCAGGTACGGAGGGGAGCAGCCAGAAACTATAAACACTAGAGCAAATTAGAAAGATATATATTGCACAGAATGTAACAATACTTAACTTTTACATAGTACTGCAGAATGTTGATACATAGTTATAAGAGGCCTGCCTAGTGCCTGTACAATAGCAAAGTCTTCACTGGTGCCTATCTGATGACGAAGCTCCTAACTCGTTGCTATCTCAGTCCGAAGTGACCGGTGTCTTTCAGTGGTGGCCACGAGCGGCGTTGTCCCAGAGGGCGCTCGTGGCTGTCGTCGAGAGAACGCCGCGCCGTGCGTGCATGGCGGCGCGCGGCGAAAGTAGGTGGCGCGCACTTTGTACTTGTGCGACACCACACCCCTCCCCCCCAAACCGCCGCGCCGTCGTGGCGTAGGGCTGAGGGCCACGGCGACGGCACTGGGAGGAGGGCCTGGGCGGGGGCGTTACTGGTGGGACAGGCGTCGTAGCTGAGGCCGGGATCGAGACGCCGTCCGCGCCCCGGCATCCGCCTTGCGATCCGACAGGGAACCCGCCGAAACCTGGGGAAGGGCGCCCGCCCCCACCCAGAGGGGTCATCTTCTTCTGAGGTGCGTGGCCCAAGCTGGGGGGGCCCGCACGGTCCCGGAGTCCCTCTCGGTGACGCTGTCATCTGCGGCGGCGACAGCGGCGGCATGCACATTCTTAGGAGGAGGCAAGTCTTTGATTGCTCGAAGATGTGACTGTAAGGGATGAATTCCTTGGGCATTAATCACATGGCCTAGGTACTCTATTTCTGTTTGAAAAAACGAACACTTTGCTTTATTGCAACGTAGACCTGCTGCAGTCAAAACTTTGAAAAGGCACTCCAGGTTTGCTAAATGTTCTTCAACTGTACGTCCGGATACCACAATATCATCTAAATAGTTCGAGCAACACGGTACAGAAACTGTCAGCTGTTCCAAAAAAACGCTGAAAAATAGCGGGAGCGGAAGAACTGCCAAAGGGTAGGCGTTGAAATTGAAAAAGGCCCATGTGAGTATTAATGACGAAAAATTTTTTTTTGACTCGTCATCAAGTGGAATCTGTAAGTATGCCTCTGCTAAATCAATCTTGGAAAAGAAGCGAGACTGTCCTAATTTGTCCATCAGTTCCTCAGGTCTGGGCAGGGGATAAGTGTCGACAATTGTTTGACTTTTGACTGTTGATTTGAAGTCCGCACAGAGACGAAGTTTTCCTGACGGCTTGGGTATAATGACTATAGGCGAGGCCCACTGACTCGCAGAAACAGGAGAAATCACACCACTATCTTGCCAACGTTTAAGTTCTTCGGCAACTGTATCACGCAATGCGATAGGCACTGGTCTAGCTTTACGAAATTTTGGAACTGCAGATTCTTTTAAAGTCACATGTGCCACGAAGTCTTTTGCACAACCTAGTTCCGGCGAAAACAAGTCACTGTATTTGTCACACAATGCATTGATTTTATCCTGAGGCACTATTGACGAAATTTGAAGCACATCTCTTTGAATTGATAAACCAAACAAGTCAAAAGCATCTAGTCCAAAAATGTTCTGTGTCGATTTGGCCTGAAGAACAACAAAAGCAACTGTTTTCGTAACACCTTGAAAAGAGGCAGGCAGGCTACACGTTCCTAGCACGGGAATATTTTCACCTGTATAAGCTGTTAACACTTGCTGTGACGGCGACAATTTTGGCGAACCCAGAAGTTCATAAGTATCTTTATTTATTAATGTGACAGCGGAACCAGTATCAAGCTGAAATTGCACCGTCTTATTTTCTATAGAGAGAGTAACAAACAGCTTGTGCTTCTGGCGCACGACCGGTGCGCGAATGTGGGCAACGTCTAATACATATTGTTTTCTGCGCTTGCGCGGGTTGCGTGCGGTAGGAAGCGGCGCACACTCGGCACACAGCGGATTAACCACACTGTCACTAGATGACACTACCGCCGGATCGGCGTCCGCGCAATGCGAGGCTACTGCACTAATATTACTTTGAGTAGCTACACCAGATGTACTAATTACTGCACTACACTTTTGAGTAGCTACTTGCTGTCTACTGTCACTAGCTACACAGTACTGGGCACTATTACAAGGAGCAGTTGCAGAAGGCACTATTTTCACTACAGGAATGCACTGTTCATAGTCATTTTGCTTGTCCCGAACCCTTTTCCGTTGCACTGTTTTACGCGCTCGTCGGCGCTTGCTACGTGGTGCACTATATAGATTTGCCATAGGCGCATAACTACTTTCTTGCAATTGAGATCCAAGGAAAGCAGTGTTCAATTCCACAGCCCGTATAACATTTACAGAATGAACTGTTCTCGCACTTTTCGAAGCACCGTTTCTAACGTTACTGTTCTTTGAGTTTTGAATTTGCATACACACAGACTGTACATGTCCCGATTTGCCACATTGATAACAGGTCGCGTTGCGACTAGGGCAATGAGCACGCTTGTGGCGAGATACACACTGGGGGCAAGATTTACGTACATTTTTCTGAAATGAGCGTTGGCGCCCGTTATTCAAATTACTGTGTCTAACACTACGGGGCGACCTTTGCGTCGCTCTTTTACTCTGGCTACTGTTCACTGTCCGTTCAGCACGGCCTGTATGATTGTAAGAGTCACTAGTGCTACACTGAGAACTACGGCTAGGAAAGCGTCCGTTGCGGCGCACTGAATTTACACTATGGCTTTGCATTTCTACATCAGCTAAGTCAAAAGTATCATGCGCTTCTATAAGCTGCAGTACACTGTCTAAGGAGGGGTCAGACTGTTTCAGAATTGCTGCTCTAATTCTGGGGTCCTGAATATTCTGCGTAATCGCATCCCTCAACATCACGTCACTATACGAAAGTCCACAAGAGCAAGTAAATTTACATTGGCGGGTTAAGCCCTTCAATTCCGTAATCCACTCTTGGTGTGACTGCTGCGGTAATTTTTTAAGTCTGAAAAATCGGTATAGTGCAGCGGCTACGAGAACTTTTCTCTCATAATGAGCATTTAGTGCCTCTACTATTTGTTCAAAGTCTACATCACGAGGAGATGCTTGCGGAAAAAGTTTTTGCAATAATACGAAGGTCTGGGGGCCCACAATCGATAAGAAAAGGTTCTTCACTCTCTGACCTGTAATTTGATGAGCCGCGACGAGTTCTTGAAACTGTGCGAAATAGTCGCTCCATTCTTCCTCACGTTCGTTGTACTGGCGGAACGTCGGAAGCGGTGCGGCGGCAGGTGTGGGCTGCTGATGCGACGGCTGAGTTGTCAACTGCGCCACTGCGTTGAGAAGTTGTGAGATTTGCGCCGTCTGTAACTGAATAATTTCCATTAAGTTTGGGTTCGGGGTAGTGGCCATGCTGACCGATTAGGCGCCGCGTATACAAGTAAATTATAACAAAACACAAATGCAATATGAAAGAGGACACTCTGCAACAAAAAAGTCCACAAAACACGTAACAAAATATCTTTCCCCAAAATTCTTATAATAAGGGTGGGTGGGCGGGAGCAATTTTTGCGTGCTCCGACTGCTGCTGTCTGGCTGCTGCAAGCGGGCTGGTCCAAGGTTCTATCACTCCTCGTCGCCACTTTTGTGTCCCGACTTCGTCGCCGCTTTTGTGTCCCAGCCTCGTCGTAGGTGTCGGTGGCCGAGTGGAATGAGACCGACACGCTGGTGCAGGTACGGAGGGGAGCAGCCAGAAACTATAAACACTAGAGCAAATTAGAAAGATATATATTGCACAGAATGTAACAATACTTAACTTTTACATAGTACTGCAGAATGTTGATACATAGTTATTAGAGGCCTGCCTAGTGCCTGTTCAATAGCAAAGTCTTCACTGGTGCCTATCTGATGACGAAGCTCCTAACTCGTTGCTATCTCAGTCCGAAGTGACCGGTGTCTTTCAGTGGTGGCCACGAGCGGCGTTGTCCCAGAG
The DNA here is from genome assembly GCA_026315105.1 of Locusta migratoria. Classification (NCBI taxonomy): domain Eukaryota; kingdom Metazoa; phylum Arthropoda; class Insecta; order Orthoptera; family Acrididae; genus Locusta; species Locusta migratoria. The sequence goes on along the minus strand of CM048749.1, from coordinate 4,363,980 downwards.
GGCGCTCGTGGCTGTCGTCGAGAGAACGCCGCGCCGTGCGTGCATGGCGGCGCGCGGCGAAAGTAGGTGGCGCGCACTTTGTACTTGTGCGACACCACACTTTAGATCTACGGGTAACTTAATTAACCGCTAAACGACAGCGACCTTCCTGAAAAATATAAGAGAACCGCTCAGACTTTCTTCTAAATCGTTTACAAAGGTCCTATACCATTTCCACGGGAAAGCCTGATACCACTTCCACTTGGTTACATTCTGCCAATTACTACTTACTGTGTCCTTTTCGACAGGAAAGCTCGAATCCAATCGTAGACCTGAGACGATACTCCATTAGCATGCAATTTGATTAGAGGCCATTTGTGGTGTACAAAAGCTTTCCGGAAATCTAGAAATATGGAATCGACCTGAATCCCTTTGTTGGTAGAACTCATCACTTCATGTGACTCTTAGTGTGAGTAAGTGTTTCACAAGTACGGTACTTTCTGAATTCGTGTAGACTATGAGTCAATAGCTCTCTTCGAGGTAGTTCATAACGTTTGAAAAAAGTATATGTTCCAAAATCCTGCTGCAGACCGACGCCAATGACATGGGCCTGTAATTTTTCGGGTAGCTCCTGTTATCTTTCTTGAATATTGGAATGACTTGTGCAACTTTCCAATCTTTCGGTACGGATCTAACATTGAGCAAGCGATTGTATTCGATAACTATTGCATCAGCATACTCTGAAAGGAACCTAATTAGTTTACAATCTGGACCGCAAGATTTCCTTCTGTTCAGTGATTTACGTTCCTTTACTAATTCAAGGATATCCACTTCTAAATTACGCATGCTGGCAGCTGTCCTACATTAGAACTCTGGGGTATGTGCTTCGTTTTCTTTGGAATTTTTTGGAATTTCGAAAAGCTGCGTTTAGCAATTGTACTTTAGCAGCAGTGTCATCGGTTGCATTACCATAGCTATCGCCTAGTGACGGTATTAACTGTGTTTTGCCACTAATGTCAGTTACATATAAGCAGAATTTCTTAGAATTTTCTATCAAATTACGACACGAGTTTCGCCGAGGAAACTATTATAAAGAACAATCTAACCTGTTTCGTGTACCACGGAGGGCTCAGTCCCGTCTTTTGTTTATTTGTTTGATATGAATCTTTCAACAGCTGTCGATATTATTGCTTTGAAAGTAAGCCACATCTGATTAACACTTATATTATCAGTTTCGAAAGACTGGATATTCTCACTCAAGAAAGCGTAAAGCGAATTTTTATCTGATTTCTTGATTATACATATTTTTCGTTTGATTTTGGTGGATTTGGGAATTTTGATATTCAGTCTCGCTACGACAACTCTGCGTTCACTAATCCCTGAGTCTGTTTTGATGCTTTTATTAGCTCAGAATTATTTGTTTCTGGGAGGTCAAGTATGTTTTCACAACCGTTTACTGTTCTGGAGCTCTGGTACTTTCCCCACACAGCTACGACAATCTACAACAGTTAGACCAATGGCTCTTAGATCTGTGCTCGTTCTATCTGTGACCAGTACCCTTTGAGACTGAAACCATTTTTGTGTGTTCCCCAGGCCCCCGAGCTTCTGCTCCGACTCTAATGATCATGATATCGACGAGACGCTAAACCATAATCGTCTTCCTTCTTACACACACACTATCCACCAGTGTAAATCGGTTATTTCGTGATGCCTTTGCACGATTCCAAGTAATAGAGGACTTTGATTACACATGCATAATTCACACATTCTACTGGAATCCATTTCGTACAAAATGATCTTTGATGAAAACAAAGTCGACGACAAGGACATCAATATTCACGGATGATGAGTTCGGTTTGGACAAACTATCCGTACATTAAAGAAACGAAGAAGAAAAAAAATACACATGCGGACGTCGGACGATAACATCAGCTATCGTCTTGAGAAATACCAATCCAGCCTTAAACACTGAGACATTTCACTCGGTAAAATAGTTGGTTTTGCCGCAGTCGACATTCTGATTTTATTCAACTCTGCACACTACAATATCCTGGACAAATGTCTTATTGCTGCCTAACTATTTACATCAACTTCACCCTGCTTACTACGGTCAGGCCTACTTTCCACAGTTATCAAACTTCTGTGGCCAGGTAACCGGTATCTTCTATAAGTGAAGTTTTGCCATATATTGCATACTTTACCATTTTCATTCAATACTTCTACGTTATCCTATTGCTTTTCTTCTCTTCTAGTATGCAGTGTTTAACGTCCAAGTTTCATTTCCGAACAAGGCTACACACCATAAAAATACTTTCAAAGAAGACTTGCTAACATTTAAACTAGTATTAGATATTACAGTTTATCTTTTCCGGCGATTTTCTTGCTATTTCCACATTCGATTTCATAAACTACCTTTTCAGCCGTCGCCAAATAGCAAAAAATCACACGTGACTTTGAAAACTTATTTCCTGGTCTAAGCCCCTCAGAATCTCCTGATTTAGTCGGCTACAGTCCAGTAACCATGTTTACGTTTTGTCGACGTTCATTCTTTAACTTCATTTTAAGACAAAATCCTTTCAACCGAATTGATGTTCCAAATATTTTGCTATCTCTGACATATCGCATATGCAGGGTTAACCAGGTCTCCACCGACAAACTTACATGGTTGTGCAGGGATACCGTCTGAATATTATGTTATGAGAGACCCATAGTCTCCAGCAGCTGATTACAAAGCTTTTGCACATCGTTTGGACGATAATGGATTGGCTCAAGTGGCCCTGTTTCCTGTCACGAAACGTAGCATCAATGGACTTCTTCTGGAGACTTGATACGATTATTGCTGCTGCTGAAGTATTACGCTCAATTCTTGGAAATCTTGAGCTTTAAGACAGTATGTGGTTCATCGCCAAACAATCTGCCGTTATACATTTCACTCCATTCCATGATGGTGGTGGTGATGGTGGCTGGTGCAGCAACAGTGTTGAATATTAAAAAATGCTCAGTCTCTGTTGCAGTATATACTGCAACAGAGACTGAGCATTTTTTAATCTGCCGTTATTTTGGAATAAAACAATTCTGGGTATTAGGCTGCGACATATTTAAAACACTTAGCAAATGAATTGCCGACGTTTCGACCACTGTGCAGTGGTCATCTTCAGGGCAGTTAACTGTTGGCTGCTGCTGAATGTACACCCTTATCTAATACCGACGTCTTACATCTAAGATGGTGATTGGCTGGCAGTAGCGTATCAGCAGGCTCTTACGTTTGCTACCCTGTAAGTCATTGGTAAGCAAAATCTTATGTCTGATAGGAAGGCAACAGACAATCAGCAACTAGCATCCAGGGGATGGTGTTTCCTGCTGCGAACGTTGAGGCCTCGCGTCAGTTCTACTGTGGCCGCTGTTTACACTGCAGAGCACTGGTCAAGTGGAGCCGCAGGCTGTCGCACACACGCGGACCGCTGTGCAGGGATTTCCGGCAGCCACTTATAGCCATCCTCCCTATTCATGTTGATACGTCGTTTAATTATTTCGATGGCTTCTCTTATTATGCATTGTTGCATCCACGGTTCCCGGGCAAACACGTGAGGTTCTTGGAAGTGAATAGTACCGCCGCATTCCTTCTGATGTTCTGCCACAGCTGACTTATTGACTTGTCCCAATCGTATGTAACGTTCATGTTCCGAAATGCGAGTTCTGATGTGTCTCCCGGTTATCTTGCCAGAAATTTTGAAAAATATCTTCAAGATAAGAGTTGTGCTTTTCTTTTTTTACGTGTTTGTGAAGTGCTTTACGTCCGTCTCGCGTAGGTCAGACGGCGCCGGGCGCCGTGGCTCAGCGCGCCAGGTCGGGGGGCTAAATGCCCTCTCTAATAAAAAAGCTGAGCCAAATGAGCCAAATATTCAACGAACAAACAGGAACGAACTGAAACAACGACCGCAAAGCATAGATCTACCCCAAGAACAAAAAAAAAAAGAAAAAAAAAAAAAAAAAAAAAAAAAAAAAAAAAAGGGCAGCATCGCTGATTACCACGCAGAGGGCCCGGGTTCGATTCCCGGCAGGGGATTTGGTGTTGTGTGTTCACGTGCAAGTAGCCGAAGTGGCGTCAATTTATTTGACTTGCGCTAGGCGGCCAAACAATCCCACACGGGGTCTCCCGGACAAAAATACCATACGATCATTTCATTACGTGCTTCATTGTACCCTGACATAACAAACTGAACAGAAAGAATTTTCCGCAGAAACAAGGGTGACTGCGATAACCAACAAAAAAGAAACCGTGACCTTTACATTAGGTCTACTAACGATGGGACAGAGCGAGGTGGCACAGTGGTAATGCAATGGACTCGCATTCGGGAGGACGGTGGTTCAAATCCACTTCCGGCCATCTAGATTTAGGTTTTCCGTGATTTCCCTAAAACACTCTAGGCAAATGCCGGGATGGTTCCTTTCAAAGGGCACGACCGATTTCCTTCCGCAACCTTACCCAAAACTCAGAGCGTTATCTCCGTGTCTAATGACCAAGCTGTAGGTGGGACGTTAAACCCCAAGCTTCCTTCCTTCCAGTAACGAAGGTCTGGAGGCCAAAATAATCTTGAGGTATTCTGAAACTAACTCTGAAAGTATCTCGATGGAGTACTGATTCACCGTGGGCAAAACTAAACGTGACGTGGGAGGCAAAGTGTGTTGGCGCAATGTTTGGGACGCTGGATATTCATTCGGGAGGATGGCGATTCATACCCCGCCTCCGGTCATCGACATTTCCCTAAATCGTTCCAGGAAAGGGTGAGACGACTCCTTTAAGAGGCACGGTAGATTTCCTTCCTTAAAATAATCAGAACTTGGGCTCAATTTCTAATGACTACGCTATACTGGACTTAACTAATCTTCCGTTTTTGTCATGTAGTAGAAGTTGTTACACGTTTCCGTAATTATTTGCTTTCTTTGCCAGATCCGTTACAACACTGAAAAGACAACTCCGGTCAAATAATATTATTGATGCTTATTATTTTAATTTTGCTGCTCTATAAATCGCTACTTTATACTGACGCGAGATGCTCCGTTTCGATAAACAGTATGTTTTTCTTTGCGTTCCACTAGTAATGGGAACGGGGAACGAGGCCTCATACTGCTGCAACTGTTCCGCTTTCTCTGATCTAATCGTCACGATCTTTACGCAATGCACATACGTATCTATTACCTAAGACTACGAACTACTTTTTATGATCAGGCTTCAGTAAACCGGTATAAACAACAGTCTTTCGTTTGCGGGTATCGTGTTTTCCTGTCAGAAACCAGGAACCAACTACGAAGAGCGGTGTTCTTTCGAATGACCCCGCGACTGGGTAGCCTTCACAGGGTGAATTCGAAGAGGCATTGTTTTACTTATTTATTTATATTTCATGCAGAAAGAGTCGAAAAAGTTACCTCGACAACGAAAAGGGAACTCTGAACTAAATCATGCTTGTAGTTCCTATAGGAAACAGGATAAGGACAATACACCCAGTGTTCTGTGATACATGGTGCAATTAAACTGGCAATACAACAAAGGTACCAGTTGGGGAGCTGTTCAAGAAACTGTTTTTGAGTTCTCCTTAACTGAGTGATGGCACAAAGAAACGTTAAATAACAATGCACGAGCAGTGTTGCAAAGTATGAACAAGTTGTTGTTTTCTTCAGTCCGGAGACTGGTTTGATGCAGCTCTCCACAATACACTATCCTGAGCAAGCCTCTTCAACTACACATAAGAACGGCAACCTACATCTGTTTGAATCTGCTTACTGTATCCATCTCTTCCTCTGCGGTTTTTACCCCACACACTTTCCTCCAATGCTAAATTAACAATTCCTTGATGTCTAAGAATGTGTCCTACCAATCGATCCCTTCTTTTAGTCAAGGTATGCCAGAAATTCCTTTTCTCCCCAATTCTGTTCAGTACCTCCTCATTAGTTACGCGATCCACCCACCTAATCTTCAGCATTCTTCTGTAGCACCACATTTCAAAAGCCTCAATCCTCTTCCTGTCCGCACTGTTTATCGTCCATGTTTCACTACCATACAAGGCAACACTGCACACAAATGCCTTCAGAAAGGACTTCCTTAGGCTTAAATCAATATTCGATGTTAACAAATTTCTCTTTTTCAAGAATACTTTTCTACGCATTGCCATTCTTCTTTTTATATCCTCTGTACTGCGACCATTATTTGTTATTTTACTGCCCAAGTAACAAAACTCATCTACCTCCTTTATTGTTTCGTTACGTAATCTAGTTCCTGATTTTCTTAGACTGCACTCCATTACCCTAGTTTTGCTCTTGTTAATCTTCATCTTATATGCACCTTTCAGCACAGTGTCCATTCCGTTCAAATGCTCTTCCAGGTCCTTCGCTGTCCTTACTATGTCGTCGGCAAAACGCAATGTTTTAATTCTTCACCCTGAACATTAATTCCTTCTCCTAATTTCTCCTTGCTTCCTTTATAGCTTGCTCAATGTACAATTTGAATAACATTGGAGAAAGGCTACAACCCTGTCTTACTCCCTTTCCAATCACTGCATCCCTTTCATTCCCTTCAACTCTGACAACCGCGGTCTGGTTTTTGTACACGTTGTAAATAACCTTACGCTCCCTATATTTTACTCCTGCTTGCTTCAGAACTTGAAAGAGTTTATTCCAATCAACATTGTAAAAAGCCTTCTCCAAATCTACAAAAGCCTTTTCTTAATCTATGTTCTAGGATAAGCCGTAAAGTGAGTATTGTCTCCCGTGTTCCTACATTTCTCCTGAACCCAAATTGATCTTCCCCGAGGTCGGCTTCTCTTAGCTTTTCCATCCTTCTGTAAATAATTCGTGTTAATATTTTGTAACCATGACTTATTAAACTGATGGTTCTGTAGTTTTCACACCTGTCTGCGCCTGCTTTCTTTGGAATGGGGATTATTACATTTTTCTTAAAGTTTGAGGATACTTCGACTGTCTCATACATCTTACACACCAGTTAAAACAGTTTTGTAATGGCTGGTTCTCCCAGAGACTTCAGTAACTCTGAGGGAATGTCATCTACTCCAGGGACCTTGTTTCGACTATGTCAAATTCATCTCTCAGTATAGTATCTCCTATTTCATCCTTATCTAATTCTTCTCCCCTTCCTACAATATTGTCTCTAAGTTCATTTCTTTCTTAGAGCCTCTCTATATACTCTTTCCACCTTTCACCTTTCCCTTCTTTGCTGAGAACTGGCTTTCCATCTGCGTTCTTGTTATTCATAGAGCTGTTTTTCTTATCTCCAAATATCTCTTTTATTTTCCAGTAGGCAGTATCTATTTTTCCTCTATTTAAACATTCTTCTACATCATTGCATGTGCCTTCTAGCCACTCCTGCTTAGCCGTTCTGCACTTCCTGTCAATTTCATTTCTTAGTCTTCTGCACTCCATTTTGCCTGTTTCATTTACTGCATAATAATACAGTGTTTCAATGTGCTAACTCGTCCAAAATGACTATAGGCCTGGTGCAAAAATAGTGGGTGAAAGATAAATTATAAAAATTGAAGCAACCGCACGACAGACGGGGTTTCGAATCCCCCCTCGGGCATGGATATTTGTGCCGTCCTTAGTATTAACTAGTTTGTAAGTAGTTTGTAAGTTTAGGGACTGACGACCCCGTAGTTAAGTCCCATAGACTTTACAAACATTTGAACATTTTCTGAATTAACAAAATTAATGTATTGCATACGTGACCGGTTTAGGGATATGAAATTACATCATCTGGCATAGACTGTTACAGTTGAAAAACCTTAATGTTCTGTTAAAACAGACTAGTAATACCCCGATTACAAAAGGAATTGAATTCGTATGTATACAGTTGCTTCAAATTTATAATTACCTTACAACTAGTTGACTTTATGTTTGTAATTTAAAAACGTTTAGAAATTGGTTGACACTGTGAGTAAAGCTTTTTGGAAGTGCTCTCAGTCGCCGTGGTGGGACCGAGCTTTCCAAAGCGCCTAGCTACGGAGCGCGCCACTGCTCGTCGTCGGAGGTTCGAGTCCTCCCTCGGGCATGGCTGTATTTGTTGTCCTTAGAATAAGTTAGTTTAAGTAGTTTGTAAGCCTAGGGACAGAGTAGTTAAGTCCCACAGGTTTACAAACATTTGAATTTGAAGTGCTCTCATTATTAAACACTGGTTGAATACAGCGTAAATCTCACTCCATTTTAGGCAAAAGTTATCTTTTTACACATCTCATTGTGTATAATGCCATACCTCGAGAACTATGAGTCACCCTATGATATAATTTTACAGGTAATTTCAGTGATATATGTAGATATTTTCTGTCAAGAATGTTTGGAATAGATTTAGCAGGTAAAAAGCTATAAATTAAAGCCAATTAATTGACATTAAGCTTTGAAGAGACTCACTACATGCAGTTCAGGACATATAAGAGGTTTACATCTAGGATATGAATAAAATATGAAGATCAGATAGAAGAGATTGACAGTATTAAATTCCTGGGTCTGCAACTCGATAATAAGTTCATTTGGGAAGAACACACCATAGAAATGCAGAAACGCCTTAAAAAATTCGTATTTTCAATTAGGATATTATCAGATGTAGGTTACATAAAAATAAAAATGGTTGTATACTTTGCTTACTTTCATTCCATGTCATAAGGTATAATATTTTTTGCTAACTATTCAAGTCAAACAAAACTTTTCAGAGTCCAAAAACGTGTAATACGTATTATTTGTGGAGTAATTACTAACTTTACAACATGAACGTCTTTAGCTCTTTATGTAAACGTCGCCGCGGCGGATTAGCCGTACGTACTGGGGCGCCGTGCTGCGGTGCGCGCGGCCGTTCGCCGACAGGCGTTCGAGTCCCCCCTCGGGCGTGGGTGTTTGTGTTGTCCTGAGGTTAGTTTACCTTAGTTTATGTAGTTCGTAAGTTACGGACTAATAACCAAGCCGTTGAGTCCGATAGTTTTACAAACAAACGTGTAAACGTCTCATGTTTTAGTTTTATTTCTAATGAAAACAACCTTAATGGTAGACGAAATCCAGGCAAAGTTCAGTTACTTTAAGCAACTGGTGGGGCTGAATTCTCATACAATACATTGTATTAAAACAGTTGCTGCCGCAGACAGGCCACGTTCAAAATCATAAGGTAAGGTTTATTTATTTACCTTATTTACTCTAGATACATTACTCTAGATGAAGACATACATTTCAATACAGATGTTTCTCAGAGGTAATTTTAAATCCAGCTTCATTCTGTTTTTTAAGTAACACTCTAAAACTATTTTGGCGTAGGTTCTGTTTTATGTAATTATCGTTACTTGTGTCCCAAAGTGTTTCATATTTACGAAAATTACCCAAATATTTTTAATGTCTCTGACTGACCAGTTCCACACATTTGCTTCGTGGTTTTCCATCACGGCAATGAACAATGAGTACTGAACAACGAATGTCACGTCTGACGACAAGAGCGTCTAGCGATTCAGCTGTCACATGAGACGACTACAATGCTTCGTAGTAGCCACTACGTCGCATGATCGCCACTCGCCGCTACCAGAATTGAACAACCTCAAATCAAGTCGTCGCTATTTTTAGTAGTTACTAGTCGAGTCAGTAGCAGTGACTGCTATGTCACACGAAGCGATTAGTATCTGCTATTCAATTAGCAGCGACAAAAATCGCCTCGTGTGACAGCGCCTCATTACGGAAATGCAACGGTCACCTTCCTACAAAAACTCAACACGGTACAATACAAAGCACTTAGGGTGTTTCTTGATGTCATGAAGTCAACCCCAGCTAATGCATTACTTATGGAAAGTAACGAACCACCTCTACTCTTACAACTCAAACATTTAAACATAAAATTTCTAATCAACAAGGCGCAATTTTCAGAAGATGTCTTGTTATCTCGCAAACAGGAACTTTGTTATATGTTATACGGCTGATTATTGGCTCTGTAAGAAGCTGCCTCCACTTCCGTCCATAGAAGTAGCAGTGAACATCCGATTAGCCACATTAAATCGACGACTGCTCATGTTTGAACGAAGTTACTTATGTACGTGAGATGTGATCTAAATGTTCAAATGTTTGTATAGTCTATGGGTCTTAACTACGGGGTCATCAGTCCCTAAACTTACAAACTACTTATGAACTACTTACGAACTAGACGGCACAAATATCCATGCCCGAGGGGGGATTCGAACCCCAGACCGTAGTGGCCGTGCAGACAGTGACTGGAGCGCTTCAGTCTCCTCGGCCACCGCGGCCGGCGAGATGTGATCTCCCAGCTTCCTCATCTGTGGCATATCACGCCTTGCTGGAGCTCCGAGCCAAATATTCAAAGGCGAGGATTCTTTACATGGACGGCTCCAAAACCCAGGGCGGAACGGGATGCGCTTTTTGGGATACCAATGCGCAAACAGGATGTAAACACAAACTGCCAAAGTAAATGACAATAATGATGGCTGAACTCAGGGCTATCTTAGAAGCTTTCAAGTTCTGCCTTACGTTTAAGGAGGAACATTTTGTCATCTTCTCCGATTCTAAATCTCTGTCTCATACTCCTTCAATATAATTCGTTGGCGGGCCGCGGTCTAAGGCGCCTCGCTGCGGAGCGCGTGGTTGCTCGACGTCGGAGGTTCGAATCCTCCCCGAGGCGTGGGTGTGTGTGTTGTCCTTAGGTTAGTTTACCTTAGTTGAAGTAGTTTGTAGGCTACGGACTGATGACCACGTAATTTGGTCCGCTAGATTTACAAACATTTGAATACGTTGACGGCATGAAAGCCACCCAGTAGCCTACGAAATAATGACACATATAAATCACCTGGAAAAGAATGTATGCAGTGGCTACATGTGTTGAATTAAAGCATACAACAATGTTCTGGTGAACGAGATCGCACTTGCTAAGAAAGCTGTTACCTCTGGTACGGAAAAATATAAGCACGTTCCAGCGGAAGATCTTTTGCCAATTTACAGAGAATAGAATTTGCACTGAATAGGATGGTAAGCGTCCCAGACAACTAAAGGAAATTATTATGCACAAATAACACCAGTGCTACCAACCAGGTCATGGTACAATGGACTTAGGAGTTCACGGAAGCTTGCGCCTTGCAGTTACCATAGCGCGACTGAAGTTCAACAAGTGCCAATCTGCACAGCATCTACATCGCATCTGTATAGTGACATCTCCACTTTGTGACTGCGGCGAAGTGGAAGATATAAATAAGATTTGTTTGGATGCATGAACAGGTGGGATATAACATCAAATTTGCTAAGGAATGTTGTGAGCAGGAACTACCAGTTACCAACATCTGTGTCAACCAGAAACTTTGCAGTCAACAAAGATCTCATTTTTAACGGTGCAGAGAGAGTTATGAACTGATATGTAAAAGATAAAACTGTGTGTAATCTCAGTATATTTCAAATTGCTCATACCTTTGTTTTCTGTCATCTTTCTACATTTCCATGGGATACTCTGCAAATCACATTTAAGTGCCTGGTAGAGGGTTCATCTAACCATCTTTATACTATTCATCCAACATTCCATTCTCTAATAGCGCGCGGGAAGAAAGAACATCTGTATGTCTCCGTTCGAGCTCTGATTCCTCGTGTTTTATTCTGATGATCATTTCTACCTATGCAGGCTGAAGTCAACAATATATCTTTGCATTTGGAGGAGAATGTTCATGATTGGAGTTTCGTTAAATATAACACCCCACAGAGATAAACGCCGTTGTTGTAATGATTCCCATCCCAGATGCTGTATTATTTCCGAGATGCTGTCTCCCCTGTATCGTGACAATACAAAACGAGCTGCCCATCTTTGGAGTCTTTCGATGGCTTCCGTAAAATCCACTTGATAAGGATCCCACACTGGGCAGCAATACTCCAAATGAGGACGGACAAGCGTGGTGTATGCAGTCTCTTTAGTAGTTCTGTTGTATCTTTTAAGTGTTCGGCCAATAAAACGCAGTCTCTGGTTCGCCTTTCCTACGACATTATCTACGTGTTCTTTCCAGTTTAAGTCTGATGTAATAGTAATTCCTAGGTATTTAGTTGAGTTTGCGGCCTTCACATTTTATTAATTTATCTTGTAAACAAAGTTTAACGGATTTCTTTTCGTAATCATGTCGACGACTTCACACTTCTCATTATTTAGAGTCAATTGCCAACTTTTACATCATACTAATATCTTATTTAGATTGTTATGCAGTTGGTTTTGTTCTTCAGATGACTTTACTAGATGATGGCGTCATCTGCAAAGAACCTAAGAGAGCTGTTCAGATGTCCTCCCAGGATGTGGATAAGGAACAATAGACGGGCAATAACAGTACCCTGTGGAACGCCAGTAATCACCTCTGTTTTAGTCGATGCCTTACCATCAATTACTACAAACTGTGTCGTCTCTGATAAGAAATCCCATATCCAGTCACAAATCTGAGGCGATATTCCATAAACAAGCAATTTGATTAAATGTTTGTTTGCTTCTGCCAACTTGCTTTTGTATACCAGTGAATGTCATTATGATTATTTATGTGGATGGCTGTATGGGGACTACTCAAAGGCCAATAAAAATTTAAGAAAAGGAGTTATCAGAGGCGCAGCTAGCGGCAGGGACTCACATCTTGGCGATGCCCGCCTTGCGGACGGCCGAGCTGCACGCCTTGACGGCGGTCTGGATGCAGGTGAGCAGCTGCGTGAGGTCGCCCGTGGCGCCCGGCACCAGCCGCTGCTGCGCCAGCACGAACCGCGTCAGCGTCATCGAGTCCACGTCGAAGCCCCCGTGCGACGTCATCGTCAGCTACTCAGATAGTCGACCTGCCGCGCGGACGCCCTGCGCGCGACTGCCGCGTCGCTCAGCCGGCGAGCCACGCGGGCACCGCCAGCCAGGGCTGCCAACGTTCAGCGCCCGCCAGCTGGCCTTCACAGCCACCAATGTCAAGGTCGCCTGCTTGCTCCGCGGCCGTCGTTTATATCACCCCGCGGGCGCTGCTCCAACCTGGGGGGGTGGCCAAGTCATAGGGTCCAGCCGTCTCGTATGCGTACTGCTAAAACGCTATCTCAGGACGCGGCCCCATCCGTTTCACGCCAAGAATTTTACTTTATGCGGGCGCGGTTGTTCAGATACACGTCTTCCATTGTTGTCAATTATTTCTTAACGAATGGCGACACTGACGCCTTCTCGCCAGTACCTTCCCAGCTCCAATTACTTTTGTTTATAGTGTGCTTCAGTTAAGGCCAATTCACACCAGTAGCGGCGCTAGACGAAAACTGGGCGTCGGCGAACTCGTCTTTGCGAGGCCCCTTTCATTTTTTCAGTAATAAAGAAAATGTTAAATGAGCTGAATTATACATCAATAATCATTATACTAAAATTCTATTAGTATAATATACGAGTATTATTGCAATGACAAAAAAATACAATAAACAAACACAGAGAAACTTTTCAGATTTTCGTCTCACTGAATTTTTGTAAGATCACATCTTAATACGAGCCGCTATTTCGGCTTCAGTTGATAGTACTGACTACGCAGATAGTCTTTTAACTTTGTGAAGCTTCTCTCGGCCGAAGCTGTACTGGCCGCGGCGGATTAGTCGCGCGTACTGGAGCGCCGTGTTGCGGTGCGCGCGGCCGTCCGCCGTCGGGGGGTCGAATCCCCCCTCGGGCATGGATGTTTGTGTCGTCTTTAGTATAAGGTAGTTAATAAGTAGTTTATAAGTTTAGGGACTGATGACCCTGTAGTTAGGTCCCATAAGCTATACTAACATTTGAAGCTGTACTGCCTGGAACTGAGCATGATTCTGATTGTTATATAAACATTTGGATATACTTCTTCCACACTGTTTTCTAAAATGTACTGAAGAAATTGTTTTGCAAGTATTTAACTAAGAATTGTATCACTGCTGCACTCATACGGAAATAAATTCGGTCAAATAGCTGACGGCCGGGAATGGCCGGGCGCACTAAGGCGTCATACCACGGTGCGCGAGGTCGCTCTCGTCCGGGGTCGAATCCCATCCTTGGGTATGGATTTTGTGTTCGTCCATTGGTTAAGCTAGTGTAAGTTAGATATAGGGCGTCGCTACATAACCTATCAGTTGGAAAGCGCCATTAAACATCAATTATACCAAAAGAAAGAAAAACTAAAATTTTAAAATGTTTTGCGAAACCCCCACAGGCGCGAGGCCGTCGGCGGTGGCCGATGTCGCCTACGCCTAGCGCCGCCACTTATTCACACTGTCCGTCACGTCACCGTCCATCAGAACATTCGACTATGTAGTTCTAATGGCGGCATTCACACTTTCCGTCACCGGACCGTCACGTCACGTTATATACGAGGCGCGTCCAGAAAGTAAGTTCCGTTTCAATTTATCTCCGCTGCAGCGCTGCGGTTGCAGTTCCGCACATGCGCTGTAGACGAAGTGTATCAAGGAGAAGAACGTGCACCATTTGGAGATCGCTGCCAGTTACGTACGCTTTGTTGTGATTATTTGAAATGTCGGCGTTAATTGAAAATCCCACTGCCTGTGAAATCAGGTCTGTGATTCGGTTTCTGAATGCGAGAAAAGTGAAACCAAGTGAAATTTATCGGCAAATTTGCGATGTTTACGGACCAAATGCGATGAGTGATTCGATGGTGAAAAGATGGGTCCGACAGTTCATTGGCGGGCGTAGTGATGTGCACGATGAAGAACGAAGTGGGCGTCCACCTTTGGCTACAGAAGAACTTTCATCTGTTCTTACATCTCAAGTCTTTCCTTGGCAGTCATCACTTCACCAATGACGACGAGCTGAAAGAAACTGTTTCCAACTGGTTGAAGACACAGGCGGCAGATTTCTATGAAGAAGGTATACAAAACCTGGTGCCACGCTATGACAAATGCCTGCAAAATTTCGGCAGTTATGTGGAAAAGTAGTTTAAGAGTTGTAGAATTTTGTGCAATAATAATTTCTTCTGTATCTGTGTACAATTTCATTTTATTACGAAAAGGAACTTACTTTCTGGACGCGCCTCGTATATCTTAAGGGAATTAACTGCGGGGTCAACAGTCCCCAAACTTACATACTACTTATGAAGTATCTTATACTAAAGACACAAACATCCAAACCCGATGGGGGGCATTCGCATCGGAGCATAGCGCCTCAATGCGCTTCGCCAATCCGCCGAGTCTCAACGTCACATCAAACTTTCTCGAGAAGAATGTTTTGACGGAACGGTCGTCTGCTAACATCAGAAGTTAATCTATTTTTGTCACGCGATGTTCATGTTGCGCCGCTTACATGCAAATGTGTCTTGTTAATCTTTATCATTATATTATTTAGCGGTAAATTCCAAATGGCTCATAATGAATTAAATATTTTTCTCAATTGAGTGTCCTCCTAAAAACGAGGTCGGATATCTGAAACCGAAAAATGGTTTATGTTTCGTAATATTGTAACAGAAAAGACTGAAGAAAACTGTTTATTTGAATAATTGTAATTTGATGACGCAATTTTAATAAAATAAAATTTTAAATGAAAAAGTCAATGCTAATGAAAGACAAACATTCAGTTGTTTACGACGGTATTAACAATGTCAGCTGGCAAATCGTACTGGATAAAGTAAACAGGCTCTTTTTATGCTCTTATAAATATTGTTTGATGTGTTCGTATGTGTATTTTTACACTCGAAAATAGATGGCGATGTTTTGAAATGTTGTTTCAGCCTCCAGCTCTTTACCACACTAAGTTGGCCAAAACCATAAATTGTAATTTTTTTTTTGGCCGTCAATAACATTTAACGTTGTTGTTTCCTTAATTCCAGTATTAAACTATGACTTTTTACACAACAGACCGCCGCTCATAACCTCACCTTTAACATCGGGTATTAGAATAAGGAAATTAACGTTACGGACAGTGTGAATACAACTTGACGTGACAGTGTGAATTGGCCTTTAGTATAGGGTATACACAGAAAAATGTCGAAATTCGATATTATCGACTATCTCCGTACAAAATATCAATAACGACCAGTCCAAAAATATTGATATTTCGATATATCTCTCCTACACATTTAGTTATGAAATTTCAATGTTGAAGCCAGGATTTTGGCAGGGAGTCTCCAAATTCGAGTCCTTCTACAAATCATTTTCACATAATTTTCACATGTGAGCAAAACAGTGAATGTGCACTTCCTGAGAAAACATAGCCACTGCTGCCTTGACTATGGTTCACTGTCTGTAAGCACAGCTGTGGCCTTGCCATGCGGTATTTCAAATTGTTCAAAAATATATTTCCAACATGAAAGATAGTCTGAGGTATGCCGTTCTGTAAGCTCAAAAAGTTCTTAAAAAACTGAACTATTTTCATCTCTATCAAGAGGCATATAAAACGTTTTGTTTCATACGTCTTATTCCATATGTCAGAGGTTGTCAATGTTGGTACACTATTTAATTCTTGCTGAAACTGTAAACAAAGGCTTTTATATTTCTCGTTCATTAATTTTACAGAAATTTGTTTGGTTGGCATCTTATAAAAAAAAGTTAAAATGTTTGTAATTCTTTTGGATCAAACTACTTTGGTCATCAATCCCTAGACTTACAAACTACTTATACCAAGACAACACACACACACACACCTATATAAACAGTGAATCGCCATAACGAGCACTACTAGGCCACAGACAATATTCGGTGGGTACGACCTGTCTACCGTCAATGTAGGTGGTCTATTAACGTGTGGTGTGGAATCCCTGGGGATGAAATCATCGGTCCACATTACTTCCCAGGTACACTGACAGGTGAGTTATATCGCGCTTTTATAGCCGACAGTTTGGGTGGTCTCCTTGAACATGTGTGTCTACATACGAGAGTCCATATGTGGATGCAGCACGATTGTCACCCAGCCCATTCTGCGCGTGCTGAACAACAGGTTTGCAGGAAGATGGTTGGGGCGCCATGGTCCTCATTCATGACCCGTAAGTTCGCCCGATTTGACACCAGTAGATTTCTTTTTGTGGGGATATGTAAAGGATAGTGTTTATGTCACTGAGCCCACATCCCCAGATGATCTAAAACGGCACATCGAGGACGCATGTCGCTCCGTCACACCGGCGGATGTTACATCTCGTCCGCAGATCCTTTCGACGGCGCATTGCATTATGCATTGAGGAACATGGACACACATTTGAACATCTCATGTAAATCAACTTCCCACCGCCATAACATCCATCACCCACCACACAGCCATGTATTATGTACAGCGTGTGGTATCTGCCCCTGAAACTCTGAAGGGTTGTAGCTCCCAAGCTAAGGTAGTTTAAATTGATTTGGACGCAGCTGGTTTAAACGAATCCAATACACGATGGAAAAAACTATTGTTCCATTTAAAAATTATATCTTTGTGGTGTAACTCTTTGGAAAATGATACAATAAACTATTTTCATAGCTCCGCAGAAAGTGTAACATTTCTTGTGTTGACCTACCGCATTAAAATTTCCCGTCACCTATTATTTTATAAGTTCCAGAGGCAAACACAGTGAAACACCCTGTATATAGAGGTTCGTTGCTGGTTGTTTGTTATGCGGGTTTGCCCTACCATAATGCCCCTATCTATCCTAGCAGCCTGCGCACGCCACTGTGGCGTGACGTCAAAAGTATACTGCTGTGGTATAATTTTTCTTCTTCTTGGTGTACATCGTATTGTTGGTCACGTAAGATTCAGTTTACGTCACAAAAGGTCAGGACCAAGTGAAAATAAATCACAAGTTAGTCGTGCCAAACGTGTTGAGTGCCCATTCACAAAACCTATCCGGTTGTGCTGCGTGCAGTTCTCGATGCAGTGACACGTGGTTTGAACGGTACATATGTTGCAAATACTACCGATGGACAGACCAGAATCGAGTGTAATTGCTGAACACTTATCTGTGGATTGTGGTGTACTGCTGTTAGCACTGCTTCCCTTGTAACTGGTTTGCAAATTCAAATGTTCAAATGTTTGTTAAGCTTATGGGACTTAACTACGGGGTTATCAGTCCCTAAACTTACAAACTACTTATGAACTACTTACGAACTAGGACGGCACAAATATCCATGCCCGAGGGGGGATTCGAACCCCCGACCGTAGTGGCCGTGCTGACCGTGACTGGAGCGCCTCAGTCACCTCGGCCACCGCGGCCGGCTAACTGGTTTGCTTCTTTTCCGCTTGGCAGTCTGTACACTGCCGCCAAACATAAAGGCGTTCACAAGCTTGTAACAGAACGAACGAGAGCGAACATTTTTGGGAAAAATGTTTGTTAAGCTTAAGGGACTTAAGTACGGGGTCATCAGTCCCTAAACTTACAAACTACTTATGAACTACCTACAACTAAGGACGGCACAAATATCCATGCCCGAGGGGGGATTCGAACCCCCGACCGTGGTGGCCGTGCAGACCGTGACTGAAGCGCCTCAGTCCGCTCGACCACCGCGGCCGGCTTTTCTGGGAAACGCTCAGTATGCTTGATAACAGCAGAGTCAAAATTTCTCTTACTTGTTTGTAAATTTTTATCATCAACACCTACTGTCAAGTGATATTTTACGTATCTGTTACTGTTTGACAGGAATAAGGTGACATACATTATACCAACGTAATCAGTCTATTTAATTTACTTTGCTGATGATGGTTCATAACCGTAACAGGCAAAGTTGTAAATATAACAAACAGTTGATGGTTGGAAATATGCAGTTTTGGGTATATTACGGCTGTTACTACACATCTCAGTCAAAATTCGAGAACAAAATGTGACTCTGAACAGGCTGCGCGGTGTCTTTGTCATTGTGCCAACATGACCTATCTCAAGATTCTGGCTGTGGCTCCAAGGGACAGGTGGTCAAAGTTGACACCCGCGGGTCGCCTGCCAAGAATTACTGTCGACCAGCTGGTCGGGTACCGTGTTTCAGCTACAAGGTGAGGCAGAACATTGCCTGTATGCCGCCTCCACGCTCATTCAATTTGCGATGTGCGAGTGTAATTACTAGTGGAAACTGCATATTTTTGGAGACATTTTTGATCGTGTTTCCGTAAAGTGGTGAAAGTATTCTTTACCGCTATATCACACTTTTAATTACAATAAAACGGCTTAGCATACTTTATCTTTAAACCTAGTGTGTAAGATAAGCCAAGTTACGATGTTATTAAAAATATTGCGTTCTCGTTTCGGCGAAAATTTTGTGTGTCTGTGTAACCTCATTATTTGCAGAATGTGGTATCTTCAGTATTATGAGGCCATCTCATGGTACATGCTCTACAGTTCTACTGCAGATAGGTGCCATAAGCAGACCAACGAACTGGGCAAGGGGCATTCAGTATTAGTTGACCACAATGAATATGAAAAAAATCTCTTTAATTTTTTTTGAAGTCGAATTTAATATACGAGGGTCAGTGTTGCCAACTTAGTGGATTTTCCACTAAAACTGGTGGTTTCTACCGTCCCTTTAGTGACGAAATATGGCTTCTAGTGGCTGGTGGATTTTATAGTGGTTTAGAATAATGTAGTTTCAGTTACTGAAAATGCGATCTCAAACCACTACACTATTTATGTGTTTCGAAATATTTTACTTTTCCTCGGTAGACAACAGTGATGAATTACAAATATGACATCAAACGAACCATCACACACTACAGATTACATACCAGATTCGCTGTAAAATTAGTAGCAGCTAGTTCATTTCACGAGGGAAGGCGGCTTGCGCAGGTTCAGAGAATGCAGCAACCAGTTTCAAACAATGGGTGCTAACTTATTTCATTGTCGCTCCGAATAACCACTGAGCGCTTCTTGGCTTTAGCAGGGTGTGTCACGTCACATGAGTAGAAAAAGTACTCGACTGTCGTCGTTCGTGACGTGCACTTTGATTCTCGGTGTATGGTATTATTTCACGACTTCATACGTGTATAAGCCGAAGCCACAATATATGCAAAAGTTTCGGGATCTTGGCTTCAAGAGCCACATTTAAAAGATTGGCTTCAAGTTATTGAAAGTACCACGGGGCAGGTAGCGAAGTGCAAATTTTGTGGTACAATTTTAAGGAGTCACTATGGAGGTTTGAAGTCTCGTGGGATGTCAAAGAATCATCTACAAAATAAAATGGTAAGCAATCTTTGTTTTGTTAAACTTTAGTTCTTACCCCATAGGCCTTGCGTGATAACGTTGGCAACGGATGCTGAATCCCGGCAATGTTAAAGGCATGTCAACGCGAATATTTTGTCAGAATATCTTTGTTTTACGAGGAAAATTAATTTTATTGATTTACATAGGATACATTCAAGAACATGTCAACAATAGAACAGGAACAACATCATTTATTTTACTTCGTGGTCTGTACGAATCTCAAATACCGCGTCGGAGCGGGCGAGCGCATTGAGGCGCTATGCTACGATGCGCGAAGCCGTTCCCCATCGGGGGTTCGAATCCTCTCTCGGGCATTGCTCTTTGTGCCGTCTTTAATATGAGCTAGTTCAAAAGTACTTTGTAAGTTTAGGGACTGATGACCCCGCAGTTAAATACCATAAGTTTTACAAACATTTGAACATTTGAATCTCTAATCAAGTCTTCATTGGGCCGTTTGAATAAAACAGAGATGTTTACAGGTTTGAAACTATAAACAGAGTGCCAGAACATGGCTTCCACTCCAGTGTAACCATGTAATAAGACTAATAACAATGTCTTGAAATTCACAAGTAAACAATATTCTCTTACTTTAAATATGCCAAAATGCATAAATTAAAATATGACATTTAGGCTTTAACTCTTTATCTCAATGTATGTATGTGTTTTATGAAATTTATATTTAATAATATACGCAAATTAAAAGTTGTGTTTTGACTCATTTTAAACTAACTCAATTTATTTACGTTACTTGTGTCTTTGAAGTGCACACTTATCTGTTTTGCCAACATTGTGTAGGTGTACTATTATTGAGACACATAATTTTAATGTATTTCAATTTGTGGTCTAATTTGTTATAAATGCGGATTTGTATAAGTTGTCGTAATTTTGTCTATTTTAAAGATAGTTTCTTAGTACCAAACGGACTATTACTTTTAGTGTGTGAAAAATGATCAGTATTTAATTTAGGATCCAGTGATATATAAAACTTGAACTGCCCTAATTTATTTAAACAAAAGGTAAATGTGTAATAATATTGTGCAATAGTTCTAACATGTGATAGTTTTATTTTTTTTACAAACATGTATCTTTATAGGCTTATCATATTCCGTAACTAAGTGTTTGTAGTTATTATTTATGAAAGTATCAAAATTGAAAATTATGTAAAACGGACAGCCAAAGTTATGTTTAAATCATCATACTATTTCTTAATTGTGTTCTACTAATAGTGTTAATAGTATTTCAAACTGAATGCAAAAATGTGATATGTTACATGTCTGGTAGCAAAGTTTTATTTAGGTGTCCAATATTTTGTGTTCCTGGGGAGTGCGCAACATAGCAGAAACGTTACACCTAGAATACATTCATTGCTCCTTCCACAAGATTGACCATTCAAAATAACGTCTTCTTTTACTTCCACATACACCATACCATCTAATTCTTCAATATCAGAGGCATCACTTTCCCATGCTGTGCCTTAATTCCATCTCACATTCTTATGTAAGAGATGGTACAATGGGGCTGTGATGGTTGAGGCATATGGAATGAATTTCCTGTAATAATTCAGGTCACCCTATAAGGATTGCAGCTGCTTGACATCCGAAGGGGGCGGGAAATCCTGCATGCCTTGGACATGATGAGGCAGCAGCCGAATTCTTGTGGCACTGAGGACGTGGACTAAATATTCGACTTGAGGGAGAAAAATTGATGTTTTCCCAAACTTGCAGTGAAGGTTGGCTGTTTGGAGAACAGAAAAAATGGTGTCCAGGTTGTCCACTAGGTGTTGAGTGGACTGTCCGGCAACAATGATGTCATCCAGGTAGTTGGCAGTGCAAGGCACCTTGTAAGAGTTTCAAAGAACCTCTGGAAAATCGCTGGGGCACTTGCGATCCCAAAGTTTGCCCCCATTGATGCAAGTGAGGATCTTGTCGACCGGAAATGGGATATGTATCAACAATGGACTGGGCATTGATGGTTTCACTGAAATCACCACATACACAGATGGAACCATCCGGTTTGTCTACCAATACTATGGGTGTTGCCCATAAATGGTTAGAGACAGGTGTTAAGATGCCAGCTCCCTGCAAACATTGGATCTCTGCATGCAATGTGTCACAAAGAGCAAATGGTACAGGCTGAGCTGTGAAGAACTGAGGTACGGCCGTCGGAAGGAATGTGATATGTGCCTCAAACCCCTTGACACCAGCAGTAGAAGGTTTGAACACAGAATGATACTTAATGCGAAGAGTCTGGAGATAGGAACTAGCAGATCCTGACTGGAAGCTCCTAATGTTATCATGGACTTTACGCCCCAAGGCATCGAAAGGTCAAGTCCCAGCAAGTTCATCGCTCCCGGTGTATCCATGACAAAGAGATGCATCCTGCAAGTTGTGGCACGATGTTTGATGAGTGCCATAAACTGGCCTTTAACCATCACTCAGTCATTGCTGTAACTTCAAAGGTTGTGGTTAAGAGGGGGAGAGCCCAAGCGGTGGTAAGTTTTCCACACAGTGATAGAAGTTGATCGGGTGGCCATTGATCAACACCCGGCAGGGTTACCTGTTTATCATGAACAGGAAGCACTGCATGAACATGGAGATCCTCCTGATAAGCCATGCCTGGGTTGTTGTCTGAAGCAGGATTAACCTGAGTACAGTGAACTTGCATTGTGGAGGAAGCATGACAAACATCGGCCCTGTGTCCCGTTTTGCCACACGAGCTACATTTGATATGACAAAACTAACACTGATGCCAAGGGTGTGTGACAAAACAGTCTTTGCAAGAGGGTAACTGTGTAATGCTGCGAGTGAAGGAGGTTTGTTTACCAGAAGGAAGATGGGGAGGTATTTGCTGAGGTGTGTGTTGGTGGATGGGCGGGCCGCATGCACCTGAAGTGGCTCATGGAAGGAGGCGGATGCTTGGAGGGACTGTTCAAATGCCCGAATAACTGGAAGACATGCTTCTAAGGAGGGGTCCCAAAGCTTTAATAAGTCCTTCCGGAGGCAGTCGTCGGGGGCATGAACCAAGATCATATCCCTCAAGAGCGATGCCGCATACTATTGTTGATAGCTTTCATTGGCACATCGAAATCGGCAGTCCCTTGATAAGCCCTGGATGGTAGTGATCCATTCCTGATGCAAGTGACCTTGCTTCTTGTGACAGCTAAAGAATTTGAGTCGAGCTGTTGTAACATGAACTTGTGAGTCAAAGTAATCCTGCAAGCAAAACTTCAAGTCGTCTTATGTTAGGGCATATGGTTCGTGCTCCAGTTTTAATTGCTGAAGAGGATGGTATACCTCAGGACCAACATAGGCAAGGAAAAAAGCTCTACTGTGGGCATCACCAGAGATACCATATTTTGTATCCCATCCTCGTCGCCGCTTTTGTGTCTCGTTTCCGTCGTTGGTGTCGGTGGCCGAGTGGAATGAGACCGACACAGGAATAAAGATAGCACGCTGGTGCAGGTACGGAGGGGAGCAGCCAGAAACTAGAAACACTAGAGTAAATTAGAACGAGATATATATTGCACAGAATTTATACAATACTTAACTTTTACATAGCTCAGTACGGCAGAATGCTGGTACATAGTTGAGCTAGAGTCCTGCCTAGTGCCTAACTGATAGCCAAGTCTTCACTGGTGCCTATCTGATTCCGAAGTGTTAACTGGTTCCTATCTCAGTTCCAAGTGAACTATGTTGTTCAGTGGTGGCCACGAGCGGAGTTGCAGCAGAGGGCGGTTGTGGCTGTCGTCGTAAGAACGCCGCGCCGTGCGTGCATGGCGGCGCGCGGCGAAAGTAGGTGGCGCGCACTTTGTACTTGTGCGACACCACACCATATGCCAAGAAATGTTGTTCAAGGCGGACCATGTAGTTTGCCCAAGATTGCACCTGCCTGTCAAATGCTGGGAACGGGCTCCACTGGAACCTTTTACTATCAGGAAGAGAATGAGGCATGTGGTGGGCTCTGTCCATACCTGAAGTGCTAATGGCCACCATTGTCTGTACAAGTTGCTGCTGGACCAACTGCATGTCTCGTAACAGGAGCAAAATTTGCTGTGACACGGCAGGGGTTGCGGTGACTGGTTGACCATTCATGGTAAACAATGAGCAAGACAACAAAGAAGACTACCTGCTTGATCACCAGAGTCTGAAAAAAAATCCTCGTCGCTATTGCTATATCTAGCCTCAAGAGATAATAACTGAAAGACACTGTCTTATATGGAAATTGTGCTTATTGACAAGTCAAACTAATCATCTTCTGGAAACAAAACAAACAAACAAACTTCTGAAACTAAGGCAAAAACAACAAACATCAACTAAAAGTTTTCTTCTTCACCAAATAGGTACAAGCCAGGGAGATAATGACAGCCTAGAAAGAACAATTGTGAGTAAAGTGGAAAGCTGACTTTTCTTAATTTGGAGAATTTTGGGAAGATTTACTTCATCTGTAAAGGAGACCACGTATAAAATGTTTGTACAACCATGTCTAGAGTATTGCTCAAGTGTTTGGGACCCGCAGCAGATCAGTTTAAAGGAAGACACAGAAGCAGTTCAGAGGCGAGCAGCTATGGTCATTATGGTATGTTTGACCAATGCGCAAGTGCCATGGAAATGCTCCGGGAACTCAAATAACTGGAGGAAAGATGACTTTTTATTTTTTTCAAGAAATTCTGTTGAGGAAATTTAGAGGACCGGAATTTGAAGGTAGAGTGTAGAACGGTCTTCCTGCTGCCTACTTACATTTCACATAATGATCTCAAAGACAAGATAAGAGAAATTAGGGCCTGTATGGAGGCATATAGGCATTATTTTTTTCAATTTAATACAAATAGACAATCCCTGAGACGTCTGATATTTATATCACTTTTACAGGATTGTTCCAATATGTTCATTGCCGAGGTGCTATTCCACTACATGGGGAGCCTTGGCAGTAGTGGCAGTTATCTTTGGAACACAGAAGCTGAATTAAAGCTTGTGACATGGAGGGAAATTGTATTTAGACTATTCCAAGGCACCTTAATCGTTAGTGGTGTGGTGGTCTAACAGTTAAGACGGCTGCCTAGTAAGCATCAAGGTCCGGGTTCGATTCCCAGCCGTACCACAAATTTTAATTCATTGCTTCAGATTTATCAATTATTTTTTTCCTTGTTCTATTTGGGAGTGGAGTAGGAAAGGAAATGCCTTGTTGTGGTACAGTGTGCCATCTGCCATGCACCGTGGGAGGACTGCGAAGTATGTATGTAGATGTAGAAGAGCGATTCAGATTGTTTAATGGTGATGACATACTCGTGAAAAACATTCTCTTTTTTGTGACATAGTTTTATCATCTGTTCATGTTTGTGAGACAACTGTGAAAACAGAGAATTGAACTTTTC
Organism: Locusta migratoria; assembly: GCA_026315105.1. Lineage (NCBI taxonomy): Eukaryota > Metazoa > Arthropoda > Insecta > Orthoptera > Acrididae > Locusta > Locusta migratoria. The sequence goes on along the minus strand of CM048749.1, from coordinate 4,338,492 downwards.
AGTTGTCTGAAAACACATGCAAATGGTTGGTGTGTTAGCAAAGAAAGAGTTACAGCTTGATGGAGCACAGGAAGACTGAGTGTGGGGTGGTGAAACACTGAACATCACATAACATCAGAGGAAAGCTTATAATAAGTTAGGAAAATCATGCCTAAAATCATTTCCGACACATCCGCTGCCAAAAAGTTCAACGAAAGTTTACACTTTTGTGACAAGCAAACAGTAAAAGTCATTGAATCCTCACACAACAGCTGAGTTTCATTGACAGCATGAAGTGTAGCACTGTAAGGGTGGAGAGGGCTGGTACCCTTTGAAGTCATTAATAGGGATACATCAGCAGTAGTGTCAATAACGAAATGAGCATTTGAAGCACAATCACATAGATACAAATGACCAAAAGAATGTCACAAACAGAAAGGAATACATGCAGGTGGTCATGTACATCAGAGCACAAGGTGCTGCCTAAACCATCCTGCACTTGGCATTTGTTAGTGACATGGTGAACAACACTTACTTGCGATGCCACTGAAGCAACTATGTAAGTAGCAGTAAGAGTAATACAGAGCTTGCTCTTGTGGATAACAAATGAGCAGAGGTGGCCCATCATTGGTGTCAGAGGAGCTGCTTACAGGGAGTGTTGGTGGGAATGGTGAAGACAGCGAAGCAGTCACCTGGTCTGCATACAGGCAGATGTAGATGTTGCAAGAGTCCATCATTTGCCGATCCCTGTAATAGGTCTGGACAAACTGTGTCCGTACTGCAAGACACAGTTTTATTAAGAGGATAGGGGGGATGGTGAGGTTCTCATTATAAAACAAAAACTACTTATCCTGTATCAGATGACCGGTCTGCATTGTAGTAGTCCATCTATCCAGGATCTTGCAGCAGTTACTTTCACTTACTCATTGTCAATGAAAAAGTGGTTGAGGTTGAATGATGAACTCACATATTGATATACACAAATATTTTATTTTCTCTTTACTCATTTTTTCATGTTGCACAACTTTTTTGGACAACCAGATAGAAATCAAGTACTCTCCAGCACAGCCCAAACTATGCTAACACAATATGGTCTCTCTCCAAACATTTGAGAGGGTTACTGCATTAAGAAGGGGGAAAGAAAAAAAAGAAAAGAAACAGTATTTCGTAAATTTTATACACACGTTAAACCAAGATGAAAAATAGGTTATAAATTTCGTCTGAATCTGGTCTTCTCAACAATAATACATTTTGCTCATGTGGTTGTACTCAGTTATGGAAATTTCATTTAAACTAGTCATATAAATAACAAGTAGGAACATGACTTCATAGATTTACATATTAGGCCTACTCTAATTATTGGTTCTATTTATGATTTTTACATAGGTAAGTCAATAGTTTGTCTTCTCAACAATAATACATTTTGCTCATGTGGTTGTATTCAGTTACGGTAATTTCATTTCAACTAGTCATATAAATAACAAGTAGGAACATGACTTCATAAATTTACATTTTAGGCCTACTCTAATTATCAGTTCTATTTATGATTTTTATGTAGGTAAGTCAATAGTTTGTAATTAGTGTTTTGGTGTTTTGTTTTTTAGACTCATAATTTTAATGTATTTCAATATGTGGTTTGATTTTTTATAAATACAGATTTGTATAAAGTCACTGTAATTTTGTTAATTTTGGTGATAGTTTCTTAGTACCAAATGGATTGATGAAATGAGTGTTGGAATAATAATAAGTATTTGATTTAGCATTCAATGATATATAAAACATGGTTTACCCTAAATATAATAATGGAAAGTCCAGGTTGGAATTAATAATATAATAAGGACAGTTTACAACTCACCGCAAAGACGTGGCAACGAGCTGCGACAGGCACATACAAAAGACACACACATACTACACTTTCAGCTGTCAGCCATGGCCTTTTCCAGAAAATAGAACACTCATGCAATTACACAGGCACACAACACAGTCATATAATCCTCTCCTCCGGCTACCGCACTTCAAATCACTCTCTGCAGCGAGTATATCGGGGACGTGAGGGGAGGGGAGGGGAGGGGGATAGGAAGGTTACATCATGGTGGTGTCGATGGGTTAGATGGGAATAACGAGATGCAGCTTAGGAATAAAGTGGGGAGGTGGGTGAGGGGAGGAAAATAAAATAAACAACCTAAAAAAAATTAAATTAATATACAAAATGCCTGCACACACACACACACACACACACACACACACATGATTGCACATTCACGCACCACTCAAAATAGGTGAGGTTTGGGATAGACAGGTAGGAACTGTAAGGGATGGGAAAAAAGGGAATTTATCGTAGGTTGAGGCCTGGATGATTTCGGGATCGGAGAATGTATTGTAGGGATAACTCCTATCTGTGCAGTTCAGAAAAGCTGGTGGTGGATGGGAGTATCCAGATGGCTCGGGTTGTGAAGCAGCCATTGATATCAAGCATTTGCTCCATTGTATGCTGTGCCACAGCACACCTTGTTTTTGTTGTGTGGTGGCCATTCATCCTAATGGACAGCTGGTTGGTGGTCATGCCAATATAGAAAGCTGCACAGTGACTGCAGCAGAGTTGGTATATCAAATGGCTGCTTTCACAGGTGGCCTGGCCTCTGATAGGGTAGGATAAGCCTGTGACAGGACTGGAATAGGAAGTGTTGGGTGGATGGATTGGACAGGTCTTGCAGCGGGGTCTTCCAAAAGGATATGATCCCTGTGGCAGTGAGCTGGGTTTCGGGGTGGCGTAAGGATGAACTAGGATGTTTTGGAGGTTGGGAGGGCGACAGAACACCACTTTAGGAGAGGTGGGAAGGATCTTGGGCAAGATGTCCCTCATTTCTGGGCACGAGGATAGAAAATCAAAACTTTGGCAAAGGATGCAATTTAGTTATTCGAGTCTGGGGTAGTAGTGGGTGACAAGGGGAGCACTATTTTGTGGATGGTTACTGGTGTTAGGAGGAGGATTTGGGATGTGTGAGGGTATGGCACAGGAGCTCTCTTTGTGGACTAGGTCTGTGGGGTAGTTTCTGTCTGTGAAGGCCTTTGTGAGACCCTCAGCATATTCAGAAAGGGAGTCCTTCTCACTGCAGATATGCCGTCCACGGGTGGCCAGACTGTAAGTGAGGGATTTTATGTGGAAGGGATGGCAACTGTCAAAGTGTAGGTACTGGTGGTTGGTAGGTTTAATATGGACGGAAGTGTGGATGGAGTCATCAGTGAGGTGGAGGTTGACATCCACCTACCAGCCACCACCTACACAAACTGTGCGTGGTCTATGTGTGTGTGTGTGTGTGTTTGTGTGTGTGTGTGCGGTCTTGTGTACTTGCAGTGTGCATTCATTTTGTAAATTAATTTAATTTAATTTTGTTTATTTTATTTTATTTTTATCGCCTCACCTGCCTCCTCACTCCATTCCTAAGGTGCATCTCATTATTCCCATCTAACCCATCCCCACCACCGTGATGTAACCTTCCTATCCCCTCTCCCCTCCCCTCCCCTCCCCTCCCCTTCCCTCCCATCCCTGATTTACTCACCACAGAGCTTGATTTGAAGTGCAGCAGCTGGAGGTGATGGTTGTATGACTGTGTTGTGTACCTATGTTGTGTGCCTGTGTAATTGCGTGAGTGTTCTTTTTCTGAAAAAGGCCATGGCCGATAGCTGAAAGTGTTGTAAGTGTGTGTCTTTTGTATGTGCCTGTCGCAGCTCATCGCCACGTCTTTGCGGTGAGTTGTAAACTGTCCTTACTATATTATTAATGGTTCACCCTAATTTATTTAAACAAAAGGTAAATATGTTATAATGTTGTGCAATAGTTATAAGATGTAGTATTCTTGTTTTTATACTAATACACAAGTTTATTGGAACATTATATTCCATAATTATGCATAGCGCATTTTTAGTGTTTGTAGTTATTATTTATGAAAATATTCAAGTTGAATGTTTTACGTAAAGAGACAGCCAAAGTTATGTTTAAATCAACATACTATTTCTTAAACGCATTATACTAATAGTGTTAATAGTATTTTAAACAGAGTGCAAGAAATGTGATATTTTACATGCCTGGTGGTAAAGTTTTATTTAGAGTTCCAAAATGTTTTCGTCTGTAATGTTGGCAATGTCAAGCAAATCACTATGTGTGGGATGTGCAACATAGCAGAAACGTTACAATATCCAGTTTCTTACCCACAGTTTCCTTGTTGCATAAGTGGACCCGCCCAGCAACAGGTGTGTGTAGCAAAGATTGAGTTTGCATACCTCATGAAGGTAGGTGTCGTACACCCTGTCGGAGATGCGTATGTGTTCGCTTGGAGTCTAGAGAATGTTATAAGTGAGGGTGGTCTGGACTGCAAGCAGAAGCTTGCTTGACCAAGCAGCCATGAGCATAGAAACCGGTATGTTGTGTTCATTAATGAGAAGATGGAGGTGGTGCTAGAACTGTGATGGCTTCTTGTCACCCAGGTGTCCTTCGAGGATGATGTGTCTGATCATATCTTCTAGCATGTGAGTGACCCTTTAGAGAATGGTTTGTATTGTTATGGAATACTGGTAAGTCACTAGAGGAGAGATCACTAGGTCACAGATCAAGTCAACGTGTGATCAAGTCAATGTGTGATGAGGCATAAGTAATTGACTGAGTTGTTATTTCATATAAATGCGAATAGATAAAGACTAAATTGGGTGTGCATCAAATGTAAAGTGTGGCTACAAATGTTACTTTTGATTTTGATAATAAAGAACGTTAATTGTGGTGTACTTATGACAAACGGTACATAGAAAATTCTAGATAGCACAAGAACAATCACGCCACTAATGATAAATGAAAACTAGATAAACTAAAATGTAATTGCAGACTGTTAAGTCAAATAAACTATGTTAAATAGCATTACTTTCATTGTTACTAAGATTCCACTAATTAAATATGGAAATATGTGTAGATTGCTAATTGCTCGATTTGTATTTGTACATTTATAAACTGCAAACTTGAAAACTATTATAAAATCTTACCGATGTTGTGGTCAGTGGAAAAAACGGCCAGAATGAGACCAAAGTGGACATACATCATTGGACTGCACCAAAATTAAGATAAGTACTGTTTGCTCCTTTGTCATCACCATAGCCCATAGAGAAAATTCAGATAGGGAAGTGTTGTGTCAAACTAATCAAGGAGATGGGGGGGGGGGGGGGGGGAATTCAGTTCAGTGTAAGTGAGCAGAATATTAGTGTAAATGTGAGTGCAAATAGTTCAGTTGTGGAAAGTAATGATAATTCAGACAGTGAAGAGGTAGTGATTTTATCACCCATCTTGCTGAACATGTTCAGCCAGATAACATATCAGATAGGGGCACACATCAATGAAGCTAGCCAAAAGCTAAGTCAACAAGTGTTGTCAGTAAAGCAGGAATTAAGTGAAGTGGAAGATGTAAAGCAAAAACTCAAAAGACAACTAGGGGAATCGAACAAGGTAGTGGATGAAATTAGGTGAGACCTGAACAATCTCGAAAATTATGTTAGAGCAGGAGAGGCCCACATGAATGCTCATGTTGATTCTGCAGAAAATAAAATTGTAACTCTAAAATCAGATGTAAATGATAAGACTAGTAGAAATTCCAAGAGTATTGCTACCCTCGATTTGTATGTTCAGCGGGAGAATAAATTTGTAAAAAAAGAGCTTAGAGAAGTGAGAGAAAGTCTGGAACAAAAGTTTAGCACCCATAAAGCCAGCACTGATCAGGAAGTCTATGTAATTAACAGTAGTTTGAGTGTATGCCAAAATAATGTTCAAAATCTAGATCAGAAACTCAATCAGCTACAGGAAGATGTTGTAATGAGAAGAATGGTAGGTATTTGTAGTATTAATTGGGTTAATATAATATAAACATACCCTGTTAATGGCAAACGTCATCCAAAAAACTTTTTGCATCATTGCAGTGATAGTTTCACTTTAGACATGGACGATGCTCTTAAAATTAAATTTGTAAATACATTTTTAGAAGCAGAGGCTTTATGTTGGGCAAATAAATGTATTGGTGAAGGTATGACATACAGTGAATTTGAGAAAAGTTGTTTGAATAGGTTTTGGCCTATGACTGCTTAGGATAGAGTAAAAAGTGAATTCTTGAATAGACCAAAGTACAGGGAGAGTGATGGCTCAATGAAGGATTTCTGTGAGGCTCAGCTCAGAAAGTTAGTACATTTAGATTCACCCTTTGACAAAATGACACAAATTTATGCCCTCAAAAGGAGATTATCAGGTAGACTACAAGAAGGATTGAATTATGGCCCTGATGAATCAGTAGATCAGTTTTTATATATAACAGCTACCAAAAAGACTATCATGATGACAGAGACAGAAGAGACCAAAATGAAGGAAATAGATACTGGCAAAACAACAGTCCAAATCACCACAAGGGGAACTCTAGAAATATTGATAAAGACAGAGATGACAGAAGACACAAAGGTAAAGTCCTGTCAAGTGGGGTTGAAGAAATGGACAGAAAACCAGGTCATGAATAACCAGACACACCTTGGGAACAAAAAAACAGAGACAAATAGACAGAACTACAAGGAGTCACATAGGGTGAATAAACTCAGGTTTGACAGGAAGTTTAGGGAAGCTCTCAGCCAAGAAACAAGAAGAGTAGATGAAATTAAGGATAAACAACAAGAAGATGTAGTCTCAGATCATGAGTCTGTGTCTCTTCTTTACAGAATTTGTAATTCTGTGATTGGAGGATGCCTTTGATGAATTAGGTATGCGCAAATTATTTGAAACAATGTTGAAGAGGACAAAGACAGTGAAGATGTTGTTGCCCAGGGAGCTGAAGAATCAGACAATCAGGAAGATGCTCTGAAGAATAATGTAGAAGAGTTTGAAGATGAGGACAATGGAGTTAAAGATTATTGTGAAGAATTTTGTGAAGATGACTATGAGGAACAATTAGGCAGAATTGGAGATAGGTAAATGGAGCAACTTGAGAGTCAGATTGTACCAGTGAACTTGGCAGCAAATCAAGCAGTCTTGGACTTCACAACAAGAAAGTGAAATTTTGCAGGCAGTGTCAGACAGTTACAAGGACCATGAAACTAAAGGCAGATTCAGCAAGGAGATAAGGAGCAAGTCTGATGAACTGAGAAAGAAGATTGGGATTCCACAAAAAGAATATGAGAAGAAAGATATTTCTGACAAAAGTCAAACCAAGTGTGAAGAAAGACTGTGTGTACCCCTAACTAGTGTGCAACCAATGAAAAGACTGAAGATATGAAGTTTGATGATTTGTGAATGACCTACTGCAAGAAGGCACCTTCATTGCACCAATTGATGAATAGAGAATTGATATAGTTGCTTTTACATTTTATGGAAACAGGATTAATCTTGCAGCAGCTTTAGTTGTTTTAAGTGAATTGTGGTATTATAATCCAAACAAGGACGCTCTGCTGACATCTGTACATGAATCGTATAGAAATTACATATTAATGCCAACCGGTGTTAGATGTCGCCGTCCCTGTTATGATATAAGACAGAGTAGATACAGACCTCTGTGGTATCAGTACTAGAGCCTCAATAGAGGGGAAAAAAAAGAAAAAAAAGTCCTTCCTCAGAAGACAAAGCTGAAGACTGTGATGTGACTCTATGACCTTATGTGAGAGTAAAGACTCGAAATTGGGAAGGTGTGGCTCTTATTCATGCAGGAAGTCCAATTAGTGGAATATCAGAAAAATATAGAGAAATAATCAAGCAGGATTCTGAGTTCATTGAAATGCCGGTAGTAGGAATCAAGATTAAAGGAGCTACAGGAAGACACAGCAAGTTGGTGAACTTACAGCTGTTGTTACCATTTATAATAGGTGTTGCTTGCTTAAAATGAGAATTTTTAGTTATTCCTGGACCTAATAAAGTTATATTACTAGGCAATGACTGGATTTTGAAAGCTAATGTAGCTTTTGATTGGGGAGGTAGGAAAATCATGTTCAATAATCCTAAGACAGGCATGTTCCGATACATTGCACTTCAATGATAATCCAGGATAGTAGTAACTTCAACCAACAAAGCTTGGAATTAAAATTGATTGACACCAGCAGAGGTGTAGTGGAAGTAGATTGTGTATATGAAGATGCATCAGATATGGATAACAATGAATTGGCAGAAGACAAACTCCAGGAAACTAACAAATTAACTTACAAACAGAAGGAAGAACTGAAGAATATGTTATGGGAATATTATGATGTATTTGATGATCAACCAGGAAGAGTAAAGAACTATGAGTGCACATTGAAAGTAAAACCACATGAGTCATTCTATATCAAGCCTTATGGAGTACCGATAGCAAAGAGGAAAGCTGTTGAAAAAGAACTAGACAAAATGGAGAATTGGAATATTATTGAAAGGAGTAGGAACCAATACAATAATCCAATCGTGGTCATTTATAAGAAGAGTGGTGATGTGAGAATTGTTCTACAGTCAAGACATCTCAACAAATATTTGGAAAGAGAGACAGATCATCCAGAGAGCAATGATGAATTATTGAACAAATTTGAACACATGACAAGTTTAGATTTGACATCTGGTTTCCATGAAATACCTTTAGCTAAAGATTCTCGGAAATACACTGCATTCCTGCACAATGGCAGATGTTGTCAATATTGTGTTGTACCATTTGGCTTAAATATATCTGTAGCAGAATTCATAAGAGCCCTTGATACTGGTTTAGGCAAAGAACTTGTGAGTAAGTTAATGGTGTATGTTGATGATATCTTGATTACTGGTAAGACATGCGACAAACATCTGAGTACCCTGAAGGAAGTATGTGAGAAATTAAGACTGGGAGGAATGTCTTTAAAACTAGAGAAATGTAAATTTGCAGTGGAACAATTGAACTTCTTACGACACATCATTACAGAGGATGGAATATTACCTGACGAAGAGAAACTTGAAGCAATAGCTAAATTCCCAGTACCTAGGACGAAAAAGCAGTTGAAATCATTCTTCAGAATCAGTGGATATTACCGGAAATTTCTGAGTACACAAGATTCGAATGCACCCTGTTTGAACTTTCTGTTGAAGAAGAATGCTATATGGGCATGGACCGAAGAATGTGTGAAAGCTTTTGAAACTATCAAGACTGAGCTTTGTAATAGTAAAATATTTTTTAGGCCAGATTTGTCACAACCTTTCTGTTTAGCCACAGATACCAGCGATTATGGTCTTGCTGCACATCTCTTCCAAGTAAAAATAAATGGGAACAAGACTGAGCAGAGATCCATCGCCTTTGCAAGTAGAACACTCCAGAAACATGAAAAAGCTTATGCTGTTACAGAAAAGTAACTTATGGCAATCTTTGGGCATTCACTAAATTTAAAAATTTTCTGTTAGGCCATAAAGTGATTGTATACACAGGCCAATAGCCCTGACTTACATTCAAGAATGTAAACTGTTTCATAACAGAATCACCAGAAGGGTAGATGGGCACTATTTCTTCATCGATTTGATTATTCGGTTCAGTATATGAAGGGGAAAGATAATCTAGTTGCATATTCTCTCTCTCTTGACTTCCAGTGGGGGTGACTTTGAATACATTAGTGAAAAATGTAAGAAAGAATTCAGGGTGATGTACTTAAAGGGAGTGAGGGAAGAAACAGAAATGAGGAAGATATGTGACACCATCAGAAGATATCAAAATCATGATTCCAACTGGAGATTAGTTAAGAGCCTAATAGGAAAGAAAGGAGAAGAGAAAAAGGGACAATACTACAAGGATACAAAGGGACTTTATTCAGGAGGATGAGCACAGACTGAGATCAGTGGAAGTTATGTTGGCCTGAAAATTGAATTGTATGTGCATGAAAGTTTCTGCCACTGTGGAACACAAAAGTGTATCCAAAAGATTCAGGAAAACCTATATTTTTACAACAGAAGAATAAAGAAGTTATTAGCAACATGTAATAGATGTCAGAGAGTTAAGGTTACAAACCAAACAAGCAGAGGATATATGCAAAACATCTTGCCCAAAGGACCATTAGAATTAACTGCTGTAGATTTATATGGCTGTCTACCTAAATCTCGAGAGGGATACTGTTAAATTGTTGTAATGGTTGATTTGTTCTCAAAATTTTTCAAATTGTATTCTTTAAAGAAAGCTACTAGCAAGAGCTTGATTAATAAAATTAGGAATGATTACTTTCAAACTGTTGGCACTCCAAAAAGCATAATGTCTGAAATGGTACACAAGTCACAACAAAGTCATGGAAAAGGTTCATAGAAGATGAAAATATAAAGCATATACTAATTTTGGCTTACCACCCTTCAAGCAATCCGGCAGAGAGATATATGAGAGAGATTGGAAGATTATTATGAACATATTGCAACAAGAGTCATGTGTCATGGATACAGTATGTAGAAAAATTTGAAGATATAATAAATAGCCTACAAGACATTCATCTATGGGATTATGTCCATATGAGATAGTACATGGAAAGAAGCTGCCAAACTTGATTACTGAGCTGATCCAATTTCCTGAATGTAAGGAGTTAAGCAATCAAGAAAGAGAAGAAATTGTGAGGAAAAACCTGAAGGAGCAGGGTGAGATAAGGAAGAGAGGACATAACAGACAATTGAAGCCAACACAGTTGAGCATTGTGACCTCCTACTAGTCAGATTGCAAGAGAGATCAAGAGCAATTAGCAATGAATTGATTTTTTTACATATATATAGGTCCACTGAGAGTGGTCGAGATACCACACCCCTATGCTTACAGACTGGCTTCCCCAAAATCTGGGAACTCAAACCCTACAACAACAATACCTTGTGTAAATAGTATATTCTATAAAATATTATGTATGTTTGAATTCTGATAATGTAATTTTCTTTTCAAATGTTTTATTTTGTTGTTCAGTAATGTGAATAGATACATTAACATATTATCATTTTAATTTGATACTTCATATTATTTTGCATACTATGTAAATTTTGTCATATTAACCACAGTTTAGTTTGCAAAATTTGTGTGTGTGTGTGTGTGTGTGTGTGTGTGTGTGTGTGTGTGTGTGTGTGTTCTACAGTATGTCTGCCTAAGTGTACTTGTGTCTGTGTAAATGTGTGGGTGTATGTGCATTTATTTACCCTCCATTTTTCCCCCAAGGTAAGTCTTTCCTGTCCCGGGATTGGAATGGCTCCTTACCCCCTTCCTTAAAACTCTCATCATTTCCTTTTCCCTCTCCTTCCCTTCTGCCTGATGAAGCAGCTAGGCTGCGAAAGCTAGCATTTTTATGTGTGTGTGTGTGTGTGTGTGTGTGTGTGTGTGTGTGTGTGTGTGTGTGTGTGTGTGTCTGTGTGTTTATTTGTTGCTGTTACTGCCTGTGCCCCTTCACCTGGTAAGTGTACTTCATCTATTTTTTACATATATTTTTCCTGTTAGGAATTTTTCCAGCGCACTCGAGCACTGCAGGGAGTCTCAGTTGCAGTAGTGACAGTTACAGTTAACCATAGATACAGTTGAGTTACAATGCTGTTGGAGTGCAGTTTGGGTGATATCTTTGTCAAAGCATTTTGTGATTTGTATATTTGTTTGCCCTGGTATTGTGAGGTTAAATTTGATGAAATAAACCACAAGAATTATGTTATGTGTCATGTTATTTAATTTAATGGGAAAACAGAGAAGTAAATATTCCTGTTAAAGTGGGCAGAAAAAAGTGCATTAGGAACATTTGCACATAGCCTGTAATTGATCAGGAAATTGATACCTGTACCAGTGGCGGACTAAGGCTGTCGGAGGCCCGGTGCGGTGGCGAAACAACATGAGGCCCCCCGTCCACTTGGAAGAAATACATGTATTACTATAAAAAAGAATTGGAGGCCCCCCCAGGACGAGAGGCATGGGACAGTCTAAAAACAAATAGGTTTCGAGATTTGGAGGTCCCAGCAAAACGAAATGCCAAATGAACTAAAAAAGCTTGCTTTCGAGGTATTTGGAGGCCCACCAAGATCGGAGGCTCAGAGTGGTCCGCCCCCTCCGCCCCCCCCCCCCCTAGTCCACCACTGACCTGAACTGTTTGGGGGGTGGGCTGAGAAACGAGTCCACGTCCAGAAGCACTGATAGAATGATTACAGGCAACTGAAGCACTGATAGAATGATTACAGGCAACAGAAGCACTGATAGAATGATTACAGGCAACAGAAGCACTGATAGAATGATTACAGGCAACAGAAGCACTGATAGAATGATTACAGGCAACAGAAGCACTGATAGAATGATTACAGGCAACAGAAGCACTGATAGAATGATTACAGGCAACAGAACCTCACTTGTGGAGCACGTGGTCTGTGGAAGGATACACACAAACACTTGGTTGCGCTGTTACCAGTCTGAAATTCAAATTTCGTAAGTTTGAGAAGTTCATGCCCTGCAAAACTTGAGTGTTCTGAGTGCACAAGTTGTAGTGTGGAAACAGATTTACAATGTTTGTAGATGAAACACTTGAATAAACAAATGGCGAACCAAGGCCTGAATAAGTTTGGTTCCACGCAGCACTGGAAGCACTCAGCATAGTGAACATGTCCTGCTAGTATTCATTCTGCAATGTAAATTCGAAGCACTAGAAGCAGGAAAACACTGAATTTGTGGCAATGAAGTTGCTGCACTGAGAAATCCAGGTGGAGGTGGCACTTTTGTGGTCGTTGTAGTAACTGGAAAGACAGTAACTTCTGTATTTCGCAGCAAAATTCACACAAAAACCAGATGTCACTGCACAACTCAAGTAAATTGAAGGTGTACTCAGGGTCACCAGTATGGGTTTAACATAGGGTTGGAAGCCCCAATAATAACAACATGTACTTAATACATACATTTTATTGAGCACACATTAACAACTAGAACAGAACTGAATACAAAAATGGTTGGTGGGCAGAGAGAGGCTGTAGCCCCAAACATGCCAACTGGAAAGACATTTTACACACACTTATTGAGGTGAAGGTCAAACAGTCACCACAGTATCATTCTAATGATTTCCCCAATGTTCTCTTTGAAATCTTTCCAATCCATGCCAACTGGAAGTCTCAGAAGTGTGTCAGCCACAACATTTTCACCTTCTGGCTGATGTCTGATCTTGGGAGTGAGTTTGGAATGCATCAACGGACAAGCCTGTAAAAATGTCAATGCTTTATGATGGGTGTGTCTAATTACCTTTCTGCTACGTAGATAGGTTCTGAATTTTCTGAACACCCACACAATTTATAATGCCTTCTTTTCTATAATTGTGTTTCCTACTTGTTCAGAATCCTATGATACTTCTTTCACAGCCTCTATAACCTGGAATCTCTCAGCTACTATACTATAAACTGAACTATCTGTACCACCACTCACATCCTTGGACCAGTACAGATGCATCAACTTGACACATTCACACAATGTATTCTGTATTTCCTGAAACTTATGTTATATGTTTCATTCCAGAGTCATGGGGTATTCTTCCTAGTCAGTTCCAGTACTGATTGTCCATTAATTGCTTGATTACTTGCAAATCTGTAATAGAAATTACTGAGCCTGAGAAAAACTTTTATCTGATTCTTATTACTTGGCTCAGGATCTTCTGTAATATCTTTGATTTATCTGAATTTGGTCTGATTTCATCTTCTGTTATGACATGTTGTGACGTATCCTGCTGTTGCCGATCCCAAGACGCTCCAGACAAAATGTGTCTGTATTACAAGACTCAGTTCTATTAACAGGAAGACGGGGAATGGTGAGCTACATTCACATTAATGGTTGTCGACATTAAATGATAAAAATGATGAACTCACTTATTTAAACTTTTCTGAATAAATGTTTTATTTCCATTTAAAAGATCAAAGTTGACACATAGTTGCACAATGGGCAACAAAGCAGCAACAGAACAATAATGTTTACAGGTCTGATACTAGGAACCAAGTGCCAGAGCATGGCTTGCACTTAAACATTTGCAGCGTAACCGCATAATAAGGCTAATGACAATGTTTTGTAATTCACAATTAAACTATATTCTTTTACTTTAAATATGCCAAAATACATAAATTAAAATATTACATTTAGGCTTCAACTATTTATCTCAATGTATGTATGTGTCTCATGAAATTTGTATTTAATGTGGTACGCAAATTTAAAGTCATCTTTTGACGAGTGTTTACATTGCTCAAATTATTTACATTATTTGTGTTTTCGAAATGCACATATCTCCGTTTTGCCAATATTGTGTAGGCGTATTATTATTGATACATGGAATTTTAATGCATTTCAGTTTGCGGTCTAATTTTTTATAAATATGGATTTGTATACAGTCGTCGTGGTTTTGTCTATTTTGAAGCTAGTGTCTTAGTACCAAACAGATTATTAATTTTAGTGCATGAAAAATGATCAGTATTTAATTTAGGATCCAGTGATGTATAAAACATGGTCTGCCCTAATTTATTTAAACAAAAGGTATATATGTAATCATGTTGTGGAATGTAATCATGGTCTGCCCTAATTTATTTAAACAAGAGGGTTATATATGTAATCATGTTGTGCAATATTTATAACATGCAATATTGTTGTGTTTAGACAAATTAGTATCTTTATAGGTTCAGCAATTTCCGAAACTAAGTGTAATGTATTTTTAATGTTTGCAGCTATTATTTATGAAACTATGAAAAATTGAAAATTATGTAAAAGGACAGCCAAAGTTATGCTTAAATCAACGTACTATTTCATAACGATGTTCTACTAATAGTGTTAATCATATTTCAAACTGAACATGAAAATCTGATATTTTACATATCCAGTAGTGAAGTTTTATTTAAGGTGTCCAATATTTTGTGTTTGTGATGTTGGTAATGGATTTTGTAGAGAGTGCAGAACATAGCAGAAACGTTACAATGTCCCAAAAACACCACTTCTTTCCAACCATATTCTGATTTCCTTAAGTTTGGATTGATGTTACCATCAGAGAATGCAGCCAACAGCTCATCTAGTATTACATTATGCTCAGCTCAACTATTAGTTGCTATTAAGACATCATCAACATAACATGCTACTGTGGCAGTGCTAGCCACCAATTCGAGTGTGTGTGTGTGTGTGTGTGTGTGTGTGTGTGTATCGGCCATTGTCAAGAACCGAGTGGCACATCTTTATGGCTATCTGTGGTGTGTTTCCTTGTTCTTATCTGCCATTGTGTTTGTGCTCTGTAGCGACAGCATCAATAAAGTTGTTGTTCCATGTAGTGTGTAGTATTGGGCTCCACTGCCCTTAGCAACCTCCACATTACCTTAGACAGAAGTTACTCTCCTAAGACCCTACATCTTAAGAAGTGCTGAAACAGAAATGTGTAGCCCAAAGGGCTCTACATTCAAGTGGTAAATCCTTTCCATATTCACAGAAGCTTTTGTATTTCTTGCATTTTTCTGCCAATGGAATTTGCCAAAAGTTGGCTGTCAAATTGATACTTGTCATTATATATATTTTATTAAATCTTAGTGCCAATTCCTTTAATATCTCATGCCTGTCAATTTGTGGTAAAATTATCTTAATTTTTTCCCTAACATCTAAAGTCCCACAGAAATCCATCCTTTGTCATAACTAAAATGAGTGGGCTTCTATATGGTCATTGAGATTATTCCATAATACCCCATTCCAACATACATTTGATCTCCTTGTCTATCTCCTCCCGTTTTGCTACAGAGACATAACTTGAAAGGTTCATGTTCTTCTATTTCAAATCTATGAACCTAGTCATTCCTGAACCCTGAAAATACTTTATTTTCTCAACAGCTTCCTAAAGTGCCACATGTTCATTGTAGCCAACATCTTACAATTTGTATACTATGACATTAATAATACCATAGACAATTTCTTGGAATGTGTCAAATTCAAAAGAAATTTACCCAAACCTAGCTCACTATCATCCTCTGTGCAATTAGACAACAT
This sequence comes from Locusta migratoria, assembly GCA_026315105.1. Taxonomy (NCBI): domain Eukaryota; kingdom Metazoa; phylum Arthropoda; class Insecta; order Orthoptera; family Acrididae; genus Locusta; species Locusta migratoria. Next base: position 4,322,557 of record CM048749.1, on the reverse strand, counting down.
TTCTTCCTCACTAACAATCATACATGTACCTTCAGTTTCTCTGAAACTATTTGTCAAATTACTGTTATCATCACTATCTACAATTCCATGGACATACTCATTGTAATCATTGATATTGTCCCTCAGCATCTTAACATGAACCACAATTTATTTATTCCTTTGTGTGACCCACCCTCATAAAATAATTTCTCATTTTCTTTCACAGAACCTCTCTTAAAATCCACAACAACACAATTTGTAGTAAACCAGTTTTTTCCCAATATCATTTCTACATAAAAAAAGGTAAAGCAGTCATCAATCCAAAGATTGGTTTGAACACCACAGTGCTTTACTAGGCATGGTCCTAATGGAGGTGGTATGCCGTTGTCTTCCTCCGACCTTCGAACTGACTTACCCAGCCAGTTATAGGGGGACCTACAGTTTAACGGGGGTTCCGAACCACGGTGCTACTCGGTATTTTTCACATGATCAATACTGCCAGAGGTGAAAGAAGTGGAAAGTGAGAGATAAAAATCCTAGGACCTGGCGGGATTGAACCCACGACCTTTGGATTTGTAGTCTGGCACTCTACCACTGTGCAACTGAGGTGCACTCATTTCTACATATAATCCTCTAATGACCATTAAGTTAACTTCGAAAAGCTTCCCTTGAATCCATATTGCTAACATCACATGGTTCTCAATCAGTTTACTTTTGTTCCCAATGCCTCTGATTATCCTCCCCCCCTCCCCTTGCACTGGTAATTCGGGAATATCATTCCCTTCTTTTGCTCTCAAATGCAGTTCTCCATTTATGGCAAAATGTCATTGCCTGAGTCCAAAACTGCAGATACTTTGTTACCATATAGCTATACCTTTGAAATGAGCCGGTAACTCTCATTTGCCTAATTTTTCTCCTCATATAATAAGTCATCCTTTACTTCATCCTTACCTTTGTAACTTGAATACTGAATATTACCTGGCACTTTGTCATCATCAGTTCTAGATCTGACCCCATGAGAACAAGGAATTAGTTTTCCTGCCTCGGGAGATCTGCCACCCTTCTCTGCACATTAACATCCCATACTAAACTTCTCTCTTCCCAGCTATGATCATCATTTGGCCTAGATTGATCATTACTACCTATCTCATTCTGATGAACATTTCCACAACTCTGTACTCTCTTCTCTCTCTAGTCATGAATATCATTACCTCTTATGTCCTCGTCACCATGTCAATTAGATACAATCATCATTTGGTCTAGATTGATCATTATTATCTCTCTCAACTCTGTACTCTCCCCTCTCTCCAGTCATGAACATCATTGCCTCTTCCATTAGGAGTCTATTTAATAGTCAAGTGTTGGGATGTTTGTGTCATATTTGTGCATGAATGATTTCTTAAACATGAAATTAAAAACATCAACTTTACTTTTGTAGTCTTCTGTTTCCACAAGAGACTCCCTCTCTCTCCATCTCTCTCTCTTTCTCTCTAGCCAAGTGCTTTGTTTTACACCCATTATACAGTAGTCTGTGTATCTGTTTGGTGCAGGGTCAACTATTCTTTTCAACTTTACCATAGTGCCTATATATTCTCCAGTCCTGTGCTAAAAGTTCCTGTTTCCCTATTTATGTTTCATACTATGGATTTTTTTTCTAGTTTATTGATGTATAAAAGTTATTTTAACTGTCCTTCATACTTTGGTAATGGCTGTTCCTACAACTTCCTGATGATGACTGATACCAGATTCAATGTACACATTCTCCATGAGGTCATGTCTATTTGTCATGATTAAATTGTAATATATTTATATGCTGAGGGGTTTTTAGAACTAAGAGAGTGTGCATACACCCCAAGAAATCCAAGAATGACACAAGACGTATTTCATCTGAAAAATACCTGGAATTTTTTTAGTATTCTATAATTTTGTGTCTGTAATAAAATGTAAATGAGAGAATAACACCAAACTACAACTTCAGTTGCAGAGAAAATGCAGCATTTACAACAAAACACAGTTCATACCCAGCAAAATATGTCAAATACTTTAGGCCAAAGACTGTGCAATACTTTGTACAACATACTGCTTCTGATGATGATGAGATCACAGCTGTTTGCACACTAACAGGATGCAAGAAATCTTTGGGAATATTGGTTTGAGATATGTTATTTTCAAGGCAAGATGATGTAAGATGAATTGTATTGTGTGTGTGAGAATTTCTCAGAAAATAGGCCCCAAAACTCTCATTCAAAACTAAACACTTTGTGGGTCATCCACTTACAAAAAAGTTGGGGCCAGAAAAATAGTCGTTTGTGTCATTATGAATAATTTTAGTGGCACATATGTCTTTGATATATCTTACAGATGAATGCTGAACATTAGATTGGTAAATTGCATAACTAATGAGGAGATGATGAACAGAGGAGAAAAGAAGTTTCTGGAATATTCTGACTAAGAGAAGGCATAGGGTGGTAGGACACATTCTAAGACACCAAGGAATCACAATCTTAGCATTAGAAGAAAGTGTGTGGGGTAAGAATCATACAGGGAGACTGAGGGACAACTATAGTAAGCAGATTCAAAAATATGAAGGTTGCCGTTGTTATTTTCAGATTGTAATATTTCTACATATGCATACGCTAAATTTCTACCCAATAGTTCAGTCCAAAATCTTAATACATGTCTGCCCCAAAAAGCTATATCATTGGTATAAAGTGACATTTGTACTCATATAAAACATTCTAATCGGCTTTTTTTTCATTGTGATGCCTTTACTAAAACTTAAGTGTAAACAATTCATAGTTTTCATCAACTCGAAAAGTTTAAGTAAACATAAACAATGTAATATCTAAAATAGTATCCTGAAATCCATTTGCATATTATACACGTACAAAACATACCTGTTTATTAAAGTTTAGGTGTATTTCATGATGCAATTGTCATTGGCATATGACAAATGTTATAAATAAAAATAGGCCACCGAAACCTAATATCTCACTAGAACCATTAGGATGCACTGACAACAAACATTGCTCTCACAGATGCAATTAATGCTAATCACATGAGTAATTACATAATAAGTAAATATTACAGTACTTTTCAAATCCATGTAAATGCTGATCATAAACAAACCAAATAGCTTCACCAAAATACACACCATTTGATAAAACACACAAACTTGACTGAACTGTCCGCAAAGTGTCAACAAATTGTGTTTCTGTAGAGTAAACAAAACAGTGCCATTTATCGAAGTCAAAATATAATAAATGTCAACAACACATTTAAAAATGAAATTTAAAAATCAATTAATGAGCACTCAAGACAACACACACCAAATTAAAATAAGAAAACATAATACTTTAACTTTATTTATGTGAATAGATTTCCATGTTCAACAACCATTAAAAATATAACATGATGTAAACACTCATTTATACTGAGAAGTCAAAGTGTAGTGGAAGACAATGTTTGTCATTACTGACACTGTAAGTTTGGACGTGGAGAGTAACAGACACCGTGTGACACTTTTGTATTGTCTTCATAAATGTTTGTGAAAAGCAAACTTGTTATAGAAAATAAAATTCAGAAGAGATTGAAGTGTATTATTTCATGGAATGTATCCACGGTAGTTAGACTTCCTGCACATTTGCAACAAGGTTTAGGTCTAGCAAAACTTCACAAGACAAGGCCAAGAATAAAACAAGAATAAGGAGAGCAATGACAAAGAAGAGTATCTATTAATGTTCTTTTATAGTTTCACTCTTGTTTAATTTTGTGGGCCCTTCTTCTACAAGCCAACAACATAAACTTTTCGACTTGCCCACATCTCGTATATGTAGGGACAGGTGGAGAGTAGATTCGCTGATAAAGAGGAACACCACAAGATGAAGAGGCTTTCGCAGAACAAAGTAGAATGGAGAGCTGCATCAAACCAGTCAGCGGACTGAAGACCGCAACAACAACAACAACAACAACATACCTTACAGAATTACTGGTAGTAAAGGAAACCAAGCTTCAAAGTTAGTTTTTTTTTCTTTATTTTTCTGTAATGGATTGAAAATTATGCAATGATAGCAAATAGTAAACTATCATAAAAAATTGATTAACTGGAGACAGCCAACCTATCAGGAGTGATGTGCAGAGAGTCAATGGCTTTGTAAATAATTCTACATTGTTGTCATACTGTTGGTGTGTTTAGGTTCCTGCCTAACTATATGGCCTACTTAAAAACCATAACATAATCATACAAGACAGTGAAATATATTCAACAAGCAAGAGTGTAAATATAAATGCTGCTTCTTTCACTCACAGTAATTACATCTGTTCTGTTTGGGTTCCTAGATAACACACACTAAAATCATGACATATTCATACAGAATGACTAAGTACTTTACAAAATGGAATAAATGATAAACATAATCATTTATAAATTATAGCACATTTGTTATCAATGTAGCAATATTGTTATCATGATGGAATTGAAATATACATGAGTATCATTTAAAAACCACAAGAATTGAAAAACAACATTCTCAGTTGCTGTCTGCACCTAACTCATGATTGTCTGTTCTTACTCCCTATCAGTGGTCCCACCACAACTGTAAATGCATTTTAACTATGGGAAGTTCTATGATGGTATAAAATGTTTACCTTTTAGAAGACTGATATGTTTTACAGCTTGTGCATTGTCACTTAACATGAGAGAATTAATTTTTACATGAGAAAAAGTATATTTCAAACTGACAAATCCAGGAAAGGTCTGAGGATTTGTTTTTCTCGTATGCATATACATTTTGTACATGATATGGGAAGTTTTTACAGATAGTATTTACCACTGTTTCATAGAATGTCTTGTCTCACACACCACTAACACAACTTTACTTTTCCCATTGAATTGCTGCATTAATGCCTTCACTGATGATTACAGTATTATTGAGGGATATACATACAAACAAACTAAGGTAGTTTCTAAAGTTTTTGTTTACAAGAGGAGCTGAGTTTGGTGCTCAGTAGAATTACAATTTTATGCCCATGTATGATATTGAGGCTTCCCCAGTCAATCTTACATGCAGCTTCAATTTCTGTCTCACTGGATTTGAGTTTCTTATGTACTGCAATAAGTGAGCTTCCTCTATTCTTCATTTGACTATCAATTTGACATGATCTTAAAATTTCATCATAAATCTCACTGTATTATTTTTCAGCCAGCTTTTTGTATCTAATATTACTCTGTGAGCATCACTGCATCTCAGGAGCACTTAAAACTCTGTACCTTGTTGTAAAAGCTTCAGTAGTTTAGGATTTTAATTTTTTCATCTTTGAATTTACACTAATTTGCTATATCCTCAGGTAGCCCGATTTAGTATGCAGTCTGGGCATTGGAATAAATCAAGAAATAGAGGGAGCCATCGGATGGGATCATATCACCTATGGAACAGTAGCCCAACTAAAGGTAGACAAGCAGATGTGACAAACTTATTTCAGAAACAGACAACAACCAAGATGACAAAAAGGTATTAAAGAGGACCTCTGTTGTAATTGTGACAGCAAGTCTATGAGCAGATGAAAAAATAATCTCAAGACATGATCAAAAGGCTGGCTGGTAGACAAGCCAGGTAGCTATTAACAGTCTTAGTACGGAGATGCTAAGGGAACCAGTGTGAGCCCAGAACTGACTAGCTGTAAGCTAAGTCATTTACTATTTACAGATAACATTATGGTGTCCCCTGAATCGATATTACACGTGGGAGCCAAAAGTAACCTCTTTGGTTGAGGTACACGATCGTTGCCTCAGCAGCCAGTGCTTCTCTGTACGCTGAAGTGTAAATGTCTCTCTTGGTAGTAGAATGTTAATAAATTTATTTATTTATTTTGTTTTTGGAACTGCATCAGCCTAACAATGGCTTTCAACAGTGGACAAATTGCACCCCTCGATTCTTCACATTTTTCAGATCAGGGTGAACCGCTCATTAAATTTGAGGACAATTTAATGAATGATACCGAGCGCTCACCTCTTTGAACTGGCATGGACTTTGGCACTGTATGCTCCCGCCACCACGTTGCCTCATTCTGACAAGAAACCAGTGTGTGTTTAAGAACACGAATGCTTCACACAGTGTTTTAACCCAAGTACTTTGATTGCTACAAATGTGATGCCATAACAGCCTGCCTGAGCCTGTGACAAACAGTTCAGTGTGCACATTGTGTGCTGCTCCACCACAGTTGTTCATGTGCCTGTTTTCCAATCTGCACACAACGCCCGACGTCTTCGTCATGACAACATCTGCCATGGCACCTGCATCGGGCTTACCCACGTGCGTTCCACAGTTCAGTTCAACGCATGCATCACCGTACAACCCACTCTCAACAACCGGCATCACTGTCGTGATGCCGCCTGCCGCATTGGACAACCTTGCATTCACATGGCCATAGGAACCACGAACGATGCCCAGTGTTCATGATCAGCGTCCCTTGGTGGGACCTCAGTTGGACACAATCCTCACCACTCGTACTTCCCAAAGTTAGCAGTACTGGACAAATCTAATCCTAAAACATGGTGCTCATTGGTGGAATTTATCTTCGAATTGCACAACGTCATGAGTGCAGACACTTGATTCCTGTGTTTAGTCATGCATCTCCATGACCAGATGGACTTGACCAGTGATATCATCCTGTTGCCTCCACCCACACCGAAGTTCTGCAGTGTGAAGGAGATTCTTCTATGATGCTTATCACGCTCACCGGATGAGACATTGAGTCACATTATTGGGGAGGTAAACATCAGTGACTCCATCCTTGGCCAGCTCTGGTGCCGCCTGCGGTCTCAAGTAGATCACTCCTTTCTGCCGGACCCAGCACTGTGGGCTATCTGGTTACTCAAACTGCTAACCGAGCTACAAATCCAGCTCTTAGCACTGTTGACACAGCCACACGACACTCGTCTGGCGTATGCTGACAGGGCTTACCAAGTGATGCGCCACTGCCAGTCAATTTATGATTCATCAGCACGTGGAGTTCGACAACTGGACACGCCTCTTCCACCTCAGTTGCCCGCGATCAGTCGTTCCAAGCAGCGCGCCGTTCGACAGACAGTGGGGCAACCTGTCGCTAACAGGCTGTTACCGTCGCCACCTTCAGCCAACCCTACCTCCACACCTTCACAGCTGGGCACGCCGTCTGCCACACACGCCAAAACTACTCCCAGCGCCAGCACGACATGTGCCCCCCCCCTCCACCTACCCTCTGTGCTGGTTCCACGTAACGCTCGGCGACAAAACACGCAACTGCAGGCCATCATGTGCAGTGGCGTCAAACTCTTGGCACGGGAATTAAACGGCGCCGCCCCCCCACGCAACTTCTCACAGGTGCCACTCGACTGCTCAGCCTTCGTCCTGTCCAGACACTACTTCCAGCAGACTCCACATTACCAATGTGTCCTCAAAAACCCGTTTCCTTGTGGACACTGATGCTGAAGCCAGCGTTATTCCTCTGAACCTGGTGCCGCCAGACATCAAACCCGGCCCAGGACCATTACAAGCTGTCGACAACTCACCCATACGAGTTTATGACATTACTGAACTCCACCGACAGTTCGCACAGGACTATATATTTCCTTGATCTTTCTGCATCGCCGAGAATGACACACCCGAGCTCGGAATTGACTTCCTGAAGCATTACGAATTTCGTTGGACCTTAAAATGGCGTCCATTCATCACGTCCCTTCACAATGATGTTTCCGCGGACAGTTTGTATCTGCAAAGTCACAGTATAGTGTACAAGATGATCTTTTATCAACTGCTTCCGAGTGTGCTCCCCTCTCCGCGAAACTGGCTACTGTTATTATGGACATCACTCGTGTCCGCACCAAGTCAAATGCCGCCGACTCGATGTCTTCTCTAGCGCACTGGCGAGCGATCGTGCGAGGGCGTCCACACCTGCAGCAGCCTCAGAGTTCATCGGCACACCGCCCGCCTCTGTCGCCGATGCTCCTGACGCCACACAGGTTAGTGGTTCGCTTTCTGCAGCGCAACCGCTACTATTGCGCGTGACAAACCAGGGCATAAAATACCATGTGTCGCCCAGTGCTGAGATTTTGTCGCCCAGTGGCTATGGGTAGTGCCGGCAATTTATTTTTATTGAACGACGTATCAAATGAACCGGGAATTAAAAAACAACCTCTTTTAAATCTTTCAGAGCACATGTTCCCAACCTCTGAGTCTTGTTACCCCTAAGACCTACTAGGGAAACTCTTTTTGCCCCCCCCCCCCCCACCACCAAAAAAAATCACTCATTACAATATTATCAAAGAAAGCAATACATGAAAACACTACCAATCTTTGTTAATCACAATACACTGCATAACACAGATATCTTTTACACTTTCGATGCAGCAATGAAACAATTATATTCAATGAAAGGGTTGGTACTGTTTACCAGTCGCAAGTTTTCTAATGTTTGGTTTTGTTTTATTTAAGGCGCGTCTCAGGTCATGTTCCACAATGAGACCGTTTCTGGTCTGATATCTATAAGTGGTATCGTTCTTACAGCTCTGTCAGCTATAACAGGATATTCGGCTTCTGCTTTTCGCCAAAATGTACCAAGGTCATAATTTTGAAATTCCATTTTGAATGTGCTATCTTCGAGCAATCAGAAGGATTCTACTTTGGCTGCAACATCTTTGAAAATTTCCTCTTCAACAGAAAATTGTCTCAGTATCCAAATGTTGACTTGCTGATTATCCATAGCTGAGGAATATTGCTTAATTGAGTTTATAACTGTAGACGGATGCTAAATAACGGAAGTTTAAAACACGATTCTTTTATTTTCCTCGCCTACTGATTGATCACACAGTTGCTTAAACATCGATACATCTTGAATGCTGCGTTGATAAAATTCCAGTTTACGCTCGAAACTTGAAATTTTATCTTGCGCTGTCAAAATATTAGTCCTATTTTCTTGCAATGAAATACTTGGTATTTTAAGCAATCACAGTACTGATATTAATTTAATTTAATACTATTTTCATTTAATAGCCATATCAAATTAAAGTGAACTTATAAGAGGTACTGTATTCTATTTAACTACTTAACAAATAAAAGACAACAAAAACAACTGAAAGGAGACAAATGATTTCTTCAAAGTCCAAATTTAGTATTGTTCCACAAACATTTCTATTTATCATTAAAGCATATATGAATAAAAATCTATTAAGGAAAAATTAAGCAGCTTTGATTTTAATTAAAAAAAAGGCTTCAAAATACGGTTTTAGGCAGCAATATTTTGAAATTTTCCGGTGGAGGGCCCTTGGAACCCCCGGATCATCCTTCCAATGTCGCCCAGTGAAAATCCCTTAAAATATGCTCTGTGACAAACGGTACCCTCCACACACTTAATATGACCGAGGGTCCCGCGGTGCACCACAAGGCAAGACGCTTATCGACGCATAAATTGCAGGCCGCAAAACTTATAGTGCAGGAGCTTTTATATTTGGCGTCATATAAGAAGACGCTTCTGCACATAGAGGCGGAGCGATAGGAGATGCTTGGAGGGGAGGAGCTACGGCTGAGCGTCAACTGTTGTCTCTGTGGGAGAAACATTGCGTAACTCACGGCCAGCCACACGCCTCCAGAATGAACATTATTGGCAGTCATTACGGTAATGGAGGGGGAGCCAGAACTATACTGAGGTGCCCTCTCACAGTTGACAGGTGGCAAAAGCTGTGACGCCGATGCCCCCCTCCCCATAAAACAAACTTGCGAGTTTTTCTATGACTTTGTGAATAGTTAATAAAAGAATGAAGCGTCACTGAAAAATAGTGTAGACATGAAGAGCAGTCTTTTCTGGTAGAGTACAGTGGCGGCTGGTGATAATGTGCTAAGGTGCTGCAGCACACTGTAAATATAGTACTAAAATTATGGCATTTCTCTTCGAATGCAAGCCAGAAATCGCTCTAAAATTACATCCTTTTTTCTTGGAATACGAGCCAGAGATCACAATAAAATTATGCCAATTCACTTCCAATGCGTATTAGAATGCTAGTAATAAGGATGAAAACGCATTATGGAGCGCTCTCGGCGCGATAGCCGGAAACCAGTTTCGTGTGCTGAAGTGGGATTCAGCCGCACTGGTACGTGCGCAGAGAGGCGGCGCAGTCGTCTGTTCGCTAGTGCGCATGCGCAGGCGTGACGTCAGGCCTGGCGACTCTTGTGCTGAGACCGACTGCAGCATCAGATCAATATTTCTATTCGCGCTGCGTGTGACGGCTGAGGAAGAATAGTATATGACGAATATTGCGGCTTACAGAGTCAAATAGCGCGCTGACTCAGGCGTCTTGCGCGTTGTCTCTCAATTCCTGTGTGAGGCTCGTATTAAAACACCTCTGAGTCAAAATTTTTAATTTCTGTAAATAAAATTAATATTTTTAAACGTTATATTTACTACCTGCAGTGAATACATGTAGTTGGCAGAGCTGTTATAGATTCCCCTGAAGGTCTGACTGTCAATGCAGTATTAATTGATATTTAATTAAAGGCAATCATACAAAGGTTGACTTTTTATTTTAGTATATTTTGTTTCCTGTTTATTTTTGTAATATTGTAGCACACTGGTCAAATTTTGTACGAGCCGCCACTGGTAGAGTAGTATAGGCCGGCCTTGAAAATGAAGGGAGTTCACCTGCCGAAATACTGTCTGTTGTCAAAGAGGTTGCCACACTAAATTCCTGTAAATTATTTGAACATTACATACAGAATAAGCCCAATTTCCAGAGCAAAAGTAATCGCTGTAGGGATTAGTAAATTAGAAACACCTTCCGCACAACACGTCTGGCTCAAATCATCAGTTGCCAGCAATCGTAAAAAATCGAAAGCCTTCAGACAAATGACATAGGGGAGACCAGGGGAATGGCGCCACCTTAAGGGAAACCAGTTTTAGTACTTTAATTAAAAGTGGGCCTTTTTCGAACAGAATAATACTACAGCTTCGCCAGATAATACTACTTCATTATATTTTCTCAGTCATGTATCTTTTTAAGTTTTATTGTTAAAAATATATTGTGAAAGCATAGGCAGTGGCGCCATTACCCTGGGTTTCGGGGTAATGATGTCATACATTTGAAAATCAAGGATAAACCTACCCGATGAATGAGTAGTAGTAAATGTTACAACTGTTGTAATTTATACACATCACTCTTCTGTATTAGACATTTACAATGCTTCAAATAATTCTTGGGGGAAAATTGTAATTAAAAAAAAGTTATAATTTAGGTGTGATTAAGACACGGCGAAAGTCTGAAATATAGTTTTTGACTCTTCAAAACTACTACATTCTCTACATCCTGCAAGTGCCCATTTCACAAAATGTATGCATCTTTATTACACTTCATTTGACCTAAATTCTTCACCATGGCGTCATTGCCCCCGTTGCAAAATAGGCTAAGAACGTCAGTTTAAAGGCTAAGATTTTGCGAATCAATTAGGTTAGAGAGACGAAATTGAAGCTAAATGTCTACAAATATTAAGAAGTACTGATAGCCTATAGAGGTACTTATTTCAATAAAATACGGGCTCGAAAATTAGATCCCATACGTCGAAACTAACCATATCTTTCACGAGATCAATACCTTTCAAGAATCAGGGACGGCGACCACAGGAAAATTAGTTCCTCGGTAGGTAACGGAGATAGATCACTGGTAATCGTACTCGTAGTGCAAACCGTTCGTCATAAAACTAGGATGGTGCGATTACCCAGGGTGGCGCCGTTACCCAGGTCTCCCCTACGTTTCAGCAGCTGCACATCGGCCTTTGAAAACCCAAATTACCGAAGTGAAGTTGCAGTGCTGACGAATATGAGCAAGCTGACAGGCGACATTAACAAAGTTCAAAGTCGCCTCTTATGATAGACATCCGCCACTTCTTTGAACACTGCTTTGGCGAAATGACGCTTTAGAGATTACAAAGTAATGTAAGTGTGCATTTACAGTGGTGGTCGAAGGTAAGGTTGCTTCTTGTTAAAAATGTATTTGTCTGTGTCACGTACAAGTTCGCCGCCCTACGGTAGTAATAAAGTTAGTAGATCACTGAAGTTGGTAGCAGTAGTAAGCATTAGACATGGTGTCCTTCATTACCCGCTAGGCAAGCCTAAAGAAAGAAAAGTTCAAATGTTTGTAAAGATTATGAGACTTAACTGCGGCGTCATCGGTCCCTAAACCTACAAACTACTTATGAACTAACTTATACTAAAGACGACACAAACATCCATGCCTGAGGGAGGATTCGAACCTCCGATGTGGGAGGTCGCGCGATCCGCAACGTGGCGCTCCAGACCGCTCGGCTACTCCTACGCGACTAGGCAAGCCTCGCGCGGTACTTTAAACATTCTAAGGAGCGTGCTTCTGGCTGGAATTCAACAATACTTGTTCATTGTTACTGATGGTTAGTTAGGTGGTGCTTACCTGAGCAATTATTAGAATTTTTTTCTTTAATTGGCAAGAATTACTGTGGCGCAAGTCCTGCGCGACGCTTCCCTAGGCCTCACGAAGGCCACCCATAAGACATTCGAGACAAAGTGTTCCGTCAACAAGAAGACGCCAATGCTCAACTAAGCATCGATTTCAACTCACAGACTACCCGGTACCTTTCTTTGTTACCAAAGTTTTCAGTCTGACTCTCATATTCACTACACAAAATATTGTTATTTTTTAATTTTAGCAATACTCAGCAAGCCTCCTCATCTCCTCATAAGAACGGCAACCCACATCCATCTGAATCTGCTTACTATATTCGTCTCTTGTTCTCCCTCTGCGACATTTCCCCCACACACTTCCTTCCAATACTAAATTTACGATTCCTTGATGTCTAAGAATCTGTCCTACCAACCGATCCCTTCTTTTAGTCAAGGTGTGCCAAAAATTATATTTCTCCCCAATTCTGTTCAGTTTCTCTTCGTTAATTATGCGATCTACTCACGTAATCTTCAGCTTTCTTCTATAGCACCACATTTCAAATGCTTCTCTCCTCTTCCTGTTTCACTCCTGTACAAGGTAACACTCCACAAAATGCTATTAGAAAAGACTTCCTTACACTAAAATTAATATTCAATGTTATAAAATTTCTCATTTTCAGAAACGCTTTTCTTCCTAATGCCAGTCTACATTTCATACCCTCTGTACTGCGACCATCATGTTATTTTACAGCCCAAGTAACAAAAATCATGTACCACCTTTGTTATTCCGTTACCCAATCTAATTCCTTCAGCATTGCCTGTTCAAATGTTCAAATGTTTGTAAAGCTTATGGGACTTAACTACGGGGTCATCAGTCCCTAAACTTACAAACTACTTATGAACTACTTACGAACTAGGACGGCACAAATATCCATGCCCGAGGGGGGATTCGAAACGCCGACCGTAGTGGCCGTGCAGACCGTGACTGAAGCGCCTCAGTCCCCTCGGCCACCGCGGCCGGCAGCATTGCCTGATTTTCTAAGACTGCATTCCATTACCCTTGTTTTGCTCTCGTTATTGTTGATGTTATACGCTCCTTTCGACATACTGTCCATTCCATTCAATTGCTCTTCCAGGTCCTTTTTCTGTCTCTGTCAGAATTACAACGTCATCTGCAAAACGTAATGTTTTTATTTCTTCACCGTGAACTCTAATTCATTCTCCAAGCCGGCCGCGGTGGCCGAGGAGACTGAGGCGCTCCAGTCACGGTCTGCACGGCCACTACGGTCGGGGGTTCGAATCCCCCCTAGGGCATGGATATTTGTGCCGTCTTTAGTCTTAGCTAGTTCATAAGTAGTTTGTAAGCTTAGGGACTGATGACCCCGTAGTTAAGTCCCATAAGTTCTACAAACATTTGAACATATCATTCTCCAAATTTCTCTTTGCTTTCTTCACAGCTTGCTAAATGTACAAACTGAATAACATTGGAGAAAGGCTACAACCCTCTCTTGCTACCTTCTCTACCACTGCGCCCCTTTCATACGCTTCAACTCTAATAACAGCTGTTTGGTTAAAGTACAAGTTGTAAACAATCTTCCGTTCTCTGTATTTTATCCCTGCTGACTTCAGAATTTGAAAGAGTGAATTCCAATAAACATTGTCAAAAGCTTTCTCCACATCTACAAAAGCTAAAAATGTAGGTTTTGCCTTTCCTGAATCTAAGTCGTAAGGTGAGTTATTGCCTCGCGTTTTCCTACATTTCTCATGAACCAGAACTGATATTACCTGGGGTCAGCTTCTTTCTGCCTTTCCATCCTTCTGTAAATAATTCGGGTTAAAATTTTGCAACCATGAATTAATAAACCGATGTTTCTGTAATTTTCACAGGTGTCTGCGCTTGCTTGTTTTGGAATGGGAATTATTACATTTTTATATAAAAAAAAATCTGACGTTATTTCGCCTGTCTCATACATCTGACTCACCAAGTGAAATAGTTTTGTCATGGATGGTTCTCCCAGAGACTTCAGTAGCTCCGAGGGTATGTCATCTACTCCAGAGACCTTGTTTCGACTTAGGTCTTTCACTCGTCAAATTCATCTCTCAGTACAGTAGCTCCTATTTCATCTTCATCTACTTCCCTTCCTACAATTATTGTCTCGAAGTTCATTTCCTTTGTAGAGCCCCTCTATAATTGTATACTCTTTCCTCCTTTCAGCTTTCCCTTCTTTACCCAGAACTGGTTTTCCATATGAATTCTTGATATTCATATAAATATTGTTGAAACGAGATAGAATGGCTGGCCAGTACTTACCTTTGTGCTGTACCGCCGATAGTGACACAAATGAAGAAACAGAAAAAAGAGGACAAAAAGGACAAGTTCCTTCATCAGGTGGGAGAGAAGGGAAGAAGAAAGGATGGGAACGGAAGGGAAAGGTAATTCACGAGCTAGGTCATGAAGGTGGTGTTTCGGGAGTGTGGACGTCAGGCAGTATCTCTGACGTCCACACTCCCGAAACACCTGGCCAGCCATTCTATGTCGTTTCAACAATATTTATCATCTCTGAGGAGAATTTTCATCATTAATCTGATATTCATATAGCTATTTTTCTTGTCTCAAAATGTCTCATTTTTCTGTAGGCGGTATCTTTTTCCTCAAGTTTTACATTCTCCTACGGATTTTCATTTGGCTTCTATCCAGTCTATCCAGTCAATCCAGGCCCTGTCAATCTCATTTCTTAGTTGTCTGTACGCAATTTTACCTGCATCATTTACTGCATTTTCATGTCTCCTTCTTCGTCACTTAAATTTATTATTTCCTGTGATATCCACGGATTTTTTTTTGTAGATCTTGATTTGGTCCTCTACTACCTTCGCTATTTCGTCTCTTAAATCTACTCATTCCTCTTCTATTGTTTTATTTTCCCCTATTTCTGTCAATTGTTGCCTAAATCTCCCTCTGGAATTCTTCAGAACTTCAGGTTCTTCAATTTATTCAGGTCCCATCTGCTTGTATTTATACCATTCTGCAGTTTATTCATTTTCAGTGTACAGTTCATAACAATAAGATAAGGCCAGAGTCTATATGTACTTCATGTACTCGTAATTTATAATAAAAATTCCAAGTATTTTTTAAACATATTGTCTTGGTACTGCTTTTGATGAGTTTTGATAAGATTTTTTTTTTTGTGTAGTGTGAAGACTGTTTTCACAGATTAGGCATTTCTTCCCAATAAATAAACAAAAAGACGTAGGTAAGAACTGAGTGTTCATATGAATGTTTTGTGACACAGTCAGTGTTAGCCATTGGTGGCAGGGCTCTAGCAAACAGCCGATAACATTTGACTCAGGCCACTGTATGGAACTTAACGTGTGTAAAGCTGGTTTTAGTACACAGGTGTTTCATCAACAACGTGATTATAAGCGCAAATCCGTTAATTAAAAGCACTCATCGATGAAGTTGTAATACAGAGTATACATTTATATTTATGTGAATTTTTATTAACTGTTTTCAACATGAGAAACATTTATGGATCCTCGTCGCCGAAGATCAGCTTTTAGTCGTTCACTAATGGACATACAAATAAGTCAAAAACTATGTGCAAAAGCATTTTAAAGTTACCAAAAGGCCTAAAACCTGCAAATACTCAATAAAAAAAATCACCAAAATTATAATATGGTGGGCCTTGCGAGAGGCCTTCGACAGTTTCCAAGGCAAAAGTTCTGTTCACCCACTCAGTAGAAAATACCGAGGAAGTTTGGTCCTAAACCGAAATCGGTTAACGTAAACAATATGTCTACACCAGACATGCCCCCCCCCCCTCCCTAAACTGCGACCAACTCCCCCATACCCGAGATATTAGGTCCTGGTTGGCCATTTAATATTGAAATTAAATATCTCTTATTTCACGTCTTGTAATTTTTTTTTCAAAACCACCCCCCTAGGCTGGTCAAAAACACTAATTTTTCAACACCTCCCCCCCCGCAAAAAAAAAAAAGAATTTCAATGACGCTGTTTGCGTCATGATAGCAATGTGTATATAAAAACTGATCTGGATTTCTGTAAGTCAGTAAGACTGAATAATACAATTAATCAGCCTGGAATTGACTGATTGTAATGAGTATGGCCCTGTTAGTGCGCTTAGCTATCCAGAACATGAGTCTGGTTAAATAATGATTGACAAGCCTGGTTGTAGGTCAAGGTCCGATCCTTTAATCAGACAGACAAAGAGTTCATTAAATGAATAAGTTACTGACCAATGTTTGACACAAATTTGATGCCGAAAATAAAATGTGATCATGGATGGAGTAAGACAATTTCTAACAGCGAGTGATAGCAGCAGAATAACATGTAAGGGTGTGCCACAGTGAAAACCCTAAGTTCACAATTATGTATCTGTTAATTAATTAAAGATCAAAGTTTATATTACTAACGTAACATAGATTGAGCATGACTTCTATTGCGAACTTAGCAGTGACTGTTACATGTAACGACACAAGCTGTCAACAGCCGGCTGCAGTGGCCGAGCGGTCTGCGGCGCGCCAGTCAGTCTGCACGACCGCTACGGTCGGGGGTTCGAATTTCCCCTTGGGCATGGATGTGTGTGACGTCTTTAGTATAAAGTAGTTTGTAAGTTTACGGACTGATGGCCCCGCAGTTATGTCCCTTAAGCTTAAGAAACATTTGAACATTTGCTGTGAACAAATAAAATCTTTTCCTTAAATATGCTTTGAAGTGGTGTAATTAGAACAAGAAACTGAGATTTGTAAAAATAAGATCTTTCTCTTAAATAACCAAAAAAGTAACGTTCTGTTAAAAAAAGAAAGAGAGAGAGAGATTTGTTTGATTTGTAACGTCAACGAATGTATAAGTGGTAAGTGAACTGGACGATAAAATAAAGACGAATCGTGGAAAGACCTTCTCTAAAAACTCCGTCAACGAGACTTTGGCTACCCAAAATGTAGAGATCTGAAAAATTTGTTTAGCATTCAGTGAATAGCTACATAAAAAAAGTACAATTTTACAGGGTGAGAAACTAAACGACGTGGTAATTTATATTAAGGATAAAATCTTATTTTTAAATCTCAGATAAAATTACGCACTGCAGAAATACAATTATTGTGAATTAATTGACTAATTTAATGAGTTAAGGAACTTGAACCTTCATTAAACAATTTTACAGCCGTGGCGGAGTAGCCGACGGTCTAAAGCGTCTCGCTGCGGAGCGCGCGGTTGCTCGCCGTGGAGGTTCGAGTCCTCCCTGGGGCATGGGTGTGTGTGTTTGTCCGTAGGTTAGTTTACCTAGGTTTAAGTAGTTTGTAAGCTACGGACTTATGACTTTGGTCCGATAGATTTACAAACATTTGAACATTTTTGTGAAACAATTTTACAAACTGAATAATACTATGTGTTTGTGACCAGTCACCTTTTCTTTTCGTTTATGATCATTATACAGCGATGAATTAGAGTAAACATTGTCTTGGGAAACTAGGGTTTAGAGGGCGGTCCACATCGATGTCATTTTAGACGAAATCGATCATGGAGTGGGGAAGTTTTACGAAAAGAAGTTGTACTGCGTCCATTCCATAGGGATCAACAGGGTGGTTTACTTGAGTAGTTTAAGAAAGCTACGAAAAACTTACCCCTGGATGCTCTCTCAAATGCAGATCTATTTTCATAAACACTGTGCTACCTCGGTCAGTAAGACGTATCAATTGATACCAGAATAGTTTCGCATCTGCATTACATC
Source organism: Locusta migratoria (assembly GCA_026315105.1). NCBI lineage: Eukaryota > Metazoa > Arthropoda > Insecta > Orthoptera > Acrididae > Locusta > Locusta migratoria. The sequence goes on along the minus strand of CM048749.1, from coordinate 4,304,393 downwards.
TCCAAGGGTATCTGTAATTCATTAAAGCTATGTTCGACTAAGTATCAGTTGCCCATTGAAAATATATGTAGCTTCCAGTCTACTTAAAACACCCTCTTAAGTGCAAAGAAAATTTTCTATCTAGGTTTGCATTCTTCTCAGTTTTCGTGTGTATACAAACGAACAGGCGATGAAGCTTCGAGTAGACGGCTGTTAGCTATTTAAGTATAAATCATAATGTAGAGGTAGCTTTGGTATTGTTTAACATTTGTGGAGAATGGATGAATTTGTGCAATAAATAACACAGAATTTCAGAATGCAGTATTTATTCGGCACTTGTGGTGCACTTATTACACAAGTACATGGAGACTAAGATGGCGGCGTGGTTTCGGCATTTACGAAGTCCTCCCACCGCACCTCCTTGTTCTTGTAGATGTCTGCAATGACGCCCGCAGAAGCCTTCGCTGTCCTTGGCCGTTCGGGGTCATCGTAGTCCACGGCGTGCAGTCCGAACTTCAGGCTGTGGAAAGGGAGGACCAATATGCACTGCTTACTGCTTAAGCTCACAGTATGTTAGAGACACTTGGACATTTAAGAGAAAACAAATAAAAACCTGAGAGTTCCTCAGTGAACAATGGAGGTATGGCTATACAGAACATGAAAGAATATGGGCCTTGATTCAGTGGCTGATCGTTGTGTACAAAATAGATGTTGCTGTCTGAGAAAACTCATATGTTTTACCAAACGGTTACCATGGTGCACGGTAAATCAGTCGCTATTGCAGGCTTCCTGTACAACGGCTTCCAGAGGCATCAGTGCCATCGACACCGTGATAATGCTTTAATAAATATTGTTTGAAAAGGCCGAGTTCAGAATCGAGATTTTGGGGTTTTGGTGCTTGGTTCCTAAGTGAGCTAGGATCATGGGATCAAACATTTTTGTTTTAGCTCGGTCCAGCGCCCGTTGCTGTGGCTGTAGAACATGTGTCTTACCAGTGGCGTAACTAGGACTTGGATTTGGGGGGAGGGGGGATAGATCGGCTTGACGAGCAAAATTTTAGTCAGTTGCCAGAGAGACTACCATCTACCACTCCCGTTGAAGAAACTAATTCACTCCCTTCCAATGAAAGCTTATGGTAAAACACCCCTAGCTTCCAATCTTTACCTTTACCAGATTGCTGTTATACGATTTCTTTTTCTTTTCTTATTTCTCTCTCTCTCTCTCTCTCTCTCTCTCTCTCTCTCTCTCCCTTTTTTTCGGGTTCTGGAGGGGGGGTTCTATCCCCCTTATCCCCCCCCGTCCCCGCATAGTTACGCCACTGTGTCTTACTGTAGGTATGTTAGAGCAAATAAGCAAAGTTTGTGACTTTACATTGTCTGTATGTGTTTACCAAACTATGCTGTTTGACCAAACGCAACATAGACGTATTGGGCTATGTACGGCGTTGTAAAAGAAATATGGCTAGATATGGTCTAAGGGCCGAACCATTATTATCTGCTTTCATACCCTGCGACGATGTTAGCAACAAATAGTACTTTGTACCTGTGATCCTACAGTTAAACACTCTATGCGTAGGCTACCATTTCCGAAACAATAATGAAATATAAAGATAAATGATGAATTAATACACGAGGTTTTATTCTAACGTTTGCAAATGAAATAGCCAAAGCTAGATAACTCATTTCAATAGGCCCTATTGTTTATTCAGACACATGTTATGATTTGTAAATTTGCTGCTACACAAACAGTAATAATAAATAGAAATAAACCTTATAAAATTAGAAGATCAAGTGCGTTAACTGTGTTATCAGATTGAAAGCAAAATCGCCAACTACGTAATTATGGACGATACTCAGACACTAAGATCATTTTGCAATTACACAACATGAAATAATCGTCAGCGCAGAATACTTCAGATCAAAAATAGATAATATCAAAACTCGTAAATTATCGTGCAGAATCGCATACAGTGTTCAGTTACAATTTTGTAGTGGTATCGGATTAAATTAAAGTTTTTAAATTGGCACTCATTAACCTCTGACAAAGTGAAAGTCCCGATAAAACTGTCGTTTGCCGCGCAGATTCTGACACTGTCGCAAACGAATCATTTGAGCTACCCTAACACGTCTTCCTTTTTCCATAAAGTGTCCTTATAGCGCCAAGAAGCTCTCCATACGAACTGTCCAATTATTTTATTTGACCACAGCAGCTTTCTTCACTAGTTACTCTCTCATTGGTAGATCACTGCCCCCCCTCCTCGAAAGTATTATAGGTCTTGAATTTGATCACTTCTACAGTAACTTAACATTTTGACAACATTAAATCGAAAAGGTATAAACATTCAGTCACCTTGGGACTAATTCTTCCGTTTGAATTCAACAGAGGGGAGACAATAGCGTAGGCAGCCAGAAACGTTTGCGCCATGTATGGTGATAATGCAAATCGGCAGATCACGACAATAAAATGGTTAGCTCGTTATCAATAGGATTTTTTGTCCTTAGCGATTCTGCGCGTTCAGGAAGACTTTCAGGATGTGATGAAAATCGTTGAAACAGAATGATCCACGACAGTGTATTGTAAAAATGCTACGTATCCTGAACTGTATTCATTGCAGTATCGTGCGACATTAGCATGAATTGAGAAAGGTTCAAAAATCGGGTATATGGGTACCGAATGCTCTAACAGAAGTAAATCATCAGAAAAATCAACGGGTGGGTGGCCACAAGTGCCTTTCTGCTCTCTCATCTTCCATTGGTTAGTCAACAATCCCGACGATACAAATGTTCAAATTTTGTTAAGCTTGTGGGACTTAACCGCGGGGTCATCAGTCCCTAAACTAACAAACTACTTATGAACTACCTTATCCTAAAGACAGCACAAACCTCCATGCCCGAAGGAGGATTCGAACCCCCAACGGGGAGCGGTCTCGTGCATCGGAGCATAGCGCCTCAATGCGCTCGGCCACTCAGCCGCGGCCAACCCCGACAATTCCTGTCCTGTATAGTTACTGATGACCGGAAATATCTTTATGGTAACATAAGGAAAAGTATGGACTGGATGAGTTCAAACAAAGAAACAACTCCCCGAGCGAAGATTTGCGCGTATCTACAATAGATAATGTTACGTATCTGATGGAACAATGGCGCTGTGGTGTACAGTAGGTTGCTTTCCCGGAATGTGAGAATAGCTGCTGACATTTGTTGATAACAACTGAGACGTCTTCCTGAGATGCATTCGAAGAACAACGACCAGGAAGACGGCGTGGTGCGATGCTACTTCACGGTAACGCCAGTCCCCATTCTGCTAGACTGACAAAAACCACTATAGGCAGCTGGGAAATTAATTCGCACCCACGTTGTTCACCATAAGTGGCATCCTCGGACTTTCATATCCTTTGCTCTCTGTTGTACAGTCTTCAACGATTTTCTTTTTCAGAAGAAAATGCGCATCGTACATGACAAGTCCTTCGCCTCAAAAATAACGATTTCTACGTCGCGGGATCGAAAAAGTACTCCAGAATAAATGGACTGTTGTAAATAGTAAAGGGGAATGTATTGTTGATGGCTAAAATCTCTGTTATGTGAATTGTTGTGTTTGTTAATCTTGTGGAAAAACGCAATGAACTTAGGCACCGATGTAATGTTAACGATGTGGCGTTATCTGATATGAAGTGTCATTTCGAATTCCATCTACATTTCGATCAATATTGTCTGCGATACTCACTCGTAGCCATTCATCCACTCCAGGTTGTCGATGAGACTCCAGGTCGTGTAGCCAATCATCGGCACGCCATCTTCGTTAATGGCTCGCAAGATAGCTGACACGTAACCCTGAAACACAGAGAAGCACCATCATAATAACACAAAAAAGAACTTTCTACATTATAATTAAATGGTGAATTTCGGTCATTATTTTCTTAAACTGTCTTTTGATACGAAAATGTTGACTTGCTACAGGTAAAACATTTTTGGGGGATTGATGAGCGTTGTAGTTTGGTCCCTTCAAAACAAACCAACCAACCAAAATATTTTTAGGTGTTAGCAGAAATACCATTTCGACGAGAGCTTTCAGTTAAGGAGCTCCAAATAACAATCGCCAATGTGCACTTTAATAGTCAGCCTGTCCATATAATACACGAGAATGAGGTTATTCATTCATGTATTTTGAATTGGTCATTTGTTGTCAGTAAAACAGTTGTTTAAGGAGTGGACTTGCTTTTTATTTTTTATTTTTATTTGTTTTTTTCTGTTACATAGGACCCACTTGAGGAGTAAGACTCCATGGTCATGGAACAAGTCAATACATTGTTACACAAGAATGGTAATAGAAAAATTTTAAGTAGTCCTTTGCACACGACAATCTTAAGACAAAGTGAAAAGAATCAATAAAGAAAAAATGAATTAGCTTAATTGTTTAACTTTTCTAGGAGTTCCTCGACAGAATAAAAGGAGTGAGCCACGAGGTAACTCTCCAATTTAGATTTGAAAGCATGTGGATTAGTGCTAAGATTCTTAAGTTCTTGTGGCAGCTTATTGAAAATGGATGCCGCAGGATACTGCACCCCTTTCTGTACAAGTGTTAAGGTGGTGTGGTGCAAATGTAGATTAGACATCTGTCTAGTATTCACCGAGTGAAAGCTACTAACTCGTGGGAATAAGCTGATATTATTATCAACAAACGACATTAAAGAAAAAACGTATTGTGACGCCAGAGTCAAAATTCCCAGACTACTGAAAATGGGTCGACATGACGTTCGCGAACTTACACCAGATATTCCCCTTCCAACAAATGAAGAGAAGGTAGCAAAAATAGGTTTGGAAATTTCATTTGAAAAAACAAAATTTATGTCAGATGTCAAACATGCATCTTCTGATCTCAAAATTGGTAATTACTATATCTCTAGAGATAGGATTTAAATATTTAGGTGTACGGATTACCAAAAAATGTAATGGAAAGGAATCTGTCAAATCCAGACTCCAGAAAATGGAGACGACCTGTCAGTTAACAAAAGATGTTTACAACAAAAAGAGACTCTCCAGGAACTGTAAAATCCCACCTATACAACAGTAATTAAACCCGAAGTATATAAAATATCTCCAAAAAACAAACAAAATGCGCATGCGAAGAATCTAATTCATGGGGCATTTATAAAGAATGAACTCAAAAAGATTAACGCACAAAATCCATATATTCTCAAAGAACAAATCTACTAGATCGAACTGGTGCAATCAGACAGAAATAGACCTGAAAGCACTAGGATCTCAAAATATACATGACGGAGATGAAATCAGATAAATCACAAACTCGCGGGTTTTTGAGGACGAAGAGAGAAAAACAAAGCCGCGGTGGAGTAGCCGAGCGGTCTAAAGCGTCTCACTGCGGAGCGCCCGGTTGCTCGCCGTGGAGGTTCGAGTCCTCTCTGGGGCATGGATGTGGGCGTTGTACTTAGGTTAGTTTTCCTTAGTTTAAGTAGTTTGTAAGCTACGGACTGATGACCACGCAGTTTGGTCCGATAGATTTACAAACATTTGAACATTTTTTAGAAAAACTAACAGAACTACATGGTCCCAGCAACGAAGGAATACTGGGCAAAAACGAAGACTAACAAATATTGATTCCACGTGGTCCTGAGTGATCCATCTGGGAATAAGAAGAAATGCAAGTTCTCTAAATAGAATGTGTTATTCGAAAGATATACGGTCGATTTCTTTTCTCACCGTCTTTGATGAGAGCTTGTGTTCTGTGTCTAATGAATTCGCCCGTCTGCAAGTCACATTCAGAGGAATAAGGTAGTCAGCAAGCTATCAAATTTCATCTTACTGAAATGGAAACGGTATCTCGAATCATAAAGATTCAACAAGACCCTTGCCAGTCTAGGTTTTCGTCCATTCTCTTCTCTGGTCGTCTACCACAGGGAACACATTGATTTTGATCGGCCTTGAATAACTTGCAGTGTAGAGCAAACTAAATCACATACATTACTTTATACGCAGTCATACGGTTATTAAGAGCTGGAAAACCCAATGAAGTAATGAATTTAATATTTCTAAATGAATACCGTTAAAATGTTCACAGATATGAAAGAAAACTGCAAATAAGAATTCTGTGGGTTGTAATGGAGAACAGCGTACCCAGAATTGTCCAAAAGGTATTTTTTTCGAAATTTCCTCCGTCCCATTGTTTCGTTTTTCATTTCAACATTTGACAATAAACGTATCGCATCTTTCAATACCACATTCGATCATATATAATGAAGTGGTATTCCAAACACGCTTTTGTCAGAAATCAGATAGAAATATCTCTATACTACTGTACGCGCGACTGATGTGTGCTTGCTTCAGTGCTAGGTATGGGACGTCATTAAAATACACGTGATCATATATGATCGTGGTTGCTATTAACGATACTGAAATGTCTAAATGAAAAAAAAAGTTAGTTTTTCGACAAACGTGGGTGGACTGTTCTAAGGTACACTAAAATCCATAAAACTTTTATTATATTTTTGTGCCTCACCCATTGGGGATGTTTTTATTTAGAAAGGGGTTGTTTCACCCTCTTAACGGCCAATTTATGACATAATTTGACTAAAAGAAGGGATCGATTGATAGGACATATTCTTAGCCGGCCGCGGTGGCCGAGGGGACTGAGGCGCTCCAGTCACGGTCTGCACGGCCACTACGGTCGGGGGTTCGAATCCCCCATCGGGCATGGATATTTGTGCCGTTCTTAGGATTAGCTAGTTCTTAAGTAGTCTGTAAGCTTAGGGACTGATGACCCCGTAGTTAAGTCCCATAAGTTCTACAAACATATGAACATATTCTTAGACATCAAGGTATCATGAATTTAGCGTTGGAGGGAAGTGTGTGGGGGAAAATCGCAGAGGGAGATCAAGATTAGCAGATTAAAATGGGTGTAGGGTGTTCTTATGAGGAGATAAAGAGCCTTATTCAGGATAGAGTAGGGTGGAGAGCTGCATCAAACCAAAAATGAAAAAGAAAGATAAGTAGCAAATGAAATGCATTTCCTCGGGTTCATAGCAGGATACACCAAGCTGGACTACGGAAAAAAATTACAGATATCAGGAAGGGAGTAAATATTTTCGATGTAAACAGTAAGGTTGACGAGTACCGACAACAATGGATATCCCAGCTGCTACGAGAGACGAATCAGGATTACCACTACATTTTTGGCGCCAGACTCCACGAGGAAAAAGATGCGTTGGAAGACCTACAAAACGGTGGAAAGACCCAGTGGCGTAACTATGGGGGGGGGTGAGGGAAATAGAACACCCTTCCCCCAGACACCGAAAAAAAAAACCGTATAACAGCAAGCTGGTAAACTTTGGAAACATGGGGTGTTTTACCATAAGCTTTCATTGGATGGGAGTGAATTAGTTTCTTCAGCGGGAGTGGTAGATGGTAGTCTGTCTGGAAACTGACTAAAATTTTGCCCGTCAAGCAGATCTATCACCCCCGAAAGCCAAGTCCTAGTTACGCCACTGAAAAGACCAGATGTAGCCGCAACAGGCTGAGGGAAAGCTTAATGCATGGCGAAAGAAGAAGAAGAAGAAGAAGGTATTCTCCATCACTTTCTCTCTGCTCATTACATTAATTTTCAGGCTCTAGGAAAGGCAGTGATGGGCAAAAATCACGCAGAAAATCAGCCACAACGCTTCTTAGAGTAAACGACCCGCCACCCTAAACCTGGAACTGTGGGTTCGCCGCACTCACCTTGAGGTAGTGGACGCGGCCAGTGTCGTTGAGTATGCCGGGAGGGTCCACCCAGCCGTTCTCCGTGACGAAGATGGGGTATCCGGGGTAGGAGTCATGCACCCAGTTGAGTAGCTTGCGCAGGCCCCACGGGATGTCCTGGAACAGAGGGAGGTCGCTTACTGGTGGGCCCTCGATGCAGGGGGTCACCTCAGAGCGTGTGCTTTGCACGCCGAGTTTCTCACCGAGATCCAGTAGCTGCTAGGGTAGCCTGGGATGGTGGATACGACGACACCAGCGTCATTTGTCTTGGAAGGCTGCTGGCCGCTGCTCCCGGAAGTTATATAAGAGGTTGTGTAGTGGTTGAGTCCGAAGAAGTCAGCCGAGCCTGTGGGACGAAAGCACTCTCAAATGTTCAAATTCAAATATTTGTAAATCTATCGGACCAAACTGCGTGGTCATCAGTCCGTAGCTTACTAACCTAAGGACAACACACACACCCATGCCCCAGGGAGGACTCGAACCTCCACGGCGAGCAACCGCACGCTCCGCAGCGAGACGCTTTAGACCGCTCGGCTACTCCACCGCGGTCGAAAGCACTCTGCAGCTGGCAGAAGCTCAATGCCAGTCATTGTTAGGTCCTGTTGTTCAGTTTATCTGCACAAACTTCTATTACTAACTTACTCATTTTCACATTGTTTTCTTTCAATTCTTACTTTAGGCCAGGGGGGGGTGGGGTCACAAACTCTTGTCCGGGGGGTGGTCGTCATAGGAGGAAGTACTTGCACCCTAAAATAACTAAGAGTTCAATAAAACAAAAAGTATGCCAAAGCGAAATTTATTTAATGTTAAAATTAAAGAGTTACTTGTATGACGTTAATTAGGAATTGATCATAGATTATGTATAATACAGTATGATAATTATGAATAACAGCGGTTCTTAGATTCGAAGGGCAAGAAAGGGACATAGAGGTTGGAAAGCGAGTAATACAGGGTTGTAGCCTTTCTCCAATGCTGTTCAATCTCTACATTCTCTACATCGAGCAAGCAGTGAAGGAATGCAAGGAGAAATTTGGAGAGGAAATTAAAGTTCAAGGAGAAGAAATAAAAATTTTGCGGTTTGCCTATGACATAGTAATTTTGTCAGAGACTGAAAGGATCTGGAAGAGCAATTGAATGTAATGAACAGTGTCTTGAAAGGAAGATATAAGATGGACATTAACAAGAGCAAAACGAGGGTAATGGCATATAATGTGAGAAAATCAGGCCATGCAACAAACGGCACTGATTACGCATTTGTTTATATGTTCAGATGTGCTAACAAAACGAACGGGGTTCCATTAAAAAACGTAGGTTTGTGTTAAAAAACATACTTTCATGCATTTTTTATGGTTTGTATTAACCAATTACACTAGCCCCTCTCCTCACGTTCGGTCTGTGGAATCGGTTCGCCAGTATTTGATGTGGTTTACGAAATATATCCAGCGGTAATGTTAGGTGACTTACCCTGTATATTCAGTTTGTGCAATTGACTCCACTACAAGCTTGTTTCGGCTTTTGCCATTTTCAAATGGACCTGGTGATGTTTAATAAAATAATTACTTACGTTTACAATATACAATGTTGTATAAAAAAATTAAAAAAATTGTTACAAATTCACTTAGTTTAAGTTGGCCTGACGTCCATACAGCATATTAGAGTTAGTGTCTTTTTGTGACAAGATGGTATAGTCACGTTTTTTTTATTTGACAGATATATAGACACTCTTTATTCTGTTGATGCTTGTAATTGAGTCAATTTGCACAAAATGAGTGAATATTGTTAGCAGCAAACTTGGATTTCTCTATTACGATAATGTCATATTTTGACCTTGTATAATTGTGGAAAACCCCAACTAAAGACCCGTGTATAGTATTTGATAGCCACAATTCGATTATAATGGCTCCTGGTAATATTTCAGCGGATCAGCTTTTATCTATTAGGCAAAGGTCATTCTAAAGTACGAGGCGCGTCCAGAAAGTAAGTTCCGTTTGGTTATATAAAACGAACGGGTGCAGATACAGAAAAAATATTGATTGTACAAAAATCTACATCTGTTAAACTACTTTTCTACATAGCTTCCGAAATTTTGTAGGTAATTGTCATAGCATGGCACAAGGTTTTGTGTGCCTTTTTCATAGAATGTTGCCGCCATGTATTCAACCATGTGGTAACAAGTTCTTTCAGCTCGTCATTATCGTTGAAGTGTTGTCCACCAAGGACAGATTTTAGGTGTAAGAAGAGGATAACTGTCAAAAGTCTTTTTTTTTTCTTTTCCACGATAATGCCTGACCTCACACACCGAATGTGACCAAACAATTCTTACGGAAATTTCAATGGGACCTGTTTGATCATCCTCCCTACAGCTCGGATCTCTCTCCTAGCGACTTTCATCTCTTCTTACACCTAAAATTTGTCCTTGGTGGTCAAATTTTCAACAATGATAAAGAGCTGTTACCACATGGTTGAATACATAGGCGGCAACCTTCTGCGAAGGATGTATGCAAAAACTTGTGACACGGTACGACAAGTGCCTACAAAATTTCGGCAGTTATGTTGAAAAGTAGTTAAAGAGTTGTAGAATTTTATGCAATAAAAATTTCTTCTGTATCTGTGTACAATTTCATTTTATTACCAAACGGAACTTACTTTCTGGATGCTCCTCGTATATAACTGGCTGTATTTTGGTTTCAAGAACATCGAAAATCTAAAAAATTACTAAAAATTTACGGGCTGTTATGCCGTGGTATAGTGGATTTATTATTAAAACCCAACGTTTCGTCCCCGACTGCGGAGGATATTCTCAAGGGGGATCGTGGCACTTTTGGATGTCCGATTCACACCCTGGCTCGCTACTGACTGAAGCCAAATTCCGTTTACAAGGGCTCGCGCGCAGTGGTGTGACGTCAGATGTTTTTGACATGCGCGCGCAATTCGTCGTTGCCGATTGCCTCCGTCCGTTAATGTCGTCCCATGGTGGAAGACTGTTACATTTCTTCTTCAAAACCGGAATCCAGATATCATTTAGTTTCACGCCCTCCTCCATCCTATTGAAATTATTTAGGTGTTTTACAATTTCTATAGCCTCTCTATACAGTCTTTCGCGGTATCCATTTGTGGCTGCTAAAACCTGAGTCTTATCAAATTGAATAAGGTGGTCCCCTGGTCGAAAAACAAGTCCAGTAACAGCTGTTCTGTCAATCTCTCCCCTTCTACAGTTCCCCTTGTGCTCATCTAGTCGTTTTTTGACTGTTCTTTTTGTGGTACCCACGTATACGTCCCCACAGCTACACGGAATCCTATAAATTCCTGCTTTTTTCAGCGGTTTGCGAGCATCCTTTGCCGATTTCAGGTGATCCTGTATCTTCCGAGTAGGTTTGTAAATAACGGCAACATTCCGTTTCGTCAAAATTTTACCGATGCGGTCGGAGACGTCCTTAATAAAAGGTAGGAAGACTTTAGATTTCACAGGAACCCTTTCATCGTTTTCAACTCTACGTGTCGGTCTCAAAGCTCTCCTTATCTCTGTAGGCGAATAGCCATTCTTAAGTAAAGCATTACTCAGGTGTTTCAATTCCGCGTCGAGTAATTCCGGGTCGCAGATGTTCCTTGCTCTGTCCGCCAACGTCTTTATAATGCCCCGCTTTTGCTGTGGGTGGTGGTTTGAATCCCGGTGCAGATAACGGTCTGTGTGTGTGGGCTTCCGATAAACTGTATGGCCCAATCTGCCATTACCCTTTTTGAAAACTGACACGTCAAGAAAATTCAGTTTTCCTTCTACCTCCTTCTCCATGGCAAACTGGATTCTAGAATTAATCCCGTTAAGGTGTTGGAGAAAACGATCTCGTTCCTCTCTACCATGCCTCCACACAACAAACGTATCGTCTACATAGCGAAACCAAATAGTAGACTGGGTGAGTTTCCTTACCCTTGATGAGGAGAATCTAGTCAGGGAGAGCGTTGGTAGGCGATGACATTTTTCTTTGGAGTACCAGCAATCCTAGCACAGTCAGTAGACTGGGTGAGTTTCCTTACCCGTGATGAGGAGAATCTCAGTCAGGGAGAGCGTGGGTAGGCGATGACATTTTTCTTTGGAGTACCAGCAATCCTAGCACAGTCAGTAGACTGGGTGGGTTTCCTTACCCTTGATGAGGAGAATCTCAGTCAGGGAGAGCGTGGGTAGGCGATGACATTTTTCTTTGGAGTACCAGCAATCCTAGCACAGTCAGTAGACTGGGTGGGTTTCCTTACCCTTGATGAGAAGAATCTCGGTCAGGGAGAGCGTGGGCAGCCGCGACCTCGCCCGGCCTTCCTGCTTGCTGTTGGCTGCCACGCGCTGTCGCACGGTCTTGGGGAAGTTGCCCAGGGCCGAGAAGATGGGGTTCGCCCACAGACCCACCTGTGAGCAAACGACTCGGTTATCAGAAAGTTACCGAAAATGAGCGTCTGAAGAATGAGAACGAACGCCAATGGTGGCGGAGCTGACCTCAAACTGCAGCTGCCGCTCCGAAGCGTCTGCGTCCTCCGCGCTGCCGGTCAGAGGTTCGTACCACCCTCCGTCCAGCGTGATACCGACCTTACCTGGAACGAGAATCATTATATAAATACGCTAACACGAAAATGGTGGTACAGATTACTAATTTATTCGTACAAAAAGGCCAAAGAAAGTTACGTAATTCGAAAGATTGTTTGTCGTAGATTTCACGAATATAAATATTATGTTATAATCCCAATTCCAAAGAAAGCAGGTGCAGACAGGTGTGAAAATTACAGAACCATCAGTTTAATAAGTCATGGTTGCAAAATATTAACACGGATTATATACAGAAGGATGGAAAAGCTGGTAGAAGCCGACCTCGGGGAAGATCAGTTGGGGTTCAGGAGAAATGTAGGAACACGGGAGGCAATATTCACTTTACGGCTTATCCTAGAAGATAGATTAAGAAAAGGCAAATCTACATTTCTAGCTTTTGTAGATTTGGAGAAGGCTTTTGACAATGTTGATTGGAATAAACTCTTTCAAGTTCTGAAGCAAGCAGGAGTAAAATATTGGGAGCGTAAGGTTATATACAACTTGTACAAAAACCAGACAGCGGTTGTCAGAGTTGAAGGGCATGAAAGGGATGCAGTCTTGGGAAGAGAATAAGACAGAGTTGTAGTCTTCCTCCATTGTTATTCAATTTGTACATTGAGCAAGCTATAAAGGAAAGCAAGGAGGAATTTGGACAAGGAAATAAAAAAGTTCAGGGTGAAGAATTAAAAACATTACGTTTTGTGACGACATAGTAATTCTGTCAGATACAGCAAAGGACCTGGAAGAGCAATTGAACGGTATGGACAGTGTGCTGAAAGGTGCATATAATATGAACATTAACAATGTAGGGGTAATGGAGTGCAGTGTAAGAAAATCAGGCGATGCTGAAGGAATTAGATTAGGTAACGAAACAATAAATGAGGTAGATGAGTTTTGTTACTTGGGCAAACAAAATAACAAATGATGGTCGCAGTATAGAGGATATAAAATACAGAATGGCAATGGGTAGAAAAGCGTTCTTGAAAAAGAGAAATTTGTTAACATCGAATATTGATTTAAGCCTAAGGAAGTCCTTTCTGAAGGCATTTGTATGGAGTGTTGCCTTGTATGGGAGTGAGACATGGACGATAAACAGTGCGGACAGGAAGAGGATTGTGCCTTTTGAAATATGGTGCTACAGAAGAATGCTGAAGATTAGGTGGGTGGATCGCGTAACTAATGAGGAGGTACTGAACAGAATTGGGGAGAAAAGATATTTGTGGCATACCTTGACTAAAAGAAGGGATAGATTGGTAGGACACATTCTTAGACACCTAGGAATTGTGAATTTAGCGTTGGAGGGAAGTGTGTGAGGAAAAAATCGCAGAGGAAGGCCAAGAGATGGATACAATAAGCAGATTCAGACAGATGTAGGTTGCCGTTCTTATGTGGAGATGAAGAGGCTTGCTCAGGTTAGGGTATTGTGGAGAGCTGCATCAAACCAGTCTCCGGACTGAAGACCACAACAACAACAAATATTATGTGTGCATTTAGCCATTAAAAGTGGTAAAAGGAAGTAGAAATTTTCATATCTACAACTTGGATCAAGTTCTACATTCTCCAACAATCAGCTCACTGATTGGCTATTCGCCTTGACCAAAGACGCTGTAATGCAGCGCATCTGCAGCGTAGACCAAAGATAACAATAGACTGCGTAAGTCGTAATTACACTGAAACCAACATCTAAGTCACGTGATTCGGGGCAAGAAGCCGATTTCGTTCAAAAATGTTCAATTGTTTGTATAATCTATGGGACTTAACTACGGGTTCATCAGTCCCTAAACTTACAAACTACTTACGAACTAGGACGGCACAAATATCCATGCCCGAGGGGGGATTCGAACCCCGACCGTAGTGACCGTGCAGACCGTGACTGGAGCGCCTTAGTCCCCTCGGCCACCGCGGTCGGCAAGCCGATTTTGTCATTACGAGCTATGTGAAGTGGAGCAGGCAGATGTAGTTTTTCTCATTTGTAACTGAAATGAGGCGTTGATTTTAACAACAGAACGTCTAATCATATTTTTATAAAGCTTTTAGCAACCGTCATGGGAGTAGAAGACGGTAAATCAGTTTTACAAACAGCATCAGGTTTCTGACTTTTTCTCAAGAATACGTGTTAAAGTTATGTTACACTTTTATAGGAATTAAAAAGGTCTATATCCATAACATCAGATTTTTTACACAATACAAGCGTTTGTGTTTTACGACTTCTGCATATACAGTGATGCCAATACGTAAACCAAGCAAAGTAGCTACTCGCTATTTGCATTAGAATAACTGATGTGCAAACACAACAACTAAAACTAGTTTTATAGGCATACTGAATGTTCTATATTCAAATATAGCTGTGTACAACACTATTAAAAGCAGATCTATACTAGAAATGACTCACGCGAAGAATATAATTTTAGTCTAGGCCAGCTAGAATTGTCTACCTGTCGATAATTACATTCATCAGTTAAAAAATCCCAATGTTGCACAAGCACTATCTGTAATTCTATTTCTTGCAAAAAGAACTGTGAATAAGTGTCAACTCGTCACATATAATAACGATCATCGTATAACATTAATATAATTGTTCAAAAACTACTTTACTTTATTACCATATGTGTAATAAGCATACAAAAGTCGTTTCATTGTTAGAATAAATACTTGACTTCAGCTGAAAACTAGAAAAACTGTTGCTCATATGACGAAAACTCAGTCACGTGACTAGGGGCAATGTTAGATGTTGGTTTCAAACAACAACATGGCAGAGATAGGGTCACACGCAGTCTATATTATCTTTGGTCTATGATGTGCAGTATTAAAATGACGTATTAAAATAAGTGAATATCGAAACATGGAGTGCTCCCAACTCACTTTCTTGTGCAGTTCAAATGCTTCATTTTCGCAGTGATTAAGAGTGCTTAAAGGAAATGGATGTTTCCATATGAATGCCGATATAAAGGATGATGAACCTGGAGAAGCATCTAGCGGTGCTCGGGTGGAACTATGAAGTCGATAATGCCGATATAAATGATGATGCACCGGGAGAGGCATGTAGCGGTGCACGGGTGGAACTACGAAGTCGACATGTTGTCAGCTCTGGAATTCTGAATATCGCAGTATCGAAATAACATTACTTCTTGGCGTTGTATAAATGTACGAACACCGAAATTGTAGTTCAATTTCAAATATTAGGCTAATGAAAGTTATATAATTCAAAATGGCATGAGAAGTATATACTTCCGTTTTTATTTGTTGTTATTGTGTCAGGCATTTTCCTTAAAACGAAAAAGATACCGTTTCATACCTCCCAGTTCCGGTTAAATTTTACTAAATATCCCAGCGGCCTCTTATGATAATGTTTGCAACAGATGCTGAATATTGAGAATCCTGTGAGTCTTCATTTTAGCCAATCGCTTGACAACGTTGTTGTTTTCTCATGGAATCTTCGCTTTACGAGGGCAATTATTTTTACATACAAGAACCTGTCAACCATAAAGCAGGAACAGCATTATTTGTTTACTTCATGGTCTGTACCATACACTAATCGAGTCATTCTATGAAGTTCGAACACATGGGAAAAGATTTTCTATCGTTTTGTTGATGTTGCCAACATAATCACGCGAGTCCGCCGACATGATACGTAAAATTTTACCCCCAGTGACCATTGTAAACACAATTGGTCGATTTTCGACCACAGGCAATACTAGTTTATATAATTTCCTTCCTTCGGCAGATCCACAACCGTCGAAACATGATGAAAAGCAGTGATATAAATTCTCATATTTAATAATGGGATCCGCAACAGTTGTTAAATTCAAAAATCTATTACATGACAGACGTCACTATTTTAATTGTAATTTGCAGATGCACCTGATGATGAGACACAGGAGTTGAAACCCATGTAGGGCATACCTCTAGGAAACAAAATTTTAGAATTTACCAACTGTTGCGGATCCCATTATTAAAGATGAGGATTTGTCACGGGCTCTTCACAATGCTTCCACTATTTCTTTTTTTGAGTGTCTTACATACCAGCAAGTTTGAGGTGTAGAACTACCCATTAATGTATTTTAATAACAAATGTTATTTGGTTGTGGCAACGAAATTATGTTTTTGTCTCAGGCTGGGTATTTAACCCTTTCAGACCTGATTTTTTTTCTAGAGGAAGGAAATTATTCATTTTGCTGTATTCCTCTTAATTTAAGTTTTTAATGATTTTAGATGCAAGATTTACGATATTCTATGCATCCATTTACATACTACAAAGTTGTATATGCTGAAAAGCAAGGCTTCTTTTTATGGAGTAAAATAATTAATTTTATAGAACTAACTTTTGTACTAAATAAGGTGAACATTCAATAGTTGCCATGCAAATTAATTACTACTACTTTCCAGTTGTGCACTGGAATACAGGTAACCCACAACCTACGTGTTCTTTGGAGTTCACAAGCTGGTGCGCAGTGCAACACTGATTACTTGGTATTTTTATAGTGATCTTCCGCAGTTGACAATAAGTGTGCACGATGAAAAGATTGAACACTCATAGTCATATACATGTCGTTTCAATTAAGAAAAAATGTTTCTGATCTATCTTAGACACGGTAATAGTTATGTACACAAATCTAGCCAGAGGGTCTGAAAGGGTTAAAAAAAGGTTAAAGGGGGAAGATTAGATTTGCGGGAAAAGCTTCGAATTTGTAAACATCTTGCTATCCTTAATGACCAACTCCATCTCGCAAGTAGGCAGTCCCTAGAATGTACCTGTATTATTTTTGTGACTTTTGTAGTCAACATTGGTTCCTGCACGATGTCTGTGATCCTCAGAATTCTAACCGTGCATTTTTGTAGTAATCTTTTCTGGTCCTTGATGGCAATATTTTCCTTCAAGCCCCCCTCCCCCCTCCTGATTCGTACGCCGTGTGCTTTCGTCAATGTTGACGTTTCGCACTATGAGAGGGACCTCGCGTGGCGCATTTTCTTCAACAAGCATCCTTCATCTCTCCCGTTCGCGTAAACACGCGTATACAACGTGGCTAAGCTGTAGACGCCTTGTACCTGCACTTTAACCAGCTTTGCCAAATTTTTTGCCCCATATTTCTCTATCAAGATTTCTTACATTTTTCGTTCTTTTATCAACAGAATCGTATTTTGACCACGAGACTAAGCGCACATAATTGCCCTCTTGGCGCCACTTAGCGCTGTCGGTTGCATTTCACGTGTCCCTACGCCTGACTGCAAGCGGAAGTTCACTCGGCGTGTATGCAGTATTACTCCACAGTTTTAAATCTGACATGCCTAGTTTAAATTTTTACATTTTAACTGTTGCACATGAAGTAATACCACGCTTCACTAGAACATTTGTCTCTGTTTTAGTTACAACTTTTACATGGTTAGTGAGTATATTCTCATCAATGACGTATTTTTATTTTTCATTTTTATGTTTTCATACAAATTGCATAATATTGATCGGTATGTCATTGTTATTAGGCCCGACTTCTGAAGAAGGCAAAATTAGTATTGTCGAAAGATAGGCAAAGGTTTTAATTAAACCCATTTTGATGCAACTGATTGGCTGCTATTAACTCTGCTGTTGCTGAACTGCAGCCATGTTCAAGATTTTCCTGTTTACTTAGTTTATATTTGTTCATTAAATTTTATCTTTGATTATTATCTAGAAAGTCGTTTTTATTTAAGGACTGCATTAAGTTCAAATGTTCCAATGTTTGTAGAGTCTATGGGACTTAACTACGGGGTCATCAGTCCCTAAACTTACAAACTACTTATGAACTAGCTAATCCTAAGGACGGCACAAATATCCATGCCCGAGGCGGGATTCGAACCCCGACCGTAGTGGCCGTGCAGACCGTGACTGGAGCGCCTAAGTCCCCTCGGCCACCGGGCCGGCATTAAGTAATAACTGAATATAAAATTTACGTAGAGCGAGTAGGTTTTAAAATGCCTTTGACAAGTTGTTGTTTTGTGGTCTTCAGTCCGCAGATTGGTTTGATGCAGCTCTCCACGCTACCCTGTCCTGTGCAAGTCTCTTCATCTGAGAATAAGTTCGTCAACCTACATCCTTTTGAATCTGCTTACTGTATTCGTCCCTCGGTCTCTCTCTAAGTTTTTTACTCCCCCCCCTCACTTCCTTCTAATGCTAAGTTGACAATTCCTTGATGTCTCAGAACGTGTCCAATCAATCTATCCCTTCTCTTAGTCAGATATGCCAGAGACTCCTTTTCTCCCAGATTCGCTTAAGCACCTCCTCATTAGTTACGTGGTCTACCCATCTAATTTTCATCATTCGTCTATAGCACCACATTTCAAAAGCTTCTGTCATCTTTTTATCTGAACTCCTTATCGTCTACGTTTCGCTCCCATACAATGCTGCACTCTAGACAAATGCTTTCAGAAAGAACTTCCTAACATTTACATTAATATTGGATGTTAACAATTTCGCTTCTTTAGAAACGCTTTTCTTCCCAAAGCCATTATGCATTTTATATCTTCTTTACTTCGACCATCAGCAGTTATCTTGCTACCCAAATAACAAAATTCATCTACTACTTTTATTGTCTCATTACCTAATCTAATTTCTTCAGCATCGCCTGATTTTCGAACATTGCATTCCATTACCTTCGTTTTACTCTTGTTAATGTTCATCTTATATCTTCCTTTCCATACATTGTCCATTCCATTCAATTGCTCTTCCAGATCTTTTGCGGACAGAATTACTATGTCATCGGCAAACCGCAATATTTTTATTTCTTCTCCCTGCACTTTAATGCCCTCTCCAAATTTCTCCTTCCATTCCTTCACTGCCTGCTCAATGTACAGATTGAACAACATTGGGGAAAGGCTACAACCCTGTCTTTCTCCCATCCAAACTTCTGCTTCCCTTTCTTGCCCTTCGACTCTAATAACCGCTGTCTGGTTTTTGTATAGGTTGAATAAAACTCTTCGCTCCCTATATTTTTCCCCTGCTACCTTCAGAATTTGGAAGAGTGTATTCCAGTCGACATTGTCAAAAGCTTTCTCCAAATCGACAAACGCTAAAAACGTAGGTTTCCCTTTCAAGTAATAAGTCATAAACAAAGAGTTACGAACATACTTTTGTTTAGTCCGCTTTCTGATTCTTTATTTTTATTTGCTTATTTTTGTAGTGAGTTGAAGGGCATAAAAGGGATGCAGCGGTTGGAAAGGGAGTAAGACAGGGTTGTAGTCTTTTTCCATTGTTATTCAATTTGTACATTGAGCAAGCTATAAAGGAAAGCAAGGAGAAATTTTGAGAAGGAATTAAAGTTCAGGGGGAAGAATTAAAAACATTGCGTTTTGCCGACGACATAGTAATTCTGTCAGATACAGCAAAGGACCTGGAAGAGCAATTTGAACGGTATGGACAGTGTGCTGAAAGGTGCATATAAGATGAACATTAACAAGAGCAAAACTAGGGTAATGGAGTGCAGTGTAAGAAAATCAGGTGATGCTGAAGGAGTTAGATTGGGAAACGAAGCAATGAAGGAGGTAGATGAGTTTTGTTACTTGGGCAGTAAAATAACAAATGATGGTCGCAGTACGGAGGATATAAAATGCAGAATGGCAATGGGTAGAAAAGCGTTCTTGAAAAAGAAGAAATTTGTTAATCTCGAATATTGATTTAAGCGTAAGGAAGTCCTTTCTGAGGGCATTTGTGTGGAGTGTTGCCTTGTATGGGAGTGAGATATGGACGATAAACAGAGCGGACAGGAAGAGGACTGAGGCTTTTGAAATATGGTGCTACAGAAGAATGCTGAAGATTAGGTGGGTGGATCGCGTAACTAATGAGGAGGTACTGAACAGAATTGGGGAGAAAAGGAATTTCTGACATACCTTGACTAAAAGAAGGGATAGATTGGTAGGACACATTCTTAGACACCAAGGAATTGTGAATTTAGCTTTGGAGGGAAGTGTGTGGGGAAAAAATCGCAGAGGAAGACCAAGAGATGGATACAGTAAGCAGATTCAGACAGATGTAGGTTGCCGTTCTTATGTGGAGATGAAGAGGCTTGCTCAGGATAGGGTATTGTGGAGAGCTGCATCAAACCAGTCTCCGGACTGAAGACCACAACAACAACAGTGAATAATCTGCTCTCATTGTCGAAAATTCAAGGAGGTCTACTGGGCAACGTCCAGTTAACTGTGCTTGAACTGCAATATCAAAAGGTAGTAGATCTGGGTAGACAATGGACGTGGGGCTCACCCTTCTGCTTGGCACGGAACTGCAGGTCGTAGAGTCTGTAGACGCGCGCGTGCGCAATCAGTATCGTCTTGGCCATTAGGTAGTCAGCGATGCCCGAAGAGTTTGCTCCGGGAGCGAACTGCGTGGCGGACGAGTAGCCTTTGGAGAACATGTTGGGCTCGTTGAAGGTCAGCCACATCTTCACCTGAGGACGAAAGCAAGCGCTTCATTGGATGTAGTAATTTAACAGGTACTTCATACCTCTTACTGATAGTATGGCTTCTCAGGGTCAGTTTATAATAGCCTTGAATAACTAAAACTAGCATTTACAAATAACTTCAGGTACATGAATATGCCACTCACTTCAACACAAGAAATAACTTCCATAATAAAATCTTGAAAAAACAAAGCATTCTAGTGGTTACGATAAAATATCAACATCGTTAATGAAAACGGGTTTTTCTGAATTTAGCACAATTTTGAGTTATTTGTGTAAGCTTTTATCCATTGTGTTGGAACCTGCGACTGTTTATTGAAATAGGTTTCAGAAATTAATGCAACCAGTCGCCTTTTGTTTCTTCTTAATGAAGATTTATTTAGACCATTACCGGTTTCAAGCTGCCTAGCAGCTCATCTTCAGATGGTATACAATTATTTCAAGTTACATTTGAATCTGTGGCAGGGCAGAAAACGAGAAGATAGTAAACACTAATTTTGGCAGGCTATACTTAATAATTATATTGTAAGTGTAGTGTTTACTATCTTCTCGTTTTCTGCCCTGCCACAGATTCAAATGTAACTTGAAATAATTGTATACCATCTGAAGATGAGCTGATAGGCAGCTTGAAACCGGTAATGGTCTAAATAAATCTTCATTAAGAAGAAACAAAAGGCGACTGGTTGCAGTAATTTCTGAAACCTATTTGTGGAAGCAGTTTATTATAACTGAACGTTTCCTGATTGGCTAAAATATACGAATATTAAACCTATATTCAAGAAAGGGGGTAAAGAGATACCATTCAACTACAGACAGATTTCACTTTTTCCACCATTCTCGAAAATTCTAGAAAAAGTAAAGTTTAAGCAGATTCTCAACCACAACATATTGTTGTCTAGAACACAGTTTCGATGTCTGACAGATTGCGATATCGAGAAGGCTATTTACAACTACAGTGAGGATGTACTTATTTCATTAGTAAATAAATTACAAGCAGCAGGCATTTTCTGTGATTTGTCAAAGGCATTTGATTGAGTGAATCACAACATCCTTTTAGATGAATTACAATATACGTAAGAGCTGCAGTTATTTGTGATGCGGCCGGGAATCGAACCCCGACCTCCATGCTTACTAGGCAGACGTCTTACCGTTAGACGTCTCCTTAGACTATTACGAGGCGTCTTAATCGTTAGTGGTGTGGTGGTCTAACGGTTGCCGGGCGCCGTGGCTCAGCGCGCCCGATCTGGGGGCTCAACGCCCTCTGTAATAAAAAAAAGCTGAGCCAAATGATCAAAGAACGACCACGAACGAAATGAAATGACGACCGCTAAAGATAGATCTACCTGAAAAAAAAAAAAAAACGGTAAGACGTCTGTGTAGTAAGCCTAGAGATCTGGGTTCGATTCCTGGCTGCATCACAAATTTTAATTCTATGCTTCAGATTTATCATTATTGTCTTTGACATACTGGAGACGAAAATCCGTCTCAGTGATTGTTTATTTGCATTAAATTGATATTTATATCACCTTAACAGGACTGTTCCAATATGTCCGTTGCCGAGGAGCTATTCCGTTGCATGGAGAGCCTTGGCAGTAGTGGCTATTATCTTTGGAACACAGAAGCTGAATTAAAGTTTGTGACCTGGAGGGAACTCACACTTAGATTATTCTGAGGCGCCTTAATCCTTAGTGGTGTGGTGGTCTAACGGTAAGACATCTTCCTAGTAAGCATGGTGGTCCGGGTTTGATTCCCGGCCGCATAACAAATTTTAATTCTATGCTTCAGATTTATCATTATTTACTGCCAAAGGTTGTGCTTTTGTTACACCCATCTTAGTGCATTGTACAAGCGGTTGACCCCAAAGACGGACACATTGCAACACCAGTGTACGCGTCCTAAGATACTGGCCTAGCCTCACTTTTCGTTTACATCTGGTTTATTCTTACGATGAACGGCGTGTAGCATGTCACAACAGCCGGCTGAAAAATAGGCGTTCTTTCTGACTCACCTTGTACAACGAAAAAGGGTTACGCTTCCACGGAATCTAGTGACGAGGTAATTTCCTGCAGAAAATTTAGTGCACTGCGGGATGCCACCGGAGCGAGGAAGAGTTCGCCGACAGGAAATTGACTGAGGCGAAAAAATTCTATTATTTAAGAAAATTCGCCTTCCGAGAGCAGAGACAAATGGACCTCTTCATGGTATTTGTGGCCCCATAGACTTCATTTCAGAATTTTTTGGAAGTGAGCGTTTCTAACGTAACAATAGTTATGTGACTTACACACGAAGGTAGCGGAAAGGTACTCACCCGATCTCCGAAGTTCTCGAAGGCGATGCGAGCGTACTCGACGAAGTAGTCGGCCAATTCGATGTTGGGCCATCCTCCCAGTTTCTGCAGCTCCTGCGGCAGGTCCCAGTGGTACAGCGTGATCTGTGGACAATTGAGGTTGTGTTTAAGGTTGAGCTGTGAACTTCCACGCCACAATACTTGTTCCAAATGCAGACGGAGCAATCTGGAGCACTATCGCATATAATGATGCGTAGAAGTGACGTGATCTGCACAGAAAGCGAAATTTCAGCTGTTTTTGATGTGTATTTCTTTCTCGCAGTGTAGTGTAACTTACTTCTTATCCTGAGATAAAGCTTTCTTTCTTTTTGCTAGTCTTTTCTAGCATTGTCATAGACGTCCTTAGAAATTATGCTTCGAGTGTAAGATTTCTAAAACGGTCGTTATTGATGTAGGCACTTAAGCTACTTCGAAAACATATTGTACCCCAACAATGGTGTCTAGTTTCCTGTGTTATAGCCGCGGCGGAATGGCCAAGCGCATTGAGGTACTATCTACGAAGTGCGAGGCCGCTCCCCGTCGGGAGTTCGAATCCCCCCTCGGGCATGGATATTTGTGTCGTCTTTAGTATAAAGTAGTTCATAAGTAGTTTGTAAGTTGAAGGACTGATGACCCTGCAGTTAAGTCCTTTAAGCTTAACAAACATTTGAACATTTTTTTCCTTCATTATACAGTTTAATGTCTTATATTGCAACGTCAGAGTTACAGTGTACTTCTAATGCTTTATGTGTAGTAATTGGTGTTTAGGAATGTAAGATAATGGCCTGTCACCAATCCGACAGCAAGGCATACGCCATTGGTTCAAAACTTCCTGGCTGATTAAAACTGTGTGCTGGGCCGGGATTCGAACCCTGGACCTTTGCTTTTGGCGGGCAACTTCTCTAGCGTGAGGAAGGGGGTGCGGTACTGGCGGAAGTAAATAAGCGAGCACAGGTTGTGAGGCGTGCCGGGATAGCTCAGTTGCTACTGCGCTGACCCGCGAAGAACCCGGGTTCGAATCCAGTTCTAGCACACAGTTTTAATCTGCCAGAAAGTTTGATATCAGCATACACTTTGCAGCAGAGTGAAAAGAAAATATCATTCTGTTTCCTAGAGTCATTGTATTCCTGCTGTTTAGCGACGTCATCATGGTAAGAAAAATGCAAACAACTGCGAATAACAGATGTGAATTCGATCGGTCAGATGTCTTAACCAGTGGATGCGGCGTGTTAGCGTTGTTTTGTCGCACGTAAGAATGGAGCGCGTCTAAAATAAAGTATTCAACACTTTCTCCAGGTGGTTTGAAGAAGAAAAAAGTGTGTGCAAGCTTTGCCTTCACCCTTTCGATCCCGAACAAAAACATTGACATGTGAACACCTGCTGAAAGTACAATGAAATGGAAAAAAAGGGGCGTATTAATTTCTCGAAAAATCTCCAAGGGTGACTTGAGGTTCTGTAATCAATAAGAACCCAGTACAACGACAAAATGCGGTAATTTGATTAAAAGGCCAAAACTTTGAAGTCATAAATGGTATTCAAGGTACTGTGGTCTCAGAGTTAAATGACACCTCAAAGAAACAGTTTCCTGACAGTTTGAAATGGCTGTGCGAACGTTCCTTTGCGTTCTATTGCGGGGAGGGGTCACCATGCAGAACGCTTGAAACATTTCCTCTATTAAATCAGTCCCCAAACTTTTTGGATTGGCCGAGGAATGTTAATAAATCCAGCAAATCCCATAATATTGTTGCATAGGGTATGTAGTTGCATGAAAATTAGTAATTAGACACAAAGATAGTTGTCACAATTGAACCAACAGCGTACCACTATCATACTGCTTGCAGTCTGAGATGAAGGTAGGGCCTTATCGTATTCTGTTTCACAAGGAGACCATCAAACCTTTTAATCATTGGATTATGATGGATCATGGGTATGGTATAAACTCACTCGAGAGAAGTTTCAAGACAGACTGGAAGAGTGGGGGAAGTCTCTAGAAGGAAGAGGTATGAGGATTAGCAGGCTGAAAATAAACGATCAGAAGGCATAATTTATATTAACCTACAAGGAGCACAAATAACACCGACCATGAAGTTCAAATATCTGGGTCGCTACAAAGTAATGGAGAACAGTAAACATAGCACAGGATAAATTGTGGGTTGGTGAACTGGAAGGAACTCAGTGGAGTACTGTGCCTTAAGAAGGGTAGCTGCAAACTGAAAATGGAGTATCTCGGGAAACCTGAGGTCCTCCAGGAATTTGGTCTTCACCGAAGCTCAAGAAAGAAAGATGGAACTGACAGAATTAAGAACGTCAATATGGATTAGTCACATTACAAGAAAATATAGAACAAGGAAAGAATACTTCAGGGGAACAGTGAAAGTAGGGTCCATAGGAAAGAAGATCCAAGAAGGTAGACTAAGATGGCATGGGCATGTGCAGAGAAGAGGGGAATATTATGTGGGGAGAAGATTTGAAAACCTAAAAGATTAGATTAGATTAGTACTTGTTCCATAGATCATGAATACGACACTTCGTAATGATGTGGAATGAAAGGCGTCTTTACAAATTATTACTTTGTACTAAATATTACATGACACAATTTTTTATTTCATTTTATTTACTTATTTATTGTTTTTCTCTGTTTTTTTCCATATTTACTAATTTATATCTAAAAATTCCTCTATAGGAGTTCCCATGCAGAAATTCTTTTAATTTATTTTTAAATGCTTGTTAGCTATCTGTCAGGCTTTTGATGCTGTTTGGTAGGTGACCAAAGACTTTTGTGGCAGCATAATTCACCTCCTTCTGTGCCAAAGCTAGATTAAACCTTGAATAGTGAAGATCATTCTTTCTCCTAGTGTTGTAGTTCTGTACACTGCTATTGCTTTTGAATTCGGTGGGATTGGTAATAACAAATTTCACAATATATATATATATATATATATATATATATATATATATATATATATATATAGGCTCCGGCAATTATTCTGAAAACTCGCTTTTGTGCAATGAATACTTTTTTACTCAATGATGAATTACCTCAGAAAATGATGCCATACGAAAGCAGAGAATGAAAATAGGCATAGTAAGCTAATTTACTGAGACGTATATCACCAAAATTTGCAATTACTCTAATAGCATAAGTCGATAGTCTAGAGAAGAGTTTCTTAAACGGTACCCCGCTGTACACCTTGGTGCTACGCGAACAAATTCCGAGTGTTTCTTGATTCATAAGAGAGAGAGAGAGAGAGAGAGAGAGAGAGAGAGAGAGAGAGAGAGAGAGAGAGAGAGAAGCTATGAAGTTGGCGTATTTAGTCGATATTTTTACAAAACTTAATGAATCCTGTCTGTCAATCCAAAGTAAAACAGTAACTGCCTTGATGCTAATGCTAATGTGGAAGGGGTTAAAAAGAAGCTAGTGTTTCGGGAAGAGTGAATCAAAACTGGAAGCCCGGATGTTTTCCAGTGACGTAAGTATTAATTAGATACGGACTCGCATTCCTGTGAACATCCAAAATGAGTTTGAAGTTCACCCATAACGTTTTCTTGATCATTTGAAGTCTTATTTTCCAAACAGTTTGCAAGAAAACGCCAAGGAAAATGTTTGGGTTGCACCGAAAACCAGCCTCCTTGACGTAAAGAATATGAATGTCTGCTTGATTTGACATCAGATTCCAATATAACCCCAAAGTTTCAAAGTGAACAATCATTGTCGGATATTTGGTGTACACTAAATGATTTTTTCAAAATCGTACAGCTCAACCTAAACTTATTCTTGTACCGCTTATTCATGCGAATCAGGGCTCTTTGTATACGTTATACGTTATACGAAATTCAACTAGATGTAATTACATTGAGCAGGGTAAAACACTCTCATCCTTCCCATTGAGGGCCTTGTTTTCTCGTAAACCATGTAAAAGCTTGTAACAATATCTTTAAATGCCTGTTTATCAGTGTGTGTAAGAAATTGTGGATCTGTAATACTTATACTGCCGAATTCATACTCAAATGTTTTGTGTATTACTTCAGTTTTGTTATTAAGCTTTTTGTTTCTACGTTAAGTTCTGTGAAATGTGAAGTTGGTGAGTAAAATAAATAATTAAAGTGATTAAACTTAATATTTTGTCTGATTAAATTGTGAAACTCCCTTGCTTGGCCAATAATATTGTAATCTTATTTACCAAATACAGTATATATTTGATATATAGTGATCCGCCTTGATTTTCACATTTAAAAGGTGCTCTGTTGACTCAAAAAGTTTGAGAACCCCTGTAGTTTAGAGTACATAAACTTGGCAAAGCATAAAAGCCGAAGAGAGAAAGATGGGAGTGGCATAAATGAGAATGTTAAGATGGATGAGTGGAGTTACT
The DNA here is from genome assembly GCA_026315105.1 of Locusta migratoria. Taxonomy (NCBI): domain Eukaryota; kingdom Metazoa; phylum Arthropoda; class Insecta; order Orthoptera; family Acrididae; genus Locusta; species Locusta migratoria. The sequence continues at coordinate 4,276,974 of CM048749.1, read as the reverse complement.
AGACAAGAGAGAATAAGGAATGAGTTCATCAGGGGAGCAGGGAAAGTGGAGCCCATAGGAAAGAAGATCCAATAAAGTAGGCTAAGAATGCGCATGAGCAGAGAAGAGGGGGTAACTAAGTGGGAAGAAGAATTGACAACCTAAGAATTGAAGGTTCGAGGAGAAGAGGAAGACTTAAACTAAGATGGAAAGACAAAGTACCAGGCGATCTACGAGGAAAAGGTGGGAAGTGAGAAGAAGCATTCGATAGTCATTGTGGAAGAGAAGAATCCAACAAAGCAACGCTGATCCCACGTGATATGGGGAAAGGCTGAGAAGAAGAATATGGAAAATGAAGGACGATCAAGGTTTAATATCCAGTTGATATCGTGGTCATTAGGAAGAACAAGATTATTATTATTATTTTTTTTTAAATAAAGATGTTATGCTTGCTGGCCGTATTCGTACATAAAAAGATGTTCTAAACAAGTCGACATAGTTGTGTGGCTACGTTTCGCTTCTACGACGCTGCCAATAAACGTTCAAATCCTGCCTGTGTATTTCCAACTCTATGAGCCCCAAGCCCGAGCACAGTTCGTGTGGCGCTAACGCTACGAACGTCCACTGTCCGAGCTCAGCTCGTGTTTATTGTTTGCACTGTTTTGTGCTCCCGTCGTTCATTTGCGTTTGGCGCGCCCTGAACCGGCCTGTGCATGGTGCTGCCATCGTGTGGCTATCTCTGAAACTATTTTCTGCCTCTGAATTGTACTGCCATCTTGTGACATTTTCTGAAACTATTTCAGCGCTTCTAAGTTGTTCAAAACCGCTGTTAGCTGTTTATCGCGTGACGTAGTTTTCGCGGTTTTCTCATTGTGCTAACAGTGCATTTACTGGACAATATATGTAAGTTTTTGAATGATTTTGTTATTGTTGAATGTAATTATAAGAATCCGCGCAATTTTTATTTTGCTAAACTTTTATTGAAATATGAATAAAATTTATGTACTACGGGTAAATTGAAGTGAAATGCTTTATTTTATAATCAGATTCAAGAAGAACCTGTCCACTTCCAAAAAAAAGTTATTAACATTTCTATTTAAGGTTATAATAACGATATGTTAGGTGTTTAAATAGAGGACAAAATGCCTGGGAATATGTAACATGAGGGTGGCAAAGGGCAAGGGTAAGGAAAAAATATTCGTACAAATTATAATTAAATGGTATATATTAGGTAAAATTATGAAAACTTAGTTATTTCCGGGGTAGTGATTTCTTTACTAAATCAGTCATTTACACTTCCTCCAGGTGTGTATACGTTTTGGGGTTTGTATGTAAAATTCCAAGTAATTGGACAAAATATACTTCCTGAAATTCTTTGAAACGATTCGCTTGTTATTTTCCGAATTCATTATTATTCAGGATCGGATCTTGTTCGTTCCTTTTCATATCGCTCTGCAATGTTACTCCTAGATATTTGAACGACGCGACAGCATCAAGAAGCTCACTACTAATGCTGTATTCGAACATTATGGGGTTGTTTTTCATACTCATGTGCATCACCTTACATTTTTCTACATTGAGAGATAGCTGTCATTCTTCGCAACAAGTAGAAATTTTGTCTAAGTCATCCTGTATGCTATTACAGTCAGTTAAAGACGACACCCTCCCATACACCACAGCATCATTAGCAAACAACCACAAATTACAACTTACTCTGTCCATCAGATCATTTATATAGATAGAAAATAATAGCGGTCCTATCACACTCCCCTGGGGCACGCCTGGCGATACACTCGTCTCTGATGAACACTCGCCGTAGAGAACAACGTACTGCGTTCTATTACTTAGGAAGTCTTCCAGCCAGTCACAAGTCTGTGAATCTATTCCATAAGCTCGTATCTTTGTTAGCAGTCTGCAGTGTGGCACGGCGTCGAACGCCTGTTTGAAGTCGAAAGCATTTGCAGTTGATGTGTCTTTAATTGATATTTATAAGATGTTCTAGCAAATATGAAGGGCAGATGTTGTCCTCATGGAGGATTTCCCCATGCGCCAGGTGAGGTGCGCAGTAGCTGAATTTCCTTTGCTTCGGGATCGTTGGTGCCTAACCACTTGAGCTAGCCAGGAGCTGGTCTCTCTCCCTAGCAGCTCCAACGCCAATGTTAAAAGCGGTGTTTCCACTCGCACCTCCCTGCCGCGGGAGCGCCCATATGCTATCTCCAGGGGGTTCAGAAGGGAATTTGAACCTCAACCGTGCATGCTCATTGCAACACTGCGGCCACTGCCGCCTATATTGCTCATTCCGTTAGAATTGTAAATAACTAACATGGATCAGATTCATCACCATATCTGTAGACCAGATTTCTGTCACCGAGCGTCTAAGCGATTGTTTGAACCTTCATGACTGCATTGAAAAATATTGTAGTATATCATCAAAAACGCCGGGAAAAGTTAAAGTCTCACAAGGAACAGGACGTTATCAAATAGAAAGACGAGAAGACAAAGTAATATCGGTTGGCTGTTTTAGGTTGGTGTTGTACTCACCATGGGCTCGATTCCGTTGGCCAGCAGCTCGTTGATGACGTTGTTGTAGTAGTCGATGCCTGCCTGGTTGATGACGTCGGTGTCGCCTGTGGGGAGGATGCGAGGCCAGCTGATGGAGAAACGGTAGCAGTTGGCCTGCAAAAGGAGATCACAGCACTTAGCGTTGATTCCACTACTAGCATGTATATTTATTAAGCAACAGTACAAAAATAGACCAGAAGAAGGGCACTCAAGCGCCCGAAACCGGTCGTTAAAGTTAAAAATAAATAACTACAAGCAACTGGTTGCTGCATTTCATGAATTTATAATCTGAACAGTTGCTGAAATGGATAAAATACTTCAGTCTAGAAGATGTTAAGCCTACAACAAAAAGAAGGCGATGCTTTAGGCAAAACTAGGAGTTATTTAACAAAACCATTAAAAATCCCTCGTTGATATTACTATAGTTTGCGTC